>CM057225.1:1266666-2533333 GCA_029891385.1 Erythroxylum novogranatense | reverse complement strand
CAAAGCCGGGAAGTCACTAATCGTCCACATTAAAGCTGCTCTCATAACAAAATTCTGTTTCAGAGATACATCATATGTTTGCACACCAATTTCCCAAAGATACTGCAATTCCAATATCAGCGGTTGTAAGTAAACATCTATTTTCTGCTTGGGATTTGTTGGTCCTGGCACAATAACTGTAAGGAACATATAAGCCTCTTTCATACATATCCACGGAGGTAAATTATAAGGAGTAATTATCACCGGCCAAGATGAATATTGCTGCCCGGATTGACCAAAAGGTTGGAATCCATCAGTCAACAATCCCAACCGCACATTTCGACTTTCAACTGCAAAGTGCACATGGGTGTCATTGAAATGCTTCCATGCCAGTGCATCTGATGGATGACGCATAACTCCATCTTCCTGATCGTGTTCACTTGTTATCTCATGTGACATGCAATACATCATATGCATAAAGTCTCTGCAGTCTTGAGTTAGCGGAAATAATACATCCGCTTCCATGGAACTAATTTCTGTTTCATTGCACGCTTTCTTGGCTTAAACCTCGATTGACCACAAAATTTGCACTCATCTAAGTTCACATCATCTACCCAGTACAACATACATCCTAACCGACAGCAATCAATTTTTTCCACTGACAAACCAAAACCTCGAATCAGTTTCTTCATATTGTAAAAACTGTCAACCATTGAATGATCAGCGGGTAGTGATTCAGTATACCACTCCAGAATGTTATGAAAACTATGATCCGATATGTGTGCTTCACTCTTTACGTTCAAAATTCGCGCAATTGAAGGCAATTGCGTCATTTTCTGACAACCGAGCCACAATTCTCGGTCAGCAGACTGGAGTAAGTCAAAAAAAATTCGTGCTTTTGCGTTTAGTTCTTCTTCAACATTTTTCCTATTTGTCCCAAAGGTACAACCGACCCCATCAAAGACCATTTGCCTATACGAGTTTTCAGTTCCATGAACAAAATTCCCTCTACTTCCAACCTCCCCTTCATACTCATTTACGTTGACAGACATTTGTGGTTCATTCTCCCTTGAGGTACTACAAATTAACGGTTCGCCATGTCGTGTCCACTCAAAATTATTGGGCACAAACCCTTTTCTCAACAAATGCAACTTAACTTCATCAAAAGTAAGGAAACATTTGTGCTTGCACTTTCTACATGGACATCTGATCTTTTGTCCATCCATATATGCAGGTTGAGAGCATGCATCATGAATAAAACTGTCAACTCCATGCACGAATTCAGGATTAACGAAGCCAGCAGGGGTTAATCGTCTATACATCCAAAATCTATCCCGGAAGCTCATAGCTGGGAAACTGTTAATTTCAACCAGTCAATCCATTGTCAGTATCATTCATGTATGCTACATATAACAAGGTAGGTCATTATCATTAGTTGTTATACGAGGATCCTGCTGAAATTTCGGCAGCATTTCTCCTATCACATAATCATCCCCCTCTTACACATAAGAGAGCCCCCTGCATGTGAAAATACACTTCTATATTCGACAAGTAAAGTCAACTCACAACTAATCTCTAAACTACATGTCCATACTTTGCATTGTCAACAACTCATGTTACTTATCAAGAATTAAACATTAAACTCAAATCAATTCACAACTATACAAAAGTTTCTTATTACGTCAAATTATATTAAAAAATATATGCTTAAAGTTACCATAATTGAAGTAAAAGTATAGTTGTCATTTCAATACATGCGTAGGCTTCTCTTCACGTTCCTCAAAAGTATAAATTCTGGGGACAATAGAGTTCCTACAACCAACAAATCAAAATCGTAGTCAAATACATAATTCCGCTAATTTACATTCTACTCACTAAACTTTGCTACAGGGAATTGGTGACGCTTTATACGGTAAAACAGAAATATTCCAAATAACTATATGTGATGTTTTTTAGACAATTAGCTATATTGTTTTTCCATTGCCAATTGCATGTTGTTGTGTCAGGTGCTCTGCTTTCATTGCAATTGTTTCTTGACAAATGCAGTAGACCGAAATGCTAACAACAAGTTTAACTCATACCATTGCACTTATAGAATTTAAAAACATTTTAGTAGCCCTCAAATTGTGTCTTATCATATTGAGGGGTCCTAGCATTTGTCACAGAAGTTCATAGGATTGATTCAAATGAAGGAGGAATAAGGCAATTATAAAATAAGTAGTAGTGATTTTGCTCAACTCGATTACTAAAGACATAATTGGTTATCATAATATATTCTTTATTTTGAATATTTCTTTAAAACCTAAAGATAGAGTAAAGCTGGCTCTTGAAATATTATTTCTTGAATTATATCAAAGTATGCTAAGATACTTGTGGGATGATTTCTTAAAAAATAATAAAAACAATTATTGGCTAAAGTTTTAGAGGGCTATATAATTAAATTATTAGTTACTCTTAAGTGTAATATGAATTGTAAAGAGATTAATTGCTTTTGATGGAAAATAATGCACTAAAAGAGGTTGGACATAACTAACTATTGTCAAGATTCATTAAACTGACTTTGGCAAGGAAATGAAATCCTTCGACACGAATCGAAAAAGAAGACATAGTTTCTAATATGTCAAGATTATGCCAATTGTAGAACTAAAATAATGTGTTTTTTCCATCAGTTATGATATATGTAATATAGTTATATGTTACCTTGTGGTCAAGATTTTGCTTGTTCATGTTTAAGAGGCATTATTGCCTACTTTTAATTGCCAAATCTTTTGCTTTAGATGTGAACGAAATGAATCCCTCACCCAATGTGCATTATGATTCTTATAAAATATCTATATTCTTTATGATAGAACACTTAGTGAATTTTATTAGCTTGGTTCTTAATTTTCTTTTCTTTATACTATGACACCCTTTACTCTTATTTTATATTAGCATTATGGGACTCAAAGCAGCCACTTCAATGAAAGTTTCTTATAATTTTCTCAACGAGTATAACGATTTTAGAGGGTATTAATGGTTGCATTGTCTAGTATGTATATATGTATGCAGCTAATTATAGATTTAATCGACAAAGTTTACCTGCATAGGAGAGTATTTCAAAGGTCCAAATGTTCATATGACTTCCAACTTTGTAAATGAGGGGTATGCACTCTTTGTGGATTTTTCTTAAGTATATTAGAGGTAGGATAAGATGTTTGATCTTGGCCAATTTTATCCTTATTGAACAAGATAGTGTATGATGAGGTTAAGATGCATTCCTCTAACCATTTGATGAATTAGAGGAAAAAATCAACAGCTTGTAAGGTATTAATAATGAAATATTAATACATGTTACCAAATGCCTTTGAAAAGTAAATTTAAAGAGATAGTGACATTATATTTTCTCTATAGTAGTTTTTAAAAGATTTTGAGCTATCATCATATTTGTATACTATATATCTACCATTTATGAAGGCATCCTAATTCTCACAAATAAGAGATGGAACAATTTTTTATAGCATTATAGAGAACATTTTAAATATAATTTTAAAGAGGAAATTGTAGCTACTTATATGTTTATAGTTTTGAAAAGTTAGAAGGGCATGAGATTTTACGACTAACATAATGTTACCATTTGATATGTGCTAATAGCACTATATTTTTAGTATGATCTTTTTTAGAGCAATCGGATTGCATGTTTGTGGATTTGTTTATGACTTAGTGCTTAATTTGAATTATTCGTTTGGTCACATGCCTATTTTAACTACCCAATGAAGAAGTAAATATAAGCAATTTATAGCCAAATTGGAGAAGTTTTGAAGTAATTTGGTGGAACAAGTTTTACATATGACTCTATGTTCAGTAACATCACACCTACTTTAATTAAAAAGGTTGAATTGCATTCTATCCAAGGTTTTTTTTTCCAACAATAATAATGATCGATCAATTACAATCACAAGAAAGCCTCTAATTATAAGCATAAACGTTATAAAAGAAAATAGCCTTGTTCAAATAATAACAATGTAACTCTTCAAATCTGTATTTGGTACCTATCTTAAGACACATTGGCTCTAGTTTAGTTCTACAACTCCTAATGTATTCCATCAAACACCTTGAGACCAAAACCATCTCAACCCTATCTACACACAAATCCTTTAATTCTTTCCATTATGAACATGCAAAACATTCACACAAGACCAATCAAACCTAAATAAACAAATGAAATGCATTAAATCAGTCCAAAAACTTAATTAAAAAAAACGCAACCCATGCCTTACCTTCGGATCCACCAGAGGAGAGACGGACGTTGTGGTCGCCGGAGACGCAGCAACTGGTCGGACATACACGGAGGACGAGCTTCGCCGGAGGAGAGGAGAGAAAGAGAAGAGGAGAGTCGGGGAGAGGAGAGAGGAGGGACGGCCGCAGAGGATTTAAGTTAATTTTAGCGACGGAATTATCCGTCGGTATAATTAAAAAAATCCGTCGCAAATTCCGTCGCAGAATTAAGCTTCCCAATCTAGTTTCCCGACGACGTTTTGCAATATACCGACTGCTTATTTTCGTCGGTGAACCATTTCTAACCGACAAGTTTGCCGATCGAAATTTAAAGTTCGTCCCTATTTACAAACGGGACTGTATTCATTGGCATATTTCCGTCGCTATAAGTCACCGCGAAATTTTTCCTCCAATGTTGGCAATGGATTTCTTAACCGTCGCAAATTTTCTTTCTTTCACCGACGGATTAGAGAGTCCCGTCGCAATTCACATATAATTGACGTTCTGTTGGTATAATTCCGTCCTATTTAACAATTTCCTTGTAATATTCGAAGATTAAGTTGAGTGCACCTGTCATGTTAACTTACAGCGAACTGAATCCACACCCTTTTGCTAGCCTTAGATTCTTTCAACAACTAAAAAAATGAGGAGGAGAAAAGGACAAAACAGATCAAAACAAACAGAATTCAAATGATTGAGAAGACTTGTTCAGTTGTTTAGCGAACACATCGAGTTTGGACTCCTTTCAATGTTTGATTATATCGACACGACAGCCAGATACTTACAGGTAAGCTTAGCTTTTGGAATTAATGGACGACTGAACACGATAAGCTCGTATTGAAATGAAAGTGTATGGTAAAGATAAGATAATACTGATGCCGTTCACATCAGCTGAAAGGAAAAGCAATATTTCTACATTAGAAAGAATCCCTTTTTTAAGTAAAAGGGCCTTAATATGATTATGGTGCTTCCCAAATTACCTATTCTCTTTAACGATGATGTTCCCTTCGGATCAGATACAAACCTCGATTATCTGGATTCAGATTATCTGCTCCTGTCTTGTTTCGTAATAACAAGTGATCTGATCTTAATTGACTTGAAGTCTTGTCTAGTTTATGCGAGTGTTGATGGGCAGCACATATAGAATTTTGATTGAATTGGCTTAACTAGCGAGTCTTGAGTATTTTTAAGTACAAAGGGTTGGGTTTAAACTTTAAAGATGGAAGATTAAGCTTGGTTCCACCTACTCCAAAATCAACTTATTTAAGTTTGAATTTAAAAGAAATTTTAACTGAGTTCATAATCAATTTAAACTTAGATTTAATCTAAACTGATCTGAAATAAATAATATTATTTTATTAAATTATTTAATAATATTATTATATTAATAAATATTAAAATATCATTTTAATTTTGATCTAATCAGTCTTTTGCATGAATCTAACTAAATTTTAATAGAGATCAGAATGAGAAAAAATTAGGCTAGATTAAATTCTATTTGACTCATTGTCATTTTAATTTCAATTGTAATATTTACCTCATTTCTTTTTAACATATTATTTATTTCTACATTATTTTGGATGACTCGATCAAAACTTTGTTTTTACTCTCTTAAATTCACATAATTTAGAATCATGAAGGGTTATTTTTATTCTTTTATGCTACTTAATTTCTTTTCTTTGCTTATAATTAAAATGTTGCATTCTTTATCTATAGTTAGTTCTCCATAAAATGGGATTAATATCAAATAAAATTGTATTAACATATCAATACTCAAATATATAGAGTGACCTTTGATCTTTAGATTCATAAAGTGCATCTCTCATTTTTTTATATATTTTTATGTAGATCACACCATCATTTAACATACAAAGCACTAGAGATTTGCATATTCATACCCTCAAATCTTGCCTTGACCAAAAAAGTAAGAAAATAGAAGAAACAAGAGGACTAAAAGAACTTCTCAATACACACTGAAGTCTTTTTTGATAGTTTGTAGTTGGACAATCTTGTTTTGCTCCGATGAACCGTGTAGTTGTCAAAAGTCATGATTTGAGTGGTCAGACGTTTTCCGATGACTGGTGGAGAAGTGGTTGAGTGAGAGAGGTCTTGATGTGGCCTTGAGTCCTGTTGTGTACCTGCTCCTGGGGGGACTGGATTGCAGCCACTTCCTTTGATGCAAACTTCTTCTCTTCGTTTTTGCCCCAGAGAACAAGGTACAGTCCTATTATGATCATTACAGCTCCAATGATCCTGTACAACCACAAACACACGTACATCCAAGTCTCTTAATCCAAAGCTGGGCCGAGCAATGAATAGGAGTAAAATGGGCCGAATTTGGCCCAAATTCTTTTAATACTTGAACCCAGCCCAAGTGATAAATGAAAATGAAGAGAAATGAAAAGGTAGGAAGGAGAAAAGGGACTCACCCTCCCAAGTAGAACTCTTCACCTAAAGCGAAGGAGGCCATAAAAGATACAATGAAAGTCTGAACAGGTTGATAAACAGCCACGAACACAGGGCCACCTCTGTCAATGCACCATATCTGTACAGCGAAGGCTATTCCAGATGCCACCACTCCCTGCAAAAATCAAACAATACAGACATTAACAACAATAATTACTAATCTTGTAAAACAAAATGATCGAAAGAAGCTCTTCTGAGTCGAAAAATCACTGTAGAGAGTCACTAACAGCATAGAAAACTGAGAACACTTCACCGCCGGACGTGAAAATCCAATCATGAGCGTTTCTCTCGGCAAAAGCCGAGATGATGAGGAACTGAATGAGCCCGAAGAAACATGTGTAAGATGTCATAGAGAGGCGAGCCGGGTATTTCTTGAGAAGTGGCGCCTGGAACACAAGCCAACCTGACCAAGACAGACAGTGTCCAACTAGAAACAGACATCCAAGTGTCCAGTTCTTGCCCTTCGCATCTCCAAGTGAAAGATGAAGAAATGGTGTGTAAGGTTCCTGAAGATGTTTGTTTGGGGTGTACACGGTTGGGCCTTTGTAGAGGGTTATAACCGAAGCTCCTGCTACGCAACAGAATGTTCCCACTACTTTTGCAATGCCATCTTTTCTGGTTATTTTCACTTTCTCAATCCTGCAATAAGAATATCAGAACTTGTTCACAGGATTCTTCTTTAGCAAATGTGTAAAAGATACAGAAGATCGAGTCAGAGGCTTACCTGAGAATGGCTGCCAGGAGAAAAGTAATGGCTGGGACTGAGTTCTGGATTGCTGAAGCAAAGGTTGGTGAAGTGTTCTCCAACCCCAGCATGTAGAATCCTTGATTTGCTGTTACTCTGTTCACAAAAAGCTCAAGTCAAATTAAGAAACTATTCTGTTTTATCTACTGCAAAACTGAGTTAGTCCATTTGATGGTACCCAACGAGCGCGAGGACGAAGAACTGAAAGGCAAGGTTAAGAGTAAGTGGTGGTCTCTCCTTCCTGAAATGATTAAGAAGCAAAACGTTACATAAACTCTTCGATTATGAGTAATCAATCAAAGGGGTAAGTGCAGAAATGTGATAATTATACTTTTCCAGGAAGTATGCGAAGGGAACGAGCATAAGCAAAGCGATGATGTTCCTATAAACAATGAACACAAGCTTGCTAATGCCCATGTTAAGGGCAACTCTTGAGACCACATGGAAACCTGCATAGCCAAACTGCAAGGCCAACATGGCCAAGTGAAGTTGTGCTCTTTCAGGGACTGAACACAACATTCTCCTGGTGGACACTGAACCGCCATTGTCAGCCATTTCTGAGCAAGACAAAGAACGATTGAGTTTTACTGCAAACAAAGGAGAAATGGCTGGGAAGTTGTGGAGAGCAAAGCAGAAGGTGATGTTATAAGTACGTTGAAGAAGGTGTGAGCAAAGGATATGGTGTGGGACCCTTTAAAGAGATTATGTCCAACTCTTTAATTATAGTCTTCAATTGTTATTGGCTTGTCACTTGTCCCCCACATAGCTCTCTCCATCCTTCTTGCTCCTCTGTGGCCATAAGAAAATTAATTTTGATATTTTAGTTACCTAAAGTTTGTAATTGGAATTAAAGTTTAAATTTAATAAGATTTTAAACTTCTGTTTAAAAAATAATCAGATTAAACTTAATTTAAAAGCTAAAAAGGCCCACAAATTTGAAAAAGTTTGAAATTTTTTTAATTTAGTACACTTTAAATTTTATAATTCCATACAAAATTTAATAAAATTTTGAATTTTTCAAATTTCTTTAAGAAAATTAGATTCCGAATTCAATCGCTTGTTACTAATATTATGGGAAAGACAGGAAGCAGCCCTTAGGGGTCGTAGAGTTGGTAGAGTGGAGAGCATATGGCCAAAAGATTTTGTGTTTGATTCTTTCTATTTACACTCTCTCGATTGAGTCTGTCTTACAGGACTTGTCCAATACGAAATATCTAATTGGCGTGATTTGTAGGCTATTATATTAATTCGAAGATTTATCCGGTGCATATTTAAAGGATAATAATTGCAGATTCTTTTGTTTCAAAAAAAAAAAGAAAGGAAGTAGCAAACGTGATTAGTAGGAAAATATTTTGGGGTTTATTGGATCTGATCTCAATTTGATTATCATTATTTAATTTAAAATTTAAAAAAAATTGTTTTACTCTAAATTGATATTATTTTTTAAAACTTTTTAAATTTTGAGTCGGGTAGCAGCGGACTGCCTAAGCTTGAATCTGAACTTGACCTAAAAATTTAAAAAACAAACTTGTTTTTTTAACTTAAAATCTAATCGAATCAGATTAAATTTGTTAAGTTTTGATCAGGTCAAGCTAGACCAGGACTTATTTGTCAAGCCTAATGATAAAGTATAACACCAAGGAGAGAATGAGCCGCCATTAATTGATATTGTACACGAGGGGTGGAACTGGGTACTCTATTCGTTCTCATTCTACTGTGAAACCTTCTTTAGCCTGCATTATAAACCTTTCGCTTCTCTTTCTATTTTTTTCTTTATTTCTTTGTCTATACCTTTCAACTTACTATTTTAATTTTGTGGGAAGTTCAATGCAATTCTCTAATAATACATAAATTAGATAAAATACTGTATTTAACACCTTTGAAATTACAATTATTTTTATGTATCGTATAGAATTGGATATAAATTAAAATTTCAATCTACCATCTAAATTCAAGCAACTTATGTATAAAATTTTCGTAAACCAATTTTAATGTGTACAAAATTTCAGAGCAATACATTTTAATCAATTGTAGTATGAAATTACTAAGATTTTGAAGGTTTAAAATAGTCTAAGACTTTGAGTTTAGGTTAAATTTGGGTCAAGTATTCATAAGCTTAAAATATGACTTAATCTTTTGTCTTTGAGTTTGAATTAATTCGATCAATTTAAACTTTACCTATTGGCTTTAAATCCGATCAGATCAATTGAATATTTTTTGCTAAGTCTACTCTATATTAGTTTAATCATTGGAGCTATGAATAAAAAAGGCGCTTAATCTAACAACTTATTTTATTTTGAGTTGAACGAAATTTAAAATAATCTCATTTTTTTAATTATAGGTTTAAAGCAGAGTTCAAACTAAGCTAGATTTTACGTTTTTTTAATATTTTAAATCAAACTTTACGACTACGTTCAACCTGAATTTTAATAATTTTTTATATCATTTTATACGGTGTATATTGATAAATAATTACTTCCATACTTGTCAAAATTCGATTGGGGTTCAAGTTCAAATTGAATACTTAAGATCTGATTGAGTTTTAGCAGATTAAGTTTAGATTTAAACTAAAACTTTCAAGTTTTACTAACCTTCAAATCAGTCTCAAATTATGTGAAATATTTTGTATTAAGCTAAGGTCATATAAGACCAAAGCCTACCTCGATCCGTTGTTATATCGAATCATAGCGCGAGAGGTGGAGCTTCTCTCTTGTGCTATTTTGCAACTTCCAACGTAGAAAAAATATCAACTTCAACTTCAGGCGACCGTAGTCTTTAGATACACATGCACAAGAAGTCAAGGCTTGCTTTATGTCTCGGGTCCGTCCACCGTTTGTTCATGAAAGATAGAAAAGATCGGTACATTCACTTCATGGACCATAGTGTACGTAAAAGCAGAAGCCAGAAGGAGGAATCTATCTTTTCACTTTTCAGTGTCCCGACCTTAGTAACTGAGATATGCACCGCAACAAATCTTTCATATGAAAAAAAAACTTTAGTTTTGTTAAAATTTAGTTTAAAAAAAATGTTAATATGAGTTTTAAACTTTTAGTATCTATTTTAATTTTATTTCTACCGGTTTTTAAATTTATGAAAATACAAGAATTGGTTTTGTATTCTATGTTTTATAATTTGAATTACTATTATAAAAATACAGTAATTATTTATTTAATATATTAATTAGTAATAAAATTATGAAAATTTAATATAATATTACATATTTAATTAATTTAATTTAATTACTAACAAAATTTATATATATTTAATTTAATTTAAAAGTTTATTTAAAAAATTTATTAAATTAAACAAAATTAATTTAATGATTATTACTAAGTATAATTAAATTTAAAATATCTTCAAAATAAACAATTTTCAAATAAAATTTTTATTTAATGATTAAATAAAATTTTTATTTAATGATTAAATAAATATAGCAAAATTAACATTAATAACCAAACATATTTTGTTATAATTTAAAAACAAGAACTAAAACTAAATAAGAAAAACTAAAAACAAACTAGAAAAATAAAATTACAACCAAGAGATCCTTAACATTTGCTTGTTAATCGTAATTAAATTTAAGAGTTAAGTATACTATACTCCTTTATGAATCAGTCAATTTTGTTTTATTTCCTAAATTTTTATTTCAAAGAGTCCCTAATTCAATCATCATTAAATATTTGCAAAATTTGAAAATTTATATATTCAACAATTACTACATAAATAAAACGCAAGTTGTTTAAATAACGGTAGACACAATATTTTGTTATATAATCAAATCATTTTAAAATTAATTTAACTGTTATTAAGCGTGCACAAGCAATTATTCAATTTTTAAAATGAAACAAAATAATTTTAAAGGTTATTTTTATTAATAACGTATTACTTTTCACAATGTAAAGACCGACGTTTAAAATATTCAATGATTAAAAATTCAACCGATTCAATCGGTTTAACTATTAAATTTTGAACTGTCTAATTTTTAGTTTAGTTTTTAAATTTTTGGTTCGATTTATTTTAATAATCATTGTCGTTAAAAATTGATAAATTTATTAATTAATCACCAATTTTTGTACATTAATATGTTTTATAAACTAAAATAAACCAATTAATTTTTATTTAACAGTCTTTTTCAATTAAATTTCAATTTTTTATTAATAATAAAATATATTTCAATCATATTTTAAAATTTTAATTTTATTTAGTCCAAGTATTTTAAACTTTAAACCTTTTGTCTTATCGATTTAACTTTCACTCAATTTTTAAACATCAATAATAGTACATAACTCTTTGCATTCTACGTAATTTTAAACTTACTTTGACAAACATATGTATTTGGAATATAGCCAATTATCTGATGCTCAAAAATTAGGTTGAAAAGATGTGATAACCAGAAATTATTAATAAAATAATTTTTAAAATTTAATTATTTGTTTTTAAAAGTTTAGATAATTAAATAAATTGTTAAATAGTTTAACCCTAAAGTTTTAAATTTTAAGTTAAGTAAAAAATGAATTTACTTAATCGTTCAATCAAAGAAAGATTAGTGGGAAATTGACCTAATGAAGTGTTTCCACTTCCAAAGGTTCCCTTAAATTGAGACCATCATCATTCTTATATTCCAAAAAGGCCGCCCTGACAACAAACACTGTCTACGAAGAATATATGTTTTAAGCCTTTTCCTCTCCTCTGACCGAAAGTCAAAGTGCTTTCCTAAAAGTTCATAAGTATGTTACTATAAGTCTTAACAATTAATAATCAAAAAAACTGGTCTCGAAGATGAGGGTCCGACCATGCCTGTACGAACCGGTCGGACACTTTCCTGACCAGACCAGACCAGTTGGACCCTTTCGTTGCTTTTGCTCAGCTTGAGTCTCTTTTTTGGGTTGTAACTTGTAGTAAAGTACATGCCTGACAGCTTGTGTAGATTTTACTTGCACGATAGAATCTTCAAAGCCTCTGTATGTTCGAGGTTTTGATGAGTCGAGAATCATTTTGGGTTTTTTTTTTACACATTAATAAGTAAGTGATGGAGAATTTTAGAAGCATTGATTAATTTTTTTAAAAAAAAATTAAAGTCCAAGAATTAAATGGCCACTTGAGACTAAAATTTGGGAGGTTTTCGAAAATTTAAGATAGGTAAATATAATAATTAAAAGATTGGATTGATTTAATTATAAAACTTTAAAATGACTAATTTTATGATTCGATTTTAATTTTTTAATTTGATTTATTTTAATAATAATTTATTAAAAGTGATCAATTTATTAATTAATTGGTCGATTTTCTTAAATTAATCAATTTTATAAACTAAAATAAATCAATTAATTATCATTTAATAGCATTTTTAATTAAACTTTAAATTCCTTGAAAGTAAAAATATTCTTTTGTAATCATATTTTAAATTCTTTAATTTTATTTAATCTTTAACTGATTTTATGATAGTCTAATATTGTATTCAATATGCGTGTTATTAAAAACTTTGGATCTCACTTTGTTATAATTTTAATAATCTCATATTATTAAAAAAGTAAATCAATTATTTTGGACTTTAATTGAATGGAAAATTTTCAAATTAGGTCATAAGCTTTTAATGATGTTAAATTGGAAGCAAGAGTTGAGAGAAGGCTTTGATTAATATCAATTTTACGATTTTATCTTCTCAATCAAGAGATTTGATGCTTAAATTATACGTGTGAAATGAATAATATTTGTGTGAATTTTTTTTCAAAAGGGTAAAAGAGTATGAGATTTCACATAATCAAAATGGCTGGGACAGTCAAGGGTGCATGCGGTGGACTTTAATTGCAGTCATGATTCTGTCTTCATAAAAAAGAGAAAGTGAAAGAGATACCACTCAGAAGCTAAAAACTATTTCCGTCCGAGGCAGTTTGATCAATTTTAATCAATGTTTTCAAAAAGTCAAAACTATATCTAAAGTTAAATCGGTAATAAAAGAGGTTGAAAAATATTTAATTGATATATTATAAAAATTTTAAAATTTAAATATAATTTCAAATATTTTTATTTATAAAAATTTGAAATTTAATTAAAAATTATTAAATAAAAATTAATTAATTTACAAAACTGAATGATTAATTAATAAATTAGTCTGTTTAAAATTTGTAAGATTAAATTGATTGAATTAATTAAAATTTTAATTATTAATTTTAATGCATTAATTTCTTTAAATTAATTACGGTCCAATTGATACCTAAAAAGTTATATTTTGCATCAAACAGTGATTTTAATTTTTTAATAAAAATAAAACTGCATTTATTATTTTTAAATGTATTAAACACATTATTAGATAATTCATAATAGAATAAGTATTGAACAAATTACTAAGTAATTCGTTGTAATCACAAATTATGTTTTGTCAGGAAATCATTTAATGAATTAGTGACTTAAAACTAAGTAATATGTGTGATACAGTTTATGTTTACTGGTTTCAATATATCTTTAATTTTAATTAATTATTTCTACAAATATATTTAAATTAATCACAATCATAATCAGCTTTCGAATATAAGAAACGAACATAACAAATTATATAGTTTAAATTTTAAAAAATTTAAATTGATATCAAAATTTTAAAATTTTAGTTAACTAACGATCTTTTAAATTTTGTATAAAACTTATCAAAATATATATTATTTCTAGTATGCCTAGTGTATAATAACCATTTATTAGTCACATCAATAAACCAACATTTTGACTTAATAATCCGAATCTTGAAAGATTAGGAAATAACTTCAAAAAAATTTAAAATTAATACTGTTAAATATGTTATTACTAAAAGAATAACAAGTATAAGGCGACCTCATATTAAACCGAATTAATCACAAACAAGTTTATGATTAATTATGATCCCGGCGTGCTTTATCCTTTTATGAATTGATATAATTAACAACAAATAACTTTGTTTTAAAGCAAGATTTTGATTTATTTTGTTTCCTTAATTAGGGAACAAGGTAGTCACGTAACAACAAATTACATATGTAGCTTCTTTAATAAATGGGTACGAGTATGATTAACAATAATAATGTTGCTTTAAAGCAAGAATTCGGTTTAGTGTGTTGACTGTGTTCCCAAAGATTTGAACGCAATCAAGTTAATCGAAAATTATGTCAGGAATTTTACGTCGAACAAGTATAAAAGTGTTCAATAATTTATAATAATGTGCAAATTTCTTCCTCTTGAGCTAGTTTTTAGGGATGAGTTAGACACTTTTAACATAGTATCAGAGCTAAGTCAAATTGTCTCGATGATTTGGGGCGATGTCCGGTTATGTTCCTTTACCCAATATATCCATCAGATGTCTAGTCCTACTCTGGACTGATGGTAGTGTGTCAGAATTTCCACATCGGACAAGTATAAGAACATTCAACAATTTATAACAATATGCAAACATCTTCTTCTTGAGCTAGCTTTTGGAGATTAATTAGGCACTTCTAACAAATTACATACTTACTTGAGTTTAAATACTCGTGATTATGAGTCGACAGGGTCTAAATTTCTAAGCGAAGGTTTCTTTAATACATAATACGATATTGATCACTTAGTAGACAACTTAAAGCTTCCGTTCCAATTTCTAGAGTATGTTTTATAGTATGATCTAAACTTGCCTTTTTTCTAGGGTAGATCCGAAAGTATCAGACTTTTGATTTTATTTGAGTTTTAAGTTATACGGGAATAATTAGCCAGCCTAGGCTATATCTAATTGAAAGTTTATTAATGTGATGAAATATAATGCAATATTATTTTATCGTTTAGAATAATAGTTTATAATAAAATGAGATAAAAAAGAAAGATTTCATGTTACATCACATTTTAATATAAACAGTAAAAATAAAAACTTCTAATTTGAAAATTTTATAATATAATATAGAATGATAAACAATTTTATATTATATTACATTATCATCCAAACAATATTTCATCGTATTACATTATAAATTATTACACATTTTTAAACAACAATTTTATATTATTACATCATTTTATGTTCCATTAAATTATAAATCTTCCGTTCAATCAAACACAGTCATTAAAAAGTAGGTCTTGAGGGTTGACATCTATTGAGAACAAAGAGCTTGTGTCTCACCTAACATACTTCTTAGCTACAGTTTTCTGTCTATTTTAAAGTTCTCATAGAGGTTTGCTCTATTATACCGTTGGTAATTTCTATTATCCTTGTAACTCTCTAGCTAGGGTTTCGAGTGTAAAAATAAATACAAAAATATAAATTGTTCAATAAAATTCATATATTTAAAATGTATAAATTGAGATAAAGAAGTTCATATTTCATACAAGGTCACGTAATGTTTAAACATATTTAATTTATACGAAGGACTCATTATTAACTTTATTAAATAGTTTTAAATTATTATATAAAAGTACCTCAAAATAATTGTTTAATTCAAAAGGTATAAAGATTTTCCTCAAACTTCTTCCAGATCTTAAGTAAAGCTTTCAACAATGGAAGCTCAAGATACCACTTTTCCTTTTTTTTTTTCTTTGTGTCTTTTATTTTTAGAAACACGTGAACTATTATTTTTTTGGTTACAACAGAAGAAGAAACAACACATTAATTACTAAATAAAACCCTTGTACATCCGCACGTAAATAGTGACTTAAACCAAGAAGGGAGTAAGCCAGAGGTACTCTACAGGTACACCTGTTAAACCCAAATGGGCCAAAAAATCAACAAATTGATTACCCTTCTACTTCACTGGTGGCTGGTGGGTCAATTGCTAATTGAAACATTAAATAGGATGTCACTAAACTTTTCACCGCGACTCTAGTACACGTGTTGGAATTATTTTTATATTATGAATCTATTAATTATTTTAAATAATTAAGATAAAAAAGATCAAAATTTTAAATGTAGATATAATAACCTAATAAATAATTTAATTAAACATGTTAAAAATTTAATGAAGAAAATAACAACTTATTATTGTAGATAGAAAATTTATTGAGTCTATAATAAGAAGATTTAATAGGGTTATTATAAATAATTGTTGGATTTTGTATACTCATTAAAGTAAACTTTGCATACATATAATAAAAAGTTTGTACCTTAAAATATATGTAAAAATTCTTACTATTTTTTACCAGTTGTATAAAATAATTAAAAATTTTAACATTTCAGTTAAAGATTTGCGAGTTTACTCAAAATATATATATTCAATTTGTGTTATAAAAAATAAATTGATTTGATCGGTTTATTCATGAAAATTTTGAACTGGTCAAAATTTTAATTTGACTTCAATTTTTCGATTCAATTTACTTTAATAATTCTTATTATTAAAAATTAATTAGCTTATTAATTGGTTGATTTTGTATACTAATCGCTTTTTATAAATTAAATTAAATTAATTAATTTTTATATTACATCATTCTTTTCTATTTAAACTTTAAATTAAGGATGATTTTCTTAAATTACATTTTGGAATTTCCAATATTATTCATTCATTAATCAGTTTCAGAATGATATAATACTTGTTAAAATTTTTAAATCTTAAATTATTTATCTTCAATCTTATAGACTATGATGGATTATATAAGCTGACTGAAATGCAAGTACTTTGGTTTCTAAAACACTAATGTCATGTTTGGTTGAATGGAATAGTTATTGTATTACTGATATATTTGTAATGAATAATTATTCCATTATTTGGTTAAAAATAATATACATAATAATTAATCTTAGATTTAGTTATTCTTACACTTTCAGGATAACTAAAGATATCTTCTCCTATCTTTACCTATTCCGTGAAACACAGAAAAGGTAAAGACCATTTTTTTCTTTATTATTATTATTATTATTATTATTATTATTATTATTATTATTATTCATTTTCTTCTTCATCTTCATCTTCTTTTATTATTATTCATTTTTTATAATAATAATAAGAAGAAGAAAAATTAATAATAATAATATTATGATAATAAAGACTATAATAGATATTTTGATCTTTTATTAATTATTCCTTTGTCATCTTAAATCTTAAATTTTATAGATTACGTTGGATTATATAAGTTGACCGAAATGCAAGTAATTTGGTTTCTAAAACACTAATGACGTGTTTGGTTGAGTAGAATAGCTATTTTACTACTGATGTACTTGTAATGAATAGTTATTTCTTTATTTAGTTAAAAGATAACGTATAGAATAACTAATATCATGTTTAATTATTTCTACACTTTTAGGAATAGCTAAAGATATATCTTCTTGCTTTTAATTTTTCTTTCTATTATTATTATTATTATTATTATTATTATTATTATTATTTTATTCTTTTCTTATCATCATCATCATCATTATTATTTTTAATATTGTTGTTATTATTATTAAATTTTTCTTATTATTATTAAATTTTTATTTATTAAATTTTATTATTCTTCTTCTCCTTATTATTATTATTAGAATAATAATAAGAAGAAGAAGAAAATTAATAATAAGAATTAATAATAACACTACCAACAATAACAACAACAATAATAATAAGAAATAATAGTAATAAAATTAATGATAATAAAATAAAATAAAATATTAATATTAATAAAATAATAAAAATAAAATAAATAATATTTTACTCTTTTTATTAATAATTTTTTGTTATTATGTTAAGTGACCATTTTACTACAATAGCTTAAGCTGTTGTGTGAGGCCAACTTAATTGGTTTTATATATTATCTAACACACACCCTTAAGTGAAAGTCTTTTAGGCTTGAAACTTGTACAGACCTACTTTACTTTTGTACTTAATTTAATTAGAATAGGTGAGTGGTAAGATTCGAACTCATGATCATTTGATCATAGAGACTCTGATATTATATTAAGTGATCATTTCACTACAATAACTTAAACTGTTGTGTGAGGTCAATTCAATTAATTTTATATATTCTCTAACATATTTTGTATTCAAACTAAACATACATTCTCGTTAAAAAAATTTAAGAATAATCTAAAATAAGTATTACTTATTTTATTATCTCGTTTATTCTAATAATAACTATCGACAGATTAACCAAATATCCTGTAAAAGTTCTCAAAATCATTTCTGCGATTCTATCATAGAGACTAACCAAATATCCCGTAAAAGTTCTCAAAATCATTTCTGCGATTCTATTAGAGAATGACAGGTCGTTGCATGCGGGAGCTGTAGGAAAGCACGAGCTTTTAGAGAGACGTTCGAGTGCTCTGGGTACGAATTGTCAGGCTTCGAAGATTGCTATGGCATGCCATGTTCGTTAATTAATGGCACTAGTGATCAGTGCCACTCGATGTTTGAAATAATATCATCCAGCCTCTGGAAACGGCCAGTTAAACACTTTTTTATTTACGTTAACCTGTCCACCTTATCTCAAAAGATGGAATCGCTCACGTTAGGCACCCTCACATTTCAGTCTGACAGGAAAATAAAGGGATAAATTAGGATCTGATTTTATTTAATTTTTAAAAAAAGTGGCTTAAAGTTTGATACGCACAAAAAAATTATTATATTGGATGAATTCCTACGTTACCACTGATTAACCTGTCTACCAGATTTCACGAAACGCTTTCTAATAAAGGATTTAGTACAATAATTATAGCTTAAAAACCTGCTGTTGTGAGACCATAAACCAAATTCCGATGATGAGCAAACTTTTTTTTTTGTGAAGAGGGGAAGATCTGGAAAGACTAGGTCTTCAGAAAGGCAATAGATTGATAGTCTCTGTCGAGATGCAGACGAAGCTCAAGAGGTGGGGATCGATCAATAAAACCACATAGGCACCTGTAACGATTCAATCCTCGCAAAAAAATTCACATAATGATTACCTTCGCGAAGATATGATAAAGGAAGCAACGCCACTTTCAAGCTAACATTGAATACAAGCTTAATGAACCGCTAAAGTTGTTCATTTGGGACGGTCTAGGCTCAACTCATTTATTTCAAGTTAAAGTTGAAGGTTTTTGGATCCACATCTCTTCTTCCAGCGAAATTTTCACTTTCAGATTTCTTTCAAATAAAAATAATAATTTGTATAATTTTTAATATTGATATAGTTATATTTTATTACTTATAACATTCACATATTTAACAAAGCTTCATGGCAAATTATTTTGAATAATTAAAATTATTTTAATCTCTTGTATAATATTTATTAACAAATTATTAATAAAATTATTTTATTTTATTAAAATAGATATTTCAGATTTTAAATTTTAAATTAATTATTCATATTTTATTAATATTTAATATATTAATAAGTTAATAAATCAAACTATTCACAATTATTATTAAATTAATAAATTAAACAATATATATTTAGTTAATAATAAATAAAGAAAGAAACATAAAATAAAAACTATTTTTATGATTTTCATAATTTTTAAAATGGAAGAAACTAAAATTAAAACTCAAATAAATAAGTTTTTTACAAAATTTAAAAATGAAAGACAAACAACCCAAAAATAATATTGCTTCACTATAACTTATTAAATTGATATTATTTATTTTAACTTATTAAAATAATATTATTTTAGCCGATTTTCATTAATTCAACTCCAACTTTTATGAATTTAGGTTAAATTGAGTTGAATTCGACCGATCCCTTTCTACCACCCTTTTAATTGACGTTTGACCATAAATAGTTGGTTTAAACATTTGTCGCTGTGTGAGGCCTTTAAGGTGAATTAAGTTTACCCTAAACTAATTTATAGAGTGTTTAAACTATTTAAATAAATGTTCATGACCTATAAGAATAATAATTGTAAAAAATTAAGAATATGCTTCATCTCAAAATAATGTCAATTTGAGAGTTAAATATGCAAGAATGAGATTCGAATACATTGGGATTGAGCCCAAAAAAAGAGCCTGGACTCGACCCAATCAAATCAGGCTACGCTTGAAAATTATATAATTTTTATTTATAGTAAAAATTATATTATTTCAATTAAAAATTAATTAAAAATAATTAGATTTGGATGGCTTAAAATTTTATTAAAAATTTTATATTTGACCTAAAACTTGACTAACATGAGTCCAGTACTTCGACTTTAGATCCGACCGAATATCGGGAATGCTATACATATTTAATTATAAGTTAAGAAAGTGAAAGTTCCAATCACAAAATAACAAAATATATAGTTTTTTTTTTGGTGTTAAGAAGAATTTTTAACTTTTCACATTTCTCAACATTATATATAACCAAAAAAAAAAAAAAGAGTTCTGAACTATTATTTGCATGATTAGTGACCACTGTATAAAGTTTAGCATCAATAGACTCTAAAACTTTACTTTACTAGCAAAAAGAGCTAGATCCACCGACCCTATTCTCAAAAATCAATGCTATTTGTGTGGAATTCCATATCTCCATTCATGCCCTGGTCGACGATTAATGATATATTCTTGAAACAAGCTAATTTCTCTGTTTTAGATTGGGAAGGTCCCTCCAGCTTTATGTAAATTGGATCTTTTCTGGGCTCCACCTAGCTTGTAGATGGACGCATTAGGGTTATTTATTTCACTTCTGCTTTGCCTGTTTTGGAGTATGTTCTGAAACTCGGATCGATCATCGAATTGGTGGCTTTACTGATTACTGGTTTGACCGGTTCGATCAGTTCAACTACCGGTTGAACCTGTGTTACATAATAATTATGCAATAATTATATTTAATTATATATAATATTAAAAATTCAAAAAATTCAAAAATAATTATTGGATCGGTCCGACCAGTCAATTAACCAGTTTTGACCGGTTCAGACTGGGTCAATTTATAGCCAATTTTAAAGAATAAATCAGACCGGATCACCGACCGGTCGGACCTGCTGATCCGGTCCGAGTTTAAAAACAAAAGTTCTGGCTCATTCAGTGATTGCACAACCCACCATTCTCACTATATCATAGGTGAACATTTTAGACCCAACATGCATGATTAGATTGGTTAATGTTTAATGGCAAAAGTGCAATTTAAATCTTTAGATTTTTATTAAAATATAACTTAAACTATGATGTTTTAAAATGTTTAAATTTAATTTTAACATTTTCAAAATGTTTAAAAAATAAATACTTAATAGATAGAAAATTTAACGAAGTTAAACTTTAGTCAACTAGATATCAACGTAATTGTTAACATTGTACTTTTATATATTTTTTAAAAATATAATAGTGAACCTTATTATTACGCTTAGCTAACATTATATCGCCATTTGTTCGATTCAACAAATTCCGGTTTTCTCTTATGAACATTTCTAGAATAGTTCCAACCTTTAGCAAAATGGCGCATTGATATGTCTGAAATCCAGATCAAGACGATCCAAATGGTCAACCGAATGACAAACGTTGAGGGTTGTTAGTTTGGATATCTGGAACTACCTATATAGTGATACATACTTTCAATTCGACATTGGTTAGTCGATGATGTCAACTAGTTTGATTGTTTAGAGTGGTATTAACCAACTAGTTTGATTGTTTAGAGTGGTATTAACCATAGGGTTAGCAGAGTGTTGTCATAATTTTCCTGTGTGTCCTTCGAGGTTCTTGAGATGTTAGAAAATATTAAATTATTAACTGACTAAACGTTGTTAAATTTTTAATTTATTGAAAGTCAATTTTGAATATTTTAAAAATGTTGTAATTAAATTTACCGTTTTGAAATGTATGAGGTCAAGATGTAAATACGATGAAAACCTTAAAATCTAACTTACAAATTTCGCCTAATATAATTTCAGGACTTGGTGCACTGTAGTCCATCAAAATAAAGGTTTCATCATTCATGTCATCTTTACAGTGGATGTGCACCTATTAGTTTACCTTTCTTTTTGACCAGATTTGTAATTGTCGTCGTTGATTGTCGTAATAAAGGGTCATCAAAATTGACAAACTTGCTCATTTCCTGTGCTCTTACATGCTTTAAGACTTCTGCTTACTTTTTTTTTTAACTTTTGCATAAGCTGAAAAGATCAGCAAAACGTATGCACATTGATAATGTAGATTTGGATTCCTCTTTAGGTCGAATGTTGTCGCCAACTTACAGGACACGTTGACGAACTTTTGTAAAATAATGTCGGAAGTGATTTCGCCGTTAGTATATTCCGATATTTAAGTTAATTTTTAGTTTTAAGAAGTTGAGAACAACGCAATGTTATGAATACTGCATCTGGGTTGATGCGGATTGAACTCTGAACGAATCGATCAGAATTAGGTTGAGACTTGGACACCGCTTTAAATTTTTAAATTTATGAAATAGTCCTAAAATTTTAAGAATTGCAAAATAGTTATATTGTTATATTATACAACAGATCAGATATTTTACTAGTTATCGCTTACATCAATCATGCTTTCAAAATCTTAATAATAAATAATAATGACAATTATTATGAAATAACAATAATTTTAAATATTTTACATATAAATAATAACCACAATTAATATAAATAAAACAATTATCATCATACAATTATAAAATTAAGAATAATACAAAGTATTTAAAATATTACAATAATACAAAAATATTTTTAAATTTATAAAATTGTCTCTATTTTTTTTAAATTTATAAAATAGTCCATTGTCATATTGTAGATTATTTAATAATTATTAATAAATATAATTAATTTCAAAATATATAAATTTTAATTTAATAATTGAAAATATATAAAATAAATATTAGTTTATAAGTAATAATTTTAAAATTATTATTTATAAACTAATTTATTAGTATTTATTAATAAATATTATATAAAATGTTAAAATAAATTTAAAAAAATAATTTATTAGTAATAAAATAAAATAATTTATTGGTAATAAAACTAAAATAATTTACTTTAAAGTTTTATTTAATTTATAATTATTATTAGTAATAAAATATTTATTATTATTTTAAAACTAAAAAAGGGGGAAGGAGAGGTAGGAGAGAGGGAGGGAAAATTTAAAAAGTTTGAAAAATTTTGCAAAAAAACCCCTAATTTTTTAAAATTTCCGGTACTGGCCGGTATTTGACCGGTATTTTGAATACCGACCGGTACCGACCGGAATTCATCCCCGGTACCTTTATGTCCGTTCCGGTACCGTTTTCCGGACGGAACTCGTATCATTGGAACAACGTGACAATTGAAGATTGTAATTTTTTTTTTGTTTTGAATCAGAAAGTAGAGGTACAAGTCTTACAGTACTAGTAGGGGAAATGAAACTCCCGATATATCCTCTAATAGGATGGAAAAATAACCCACAGGCGGGTTTTGAAACTAATGGATACAAAGTTCGAGTGAACTGACATAGTTGGCTAGTCAATCTGCAGCCCTATTAGTTTCACGATAAATATGTCTTGCTTTCACGAGCCAATCTCTAGTGAGTAATTGGCGGATCCCTAGTATCAGGGAATTAAAAGGAGTTTGCTAAGTCTATGAGGAGGACAATATCGTGATAATAGTTGCCGAGTCTACTTCTAATTTTACTCGTCGAAACTCGAGATCCCATGTCAATTGTAACCCTGTAAAAACTCCCCTTATTTCTGCATCAATGACTGTATAGTGACCTATATTATGCGCGAACCCTCCGAGCCATGTTCTTGTATTGTCTCTAAGGAGGCCGCCTGCAGAAGCCCACGAGGACGACACTGTAAAAATGTCGTCTGTATTAAGACGAACCCGATCCGATGGAGGAGGCCGCCATCCTACGAGAGTCGCTACTCGTGTTCTTGCTGGGAACAATGCTCTACCTATTACTTCTTTGGCCTGTTCGATCGAACGGACATACTCAAGCACAACCTGATGAGGGTCTGTAGGCCAGGAAAATTGTGCATCAAACACTGCTTTGTTTCGCCAAAACCATAGAAACCAACAAGCTGTACTAAAGACAATAGACCATTTAAACCCATGTACCAGTAAATTTTGTTGCAAATTAACGGATATCCATGTGGCGTGGTTTACGTTGAAGAACTCATCGTTAGTGGCAACAGTGGGGAAATCTTTGCCGAGAATGTACGAGCTTCTGGTAGTCCCAGTACATGTAGTCTTGTTTGGTTTCGCCACAAATCGGCGGGAGGGCATTGTAAGGTTTCGGAGATGGTGTTGTTGATTAGCGAGGAGTCGTCCTCTAGCCATAAGCCACATGAATGCTTTGATCCTTTGTGGCCCTTCCCATTTCCATATTCGTGCCCATTCCCTGTTACTCTTATTGTTCAACTGGTTATCGATTAAACGGTAAGCAGAATTGGTTGAGAAAATACCATTTGGAGATGCTCCCCATATCACACTGTCAGATCCCAAAAGGGTGTTTGGAGGTAATGTCCCTGCTATCGCCATGCAAATGGAGGTAGGGAGGAATGTTTGGAATAGAGGCCAATTCCATTCCCCCGTGTCATCAACAAAAGATTTGACGGTGAGGTTGCACAAATGTCTGGGAATAGGACACAGGACATGTCGGCCAAGGGGCCCGATATTTTGTACCCATGCGTCCTCCCAGAATCTAGTCGTCTCGTCGTTACCCACCACCCATTTGATTCCCTGGAGTACATGGACCCATACGGAAGCAATCCCTCGCCATACCATGGAGCTTCCAGGAATTGAAAGGGATTGTGGCAAGTGGTGTCTATTGAACTTGTACTTGGCGCTAAATACGCGGACTCAAAGTGCATCAGGCCTATGGAGTAGGGACCAACCAAGTTTCGTTAGTAGAGCAGCATTCGTTACCCTGATTTTCCTGAGTCCCGGTCCGCCAGAGTCTTTGGGCATTCACACCTGGTCCCAGCTAACCAACCTCGTCTTATGCTGGTCTACTGTTCCCTCCCATAAAAACTTACGAATAATCTTCTCCAAGTCATCACATAATTGTCGAGGTAGACGAACTGCTTGCATCGTGTAGATGGGAAGCACTGCAAGCACGGATTGTACTAACGTAAGCCGACCGGCTAGCAGTGTTATGGGTACCGTCGTCATCGCCGAAGACGCATCTGCATCGCCGAAAACCGGCAGTGCACGGCGATGGATGTCTTGGGACCAAAATTTTGACGATACGGCCGTTTCCGGTCGATGCATCGGAGTACCGCAAATCCGTATTTTTAGGACCATTTGGAAAATACCGAAATCTCGAGGACTAAAATGCAAAAAAAAAAAATTAACCTAAAACTACCCCAGCCCCCGAGGACCCGACCCTTCTGGAATTTTTCTTCTTCTCTCTTCTTCGGCCTCTGCTTCTTCTCATTGGCGTCGCTCGTCGCTCTTGGATCTGGTCTCACCGTCGTCTCACCGCCTCCTCTCTCCCACGTCGCACGCCTCCTCTCCTCGCCGGTGTCTCTCTCCGTGTCTGGCGACTCTCTTTCGGCCGTTGCTGTCTCCTCGTCGTCTCCTCCTCCTCGCCTGGCCGTCGCGGATCTCCTCCTGGCCATCTCGGATCTCCTCCTCTCTTGGTCGTCTCGGATCTCCTCCTCGGCGTCTCTTCTTCGACGGATCGGTCTCCGACTCTCCTCGCCGCTGCTCGCCGCTCCTCGACCTTGTCGCCTTCTCCAGTTCTCCTCCGTCCTCCTCGTCGTAGACGCATCATACGACCACCGAAGGAAGACCCGCACCCGACCCTCAACGAAGACCCGATTGTTTTGGGTGTATATTTTTGATTTTTTGTTTGATTTTGAATAGAATTTTGTTGTTGATTGCTTCTGTGAATCTGTGATCGTGGGTGATTTTGTTGATTTGGTGTTGTTGTTGGGAAAAATCCGAATGTGAGAAGTTGAAATTGACATAGAATTTTGACATTTTGCCTTGTGGAGCTGTGGAAGTACCGAATCCGAATGTGTGAAATTAAATTGATTAGTAATTGTAATTGTTGGTTTGATTGAAAATTAAGTTTGGAATTGGAATAAAATTTGGAATTGTACTGAAAATTAAATTTGGAGTTGGAAATTAGATTTTGGCATTTTGTATTTTGGAATTAGAAATTGTAATTAGAATTGAATTTTGAATTGATAGAAAATTAATTTTGAAATTGGAATTAGAATTGGATTGAAAATTGGTTGAATGGAAATGGAAATGGAAATGGAAATGGAAATGGAATTGAATGGAATTAGAATTGAATGGAATGAATGGAATTGGGATTGGAATTGAATGGGATTGAAATTGAATGGAATTGAATTGGAATGGAATGTAATTGAATTGAATTGGATTTGGATTTGAATTCATTTGTAATTGAATTGGAATGGAATTGAATTGGAATTTAATTGAAATAGAATTGCAAATTGTTGGAGTATGTTTTGAATTGAATTGGAATGAAATTGAATTGAATTTGATTTGAATTAAATTGAATTGGATTGAATGGAATTGAATTGGAATTAATTTGAAATTGAATTGGAATGGAATTGCAAATTGTTGGAGTATGTTTTGAATTGAATTGGAATGGAATTAAATTGAATTGGATTTGATTTGAATTGGATTGGATTGGATTGGATTGAATTTGATTGGATTGGATTGGATTGAATTTGATTTAATTGAATTTCATTGAATTGGATTGGATTGAATTGAATTGAATTGGATTGGATTGAATTGGATTGGATTGGATTGGATTGGGTTAGATTGAATTGAATTGAATTGAATTTGATTGGATTGAATTTGATTGAATTTAATTGAATTGGATTGAATTGGATTGGATTGGATTGAATTGAATTGGATTAGATTTAATTGGATTGGATTGGATTGGATTGGATTTGATTGAATTGAATTGGATTGGATTGGGTTAGATTGAATTGAATTGAATTGAATTTGATTGAATTTGATTGGATTGAATTGAATTGAATTGAATTGGATTGGATTGGATTTGATTGAATTGAATTGGATTAGATTGGATTGGATTGGATTGGATTGGATTAGATTTAATTGGATTGGATTGGATTGAATTGAATTGGGTTAGATTGAATTGAATTGAATTGAATTTGATTGAATTGGATTGGATTGAATTGAATTGAATTGGATTGGATTGGATTAAATTGAATTGGATTGGATTGGATTGAATTGAATTGGATTGAATTGGGTTAGATTGAATTGAATTGAATTGAATTTGATTGAATTGGATTGGATTGAATTGAATTGAATTGGATTGGATTGGATTGGATTGGATTGGATTAAATTGAATTAGATATAATTGAATTGGATTGGATTGGATTGAATTGGATTGGATTGGATTGGATTGGATTGGATTGGATTGAATTGGGTTAGATTGAATTGAATTGAATTGAATTTGATTGAATTGAATTGGATTGGATTGAATTGAATTGAATTGGATTGGATTGGATTGGATTGAATTGAATTGAATTAGATTTAATTGAATTGGATTGGATTGGATTGGATTGAATTGGATTGGATTGAATTGGGTTAGATTGAATTGAATTGAATTGAATTTGATTGAATTGAATTGAATTGGATTGGATTGAATTGGGTTAGATTGAATTGAATTGAATTGAATTTGATTGGATTGAATTGGATTGAATTGGATTGGATTGAATTGAATTGAATTTAATTTAATTTAATGGAATTGGATTGAATTGGAATTGGATTGAATTGGAATTGAATTGAATTGGAATTGGAATTGGAATTGAATTGATGTGTTATTTATTTTTGTGTACAGATAAATGGAAGGAAGTTCAAATACTCCCGATCAATCTAGTTCAGGAAGATACAATGATCCAGCTTGGGCTCATGCTAGTGTGGTTCCTGGTCAAAAGAATCATACCATTTGCTTGTTTTGTAACAAGCATTTGAAAGGTGGAGGAATCACCCGATTGAAGAGGCATTTAGCTGGGGTTAAAGGAGATGTGGAACCATGTAAAAAAGTAAGTCATGATGTGAAGTGGCAAATGAAAACATTGCTTGAGGAACATCAATTTGAGAAAGATAGAAGGGGAAGATTGAATCTTGAAATTGGTAGTGGAAGTTCATTTCCCGGTTTCCATGGTGATTATGGAGATGTTGGAGGTGGAAGTGGTAGTGGCAGTGGCAGTGGTACTGGTAGTGTTCCATTTCAATCTCAGCCTCAAGATCTTGCAGAATCTGAAATGAGGAAGAGAAGAAGGCAGCCATCTGGTTTCTTTGCACCACGAACAACTCCAGGAGCCCAACCTTCAATTCAGTAGTGCAATGAGACAAGAGATGCGACTCACAATGTGGATATGACAATGAGCTAGATGGTGGTATGATCTGAGTTCGTCATTTAATGCTTCTCAATCATATTATTATCAACCTATGATAGATGCCATAGCCTCTTATGGTCCAGATACAAAGGGCCATCGGTTGATGACTTAAGAGGTAAACTTTTGAGTTGTCTTTGTATGCGAAATGAGAGTTTATTTGGCTGAAAGAAGAGCGAATTGGAGTATTAATGGATGCTCAATTATGTGTGATGGTTGGACGAATAGGAGACAAGAGCCTATCATAAATTTTTTGGTGTATTGTTTTAATGGCTCTATGTTTTTAAAATCGATTGATGTATCTGGCCTTATTAGAAATGCCGATAATTTGTTTGGGATATTTGATCAAGTTGTGAATGAATTAGGGTGGAAAACATTGTTCGGTTTATTATCGACAATGATTCCGCTTATAAAGCGAGGATGAGGTTGAGAATACCTATAAGTCATTTTTGGACTCCTCAGGTTGCACATTGCATTGACTTAATATTGGAGGATATAGGAAATCCTAGGTATTTTCTGTTTTGATGAGACCATGCGAGAAGGCAAAAAGGTGACAAAATTTATTTATAATCGTGCATGGGTTTTAAATTTGATGAGAAGGAATTTACCAATGGTAGAATTTGTGCCGCCTACTTTGTGACAAGATTTGCAACAAATTTCTTATCACTTGATCTTTTCTTTTGTTGAGGAAGGAGTTAAGGCAAATGTTCACAAGTGATAAGTGGGTAACCTCTCAAAGATGCTAGATCTAATTTGGAATGGAGGTTTGTAGTATCATCTTGGAAGATAGGGAATTTTGGTCGGCATCTCAATTCGTTATTGGGTTTGTGAGCCTTTGGTGAGAGTGCTTGGTTGGTCGATAGTGAAGAAAAGCCAACAATGGGTTATATTTTGATGCTTATGGAGAGAGCAACTAAGCAATCAAGGCCAATCTGAAACATAAGCCTTCTTTATACTGAGCCATATATCTCAATCATTAATGAGAGAAGGAGAAGACAACTTTCTTCTCCATTGTTTGTAGTCAGGGCATTTTGAATCCGGTGTGTATTTTAGATTAGATGTTGAAAAGCAAGTGAAGTTAGTAGAGGAATGCTTTTGACAATTACAACAATTGTTCCTCATGACTCAATGCAAATTGCTTTAACCACACAAATGGAGGCTTATAAGTACTCTTATGGAGATTTTGGAATGTCGGTCGCTATTCAACAAAGAGGACTTCTTTCTCGGTATTACTTATTTCCTATTTCTTATTTGTTGAAATTTATTTATCACTTTATTTTGTTTATAACACTACTTTTGTTTTCTTATAACTTGCGATTGCTTGGTGGGATCTTTTCGGATGTGGTGTTCCAGATTTGAGAAAGTTTGCGATTCAATTTTAAGTCAATGTGTGAGTGCAACTGGGTGTGAACGAAACCGAGCACATTGAATTTATCCATTCCAAGAAAAGGAATAGATTGGAGCATAAGAGATTGAATGACTTGGTTTTGTTCGTTACAATTTAAAGCTTGGAAAGGTATGTTATTTTCATTATTAATTTTATATAATTTCTTATATTTTTTAATAATTAAATGTAATTTTTACTAGGACTCTTAGTAGCACAAGTTCTTCAAATGATCCAATTACGATTGATAATATGGATATTTTGGCGGATTGGGTTTCTGAAGAACCCAATTTGGTTGATGTGAGTGATTTGAATGTGGAAGATGATCTTGGATGGGAAAGCATTGACATGTCATTTGGTGCATTAAATTTGAATGATGATGATGAAGCTCCTCTCAATGATGAGGATTTTGTACCAAATGATCGATGGGGTCGGTAGCGATTCAAGCGGTATCCGCCCATTGTGATTGAACTTGTGTTTTTATTTTTCCTCTTCTTTTAATTTTACTTGTATTTGATCATTGATTTTATGTTAAATTATATGTATGTAATGTAAGTGTAATATTTTTTCGAGTTCAACTTCTATTTGATTGCTTATTCGTCATCAACCTTTTGTAATATTTTTTGTTTTTTATCGATGTTTTCAATCTTTTGATGTAAATATGTAATATTATTTATTATAATGATTAAATTGTATGATTGTAATATTTTAAATGCTTTCTATTATTCTTAGTTTTATAATTGTATGATGATGATTGCCTTTATTTATATTAATTGTGATTATTATTTATATGTAAAATATTTAAAATTATTGTTATTTCAAATTAATTGTCATTATTATTTATTATTAAGATTTTTTAAAGTATGGTTGATATAAACAGTAAACTAGTAAAGTATACAGTACAGTTGTATAATATATCAATAAGGACTATTTTGCAATTTTTAAAAAATTTAGGGACTATTTTATAAATTTAAAAATATATCCAAAGCATCTTGCATCTTAGCCTGCTCAGAGTTCAATCCGCATCGAGTCCGAGACGGTATTCATAACATTGCCGGCTAGTGAAAGATGTTCGGCATTCCATCCAGTAAGTCTCCATTGTACATTATCTAATATGTACTGATATGTTCGTTTAGAGCTTCGTTCGTGGATGATCGGTACCCCGAGGTACTTGCCCAAGTTAGTCGTACGCAAATCCTAGCTTTCTACTGATCACATTAGCTAAAGGTCGCGAGATGTTTTTAGAAAAAAAAAACACCTGGTCTTGACTTGGCTGACTCGTTGTCCAGATAAGGAGCATAAGCGCTGGAGGATGTCTTGGATGTACAATACCTGATCATCTTTGATTTTGGCGAATAAGATGAGGTCGTCGGCGAAAAAGAGGTGCGATAAGGTTGGCCCTCTTCGACTCAATGTTATTGGTGTCCGTATACCTTCATCAACCGCCTGAGTTATCATGTGCCCAAGTCGCTCAAGACACAATATTTGATTACAAAGGAAAGGTACAATTATGATCACATACGACGGGGGTACAAAGCCCCACCCGCATCGTGGTGCAAAAGCTCCTGAACAGCTACCGGAGGCTCCCGAAGAATGTGTAGGCCCGGAGCTAAGAAAATGGCGCAAGTCACCAGTCTGTCAGCTCACTGGTTCCCCTCACGCCCGACATGTCGCAGAACCACCTCCCAGTCTCGCTGTAACAGCCCGTTAATACCTACAACCAACAAAAGATCCTCAGTAAGAACCTGCTGAGAAGAGGAAAGTATGTTAATAACCTCCAGCGAATCGATTTCAAGAATAAGGCGACAAAAACCCCGGTCCCAGGCTAACAGAAGTCCGGAATGGACCCCGCGGAGTTCTGCTGTGAGGGGGGAACAACGATCGAACCGCTGTTTGTTTAAGTGTGAAAGATGTAAGTATGTAGTAGGAGCCTTATTACGTACCCTGGTTCTACATGAAAGGATTAAAAACGAAGGTAGTGTAGAATACATAGATTTCGATTCCATCTCTGATTCCGATGCTGATTCTGAGCTCCAAATATCTCTGAATCTTTCGGGACTTTTGGTGAAAAGTGATCACCGACTCACGGACTAGGCCTTTCTATAATTTCCTCATAGCACAAGCTTCCCTAACTGGTCAGGAATCTTTATGTTCGTGAATGAACTCTTGAGTAACTATAGGAGATCTTAACCTTTATATAGCTTCCATATCGGGTTTCTCTGTCACAAGGCCGATACGAACTCGATTCACACTAATGGGGGTCCATTTTCTATTCAGATTTCGACCAATTAATCTATATCATTTATTGGGTCACTTTATCATCTTTATTAGGATCAAATGACATAACTTAATCGATAATTTATTTAAAAATCAAAATTTCAAAAAATGTTAGTCCAACTTTATGAGACATGGACAAAATTGTCCTTAAGGACAAAAATGTCTTATAAAAAATCATTCTTACAAGTGTTCAGACCACCGTCATTATTAATTTTGCCCTATATCGGCTAAAAAATTGTACAAAATTAATATATACCATATCGAATAAAGATACCATTTGATATTGATCTGTACTACCAATATCAGTAAATATAATCATGCATGAGTCTTGAATTTATTAAGAAAATATTTCATTAATAGTATAATTTTGTGTAAATCTGTTATTACGTGATTTGCAACTAATTTTTATCGCTTTAGTATTTTATTATGATAAAGAAGGAGTTGAAGCAAATATTTACAAGTAATAAGTAAGTTGTATCTTAGCATGCTAAAATGAATGTTAGATTGGAAGTTTATATAATTATACTTGAAGATTATGAATTTTGGTCTTAATGTCAATTTGTTATACAATTTTATAAGTCTTTAGTAAGAATACTTTGTTTGGTTGATAATAATGCGAAGACAACAATAAATTATTTTTATGATGCCATAAAAAGTGCAAATGAAACAATCAAGATAAATATGAAAAATATATCTTCTTTATACACTATCTTACCTTATAGGTCTTGTTTGGTAAATGACTTACCGATTTTTGTTTTTGAGTATTGAAATGTTTTAGGCCAAACAGTTGGTAAATATGTGTTGGTAATAAGCTGGTTTTTAAAAAGCTCCTTGCCATTTTGGTCTACAACATTTTATTTAATACGTGAAAAGGCGTTTGTACCCTTTGCAACTAGAATCATGCACAAACGAAGACCTTTTTTTTTTACGACGAAAAAGCACAAATTACAATATCCTCTAAGGGAGACTAACCCAATCCATATCCTCTAAAAAGACAGTGGCACACCCAGATGGCGCCCTATCAAAAGTGGTGAGTTCGAGTCCCAAAGTAAAAGCATGGTTGGCTACCCAGTCAGCATACCGATTGCCCTCTCGATAGGTGTGGCGAGGAATAACTACCCAGTTTCGGATGAGAAGTTTATTGATGCCCAGGACCAAAGGATTGAGAGACAGGGCGCGATGTGAGGTGTTGGAGAGGAGCTCTTGAGCCACGATAGAGTCCAATTCAAGTCTCACGCGACAAAAACCGAGGGTCTAGGCTAGCTGAAGACGCAAGTAGACACCCCAGAATTAAGCCAAAACCGAGGAACTGTGACTTATATTCTGAACAAAACCACCTAGTCAATCGCCAGAACGATTTTGAATGAGACCTCCTACAGTGGCCGAGGAGGTGTTGTGTTGTGGCAACACGCCCCATCCGTATTCAGTTTCACCTACCCAGGTGTGGGCGGGCACCACCCAATAAATTGTGCAGATCGTGCACGAGGGGCCAGACGGGTGTAACAAAGTGAAGTTGAGGCCTGGGAACTCGGCCGGACATGAGTGAGGACGATAGTGGCAGCAGAAACCAACCAGGAGAACCGAGGGTCGAAAAGGGCCTGATTCTGCCATGTCCAGAGGAATCAACAGGCTGTCCCAAAGATAGTTGCCCATTCAAGGCCCGAAACCAACAGATGGGTCTGGAGGTTAGTAGTGAGCCATGCCTGATGGGTGGTAGTGAAAAAAGTGGAAGGGATGGTGTGGCGGGGAAAAGTAAGTCAAAGATGTTGCGCTTTGGGGCAATCGCGAACAACATGAAGCGAGGACTCCTCCAACCGACATTGTTAGCAGTCCAAGCTCATAGTGAGATGCTTGTAAGCGCGTTGTTGGTTGGAGAGGAGGCGGTCTTGAGCAAAGAACCAAAGAAAAGTGTGGATACGTTGTAGACCGGGCCATTGCCAAATGGTCTTCCATAAGCGATCGGGTTGGGTCTACGGGTGTTCCATAATCATAAAATAGGCCAAAGTTGTAGTGAAGTTTCCAGTAGGTGACGGTCCCCATCGGAGTTTGTCGGCTCCGAGGTAAAACTTAGGGGGAAAAGTTCCCGCAATGGCCTGTCAGATTGAGGAAGGGAGGAAAGGTTGAAATTAGAGCCAATCCCAGTTACCAATGTTGTCCACGAATTGGTGAACGCGACGGTCAAGGTCTGTGGAAGGGACAAAATTATTAACATATTGGATAAGGGGACCCTCGTTGGCGACCCAGGGGTTCAACCAAAATCGAGTCTGGAACCTGTCACTAATCATCCAACGCATGTCGTTAATCACATAGGGCCAAATAGCCTTGATACTCCTCCATCCCATCGAGCCACCGGTCGAAGGGAGAGTGGGAGGGATATGATTGACATCAAACTTATATTTGGCCGATAAAATTTGGACCCGCAAAGCATTGGGTTGAGTGATCAGAGCCCAGCTTAATTTGGTAAGCAAAGCGTCATTGGTGGCACGGATGTTCCGAATCTCTAATCCACCCAACTCCTTCGGTTGGCAGACTTGATCTCAGTGAACAAGGTGAAGCTTCCTATGTCTGAGGGAGGAGCCCCATAAAAAGGTACGCATAATCTTCTCCAAATCGTCACACAAATCTCGAGGAAGGCAAATCGTTTGCATGGTATAAGTACGGAGTGCAGAGAGGATCGACTGGATCAGAGTGAGGCAGCTCGCAAAAGACCAGAGGTTGGCTTGCCACCCTGAAAGGCGGTGTTGAACTTTGTCGATCAGATACTGGTAAGTCTTTTTAGTGACTTTTTTTGCGAAGCAGGGGAACTCCAAGATATCGACCGAGATCTGAGGTTTGTTTGAAACCTAGCGCTCGACTAAGAGTATGCGCCGTAGAGGGGGAAATGTTACAGGAGTAGAAGACACGAGATTTATCCTGGCTAATGCTCTGTCCCGACACGACACAAAAAGAATCCAAGGTGGCCCAAATAATGGAAACCTTCTTAAGAGAAGCTTCTGAGAACAAGATGAGGACGTTGGCAAAAAACAGGTGGGATATGGCAGGACCTGGGCGATTTAAAGTGATAGGTGCCCAGCGTCCACGGGCCAGGGAGTGCGTGATGAGATGAACAAGACGCTCCATACATAGCATAAACAGATAAGGTGAAAGCGGGTCACCTTGACGGAGACCTCGAGTAGGGGTAAAAACATCACTTAAGGCTCCATTCTAGTTAACCTGCATAGTCACTGTGGAAACACACTTCATGATAAGATTAATGAGGGAATCCGGGATTTCGACAGCGATGAGTGTATTGAGGATAAAAGCTTAAGAAAGTCAATCATAGGCTTTTTCTAGGTATACCTTAACTACCAGAAACCCGATTTTACCGGTTTTTCTCCGCATGGAATGAATAACCTCCTTGGTGATGATGATGTTATCAAGAATGTGCTGGCGCGGGACAAAGCTGCATTGGGTTGGGGCTACAATTTTGTCGAGGTGAGTGTTCAGTCTGTTGACAATCACTTTGGTGATAGTCTTGTACAGGATCGTGCACAGAGCGATAGGCCGGAACTGCGTAATCGACTGCGGGGATGGGTCTTAGGAATGAGGATCAAGATAGTACGATTTAGTGCTTGCTCCCAGATTTTGTGCCTAAAGGTTTTTGTATGAATAAGACGAGATCGAACCCAATGTGTTCCCACTGGGATTGGAAGAAAAACGCAATGAAACCATCGAAACTCGACACCTTATGAGGATTCATATCAAAGAAAGCAGTCTTGACTTCGTCGGGAGAGATAAGTTCGAGCATATTCGTATAGGTCTGGAGAGGAAGAGGGGGGAAACCGGGAGGAAGAGGGTATGGCGGGGTGGACTGACGAGCGGTGTAGAGGTTGGCAAAGAAGTCATGGGCGATGTGTTAAATGCCACCGGGATTTGAACTTTCACACCCATGTTCATCGCGGAGGGAGCAACATTGCAGGGACCGTCGACGTCCCATAGTGACCGCGTGATAGTACTTAGTATTTCTATCCCCCTGCGCGAGCCACTGGCAATGCGATCTTTTGTGCCAAAATAGTTCTTCCTGAACGAGTACCTGTTTAAGTTCCTGCTGAAGGTACGCCTCCAGGTCGCGCAAAGAGGCAAAATCTACGGGATCCAAGTGGGTTTAAAGGCCCCAAAGGTGAGCCATAAGTCGCCTTTTGCAGTGAAAAATGTTCCTAAAAATGGTGGAGTTCCACTTCTGAAGCTGTGTAGCCAAATGGCCGAGCTTAGTGGTAATATTCGAAATATGGGGATGTCAATTATCCTTAACAGTTTGGCCAAATTGGTCATGGGTCAACCAGGTAGACTAAAAACGGAAAGCCCAAGGGGGAGGGGAAGGAGACGAAGGATGCACGAAGGTGATAAGGAGATGGCGATGATTAGATTTCAGGAAGGGAAGGGGATGAATAGTTGTATGGGGAAATTCCAACAACCATGGGCTGGAGCATAAAGCACGTTCAAGGCAGGCGCGAAGTTGGTCGCGTCTCCAGGTGAATTTAGGACCAATAAAGCCAAGATCTTGCAGTTGACAGTAGTGGATGCAGTTGGGAAAGGAAGGGCTCACTCCTGAGCGGAGGTTGGAGCCACCCTGTTGATTGTCGCAGTCCAACTTGACGTTAAAATCGTCTCCCAAAAGCTAAAGGAAAGCTGTAGACCGAGCAATGTGTTGTAAATGGTCTCACAAGAAATGTTGAAAAGAGTAAGTTAGGTTGGCATAGATAGCAGTGAACACGAACGGAGTATGGGTCCATTGGATCTTCACATGAATGAATTGCCGACGGGTTATCATAATTTGAATAGGAGTGTTCTTATTCCATAAAAGCTAGATGCCGCAGGAGAAGCCCATGGCCTCCACTCGAAAGGACTAGTTAAAACCCAAGTTCCTGATAACTTGTTGGGCTTGAGCACCACTGATGCGGGGTTCCATCAAAACTACCAGTATCGGTTTGTGAGTGCGGATGTAGTTCTTAAGAATAGGCTGGAAGGATTTACCCCCAGCCCCTTGATAGCTCCAGAGGAGGATGGATATAAAACCAACAGAGAAAAGGAGTAGGCTAAGAGGCATGGGTGCCGACCCCATCACAAACTGGTCCCTCATCAGGTGAACTCTCAATATCCGCTGTTATTTCATTCATCGGGGAGTCAAGGATAATAGTGGCATCAGGGAAGGACGATGGAAATACCGGAGGTTCGGGGGGCCGAGATGGGGGAAGGTGTTTGGTGGTATTGATTGAGGTGCGCTCTAAGTCGCTCGGTGGGTCTTCTTCCATTTGGGTATGGGTTGTGGCGCTAGGGGGAGGAGTGGCAACGAAGGTGTCGTGGAAAATAATCTCGGAATGAGAGGGCAAAGTGATGGCGATATGGTTGTGGGTGGGATGGGAGGGATCAGTGGGCTTTTGGCCCTTGTCTGAATGGTTAGGGGCTAAGGGAGGGAGCTGGGCTGGGCCGGGGGTAGGCTAGCTTGGCCTTGGGTCAAAGGAGCTATTGGGGGAGGGAATGGGCTCGAGCTGGTGGGGGTGGAGCCAGGGCCAACCGGATGGGTGCGTGGCCCACGTGGAATGGGAGGTAAATTCAAGCGTGGAGCGGCATCGTCTTAGAACTTATGAAGTCGCGACTGAGAGGAGAAGGTTCTGGGGCGTGCGAGGACACGAGAGCGAGGTGCTGAGTGGAAGGAGATGCGTCTATGGTGGCGAGGGGGTTGAATCGTGACCCCGAGGATCGTATAGTGGTGTCAGGACGGCGCAGATTGCGTCCCGCCTTAGAACCGTTGGGGTTATGGGGAGGACACCTTTGGACTTGAATCTAGGGGTCGTAGAGATCATTAGGATTATCACCCGCAGAAGGAGATGGGGACATAGCTGTTGGGGAGGCGGGTAAGTGGGGCAGGGAAGGAGCTTCTGCAGGGAAAACCGGTGGCCGTAGGTCGGAGGACACGACGGGGACGGAGGAAGGCGATGGTTGGTGGGGACACAGCTCTGTTTCATGTCCAGTGTGGCCACATGCAAAGCGAATCGGTGAGAGGCCCTCGTAGGCAACCTTAATCAGCTCGTCATCTAGCTACACCATGGAACGAAGGGGTGAGTGCAGGTCTATTTCCATCGCCACTCGGGTGTATTTGCTGCACTGCGCTTGCTGGGTAGTATTGTCAATGTGGATGGTGCGATCAAACAGATTGCCTAGAGCGCGAAGGATAATCGGATGGTAGAGCGCTACCAACAATTATGGGAAGTGGACCCATGTGACCACATGTGAGACCTCACTAGAAGACGGTCGGAAGGAATGTTTCCAAGTTTGTACCGAGAGGGTGTGTCCCATGATCACCCACGGCCCACCCGTAAGGGCGTTGAGGTAGTCTTCATCCTGCACAAAGTTAATCAAGAAAAATTCATTATCTAAATCAATTATCTTCATCGCACCTGAAAGTGGCCATAGGGATTGTAGTTGTTGTTTGAGCATGGTGAAACCTATGCGGCGGCCCAACAATTTGACCACAATCGCATTAGCCCATTGCTTATGGAGATGATCTTTGAAATAATTGGATAGCTCGATGCCTAGCCCAAGTGTGCCTTGCACCAAAGTAATGTCGCCCTCCTCGACCTCCACAGGGTCCTCATCTGGCCAGGTAAGTGTTTTTGCCTTTATTGTGTGAGATTGCCCAGAAACTGCGACACCATAACTGTGGGGAAGGTGAGTCGGAGCAATGTTTTATGGGGACCGATCTTCTTCCCTTTCGCGAATTCGGACCTTTTTAACGGCATGTCCCATAGTGGTCTGAGCGTGGAGGTCATCGCGGGAAGGGTTTGGTTGTCGCCAGTTCGGTGAGGACATAGATGGGAGTTGAATGTCCATGGTCAACACAGGAGCTTGCGAAGACGAAGGACTGTAGCAGTGAATAATGTGTTAATAAGTTTGAAACCAACGTTGTATTAAGGACTTTTAACAAACAAGTAATAGGCAAGGTGAAATGTACAAAGGAAAGAGTTTTAGAGAGAGGTTAAGGCATCTCTCTCATCCACAACGGTAATAATGTTATGAAGCCCTTTATTAGTTGAGGCCATGCTTTTCGTCAGAGTTTAATATCTCCTCACCAATCAGTACTCGTCCCTTCTTCTTCTTTTTTTCAAGAAACTTTATATCTTTCAAGGATTCAAAGTTTAATATATTTCATCAATAAATAGAGATGGAGGATTTTCATAAGTTGGATTGGCATGTAGAAGATTTTTTATCCTTAGAGAAAGTTAGCTGGTAGAGATAAAGACATTGTTAGTTGTTGTTGTTGTTGTTGATATTATTATTATTATTACATTTTATTTTTCTATTATAATTATAAACTTAATTTTAAAATTAAATATCTAAAATTTAAATTTTATGAAAATATTCAAAGAAATACTAAGATGTAATATTCATGTTTTTATAATTTTTCAAATTATGTCTTCATAAGTCATTTTACACATAAGCAGTTAATAATAGACAACTAATTTTACCAAATATCTTTAATAAATAGTTGATATTATCATTGATTAAATCAATTAATATAATCTATTGTCGAGTTAACCGCTAACAAAATCAACTAACAACTAATTCAACATGTTGATTGTCAAACAAGGTCATAATCATCAATAAGAGGTGAAAATGACAACTTTATTTTTTGTTGTTTGCAGCTAAGTCATTTTAAAATCTCAGTATCTATTTAGACTAAGTTTTACAAAGACAACTATATAAAGTTAATGTGAGAATACTATTAATTATTATAACAATTATTACCGATGAGATGATGTAGAATCTCATAAATTCACAAATAGAGATTTATAAACATGTTTATAGTGATTCTAGGATGCCCATTACTATTCATCAATAGGCAAAAACTTGGTCTTTATTCGATACATTTTAAAGCTTTAAAAAAGGTTTGTTATTGTCATTATTAAGTTAAACATAATTCTTGTAATTTTAATAATTTAATCTTATTTGTTTAATATTATTCTTAATATAACAAGTAATTTTGTAGATGCAGTTTGCCTTTAACATATTTATTTTTTAGTGGATCGAGAGTCACTTGGAAGATATATTGGATGAGAAAATATTGACATGTCAGTTGGTGCAATGAATTTGAATGATGGCGATGATGAAACTCTTCTTAATAATGAAAATTTTGTACTAAATAAAAATTAGGGCCAATGTGATGTGTGCGGATATTTGATTGAATAAAATTCTAAGTTTTCATTTCATTTTTCCTTTAATTTCACTTATATTTGATCTATATGTTAAATTCTATATATACAATATAAATATGATTGTAAAAGTTTTTATTTCTGGTTTCACTTTAGTTAGTTGTTTCCTCAGCAAGAAATTTTGTTGTCATGAATCTTTTTATTCTTTTTTATGTTTTGATGTTATTGTTATTTATTATATGATAAAATTGTAAAATTTTAAATACTTTATATTATCCATAATTTTATAGTTGAATGGTGATAAAATAAATTTTCATATTAATTGTGGTTATTATTTATATATAAAATAATATTAATAGAAATACAAAATTGTTGTTATTTAAAATTTTATTATTTTAATTTTGGAAACAAAGTTTGTGTAAAATTATAAATTATATATTAAAATATCTTGAGAAACTATTTAATAATTTTACAAAATTCATGAGCTATTAAAAATTACCTCGAATACTACCCATTATTAATTTGTACTAATAAAATACCGTATCAAAACCAATTTTGCCACCAATATCGGTTGATGTTCATAAAATCTGTCCATATTTCATTCATTAAATATGAAAGACTGGAATTATCAAACCTATTGAGCATTATAACGTTGAGTTGTCTATAAACGACGAGACTATAACTTCTATATTACATCATGACTTTAGATCAGCTTCTAATTAAGTGTTATTAAATCTAAAACTTAACTCTTAAACTTAAATGGATACTAGTTAAATTATACTTAAATTAATAATTTAATATAATTATAATAAATTATTAGTTTAAATAAATTTAATTAGATTGGTTTGAGTTTAAGAGTTGAGTTGAATTATCGTATTAACAATATTTGATCAACCCATGTTTAATTTTTATATTGTGTGTTTTATTATTACATGTTTACTTTCGGTAAATATGGTATTGGAAAAGAAAAGTAAAGAAAACAAGATGTTTTATGCCAAAATTACCGAAGAAAATTCCTGGTTGATCTCTTTCAGGATGGGTGTTGAGTTGAGCCTACTTTATATTTTTACTCATCTCAAATATTTACAAGTCAGATTTCTTTATATACAAAGGCGTAAAATTGAAGTTATCTTTGATTTACAAAACTACAGCTTATTTATAAAAATGACAACACTTTATATTAAATAAACAATACACAAACACTATCACTTAACAAAGAGAGGTACAGATATACAAAAACAGAAACTAATAAATGAATAGATAGAAAAGAGCACAAGATGATATACTAAAATGAGAAATGAAGAATTGATCCCTCGGACAACACAATGGCTCCATTTCATACACTCCTGTAAATTTATGAGAATGTAATGAATTGTTTTGTTTCTCTTACACTCTATTATGTACACTGTTGAGGAGGAATATATATACAGATGTAAAGACAAGATCTATACGGTTACAATAGAAATGATATTTCTTCGAGAATATGTGTGTTAGTCCTTTGCTGTTGGGCTTGCTGTGTTGTGGGCTGATGGACTGCTGGAGTTATTTCTTACAGCCCCCCGCAACCACAAGCTTCGTGGGTTTCGAAGGTTGAGTTTGGAACACAAACTAAAGTGGCAATCGAACGACATAGGTTTTGTAAAGAGATCAGCAAGTTGATCGGCCGAACAGATATAGTTGATCTCGAAGCTTCCAGCAGAGACTTGATCTCAAAGAAAATGCACATCAACCTCAATATGCTTCGTTCGAGCGTGGAAGACATCATTTTGGGACAAGGCACGAGCTCCATTATTATCGCACCAGATGACGGGACGATGAGAGGGTGAAAACCCTAATTCAAAGAGAAAAGACAATAGTCAAAGAATCTCGGTCGAGATGGTGGAAAGAGCTCGATATTCAGCTTCGGTACTAGAGCGAGCGACAACGGATTGCTTTTTGGAGATCTAATGAACGAGATTACCGCCCAGAAAAACACATCCCCCAGAGGTTGATTTGCGGTCGTCAACAGATCCAGCCCAGTCAGTGTCAGAGAAGGCATGGATCTGTAAGGGGAATGAAGAAGAGCTTAAAATAGCTTATTTTCAGTAGTACAACGTAAGTATCGAAGAACCCTCTTTAAGGCAACCCAGTGTGGTTGAAGGGGATTAGTCAAAAATTGACTTAATTTGTTGACAATGAAATAGATATTTGATCGACTATGGCACAGGTATTGCAGACCACCAACAAGGCTGCGATAATCGGACGGATTCGCGATTGGGTCACCAGCGAAGGCAGAGAGCTTCTAACCAGAAGAGACAGGGGTGGAACACGACTTACAGGTAAGCATATTAGCCCTTTGTAAAAGATCATAGATGTATTTTTGTTGGGATAGATACAAACCCGTAGGAGTGCGATGAACTTCAAAACCAAGAAAGTAATGCAAAGGACTAAGATTCTTTAGGGCAAATTTGTTCTATAAACGTAGGATGAGCTGGTGAATGACTTCTCTGTTGTTCCCAGTAATCAGTATGTCGTCAACATAGATCAGAATGTAGAGTTTAGTGTGATGTTGATGAAGATAGAAGAGACATGTATCACATTTGGAGGGTGTAAAACCCCATTGTTGAAGTGTCTGTTTGAGGGTGAAAAACCAGGCACAAGGAGCCTGTTTGAGCCCATATAGGGCTTTAGAAAGATGACACAAATGAGTAGGATAGGATGAATTAACATACCTTTAGGGCTGATGAACGTAGACCTCATAATGTAGAACTCCATTAAGGAATGCATTATTAATGTCAATCTGTTGAATATCCCATTGAAAAGAGACAGCAAGTGAGAGGATGACCTTGATGGTGGAGGATTTTACCACTGGGCTGAAGGTCTCAGTAAAATCCACACCCGGGTTTTGATTAAACCCCTTGGCTACCAATTGATCCTTTGCTTTGTCAAATGAGTCATCTGAGTGATATTTAACACGAAACACCCACTTAGTGCCCAAAACATTCATGCTAGGTTGATAAGGGACAAGAGTCCAGGTCTGGTTTTTATGTAAAGCATGTATTTCAGCATCCATAGCAACCTTCCAAATAAGATCCTGTAGAGCAATAGAAATAGATGGGGGTTCTGTGATTGGTGAGGGAGAAAGAGGAGCATGGTACAATTTAGGTTTGAAAATGCCACTCTTGGAGCGAGTTTGCATGGGATGAGTGTTTGTAGGGGGAATAGAATGACCAGTGGGGAAAATGTGGGATGGAAGAGGGGTAGGGGAGGATGAGCTGTGAGGACAAAATAAATGTGAGGATAAATCAGAAGATAAAGGAGGAGAATTTACCTGTAATGATGGTAAGTTTGGAGCAGCTTCTGAGGACCAATCTCTTGGCAGAGAACTGCTAACAGCAGGCTGTGGAGAAGAGGAAGGAACTTTAAAGAGTGAGAGAGGTATAGTAGAGTGAGCTTTGTGAGAAGGCAAAGGTAAGAGTGAATGTTTGGGGAAAAGGAGAGGGTAGGCATATCCGGATTCATTAAAAACAACATGACGAGAGATATAAATTTGACCGTGAGCATTAAGACATTTGTAGCCACGGTGAAATAAACTGTAGCTAAGAAAAACACATTTTGTAGTGTGAAAGTTGAATTTGTGAGGAGAGTAGGGTTTTAGGTAAGGAAAACAACTACAGCCAAAAGGTTTTAAATGAGCATAGGCTGGCTGTTTGGGTGATTTTGAATTAATAATAGGACTAGGTAATTGATTTATGAGAAAAGTGGCTGTGAGAAAGGCTTCTAACCAAAAGGAGAGAGGCATTGATGCATGAGAAAGTAGAGTGAGACCCATTTATGTGATGTGACGATGTTTCATTTCAGAAACACCATTTTGTTGATGTGTATAGGGACAGGATAGCCGAAGAGAGATGCCTTGTGCTGCAAGGTGAGGTAAAAAAGACTGATATTCCTTTCCATTATCAGTATGAAAAGCTTTTATCTTGTGATTAAATTGCAATTCTACATGTGATTTGAATTTTAGAAAGGTAGAAAAGGCTTCTGATTTAAGTTTTAGAGGATAGAACCAAGTAAATCTAGTGAATGCATCTATAAAGATAATGTAGTATCTATCTCCATCTGTTGATAGAGTTGGGGAAGGACCCCGTATATCTGAGTACACAATCTCAAAAGGTGCATTAACATTAATGGAGTGATTTTGAAAGGGAAGTTGGTGTAATTTTCCAAGTTTACAAGCATCACAAAATTTAAGAGTGTGCACATTAATTTGAACATTCATAGATTTGGCAATCTTTGATAGAATAGATGGAGAAGGGTGACCCATTGTGGCATGTAGCACATTTGCATCAACTTTTGTAATATAGGCTGTAGGAAAAACAGAAACAAAGGAAGAAGGTGCAACAGATGATGCATGAGAGGCTTTAGGTGCTGTCTTGAGGTGGTACAGCCCATCCTGCAGAGTTCCCTTTAGGAGAGTGGTCCCTGAAAGCTTGTCCTTAAACAAACAACCATTATCAGAAAATTCAACAACAATATTATTGTCTTTTGTAAGTTTAGAAATGCTTAAAAGATTACGGGTTATAGAAGGCACATGTAAAATGTTTTTAAGATGTAAAGGTGTAGAAGAAGCATTGAATTGAAAAGAAGATGAACCGGTGTTTGTGATGGGTAAAATGTTACCATTGCCTACAGTTAAATGTTCGTTGCCAGTATATGGAGAGTTGATGCTTAGATTTTGAATATCAGGAGTGACATGATTGGTTGCTCCACTGTCAACAAACCAGGTGTGCTCGGCTGATGGCTCAGATGATGAAGCTGATGGAGGAACCAAGTAGGGATTGGAGGAACCAGACTGAACATAGTGTGCTTGAGGTGAGTTATTATACCAGTGTAGGTCTGCAAAGGTTGAGAAGAGGATCGCCAGGGCTGCTGAAGTAGTGGAGGGCCTTGCCAGTTCTGATTAAACCTCTTGTTGCACTGCAGAGCAGAATGATTTGGTTTCTGGCAAAGTTGACAGAACACTCTAGAGATAGATCTGCCTCCTCTTCCTCTCGTGTTTCTGCCCCGTCCCCAATGTATGCCACCAGAAAAGGATTGGGAATGAGTGTGATTGGCAAGATTGGCAGATGGTGGTGAGATTTGAGACACAACATTTTGTTGCTCTAGACGGGTTTTGATGTATGAGGAGAGAGCTTTTGAACATCCTGAAAAGAAGAAAATGCCATAGCATTTGATAAAAAGCAGACAATAGGATCATAATCTTGTCCTAAACCAGCAAGAGCACTGAGGATAAGCTTAGATTCAGGAACATGATGACCAGCTAAAAGAAGTGAGTCACTAATGATTTTTATTTTCTACATATATGCACTGATAGTGTCTGATCCCTTTTTAATTGAAGATAGTTGTTGTTTTAACTGTAGGACTTTGACCATGCTCGTTTGAGCAAACAATTTTTCAAGGATAATCCAAACGTCAACAGAGGATTGGCAATGAGTGATAAGGCTAATTACATCATCATCAACAGTGGATAATAGCCAACAGAGGATAAGTTGGTCAGATCTTCGCCAAAGGCGATACTCAGGATTAGGTTGTGATATACTGTCATTAGATGAAAGAGAAGCAGCAGGAATTTCAGAAGAGGAAGAGATGTATTTTTTAAAGGTAAGTTTGGTAATGGTAAAGTTTAATGATTTTGCAAGAGAAGGAAAATTGAGAAGCTGATCAGATGAAGAATCAGCAGTAGCAGTAGAAGAAGGAGAAGTAGCCATAGACGTTTGTCTGTTAAGCTCTGATACCATGTAAATTTATGAGAATGTAATGAATTATTTTATTTCTCTTACACTCTATTATGTACACTGTCGAGGAGGAATATATATACAGATGTAAAGACAAGATCTATACGGTTACAACAGAAATGATATTTCTTCTAGAATATGTGTGTTAGTCCTTTGCTATTGGGCCTGCTGTGTTGTGGGCTGATGGACTGGTGGAGTTATCTCTTACAACTCCCACAAAGTATCCAATTCAGCATCCACTCAATGTCAATGAGGCACGTCAGTGTATTCATCAATAAAATCCTAACATGGTCAATAAAGACTTGCATGGCTGGAGTAAGATGATAATGGGCCTGGTCATCAACTATCCGATTCAAATTTGATATGAAATTTTATTGAATTCAAGTTCGTTTAGCTTATTCAACAGCTTTTAATTTTAAAATTTATAAACTAAAACAACATCGTTGAAAAATTAAACTAAAATAATATCAATTTAAAAAAGAGATTTGTCTCATTTGAGTCCAAATTTACAAATTTGAAATCACTTTCTCCTTATTTACTTGCAAATAATTTCAAATATTGAGTGAAAATGTAAATTATAAAAATTAAAGAATTAAATAAAATTTAACATAGTTATAATATATAATTAAATTTTAATTTAATAATAATTGATAATTTTTAAGAAATTATCTAAAGCAATGTTTAATATTTTACATATATAAATACTTTATCATACTATTATCAAAATTCATATAAACTTCTGTGTAATATTCACGAGTTATTAGTAGAAAGTCTACTATCATAGAATTCTAACTTATTAGTGAACTTGGTTTACAGATTTCATGTACATATCAATATCATAAATTGGACTAAGCAAATCCAAAGCTTGTCTTCTTTTATTGGACCGTGACCCAAATCGCAGGAAGTACATTATTGCTTTGGATGAAGTAGTCGTCCTATTCAGCGATCCGTGTCGCAGCTCTCTAAGAAACTTGGACCCGTTGATTATAGAAAAAGTGTACGGTTAGGATTGAATATCCAAAATTCACATCCGCCTGACAACACACTCCTATTGGCCCTTCGAGCGCACACGGATAGCTATCCGCACAGCTCCAATCTAAGAATTATCAGCCGTCGATAGCTCCATCATCCAACGGATCAAAATCCACTATCCCGCGAATCCCGACTGCCTTTGAAAGCCGAAAGTTTTCAAATTCCCGCCATTTTCAGCCCCATTCACCATAAATAAGCCCGCACGTTACATCTCGCTCCATCAGTTTCGGAAGAGACGAAAGGAAACTTGCATTCTTTGATCTAACACTTTCTCATCTCCAGCGAACAAGAATGGCCCGTACCAAGCAGACCGCAAGAAAATCCACAGGAGGCAAGGCCCCAAGGAAGCAGTTGGCCACAAAGGCAGCTCGCAAATCGGCTCCAGCAACAGGTGGTGTGAAGAAGCCCCACCGCTTCAGGCCAGGAACCGTCGCCTTGAGAGAGATTAGAAAATACCAGAAGAGCACCGAGCTTTTGATCCGCAAGTTACCGTTCCAGAGGCTCGTCAGGGAAATTGCGCAGGACTTCAAGACTGATCTCAGGTTCCAGAGCAGCGCTGTTGCGGCTCTTCAAGAGGCTGCAGAGGCTTACCTTGTTGGTCTCTTCGAAGACACCAATCTGTGTGCAATTCATGCTAAGAGAGTCACAATCATGCCAAAGGATATTCAGTTGGCTCGTAGGATCAGAGGGGAAAGAGCTTAGATTGTTCATAGTTGAGATCAGCATGTTTGTAGTGATTTCAAAGCTGTTATTTCGCTCATTAGCAGCGTGTTAGTCATTCTGGTTAATCATTGTTGAAATCTAAGATCTAATTTGACATTTGAATGTCATTTTTTAGTCTAACTGTTCAACTCTAATTTATCAAAAGTTAAGTATTTGGTTAGTTATTATATTTGTCTTAAAATAAAAATAATATCAAATCTAAATGAATTATAATTAAAATTTATTTTATTTTAAAATTAAATTAATTCATAACTATTGTTTTTATGAAATTTATATTTTAATTTTGTTAATAAATAAGTTTCTTTGTAGTAATTTTAATATATTAATTAATTTTATTAATTAATTTTTTTTTATAAATTCTTATATTGAAAGCTACTTTATGAACTTACAAATTATGTACATATTGAATCAAATGGAGCATACTACTCTCGCTCCTCTTTCTTGCTTAATTTCAGGTCTGGCCTCTGTAGAGTCGATCGTCAGCTGGAAAAAGCTACGCATTGCTGGAGGAGCACGACTACGGATTCGACGTGTTCAAAGGCTCACCTCCGCCATGTTTAGCTCAACCAGGTGATGGACTCTTCTGCTGTCCACGGCGTCACGAAGTTCAGGTGATTGACCTGATGCCTTGACAATCCGCTGGCAGTCTTTCGGCTTGAGACGTCTCGTCTTCCGGCCGACGCTCACAAAGCGCCGATCCTTCCAACTAACGATCTCCCTATCGATTTCAATTGGTTTATGTTAACTGTTACGGCACTTGTTTTTCGGATATTGCTCGACATACGCATGTTTTGTTGTATGTACGTCGAGAGTTTAAATTGATGCTTTCGGTTTTTTATGTCGTAGGATTCGGCGCAGTTCCTGCTGGTTTTTTAATGCGACTGATGCTCTAGAAGGAACTTGGGTTTCTTGAGCCACCAGCAACTTGTAGATACCACGAGGTATAACTTTTCACCTTCTTTTGCCTACTTTTATAGGCCTTAACAGTTGCTGTTTTGTTTAGTTTCTTATATTTCTCTATTCACGTTGTTCTTAATCAGCTTTTTTCATACTTAGTAGGATTGTGTTTATTACTTTTTGTTAGGATCGAAATGAAACACTTCTTAACTCAAACTACAATAGAACCTCTATTTACTTTTTGAATCTGATTTAGTTCGTTCTAATTTTTAAATTGTTACTATCCAATGTTTCATTTTATTTCAACTAATTGTTTCAGTAGATGGTTTTACCAAGTCAATTCTTCTAGGTTATGCATTACGACATTCTTGATTATGAATTTACGGATCTGAAAATTGTTTGTATATATAAGACCAAGATCCATTCATCTTTTATTGGCTAACTTTCTTGAAGTTTGTTAGATCCTAAATCTTTTTGTTTGGCATTATTTAGTTGCCTTGCACTTTCTTATTTAGTCCTTTTAATACTAATGTCTCCTTCATAATTGAGATATGTATATCAGTTCCGAAGGGAAACTGAGAGTTTGCTGTTTCATAGAAGTATGTGATATTTGTTTTCTTGCAAAAAGATATAGATAAGATCTCAGTTTTCAGGGCTCCTTAGACTGTTTTTCAATAGAGCACAATATATAAATTTTGCTTCCTTTATAGTACTTATGTTGTACTAAGTTTCACCTTTTATTACTGATCTTCACTCGTAGAAAATTTGTGATATTTGTAATGCGATCCACAAGAATATGGTGCATGTGGCTATGATTGCTATGGCGGGTCAACGAGTACTGCCCTCCAATATACTCTCAAGATTGGACTCGAGCAGAGTGGTGGTCTTTTTGCCGGACTCCCTAATCCTGGCAGCTGTAAATTTGACAGGAACAGAATATCTGCATCTGTATCCAACTTCAGCGTCTTCTCCGTGGATAAAAGATAAAATTGCCGCAAATTTGATGGAAAATGGCCCTCTTGCAGGTAAATTCCTGCCCTTTCTCTGCTTTCTGGGCCTTGGATGTATGTTCAATCCGTTCTTATGTTCTGATGCGAGCATGCGTTTGAAGGTGGACTGACAATCAAAATATTTTCGTTGCCTTGGCATGGACAATGGGTATCAATGCCATGTTTACGCATGTTGGAAAAGTGATTCAAATATCGTGTAAGGTTAAATTAGTTTATTTCCTTATAGTTGAATAAGTCATGATTTAGTTTAGATAAAGTTCAGATTTGTTGGTACAAAATGAGGATATGGTGTTAGTTTGTTGCGTCTGTAGCCTATAAAGGCACTGTTTCTAAGTTGAATAAATGAATCTCTTGCAATGTCTTATTTCGTCCTCTATTATTTATGAGTTTCCCTTTTATATTTGTTCTTTCCTCTACTCAAAACCAACAATGCAGACATAAATTGGTGCAGTTTCCTACCCATACGTTACCTCCAAGCGGCAGGATCATGGTGTGCTGCTTGTGAGGTGTGGATCTGCTCCAATAAGCTTTAACGAGAGGATCATAAAAAGTTCCTGGGGAGAAAAATGGGGAGAGAAGAGAATAGGTAAATTCCATAATGAGCCCTAGTTACATGGTAATTATTTTACTGTCTTTCATATCATAATTCGATTGAATTATCTTTATATATTATAAATTATTTATTGATATATAAATGTAATTTTGTTTAATGACTAAGAGGACCATCAAAATACAAATTATTTTCCTTGATTTCATTAGGAGATGCAATATCTGCGGAGTTAACAGCGTGGTCTCACCTGTTGCGATTTCGAGAAGTCAGCTTTTTTTTTTTTTTGAAAAGAATAAGTCAGCTTGCTAGAGCGTCACTTTATCTGGTAAGTTTTATTAGATAACTCATAATGATTTAATTATATGACCTTCATTTTAATGGTTATTATAATTTATATTGACTGAATTATTTTGGATATGATACATATATACATAATAATTTAGGTTGTGTTTGTTTTCATTTTATTTTAGTTTTCAGTTTTGTTTGTTTGATTTTTAGTTTCTGTTTTTGTTTTTGTTTTGATTTTGGTTTTGGTTTTGGTTTTTTCTGTCTTTTAAAAATTATGACAACTATAAAATTTCAATTTTTCATAATTTGATTTATTATCATTTAAATATATATTATTTAATTATTTAATTCTAATAAAATTATGAATAATTTAATTCAACATTATCTTTATATGTTTAATAAATTAAAATTAATTATCAATAAAATTATATATAATTTAATTGAATTGAATTTTGATAATTAAATTATATATAATTAAATTTAAAATATAAAATATTCAAATAAAATTTGATTTAATAATTAAAATATATTTCAAATAAAATATTTAAAGTTAAATTATTTATTTTATTAAAATAATATAATTTTATTAATAATTTGTTAATAATTATTATATAAAAGATTAAATAAATTTATTTAATTAAAATAATTTATTTTTAGGTTTTATCTAAAATGTAATTATTATTAGTGATAAAATATAACTGCATTAACATTTACAATTAAAAACGTTTTTATTTTATTTTAAAAAATATAAACAAAAATTAATAACTGAAACTAAAAATTATTAAAAAACAAGAGTAGAATCAAAGGGTTAATAAAAACCGTCGGCTTTTAATTATTTTTTGATAAAAATGGTGATGTACTATCATGTGTGTTAAATATTGTATCGTATTTAACATTTAGAAGGCTTGACAATCAAGATATGGACTTTCCCGTTAGATTTAAATTTGACTTATTCCCATCATGTCTTAAATTTAAAAATCTTTTAAAAATGGCGACATTTTAAATAAAGCTTCGTATCATAGTGAAAATATTCGAGCCTGACTGAACTGGGCTCTTTGAGCCTAATCTAAACCCAAAACTTAATTTTCAAACTAGAATTAAACCTGAATGAGCCCGGCTATTCCTATCCCTTAAGTAGTAAAAGCTTCCAGTCGGAATTTGTGCAAATGCTGCTTTCTGCACGCTTCTCTAGTGCTATTTTAGGTAACCTTATTGTTCTCAATATTTAATGTCGTGAATGGATAATTGGGAATATCTAATTACTAGATAAGAAAGTAATTACAAGCAAAAACATTGAATGTGATTTTCATATCACTCTCCCTTAGAAAAGCTTAAATGAAAATCCTTATCCCATGTTTGATACAAATGTTACATGCACATTGCCTTGGATAGCCATTACCAGCTTGTTAGATTATAGATTCTTTCGTTTTATATTGTCTTGTTAGTCAACTTGAATGAGTTTAGTGCTACGATAACCATTTCATTGCATATAAAAGCATGCGAAAAACAACTTTAAGATTGAACATATAAAATTAATTAAAATATAAAATATTATATATCGTTAAGTTAAAACAGGAAATATTTAGAATATTTAATCACAATGTAATTTATGGGTTAACATTTGGAAGTTTAAATCTTTAAATCTTACTTCATTGTTATTTATGTTTTAGGTTTTGTTTTAATTTTCAGTCAATTATTTAGCTTTGAAAATTTTGAAAACCTTCAGCAGTGATTTTCACAAGAACCAATGCACACTCTAATTATGTTTTAGAAATTTTATTTAATAAATATTAAATAATAAATAAAATTACTTTTAAAATTAATATTATGCTAAACGCTTTTATATATAAATATAATTATTACATGAAATCTATAAATTGATTGGTTAATTATTAATACAAATTGTATAGGTGCTTATAAAATTATTTAAATTAATTTAAATAATAAATGATTATTTAATAGATAATATTATCATGGCTATAGCTTTACCTTAGTTATAATTTACGTTAACAAGATTTCGTTTATTAATTTAGTGTATTTCATTGCAAAAGGCATTTGTAACCACATATAAATTGAACTTCTAAAACTTTTATATTCAGTTCCACATTAAATAATATTTGACATGTAAAATCTTTGTAAGAAGATTTATTTAGTTTAGTTGTATATTTTATTATATATAATTGCTTTAGTAAAATGTTTTATTTATACAATGATATTTAAAATTTAAAATTTTTATTCTCTTGGAACAATTTAAAATTTTAAAATATAGTTTCTGCAAAGATAGTTTTCAAATTTGAAATAAGAAAATATATTATCTTTGAAATATATATTTAAATTTTAGTTTTGAAATAAATTAGAATACTTGGTGTTCGATAGCTAAATCACAATAAATAATAAAATATATATTGAATAATATTAATCTAATTAATAATAAATTTAAACAGTTTTGAAAAATTAATCTCTTAAATAAGTAAAGAACTAAATATTTTCTGATTGATAACGAAATGAAATTTTATGATAATGAAACGTCAATTTTCATATGTTATAAAAAAGACAATAGAATTATAAATTGAAATAAAAATCAAAAACAGAATTAGAACCAAATGAAACTTAAAATTATTAACTAAGACTAAGAGAAGATATCAATAACTATTATGATCAATGATTCAATATAGATGAGGTTCAGACTCTCTTGTCCCATCTGTATTACTGTAGAACGGCATTGCACAATATAAATATTTACCTCACAAATGAAACACAATACAAATACAACAAGAAATATTTACACCTTAATAATGACAAACAAATGATACAAATGAGAAGCTGAACACGCCACTACTTCAAAAATATTTGATGCTGATTTGCATGTCGACCGGTTCTCTAGTTATTACCCTTCGCCGAATTTAGTATAATCTTCTTTTCCTATCCTAATGTGTTTGGTCCAATTTCAAAGAATGTATTTTCTGTACCATTCAACACTTAAATGTGTATTCAATCATAAACTTTTATATATACCGACCAGGATATGTATTAGTTAACTTCTTCCTCATCGCCCAGTGAAGCAAATGAAAATGGATAGAACTTGTACCCATCTCCCTCATAGAACTTGTTTTGGAACTCTACCCAATGTAACCTTAAGGCATGTAAGAATGCACTTAGGGTTTCCATCACAAGCAGGACACCAACAGTAGCACATATAAATACTACTATGCCAATTATAAGGATTATCATGTTATTGAACCTGCAATGATTGTTATGTGTTAATATAAATCTAAAATATTTTGCTTTTACTATATAGCAAGGATATAGACTGAACTCACCCCCAGGCTAGAAGTAGAACTTTGTCATAGAATACACTTGACAATTCTGAATGGGCTAGACTGCAATTCAGGTCAATTAAAGACGTTAGATTCATCATATTTCGAATTGAGTAAGCATAGCAATTAGGGTTGATAATGGCCAGGGTGAACTCAGGTCCTATCGAATTTTAAGCCAAAATTCAAGTTTTAGGGTCAGTCGGGTTAGTCCTTGTTTGTTTCCCACCCCTAATTGTATAATCAACAAGTAGTAATGGCAATGATCCTAGACTGACCTCTTTCCTTGACCAAATTCGACCGAGATCACTTTTAGGTAAAAGTAATATTATTTTGGAATTGGTAGAATTGACTTCAGGATCATATTAAATCCTCTAACCCGGGTTTTGTTTAAAATCCGATCAACACGGGCTTGTGTCCGTTAATTCAGGCCGGACTGACTAGGTTTGCCAACCCTATGATAATAAGATCTAACCATCTGACCAAATAGATAAAAGATTGGAAGGCGGCTTTCAACCAGTTAATAACCAACCTGAGAGCCCATAATCGTAGATATGAAGCTGTATTAGATACTGCCCCAAGCACAAACTCAATGGTGTGTATAAGTTGATGTACGAAGACCTCACTGAACTCAAATTCCTCATGTCCATCAGAATCGTACTGCTCCATTTCAAGAATGTCATCAGCACTGTCGAGCAAGGTATACGATTGACCTCGGTGTCTCTGAATACGAACATGAACATATATTTTTTAAAAAATATTGAAATACAAACTAGAATTGCATGAACTTGAAAATGAATTTCCGACTTACTTCCTGGTGTTGCTTCTTCAAGAGAAAAGGCTTTGGAAACAGCATCCACGGTACAGCAACAAGGGCTGCGAGTAATAACAAAATCTGGCAAAGGAACAAAAACATTAAAGAACGGGCTTAATCTGATGTTCTAAAAATAATAATACAATCTCCATTACGAAAATATTAAACCTGCAGAAACTTCTGGCCAGTGAAAAGCTGATTGTCACCTAAATCATCAGCGGGACTCAAAAACATGTATATCATTACATGGTACAGATCAGCTTCTGAACCAGTGCACCACTTGACAATTATGAGAAGTGAAAGGTAACCAAACAAGCTGTTCAAGAAAATAATCTGGGGAACAAATTGGTACCTACATTAACATAATTATTCAGTCAAAAAAAAAAAAAAACTGAAGCAGCAGAAAAGTAGTACATCTCAAACGTACACACAGTGCCGCCTCCGCTGAATATATCTAAAGATTTTGATAGATTATCAAACTACATATGGGATAATCAGTTAAAAGGGGTATTTTCTTTTTAAATCTTTTAAAAATTAGACAATTCAGTTCAAAACATTGTCTTTATTAACATTTTAATGATTTAATTTACAAAACACCTAAAAACTGATATTTATAAAAACTATATAGCTTTTGTCTTAGGGCCTGTTTGGTTGAAACTTTTTATCAGAGAAACTTTTGATGAAACTTTTTCGAGAAGAGCTTTTTTAAAGCCAGGTTATTTGTTTGGCTATCAATTAAAAACAACTTTTTAAAAAGAAACATTCATTCAAGAGAATTTGTGAACATAAAAATAAAAAGCACTTTTATTAATTTTAACTATATTTTATTTTATAATAAAATTATTTATGCTAAATAATTTTTAAAGTATATTAAACAATATGTCAAGTATTATATTGTAGGAAATTTTGATAATCATCTTATAAGAAATAATTTAAAGAGATGTCCTTTTTTTAGAAAATGAAATTAATATAAAACAAATATTAAAACATGTAAAAAGTTAAATAATATTACAAATTGTTAAGCATTCAATTTTATTACAAATTGTTAAGTAGAATCGATGGAAGAGTCTTGTGGTTTAAAAACATCCATGTACTGTTGATGAGTAATTCTAACATTCATCTAATTATGTGTGTTTACGTTCTAAAAAAGAAAGTAAAGAGACAGGTCTAAGGTCTACGTGTTTATGAACACAGACGTTCGACTGCGTTAAAAACGCAGACTTCTGCGTCAACAACACGACGTCGAGCGTCGTGTTCAAAATCTGCAGATGAAGATGCAGCAGACGTCGACGTCTGCGATGTCGACGCTGCGTTTTTAATGCAAATGTTCGACGTTTGCGTTGAAGACAAACGTTTGACGTCTGCCTTCAATAGAGAAAAATAAAATTTTAGGAGACAAATAAAAATTAAAAGAAGAACCAACTGAGAAGATAAGAGGGTTAGATGAAGCGGAAGAAACAAAAGCAGTCAATGATGATTTTGTCGAGAGGAGAACAGACGCTATTTTAAGTTTTATTTACGTAAGTGACGAAAACATTAAACAATTAAAGAATCCATTTTTATATATTTTCTATTTTCATTAATAAAATTTTATTATTTTATTATTAATTATATAAAATTTATTATTTATTATATAAAATATTATTATCAATTATTTAATAAAATTTATTATATTAAATATTATTCTATTCTATTTAAAATATTTTATTTCTATAACATAAAAATAGCTTCTCAAAAATTTGAAATTTGAGCTTTTTCGAAAAGCTCCAAAATTTAGCTTTTGAAAAAGCTGTATTTTAAATTTTTCAAAAGCTATTTCTACTTAAAAAGTCTTTTAAGTTTCCACCAAACACCTATTTTTTCCTGAAAATAGCTTTTATGGAAAAAATCTTTTAGTCTCCAAAAGCTGAACCAAACAGGCACTTAGTCAAAATGACAAAAAAAATAATGTATTTCATTAATTATATCATTAAAATATTAATAGAGACAATATTTTAAACTGAATTATCTAATTTTTAAAAATCTGCAAATTTAATTTAAAATTTTAAAAGATTATATATTAAAATAAAAAATCTAATAAATTGGCACTTCTTAATTCATTCCCCCAATTAGATATAATTGCACTTTGAACAGCAATTTGCTAATCTTTATGAAAGATATATGTTATAAATATGAGAACCAGAAAGGATGGGGAGGATTGCTCACCAAATGTTCAGTTCATCTCCGAAAAATTTTGCATTGAAGTAGCTGATTATGATCCCGAGATTCATTTGAGTCACTCCTAATAGGATTGACATCTTCATCTTCAACGAGTTCAAAAAAGGGAGTTCGCTTCGTGTACCATGCCACTTGGGATCAACTCCAAACGGATAAGTAGCACGCACCTTGATTAGACCCGCAGTAGAAGCATCCCTGCAAATATGAATTATGTATATACTTGCAAGTTGCAACTGATGTGCTATCTGCTATGCAGTTATAACGTTATGCGTTTATCAAAATAGTGCCTTATTACCTGCAGGACAGATCACGGCAACTGTATGCAGAGGGCCCAAATAATTCAAACGGGACTGAGAAGAATTCATTATATATCAGTCCTGTGTATATTGAAAATATTCCCATCATCATTATAACATTGCGACCACCAAATGTCATTTCCATGATGTCACCGAGCTTCTGCTATTAGCAAAATCAAGTCAGCTGAAGTATATAGCAATTAACAGAACGGTAGATTTAACTCTACCTTAATTACTAGTAGGAATGGCATTAAAGTTTGTTCGGACCTAAAGTTAACGGTTCAGCTGGGTTTAACTGAACATCATACCTACTTTGAACGTTTTTAAATTTATAAGTTGGCTTGATTGGGAACTATTTTTTTTAATTTTTAATTAAAAAAATTCAAAATTATAAAATTATTTAAAATAAAAATAAAATAATTTGGCTCTGGCCTTGAGTCACAGGCCTTTGCTCATACACTCATTTTGGACCCTGCTTAAGTTCAGCCTGACCCACTACCAACCTTCCTAATTAGGGATGACAACAGATCTTTTTGTTTTCTTACCCAAGCCTGTGCCGATTAGAATCGGGCATAAACTTATTCTAAAATGAGAGCTAAAACGTTATCAGTTTACTCGATTAGTTCTTAAATTGAACAAAAAGTCATTTTGTTAATTTTTAACAAAACAAAGTCAGGTCTAGTTCTGGTCGAATATGAGCTTAATTCTAAACATAACCAACTCGAATTTAATCTGTTGACTTCGATAGACCCTGTTCAAAATATTGTCATCCCTACCCTAACGGTAAGACGTGGAGCGTTTACCTGACTGGAAAGTTTCTTCTCTCGGGCTATGAGATATAATGCTGCTGCCAGCAGGCAAATTCCATGACCCCAATCACCAAACATTACAGCAAATAGGAAAGGAAACGTTATAATTGTGTGTACACCAGGATTTGCTTCTTGGTACTTGGCTACTCTGAAACGATACTTTTTGGTTAACAGTTCTGAAATGCGATTTAAGATAGGCAATAAGTAAAAGACTATTCAAGAAAGTGACATACACAGTACAAAGAGTATATACAGTAGGCTACAATGTTGCAATGGACATAGAGACACAGTTTTGCTCGAAATGCATGAAACGTGATTGATTCCCATCAATTGAGAAGCCTGAAGTCAAACTACCATTACGCAGACGTTTTAATTAGAAATGTGGCGAAAAAACCAGAGCTCGAAGTCAAAGGGTTAAGTATGATTTAATTGAAAATTTGAAACCATGTTCGAGCTTGGGTGTTTGGACCCAGTTGGGCTCGGAATCCAACTTGTTAATTTTTTTAAGCTCAATTAATAATCGCAAACCACGTTGAAGTTAATGAACCAAATTTATGTTTTACCCAACTTCAACTTGGGAACCGAACAACCGTAATTTTAAGACAATGCTATATTTTTATGAACATCTGTGAACTATACATATCTATTCACACAATAATGGTATATGATTCACAAATTGTCTAATCCAGTTCTTCTCAGCTAGAATAAACTATATGTATGTTGAAAACAAAATTTCAGTTATTTGGTATAAATAGATGATACATTAAGAAAATTGAAAAGTATGCAGTTGTTGTCAGGTGATTTAAGTATATCATCAAAAATTTTAGCCAACTATCAACAAAATGACTTCGGAAATTAAATGAGCTGCTTAAGTTAATTAACTCACCCATATGCATCTACAATTTCTTGAAATGCCGAAGTAAATTTATTTGTACGGAAATATGTAGGTGGTGATTCCTTTGTTTGCAAAACCTGGAATATGGTTCCAATTTGAGAGCTACTCTCTAGGGCTGCCTGCCGCAAAGCATTCTGAATCTGTACCGACAAAAAAAAAAGTTAACGTAATCCACGCATAAAACTTCCCGTTTTGTGAAAGTTGGAGGACGGTTATGAATGTACGCACTTTTCTCTTTGTAAATTTTACAAAGAGATTATTTTTTAAAATTCGAATCTATAACTTTATAGTCACAAAAGAGTAACTTTCATCGGTAGATTTGAGGTGTAAAATAAAATGTTTGAACTAAGTATAAGTGCACAAATGAAAATAACATTACCTGATCAGTTGCAAAAACAGGACACCATCCTTCAGCTACAAGACACTTCCTTGTGACATCCACATTGAGCATATTTAAAGTGTGGTATATTGACTTTTCCTTCTTCACCTATACAAAGGGAGCAAAATTTTATGGCTCAAAGGTAGAATATGAACTCCATAATGAAAATGTTAATAAGCAAACATGCATTCTTGTCAAAAAAGCACTTTAAGAAATAGTATTAGTCAGGAAGGGAACTTGCAACATCTAAATAAAATGGCTCAAGGATACCAGAAGGTTCCATTTCTGAAACTGAAAGCCAATTGTCTGTAATAGATTTGTCCTGTGTGCCAAGCCAATCTCTACTGTAGTGTTCAACTCAGAAAGTCTTCCAGATACCTAGTAATCAGGGAATGAAGAAGTTTATATCACAGAATGGACTAACGATGACTGCCAACTCAATATCAAAGGTATATGACACGTCAAAGGCATATTGTGCACCTCTGTCATCATCTGAAACTGTTTGCTATGGTCCTCAGAAAACGAATAACGATTTGCTCCAAATGCATCGCAAATTTTCAGAATTTTACTCTTTGCTCTTTCACCCGAATAGAAGACCGCAAATACATTTTTCTCAACCTGAAAATTTAATTCCTATAAGCTTCACAACACAAAAGGCCAATAACATTTTACTTTGTAGAAGATACTAGCAATGGCAGCTTGCAAGGTAATACCTTTGCTCCCGAGACAGGATCAATAACAGAGTTTTCAATCACAGCTTGCTTCAGAAACACATTACCCCTGGTTGCACGAAACAGAATCCTTTCAAACGCCATTGATTTTTCTCTCGGAACAAGGCCAGTGACAAAGCCCAACTTAACTTGTTTCCACGGATCTGTTGTCATTTCCTACAGAAAATTGACTACGGCATTATTCAGTGACGGAACAAAATTTTGAGCGGTTACTATAACTGGAACTAGTTAAAATGTTCTACCAGTTCCAAAAGTAATGGGCTGTCAATGGATCCTTCACCATTGCTGTGCCCCTCAAGTTCTCTCTGCTGAGCTGCAGCACTGCTTTGAGCAGAATGAAAGAATTCGCCAGCCTAAGATTAGGAAAGTATCAGCTCTAATTCAGTCAACAGCTTGTCTTTGAAAAAGTGAAGACTGTAATAAGATGCCCAAGCTGATTTTAACTTCTACAACGTTAACTAATGCAATCTTAATTTAAAATGAAAAAATGTGAAAGAAAGTTAATGTGAAATCCAGACCGCGATCGGACATTCTGGATGCATTCATATGGTGCGTCCAAGACACCCACAGTCACACACAAGAATACACATGCATGTTCCAAACTCTAGGAAGCTATATAAGGAAGACCAGGAATTGAATGCTGAAGAAAGAAGCTTGTTGTTCAGTTCATCAACAAGTTCTGTGGCTATACGGCCTATAACCACAGAAGTGGTCCCAGAGAGCAGAGACCATAGAAGCAAACAAGCCATACCTTTTGCAGAACAAGCTGATATTCTAACAATTCATAGTAGGTATGCTGTAACTTTTCATTGTTTGCATTTATCTCAATCAGCTCAGCTTCAAGCTCTCCAAGTTTCACCTAACCAAATAACAATTAAGTTGCTTCAATATATAGTGAGTTGTAACACAAAAAGTTTAGTAAAACTAAGGGACTACCTCCAAACTGTCTAAGTCAATATCATCTCCTACGCCAGACCTTTTTGATGGTGACAAGCCAGCCTTGGCCATTTGTTCTTTGAAAAAACGCAGCTTACGAGTCATTTCTACGCATCTCTTCATCTGTACATTACAATGACACCCACAACAAATATAGAATAATTAACTTAGCATATATATAACTGTTTCAACATTTTAAGCTAACCATTTAATCATAACGTGGAGCATAATAGATGCACCTGATTGGCATATGTCCTCTGAAATGGACTCTTTTCGGCATTAAGCTGTAAGAAAGAAATAACAAACCGAACAACAGAATTTTAGTCTAATTTTCAAGATCTTCCAATCATGTGAACAGATTCTGAATCAATTAATGAGATGAGCACATTAACCATTAAACTGATCCAATCATGTACGTCGCAGATGCATAGATTCAAGCTCGCAATAACCAAATCAGACCTTCAAGTCTAAGTCCTTTCAATTCACAAAAGTACCTTAAAAGCATTAACAGATCTGAAATATCTGATTATACTTTTCATAGTTCATATTGCAAACTATGATATACAAGCATTTATCAAAACAACAATACGCAAATCTCAACTGTTCCCGCCAAATTTCATGAGATCACAGTACGCGGAAAGCCTCAAGCATATAAGCAATCAACAGAGCTACATTTTCAAATCCGATTCAAGGAAATTTAAAAAAAAAAAAGGATTGATAGGAAGAAAACTGAAACGTTCGATCAATTTCCTATAAGTACTGTTTAAATTTTTTTTCAAATAACAGAGAGCTCACGTCTTTGAATTGGAATAGGCCGACGTCACCCATATACGCGACCGATCGACGAGCCGATTCGATCGGAATAATCAGTTGCACTAACTGCATTGTCTCTGATCGCAACAGATCCATCGTCTGAGAGCTCAACCGCTCCAACATTTTCTTATTACCTACTTTCACCGATCGATCAACAAAATGTGTGCCTCAACGAGAGCGTATTTTCATACAGATCGGCGAGATCTTGCAGCACGTTCGACTCTCAGGCAAATTCTCCTCGTTTATTTCTGTTTTCTGCTTTCCACGGGACCGGTGGTCCAAATCAAATACCAAACACGTGAACGCGACTTGTTATATAAATATATACGGAGAGGTACAGTTTGCGTTTGGAATAATTTTAACGCGCTAAAATTTTCTTTTCGTTTCAATTTATTTTAGAAATAATTATCAGATGAAATTGTCCCCTGATAACCTTTTTAAACTTAGGCCACTTGTTGTCATCTCGTTGGACGGGTCTTATAACAGCTATAAACAGAATAATCGACAATAGTTATATTATAACTATATTTTGAATTTTATAAAATTTAAAATTAAAAATAAATAAGTATGAATTAACCCGTAGTTTTATGTTATAAGTTGATAATCTATATATTTCCTTATTCTTATTTAATTAAAAATAATACTCGTGAATACGATAAGTCACAAAAATGACTTAAAATCAAGTTAAAATTAAGGGCGGTGTTTGTTTATATTTAAATTTTTAATTTTTTAATTCAGTAAAAATTGTTTATTTAAAATTTTAGTGTCTGTTTTAAATTTTAGTTTTTCCAGTTTTCAAAATTATGAAAATCATAAAAAGTAGTTTTTTATTTTTTCATAATTTGATTTACTATCATTTAAATATATATTATTTAATTATCAATAAAAATTATAATTAATTTAATTCAAGATTATATATTAAATAAATTAAAATTAATTATCAATAAAAATTATGATTAATTTTATTTTATTTAAACTTTTAATTAAATTATCGTAATTAAATTTTAATAATTATTAATAAATATAATTAAATTTAAAATATATAAATATTCAAATAAATTTTGATTTAATAATTACAATATATTTCAAATAAATATTAATTTATAAATAAAATTTTAAATTTTAAATTATTTATTTTACTAAAATAACATAATTTTATTAATAAATTATTAATAAATATTATGTAAGAGATTAAATAAATTTATTTATTTAAAATAATTTATTTTAAATTTTATCTAATATATAATTATTGTCAGAGATAAAAATATAACTATATTAACATTAACATTCAAATAGGTTTTATTTTTATTTAAAAATAAAATTAAAACTACAAAAAAAAAACAGAAGTAGGGACAAACAAGTGAACAACACCTAAAATTACGATTTCACATAACAATAAAGATAATTAGATACTCTTTAATCGATATTAAGACCTACTTGAGTTTGAATTAGCAAAAGATGATTTGCCCGCACAATCATTTGTTTGCCAATGAAATAACTATTGAGAGAGAATTGAAAAGAAATGATAAAACTACGTCGTTTTTTAATAAAATTCTGAATAGTTTCAGCTAATTTTTAAATTTGAATTCATTAAAATTTATTTAATTCAAAATTAATTTGTTAAATTCAAATTTACGTACACACTTTTTATTAATTGCGTAGACATAAATGTATCTCGTTGGAACATATATATGCTACCTAATACCTTAAAGCCCTAATTGCTTGTTTGGATCAAAGGAAACATAGCTTCCGCGTAAGGATAGCCGTCCTTTTCTTTATATTCCGGAGGATCTTCGACCTTATTTTACAATTCTTCTTATATGAATTAAATCTGCTGAACATGATCGTAATCTAATAAGAGAGAATAAATGTTGTTAATTTAGATTTAAAAAGGTTTAGTCACATACAAGGGTTAATATAAAAAATTAAAATTTACTTAATTTTATAATATTAATTGAATTTAAACAAGTGACATTAAAATACTTAAAATTTTAATTTTTAAAAAAATAGTTTAATATTAAAGTTTTTGTTAACGTAAATGACATAATAAACTACGTCATATTAGTATTTATGTTAAATGGCTACTATAATATATTTCTGAAGCAACCTTTCTATTCAAGAGAGATAAGACTCTATATTATTGGACTTCTCAAAATCTTGTGTCTCAGCCAAGGTCGGCCCTAGGCAAGGGCAAGGTGGGCACCTGCCTAGAGCCCATCCTTATAAATGATAAAATAAAGTCTATTTTTATCCTTATAAAAAATAAAATGAAACAAAATAGGGCCTACTCTTGACCTTATAAATCCTTATAAATAATAAAATAAGTTCTATTTTTATCCTTATAAAAAATAAAATGAAACAAAATAGGACCTACTCTTGACCTTATAAAGAACAACAAAAAATCTATATTTGGTTTATTTTATTCTATATAAGGGCTAAAAAATAAGCAAAAATAGGAACTTTTTTACTTTACCCAGAGTCTATAAAATATTACGAACGACCCTCGCTTCAACGAGACTCTCACTAAGTGTTATTATTGTTGGCGTTAACAACTACAATATGTCATATATTGTATTTTTACCACTTATAAAATTTATTATTTAATATAATAAAATATCAAACACCTTTAAAAAATAGTGCATCCCTTAATATGTTTTAATGCATAATTGTTTTACATAATAATGACTCTCTAGGTAAGAATTACATTTTATTCCTTTTTTAAACGCATGAAGGTTGTTATTTTCAATTAGAAAACAAGTTTAGAAACCTAGAAATCCATCAAACATAACCCACTCCATACATCCAGGATATGGAGATATGAGAAGGCACATTCCCTATTTCTTATAATATTCATATTCTTATAGTTTTTTTAAGTCATGCTTTTATAAATCATTTTATACGTAAACAGTTAATACTAAAGAGCTAATTATACTAAACAACTGATGTCACTACAAGAAAAAAGTTAAATTGCGACGAAAAAATACCGACGATATTAAAACAGTTGAAAATACCAACCAAAAATGCATATTCGTCGCCGAAATTGGTTGTCGAATAAAAGTATTGCGACGGAAAAGCATTTCGTCACTGAATATTGGTGGAGGATATGTATCGACGCACATTTCGATCGGTAAAGTCGTCGGTGAAAACATCAGACACGCGTCCTTTATTTAAACGAAAATGACGTCGTTTTGGTTTAAACCAAAACGACATCGTTTTCGTTTTAATTAAATATCCTTCTCTTCTCCTTCCTCCTTCTCCTCGCGCAGATCCTCTTCTCTCCTTTCTTCCTCCTTCCTTTACTCCTTTCTTCCTCCAACGGAATCCTCCAAGGACGCCTCCGCTTGCCACTCGCTGTCACTTCTCGCTGTCGTCGCTCGTCTTCGTCGTCTCCGACAGGTAAATCACTTTCCCTCCCTCCCCTCTTTCTCCTATACATGCATGTGAATAGGTTATGGTATTTTCGTTTTTATATGTAAATTTGTTATTGTATTTATATTTAAAAATAAATGTTGATCTATAGTCACTTCTCCGATACATGTGAATAGGTAGGTTTTTTTACCTGGGATTAAGTGGTTTTAGGATTTTTAGTATTAATTTTATATGTTTTTTCTTGATGGTGGTTAATTTACAAATGTTTTTAGTTAAAAGTAGCTTTAAAGTCATGGAATAGTGAAATTCATAATTCACACAAAACAATAGGGTCTTCTATAATAGGTCAAACATAATAGTGAAATTCATAAAAAGTAACAGGAGTAAATTTTATCAATTAAATGTTATATCCTAAATGTAAAGGTATTTTTATGAATTCTCAATAAAGTGAATGGAGAATGGTATAATCTTATCAACTTAATTTGTTAAAAATTTTAAACTAAAAGTAGAGTTGTGCATTATATAAGATAAATTAGTTTTAACTTTATCACGGTTTCAACATTTCTTCACTGATTATGTTTTAGGTAGATTTGTTTCTGTTAGTAGTTCATCCGAAGAATTAGTCTTCCATTTTAAGAGCGGCAACTCATTAACTATTTCCTCAATAAGTGTAGCTATAGCTTCAAAACTATTGCAAGAAGGTGTTCAACAACGTATAGCAGGTGGATGAAATTTCATTGTTTTCATTGGTGAGTTTGAACATGCGAGGACCCTTCTCGAGAACCCAATATTGGGGACTCTTTTACCTTTACTGACTCCCATATTACATGGAATCAAACAAAATAATTATATCTATGTACTTTTGTACTGCTAGACATTATTACACTAAGCTTTCACGTTGATTTATTGTTGTATTTGTAAGACTTCGTTAAGCAGTGCATATTTGTATTATTGTTAAGGTTCATTTATTTTTGATAAAAATATGTTAACCTTTATATATTGCCTTAGTTTCTTCTCTATGTGTTGAGTAAATATTGCTTTCAAAGTATTAATTATACTTGTAGAGAATTGGGCAAAATTGAATTTCAGGAAAACAAATAGGATCGAAGAGACAGCTTGAGGTCATGGGACCGAAGTTTAGAGCCATGTTCAGGGAAACTTACAGTGAAGGTGGTTCGTCACAATCTGCAGCTCTGATGGTTCGTCACAATCTGCAGCTCCGACTGACTCATCTCCTCCACCTCTCGTGCCGACTGTTGCAGCTGAGGCATCACCTACTGCTCCTCATCCTACATCATCCCCTTCTCCAATACATATATCATCCAACACCAGCTTACCGGAAGTAGGAGACGTCCGCCAGCCTGGCCCTGAGGGACCTGATGGAAGAAAGTTTGTATCTATTGTCAATGATCAGTAAGTGAAATCAAAGCACTTAACAATTTGCTTATTATCAACTTTTACTTTTATCAATTTTTACATAACATAATTTGGCATGTTAGGTTGGTTCCATCTGGACCAACTTCAAGAAATATGACTTCGTCGTTTAAGCAAAGAATTGAACCAGAGGGTTATGTATGGAATAATTTATCTGACACCACAAAGCAATTACACTTTCAGGAGTTTGAGGTACAAATAATAATTATTTTCTTATTACATTGCTTTATATTCACAATGTTCAAACAAATTTTAACATTTTGTTATTTTTTCCCTTCTTATTTCAGAAAGAATTTTACTGGGATTCTTCTTTCGACCCCAGCATGTATAAACAGTAGGGAAAAAAGGCTCGTATACGTTATCGCGACTTAATTAATGCGATATGCAAGGTTGGTACACGACCGCGTTATATTTCGGAGGAAATTTGGACTCCTTAGACCGAATATTGAACATCACCTGTTGCAATGTCTATATCATAGCGTAATTCGGCCAACAGACGTGGAGGGTCAGAGGGTGCGAGTCTTCCAGTGCATACGGGAGGATCAATTACCCACTACGAGCATGCATATAGACTAGTAAGTATCTACACTTCACACCTATTTTACATATATTTTGTTTCGCTTTATTGAACATAGTGATTATGACATAAATGTCTGGTGCCATATATGACTGTGTGAAATTGTTTTCTTTGTTGAACAGAGGGCAAATATCATATATATAGAAAAAATCCTGCCGAAAATTTTTAAAATTCTAGTTCACATCTGACAATTTAGGTTATACATGTAGGAAAAGTCATTGGGCACGAAACCTACACCTATCCAGCTATTTTTGCACACCCACACGAAGAAACATGATGGTGTCACCTTCATCAACACTCGATGTAAAGAACTGAATGTATGTAAAATTAAATCATTTTTTATAATTTTTTAACAATTATACCTTAATTACTAATGTAAAGATTGCTTCCTAATAGGACCAAATAAAACAAAATATTCAACGACAGTCTTAGGAGGAACAATCTGTGGACGAGACTCAGACATATCTTGATGTTGAGGGTGGTAGGGACCATCGTGGAAGAATATTCGACCTGGGCTCATATGTCAATACCTGTTATTCACGCTCTTCCATGTCCAGTACAACAACATCTGCTCGGCCATCGTAAAATCATGAAGTATCCGAGCTCCGGGCCACAGTGGACACGTTGAGGGAGCAGCTAGTTATCAACCTGTGGAGCATATGGAGGAGATAGCTAAAATGAGAGAAGAGATGAGTCTGCAGATGAGTGAGAAGATGAGGGTGGAGTTGGAGCAGGTATCAAAGATTAGAAAGTTGATGGAGCAGATGGAGCAGGCAGCTAAGAGGAGAGAGGAGATGGAGCGGCTTGCTAAGATGAGAGCGGAGGTGGAGCAGATGACTAAGGAGAGAGAGCACATGGAGCAGATGGCTAAGCTTAGACAGGAAATGGAACTGTTAAAGAGGGGGACAAACAATTCAGAGCATCTACGATCACGACGACATTAGCTTATCTTTGTCATTTGTTTTCAATTAAAAAACATAAGATTTATTTTTTGTTATGTTTTAATTATTAAATTAAATTCTTTATACGTTATATTATTAATTAATTTTCTCATTAATCAAATTATATATACAAATTAATATATTATGAACAAATAATATAACGTAATACAAATAAATAAATTATATATATAATATAACATTGTTATAACAACAAAACAATGGAATTAAAGAAATATATACTCAGTTTTTACTGACGGAAAATATTCCGTCGGAAATGTTAACGATATTTACCGACGGTTAAAATTTTCGTAGAAAAATTGGTTGAAGATACCTTCGGATTATCGACGGAACGTACTCCGTCGCTAAATTTTGCCAACGGTATCCCACTTGCCTTATATAATATTCCGTCGTTATATAGATGTCGACAATAAGGTACCGTCGTTAAAATACCGATGGAATTTGACGGTCGACAATTTTACCTACGGGAACTTTAGCGACCGATTTAGCGGTCACCAAATTCCGTCGGTGATTAATTTTACTGACGGAAATGTCTTATTTACCGACGAAATTTTCTTATTTACCGACGAAAATTTCCGTCGGTAAATTGATAATTTCTTGTAGTGTGTTACCTGTTGGTCAAATCAATTGATATAATCTGCAATTAGATAATTGTCGATAAAATTAGCTAATAACTAATATAATATGTTAATTGTCAAACAGGCTACAGCAATTTACTTCTTTGGTGAAAATTAGGAGAAATAAGTCGAATTATTATTATTTTCTAATAATAAGACTTGATGATTACCTATATCAGCGTAAATAAACAACAAAAGAATTTGAAAGTTCATATAAATATTATTAAATTTATTAACACTAAGGACGCTATAAGAGAGCTAATGATTTATTTATATTTCTGATATCATGAGAGTTGAGAAGACTAAGTCAAATAAATGAAAGAAGAAAACATTTTGATGCTTAATGATCTTATAACAAAAGAGATGAATATGTTCCTGTCTCTTAGTACAGATCTGGCTTTTTAATAATATCTATAGTATCCTTACCTGTATTATATGTAAATATTTGCATTTCCTTTTGTGTGTGGATCTTATGAATGCCTTTTGTTGAGGGAAAGTGAGTTTGTCTTATACGGACAACTTAGCTTGATGCTTCCAAAATTTGGTGAAACTCATTACTACTTCAGTAAGCAACTTTTCCATATCATGACAGGAATCCATAAAAGCCAATTGAGTTAGTCTACTGTTTAACTCAATAAGTTACTTTTTTCATGAACCTACACTATTACATATGACTAAAATGCATTTTATGTGTAATATTTATGTTTGTTATTTTAACTAAATTATATATAAAATTGTTTTTAGAAAATTAAAATTATAAAAATTTGAGAATTTAAAAGATTAAGGAATTTTTAAAATTGATTAACTACAGGCTAACTCCACATCTTCTATCCTATTTAATATTCTTCCTCTGTCTCCAAAGTATAGATATAAAATGTTTATAATATCCGAGAATGAAACATGTACACTAACATAAAGAGAGTATTGGAGCCCTTATCCATAGAAAGTATTAAATTTCATAAATTACAGAAGTAGAAAATTCTCTAAGGCTATATTTGATTGGACGTAAAGTTTTAATAGAATGATTTATAATATAATAAAATATAAATAGATGTAATAGTAGAAATTTTTAATTGAATGAAATATAAATGAATGTAATATTAGAAAATGATTATTTAAGAGGAATGAATGGTTCATAATGTAACATAGAGAAATGTTATTTAAAAGAATAGTTTATAATATATTATAATAAAAATTGTTTATCATTTTACAATTCATCCTAAACTTTATAAAATTGAAAATTTGTCATTTTAACTGTTTATAATGAAATGATATGAAGTATGAAACTCTCATTTTTATCTCATCTTATCTCGTCTATCTCATTCTATTGCATCATAAACTTTCGTTTCAAACGATAAAATAATATTACTTTTTATTTAATTCCATTAGTAAAACCCTAACCTAAAGTAACATAAATGTTTCTGATTCCATTCCAATGTACCAAACCTAGCAATCAATTCAACGGAAGCATATTTAATCCTATTTACTTTCGTGTACTTTACTATCCTATGAACGTGCGGTATAGTATACATTTGACCTTCCAAGCTAGCTAGCTAGCTAGCTAGTAATTATTAAAGCAAGAATTTAAATTACACCCGTAAAGTCACAACCACAAAAGTCTTTTTCAGTACGCAAATACTCTGGTTCCGCAGGAAAGGAATACCCCCAAAGAGTATCTATTTGCTAGGTATTATTAATAATGTTTTAAAATTGAATCAAAAATTAAGTTGGTAAGATAAAAATTTAAGTTTTAAAAATTCAGTTTATATTAAACTATTATAAAATTAATATTCGTTAATATTTGAATAAAACTGAAGAAAAAATTATCTTTATTAATCAAATAAGTTAAAAATTAATTTAAGAAATAAATATTAAATGAAAACTAATTTATTCTTGTTTATAAAAACTGGTTAATTTATAAAATTGATCAATTAATTAATAAATTGATCAAAGGTTTAAAATTTTATAGTTTAATTCACTGAACTAATTTAAATTTTTAATCATTATTGGATAGTTATAGAAGAAGAAAAGAAAATAAGTTTTTTTTCATAAAGAATAAAAATTAAAAGAGAGGATCTTAATAACATACACTTTGTATCACCTCATACTACATACAGTATTATAACATCACATTTTAACTTGATATTACAAGACTCTTATCATATATATATATATATATATATATTAACACATAGTCGAACAGGTGCAATTCTTAAATTTTAAAATCCATCAGTTTAATTATTTATACACTCAACTTATTTTAATACTTGATCTTTATTCTTAATGTTTAAATATGTTATTTCCGAATCCATAGAAAGGATGACTGATGCACAACTCTTGCGGCTTCGGCTTAAGAACAGCAGATGAGTTTGATATGGGTCAGTTTTGTGCAGCCATAAAAGGTTTGAAAATTCTTTGCTTAACCATTCACGAAACCTATTTGTTCCCATTTTAATCCGGCAAGGAAACTGAGAAACTGGAAAAAAAAAAACAAAAAAAGTGGCTTCGAGTCCAACACCAACCAGAAAGCAAATTCAACATCAGCCATAAAAGAAGAAAAAAAAAACCATAAAGTAATCAATGAGAGGAGAACATGTTAAAAGCAAACAGCAAGCACGCAACCATATGCAAAAACCAAAACGAACAAGAAACTGGGTCATCGATAAGATGAATAAGAGCAAAATCAGGATTGAAGTTCGAAACAAAAAGTACAACACCGCTCTCTAATCCCATGGCTTCCCTCCATTTTCCTTCTCCAAATTCTAAGTTCCCAACTTTTTTTTTTTCAACCTCAATGGTTGCATGTTAAAACTTGCAATGAACAAGAGCAACATTAAGAGCAACGATTCAGAAAAGTTTTGTTTTTCTGTACCCTACATTGAGAAGGGCATGCCTTGAACTGAACTAAGACCTTGGTGGTGGGAAGAATTGCGTACCAGCAATGAAAGCATTGAATGGAGGTTGATATAGAGAGATTGGATCAAGTAAAGCTCCTGAATTTGGTTCGTTAACGTTTGATGTACTAGTGGTTGCTCCTGTTAGGAAGTTCAGTTGTTGTGCTGCTCCACCGGAAGAGCTCTCGCCTCGGCCGGAGTTGTAACCACTGTCAGGGCCGTGATCGTAGAGAATTCCCTTGAAAACATGACCTCCGATGTGAACTGCTGTCTGATACGCAAGTTGGTCATCGGCATCTTCCATGGAGCTTACTTTAACGCAACGGAACGTAGCTGGTGAACTCAGTTGTGGAGGGAATTGTCCCAGTTCCAACCCTAATGAGTCGAAAAAGACAAAGTGATTAAGGACAAGAATCGTGAAGTAGAAGAAGAAGAAGACAGTTGCTAAACTCTACAGTCTACTTTACGTGACTTTCCTGGTCAGTTTACTAACGAACAGTGGTCTAATGGAATCATAGAAAAAGGAAAAGAAAGAGATAAGGGAAAGCATGTGGTGGGTGAGGGTGGCTGACTATGGAGTAGACCTGATCACACGCAAATGGTACGAGTCTTGTTGTTTGGGTATTAAAAGCTTCAAATCAAGTTCCTGAGACCATCTGACCATATTTTTGCTAGTTCTTCAAAAAAATTTCAAACTTTACCTGATGTAGTACAAGTAAGAGAAGGATTGGCATTTCTATTCTCTCTTTGCCTTTTTGGATGCTCTCCTCCTCGAAACTGTTGTTCTTGTTGTTGTTGATGTTGTTGCCTCTCTCGCCTCTTACCTGCAGGGACCCAAGTGCTCTTGACGTGTGTTTGGCATTGAAACCCTCGGCTTTTACAGCAAGTTCTACACCTCAAATGTGAACAATCTTTCTTGGCTTGGTTACCACAATCCTGACAATTCATACCACCACCTCCTCCTCCTGATCCTCCTTGTCTCATCACAGTAAAACCTGATCTTGACGAATCATCAGAGAAGCTACTTCTTCTTTGACTAGGACCACCCACTCCAAATGTTGAGGAGTAAGTGTTGTTGTTTTGATGATGGTGTTGGTGATAAAACTGTGGCCATAACTCAAATCCCTTGTTGATGTTGTTGTTATTGTTGTTGATCTCTTCGTTTCTGTATAAAAACACACTGTTCTCTTCTTGTCTGCTTGAGGCTACTCCTTCTCTCCCACCACCTAGATAGAACCAACCAGCCATGTTTCCGAAACCAACCTCACTTCCATATCAGAAACTTAAGCTAGCCCTTATGAGGAATTAACAAGATCAGTCAGAATTTTGCTGCGGATGTTCTTGGCAGCTTTTGAGGTTACGAAACTCAACAGAATTCCAAACGAATTTCTGGGTTTAGGTTAAGAAACTATAAGGAGAAAAAGGGATAGACCATGATCAGCTTTTACTTCAATTCTCTCTTTCGTTGTTGGAAGCAATAATAATGGCACAGAATTAGAGTTCTGCTACGCCGCCATGGGAACTGCACACCTTACTCTCTTTTCCTCATTTAAGACAAACCTACTCTAGATCTCTTTCTCATCAATTACTTGTTTACTTCTGCTTCTTTGTTGTTGAGACTTTGTGAGCGAGTGAGAGACAGAGAGACATTTACAAACAAAAGCGATTGAGAAAAAAACAAAAATTGTAATAAGGAAGAACAAGAAAATCTATCTCTAGGCAGTTCTCTTCCAGTTTCAATGAATCTAATCTTAGATATCATGAATCACAGCCGTCCGTGTGTTAATCAAACGGCGGTAATGATGGCCCACGTGGCAGTGCATCAGCTTCTGTTTATTATTCGTCCTTGCACCGGAAAACCCGCTTATTTTTTTATTTTTTATTTTTTTTCTGACCCTTCTTTCCTATAATGAGGATTGATGCGTGCTTAATTTTGTACAAGCAATATAGTCAAAATTAGAAAGTCTCTTGTTATCAACTGGTTTACAATTTTTAGATGAATGACAAATCTTGTTGAGACACGTGGAGTTTCAACTGTGAATCAACGGTCTTAAAATATCGTTGTTGTAGAGTCTAGACGGACTTGAAATGTCTATAAGCTTAGTATATCAGGGCAAAGGGATGATGAATAATTGAATAAACCTAATTTTTTATTATTAAAAAATTAAAGTAAAATTTGTTTGATATATTATTATTAATATATCCGTAATTTTTAAAAAATATAGTTTTGATTTTATAATGTCTGTCTATATGTTATCAATTTTCGTTACAAACTTCTACTGAAATTTTCAAAACGGCCTCGTATAGTATCACATCCAGTATCATGTATAGTGCCACAAAATGAAAACGATGTCATTTTTGAATTCGCAGTTAGAATTTTCACAGAATGGTAAAGACAAATGTTATAAAACCAAAATTATAAAAAGCTATTGATAGTTTTTAAAAATCAGACAATACAATAATAATATGTCAAACTATATATCAAGATCCAATGAATTAATTCAACAAATTAAACAAATATGTAATATTGTTTTTATAAATTAACCATTACTAAAATAGAAATTAATAATGAACAATTTAAAGATAATATTTATTATTAAAATTTAACATGTTTAAAATTAATATATAAGTATTTAATAAAAATAATTTTAACATCTAAATATTTATAAATGTTAAGGGTTGTGGTACTTGTAATTTCTAGGTTATATTTCATATGTTGAACTTGTTGCATCTTTAAATTCACTTAAATAATTTAACCATTGAACTAGGAATAAGCATTAGTGTTTAAAAGTATTTGATTATATTAATATTAGATATACTTGTGAGGCTTTTGAGATGTGTAAGAACGTTGGTAAGTGCATTGTTAGTGTAATGTATAATTTATTGGAGATTCTATAAATAGCGATTTGGGTTTGTTAAAATTGATATTTTGGTCCAAGTTTAGTCTACGCTCCATTCGATTTGACTAAATTTAAATTAACTAATAAGAAGTTGGTTAAAATTTAAATTAATTTTAAATTTTACATAAAATTTTAAATTTAATAGATTTAATCTAATTTTATCTCAATATAAGTTATAAGAAATTTAAAATTTAAAATATATATTTAATCTTATTTTAAACCAGATTTAAATTTATAAGTATTGAAGCAATCATGCTTATATTTTGATACTAGAGTTTACTGTTCTATAAAAGTTACATGATATATGATCCAATCTCAACGGGTCGGAATTTTTGAATGATTCTCACTCAAAAAGTAACAACAACAACATTAATATTATGATATAAAATGTATAAATTGTAAATAAAAGCAAGTTTTTCGAAAATTAATATGAGCACTATTAATTATTCCTTTTCAAAATATTTATTGTCATTGCAATAGTTTTCAAAACAATATATCCTTTCTAATTCTTTATTATTTAAAATATTATATAATTTAAAATTAAACAAAATATAATTTGCTAATAAAAATTCAAAATTATTAAATTTATATTGAATTATTCTTGTAAAAATTAATTAAACTCTGTCACATGTGAAACAGTAAATAACATAATAATTTTTGTTAAATATTATTTTAAAATTTTTACATTATAAAATATATTAATAATAATTTAAAATTAACAAAAATATTTTAAAAAATGAATAAAATCACATGAGAACTGATATTTTATTTTTCTTATATATCATAAAACATGAAAATGAGGGTCAAAATTAAATACAATTTCATTATCGATATTTGTAAGGAGACAAATTAAGTGTCAAGAAAATCCCATCTTATATTGTTGTCTGAATTAAACCCTGTGAGGTCATATATACAGCTCAGCAGCGTGGACTAATTAATCATTGATTTTGGAGGTCTGTTCTGAATTAAGGGGACAGTAGGCAAGTAGCTTGGGAGCTAATTAAGCTTTGTTTAAAATGACAATCACGTGAACCGCAGATTATTAGCCGCTAATAATTGGATTTTGATTAACTTAATACGCAAACTCCCTCGAGGGTAACATGCTTAGAAGTGTCAGAATCAAAAGTTCCGCCAAAAAACAAATGCTAAATGAAAAAGTCTTTGAAAAGTTGCATGTTAAATTAAGAATTAATTGAAAAAAAACTAAAACTTTTCTTAATTTAATAATAATAGCCTATTTTAAAATATTGGAACTAAAATACTTGAACTTTTAATTTTTAACAAAAATAATGTGACATTAAATTCTTTAATGTGGATAATGTAGCGTTTCTGTCAGATTAGTATATATCTCACGTGATATCACGTATTATATTTGTGTCATATATAAATTTTATTATTTAATATAACAAAAAATCAAATTGCATAAAATAATTATGAAATTGTAGAAAAGTGTATACTAATTTTAAAGTTTTTAATATTTTAATTTATTAAACTATAAAATATATCCATAATACAAATATAATATATGGCAATTACATGACCGAAATACTATCTTGGCGTGACAATTACGTTATTTTTAAAGTTTTGTCTAGTACTGTAAAATTGAGAACATTTTAAGATTTTTATAATTATCGTTTAAATTAATAACATCAATAGGAGGATTAAACAAGTTATTAAAAAATTGAATTATAATAAAATTTTAGATTTTTAAAATTAAGTAATTAAAATAAAATACATTATATTTTATAAATATCAGCTAAATCCAATTTATTATTTAATTTTTGGATCCAAATAAGTGAATTCAATTGGATAGCCTTTATCAGTAGTCTTGTTTATGATGATCTATTAAGAAATTATATAAATACATAATTAATAAGATATTTTGTATATTAAATAATTTATTTAAAATTTATAAAATTAATTAGAAAATTTTATTATTGTGAAAATTTAAAACAAGTACGGCGAGTTTAGGGGCCCGAGGGAATTTTTGATAATCGTTTAGATATGACTGGATCGAACAGAATCTCTGTCCAGACAGAATTTCCATTTGTTTATTAATCGCCGGCACCAAGTCTCAGAGTTCCATGCATTTCGCTGCCATGATTTGTGGTCGCTTCCAGAATGGGAATGCTTCGTAGTCAAACGTAGGGTTGGGAATCCTGTTCTTATTAGCCTATTTTAACCACGTATTTGCCCCAATAAGTCATTTTATGTTTAAATATACATAAAACGACGTTATATTAAAGCAAAAATATAGTTGAAAAATGTTAATAAAAATAAAAGATTTCAAGCCTCATATGTAGGATTAGCGTCTAATCGAGTCAGGTTGGTTTTAAAATTTTATATTTAATTTTAAATTATGTAGGCTTAGCAGGTCGGTTCTAAAATTTATATTTAATTTGAAATCTAATTTAAAATTAATCATACTTAAAACTTGCAAGTTAAATTCAAATTTAGTATGTTCAAAATAAATTTAATTCTATTTTAATTTAAAATTATAAAATGATTTGATATATTGAAATTTTAAATAAAATTAGGTTCAAATTATTTAAAATAAAAACCTTATATTAACTTTTCACTTATATTTAATTACAAATCAAGAGGAAAATGATAATAATTTTATTATCATTCATTTTACTATTAAACTTTCAAGGGCTCTAATTAACATTTCAAGAGAAAAGATTTAAGTACCTTCTTGACGAAATTAAAAATTAAATTAGTTGACTCAATTTAATTATAATTTTTTGAATAAGTCAATTTTAGTTTAATTTATTTAATAATTTTGTTATTAAAACTGGTTAATTTTGTAAATAAATCAATTTTATAAATCTAAATAATTAATTTTTATTTAACAATCTCTTTTCAATTAATCTTCAATTTCTTTGATGATAAAAGCAATTTCTTGTTTTAATTATATTTCAAATTCTTCAATATATTTATTATATACTAATTTTGTGAAAGCGATTGAACTTTTAAATTTTAAACTTCTAATATTATCGGTTCAATTTTCAGTCTAATTTTTTAATATTGAATATATGATTTATATGTTTTATAAACCATCCTAATTTTGCATAATTGCTTGAAAAATACATACTTTTTATATTAGTTTATTCCATATGAAGACTACAGTTTGAACTTCTAGATTAGAACATAAGTTTAAGTACATCTTAAATTTTATAATAACACATGAAGCACTTTTTATAATAACACATAATAAAGTATTGAAATATAACTATATAAGTACCTTAATTTATAAAATCGATTTTCAAAATACTACAACAATATAACAATATCAATAACTCAGTAAAATTTCTTTCAAGTGTGAAATCTTGAGAGATCTAATAGTACACAACTTTATCTTTAATTAGTATAGAAGTCGTGTAAAGTTGAATATCAAAATATACCACAATAATTTTCACTAAAAGTGATATTAATTTAGTTTAAGGAATGTTTCAATCAATAAAATTTACTTCTTAAATATTTATTTATTTTAGTGATTTAAAATGATAAACTAAGAATAAAATACTAAATTTATAAATATCAATTAAATCAAAATAATCACGAATTAGTAGACTTAATAAAATAATTAAAACAAAGATGGACTAATGCAGCCCATGTTTCTCAATTAGAGTGAAAGCAAAAACTAACCTTTTTCCAACTTAAAGCAAATTAACCTTTAACTCTTTCACTTTGTTATTTTCGGCCGCAGAAAGTTAAATTCCCATGTTTTAATATGTGTCATAAAAAGCAAGTAATAGAGGTTTTAGATAAATGGAGCTCAAAAGGGTTTCCATTTCAGTGATGGAATGATACCTGGAAGTCTCAAAAATCGTGTCCTTGTTTTTCACCCTCGAGCCTTGTGCTCTCTTTTGTCAGGTTGACTCGACTATGCATTAATATACACACGCTCTTTTGTTTTCTAGGTATTGTCTTATTAGGGTAAAAGACACGTAATTTTTTAAATTTAAGACATTTTAAAATTTTATTTTATTTTTAAAATTTAGGAATTTTTAATTTTATATAAATTTTATTTTAAATGTTAATTAAAAATAACGTATAAATTACATAAATATTAAATGTGAATTAATCAAATATCATTTACATCACAAGTTAACCTATTCTACTACTATTGTATTAAATTAATTTAATTTTAATTAATTGGAATAGAGTTTAATAGTTATGTTTATGTTTGAAATTTATAATCCGTGTGTTTATTTTCGAGTTAGTGTAGTAAGAAGCATAGGATTAAAAAGTCTTGTATTCGAATCTTTTTATCTACACTCTTTTGATCGAGCCTGTTATGCAGGGCTTATTTAGTATGTAGTACTTGGTAGGTATAATTTGTAGATTATTGTGTCAATCCGAAGATTTACTTACTCCGCATCTAAATGATAGCAATTGTGGGTTCTTTATTTTAAAAATAGTGTTTTATTTTTAAAAGAAACGTAATAAAAGTGATTATTTTGGAAAAACAAAAAATTTGAAATTTTTTGAAAAATTTTAAAATCAAGAATGTTTCTAAGACTTCCTAAATTACATAAAAGATTTATTATTTCCTTTAAGTTCTTAATCAAGTTAATATAAACCTACGTTCCAATTTGAGCATGTCTTTCGAAACTTGATATGTTGGTCCGAGCTACCTTAAAATCAATTACTAAAATTTAAATTAAGTTTAACTTTGAAAGATTTAATATAATTTTAACCATTTCGAACTTAATTTAAAATAAAAAATTTAAAGAAGTCTATTAAATTAGGTTTGAAGTTTGAGTTAAACTCGGATTCTTTTAAGCATGATATAAAATTTTATCCGACTCATTGTCACGTCTAAGTCTCTCTCAAAGTGTTCATCATGAAATCTCCATCAAAATCTATTATCATGACAAAACACTCACTTTCTTTCCTACTCGATCGATGACCTTTTTTTAACGAGGAATTTGGGAGTGCTTTAGCATATTTGAGCATTAAAGAACAGAAAAGCCACCGACTATTACTGTATGTAGATTGTAACTTGAAAGGTTAATAATTGAATCACAAATTCCACAAGTAATTAAGTTGTTTAGACCATCAACTACGCAAGTAGGGCATCGACCGTTCATCTCGAACGTGAGGTTATTATTATGATGCAATTGATCTGATTTTATGAGATATGGGTAATAAATTTCATTTGATTGAAGTAATAATGTTATATAAGTTTTAAATTTAATGTTTTAAAATCTTAAACCGATAAAATAAGATATTTAAGGTTTAAAATATTTAACTGGTATATATTAATATAAAACTGACTAAATATTAAATAAAATTTAAAAATTTGAAATATAGTTGAAAGATATTTTCGTATCAATAATAAAATTGAAGTTTAATTGAAAAATAGATTATTAAATGAAAATCAATTAATTTAATTTAATTTATAAGAATTTATTAATTTACAAAATTGACTGATTAATTAATAAATTGATTAGTTTTAACAACGAAAGTTATTGGAGTAAATCGAACTCGAAAGATAAAAATTAAATCAAAAATTTGGACGGTTCAAAAATTTTACGATTGAACTAGTTGAGTTTTAATCATTGCTTAAAATCAAGCATTTTCCTTTAAAAAGCATTAGGTAAATATGTAATTAATAAAATACATATTATGCACATTTTCACATATTTTAACTTTTAATTATACTTAAATTCTTGAAGAAAGTGAAATTGTTTTCGAACTTCTTCCAAGTTTCCTTTCAACAAAACTAATATAGTATAGTTTGTATACATATTATAGTCATTCGAAAATAGTCTATTTCGGGATTAGCATATAGAATCAAAGGAAAAAGCCTTTTTAGGAATAAGACTTGCATAGATATTAAACAATTATGATATTTAGCACAAAATGTGGATAAGGTCAAACATGTGGTAAGAAATGGTTTGACTTTTTTGAAAAGGAAATCTCTATTGTTTGAAAAGAGGGCAAAAATCACATGGTAGTGAAAATGTTGAATCAATAGTAGTGATATTAGTAAAACATTTGATGACAGCAAGAGGAGCATGACCTAATATGTTATGTTGAAGATTTAAGTTTCTCTCTAATTCTTTATTTATATTTTTTGTGAATGTATAAGCAAATTTCTTATGAGAATCTGTTTCCATCACCCTTCTGGTAAAGGATTCAATTGTATCTTTCATGAAGCCCAACTTGTCTCGAATGTAAATTAGATTCCTAGCTACTCTTTCTATTGCTAGAATCGTCTAAGTCAGCAGGTCCTGAAAAAATGCAGAAAGATGGATCAAACATGATTTTAATATCAACCGAGTTAGTGAGTTTATGGACTGAAAGCAAATTAAACTTAAAGCTAGGAATATGAAGAACATTAGTAAGTGTAAGAGACTTATTGATGTTTATATCACCTATGTGATGAACCATTTTGATTGAACTGTCAGTTAGAAATATTGATGTATGATCTTTTGGAAGTTTAGGTTGATGAACAAGAGAAAAATCTAAAGTCATATGGTTTGTGACTTCTTGATAAGATCTTATCTTGCTATATTATTTGATATTATCTCATTTGTTTTGTATATATTTTGATGCTTATATATGGAAATTAATGTTGGTTTTATTTTAGGAGATGAAAAGTGAAAATTGCGTTAAATTGAGATTTTATCGATGATAATCACAAATTTTGAATAAAGTGAAGAGATTGTTGCAGTGGATAAGGCTGATCATTTGAAGAGTTGGAGTTTAACTGAGAAATTTTTTCTTATCCTTATCATGTAAGAGTTTGAATTTGAAGTTGTTTTAGATAAACATCTTTACAAGTTATAATTATATTATAATTAGATAAAAAACCTTATAAAATGGACGTTCCTCGTAATAACAAGAGGTTCTCTTTTTTACTTTTTCTTGCAATTCTCTGTCTATCTTCTATTTTTGTTATTGAAGTAAAATTCATGTGTAACTAAACTCAATCATTTTGATTTAATATTTTAGTTATAACTTTGTGAGATTTTGTGTTTGTAACTTTTATTCATATTTTAATTCAAGTATTTATTGTTTTGAGTTCTCATATTTCATGAATGATTAATATTCGATTAATCGACAATTTAATTTAATATTGATTATGCTATCGCTATCCAATAATTCAATGATCTGTAATTGACATGAAGGATTAGTACAAGTAGCAAATAAGTTATTTATTAATTCTCATATTTAACTTATAATAAATAAGGAAAACTAAAATAAATAGTTGCAAATTATCTCGATTATTTAATTTTGGGTTTAGTTTTTTCACGAAGTTTATTGCTATCATTTATTTAATATAGAATGCTATAACACTCAATCAATGGATGATAAAATTTGATTTAGATGTTGGGTTTGAACTAATAATTTAGGAAAATTTGAGACTTATTACGACTATCGTAATATGTTTTAAACTAACAGCTTGAATCGTGAAAAATATTCTCTTTAAATCAATGATCAATGTTACAATTAGATGAGATATTTCCCTTGAATTAGAGTTTAGTAATCTTGGCTTTCTTTTTTTAAAATTAAGTTGATTTAAATTGTTTTTGTATTAATTTTAGTTAATAAGTTATTTAATCAAAAAACACTCCCTTTAGTTTTATTAATTGAAATTAAGAAGTTAGTCTTTAGTTCTCTAGGGATTCGACTTAGTTCTACGACTACTACAAAAAGCTTGAAAAATCAGAATTATTTTAGAAGCTTCGACTACCCGACCACTCCTATGTTAATAGGCAAAATTAGCATGTTATTCTTCTCTTCGTCACTTCTTCCTGTCATATATTTTATAACTTCTTGTTGTATAACGCTAGAAAGCTCGACAGTCCATCCAGGCATCTTTGGAATCTTCTCATATTTATTAGCTTTTGCAAATGGTGTATCAGTTAAATTTCCCTTTTGTTCTTTGTTTCCTTTAAACCATTATGGATATCCTTTGTCCTTCTTTACTTCTCTTTTCTTTTCACTCTATTGGCTACCTTCTTTTCCTCCATCCCTCTTAAATCTATAACCTCTAGCCAACAAAGCACTATGCTCAGTAATATCTCCCATAGCATATACTTCTCTTTATTTCTTGCTCAAATTTACTTGGTGGTGTTTGCTTGCCGTTTTCATCTATTTTTGTTCCGTCTTCAGACAACTCCACGTGATTCTCACATGTGTATGACTTAATGTGAGCTTAAGTCTTCAGTCACTACTTTGGAACTTTCGAGATTCAGTATCCCCTTCTCTTCGTAAGCTTCAGACTCCTTCTCTTTCACCTTTGATTTTTCTTTTGTAATCTTTTGTCTGTTGAGTTAGCGTGAGGGTTCATGAAAATCTCGTGTGATTCTTCACAATATATTTACAAGACTGCAAACTATTAGATATCCTCGAACTTCGCATATCAGCGAAATTTTTACTAGGTTATTGTTGTTATATGCATATTATACTTAAATTTAGATAACATCATTACAAGAAAAGAAATAATTAACGACGAAAACTTACCGGCGGAAAATAAACAGTTGAAAATTACAAATTGACGAGAAAATTTTGGTTTAGCGATGATACTAATATTCATCTCTAAATATGGAGAGAAATCATCCTGACAAATTTTGCGATGGACTTTAGCTACGGTATAAGATATCCTTCAGTAAAAAGGCGGAAATTATCGACGGAACATCTATTTCCGTCGGTAAAATTGACGAGAAAATTTTCTTTTAGCGATGGTACTAATATCTGTCGTTAAATATGGAGGAAAATCATCCCGACAAATTTTACGATGGACTTTAGTGATGATAGAAGATTTCCGTCAGTAAATTTACCGACGATATAAGATATTCGTCGGTAAAATTCAAGAAATATTGGCGGAATATTTTTTTTTAATTTACCTACGAAAATTTTTGTCGGTAAATTCTTTTTTAATTTAAACTCATCCGACATCTCCCCTCCCCCCTATCTTCTTCTTCCTTCTTCTTGCGTCTCCTCTTCAGTTTTCTTCTATACGATTTTTCTGTTGTGGACTCCTTTTTTGCTTATTGACGTTGTCTTCTTTAGTCATTGTCATCGTGTCCCACCTATTGATTCCTCCTTCTTCCTCTGCCAGATCTACCGTTGAGTCGTTGGAGCTGCTGCATTGTCAAGGTATTTTTGTCTTCTCCGTACTCTCTTGTAACAGTTAACTGTTGCATTTAGGGGTTTTTATTGAGAGATTTTGTAATTTTAACTTTCCTTTTCTTTCTTGTTTTGATTTGGTGATGCATTTCAGGGGAATCAGAGCTATAGAAGCGTTAAGCAAATTGTGAAGAGACCAGAGGAAGTTGCGGTCTCTTATAAAGGCTTCGAGAGAGAGATGTTGTTGAAAAGATGGTTGGTTGTGTACTAAAAAAGGTTGAGAAATTTGTGGCTAGTTCTTTTGAATATTAAAGGAAGAATCTTGAAGAATACCTCGTTAACGATGATGGGGATCTTTTTTTTTAAATTAATTTTGTTTACCGACGGAAAATAAAATTTTGTCGGTAAAATGATTGATATTTACCAACGGAATATTTAGATCCGTAGGTAAATTTACCGACGAAATATTTAATGACGTTGTTGTCTGTCGATAATTTCCGTGATTAAATAACCTTTCTTTTGTAGTACATTTGTATGAAAGGAAATAATGTTTTATTCAATTTACTTCGAGTAAATGGTCAATTTACTTAAATAATATACAAATTACAATTAAGATTATTTCATTTTAACTCAATTAGTTTATGTTTAATATTTATAATTAAAAAACTAAATTTGTCTTATACTTTTAATTTTTGTCCAAATTTCCTCAAAATTTTAAAATTTTCCCTTAATACCTCCGTTTATCTTATATTACTCTAATTCCTAGTGTTTTAAACCTTTAATAGTCACTTGCCAAATAACACCTCCTATTTGATACAATTAGTCAATTTTACTCTAATTTCTAGTGTTTTAGACCTTCGATAGTCACTTGATCTTGTTATGTTGTCACAATGACAGGGACATAAAGTACAATGACGTCCGTGAAATAAAGGCCCTTGTGAAATTTAAAAAGTTTTAAGATTAATTTAGTAAAAATAAAAATTCAAGACCTTATGTGCACATAAAATAAAAGTTAAAGGACCAATTGGAGAATTTTACTAAATATTATTCAAGTTTTGTAGGTGTTAATTAATAGTCTATGAATCAAATATTTATTCAATGAAATTAACGTTATATGATTTATTAAAATCATTAAAATTTTAAATTTTAATTTTTCCGATGCTCTTTTAATTATTTATTTTATTTATTTATGTACTTATTTTTATTTTGATTTTTATTTTACTTTTATTTATTCAGTTACCTTTTCTTTAAACTATTTTTCAATTTATCAAAATAAATTCTCTATCAAGCTTTTGTTAAAAAAAATACTTATTCATCCTCAACCAAAAGGACACTAACATTATGAACTTGCCGACTTTTTTAAACTTTAAGTTTCAACAAACTTTTATTGGATCTATGACCTTCTTCCAACATTTTTTCCAACAATTATCATTTTCCCAGTTCATCCATCGCAGAAAATAGTCCGGCTACTGATGGATCTCTTTAGTACAGGCTTGTCTCCTGAAAAGACACGACATATTTAGCTAACTGAGGGGGTTTGAAGAAATTAATGTCCCAAGAAAGCTTTTGAAGAAGCACTAAGGTCCTTTCGTCTATAACCAGGAACGCTTTTCAGGCTTCAAGGTTTCGCTTTTTGTCTCCATGCCTCGACGCATCACCAACCAGTGAGTGCATACCCCCCTTTTTTTTTCTTCCTAACTTACGTTTTGCCTTTTGTTCAACGAAAGCTACAAAACTCTCCATGCTTTTTCTTACATAGCACTTGGCAATGCCAAGCTTATGGGACCTCTCGAATCTTTCCGTCTAGTGAGTAGATGAGAGATGCCCATCTCAAGCCCTATGAAGCTGTCATGTGGAATGAATATTTGGAAGTTTCTTCGCCGTTCAAATGAGCAGTGATAAAGATCAAATCCGAATCATTCTGAAATTTTGTTAGGTTAGATTCAAACTAATATTATTTTATCTTATTTAATTTGACCAGAATCAATCCTTTTCAACTGAAAATTAGATCAATTCTAATTTTGCTCGTATAATATAAGCCAAGTCGAACTAGAATAATCATATGTAATTCAAATTTGAGCCGACTATTGTACCCTTTATTTTGAAAATTGGACCGGACTGGATTGGTCTGACCGATTTGATCGATAACCGGTCAGCTATCTGGTTCAGTTCACTCTTAAAAATCGATTTTCAATTGAACTAGTAAGAATCGGTCAAAACTGGTCAATTGACCGGTTTGATCGATCCGATCACTGGTTCAATAAAATTTTTATTATTTATTTATTTTTTAGTATAATTTGGTATATATTTTTAAATATTTTTAATATTATATATAATTAAATATAATTATTGTATAATTATGACGTCACATCGATTAAATTAGTGGTTAAACCGATTAAATCGATCAAACCGATAATTAGTAAAACAATGACTGGTCCAAATTTTAAATCATTGAGTGTAACTTAATTCAATATAAAATTCTCAAGTCCAATCTATTTACTCTGGGTCAGATTAGATGGAGCCTAGCAAAATTTGTCATTCATACACATCAATCATTGTTTTTAGCACAAATAATTTTAAAATTATAAAATTCAAAAAGGTATCCTTAACTTATTAATATTTGCATGTATGCCATCTATATTCTTAACCCCTAGACACATCCATCGGGGATTGGTGGTGGTCCCGACCGTAGATTTCATAGGCTGGGGTCCCACTGGCTCTGCATGTGAGGGACATGATGAAGATATGGTTATGAATGGACCGTAGGCTGAATTTATAGAGTGGCATAGATCCCCCTTTAAGCATATTATTATTCGAGCAAGTGCATTACGATGTAAAGATATGTCTCAAGAAAGGTGGTAGTTTTACTTTAAGTGATGAAATTAAGTTTTTCTACTAGCATTTAATTTAAAATTCAAGATTTGTGTCATTCTACTAAAGAAATATTGCTAACTCATTTTAATTTTAAAAAGAATAACTAGTTGAGAATAAAAGAGTTTAGAAACACTATTTTCGCCTGTGTTTGTCACTTAAATTAGCCATTTACAATAATTACAAAATTCAATCAATTCAACTTATTTATTCATAAAATTTTGAACCGTTATGTTAATTTTAATAACTCTTGTTGTTAAAATCGATCAATTTATTAATTAATCGATTTATTGTCATAAATTAATAAATTCTTACCAACTAAAATAAATAAATAAAATTTTATTTTCAATTAAAATTTAAATTCTTTTATAAGTAAAATAATATATTTAAATAATATATTAAAATTTAAAATTATTTAATCTTTAGCCAATTTCGTGATGTTTAATGTCGATTGAATCTTTTAAATATTAAATTTTTATCTTATTGGTTTAATTTTAGATTCAAAATATAATTTATGATTATTTAACATACACTTGAAATGTAATAAATTGTAATTTTGTCACCGATATTTTTACTTTTTTTTAATTTAAAGGAAAACTATCGAAATAGATAATAAAATAAGTTTACGAAAATATATGTCCGATATATCCTAAAAAAAAATAAAGTGATATCCGATGGATGTCGACTCAAAATAATTGACCCAATGTCAAAATTTGTTACGCATTGACAAATAAAATAGGAACTCACCGCTTCAATATATAGTGACGTGATGTAATGCTAGTGATAGTACGGAAGATTGTGACCATATCTACCGTGATCGTGATTTGGAGTTGGAACTTTTGTGTGGATTAGAGAATAAGGGTAAGGGTCAAAAAAATGGGCTTGAATTTGACTTGGGCCCCATCAGATTGTATTGAATTGGGACAACCTGACCCTACTCAATCAGAGAGAGAATACGCAATAAGTGACCGAACCAGAGACACCCTTAGTCCAAAAGGGCCCGGATCGGGTCAAAGTTGGGTCCGAATTAGGAAACATCTGCAATGGAGTAACTATGGCCGTCCTCTGAAGTTTCAGAGCAGAAGATATCTGTTTATGGAAAGAGTAAACTAGAACTGATGCGTTCTTCTGTCCACAGTATATAGGCACGTACGTCACCCTGCAAACAATGAAAGGGTTTCTGAAGTCATAATTTAGATCACTTTGTCAAGTTCTTTTCAGCTGCTTGCAAGACTTATTGGGCAGTTTTGGTTTGGTTTTCGATGGAGGGATTGGTTTGTAATAGTCGCCTAGCAAAGTTAGCTGCTGTGTTAAGTTCTGGGCCTTGTAACAAACAGTCATTGCATTCAATAACGCAAGCCTAAAGTGCAGTAACTGAAGATTACAGTGGGTGAAGTATGCAGCTAGCTCCTGCTGACGTACAGGATTGTCCTTGGTATCCCTCCTCATAAGCTCCATTTGCAGACCTAGTAAATACTGTTTTACAATGATGATTGGTTCGTTTACTTCATTACCTCCCTTCTTGAATCAACTACAATCAGAGGATTGGTATGGAGAATGTTGACGAAATGCCGTAAAGTGTCAGTAAATTTTCCTGAAGTTGTTGCTTTATAGCCAGCCTTCAGCCTTTTCCCCTAGCACAGAAAAATTACACACTAGAGCAGGCGGAGCCCTGAAGGTGGGGCTTGATGATTCAGTCCATCCTCTCTCCAGTGTAAATTTAACATTCTAAGCACCATTTCAAGCCTAGAACTCACCCAAAATAATCGTTGACACAATTGATTCAACACTTTTAAACCCTAAGATTCATGCTATAAACAAAATTGAGAAAATAATAACTTTGATCCATGCTAAATATGTGTAATCCCTCGCAAATACTCTCTCTATGCAAAACTTTATCTACTCTCAACTTCTTCCTTTCTTCGTTTATTTCAATGGTGTAAGAATGTATGTCTTTTTTATATATGTTAATATTACATGACTGAAGGGAGAGAGAAGAGTTTTTATTAATTAATCCTAATGATTCTAATTTTTTTACAAGCTTAATAACCATTATTTTGGGCCAAGTTCATATTAGAATCAAATAAAGTAATATGAGCCACATTTTATGATTGTTAAATTACTTTAACAATCTCCCACTTGACCCATATTACAACTTGATGATTCAACAATACCAGTGTGCACCATATATTGAATCTATCAAGTCATCAAACTTCAATGAATTGAAATGATGAGAACATGGTGGTTATAAGTCATCTAACGATATGATTTATTCTATGTATTACACAATCATCTCAACCTAAAATTAACTACAATTGAGAAACACTATAATTCTTATAAGTTTAATGTTTTTTCAAAACATAATTTGTTATCATAACAAAACAATGCGTGTACACAACAAATGTGACAACTATAAATAAGCAAAAGCATAACATTAATTGAATTCATAAGTGTCAAAACAATAATAGCAAATATTCAAACATATATACATATATAACATGATCTCATGCTAACAAAGACTTATCTATAATACTCATCCTTTCAAAATGGCTAGTAAATGTTTTAGGCAGTAATTCTTTAATTAACGGATCTACTATCATTAGATCAGTTCTAATATGCTCAATTGACACATTATATTTTTGCACTTCTTTTTTGACTAATAAGTATTTCAAATCCATATGTTTAGCACCCTTAAAATACTTGTCATTTTTAAAGAAAAGGACAGCTGCGGACTTATCATAATAAATTTTTAGCAGTCTAGCTATACTGTCAACAATGACTAACTCTAAGATAAAGTTTCACAATCACAATACTTAAATAATAACCTTAAAATATGCTACAAATTCAGCCTCTATAGTGGATGTAGTAATAACATACCGCTTTTCACTCTTCCAATAAATTGTCCCTCCTACTAGTTGGAATAGAAAACTGAAGGTAGATTTTCTTAAGTCTACACAACCAACATAGTCTGAAAATAAATAATCGATCACTTCTAAGTCATCTGATTTCTTGTATGTGAGTACGTAATCCTTGGTATCTTGTAAATATCTAAGAACTTTCTTTGCAACTTTCTAATGGTCAAATCTAGGATTACTTCGATATTAGCCTAACATTCCAATAACATAACTGATATTTGGGTTAGTACAAGTCTAAACATACATCTGTTGGACCAATGATGGTTGACAAATTAAATCCCACTTATGTTTTGATAATAATAAAATGTATAGAATTGGTTAAGAAATTATTTCAGGTATTTTAGGATTATTATTGCGCAAATCAAGATGGGCAAGTGATTAATCATTGAGGAATTAAGATGGAAGCTTCCTTATAAGTGCAAGAGACATTAATGAAGAAGATTATAGAAGATTTGATTGGATATTACCGTTGAAACCTATATAAGTCGACTAGAACATCATAAGTCGACTAATACATGAAGATCTGTCAACACAAGTCGACTAATAGTACATAAGTCGACTTATCGAGGACCACAAGTCGACTTACACAGTACAAGTCGACTTATTGAAGAGCGGAGATGAAATTTTACGTAAATCTTTGACACAAGTCGACTTATACACTCGACAAGTCGACTTATGGGTACAACAAATTAATTCCAACGGTTCAATTAGCCACAAATGGAAAGGAGGATATTAAGGAATGGTCATAACAATTAGACAACGACTATATGGGTTCCCAACAGCTATTTTTCTTCAAATATAAGAGTGGATGATCAAGGAAAAATAAGAGAGAAGTTCTACAAGAAAAATACTCCACTATTGCTTCATATTTTGCTCACTATTGCTCTTATCTTGTCACACCATTGTATTGAGATTTGTTCTTCAATCTTTATATTATTTCTCTTACAATTTGAGTGACTAGTGAAAAGTCACTTGTGTGGTAGGATTTGTGCCGGAAGACAAATCAATTGTAAAGGTAGCTTGAGCCGGAAATCAAGTGGTGTTGGTAGGATTTGTGCCGGAAGATAAATCAAGTGTAAAGGTAGCTTGAGCCGGAAATCAAGTGGTGTTGGTAGGATTTGTGCCAGAAGACAAATCAAGTGTAAAGGTAGCTTGAGCCGGAAATCAAGTGATGTTGTAAGAGTTCACACTAAACTAAAAAGTGTGCAGTAAAGTGGTTTGCCAAATCCTAAGTGGGAGCTTAGCACCGAACCTCTATAAAAATAGTGTTTGCTCTTTTTCCCTACTCTTTATATTTAAATTTGTTTAAATTATTTTTGTGTGAATTAACTTCTGATTTTATTGTAGAAAATTATAAAAAGTTTAAAGATCTATTCAACCCCCCTTCTAGATCGCTAACAATTGGTATCAGAGCAGAAGTATCCAGGGATGACACACAATATTCTAGCGGAAGAAGGTAACACTAATAATCGCCCTCCTTTGTTTAATGGTACTAACTACTCTTCTTGGAAAAATCTTATGAAGTATCATATTATAAGCGAATGAGTAGAATATTGGAAGATTATCATCTTCGGTCCACATGTTCCATTAAAAGAAAATGGCGAGGTGAAAACGGAGCTGGAATATGATGACAATGATTGGAAGCAAGCCTACATCAACGCTAGAGCTATGAAATTGATATATTGTGCTCTCACAGTTGAGGAAAGAAATCGAGTAAACTCTTGTACCAGCGCTAAAGAAATGTGGGAAAGACTTCGCATCACTCATGAAGGAACTAATCAAGTTCGAGAGACAAAAATCAACATGCTTCTCCATGACTATGAAATGTTTGTCATGAAGGAAGGTGAGTATATTTCCACTATGCTTGATCGTTTTGCAGAAATCACAAATAGATTAGGAAACCTTGGAAAGCATTTGACGGATAGCGAAAAGGTGAAAAAGATTCTACGATCATTACCGAAAGAATGGGACTCTCAAGTCACCGCTATTATGGAATCTAAGGATCTCAATCAGTTGGAATTCAATGCCCTGGTGGGATCTCTTATCAACTATGAGATCATTCTAAAATCAAGAGGAGGAAGAGGTAGGTCACAAAAGTCAATTGCTTTTAAAGCTAACACTTCTTTTGTGGATGAAAGTGATAAAAAATTAGATGAGGAGGAAGAAGATGAAGAGCTATCAATGTATGCTAAAAACTTGAGAAAATTCAAGGGACTACTCAAAAATAGGAAGAGAGAATTACGTGGCGGAAGAAATGACAAGTATGACAAAAAGAAAAAGAAAGCTAGCTTAGTAGCCACTTGGAGTGATGATGAAGAAGCATACCTTAGTAATGATGAAAACAACTTAGCGCTTATGGCAAATAGCTCCTCAACAAGTGATGATGAAGATGAGGTAACTTTCATTGATAAAGATCTTATAGATTCTTTTAATGCTTTACAAATCGATTTTGAAGAAGCTATTGAAATCAACAAGAAATTGAGAAAGAAAATAAGAGAGCTAGTTGCTGAAAATAATGTCTTGCATGAGACTATTGATGATTTAGATTGCACTAAGGAAGATCACTCTACATGCCTTGCTGAAAAAGAAAATCTTACTTGTGAGCTTGATAGACTTAGAAAGGATTTTTCTTATGTGGTTGAAAAATTTGCTGGTGGGAATGAAAAGTTTGAAAAGATGTTATCTTTACAAAGATATTCAATTTCTAAACATGGTTTAGGATATGATCCATTTGATAGAGATTGTTCCTTGATTTCTAAATTCACTAAAGACGGAAAAGTTGCTCAATGTGTTAGATGTTTGAAAGATGGTCATATAGAAATTGCATGTAAAAGTATTAGGAGATGTATCAATGTTAAGAAAATTTGGGTGATTAAAGGTACAACACCTCCTAATGTGGTTTATATGACTAGCCAAAATGGACCCAAGATGGCTTGGGTACCAATGAGAAGAAAGGATGTTTCAGTTGTAGGTACAAGCAAGGAATGAAAATCCACCAAGCACATGGTACATTGATAGTGGATGTCGACTAATTGGTGACAAGTCTGCTAACAAGTCGACTTATGTTTGCACGTGTTCCATTGTTGGATTGTTATGTTATGTAATGACTTTGCATTTTCTTTGTGTTTGCTTATGAACTGCCAGTCGAATATAAGTTATCTGGGTCCTTTTTAAAAATTCTTTTTTTTCCCAAAATCTCTGAAAACATATTCTCTTCTACTTTTGAGATTTATTCATGATGATGTTTCTCCACCATGATGGTTTTTGTATCTAACCAAGACCAACATTTCATATTATTTGTATTATGCTTGCTACTTGAGACTATTTGTGTTTGATGACCTGCTTCTCTATTTAATGTAATTGCGATATTTAATCTATTGTTGGTTTCTTTTAGTTGTTTTGATTATGACAAAAAGGGGGAGAAAAATGAGAAATTGGATATTCTTTAGTTACTTGATTAAGGGGGAGTATGTGATAATTGTCTTTAATTTAAGTCTATCATGATTTCAAATTGCTTTTATGAATTTGATCTTACAAGGTTATTAAATTCAATGATTTATATGATTGAGGGGGAGACTTCTAACCAAAATGACAAGGTATAAAAACCTTGATCAATGTTTCTTTGTTTTCATTTCTTAAACAATTTTTAAGTGTTTTGTCATTATCAAAAAGGGGGAGATTGTTGGACCAATGGTGGTTGACAAATTAAATCCCACTTATGTTTTGATAATAATAAAATGTATAGAATTGGTTAAGAAATTATTTAAGGTATTTTGGGATTATTATTGTGCAAATCAAGATGGGCAAGTGATTAATCATTGAGGAATTAAGATGGAAGCTTCCTTATAAGTGCAAGAGACATTAATGAAGAAGATTATAGAAGATTTAATTGGATATTACCGTTGAAGCCTACATAAGTCGACTAGAACATCATAAGTCGACTAATACATGAAGATCTGTCAACACAAGTCGACTAATAATACATAAGTCGACTTATCGAGGACCACAAGTCGACTTACACAGTACAAGTCGACTTATTGAAGAGCGGAGATGAAATTTTACGTAAATCTTTGACACAAGTCGACTTATACACTCGACAAGTCGACGTATGGGTACAACAAATTAATTCCAACGGTTCAATTAGCCACAAATGGAAAGGAGGATATTAAGGAACGGTTATAACAATTAGACAACGGCTATATGGGTTCCCAACAGCTATTTTTCTTCAAATATAAGAGTGGATGATCAAGGAAAAATAAGAGAGAAGTTCTACACGAAAATACTCCACTATTGCTTCATATTTTGCTCACTATTGCTCTTATCTTGTCACACCATTGTATTGAGCTTTGTTCTTCAATCTTTATATTATTTCTCTTACAATTTGAGTGACTAGTGAAAAGTCACTTGTGTGGTAGGATTTGTGCCGGAAGACAAATCAATTGTAAAGGTAGCTTGAGCCGGAAATCAAGTGGTGTTGGTAGGATTTGTGCTGGAAGACAAATCAAATGTAAAGGTAGCTTGAGCCGGAAATCAAGTAGTGTTGGTAGGATTTGTACCAGAAGACAAATCAAGTGTAAAGGTAGCTTGAGCAGGAAATCAAGTGGTGTTGGTAGGATTTGTGCCGGAAGACAAATCAAGTGTAAAGGTAGCTTGAGCCGGAAATCAAGTGATGTTGTAAGAGTTCACACTAAACTAAAAAGTGTGCAGTAAAGTGGTTTGCCAAATCCTAAGTGGGAGCTTAGGTAGAGGATGTAGGTTTTAGCACCGAACCTCTATAAAAACAGTGTTTGCTCTTCTTCCCTACTCTTTACATTTAAATATGTTTAAATTGTTTTTGTGTGAATTAACTTCTGATTTTATTGTAGAAAATTACAAAAAGCTTAAAGATCTATTCAACCCCCCCTTTTAGATCGCTAACAACATCAAATTACCGACTACAACTACATAGGGAATAAATTCCATTTCCTTTCATTCTAAGTCATTTTCGAGACATTTCATTTCATTAAATTTATGCCCTTCTAAATTTGAACTATTCATGTTGAATATTTTTCCATCCTAAATCTCTCTAATACTTTACTGATATATCATTTCTAATAAGACCAAAATAATGAAGTTGTTCTTACTAACCTTCATATAGATACACCAATCAACAGTGTTCTCTACAAAATCATAAGAGGTAATGGTATCATTGAACTTAAGATATCACTGTCGAGAAGCTTGTTTTAATTTATATATCGACTTCCTTAATTTACACACCATATTTTTCTTTTTTGCAGTCAGAAAACCTTCTGGTTGGTCTATATAAATTTCTTCTAAGTCACCATTGTTTTAGTATAACCTTTGGCTATAAGTTTGTCTTTGTACCTTTCAATATTACCTTCCAAGTCCCTTTTCTTAAAGACCCATTTATAGCTCACTTTCTTTGAGCCTTCATGTAACTCAACTAGTTTCCAGACTTGACTATCATTAATAGATTTTAACTTTTCTTCAATAGCATTAAACCACTTTTCAGAATTATTACATTTCATGGCTTCTTTAAAGGAGATTGGATCCTTATCATTGTTTAAGTAAATATACCACATAGTCATTTGATATAAATGGTCTTTTCTCCCTTCTAGACCTTCGCAATATTATTTCTTATGGTATCATTTGATCATTTGTGACTTGCACATTATTTATTGGTTCATTATTGACATTCTCTTTTAGTGGGTTTGGAATATTAACTTGTTGCTCCAATATGTTATGTGACTGTGATACAATAAGAGGAATAACAACTTGAGAAGAGACACTAAGTGAAGGATTTTCCACTTGAATCTCTTGAATATCCACCTTTCGTGGTTCCCCACTCCCACTGATTTATCCGTTTTCAATAAACCTAGCATTACTAGACTCATATTTTTGTACAATGGTTAGAATAATAAAATATGTACCCTTTGTACTTTTTTGGATAACCGATGAAGCAACCACTAATGGTTTTTGCATCAAGCTTCCTTTCACGAGGATTATAAATCTTTATTTTTTCTGGACAATCCCAAACATGCAGGTGCCTCAACCTAGGTTTCCTACATGTCCATAATTCATAAGATGTCACAGGAATTGCTTTACTACGAACCTTATTAAGTAGATATGTAGTTGTCTTTAATGCATAGATCCATAAATATAAAGGTACATTCGTGTAACTTAACATACTCCTAACCATATCTATAAGAGTACGATTATGTCTTCCAGCTACACCATTCTATTGTGGTGTATCGGGCATTGTATACTGTGCACAAATACCCTAACTTTGAAGAAATTTTATAAATTGACCTGGACATTGCCCATTCTCATCATATTTACCATAGTATTCACCACCTTTATTAGACCTTACGACTTTCACTTTTCTATATAGCTACCTTTCTACCTCATTAATGAACACCTCAAGAATGTCCACTGAATGAGACTTTTCATGCAGTAAATAGAGATAACAATAATGTGAATAGTTATGAATAAAGGTGATAAGATACTTTTCACTACCCCAAGATGGAACATGAAATGGACGATATGACTGAACTTTTAAATATGTGTTTGATTTGTTTGCCTTTAATACAATCCACACACATCCTAGTTAGTAAAATCTAGTCGAGGTAAGATTTCACTCTTCAGTAACCTTATCACCCTTTCTCTAGATATATGATCTGATCTTTGATACCACAAGTAAGCAAAGTGTTCATTATATGTATCACGCTTATTGCCAATATTAAGTTCAACATGAAACTAGGATTTAAAATAATTAACATAAAGGTTGAAACAATATAAACCATCCATTAATGCACCAGAACTGTTAGACCCCGAATTTTTTTTAATGATATCATTAAGCATGGCTTTTGATAATTATGTGTTTATGGTTTCATTTGATTTATTTTGGAGTATTAGTGGATAATTGAGGTGTATTACGATTTAATTGTGGTTAAATGAGGATTAAAAGGGTAAAAAGATATGAGGGCATTTTCGGACGTTTACTTATGTTGGAATGGATTTGGGCTTAGCTAAGAGGGGTATTATGGTCTTTGTTCCATGTCTTTAGGTTTAAGAGGAAGAAGTTAGAAAAAGGAAAGAAAAAAGAAGGAAAAGAAAAAGAGGAGAAGAAGAAAGGAAGAGAGGAGCCGTCGGTGAGAGGGAGAAGAGAAGAGGAAGAGAGAGTTTTGTGATTTCAGCGATTTTCGACAGTTTGAAGCTATTTCCGGGTAAGTCATGCTTCGTTTAACTTTGTTTTGGTTAGATTTAACCTAGAGAAGGGAGAATGTAGCAGAATCGATGATTTAGGATTTTTGGGTGAAAAAGATGGGTAGATCTTTGGGTTGATGTGTTTGTGATAGATTTGAAGCTTAGAATGGGTTAGAAATGTAATAGAGGACTTGATCTATAGTTTGGTTGTGTTGCATTTGGATTTGGGAAGGATTTAAGATGAGAAATGCAGAAAAATTGGAGTTTGGGGTCGGTTCCTCGACTCGACGTCATGACGATGCTTATGAAAGACGCCCATGGCGTCATGAGTGGAAACTTCGCCGCGCAAGAGAAGAGTTACGCCTTGGGCGCACATGAAGGTGCCACGTTACGCGCTTGGCGCTGGATCGATCGTCGCCATCACACAAGAAGGGCCGTTCACCGCGGCGAGCATGGCCCTCATCGCGGCGAGCCCCCTGTTTTTCAGAAGTGAAATTTTTAGTATTTTGGGCATATCTTTTGGTGTAGATGTCCAATTGAGGTGATTTTGGATTCGTTGTGAACTAGAGATAAAGGACTATAAGTTGTATGAAGAAGGGAAGTTCGGAATTAGCCTCTAAGGGTTCAAAAATTTAGATGGAAGTCGGATATAGACTATTAATGCTTTATTTTGGATTTCCAAGTTTTGAATATTTACTATGGATATTGCTTGAATGAGAACTTGGTTTATTATAGGGAACCAAGCTATTTTGACTCAATCGCAAGAGGAAGGACAACAGTGAGTCTGATACTCAAGCGATACTAGGTGGGTAATATGTTTATGATTATTGTGTGTATGGGCAAATTGCCTTGTGTGTGCTTACGTGCTTGCATGATATGACCTTGTTGGTATTAAATGACATGAGAAATATTGAATATGCATTTTGATTATGATTATGCATGGCTTGATAGGCCTTATGGAAATGGACAAGAATGAGAATTTAGAAAACTGTGAAAAATGCTTTGAGCACGAATCGAATGGATTATGTGTTTTGTTTGGGTAAGAGAGTTACGGATGGAGTCACGTGCACGTTGACATTAAAGCCTTCTTCCGGCTGCCCGCTTGAGGCCACGAGATCCTTGAGAAATCGGACTCGGATAGTTTACGGATTTACCTTTGGTTTATCCGGATCGTTTACGGAACTCTCGAGTCAATTGTTTGTACATACACGATCGATTTGTTGAGCATAACACATGATGGATTTGACAGACTTGTTGCATAATGATTGTTATGCTGAGAAACAGAAATTGCATGATCTATGTTTATATGAATGTGAATTATTTGATGAATATGGATTTGCTATATGAATATACATATATGCTTGATTGTGTGGCTCGTTGCCAATGGCTATAAACGTATATGCCACTGAGCTTCGCAGCTCACCCCATTACTCTCCCCTCCTCAGGTGCAGATCGAGACGATTGTCGACCTTGCAAGGCATTGGAAACGTCAAGCTAGTTAGGAGCCTTGTATAAGTTAGTACTTTGGTTAGCCCACCAGCATTTTATCATGGAGCATACTTTTGTATTTTGGGATTCAATTTTATTTTGTATTATGTTATATTTCGAGAATACCTGTTGAATTTCTTCGAATGACAATGACATATGTTTTATGAATTTGAGATGATTAATGCATGTTTAGAATGCATGTGTAGAGTGTGTATGTATTGTTAGATGTTTGTATGAATTGAAATATGGTTATGTATGGATGTTGAGATCGGGTCCGACGTTTTGGGGCGCCCGTCGCCGGCGCGACTCGAGGGGCCGCCTCGGGAATGGGGATCCGGGGCCCGGGCCCAACAAGAACCGTAATAGTACTGTCATTTATATAAAAAAAACACCATTTAAACATTGAAATTAAAACCTATCTTATCCAACATACTAAAAGAAACTAAATTTCTAGCACATTCAGGAATATAAAGACACTTTTCAAGATCTAGACTACAACCAGTGTCTGAGATCGATCTGTATGTTCCAATTCTTTATATTCATGCCTTCATTTTGTTACCTATATATAGGGACTCTTCAATTCCGTTTATGGTTTAGATCGAAAGGAATCCATGCATAATATGTGTCACATGAGTAATTACACCTGAATCTAACCACCAGGTATTATTGGGCACCTTAATAAGATTTGATTCAAAACATATCTCAATATAGTACTTATCTTTTTTCAAATCAAGCCTTTCTCTTAGGATAATCTTTCTTGAGGTGACCAGCTTCCTTGTAGAAGAAACAATGTTGTTTGTTATGGATTTGGCCCTCATTAACCTTAATTGGGGCTTTGTCCTTCATGTTGCTTGTAACAGTGGATTTTTCGAGCCTTTTGTGTTGTTTTGCATTTGGAGATACTACTAAATATTGTCATATACATGGTTGTTTATGAGTTTAAATATGTAATTGAATCCTTTTGGTACATATGCCAGTGATATATAACATTATGTTCATCGATATGCGAAATCTTGAAAATTTCCGACACATAAGTTTTTAAGTGTGTAAAACCGAGTCCATCGGATGGATAAGACCATGGTGGTTAAATTAAATGTATTCTAATGCCTTATAGGTGATTAGACATGATTTGTAGACTTATTAGACATTTATAAAGCTAAATTGGAGAAGTTGGTGTACATATGGACTTAATTGCAAAATTTGTAAAAGTTAAGGACTTAATTGTATTTTTTCAATTCTTTGAGGACTAATTTGTAATTTTATAAAGTTGAGGGGCCTAATTATAATTTTCAAAAGTTCAAGGACCAAAATGAAATTTTTTTTGGTCATTCTCAAATTTTGGACTTAATTGCAAATTTAGGAAAAGTTTGGAGGGTATAATGGTAATTTCATATAACTAAGGGCAAATTAGTAAATTCCTCTTGTTTGGTCAAAGAAGAGTCAAATTCTAGACTGTTCTACCATGTGGTGGCCGTTCAACCCATTAAATGGGCTTTAAAATACTTGGTTTTTATTAAAAGAAAGAAGAAAAAAGGGAAGAGAGTAGGAGAAGAAGGGAACTTTTGGCCATCACTCCAATTTCACCATATTTTTGACTTTTTAACCCAAAACAAAGTATTCTAAGCTAATTTGGGGTCAAGGAACTCAAATCTATCATTAGATTTGAGAAATTCTTAAGGAATTTGAAGATATCACTAAAGGAAAGTATAGGTAAAATTTGTCTCATCTCTTTCTACATTAAGATTTTGAGTTTGGTGTTAAGATATGTTGTTCTCCATGCTTGATTATACATGAAACATGGTTTAGATGAATGAAATATGTCATGGAGAGGGTTCATTAAGTCAAAACCCAAATTGTTCTCTTTATGTGAAAGTTGGTGAATTTTTGAATATCTTGTCAAATTGGTTGTAAAAATGAATTCTATGGTGTTAATTATACATGTATGATGTGAATTGATGATGAAGAATGAAGAGAATGTGTGTTGGATAAGGGTAGGTCGAAATGGTGGAGAAGAAGTGGGTGAATGTGATGAGTTGTGTAATTGATAAATGTAGCTTAAATGAAAGGAGTTGGTTTGAATGGAGTGCTGAAATGTGTCATTGATTGAAAATGCTATCATATGTCATGTTAGGAGCATGTATTGTTATGGTAAAGTATTGAAAATAAGACTTGAAAGTCATGCATCTTAGGTGTTTGATAAAATGCCAAAGTGAATTTGGCTTAGGATTTAAGGATTTTGAGGGTGTGCATTGGAAAGAAACTATCATGTTTACTTAGAGTAAACTTGAAACATTGCCTAGATTGATGAATCATGGCTTAATTTGCTTGGATGAAAAATATGCTTAATTATGTCATAAAATGAATAAGTTTGGATTAAAGGCATTAAATGCCTTAGGAAATGCAAAAAGGGAAGCTAATGTGATGGTGCTTAAATATGAAATTTATGTTTAAGTAATATTTTCATTGTATGTTGTTTTTATGTATAAAGGGTTGGGAGCTGTGAATCGAGGAGCTCGTACTGAGGATTGTTGAGGTTAAGAAAGGGTATACCTTGTTTTGAGATGAGTTGGGGAACCATATTTCTCATATGAGATTTAAGACATGTATGATGACTTGTATGTGAATTTTGAACCTAGGTAACGTATGGTAGAATTGAATTTCAAATGGATGCTAACATGTGTATGTTTTTGATAAATATCATTGTTTTTGAACAACTTTGTATTTGGAGTACAAAAGCTGGCTTTTATTTTATGAGAAAATATTTGAAATTTACATATGCATAATCGAGTCATGTATGATGTATGTATTTGTTCTCCTTTGGCTTAGAGCTTTAACACAGTTTTATTTCATCGGTTAGACCGATAAATAAAGGCATGGTGCCTTACTTGATTTTATACTTAATAATTGGACATGATTTATTTTGTGATTAGTGAGAAAACGATTGGCCAATTGTGTGCTGGCCACATCTGATTACGATAAAGCGACCCCCATACCCTTGACGCTGGTAAATGTAAGTCGAGTCGCCGTATCGACACTTTTCTACGGAACTCGGGGGTGATTTCACACCTAGGGTCTGGACACCGACGATGTCATCACCTAGGGTCATGACGCTCTTGTCAATTGTAGTCCGGACTCACCACGGATGAAAGTCGAACCAACACCGGGTATCGGTGGGTGTGTACATTAGTTTGACCGACTAATGGTGTCACATATGATTGTTTTGACTTATCCTAATATTGGTTTTCCTATTGAGATTTGATTGATACATATGATGTTTTTATGCTTTTGTATACTGGAACGGGGACCTATGTTCACCGGATGAGTGAGTTAACAGGCTAGGCCTATGGTTCCTAACCAGTATACATTGAGTCATAGGTTGGGCCTATGTGTTTTCTATGCGATATATATTTACTTCATAGGTTATCTACACTGTCTTGGAATGAATCACTTCTATTTGTGATATATGCTTCTCTTGCTCACGGAGTACCCAGTGTACTCACCCCCTCCGCTTTCCAACCATGCAGGTTAATTTAGTAAACTCGAAGCTCTGTGAGGACTGTGCAGCTTTTTGACATTTTTGGGGTATTTTCGCACGTGGTAGTCTCCCATTTTGTATTTTTATTGTCTGGTGGCTCGTGAACTGTATTTGTGTAAATATACTTTATCATTTTGCGAGTTAAGTTTTGATTGCCTTGCATTTGTAAAAGATTTTATGTATGAACTTTTGATACTTGAGTTGAGTTTGCCTGGAGTTGAGATTGTTTGAGTGGACTAGAGACTCCTGAAGTTGTGGTTGGATGTGCATATGGAAGTGTGTTTTAATTCATTTGCAGGTTTTGGGATTTTTAAAATAAAGCCGTTGTGCTGCCCAAAATTTTTCAAAATAAGAAAAAGAAAAAAAAAAGATATTCGGTTAGCCTTGCATAGTCGGATTAAGGATATTGCGAGTGTCCTTAGCCTGAGTATGCGGCGGTTGTCGTGAGCCCGATGTGGTACCGGGTCGTGACATTGTTCTTCTTTCCTGGCTTTCCCTTTTTGCTACTAGCTCCTTTGTGTACTGTCAAATGAACATAATGATCCTTCATTTTATTTAATCTCCCTTCCTCCTACACCAACATGACCTTGATTTCTTGAAAGTTACATTTCTCCTTCAGAGTGATGTAATTCATTTGGAACTGCTCAAATTCTGGAGGAAGTTGACATGCATGTTATATGACTATGGATATGTTGTAACCAGTCAAATTTCTTGGTCGTCAATTCACTCATCAAGATTCCTACATCAAACTTGTCAACAATATCTGATTGTGAGTACTTATTGATTTTCCTAATGAATTCCCTTGCATTGTCTGCAATGAGGCATTGACAGCTTAACATTTTTAGTCATTGTCAATCACATGAAGTTTAGACCTCAACCTGTTAGACTTTTCTTAAGCCTCAAAATATGTCTTTTCAACTTGGGTATTAGCCTCAGTAATGAATGTAGGCTTCTCCACAACTAATGCCAAGTCCTTATCTATAATACCCAATTGAAATTAGATTTGCCCAGACAAATTAACATAGTTTAGCTTATTGAACCTGATAAGACCATTGCCCATAACTAATAAGTTATTAAAAGTTGTAAACATAACACAAACTCACACATTAATGCTTTTGAGTACAATTAATGGATTTAGACAACAATAAAATTTAATATATATATTTAAGTTCACCTTTGGATGATACTTAACTATATATCCTTAATCTATAATGATGCCAACAAAATATATACACACATCACCAATCATACTCAAGTTAGTATACATGTTATTTTTGATATGCAAACATATTCACCAAGTATGTCGATTAGTCTGCATTTAATATTATTAATTATAAGTAATGATTCACCTTTGGGTGATCTCTTAACATTATAATTGATAATCTCAATTGTTCATTTATTTTTTGTCATTTATTAGTATCATATAACATAAAGAATTGAAATAATGTATAATTAAATGTCTAAATATCTTTTAAGCAAGGTCACTTTGGTGACGAACAAACTTTCTATATAGTAAACATTTAATTAAGTATAAATAAAATTTGAGAATTTAACTATACTGTTGAATAATCATTCTGTAAAGTCTAAAACCAACAAGTTTTAACGTGCATATTCATTTATTACCAGAGGACTTAAATGTAATTGATTCCATGTTTTAACATGAAAATTCATTGATTTTTCAACATGGAAGTCATGGTTTACATACATTTTAACCCTAAATTTATTTTGCTTTACATTCACTAAATTAAAGACTTTTAAAGGTAGGCCCCACTAGTACAACTTAATTTACCTTTTGTTTTTTGCAAACGGAAAACACGTCAACCCAACAAAGTATGCTTTACAACTACAAACATAAAGACTTTGATTATAGGCCCCACGTATATATCATGTTTTTCCACAAACTTGAAATCTAAACATTTGTTCTTTACAACTATAGCTGAGCTTGGCTTTTTTGTTCCTTTTTTCTTTTTCTTTGCTTTGTTGTTTTTAACTTTCCTTTGCACAAAAAATAACTTAAAAACTTATCAATAATAGGCCCCATGCATACATCATATTTTCCAAAAATCATATAGTAAACACTTAATCCCAACTCCACTCAGAAATAATTAAGTCCATCCTTTAATATGATAGCATCTGTTTGATGCAGTGACATACACACATTCCAGAAAAGACATGCAAGGTAAGAACCCTACGCAATCTCTGACTATTGTTATATAAGGGATCGATTAATCCTAAGATTAACTTTAATGTAAATCAAAGTGTTATAAAAAAACTCTGATACCACATGTAAATTTAAACTTTAACATTCTGAGCAATATTTTAAGGTTAGAATTCACCCAAGATGATCCATGACAAAATTGATTCAACATCTTTAAACCCTAAAATTCATGCTATAAACAAAAGAAAGAAATTTCTAACATTGATCTATGCTCAATATGTGTAATCCCTTCTTGATTGCAAATACCTTCTCTATGCAAAAATTTTATCCACTCTCTCTTAATTTCTTCATTCATTTCAATGGTGTAAGAACATGTGCATTTTTTATATCTGTTAACATTACATGAATGAAGGGAGAGGAAAGGGTTTTGATTAATTAACCTTAATGATTCTAATTTTTTACAAGCTCAATAACCATTATTTTGAGCTCACTTCATATTAGAATCAAATAAAGTAATATGGGTCACATTTTATAATTATTAAATTAATCTAACATGTCTGTTATAGGGATCAATAAGGCCAAAGACAATTCTTGCAGGTAACTCTAGCTGGCATGTACATATCCAGGAATAATGGTCTCCGTGGATGGAAGTTCCTTATGCCAAGTTAAGTCTCTCAAAATTCTTGGTCCTTTGATATGCATATTCCATAATGCCAGTATTACCCTGACGAAGAGCCTCCACTCCTAATTTATACCAATAATCCTTTTCATCAATTTCCTTGTCTGGATATTCCCTTTATTTAGTTCCAGTTTAAAACATGTCCTCTCGTCCTTCACAAAGTGTAGAGCAACTTCTGGGAAGCCTTTTTGCTGGAGATATGCAATCATTGCATGTCCACAGAGTCTTGAGCTCTTAATCATGCTCATCACTTGGTCAAATCTCTTCCTTAACAGGCACAAAATGAATATATACTCGGTTGCATCAATAACAATGGCTTGGATTTTCCCGTATTAGTCTAAGCAAAATATGGTACCTTGGTGATGTATATTGGAAAGTTAAGTGTCTTAATGATACCAGAATCACTATTAGGAAGACAATATTTAATATGGTTCAGGGTGGTGTAAATGAAGCCACCATTGTCATCTCAAGCTCCACTTTTCACACGAATGGTCTCATGAAGAGAACATTGATGCACAAGCTTCTTGTTGTCTATTATAATGGATTGTTTACTTAGCACAATCTCCATGTCGTCTTGAGGGGTATTTTCAAAAACTTACACAGTCACATACATGGATACGGGCATGTATATGATCATAAAAGTTCTAAAATCACATACATGGGCATGTAAGTGATTGTAGAACTTATACGATCATATACACGCTCATATATGTGACTGTGTAAGTATGATTAAGTGACATGTACAATCACATGCACATTCGTGTAGGTCCGTGAAAACATGCACACGCCCATATATTGTCTGACATTATCTCACTGACTTACATGATCACATACACGGGCATGTATGTGACTGTGTAAGTCACCGATAAACTTTTAATCTATGATTATGATTTAGAATCTTTTATTCTCTTCCATATTTTTGAATTATCAATTATGATTATGAATAACATATATATTTATCTGTTGGTTGTTTTAAATGGATGAACGTATTCGTTCAATAAAGAGTTGTAATCCGATTCCAAAGATAAAAAGAGGAACTTCTGATCCTGTACCAAGTGATTATAAAAGTCTGGGTCAGTTGACAAGTAAAGTGTAAAATCACTTCAATATGACTAGATCAATAGACGAAGTAGAAAAAGCTAAATTATTGCAACATCTTATAATAACAATAGATCAACATTTTTTATTGCTTATATAGTAATTAGTGATGAACATCCATTATATATAGTTGATATCATAAGATTTAGGATATTTTGCAACTTACTGCAACTACCCTTCAAAGTTTCAACTCGGAATACATTAAAGAAGGATATTATAAAGATATACGAAGATAACAAAAAAGAAAATTTATGAACATTGTTAAGTATTAAAGGACAAATTGCCATTACAATAGACACGTGGACATTCGATAACTAAAAGAAGGATATATAATGGTGATGACACATTATGTTAACAATAATTGGACTCTATACGATAAACTTTTGAGGTAATTTATATTCTTTAAGATTGTTTTCATTTACTTTTTGATTATGTTACGATTGATGTTAGTCATATTTGTACATGGTTTGTTCATTTATGTGTTGGCACAAGACCTATTAGCAATTATGTGATCTACTATTGCTTTGAAGTCTATGTTTAGTATTGGTAGTCAGGTTATTAGTCCTCATTGTCTCTACTTCAACCTCGCACTGTGGAAGCTCTTATGTGTGTCCGAAGTTAGTTAGATGATGAAGATATTGAGAGTAAACTCTTTTCATTGTGATATATCAATTTTGTTTATTTTTATATTATCTTACCTTATATTATTTTTTCAATTTGTATATTAATACAATTACAGGTATTGATGCAGAGGTGATTAGTCATACATAAACTCACACTCTTCAATCAAGTGGGCATTATTTTGATTAAATATTCCATAATGAAGGTATATTTAATTATCTATTAATTATTACCACATGCTTAATATTCCTTTAATTTTAATTTTACAAGACTAAATATAATGTTTCTATATACAAAAGAAGTGATGCAAATTATTGAAAATCCCAACTAAAATAATTAAATGCTCTCTTTAGTCTCCATTTTCCACTCTTATAGTCCCAATCCGAATATTATTTTGTGGATTTATCTTAAATTTTGTAGATTGTTTCAATAAAAATTTGGATAATCATTTTGTAAATTATGTCATCAATTAATGATTTTGTACTTATTATCAATTAATTGAATTTCTCACTTTGTACATTAAATTTTTTCCATTTCCTATAATCTTATCATCCTTCATTAATGAATATAATTTCAACTTATCCATTTTATTAATATATGTACGTTTTATATATTCATTTATTATAAAATCTAAATTTTGTATTAATCTATTAAAATTGTAACTTCAATTAAATGAGTTTCTCACTTTATATATACAATCCTAAACTCTTTCATTAATCAATTTGATTTCATCTTATTCACTTTATCAATATAAATATGCTTTATAATTTTTTATTTTCAAATCTCAATTTTATTAATCAATTAAAATTCATAATTTCAATTAATTGAATTTCTCACTTTATGGATAATCTTTTTATTTCCTATAATCTTATCCTCCTTCATTGCTGAATTTAGTTTCATCTTATTCATTTTATTAATATATGTAGCTTTTATATATTCATTTACTATGAAACCTCGATTTTGTTAATCAATTTAAATTCATATATTCAATACACACACACACACACACACACACTCTCTCTCTCTCTCTGTATCTACTTGCATAATTATATAATCTTTTATTAATAAATTCAATTTTATCATATTCATTTTATCAATATATGTACGTTTTATATATTTATTTATTATAATTTTTTTTAGGAAAAGCTTTGGAACAATTGGTAAAAGTTGCTCAAATCATAGAAACAATCTTTTTGTAAAAATTACAAAGGGAAGGCTACGTACATTAATGACCCTCCTCTGACCCTTGCAAAGTGGGGAGCCTTATGCACTGAAGTACGTTGGCTTTTATAAAATTTTAATTTTTATTAATCAATTAAAATTTGTAAATTCAATTAATTGAATTTCTTATATTGAATTTTTAATTAAATAAATATCTATTAAAAATTAAAAGTAAGGATATCTTGATCTTGTCTCAGTTTTAATCTGGGCCTCTATCTTTTTAGTCGAAGTCGGAGAGAAGCACAGATGATAATAGTAGGGTAATCTCCAGCCCTTATATTCATTCATTATGAATTAGTTCTCATGGTGCCCTTGTATCCAATCCAGCTGATAAAGTACTCAACTGACACATTAATAATGTTGTAGCTCAAAATAAAGTTCTTTGTCGAATTGATACCAAGCTTGATGGTCTTAACCAACAAACCTGGGCAGCTTAAAAAGCGTACTTGTATCTTCATATTGCTGGACCCCGTTTCTGGAACTAGCATTCGGAGACATTTTAAGGTCGAAACTCATTGCAAATTTTCTTAAATAATTAACGCATATGCGGAAAAATCGATAATCAAAATGGCCCGATTTATTTAAAACAATTACAGTCACAAAGATGCAAATATTATTGAACACATCAGAGTTTTAGTAATCATTTGGGCCCATTACAAAACACAATGCTTGTTTTCATGATATCTTTATATTTCAAAAATCGCCCCTTTGCCTTAACACAAATACAAAATACAAAAACACACATGATACAGTTGAATGCTTTGCTTAAAATGATTCTAAATTTCAAAATTTCCTGAACTAACTTCATTACAAAAGTCTCTAACTATCTTAGAGTTCTAATGCCTTGCAAGGATCGCTAATCTTCTCTTTCTACACCTGAGGAGGGAAGCATGGGGTGAGCTACACAGCTCAGTGGCTAATATATTCATACTCATTGGCAATTGACCCAAAGTCAAACATATGTATGTATACATATATATCTAGCAATTCTAGCATTCATACTTTATTCAAGCAATTAAAACATTCATTAGTTTAGCTCAAAATTTATAACATATAAAACTCAAAATGATTCATACTTAGCAATTCAATTATGAAATGCTCAAACAAATGACTCGAGAGTTTTGTGGAACGAAGAAGAGAAACCAAAGTTTGCTCCGTGAACAAAACGGGTCCCAATTCTCGAGATCTCGTAGCCTTAAGCGGGCAGCCGGAAGAAGGCTATGGGTCAACGTGCATGTGACTAACGAAACGGGTTCCTCTCTTGTCCAAAAAAAAGTACATAATCATGCTCAAAATCATTTTATCAACTGCTCAAACTTTCATGATTTTCTTCTTTTTATCTAACTCAAAATGTTATCACCTTTTTTCAAGGAATAACATAATCACTATGCATTTCCAAACATTCACAATGATTACAATTTGTCGCAAATCAATTCCAAGAAAAAAATAACATACACATACATAGGCAAGAATTTGCGCAATTAAACGATAACTATAAATATATTATCCATATAATTCGCTTGCAAAAATTCAAGTCAAGGTTGTCTTTCTCCTTGCCCTTAGGTAGGATTCTCTTAGTTTCCTAAAACAAACTAAGTTTCATTCAATAGGAATCCAATTGAAAATCCCACAATGCAAAATCACTAAAATTGATTCTAGAATGCTTAAACCCAAGCATTTTCTAAACTCCATGGACCAAAATCCTTCCAAAAATCCAAAAATTCTAAAATGGTCTTACCTTGATTCTTCACCAATTGAAGAGATCTTTAGCTCAAAGGGAAGCTCTTCTCTTTCTCTTCCTTTTTCCTTTCTTGAAAAACTCTAAAATCTCTTTTGAAGACTACGAAAAGTTAAACCCTAGCTTGTTTTCTCTTCTTTCTCTCCTTCTTTTCTTCTCTTCGTATTTCTCTCTCTTTTTTATGACACTCCTTCTTTTTCTCTTCAATTTTCGTTCTCATCTCTTCTAAAAATACAAGACAACACTTCTTTTTTCAATTATACTCTTAATGATCGAGAAATGTCCCATTTCCCCTTCCATTTATGCTTTATATCTTTTATACTTAAGTGTCTTACCAAAAATATCCTTAAAAATTCTGACATAACTCTTTCTTCTAGAAAAGTGTTCTCCCTTGTCTTAAGTTTCCAATGATGCCAAAATTAATCCATTTGGTTCAGAAATATGAAAGTTAGGGCCCAAACATTTCAGACTGTTGTTAGAGTGAAACAATACACTAAACCCAACTTCCGCCCATAATTTGAAAACCTTAGAGACTGAATTAAATTTCAAATTCTTCATACCATCTGTAGCTCCATGTCTCTAATTTATCTTGAAACTAGAATCATCTTATTCGGGGCTCTACTGATCCCAAAATCATCAAAATACTAAAGCATGTTCAGTAAAATATCCAATTCTTACTCTGCCAGTCGATACCCTTACTTTGATTCAATCTATCTTTTTCCAATCAATACCAAAAGCTATCAAAATCAATGGAGGGATAGAAAAATGTGTTAAGAAACTATTGGTTTAAAAATCACTTCATTTGGAGGTCGGATAACAAAATTATGGTTAAAAGAATCAAACAAGGTTTGGTCCTCAATCATATTGAACTTGTCTTGGGACAAATGACATAACTTTTACTAGTGATGTTGGATTAATATCATATTAGGACTAGTTCAAAGAGGACTTTGAGATTTACAACTTTCATGAAGACCTTGAAGATAGATTCTATCATCTGAAAATAATGGAGCAGAAGATAGGATCAGACGAAGCCAAAGGAAAAAGCAGACGAATTGGGAGAATTGCCATAACTTTCCCTAAAGATATCAGATTTGTGTGTTCTTTATATGGTTCGAAAAAGGACTTCAAGATATACAATTTTTATGAAGACACAACAGAAAAATTCTATCATATGAAGGGCAAAAAATGAAGCAGAAAATAGGATTAAACGAAGCCAAAGGAAAAAGCAGACAAATGGAAAAAGACAGATAAATGGGAAAAATTGCTATAAATTTCCCTAAAGATGTCGAATTAAGGTGTTCTTTAGATGAAAGAGAACTTCAAGATCTACAACTTTCATGAAGACCTTGAAGATAGATTCTATCATTTAAAGGGTAAAAAATAGAACAGAAGATAGGTACAAGTCAAACATAGAAGAAGTAGAAGACAGAAGATAGCAAAAGATAGACGACACGTCATCATATATGGCACGTCATCACAGATGACACGTAAGCAAAACATAGATGACACGTCATCACAGAAGAAACAAAACATAGAAGAAGCGAAACGCAGAAGATACATCTTCCTTTATAAGGACCATAACTTTCAGCCTAGAAGTCCAAAAATTCCATACTATATATAGTTGGAAATCTAAAAGAAAGATCTACAATGTTTTAAAAGATAACTTTGTCTAAATTAGCCCAGAACAATCTAGAATTACCCTCAAATTCAGAATACAAATTTTACATTCCTCCATCAATGTACTGCACCCAATTCTCAATTTCATGACAAATTTTGAGATTATTAAAGATAGAATTTAAATTCAATGCATTCATAAGAAATGTAGTCATATGTTTCTAGTTTAATCTAAATTAAGAATCATCTCGTTTGGATAACTAGAGAAAAAGTTGTGGCTAAAAGACTTAAGCATACTCCGAGAATATTTTCCAGATCAACCACCCATTTGGTTTCATAATCTTTCCTTAACACAATTCATACCAAGATCACCTTTTCTACTTTATTTACTCCTTATTCTCAACTTCATTTCAAATCAATATCAACCATGAAGAAATTATAATCCATGATTATTCATGAAAATCGATAATAGAACATACACACATATGTACATATTCTTCATCAACTTAGTACGCATATTCAACTTCATTTTTGCTTTCATTGTACTTCTAACTTTCACCTTTAATTCTTCTCATTTCAAAATCTCTTATCCACTAAATCACCAAAGTAAAACATGGACCTATCCACATTTCTCATTTATTAGTTCTAGTCTTCTAAGAAAATTTTGGGGTCTAACACATATATTCAAAAGCTATATACATCTTTAAAAGAACAAATGGTTCAACTTAATGTTGCTCTTAGAAGATATATTGAAACATAATATTTTGGATGTGATTTCATAACCAAAAAGCAAGAACTTCAAAGAGTGAAAGAAGTACTTCAAACAAATTGAGGCAGATATGCAAACAAAAGAGTTGGAGACTGTTTATGGAGCTTACCCTTAACCTTTCCAGTTATCTAACCCATCTAGTCAACCCCAACCTATCATGAAGCTATTGATTATGAAAAGATCTTTAAGATGAACAACCCTTTAATAAGACAACATGCCCATCTTACCACCAAACCTACGAAGCCCAAAATTGAAATGACTTATGGTCTATCACCTTCATATACCAAGCCTGTTAATCCATAGACAATATATGGTGGAAAGATATTATTTGGTTAATGGTTTTAATGACATCAGTCTCTATTACAGATTCATCTCATCTCTTTCAGAAGAATATCAAGTTGAATTTTAAAGGATGATTATAGCTTTACAACGAGATACGAGGGAAATATCATTTGGAGAAATCTATCAACTCATTTTAGCTTCTCTTAATGAACTTTATGATCAACAAATGTTTTTTAAGAACATAATTAAAGGTAGTCCTATGTTAAAAAAGGCTTGCAAAAAGTCTTATCTGAAGTATTAGTGTAAGGAGAAAAAGGATTGTGAATGTCTTACTAAAAAGAAATATCATCATAAGTTCTCCTATAAAAAGTTTCACAAATCCCCCATTTCAAATGAAGGTTATCATAATCCATTTAGTAGAAGAAAATGATAATAATTTGTTTGATTCTTTAAAAGACGAGTTCCTTAAGCAAGAAAGGCATATCGATGTTTCATTTGTGGGAAATCATGACATTATGCTTGCCAATGTCTTAATAAAACAAAAAGGGATTTGAAATTGTTGGAATCCATTAAGGTTATAATGCCTATCCATGACAACCGTAATATCAAAGATTTCATTGAAGAACCATCCAGTGAAGATGAGGAAACCAAATTTGCTTTCCCAATTGACTCTCCTAATGATGAGTATGAATCCTCTGATGACCTAATTAATGAAGATAATAAGGATGATGACTTATACATGATATAACAACCATGCCTAAAGGTAAACTCAAAGCCTGTTAATATTTATCATTCTTATGTCCATATAGAGTTATTACAACAAGATAAATATGATAAGCTAATCAAGGTTATTGGATATATGGATACTGGATCTTGTCTTTGTGTTATAAAGCCTAACATCTTACCTCCTAAAATCTAAATATCATATGATGAATATTTCACTGCTGTTGATGGTAATTCATTCAAAATTGTACTTATCACTTAAAGAAAAATAGGGATAAGGTTTTTCCTTGATTGTGTTGTGTGGACTAAATTTTTTGACAATCATCTACCTTGCCCAAACATCATAATTGGTATGGATGTGTATTGCAAAGCATCTCCATTACAAATTATACCTAAAGGATTAAATGTTGAGCCATCTTCAGTGCTTACACAGATACACGCAACATGTTTGAACTCTCCCAAGCACCTCCTCAATATGAAACAATGAGGGATCAATTCTTGGAACACTATCTTGAAAACCATGCGTAGTTTTTACACCTCAATCCTCTTTAGAAAAATCCACAATTCCTGATTCATCTCCTCTTTAAAAAGAATGAGGATATCGATCCTACCAAGGTAACTCACCCTGAAATGAATCTTGATGATTTAAAGTTAGCATAAGAGGAATGTGCTATCTTACTCCATTAAGGATTAATTGAGCACACAAAACAAATTGGGCTTATCAAGCCTTATATGTGAATAAAAGAGTTGAAGAGAAGAAAGGAAAATAGATGTTGGTGATTGATTACAAACCCTTAAATGCATTCATTCAAGATGATAAATTCCCACTGTCAAAGATCAATACTCAAGTCCTATTTCTCAAAGAAGCAACATTCTTTTCAAAATTTAAATTGAAAGAATTAGGTAAAGATCCACAAGAAAGATACAAGACAACTGTCTCCATTCCTAATTCTCAATACCAATGGATTATTATGCCATTTGGATTCAGGGTTGCTCTATCACTATTCGAAAAGGCCATGAAAAGAATTTATAACCCCATTCTTTCTAGTACATTGATCTATATTCCATTCCAAAGCAATATGGAATTATGCTTTCAGCTAAGAAAATTCATAATGGAACAATCCAAACTGAATTTTTAGGTATGAATTTTCATTATGGATTTTATCAACTTGGTCCATATATAGCTAGTGAGTGATTACATTTTCCTTGAAGAAAATCTCAACACAAAGCAAATTTAACAATTTATAATTGTTATTTACTTTGAAGATTTTGTCTCCCATATTGTTGATTATACAAGTCATTTATCCAAATTGCTAAACAAGAATCCATCACTATGGACTAAAGACCAAACTAGAGTTTTCTAGAATTAAAACAAGTAAGTCAGCATCTACCCCCTTTAAAAATTCCTAAAAAAGGCCAACGCATCCTTCAGACATATTCTAGTAACCATTTTGGGGTGTCATCTTGATTAAAAAGATTGATGGGAAATGGAATTATTATGACCATGCTAGTGGCCAGTTCATAGAATTAGAAAAGCACTACCACACCATCTATAGGGAAATCTTGGTGGTAAAAAACGGCATTGAAAAATTCAATTTTCACCTCAGCATTTTTCACTTTCTAATTGAAATAGAAAACACATCTTTTCCAAAGATTATTAAGCCTAACAAGAAGATATTGGCTGACAACCAATTACTTTGTTAGCAATATTAGTTTTCTCGCTATAAATTCACCATTAGCCATATCAAAGATCACTACAACATTTTTGCAGATTTTCTCTCGACCTAGAAAACCAATTCAATTGCTCTCTCCCATTTGAAGAAAACCAATTCCCTTTATCCTCCCCATTATGGAATTTCAACTGTATGCCAGGATTAAAAAATCCTTCCCTTCGATCATCAAAACTTGTTGTCCTCTTTCGAAAAAGTCTTTTCTACTGCATCTATTTAGTTATCGATACCCTGAAAATTCCACATCATCCTCATCTATTTGACATGTTAGCCCCCTATTGTACCTTACATCATCTTTACGATGGTCTTCCTTAGCCAAAAATGTGACACTTTTGGGCTTTATCTGCTCTGTATGCTTGTCCAATTGCTCTCTCTCATTTATATGCTTATAAATACCTTGTTAATTTGACCAATAAAAGTTTTCTTTTATGAACATTCCTATAATGGTTCTAAATGAAACATTCAACTTGGATAGATCCTCAACAAATATCAACTCTGGAGCATTCCCCTCTTTGACCAAAAAGCCTAATCTATCTTCATAGTCCACTGTCCCTACAACATGACTAACAATGGCTATGTTTACACCATTAGCCATTTCCAAATCTAGAAGACCTCTATTGATTGGACAAAGGATCAGAAAAACTAATAGGTGATCTATATCAATTTTTAGATCACCTGAACCATTATCCCAAATTCATCAAGCCTACTACTTGCACATCTCTAGGTCCATAGCCTAGTGACTTTGCCCTTCCAAAACCTATCTCACCATCTATTGACTACTGGACTTCATTTTATCATTTTGCATGTATGAGATTTAGTGTCATAGTAGGTGGACTACTATATCCACCTGACTTTGACCCTAAAAGAATTATGAAAAAGGAGAAATTTCCACTACTCTATAGCCCAAACTATTAAACTACTTTTAAGATGCCTAAGATTCCTGGCCCTTAGTTTTAACTAAGTCCGAGATAATCCATTTCATTAATGAAATGGATTATGGATGATGATATGTCACTCTCTGTTGATGATAGTGGACCCTGCTATTTGTCTGCACCTCCTTGTTAATAGATTCCCTTTTATTTTCTAAGAATATTATTGGGTCCCAGTGTTTCCAATAATTATTACTGTCATTATTCACTTTTTTATTTTAGTTTGAATTATTATACCATATGGGATTTTTTTTTCTAAAATTGGTTTGTCTTGTATCCTCTTGCTTTGTCTATAAAAGTAAGGTTTTTCTTCTATTATAGATCATTGGGAATTCAATAGAAAAGAAGTGTGTGTTTTATCCTATGGTTTCTTTTTAAGTTTTCTCTCTCCTAAAAGCTTGTGTCTTAAATAATATAGCAACAGTCATAAAGAAAGACAAGTATGCTCTAGACTCGCCTCTTTGTGAGGATCCTATGTATCAAAAAGTCTTGGACTATAGATCTTATTTGAGATCTAAGTTATATGGGAAACCTTTGGTTAGGCACATGAGGATAACAATGATAAAGCAAACACTTGCATAGGGGGTGAATTGTTGGACCCTGAACTTTTCGTGAAAGATTAGAACTATTGAATAAGAAATTTTGGTGATTAGTCACGAGTGAAGAGCAAAATAAATGAAAGTTCTTGAACCAAGAATTTATAGACAAGGGTAAAGTAGAGAATGATAAAAGTGGATAGATTCATGATTTACTATGGTGTTGGTGGATAAGAGATTTTTGAAGTGAGGAGAATTAATGTGAAGGATAGAAGTAAAATGAAAGTCAAAAATGAAGTTGCATTTGTGTAGTAAGCTGGCGAAGAATACATACATACATATATATATATATATGTTCTGACATTGGTGCTCCTGAGTGGTCATGGATTATGATTTTTCGTTATGGAGGACATTGATTTGAAAAGAAGTTGAGAGGAAGAATAATGTTTGAGCATGAAAGTTTAAATTGCAGAAAAGTGACAAAGCATGAATAGGTTAATTATGAATTTTGGGTTTTGATGATTTCTTTGACTAAACTTGTATATTTTGGAGTAAACTAGAAATAGAAGTTTGAAATGTTAGTTTTTGAAAATTGAAGCCTGAAAACTTTGGGAATGAATAGCAGTGGAGAGTTGGATTTTTGATCTAAAAGTTCTATGAATTTTCTGGGTTGATTTAGGGAGATTTTGATAAAATTGTCTTCATGAAAGTTTTAACTTATCTTTCTAGCTTTTCATTGATATAAAGCATGAAATTTTTGGACAATGGAGTTGAAAGATATGATCATTTGAAGTTGTGATGTTCTTTAAGATGGAACTTTCGGGACAGCCACATTGATTTGAAATTTTGACCCTTATAGAGGCAGATATTGTTTTAAATTCTTCATAAAATTTGTAGATGATCTTTCTAGCTTTCCAACGGTATGAAGTTTGTAAGTTTTGGATATCGTACTGGAAATTAGGATCCTTACAAGTGTGATGTTGCATAAGATAGGTGTATGTGACAGCTATGGAAATTTGTATACTGACTTCAAGGATATTTTTGGGTTGATTTGAGCTGATTTATGCAAAATAGCCTTCTTGAGAGTTGTAGATCTTTCTTTTATCTTTCCAATTATATAACATTTGTAAAGTTTGGATATCGGAGTTGAAAGATACAAGCATTACAAGTTATGAGTTTTTATCGTCTTAGTTTGATTTTTTGCGTCTCAGTTTGACTGTCTCATTTTGTTTCGTCTCAAAATGACGTCAGCATCGTCTTAGTATGACGTCATCATCTCAGTTACTGTTCATTCATCTTAATTTGGTACCTAAGACGCTTCGTCTTAGTTTTACGTCTCAAAATGACGTCAGCATCGTCTTAGTATGACGTCATTGTCTCAGTTACTGTTCATCCATCTTAGTTTGGTATCTAAGATACTTCGTCTTAGTTTTGCACCTCAAAATGATGTCAGCATTGTCTCAGTATGACGTCATCGTCTCAGTTACTGTTTATTCATCTTAGTTTGGTACTTAAGACGTTTCGTCTTAGTTTTGCGTCTCAGAATGACGTCAACATCGTCTCATTTTGTCCAAAACATCTTCTAGTCCAAATTTGATCCTCTAGATGATATAATTGGTCTTAAGGTCTTCATAAGAGTTGTAGATCTTGAAGTTCTGTTTCTATTCATCCAAAAAAAACCTAAATCCAAGTTCTTTACAGAAAGTTATACCCATTTTCTCAACTCGTCTTAGGTTGACTTTTCGTTTCGTCTTAGTTTGATCAGAACATATTATGATCTTAATTTGACCCTTTATATGATAGAATTGGTCTCCAAGAACTTCATGAGAGTTGTATCTCTTGACGTATTCTTTTCAACCATATAAAGAACACCCTAATCCGATATCTGTAGGGAAAGTTATGATAAATTTTCCCAACCTTGTATTGTCTGATGACGTCACTTCGTCTCAAAATGACATCATATCTTATGTTCTATTTTTGACTCTTCAGATGATCGAATTTGTCTCCAAGGTCTTCATAAGAGTTGTATATCTTGAAGTATTCTTTTGAGCCATATAAAGAACACATCAATCAGAAACCTCTACAAAAAGTTATGCTAATTATTCCAAGATAGGTTCGATATGATTGAGGACCAAGTCATATTTGATTCTTTTGGCCATAACTTCTTCTATAGGCACTCGAATGACTTGATTCTTGAACCATTGGATTCGTAAGCCGTTGCTCTATATCTCAAAAGAATCACATCCATCTGAAATAAAGTGAGAAAGATTGAGTGGAAAACGTGAGATGGGTACAGTGAGTGTACTCTTAAATAGCATGAACTGGTATTTTCTATTGAACATACGTCAGTATTTTGAGTGTATCTGGACCTATAAAATTTCAAATGAGATGATTTATGATTTGGAGCAAACTAGAGACTTGGAGTTATAGATGGTATGAGAAATTAGAATCTAATTCATTCTCTAAGATGTTCAAATTTCGGATAGAAATTTTGCATAGTATATCGCTATGGACAAGAGTAGTCTAAAAATGTTTGAAGGGTATCTTTTGAATCACTAAACCAAATTGAATGATTTTGGTGTCCTTAGAAACTTAAGATAATAAAGAAGAGTCTTCTAGAAAAAAAATGTTATGTTAGAATGTGCAAGGGTGTTTTTGGCAAGACACTTAAGTGTAAAAGATATAAGGCATAAATGGAATGGCGAATGAGAAAATCCTCAATCATTAAGGGCATAATTGGAAGAAGTATTGTCTTGCTTATAAATAAAGGAGGAACAATGAATGAGAAGATTCTAGAAAAGCAAAAAGATTTTGGAAAAGCAAAATGTGTGGATGAGAAAAGAGATAAGAGAGAGAAAACATGAAAAAGAATGAAAGAGAGAAAGAAGAGAAAACAAGTTAGGGTTTAATTCCCTTAGCCTTCAAGAGAGATTTTAAGGTTGTTCAAGAAGAGAAAAAGGTTGAGGAGGAGAAGAGCTTTCTTTTGAACTAAAGATCCCTTCATTTGGTGAAGAATGAAGGTAAGATCATTTTGAATCCTTTGAATTTTTGGAAGGATTTTAGTTCGTAAAGTTTAGAAAATATTTGGGTTTAAGTATTTTAGAACCAAGTTTAGTGATTGTGTGTTGAGGAATTTTCAATTGAAAACCCTATTGAGTGGGATTTTTGTTATTGTATAAAGGGATCAAGAGAGACAAGAGGAACAAGAGAAGAAACATTTTTGAGCAAGTCAAGTCTTTAAGCAAGGAAATCAAGGTGGGTACATGTTTATAATAGCGTAAATAAGCTACTACGATCTTCTTTATATTAAAGAAGTTTTTTGATTTCATTTGCATAATAAGTGCTGCATTATTGTTCATGAATGATTTGTGAAATCTGCTATATGTTTGTTACATGATTATACATGATTTGTGTGATAAATCATGAAAAGTTATTTTTAAATGATTCTTTGAAATGATGCATGATTTTGAAACCATGCTTTTGGAAATGATTCAAGATATAGCAAGTATACGAAAAAGCAAGTTTTCAAGAGAAGGGCCATTTTGACAATCAAGCTTACAAGATCATGAAATATGTGTTATGTGGGTTTGTGGTGGTCCCCTAAGTTATGTCACGTGCATGTTGACCCAAGTTAAAGGCTTCTCCCGCTTGTCAGCTAGTGGCATGGAACTCCTTCATGGACTCCCATAAGTTCACAGTTACACAGGACCATTGAGTGAAAATGTGTAGTACGTTTTGTTTTTGGATCCACCCGAACTATTATGATGTGTTTATTTGCTCATGAGATGTTTGATCAAGTTTGAGGCATTCATGATATGTGACTTGTGGATTTTGACTAAAAACCTAGGAAGCATGTACTTTATAAATTCACTGAAAATTTTATTTTGATAAGAAAAATGGTTTCAAATGTTTTGCTTCTCTTCTTATTATAAACTGTTACCTACGAGCTTTCAAGCTCACCCCCTCTCTATCCCCTCCTCAGGTGTTTTGATGAGAAGTCAAGAAAGCAAAAGCATGAAGGAAATGCTTTAGATTTGCTTACTTTGTATTTTTGGAGTTTTGATAGAGTTGTAATGTTTGTTCTGGTTATTTCGGTTTATGATATATTAGAACTTATAAGTCCCCTTCTGTTTGAGGGTAATGAAGTGTAAATGATCTTTTTTTTTTCAGCTGTAAGAAATGCATTGAGAAGTATGATGGATGTAAATATTCGTTTAAGTTATCATATATTCACAAGTTAGTTGGGTTCTCGAAACGGGTCCTAACATTTGTGGTAAAAAAATTGATGATAGTTAAGGAGTCTTCTTTGAAGTTTTCCCACGTCATAGGGTATCCGATTCAGAGTTGAGCTCCGATATCGGGATCCAACATTGAGTGGTATCAGAGTAAGAAAATGAATCGATGATGTTCAAAGAATTTCCATAGGAGTAAGCTCACGTTTCTGATCCGAAGTTGGGCTTCGAAAATCGGTGCCCAACTTTTCGGAACCCAACATGAATTGTGTAAAAAAATTAGCAAGATATTTTTAAAATGATAATATCCTTCTAAAAAAAATAAGTATATAAATAAGAAGGTCCTATCAACTTTTGAAAAGATCATGCTAATTGATAAGAGCCTGCTAGCGATTAAAAACAAAAAGAGCTTATTAATCGATAGGAGTCTATTAACGCTCGAAAACGAAAGGAGCTTTTCGATTGATAGGAATCTGTTAATGCTAAAAAATGAAAGGAACCTCTTGTGATAGAAAAATAGAAGGAGCTTGTTTTAAAACCAAAGGTGAAAAATAGAAGGAGCTTATTTTAAAACCAAAGGAGCCTCTTGAAAACACAAACTTATAATGCGAAAATTTAAAAGTTAAGAAGAGAGAAAGAATGACACAATCAATTTATACTAGTTATAATAAAGCCTACGTCCAGTCCTCAAGTATTCAACTTGAGTATTTCACTATAAAATCTAAGTAGTAAATTTTGTCGAGTCTCTCCAAGCTCACAAGTACATATTTTTCAAGATTCTTCAACCTTCCACACTCTTAGTGTTTGAAAAAACTCTACAAGCTCTCAATGAGAAATATATATAGGATTTAACAGTCTCTCTCAATGGAGTGATTTCACTTTCTAAGGCACAAAGAATTTGATAAGACTTTCAAGAATATTGATGCTACTAGGATATTCTGCAAGTCTCATATCTTTTACAAACGCAATGATTTTTCCTTAAGTAGACATTTTCCTCAACTAGCCTGTGCTTAATCTATGATATTCTGAAGTTGATTATTCAAATTCGTGAGAAAAACTTCCAAATGTTATGGAACCATTTATCAATAGGCAAGTACAAAAAGAAGATTCTTGCAAGAAATGAAGCAATTATCCTATGATTTTATTTCCTTTTAAGAATTATACTGTTGCTCATATAAGGACATAAATCCAATTTAAATTTTGAAATATTATAAAGTTATCTTTAAAATCGTTAAACATAACCCTTGAGCTAACAATCTCCCCCTTTTTGAAGATGACAAACAATAATAAATATATTTTCAAATTTCAAATAATAATAAAGGATTTCAAAAGATACCTGTAAACTTTATATGTTCTTACTCACAGTTATAAAAAAGAAGGAGCCTTACTACAAAAGAAGGAGCCTTACTACAAAAGGAAGGAGCCATACTTCATAATTTCAACAACATTTCAGTAGCAGTTAGTAGAAAATATCATCAATAACAAATATATCATCAAAGCAATTGAAAATATATCATTGATGCAAAGAAAGATGCATGCAATGTATATAATTAAGTATTCTCCCCTTTGTTATTATAAAAAATATAAGGATGAAGGAACTAAAACATTCACAAGACTATCTCAAATACAAATAAACCAGGCAGAAACTAGTAATAGAGTTATTGAAGAGATTCAAAGATTTTTTTGAGTAAAATCTACATGTCAAGAAGTTGGTTTTACATGCTATCTATTTGTTCTCGCTTTTTTTCTTGATTAGCTTGAATGTCTTGTAGCTGTTGTTAGAGATCTATACTATTTCCATCTTGATGAAGGACAAGAGTTTATTGGTCTATAGTAGGATCTAAGTTTTCTACTATTCTTTCAGATCTTTTTTCTACCCAGATATTATTTTGCAATTTGCATCCAAATTGATAGGAAATAGAAGGGTGACATTTAGTCAATGCATACCAATTCAAATTTGCAAAAAGGAACTTCATAATAGGTGAAAATCTTAATGAACAATATCCCACAAGGTAGGCAATCGGTAGTATTCTTACGATTCCCTTTATCCATTATGAACCTCAAGATCATTACTGAAAGATTCATCCTGCTCCCTTTTAGCAAATTATACACTACATAAGTGTCTAGTAGACTGCACTTTTCAACTGAGCTGCTATTGGGAAAATTGAAGTAATTGATAACGATGCAAGGCATCGTGGTATTAAGTTTAATTGCTTGCTTAAGTGTCTCACATATTGGGTGTTCTCATCATGAAAGCAGATGAATTTGACAATTTCTACTGGTTCCAGATCATCGACATCCCACTTATAACAGGAAAAATTAGTTCTCCCTATAAGAGCTACATTCAGTATGTTTTTAAGATTTATTCAAAAATTAAAATTTCACATTCACACACTCATGGGACAATGGCTAGCTTTCCATCGATTTCTTATTTTCTCATATGTGCATAGAATATCCTGACTAGCTCATCACATACGGTCTCATCTAATTTTAAAAATTTTCCCATCCGATGGCAACAAAGTAAGGAAAGATAGGTATACCTATGTCATCAAACATCATGGGAGACGAGATTCGCCCAACAACCACCTTTCTTTTCTTGTACTGCATTTTATAGCAGATTTCAGCTTCCATTGATTGAAACATTTTAGGTGGTGCTGATGACTTTCCTTGCTGTTATGAAATTATCTTTATTTTATGCAATTATCTTTATTTTCTTTGCTCTTTATTCTTTACGAATTTTCTCTTCATGGAGCAACTCATTTATATCAATGGGGTCCTTAATAGTATCTTCAATCACAGGTGCTTTTCCTTTATTTATTTCTTTCCTTTTTTTGTTTTGTAGATTCTTTTTCCTCTTTCTTTTCAACATCAGGGTTTCTTTTTGTTCAGAAATTTTCTCAACTTACTTTGCAAGACTTTTTCTGGTCCGTGGTCATCTAATCAATCAAGAAGGTTATTCATATATGTCATTGTCATTTGTAATCCAGTGCACTTCAGGCACTTTCTTGTCTTTAGGACTAGGTTCAGGAGATGTGGAAGTTTTTGGAGTAAGAATGGGCAAAGATGGAATGGGTGTTTTTGATACTTGGGGCTTAGAGGAGATATATTCAGCGAGCTTCACCATGGCTATTAGTCAAAATTAAGGATTTCTTTTTTCCTTTTAATTTTGTTCTTGCCATTGTAAGAGAGCTTGGTGAGGCTTAGGAGTTTCTGAGAGAAAGCAAAAAGTTAAGGTGCAGAGAGGAAGAGAATGACGCTTCTGAGAAAAGATTGTAAGAAAGTAAAAGAGAGAAGTCTCTTTCTGGTATATTAAACAATTCTTGAGTGTTGATTTCCTGTGAGAATGAGTAGTTGTACATGCCAAACGAGGAAGTATGATCATTTGCATATCTTTTGTTGGACATATACGGAGTGTTGTCAGAATAGCGCTCGCGTTTTTTAAAAGTTGAAACAACACCATAAAAACCTTCCTTTTCAGGACATATGTACCCTATTTTGTTAGACTGAGAGGATCCTTCTAAAGATATGAGGGACCTTTTAAACTAGAAGGAGCATACTAAATTAAGAGGAGGTCTCAAAACTGAGAGGAGCCTACTAAAGGTTTGGATAAGAAGGAGCATGCCAAAAAAAAGTAGCATAAAAGAATTATGCAAAAATAACATCAGATAGTCTACAACTACCAAGTTCTTTTTTTAGCACACAAAATCTATCTTCAAAGAGCAGTTTAGGAAAAATATCAGCTACTTGATTTTCAATATTAACATGAAAAAGATTAATGGTTCCTTTTAAAACATGATCTCTAAGAAAATGATGTTTGATTTCTAAATGTTTAATCCTAGAATGATGCACATGATTTTTTGAAAGATTTATTGCATTAGTATTATCACATAATATAGGAATATGATTAAAGTTTGGAGAGAAATCTTGGAGTTGATGCTTCATTCATAATATTTGAGCACAACAACTGGCAGCAGCTATATATTCCACTTCAATTGTTGAAAGAGTTGTGTAATTTTGTTTCTTACAAAACCAAGAAACTAGACATCCTCCAAAAAATGGACAATGATGATTTTTGTTTTTTTGATCGACTTTATCACCTGCATAATTTGCATCACAATAGTCAACTATGTTAAAAGAATCAATTTTGGATACCATAGTCCGAAGTCCATAGTTCCTTGAAGATATCAAAAGATCCTTTTGACTACTTGAGGTGACTTTTTTTTATTTGACTGAAAACATACCAAAGGCACACACTAAGCATAATATATAATCTTGAGCTTGTAAGATATAGTAGTGAATCGATCATTCCTATGTACTTTATCTCATCTATAGCCTTGCCTCCTTCATCCTTATCAAGTTTAGTTCCAGTGTACATAGGATTACCCATAAGTTTGCCATTTTTGAAATGGTACTTTTTGATGAGTTTCTTTGTGTATTTGTCTTGGCTAATGAAGATCCATTTTTTTGTTTGTCTGATTTGTAGTCTGAGGAAAAAAGATAATTCTCCCATCATGCTCATTTCAAACACCTCTACGTTAATGATAAGAATTTTTCACAGAAAGATTGATTAGTAGCACTACATATTATGTCATCAACATATTGCACTGTGAATAAGTTACTCTCATTTTTCTTAATAAATAAGGTTTTATTAAGGTTTCCTCTTTCAAAGTTATTCTTAAGCAAAAAATTACTTGACCTTTCATACCATGCTCGAGGGGCCCGTTTTAGACCATATAGGGCTTTAGTCAACTTCATCATGTAGTCATGATGGTTTTTATCTTCAAAGCCTGAAGGTTGCTTAACAAATACTCTTAGTTAACATATCCATTTAAGAAGGCACTTTTGACATCCATTTGGAACAATTTGAAGTTTCTAGGAAGGCAAGTAAAATTCTAATCGATTTCAGTCTAGCAACAGGTGCATAAGTTCCATAAAAATCAATATCTTCTTGTTGATTATAACCTTGAGCTACAAGTCTAACTTTGTTTCTTACCACCTTACCATTTTCGTCAAATTTGTTTCAAAAAACTCAACAAGTTCCAATAACTAAATTTTTTTGCAAACGAGGTAGTAGATTTTAAACTTTATTTTTCTCAAACTAATTCAATTTGTATTTCATAACTGAAACCTAATTTTCATTAGTAAGAGCCTCTTCAATAGTCTTTGGTTTTAATTATAAGATAAGGCCAACAAAGTTATTCTTGAAGGATGATTTGGTTCTTAAAATTTTAGAGGCGTTTCCTAAAATGTACTAATGTGTATCAAGACTTTTCCATTCTTTTAGTATTCTTCGTTGTATAGGCTCCTACTGGGAGGAAGGAGCCTTCTCTATCCTTGCTTCAAAAGGACCTTTTTAATCTTGTAATTCTGAAGGTACTATAGGCATTGTTTGAGTATATGATGTATTTTTAGGAGCTAAGGGATGCTCTTTATCATCTGAATCAGTTATTGTTGTCGAGGGTAGTGCTTCATCAAATACTACATGTATTGATTATTCTATCTTCCTTGTTCTTTTGTTGTAAACTCTAAATCCTTTACTGGCGGTATTATAGCTCAGAAAGATGACTTCATCTGATCTCGCATCGAACTTTCCAAGATTATCTTTTCCATTATATAAAACGAAGTACTTACAACCAAATGCTTGAAAGTAAGCGATATTCAGTTTTCTTCCTTTCCACAGCTCATAGGGGGTCTTTTGCATAATGGATCTTATAAGGAACCTGTTAAGAATGTAACGGGTAGTTGACACAGCTTCTTCCTAGTAACCATGAGGTAGAATAGTTTAGTATAGCATTGTTCTAGTCATATCAACGAGAGTCTTGTTCTTTCTTTCAACCACCCCACTTTGCTGAGGAGTCTTTGGGCATGAAAAATTGTGAGTCATATTGTTATTATTACCAAAATCTTTAAACTTTATGTTATCAAATTCTCCTCCATGATTGCTTCAAATTGAAGTAATGCAGTATCCTTTTTCAGTTTGATTTTTTCTGCAAAACTTCTCAAAAACTTCAAAAATATCATCCTTATATCTTTACTTGATAGGAAGTAAACCCATGTAAATATGGAATAATCATCTACTAAAACAAAATTGTAATGTTTACCACTAAAACTTTGGACAATTTTGATAGAGTACTCATGCTGCATATCCAATTTTTCTTTGCCAAATAAAAGAATCATTTTCTATAGAAACAAAACACTTGACATTCTGTGAAGGCATATCTTCCAATTTAGCACAGTATATGTTCTGATTTCTAGGACCAACAATTACAATATTGTCATTAAGATTATCAATAATTTCACATTGTGATTTATAGAAAGTAACTTTATAACCATTATCAGATAGTTAACTTACACTCAACAAGTTATGTTTCAATCAATCAACATAAAGGACATTATCAATAGAAGCAGAGTTAGAGTTACCAATTTTACCAATTCCATTGACTTTTGCCCTGTTTTCATCAACAAAGACAACAATATCTTCATCTTTTTCTTTCAATGTAGTTAATATGTGATATTTCACTTGTCATGTGTGTCTTACAACTATTATCAGCAATCCATTGATTTTCTCTTATCTCCAATTTGAAGTATATCTGCAGAAAGTATTATCTCATTTAAGGTACCCACATTTTTCTTGGTCCTTTTAGGTTAGTAGCTTAACCTTTTAGTCTCCAAACATACATTTGAGATAATTTCCCCATTTTACGAAGTTTACAAGAATGAATAATATGACCATGTCTACCATAGAAGAAGCATAAAACAGATAATGAGTGTAACATCCCGTCACCGATGGGATGGGTACAGTTCATTGCATTCATATTTGGCATGCTCATGCATGAGTTAGTTATGTATAATTGGCAATGATTGTATTGGCATTCATACGTACATACATGTATGACATATTTTCGGTTTGATTTGGATAACTTGGATTTGGAGATGATTAGGATATGTGTGATAATTAGGTTAAATTAGGCGCGAGAATTGAATTTGAGTTAGAAATGAAAGTTAGGAAATTGAATTATGAAATTGGAGTATACGATTATGAGTTTTCTATTTTTGTGGATTTATAAGAATTTTTCTGAAATTTTCGGAGCAATAGGCCCGGATCGAAAAAATTGATCAATGACTGGTTAATTGGATTTCCGGTTCCGAAATTGATTATCCAATGGCACGGACAGGTTAGAAATTTGATTTGAGAAGTTAGGGTTTAGCCATTAGAATTCGGGAAAAATTAGAATTTGAAACTGACTCGAGGTGGTTCGGATCGGACTTGTGGCAATTAGATTTGCCAAACAAGCCTTAAATCCTTTAGGTTTATAAACTTACTCCTTTGAAAATTGCCAATCACGATGCTTGCTTCCTGTGAAAATTTTTTTTGAAGTTTCTTCCTTCCTCCATCGTGATTTCTTCTTTGATTTGCTTCTTGATTCCTTCTTGCCATTTGTCCCTTCCTTTGCCTTGAATTGATTTGTTGCTTTGGAGTGGGTAAAGAAGAATTGAAAATGGGTTTTGTTTGGGTGATTGCCGTGGGTGTGTGAGTTGGAGTTTGGAGTATCGGAATTATGTCGGAAATGTCATAACATGTATAGTACGTACATTATTTGATTCATATGCATCATTGAGCATTGGAATGGATACAATTAGTAATGTTACTTATGTTTTGATTGTTATAGAGGTGCCAGTGGATCGTCGATTGTCCGACGTAGGCGAGACTTCCCGGCAGTAGCTCAGAAGTTCTTAGGTGAGTAACCTAGATGGTTTCTCAACCTTTATGTGTTTAATATTAGATGCATTATGCCATGTGGAGTTAAGGATGGATTTTATGTGTTTGTTTTGAGTGATTTCGGACCACAGGTGTTCGAAATATTTGGACTGTGCTATAGAAGTGTTAATTGTGTATAAATTGTTCATAATTGGTTTCAAATGGTGAACTTTAGGCATATGAAGTTTTATTGTGATGCATGTATTGTAAATTGGATATGTGCATACATGCATAAAAGTATGACCAGATAATTGGCAGTTGTGACCGGTGCAGCCACCGTATCTAGAGCTTTAAGCTCAACGCACAGGGTCTAGTGCCCAACGATTTTCAGAGCTTTATGCTCAACGTATTAAGGCTTCTGAGCCCAATGTTTTCAGAGCCAATGGCTCAACGTATATAAGCTCAGGCGCACGGTCACAACAACGAAAGAAAATGAAAGAGTCACATGTACATTGCATATATGAATGTTTAAATGTGAATTGTATGAAAGGTGTACCGCCTAATAATCGTGATATTTGAATGCATGTGATTCTTAGTTGTAATAGTATACGATATTGTGTGATTGTTTTGAATATGCCTGAGTTGGGTGGACCATCGATGATGGTTTCTCACTGAGTTCGCAAACTCATCCAACATTGCATTTATTTTTCAGGACAGCGATAGTTTGACTCCTAGCTCCAGTCAGTGAGACTTTTCCTGCTGTGTGAGTGCCGACGAGAGGAGCATGGCCCACAGGTCGGTCAGCTGGGGGTCTTTTGGGATATTTTCGGGATGATCTAATTAGGAGTAGTTACGGTTTATTTTGGACTTGTACAGTTGTAATCGGATAGAATTGTGAACTTATGGTTTAAGAAATGGAATGAGAAGTACTATTTGGTTTTAAAATTTGGTGAATTTGATATTACTGCTTTATTATATTGATGCCACGAGGTTTATAGAATGATCGAATCGTAATGCACCCTCATCGTAGGTTATGCATCGGTACGACCTACGGGCGTCCCGGTGTATACTCTATGATAAGGGGGCGCTACATTAGGTGGTATCAGAGCATGATTTGACATCTTTTGGGCATAGTATATTTTAGGCTTGAATTTCATAAGAAAAGCAAGAAATTGATCGGAATTGTGGTTTTATTGTAGGTCATCTGTTCTTGGTGATCAGGTAGATCAACCAGCTGACCAAGGATCAGTCGGAGCGAGTAGGGAGTCTTCAGTACCTCTGTACAAGGAGCAGCCTCCTAGAGTTTCCATGAGATGGGAGCAGAGGTATGATCATCTGCGTAAGCAGGGAGCTGTGGATTTCTATGGCAGCACAGACCCTGCTGAGGCTGAGATGTGATTGGAGAGGACCGAGCGAGTCCTAGATCAGATGGATTGCGACCCTGAGGAGCGCTTCGATTATGCTGTCTCTTTGCTTCAGGGTCCAGCTTATCAGTGGTGGAAGACCATCCCGGGTAGTTCCACCAGACCTTGTGTGTTGACTTGGGCTGATTTTTTTAGAGCTTTTAGGGATAATTTCATGCCCAAGGTTTATTTGGAAATGAAGATGCAGGAGTTCTTTGAGCTGAGACAATGGTCGATGTCAGTGGCCGATTATGAGGTCAGATTTAATGAGTTGTCACAAGATATCGCGCTCTGCTCGATTGCCTCGAGGTCGATAAGTGCTTTGGAAATTTGAGGAGGGCTTAACTGGAGATTCGTACTAAGTTAGCCCTACGATATGGGCACCTTTGTGGAGTTGAGAGCAATGCCGTGAGGATAGAAGCAGACTTCGAGACAGAGTCGAGTGAGACCGGTCAGGATCGGAGGCAAGAGATCTAGTGATGATCGAGGTAGTTGGTAGGAGCTTGAGCGGATGCGAGCATATTCAGATCGCAGGGGATTCGCATATCGGGTTACAGCCGAGAGGAGATTTGGGCGATTGGTAGTGGCGATGTAGTAGTGGAGAGAGGCGGTGATGGCCTTGCCAGTTTGTATACATTGTGATAAGAGGCACAGTGGAGAGTGTTGGAGAGTGACAGGAGCCTGTTTAGCCTGTGGATCTATGGATCACATGATTCGGAGTTGTCCTCTGACTTTGAGAGTTCAGTCAGCTGCTAGTGGGAGAGCTGGTAGTAGCTCGACGGTGCAGCAGAGCCTTAGCGGTGGACTTAGATTTAGGGGCCGAGGCAGAGCCCGAGGTAGAGGTGGAGATTCCTTTGTGGGGACCGAGGGACGAGGCAGCAGGCTGCAGGCTGCAGTCCCAAGCCAGGACCTACGCCATGACCAGGCAGGAGGCCCAGGATTCTCCCGATGTGGTTGCAGGTTTGCTTCTGATCTCTGGCATTGAGGTTTATGCATTGATAGATCCAGGGTCCACGCATTCTTTTATTGCACCGCATGTGGCATGTAGATTGCATGTGGATAGGGAGATGTTGCAGTGTGGGCTAGAGGTGAGTACACCTCTAGGTAGTACCACAGTTCTGGGAGAGGTCTGCAAGGGGTGTCCGATCATGATTGATCAGTCGGAGTTGTGTGCAGATCTGATTGTGTTGCCCCTTCGAGAGATAGATTTGATTTTGGGGATGGACTGGCTCACTACCCATAGGGCTGTCATGGATTGCTATACCAAGGAGATCGTGTTAGAGTCTCCTGGTCAGCCTAGGGCTGTGTTTCGAGGTGTTAGTCAGGCAGTACCAGCCAGGACGATTTCGTTCATGAGTGCTCTGAGATTGATGTGAGGGGGTTGTGAGCCCTATTTGGCGCATGTGGTGGATTCCAGAGTGCAGCAGAGTTTGCAGGATGTTCCCATGATCAGGGAATTTCCAGATGTGTTTCCCGAGGAGTTACCGGGTTTGCCGCCGGATCGAAAAATCGAGTTTGAGATTGACCTCTTTCCAGGTACCGCTCCTATATCGATACCTCCGCATAGGATGGCACCGGTGGAACTGAGGGAGCTTAAGGCTCAGTTGCAGGAGTTGTTGGATAAGGGGTTCATTAGGCCCAGTGTTTCGCCGTGGGGAGCTCCGGTATTGTTTGTGAAGAAGAAGGACGGGACTTTGAGACTATGCATCGATTATAGGCAGCTTAATCGGGTTACAGTCAAGAATAAGTACCCACTGCCTAGGATCGATGATTTATTTGATCAGTTGCAGGGAGCTCGGGTGTTTACTAAGTTAGATTTGAGATCCGGATACTATCAGTTGAAGATCGCGGAGGCCGATGTGCCTAAGAGCGCTTTCAGGAGCAGGTATGGGCATTTCGAGTTCTTAGTGATGCCGTTCGGGTTGACTAATGCCCCGGCAGCCTTCATGGCCTTGATGAATAGAGTCTTTCAGCCCTACCTGGATCAGTTTGTTATTGTATTTATTGATGATATCTTGGTGTATTCGAGAGATAGACAGGAGCATGCGGAGCATCTGAGGATTGTGTTACAGATTATGAGGGATAGGCAGTTTTATGCCAAATTCACTAAGTGTAAATTTTGGCTGGATGAGGTGGTGTTCCTAGGCCACATTGTGTCTGGTGAAGGTATCCGGGTGGATCCTCACAAGATTGAGGCAGTGAGGAGTTGGGAGATTTCGAGGAATGTGTCAGAGTTGAGGAGTTTCCTCGGATTGGCAGGATATTACCGGAGGTTTATCGAGGGGTTTTCTGTTATCTCCGCCCCTTTGACAAGATTTCTGAGGAAGGGTGTGGCCTTCAGATGGACTGAGGAGTGTCAGAGGAGTTTCGAGGAGCTGATACATCGGTTGACTACGACGCCGGTGTTAGCCCTGCCATCTAGAGCAGGAGGTTTCGAGGTCTTCAGTGATGCTTCGCAGCAGGGTTTAGGCTGTGTGCTGATGCAGCATGGGAGAGTTATAGCGTATGCTTCGAGACAGTTGAGATCCCATGAGATTAATTATCCAGTGCATGACTTGGAGTTAGCTGCAGTTGTGTTTGCTTTGAAGATCTGGAGACATTATTTGTATGGGGAGACGTTCCAGATCTTCACCGATCATAAGAGCTTGAGGTACTTGTTGAGTCAACGAGAGCTGAATCTGAGGCAGAGGAGATGGTTAGAGCTGCTTAAGGATTACGACTGCACTATTGAGTACCACCCAGGGAAGGCTAATGTGGTGGCTGATGCATTGAGTAGGAGATCGCACGGTAGTGCAGTTCAGATTCAGGTTTCGAGGTTGCCGTGTTTAATTCAGTTGAGAGCTCTTAACGTGCAGATGGATTTGAGTCAAGATGGAGTTCTGATTGCTACTTTGAGGCTCAGGTCGGTATTACATGATCGGATTAGGAGAGTGCAAGATCGGGATCCAGTGTTGGTGAGGTTGATTAAGAGAGTCAGATCTGGATGGCTTTCTGAGTTTGAGCTGAGAGATGGTACTTTGTGGATGGGTCAGAGGCTGTGTGTTCCAGATGTAGATGATCTGAGACGAGAGTTTTTGGAGGAGGCTCATTTGACTGCTTATGACATGTATCCTGGTGTCACCAAGATGTATCGCACTCTGAAGTTACATTTTTGGTGGCCAGGTATGAGGAGGCAAGTCGCAGGGTATGTTTTTCGGTGTCTGACGTGCCAGCAGGTTAAGGCTGAGCACCAAGCCCCAGTTGGGAGATTGCATTCGTTACCCATTCCGGAGTGGAAATAGGAGCGCATTACGATGGATTTCATTATGGGGTTGCCTAGGACGCCGAGGCAGTATGATGCTATCTGGGTCATAGTGGACCGGTTGACTAAATCGGCTCACTTCTTGCCAGTGAGGGAGAGTAATACCCTTGATCAGTTGGCCCAGAAGTATGTAGCGGAGATTGTGCGACTGCATGGGGACCCAGTATCGATAGTGTCAGATAGGAATCTCAGGTTTACTTCGAGGTTTTGGAGGAGTTTGCGATGGGTATGGATGCAGATTGAACTTGACCTGGCGTTTCATCCTCAGACAGATGGGCAGAGTGAGAGGACTATACAGACTATTAAGGATATGTTGAGAGCCTATGTATTGGAGTTCCGAGGTGCATGTGATCAGTATTTGCCTCTGGTAGAGTTTGCGTATAATAATCAGTACCAGAGCAACATTGGTATGGCACCGTATGAGGCATTGTATAGACGACCGTGCAGATCCGCTCTTTACTGGGATGAAGAGGGTATGAGGATGTTAGAGGGTCCCGAGCTGATCCAGGATACTGTAGATAAAATCGGTGATTTGAGTCGCATCAAGCGGCTCGGGATGAGCGAAGAGTTATGTGGATCAGCATCGGAGAGAGATAGAGTATGTTGTGGGTGATAGAGTGTTCCTCATAGTGTCTCCGTGGAGAGGAGTTTTCAGATTCGACCGTAAGGGCAAGTTGAGTCTTCGGTATATCGGTCCGTATGAGATTACCGAGAGGATTGGACCGTTGGCCTATAGATTGACCTTGTCGAGTGAGATGTCTCAGTTGCATGACGTTTTCCATGTGAGCATGCTTCGGAGATATCGTTCTGACCCGACTCGTGTGATTCCGGCTCAGGAGATCGAGATAGCTAGTGATCTGAGTTATGTGAAGGAGCCGGTGCGGATTATTGGATCGCGGGTCAAGCAGTTGAGATCCAGAGTGATTCCATTGGTGAAAGTCCTTTGGAAGAATCACTCATCTGAGGAGGCGACTTGGGAGACTGAGGAACACATGAGGAGGCAGTACCCTCACTTGTTCGATCAGTCAGGTAAGAAATTTTTATTAGGAGGGGAGAATTGTAACATCCTGTCACCGATGGGATGGGTACAGTTCATTGCATTCATATTTGGCATGCTCATGCATGAGTTAGTTATGTATAATTAGCAATGATTGTATTGGCATTCGTACGTACATACATGTATGACATATTTCCGGTTTGATTTGGATAACTTGGATTTGGAGATGATTAGGATATGTGTGATAATTAGGTTAAATTAGGCGCGAGAATTGAATTTGAGTTAGAAATGAAAGTTAGGAAATTGAATTATGAAATTGGAGTATACGATTATGATTTTTCTATTTTTGTGGATTTATAGAAATTTTCTGGAATTTTCGGAGCAATAGGCCCGGACCGAAAAAATTGATCAATGACTGGTTAATTGGATTTTCGGTTCCGAAATTGATTATCCAATGGCACGGATATGTTAGAAATTTGATTTGAGAAGTTAGGGTTTAGCCATTGGAATTCGGGAGAAATTAGAATTTGAAACTGACTCGAGGTGGTTCGGATCGGACTTGTGGCAATTAGATTTGCCAAACAAGCCTTAAATCCTTTAGGTTTATAAACTTACTCCTTTGAAAATTGCCAATCACGATGCTTGCTTCCTGTGAAAGAAAAATTTGAAGTTTCTTCCTTCCTCCATCGTGATTTCTTCTTTGATTTGCTTCTTGATTCCTTCTTGCCATTTGTCCCTTCCTTTACCTTTAATTGATTTGTTGCTTTGGAGTGGGTAAAGAAAAATTGAAAATGGGTTTTGTTTGGGTGATTGTCGTGGGTGTGTGAGTTGGAGTTTGGTGTGATCCTTGAAGATTTGAGGTTATAATCAAGTAAGTTACTTCTTTCTTGCCTTATGTAGTTTGATTGGTTGATTTATAGAGTTATTTGGATGATTTAGCATGAATATTTAAGGATTTGGCATTTAGGGTTTCCGATGGTTATTTTCGTTGATTTTAGGGTTGAAATTTTGGGAATAATGGTTGTTTGATGAAATAGAGCTAAGGATTAGTAGTATGATGTATATGAAATTATTTGAGAGTGGTTTGAAAGGAGAAAATTCAGATTTGGAGTTACTATCAGTCGAAAATCTGGAAATTTCTGGGTTTTCTGGGCGTGTCTGTGATTACACCTTGTGCGCCACGAAGAACACGCCTTGTGATGCAAGGCAAAACAAGCACACCACGATGAGCGCTGCAAGCCATGAAAGCAGAAGCGGCCCAGATCGCGACGTCTGTAATAATGCGACTTGTGGCGAAGAAGGAATCGTTCGTCGAAGGCTTAGAGAAAGGAGCTCGCCGCGGCGAGGGAACAGGCGTCGCGGCGAGGAGGGCCAATTTTCGAAAGTGTAATTTTTGAGGTTTTGAATTTTGGGATTTAGGAATTTGATGATTCAATTGGATATGGATTAAATTCAATTTGGAGATTATGAATTCGGGATTTAGAACTTGAGATCGGGAAATTCAGATTAGTATCGGAATTATGTCGAAAATGTCATAACATGTATAGTACGTACATTATTTGATTCATATGCATCATTGAGCATTGGAATGGATACAATTAGTAATGTTACTTATGTTTTGAATATGCATGAGTTGGGTAGACCATCGATGATGGTTTCTCACTGAGTTCGCAAACTCACCCAACATTGTATTTATTTTTCAGGACAACGATAGTTTGACTCCTAGCTCTAGTCAGTGAGACTTTTCCTGCTGTGTGAGTGCCAGCGAGAGGAGCATGGCCCACAGGTCGATCAGCTGGGGGTCTTTTGGGATATTTTGGGGATGATCTAGTTAGGAGTAGTTACGGTTTATTTTGGACTTGTACAGTTGTAATCGGATAGAATTGTAAACTTATGGTTTAAGAAATGGAATGAGAAGTACTATTTGGTTTTAAAATTAGGTGAATTTGATATTACTGCTTTATTATATTGATGCCATGAGGTTTATAAAATGATCGAATCGTAGTGCACTCTCATCGTAGGTTATGCATCGGTACGACCTACGGGCGTCCCGGTGTATACTCTACGGTAAGGGGGCGCTACAATGATAATTATTATAATTTCTACCATGTATCAGGTTCTTGCTGTTTTGACTATAACTACTGCTGGATTTAACAAACAACTTCTTGATGGCCTAACATTATTATTTTCATTTTAACCTATTCTAGCTTTATCAAAACTGCATTTACCACTATCAAGTAGTGCATCAAGGTTGTTCCTTCTATCAAAGAACTTTGCAAGATCTTTTTCTAGAGATAAGATCTTTCCTGTGCATTTCTCTTTCTCAAGTTCTAGGACGACAACCTTTTCTTCTAGCTGCCTAACTTTATTAGAAACATTCCCAAACAAAGTATTTTCTAAATTAGCTAATCTTTCTTCCAGAACTTCCTTTTCATAAACCTTTTGCTTATAATCATCCTCAGGAGACATATTCTTGGTTGTCAGATTTTCATTAATGGATTCTAATGATTTAATCTTACTCTTCAAGGATGCTTCATGGCTCTTGGATATCTCAACTTCTTTGAAATACTTCACCATCAAATTTTTGTACTGATCACACAATTCATGATATGCATTTCTCAATTCATCAACTTCAATATCATAATTAGAATAATATACCTCATTGTCTCCTGATTCAGCCATAAAGTAAACATTGTTGACTTCTTCTGGCTCTTCATCTTTAAAGTTTTCAAAATCTTCATCTGACCAGACTGTAATCATCATTTGCTTCCTGGGTTGTTTGCTCTCTATTTAATCCTTTTGGAAATGTGATATTTTGGTCTTGTGTGTCTAGGCTTCTTGTAGTGATAACATATGATTTGATTGTTTTGTGTATTGCTATTGTTACTGCTAAATTTTGGTAGCGACCTGTTGTTTTCGATTTTTCTGTTCCCTTCTCTTTTCTTCATCAGCTTCTTTTTGTAGAAGCGAGCATATTTCCTGCGATGAAATTGAATTCGTCATCTGCATCTATTTGCAATTCAGTGTCGCTTTCATCATCGATTGATTCATCAGTTGCTTTTAGGGCCATTCTTCTTTTGTTTAAGGATCCTTCATCTCGCCTAAGCTTGGTTTCATAGATCATCAAGTTTCCTCTTAGCAGTCGAGTGAGATGGTATCGAGATCTTTTACAGTTTCCAGAGTTGTCACCTCTGGTCTCTATTCTTTTGTTAGTGATCTTAGAATCTTTGTTACGAGTTCATCATTGGGATATATCTTTCCCAAGTTCTTTAAGGCTGTGATGATGTTGTTGAACCATCTAAAGAATTCATCTATGATTTTTCCCTGTTTCATGCCAATAGTTTTGTATTGATGCACTAAAAGGCTTATTCTATGCTTCTTTATCTCATTCGTTCCTTCAAAGGTGACTTATAGTTTATCCTACATTTCTTTGTTGTAGAACAGTAAGATATTTTCTCATATTCTTCCGGAGATAGTGCACAAATCAAATGGTGTTTTTCTTTAGCATTCAGTTGTGCATTTTTCTATCAGTATCAAACCACACTTTTATATTTTTTTGTAGTGGGAAGTGTAGCTCCAATTATGATGGCTTGACAGACTTCAATATCTACAGATTGGAAATAGATTGTCATTCTCTCTTTTCAATACGAGTAGTTGTTTCCATTGAAGTAAGGAGACTTTGAGACGGATTGTCATTCAGGGTTTCTCAAATTGTTTGACATGATTTATCATGGTCTTTAAAATATAAGAAATGTGAAACGCCGCTTTGATACCAAATAATAAAGCAAATACACGCAAGGGGGTCAATTATGTAAAAAATAATTTGCAAGATACTTTAAAAATAATAATATTCTTTTAAACAAAAATAAGTCTATAAATATGAAGGTTCTATTAACTTTCAAAAAGATCCTGCAAATTGATAGGAACATACTAGCGATTAAAAAAGAAAGGAGTCTGTTAACACTCAAAAACGAAAGGAACCTTTTAATCGATAGGAACCTAGTAACGCTAAAAAACGAAAAAAAAAAAAAAAACCTCTTACGATAGAAAAATAGGAGTGTATTGTAAAACCGAATAAGCCTCTTGAAAACACAAACTTGTAATGTAGAAATTTAAAAGTTAAGAAGAGAGAAAGAATGACACAATCAATTTATATTGGTTCGGTTTATAATTAAACTCATGTCTAGTCCCTAAGTAAACTTGAGTATTTTACTATAAAATCTAAGTAATAAATTTTCTCGCCTCTCCAAACTCACTAGTACATATTTTTTAAGGTTCTTCAACATTCCACACTTATAGTACTTAACAAAAATCTACAAGTTCTCAACAAGAAATATATCTAGGATTTATCACTCTCTCAATTGAGTAATTTCACTTTGTTAAGCATAAAGAATTTGATAAGACTTTCAAGAATATTGATGCTACTAAAATATTCTGCAAGCCTCGTATCTTTCACAAATGCAGTTGCTCTTTCTTAAGTATACATTTTCATCAACTAGTCGTTGCTTAATCTACGATATCTTTTCTGCTAAAATCTTCGATGTTCAAAATTTAAGAAGAACGTTCTATCAAGACTTTCGAAACTAATTATTTGAATTCATAAAACAAACTTTCGAATGTTATGAAAATATTTCTGAATAGGCAAGTTCATAAAGAATATTCTTACAAAAAAGGAAGCAATTATCCTTTTATTTTACTTTCTTTTAAGAATTTTACCGTTGGTCATATAAGAAAAAAAATTCAGTTTAAAATTTAAAATATTAGAAAGTTATCATAAAAATCATTAGACATAACCTTTGAGCTAACATACAAAACCAAATATACGTGGCATTGTTATAATATACGAATAGATAAAGTGATATCCCTGTACATACTCCTCCTTCAGCCGCAAGTTGTCCTATTCACCCCTTCGTTTTGCTCTTTCTTCACCGTCGTTCAATTCACCTACCAAAAGTAAATCGTTTTTCTTTGCTCCATTTACCTTTTGATTGCTTACTCGGATAACTTTTATTTTTGGGTTAGTCTTCGTTTTTCATGGTAGAAGGTATGAGATATTAATTTCAATTATCGCTACCATTTGTAGATCATGTTTATCTTATTGTATTGATTGTTCGCATGATGGGTTCAATTTGATTTGAGATCTTCTAGGCTTTAATTATGCTCTCTTCTTTCTATACTATCATTCGATGGTTTGCTTTTCTCTCTGTTTCTCTTTATTCGATGGTTTGTTATTCCACCGAAATAAAACAGTATTGACTGACACAATTTGTCGCAACACTGTTGTTGTAGCTGTAGTGAGCTACTAGTTTTGAATCAAATTGTCAGCATACGCAAGCATGTTTTACCTATCTCGAAGCACCACCCATCGGATGTAATTTTCTCCTTGTAGCTGATAGTTCGAAGCCTAGATCCCCTCGCCCCCTGTTGTAAATTATTCCGATTTTCCTTTTTATATAAAAAAAACTCCAACTTAAATCAAAACATGCTACTAAATGTAGATATGTTCAGCACATGAAGAATCTCTTGTCTTCAAAGGAGCTCTAAACTTATCAGAACACTCTAGTCTATTGTTATTTGAGTGCATAAGCTTTCAAGCCAATAGAGCAAGATAAGAGCGCCTACAAGACTGAAGATAATGTTCCTCATTATGTAAGGCCAAAGAAAAGAAATTGCTACTTATATAGCATTTGAAAACTACATCAAAATTGCTTCTCTTTTAATGATTATGGAGTGAGATTCACATACCAAGAAGGAAGTCATCCTAGATTCGTGGCACTTGTTCGCCATGAAAGGATGCTTACCACTGAGGTACTATGTTGTTAACTTGTCTTGTTGTGACTGACATGCCTGATATATATGCTTAGTAAACCTATGAAGAGGTATAATAAGCAATTTATACCATTCATTTTCGTTAGTTCTAGACAGAAACTCCAATGACAGTACAGTACCAGTTCACATGGTAAATAGTAGAAGCCACCATCAATTTTGTCTCAAAGCAAACGTAGTGCGTGAACCAGATTGGTCCGACAAAGAGTTGCTCCTTGTGCAGTGGTAAGCGGTAACAGTAAAAGGAAGAGTAGTGCTCTTAGGAAATTGTCATTGTTGAGCATTAGAAATAGGAGATGAGACGAACACTTATTTATCTTTTTAAGACCCACAAAAGGATTCATAGAGATGTCAAGTACTTTTTTATTAAAGTTTTAAGATCTAATTTGATCATTTTGCTTGTAAATTTAAGAATAAAACGATGTAAAAAAATGTTAAGTTGAAATTATTTCAAACACGTTACACAATATTAATTCGATCAAATTTTATGTCAAATTTCATCGCACGTTAAAAAGATTAAGTCAAATCGGATTGAGCCATCTGAATAGTATAAAATTAAGTTTACTAAAAGCATGTTATAAATATATTCTAATAAATATAAATACTGATTAATATAATATTTGTTAAAATTACTCTCATCGCATGTATAGTTTTAAAATTTTTGTTTTGTTTAAATACACATATGCAATCTAAATACTTTATACGATGTTTTATATTTCTGCGTTATGCTTTTAATTAAAAAAGGTTAAGGAAGCATTTTGGCAATGGACTAATTATTATAATTAATATTATTTAAATTATTTATATACAATGGTTAGTGTTGAGAATGATACACAATTCAAGTTTTAAAAGTTTTTGAATTTTGAACTTAAAACTAAAAATATTTTTAAATGTAAATATCAATAGACATAAAATTTAATTTTCTGAAATTTTTAAATCAAAATACCAACTTTAATATTAATAAATACATAACTTATTTTTGCATATTAAAAATTATATGGTAGCGTCTAAAACTGATTTAGTTAATACTCCCTCCTATCCAAAATAAGTGTCGTTTTAGAGAGATTTTAATTATTCAAAATAAGTGTCGTTCACGATTTTTCATGCATGTTTATAATTTTATTTCCAAAACTACCCTTTAATTTCTCTCACATCCTAATTATACAGATTATATTTTCAAGATAATTCAACATGTAATTAATAAGGGCATATCAAACATTTCACTAACTTTCTTAATAACTATGCATCTCTAAAACGACACTTATTTTGGATAGGAAGGAGTATTAAATATAATAATTATAAAAGCATCAAAATAATAATCTAATAGTCACTTCATCGATTTAATAATAACATATTTTAAGTAAGAGAAGAAATTTATGACCAAAGCACATGGTACGTTCTTTATTCTTTGTAATTGAAATTTATTTTACACAAAATTCTCTTAAGGATATAATATGATGGCTTTTTTTTGGGTAAATATTAGTTTTAGCAATGATAAAAAAACTTAATCAGTTCAACCGATTCATATTTACTTTAATAATTTTTGTTGTTAAAATTTATTAATTTATTAATTAATCAATTCAATTTTATTAATTAATAAATTTTATAAAATAAAGTAAATCAATTAATTATTATTTTGAATATTTTAATTAAACTTTAAATTTTTCAATAAATAGAAAATACATATTCTATTAGTATTTGTACTGTCCTAATTGATAATTATTTTGAATATGGAGTTTTGTTTAAGTTAGCTTTTATTCCTACTTCCCGCGCTTTTTGTCTTTTCCATCTAGTCGATAGGTGTTTGCTGAATCAGCTGAGGCTTCTACCTTATTGGAAGGCTATTCCTAGCCATTCCCTTCTTACCATGGAGAACGGAGAGGCCTCCTTATCTCCAAAAAGTTTCCCAACCCTCTCCTATGAAACAGTTGTTGTAGGAACTAGTGAACCGATGAACAAAGGAAAGATAGATGTTGGCCATATATCTCTGAAATCTCAAACAAAAAATGTTTGGAAAAATAAAATACAGATTCATCACAACAAGGGATTACTCAAGCATTACCAAAATGTGGTTCAAGATGGAATTGTGTCTCCTCCCATTGAAATGTTGAAAGTGGGGGCTGTCTAATACTTTGGTTGGATTCTTTTGGTCCAAAAGACCAACTTTTCCTATAGTTGAAGTGTAGGATAAGGCTAGATGGAGTAAGATGGGGTTGGCAAAAGTGATACTTAAAGAAGATGGGTTTGTGTTGTTTAAATTTCTGGATGATGCAGGCTTAATTGAAATCATGGAGCAAGGGCCATGGCACATAGGTGGCCAACTCTTATTTGTGCAAAAATGGAAACCTGGTTTGGAGCTTGATCGAAGTAAGATTGAGGTGTTGTCGATGTGGGTACAATTCTATGTCGAGCGCAGCGGGTGTATTTTGTGAAAAGAAAAAATAAAATGAGCAAAATAGACACAGAATTTTTAACGTGGCTCACCCTTAACTTTGGGCTACGTCCACGGACAAAACTCAGAATATTTCTTCCACTATTACAAATAATGGGTATACAGAGATAAAACCAAAATAGTGGCTCACAAGGTGTTTCCCAACCTAAAAATACTAATATCACTATTTTGTCATTCACCAACCCTTTAGGAATATATTTCCTAACTTCAGAGCAAAACAAAGCTCTGGTTTTTCTCTCTAAATTTTTCTGTGTGTTTTGTTTCTGAAGCAGGGAGTGCCTTATAAAGGCACCTCGTCACCTGGCAGCTGTCTTTTTTTCCTTCTTTTCAACAACTGCTGCATTTGTTGAAATCAACAAATGTTGCATGCGGCTTCAACAAAAAACAATTGTGGCTTAGACTGTCACAATATTGAAATGAAGTCCCTCCATATGAGAGGGACCCATCTCCAACATTCCACAATTTACCTATGGAGTTTTGGACAATCTCAAGCCTTAGTTTCATAGCTAGCTCCTTAGGAAAACCCATCTGTATGGAGACTCAAACGGCTACAATGCAAAGGATTTATTATGCCAAAATTTGTATAAAATTCCAAAGGCAACCTCTCTGCCTAAAACACTAATTGTTTTACGATTGGGAGAAACTGGAGATCTGGAGAAAGCCAAGATGGCTATCTCTTATCTTTGGAAACCTCATGATATCAAAAAGAAATGGATCCATATTAGAAAGACCTTCAAAATGGGTTGGTATATGCAACTCATGGATACTGCAATGGAGGTCTCTATTACGAAACCTAGTCTTATAGTAGTGGAGCATAATGAACAAAACAAGCAGATTATGTTGAAAGAAATTGTTGATTCACCTAGGTCTTCTGGCTTGTTGAAGACTGAGTCGAAGGTACACCAAATTGACACAAATATGGAGTTTGATCTTGGCCCTGTGAATGAAAATGTTGTTCTGCCCAAAGAGGCTACTAGGCAAGAACATACAAATACTCTTCAAGAAGTAAATCAGAAGGAGAATGATCATAGTATTACTAAAGAGGGATAGTTTATGGATTTTACTACAAAATTTTATACTGAAACTACTTCGGAAGAGAGACAGCCTATGGATGCTACTCTATTAACCACAAGTCCATTAAATCCTAATGAATCCATAACCTCATCTATTGCCTCAAAGAGGCATACAACTAAAAGGAATGGTAAGCAAAAACCTATTGTGGATTCCCCTTCCCATGTCAATTTTGATCTGGAATACTAGAGAGCTCAATAACCCTCATAAACAATCTGTTGTGAAGGAAATGATTAGGGAGAAGCAACCAATTCTATCAAGTTTGCTGGAAACAAAAATAAAGAATCCCTCTGCCATTTTTGGATCAAGTTTTTTGGGTGCTAAATAGGGAATGGTTTTTAATATAAATGCTCGTTATAATGGAAGGTTTATATGTCTGTATAATATGGATTTGAATACAATAAAAGCTATGGAAATAACTGAACAATTGTTACATCTCCATTGTTTGATAAGCATGAGTAGAACCTGTTTTGATGTTTCACTACTATATGCTTCCAATTTCTCATTTCAATGAGAGAAACTTTGGCAAGATTTGTAGAATATACAACAGAGAATTTAATTGTCTTGGCTTGCAGTAGGTGATTTCAACTGTTCTCTTTCAATTTCAGAAGTTGAGGGAGGAAGAGGTTTACACATGGGACAACAAAAATTACTCTGTATTTTTCTACTTAATATGGATTTGGTAGATCTTATATGCACAGGCAGACACCTCACATGGTCTAAATAATCAACTGGGTCGATGGTTAATTATGAAACTTGACAGATCGTTTGAGAACTCCTTGTGGCTAACACATTTTCCAGATTCTTTTGTGCACTTTGGAGAACCTATAGTATTGGACCACTCATACATATAGATCCAAAGAATTACTGGCTCAACGGGAAGAACACCCTTCAAATTCTTCAATGCTCTAATGGGGTTGGAGGGCTTTTATGATGTCATAAGTCAATGTTGGAGCATTAAAGTGGTTGGCTAAAATCTTACCAACTAATGACTAAGCTTCGCCTAATGAAGGAAGCATCAAAAATATTTATGCTTGCAAGAAACAACAATCTTTAGTCACTTAAAGATAAACTCAAGATGATCCAAGATCTCTACTACATGTCTCCATATGATTCCTCACTCAAACAAGCTAGAAGAAATTGTCGTAAGCAATGTTAGGAAGCTCTTAATCTCTATAATTCAATTTCGAAACAGAAGGTTTGACAACATTGGTTACAGGAGGGTGATGTAAATACTAAAAATTTTCATTCTTCCTTGTTTGCTAGACGCCTATGCTACAAAATTATAAGGGGAGAAAGTTTGTCAAGTAGAATGATCTCTTGCATCTTACACAAACTCATTTCAAAGAGCTGATGGGTACTGACACTTTCTTATCTCCAAGCTCCAATATAATATTATTATTTGACTGCCGCATAGATCAAGATATAAGAAACTCTTTGATCTCTCAAGTCACTACAGAAGATATCAAAAGAACTGTATTCAGTCTGCATTCGTCTATGTTGGGACCCGATTCGGAAACCGGATCCCAACCGGAAAACAAAAACGGATACGAAACGGATCGAACCAAAGCAAACAAATCCGACATCCGGAAACAATGAACAGAGAAACATGATCACGTTGGAAACTTAGACTATCCAAACCCGGTATAATTTTTTTTCTTTCTTATTCCTTGTCTTTTCATTCTTAATCACTTTATTTCATTACATACAAAATCATCATATGCTTGGATACTCATACAAATCCCAAATCGCACTCAAATCATAATAAACTTCTTAACATTAATACCAATCTCATAAATCCATCTTTCATACATCTAAATTTTATTTTTCTTCTTTTCCAATTTATTTTCTAACTAAAATTCAGCAAAGATAACTATTGCATTTATCATATCCCAAAATTCTGCAAAGGCAAAATACACTTCTAATATCACAAAATCAGAATCATCGGACTCTCCGTCCTAATCCAAACACCAAAGAAACAAACGCAATCTTAGATCTAAACACTTCAATCAAATTCCATATCAATTAACAATATATTTTCCCAAAATCATACACAATTTCATATACAATTTCCAAAATCATTTACAATCACAGAATTCAAAATCCGTACATCGACCTCTTCATTCTTTTACATCAACCTAATATACACAATTTCATACAAACTTCATAAATCATATACATACATGGCAATTCGTCATATTCAATCTTAATACCAAAATCTCAATTTGCACAAAAATCCAAATAATACAAAATCGAATCAAACGTCTTGATACTCTTTCATCCGATCTCCTGCACGAAACCTGGAGATGGGGATGAAAGGGGGGTGAGCTCGGAAGCTCGTGGATAATATATTTATAAATTGAAACATAAGCGAAAATTATCTTTTCAAAATTTTCAAACATTTCCCATTCGAAAATTTATCCAAAAACCCATTTTCAAACTTTCCAAAACATTCATAAACATTTCAAATTCATGATTGAAAATTCACTTTCTCATTTCTCAAATTCTCAAACTTTTACCAATCACGCGACTTTAAACATGAATGCATCACAAAATCACATAACATAACAGAATGGTTTGATGTTGGACCTCACACCCCACCCGTAAGTGTTTGCAGGTTATACTGCGGCGTGTGTTTGCGGGTTATACGCATGCATCCAACACAAATCATAATAACACATTAAATGGTTTGGTTTGGTCCATAACAGACGCATCGCACATTTTCACATAGCAGTCATATGCGATCGTGAAGGAGTCCGTGATCGAACTCCATTGCCTCTCTTGAGGCGGCAAATGAAGCGAAGGCTTAAGCAAGTAGAGAACAAATCGACTCACAAAGGACTGACCAAACCCACGTAGTACATAAGCAAAACGGAATTTCAGATTTCAAGGCACTTTTCAAAATCTTAATTTTCTTTAAAATTTTCAAATCATAACATCAAATTGTGTCAAAAAGCTTGACACATGCATATTCCACATATACAATCATATTCAATAAATCAATTAATCACACGTAAATCAAACGCATAAACATGAATGCAATTATTTCTTTCACATAAATCAAAACATATATAGTTTCATAAAACACATTGCTCAAATTGTCTAAAACATGATTTTCATAAATCTTGTATTTTCTAAAATCATTTCTAACATAAGGAAATTAATCCTTCAAAATCATAATATCCAAACATTTTTATAAACATTCATTTCTCAAAACTTTGCTTCTTGAATTTTTAAATTCACATTTTTAGCTTAAAATTCTATAAATAAATATACTACCCACCTCATATCCACGCTAACATCTTGTCCAATGCTTCAATTTGACTTTTGCTTCTCTCTCTCTTCCAATTTAACAAAACCTAAACCATAATCATCCAAATTCACATCATAAATAACATAATCTTCAAAATTAACTTAGGAATTCACCAATTTACCATAATTCCAAGCTATCTAACTCACCAATTTACAAAAACCCTAATTCACCAATTTGGCCTAAACCAACTTATCCAAATTCAATACCATAAATTACAATTTCTTCAAAATTGATTTCATAATTCACAAACTCATTATATTTCAAGCCATCTTACTTCAACAATTTCTAAAAATCCCAAAATCCCCCAAATTCTAAATTGAACCTAAACCAATTCAATAAAATTCGATATCACAAAAATCATAATTACTCAAATTAATCTTAGGAAACATCAATTCCCCACATATTCAAGCTATTTCAATCTCCAATTTTGAAAATCCTCAATTTTCAAAATTGGCCTAAACCAATTTACACAAATTTCATATCATAAATCACAATTTCTTCACAATTGATTTCATATTTCACCAATTCATACTAGTATTGATGATTCTACACTATTAATTCACAAAATCCCCAAATTTCAAATTAAGCCTAAACCTCCAATTTACAATTTTTCGAATTAAACTTCACCTAAAGCATAAACATTAAAATTAACTTAGGATATCTCAAATTCATCACTAATTCAAGCAATCTAAAGCAACAATTTCAAAAACCCCCGACTTTCAAATTTGACATAAACTCAAATTTTCAATTAATCCAAAATTAAACATAATCATAGTCTAATCTCTTCAAATAATCATAGATAAACTCAATCCATAAACATTCCAAGCTTAATCAACCATCAAACAAATCAAAAACTCAAAAACTCAAGCTTTCTATCTCTTACCTTCTCTCTCTAATTTCGGATTTCACCATGTTGCAAGCTTCCATGTTCTTCTTCCTCCTCTTTGCTCTTAAAATAAACGAAATTTGGCTGGAAACCCATGGAAAAAAAACGAACTTGCATCACTCTTCTTCTTCTTCTCCTCATCTCCACCATCGCCCCTCTCCTTCTTCTCTCTTCTTCATCTTTTCTTTCTTTCATTTTTGCCTCATTTTCGTGAGTTGCTAGACACAAAACGACAGCCCCATGTTGCTTCTGTCATGTCATTAAAAATGGGGCACAAATGACCAAGTTGCCCCTCACTTATTTGTCTATTTCCAAAATTGCCCTTGCAGGAACTTGAAAAACTGACTACTTGCATCCTGTTTTCAAGCATCTAAACGAAATAATTTGGATAAACTTTCTTCTTGAAAATTGTTCCTCTAGATCATATGAATCCAATGCCACTAACCGCACTCAATTCGGATCTAAAACGAAGAAGTTATAGCCAAAATACTATCGGACCTTCACAAAATCCGAAACTGAACATTAACATAACTTCAGTCCAGAAATGGACAATCTTAGGGATGAAATTAAATTTTGATCCCTTCATAAGAGTTGTAGCCCTATATCTTAATTTTATTTTCCCTTAATAATAAACTCAATCGGAGTTGTACAGATCTCGAAAATCGCAAAATATCGAACCATGTTCAGAAAATTTTCTAACTTAACCACCTTAACCCATCCTCACTCTTGATTCAATCAATTCTCATTTCATTTAATCTCCTAAAAATCATAATTCTTCCTGAAAATGAAATTAATCATCGTAGGAATCCAACGCTTCGAGAATCGAGTCAATCGGATGTCGGACGAAGGAATTATAAGCAAAAGATTACAAAAGGGATCGGATAAAGAAACAAAGTAACGGAACTTCAAAACCGAACTTTTCCAAAATTATATCTCTTGATCCCGAACTCAGAATTTGACAAATTTTGTGTCAATAAAAAGATCAAAGGAATATCTACAACTTCCCTGAAGTACTCAAAATCAAATTAGGTCTCGAAAGGGGTCAAAACCTCAATCAAAGATTCTGTCTAAAACAGTTTTTCCTAAACGACTTCCAATTTTTAATTGCTCATAACTCCTAGCCCCGATATCGAAAAATTGCAAACTTTATATCAATGGAAAGATAAAAATATCATCTAAAACTTTCATGAAGATCACTTACTCTAATTCAAACTAAATCCATACGACGAGTGGCCTCGAAGCATAGAACACATAAACCTATATTTAATAACATTTTCAAAACAAAGCATATCTTCATAAATTCATATCTTTCAATCCCAATATCGAAAAATAGCAAACTTTATGTCCACAAAAAGCTCTCGATAGAGGCTACAATTTTTATGTTGATCATTTTCTCAAATTTTGCCTAAATCAAAAGTCAACTTTTTCTCAAAAGTCAAACTTCGCTTAACTTTGACTGATCATAACTCTCACTCCCGATATTGAAAAATATCAAACTTTATGGCTACAGAAAGCTCTTGACATAAACTACAAATTTCCAGAAGATCATTTTCTCAAATTCTCCTAAAATCAAAAAGTCAACTCTCAAATCAAACATTTTATCTCCAAAAGTCAAACTTTCTAAATTCTTCAAATTTTCACACTTTTTTCTTTTAATTATTGCTATTTAACTTCATTTCAATCAACTCATCCACTTTCTTCTCATAATCCATATAAGTTCACTCAAATATCAAAGTCCTCAAAATTAAACAATTCTTTTCTCATAAATTTTAAATTTTTTTTTAATTTCATCAAATTTCCTTAAATTCATAATTTTCTCACCAATTTCTTTCTCACTTAAATTCATTTTAATATTTCTAATTTTCATCAAAAGTTCGGGGTCCAACAGTCTAGGTCTCCTGAACCTTATGAGTTTACGGTTATGTTTTTTCAACAAAAATGGAACGTCACATGATAACTCTTCACAAATGTTGTTTTGGAATTCTTTGACTCTTCTCAGCTGCTTTAGGAAATTAACCATACATTTATATGTTTGGTTCTTAAGAAACAAATCCCCTGCATAATGAATGACAGACCCATCTTAATGTAAGTGGGACCATGGATCATCTAATAAGATCAGGCAGAGAGCTAGCCATGTCAAAAGGGCCCAAGACCAAAGCTAAGGCCAAGAGACTTAAAGAGGCTCTTTACATACATGTGGGCTTTTATCTTGAGAGGATGGCGAGCTCCAAGTCTATTGGAGGAGAGTTTAATGGAATTGAATCCAAATTAATCCATTTAACTCAAATCCTTAGACCGGATACACTTAGAGTTTGAAGATAAGAAGACTTGAGCTATTTTAATGCTTCATCATTTAAGTCCAAGGAGTGTTTGGTGCGTCAGCCCAAGAGCATATGGATCCAGTAGTGGCGTCATACATCAGATTTATTTATTTATTTATTAGATTTTGTTTTATTTTGGGCTTCCATATGTATTTTAGCCCAACCTTTTATTATTTAACCTAGGTATAAATATGTATTTTTAGGTCAAAATTTCAAAACTTTTGTATCAGAATTGTTGGAGTGTCGTCGGCTTCAATAGTGAGAAACATTATTTTCTTGTTCTTCTTACCTTCAAGCCATCTTTCACTTATCAATTGCTTTCCCAATTGTAGCGTGTCGATTGTTCGTTTCTCTTGGTTTATTTTGATCATCGAAATTGTTTGGAACAAGTTTTCAAGAGTTATCATAGAAATCAAACTTTGCGTATCCTTATTTTTTTTTATTGTTGAATTCAAAATTTTCATCCTTATTAATTCCTCAAGGTCGAAAACACAGCAAAACAAAACACCCATCGAAAACACCATCAAATTGTCATCAATCCTTCCATGATACGTGTTATTTTGGTATCAATACCGTATATAAAGTGATCTCCAAAATATTGGTTGAGCATCTTAAACTTGCTTTATCTAGAATTGTGAGTATTGCACAAAGTGCATTCCTCTCTGCAGATACCTTGATGATAATGTGCTTTTGATACAAGAATTATTGAAGGATTATACATCGGGGAAAAGAATAAACAATTGCTTGCTCAATATAGACTTCTTCAAAGCCTTTGATACCCTGTCTTCAAGCTCTAAATTTGCCCACGCAATTTAGTCAGTGGATACTTATAACTCCCACTTACAGTGTGCTTATCAATGGAATCCCTACAAGAAGGTTTAAAACAGCTGAAAGCTATCAGACAAGGGGATCCTTTATCCTCTTATTTATTCACCCTTACTATAAAGAGTTTTTCACAGCTTTTAAATAAGCTTATCCTCTGCAATGGTAACTTCAAGTTCCACTCTCAATGTCAAATGATTAATCTTACTTATCTCATGTACCCGAATGATTTAGTCTTATTATGTGGAGCTGATCAACATTCGATTAACATATTTATAGGTGTATTAAACTTGTTTGCTAGCTAGTATGGACTGAAAATCAACATTGATAAGAGTCAACTTTACATCTCAGTAGACGTGAGAAACACGACTCTCATATATGATGTCACTAGATTACAAACTTGATCTTTTCCATTTAGCTACTTGGGGATTCCTATTACTTGCTCCAAGCCAAAATATGTCGATTATTTACCTTTAATTCAAAGGATGAAAACTAAAGTGTTGGCATGGAAAAACCGATTCCTATCTTATGCTACTAGGCTCACTCTTATAATATACGTTCTTAACAACATGCACATTCACTAGACCTTACATGTTGCACTTCTAAAAAAAGCCATAAAGGAGATAGATAGAATAATGAAAATGTTTTTATGGTCTGGTCGGTTGGGTGATGCTAGGAAAGCAAGGATTAAGTAGTGTGAAGTCACCATTACAAAAAAAACATGGAGGGCTAGGTATAATCTCTATCTCTAATATGCAAAATGTTCTAATGTTCAAGAGACTATGGAGGCTAATAACTGATCAGAAGGCTATGTGGATAAATTGGATAAATGAGATTTACCTGAAACATGCAAATATATATATAGCAGACTGATTTTTCAAGAGAGGGGTCTTGGATGCGTAAGCAATTAATAAAGGTACAATCTCAAATATATCCTTGTATCAAGCATTGCATCAGTAATAGAGAGAGGGCATGGATATGGTTTAACAATTGGCTTGATATCAACCCACTAATCACCTCGACTAAATTTTAACATCTTCGAAATAGGATGCCTCTTCATATCAAAGTTTCCTCATTGATTGTTCATGGATATGGGCACGGAAACTTTAAGGGATTTCAATCCCTTGCACCTTAAATAAGTGCAATCCACAGAGAAGACGCAATAACCTGGTCATTGAATTCGAATGGGGAATATTATAATCGATCTTTTCATATGCTATTCATGAACTCTGCAGTGATAGTTTCCTGGTTTGAACTAATATGGAGAGACATTGTGTGCCCGAAGGCAGCTTTTATAACTTAGATTACAATCAAGAATAGGCTTAGAACAAAGAGACAATGGTGTAGAAGTGAGGATGATGTATGCCTCTTATGTAATTGAGTGATTGAAGATCGAGAGCACCTTTTTTTATGTGAAACTTCTCCAAAATCGTATGGAGTCGTGTGTTACACATGTTCCCAGAAAATGACAGTGGATACAACTGGGAGCAGGTTCTGAACTGGATTATTAGGAAATCTAAGTAAGGAAGCATTAATTCTATTCTCTTCAAAGCCACCTACACCATCTCCATTTGCAATATCTAGCATGAGGAGGGGAATTGCCAATGTTTCACCTATGCAAAACAGGGGAAATACCATATTGTCAAGCATATAATGAATTACACTAGAGCTTGCTTTATAGCTCATAATGTACATTCTAATCTTTCCATGAAGATGAAGAATAGATGGTTATTATAATGTGGCTTGTTTAATCTTTTGTTGGTTGTTGTATTATATTTCCTTCCTTTTTGTCATTTTGTACATATGATTGTTGGCATAACGCCTTGAACCTTCTATAAGATAGATATATTATTGTATTTTTCACTTGTTTTAATAAATATAGTCATAATTTCTTTTTACATTTTTAACTATTCACTTTCCAATAGAGATACATTACTCTACAAATCAATGTATTTATATAAATCATGATTTTATTTTCTCATATTGGTATATATTATATCAGAAATAATCTCTCTACTAAAGAGTGTTAAAATTGTATATTATTGGACCTCTTCATACTTTGCATTTTACTTAAAATTGTTGTTGCTATTGTTATTATATATTAGTATATATTATGTTTTTATTATATTTGTTTTTCAGCCTAATCCAAAACACTAAAGATAGCAACTTAAAGGGTTCAAACCATTCAACATAACAATATTGTTGTAAGAAAATTTTTCAAAATGATGTTTGAAAGATAGAAATGGCGTGTGATTTTGTGGTGGAAGTCACAAGTCGCTCAGGCCATTGAGCAAGTCTCTGGCGACTGTCCAAATCCAAAGCTAACTAAAAAATACATATTAATCTTACTTAGTTGATTTTTAGATTAAGTTGGTCCAAACTCTTTTCCCAATCGTACAAAACATTTATGAACTAAGAATGTCAAATTAATTTGAATATAACCTGCGAAAAATCAATTAACTATTGATAGAGTTTAGATTCAAATTTAATAATTATTTTTTATATTCAAACAATTATAACAAATTATTTAAATTTTGGTTAGACTATCTAAAATTAATATGTCAAATCAAGATTAATGCTGATCAAATTGGGATTTTTTTTGTAACCTAGACCTTAGAGCCGAAACACCAAGTTAAACAGACAGGAACTGAACTGGTTAGCAGGGACCAGACCTCAAGGAACTAGAACCAAAAACAATTGAAACTTTAAAGTGTCAAGTTAACGTAAGCCCTACATACGTGCAACAAATCTTGTCCTTTTCCATCGCTTATTGATACGATTGTTATATATAACCATTGCGTCTCTCGCTACTCACATATATGATCTTCAATAACCTACATCTTCTTCTTATGCTTCTTCCAATGTCAACCCCAATACCTGAATCAGTGGCCGAGAGCCAGCAGATCAATCTCTGGTTCATCGATCTGGAGAAGCTAAAGCCACACTTGATGTATATTTTAACGAGGTTTCATGCAGGTTATTTCAGGATTAGCCTGTCTCTTGGTAGTCAAGCTTTGTTGTGGAAGAATCTAACGGAAGTGTCAGATGACGCGAAATTTATCGATCATCTGATGCGTATGATCCAACCTGTTGGATTCATCATCCTCTGGTCTCTCGCTCTCTTTATTCTCATTTTACTTTCTCTTCTTTACGCCTTCAAATGCTTGTTTTTGTTCGACATGGTGAAAGCAGAGTTCTTGCATCATGTAGGGGTCAACTATCTGTTCGCTCCATGGATTTCATGGCTCCTCCTGCTTCAATCTGCACCCTTTGTTACGCCAAAGACCGTGTCCTACATAGTACTCTGGTGGGTTTTTGCAGTTCCTGTATTGGCGCTTGATGTGAAAATATATGGACAGTGGTTCACACATGGAAGGAGGTTTCTTTCAATGGTTGCTAACCCCACAACCCAGTTGTCGGTGATCGGAAACATGGTCGGCGCACAAGCGGCGGCTAACATGGGGTGGAAAGAAAGTGCTGTTTGCTTGTTCTCGCTTGGAATGATTCACTATTTGGTTCTTTTAGTGACTCTATATCAACGTTCGCCGTGTAGTGATCGGCTTCCGGCTATCCTGAGGCCTGCGTTCTTTCTGTTTATTGCAGCTCCAAGCGTCGCAAGCTTGGCTTGGGAAGCCATAGCTGGAGGTTTTGATACTGCGTCGAAGATGCTTTTCTTTGTGTCACTGTTCCTCTTCATGTGTCTGGTAAGTCAAATTTCGGCTAAGACAAACTCGAAGTGTGTCGTAAATGCGCTTATCATAGTCAAAATTGGAAGATACATCACGTTTTAAAGATCAGTCCCCACTTTTTAGTTAGTTCGTATTGAATCGTTGACAATACTAATTCTTTTTCAGATTGAAAGTGAAACAGTTAAAATATTCTCACAATGGTGAATCTAAAACTCAGAATTTTAATCATCTTATATAAGATTTATATGCAGTAATTAAAATATATAACATCGATCGATCTTTATGTTAAATCCTAACCTTTTTTTTAAATTTTGGGTCTGAGTCTGGGTTGGATACAATCCGAACCTAACCTAGACCGTTGTCATGCATAATCTTAGGGCTGCTACATGTCACTGGGTGATCATTCTCTTCGTTAATCTTTGCTTTAACATGATAGAGAATATGTAAAGCTAATTGAGTTAGCCTCACAAGGTAAAGTAGGCCTGTGCAAGTTTCAAACTCAAAGAGCTTTCACTTGAGAGGATGTGTTAGAAAATATGTAAAACTAATTGAGTTGACCTCACACAACAGCTTAAACTATTGTGGTAAAATGGTCGCTTAGTATAACAATCAATTTTTACCAGGTTTTATTCTCCAATCTGAACTCACTTGTTATCAACCCATATTAATCAGATTTGCAGACCCATACTCTTCAAGAGATCGATGAGAAGATTCAATGTGGTTTGGTGGGCTTACTCGTTCCCATTAACGGTCTTGGCTTCAGCTTCAACAGAATATGCACACGAAGTGAAAGGCAGCATTGCAAAGGCTTTAATGCTTCTGCTTTTGGCACTCTCTGTTCTGGTCTCCCTCACTTTGCTGGTTTTCACTCTGCTTAAACCTAAAATGCTTTCACCCGATAACGATCCCATTGCAAATCTTCTCTATAATCTCCCTCCACTGTTAAATCAAGCAACGGACCAGAAGCTTCAAGAGAACAAATGATTTTGGCAGTTACTTTCTTGTTGTTGTACTCAGTTTGATCTTCAACAAAAGCCTAGATATTAAAGTTTATGGTATAATGAATTACAAAGAGTTGAACCCTTTTAATTTTACTTTTATTTTGTGTTTAATTTTTAAATTTTTATCAAATGTTCAAAATTTTAAAATAGATAATTTAGTTGAAAAATTATCTCTACTCTCAAGTAAAGATTAATATTTAAAGAAAATTAAAAACTATATTGTGGAACATAAAAAAGTATTTAAGCATTCTTATTAATATTTACAACGTCGTTTTGAATTAAATTAATATCCCGAACTGTTTTAAGTTGATTCTTCATTCTTGATATATAGTATATCTTAGAAAATTATTAAGCATGGTGAGAAATATTGTAAAATATATATAAATACAAAAAATGGTTATGTTATGCAATTTAATGTATTCATTCACGAAACATAAGATCCATAAATGCTAATTTTAATAAGGTTTTAAACTATGAATTACAAATAATGTTATAAACAAATGCAACATATAAGATTTTGACATTTTTATAATCTTGAGATATTTTTAAAAGTTTTAAATTATAATTTATAAGTAATATTGTGATTTAAAACAATAATATATAGCTATAAAATTTTAAATTTTAAAATTTTAATGAAAATACAAAATTTCTCTCTCAAGATCGGGAGAGGGATATTAATATACGCAACTTTTTTATATTTTTTGTTTTTAAATATTCTTTCTAATTTAATTAGAGCAAGAAGAACAGAAAATCAACTTCGAAACCACTTCTCCGAAAACTATAAGCTCATACAGCTTTCATTCAGACATTGAAATTTTCCTATTTGTTGACTGAAATGCAAAATTTATTATTCCACGCCCACTTGCAATCATTCGTCTTTATCTTAGGAGTTGCGTGTTCTAATTGGATTTTTACAGAAACCAAAAGTCAGCACAGGAACAACAAAGTACGTCCAATGTTTCTATGCGTTTTTTTTTGTTGGTTAGCCCGCGAGAAATTTTAGAAAGGTCTCAATTATAAGAAGGTGTCTTTAAATTATTCATTTTTAGATTAATTTTTATTCGCATCGGGTCAACCTGTAAGCTGGCCAAATAGATTTCTCTATTTTCAAGATTTGAACTCGAGATCTCTGGTTAAAGGATGAGAATGTTGAACCAATCACACCAACCTATTTGACTTTTTTGTGCATTTTTTAAATAGGGTAGAAGACAGTAGGTCTTAAATAATAATAGTCTATTGGACATGGACATGACATCTTCAAAAAGGTTCAACTAGTGACCCTGATCTGTGTTTTTTTTTAATGTAATGGATGTAGTATTCAATTAAGTGCTAAATTTTGAATAAGAGAACAAGTGCCTAAATGACAAAATTTGTAGTAAGATGCACAAAGGAAGGGGAATATGTCCTTGAAGGGTTTGGACCACCATCATTTAATAGCTTTTAATGATCATTGTTATTAGATAAATTTTTAATTTTATAACAATATTTTTTATTATTTGATCTTTTTTAAAGATTTAAATATTAGTTCCTTTTAACACGTTAAATTTGTATATCTTAGTTGAATAGAATTTAAATTATTATCTCATCAAATAGTTTATTTGAAATAATTAGTTTACAAAATATTTAGTAGACAAAATTTTATTAAGGTGATTTGAAAATTTCCTTCAATTTAGATTGCTAATTACGATAATATTTTACATTTATTAAGAGTTAAACTCTCACAAGTCATAACATTTTAAAGATTTGGATAATCGTCTTTTCTCTAAGGTAACTTTAAAAAATCAATGATTAAAATATTAATATTATGATCGATTTAATCGTAAAAATTTTGAATCTTTCAATTTTAAATTAGTTGGTCAATTTTTGATTTGATTTATTTTAATAAATTTTATTATTAAAATTTGATCAATTTATTAATTAAACAGTCAATTTTGAAATTAATAACTTGCTATAAACGAAAATAAATTACCAATTTTATAACCATTTCTGTTAAACCTTAAACATTTTATCTTACCGATTTAAATTATTGTGTTATGCCTATGCTAATGCTAATCTTATATGTAAATAAGTCGAGGTCAATAATACTATCTAATACCAATTTAACTTAGAAAATCGTGACCAAGCTCGAATTAGGGTTAATTTTATTAACATATATTAGCATCAATATATATTATAAATTTGACAGTTGGATTATCCAAGTAAAATATAACTGTAATTCTTAGCCGTGAAAAACATTAGTGTGATAAAGTAAAACTGGGAAACAGCTTAAACCCAAAACGTCCAGAGTTAAAAAATATAGCAACTTGTGAAAGCAACTTCAGAGACTAATTAACAAATGGGAGACAGCTAAGATCTTTGTCCGAGATGCGAGTTTTTGTAGACAATAAAACCATGCCGTGTAATCTAGTCAAAACCTAGGACCGCTTAACTGTAATGATTAAAAAATGGAATAAGTTAAATTATAAATATTTTAAATTAATTATTTTTAGTTTATTTTATAAATTAAATAATTAATTTTTATAAAATAATCAATTTTATAAATCAGAATAAACTAATCAATTTTTATTTAACATTTTCTTCTTTAACTAAGGAAGTTTTAGATTGATAAAAAAGCATTTTAATTTTATTTTAATTTTTAAATTATATTTAATTTTATTATATATTAATTAAATTTTTAACTATTTTATTTTATCAATTTAATTTTTTAATCTAATTTTTAAAATGTCGAGTGTTTGTGAAGTTGGCACGCAAAACATAATCTTTGGTTGTACTCAAAGATGTCATAATCAAATCGAAGCCTGTCTAAATCAATTGAATTAGGTATTAATGTAACGTAATTTCCAGCAGCCAAATCCGGCAGAAGAATAATCGAGATTCTGTCGAGGGGCTTTCATGAGTTGGAACTTGGAAGCAAGGCGTCGGTCTTTCAATCCGATTTTACTCCCAAAACGACATTATTTTAGGGTTGGAAGAGAATAACAGCTATGCCTATAGATATCTGAAACTAGAAACAAAACATAGCTGTTAAGCTGCTTAATCCAGGATTAATTCATTAATTAGTTATAACATGTTTCAATTTTTTAAATGAGAAATCGTAAATGTTTTGATTAGGGTAAGGTTAGCAATAGGTAAGCTAGGACTAGGGACCTGAACCCAAATCTTTTCTTAGAGTTGACTTGATCAGGGATGACAATTTTTATCTAATGGTTTAAATTTGGTTGTTTTTAATATGTCGATTTATATGTTAGACTTAAGTTTACATTAATTTGAGATTTAATTATTTTAAATAAAACAATATCCTTTTATTTAGAATAGTTAAACTTCGGGTAAATTTAGGTCTCGGCTATCTAAATTTGAATTTAATTTTAAAAAAAGTTGTTCTATAAAATTGACAAAGGCTAACCTATGAGCTAGCCATTGCCATCCTCAGACTTGATCTCAATTAACTTGAAATTGATTATGAATAATTTATCATTCTTATATTCCATAAATCAGTTAACAATTTGTTTGGAAGTCTTAAAGGCTGATAGAAGAGACCTTTTAAAATATATTTATTTAATATATATCTAAAGAATAATAATTATGAATTTTCTTCTTGTATGTAAAAAGAAAATCATGCATCATACTTCAGATTCTTGGTGTATTCTAAAGTAAAGCAATAGTTCATTTAAAATTGTCTGAATTGAAGTTAGATGATGCATTTACATATAGAGAACTACTCTCGAGTGGAATTATGTTAAATAACCGTTTTATTATAATAGTTTAAATTATGTGTAAGACCAACTTAATTAGTTTTATATATTTACTAATACAACCCTCAAGTAAAAATCATTTGAACTTGAAATTTACATGATTTACTTTATCTTGTGTTGAGTAATAAGTAGGTAGTAGAATTTGAAGTCACAACTACTTAGTTACAAAGACTATGATACTATATTAAGTGATTATTTTATCACACTAACTTAAATTATTGTGTAAGGTTAATTTAATTAATTTTATATATTCACTTTCAAAAAAATTAATAATAACTTCAGAAGAAGAAGGAGGAGAAAAGCTCTTTTTAATTATCATTATTTGTGATTAGACACGTGAAATCAAGTTAACAAAAATAGGAGGAGAGTATTTATTTATTTCGAAAAAAAGTCTGCCATATTGGAAAATATTAATATTTATATAATAATTAAGAGAAACATGAGATTAGGTCCTTTAATAAAACGTGTAATTTTAATCTTTTCTCATCTAAGATTGACTTAAAATTGATCATTTCAAACTCAAAATTTTTATTACCTCAAATTCAAATCATTAAATTTTTTAGTGGAGCCAAATTATCATCGATGCTATCAATCATCCAATCATAATCTTATATTCATAAGTGCTTATAGTTAATGTTTTAAAAGTTAAATTGGTTCAGTCAATTTAATAGTAAAAATTTTAAACCGATTAAATTTTTATTCAATTTTAATTTTCAGTTTGATTTAATTTAATAATCTTTGTTATTAAAAATCGATCAATTTATTAATTATTTATTCAATTTTTCAATACTAAAAATAATCTTCTCCAATAAATTTTTAGAATATTTAATTTAATAAACTTTCAAATTTAAAATTCTTTATAACTTTCGGTTCAAATGGATGTAGTCTTCGAGAAGTACAGATTTTCGTACGCTGTGGCCACCCTCGTGTGACACACGAAAACGATAGACAACAACCCGTCTTCGAGAGCCGAAGCCCCGGACGCGGACATTGAAAGCTGCCTGAAATCATATGATTAAACTGAAATTATATTTGAATATTAGTCTGTCTCAGAAATCATAAGGTCCAATTCTTACAAGGCCCTGAATCCGTAAACTGAAGTATGGGCTCACTGCTTATTGTTGTGTGCTTTCATTGTCAATTACAAGCCACTAGTATAGCAAAAGCCTAAGCAGAGGCAATCCATGGACTTGATCGTTCAATAAAAACGATTTAAGTTCGATTTAATTTCGTTTGATTTATTTTCAACATTTCCAACCTAATGATTCGCTGCCGAGGAGACACGGCACGACACGATATGACGTTACTTCCTGGTTAAACAACGTTATTTGCTCCAAACATTCCTCACCTGAGTTCTTGGGACCAGCTGCTACAAGTTTATATATATATATATATATTGAAGCACAATTAATTTTATTAATTATATATAACAATTAGCTAATCTCTTTAGCCTCCAACCGTCCCTTTCTAAAATATTATTTCAAAATTTTATCTTAAATTTTTATAAATTGTTTCATTTAAAATTTTGGATAATTATGTTATTAATAAATGAATTTTGTTCTTATCATAAGTTAATTGAATTTCTCATTATATATTATATTTTTCATTTCTTATAATCTTATCTTCTTTCATTAACGAATTTGATTTCACCTTATCTATTTTATCAATATATGTAAGTTTTTATATTCATTCATTATAAAATCTCAATTTTATGAAACAACTAAAATTAATATTTTCAATTAATTGAATTTCTCACTCGACTTATAATCTTTTTTACTTCTTATAATTCTGTCACCTTCATTAATGAATTTGATTTCATGTTATTCATTTTATCAATATATGCACTTTTATATATTTATTCATTATAAATCTTAATTTTATTAATCAATTAAAATTTGTAACTTCAATTAATTAAATTTCTCACTTTATATATATATATATTCATTTCTTATACTCCTATCCTTCTTCATTAATGAATTTGATTTTATCTTATTCATTTTGTCTCGTATATCTGTGTTCTATATATTTATTTATTATAAAATCTCAATTTTATTAATCAATTGAAATTTGTAACTTTAATTAATTGAATTTTTCACTTTATATATAATATTTTATTTCCTATAATCATCCTTGATTAACTAGTTTGGTTTTATCTTATTTATTTTATCTATATATGTACGTTTTATATATTTTTATCTTAAAATCTTAATTTTATTAATCAATTTAAATTCATAACTTCAATTATATATATTTCTCACTTATACATACCTTTTGAATAATTAACTCGGAAATCTGTGTTCTAATAAAGTGATGATATTGAAAATTCAAAGTCAACTCAAAATTAACATGAAGTAATAGCTAGTTGAAGAAATTAACTATTTAAAGAAGAGCAATAATACTTGTGAAGCAACGAGGATACACAAACTTTCAAAACATTTGAACAACATATATCTTCTTGGAAATCATATAATTCTTGTTATGTCTTAGAGAAAGTGAAATCACTTTATCAAGAAATAAATTGTTATTTGAGAACTTTTTTATTTTACATTTTATTTTTCTACGAGCTTTTAGAAGATTGTTATATACTTCGAGTGTGAAAGGTTATAGAACTTTGAAAAATATGTAATTGTGAGTTTTGAGAAACTCGTCAAATTTAATATTTACATTATTATAGTGAAATACTCAAATTGAATATTGAGGAACTGAACATAGGCTTAGGTTATAAGTCGAACTGGTATAAATCCACTGCATCCTTCTTTATCTCTTTTAAATTTCTATATTATATTATGACGTGTTCTTTTTAACAAGAGACTCGTTCACTTTTATAAAAAAGTTTCTTCTGTTTTCAACTTGTAAGAGATTCATTTCAAATTTAACATGTGTTTTCTGTTTTAAATTTATTTAAACATGATTTATTATTCATTAGGCTCATTTCGTTTAAACAAAATCCTATCTCACAAAAGACTAACCGGTATAAGTCCACTGCGTCCTTCTTTATCTCTTTTTTTAATAAGAGGCTCGTTCACTTTTATAAGAGGCTCCTTCTATTTTCAACTTGCAAGAGATTCCTTTCAATTTTAACAAGTGATTTATGTTTTAAAATTATTTAAACACGATTTTTACTCATTAAGTTCGTTTCGTTTAAACAGGATTCTATCTCACAAAAAACTAACCGGTATAAATTCATTGTGTCCTTCTTTATCTCTTTTAAATTTCTATATTATATTGTGACGTGTTCTTTTTAACAAAAAGCTCGTTCATTTTTATAAGAGACTCTTTTTATTTTCAACTTACAAGAGATTTCTTTTAATTTTAACATATGCTTTTTATTTTAAAATTATTTAAACATGATTTATTATTCATTAGGTTCATTTCGTTTAAACATAATCCTATCTTACAAAAGACTCCTATCGCCTAACAACTTCACGTGGTTTAAAAGACTTTATCATCTGACAAAGTCCTACTGTTTTTATTGGTTAACTAAGATTTGTTTATTATTCGAATTGAAAAAATTTGTAGAAAAAATTACTCACAATTCATCTGTTTGCTTTATCAAGTATTGTATATATTCGTTCATAAATAAAATTAAGTTTGGGAGACAAGACATGACATGATATGACGTTACTTCCTGACCAAACAACGTTATGTTCTTATTTTGTCCATTTAGCATCCATCTATTTAATAAACGGATCCATAAAAATATATATACTAGTTACTACAAGTACTTTTTAAATATATATAATTACAGGAGACTCGTAGAAATCAGTTCTTAAAATGAATACCATTTGTTCCTTGAGGAATAGTGTAGAGGGGGACACTTCAAAATCTTGAGTCTAGATCAAATAAAATATATTTATAACTTTTGATTTGTTACATAAATTAATTGACATTACTTTTATAAAATTTTTACTCTTTTAGTTGATTTTGAAAATATTCAATGTACAAGGCTCCTGTTTTGTGAAAATCTCTATGTTATAATATACACAGTATTCTTTTATATTTTGATAGAGAAACTATTTTGTAAATTGAACACGTGACCTTGTAATTATAAAAGAGCAACTTTACTAATTGATTTATCAACTTATTAATATAAATACAACAGAGATAATTAAACTATTTCAAGTAGATTCAATTAATTTATGTTACTTTGCAAATAATAGATGTATTTCTTATCATGTGCTTTAACATTTTAAAACTGTTGACATTTGATATTTTTAATTATTTACCATAAATTTAAATTGATAAAATAGTAACTATGGAGTGACCTGAATGATAATAAAAACTTATATATTTGAATTCGCCGAATGATGATTCGTAAATGATAATCCAAAGAATGTTGAATAAACTCTAGGTTTTAGAGGGAGAGTTAAATGTAATTTGTTAGAGGAGATAACAAAGGCTGGTTCAGGCATTTTTATTTTAAAAAATAAAAAATTGGATTAGGGAAATTCAAGGTTAGCTTTGGATTGTTCGGACGAGGACAGAGTTAGGCTTAAGTTCAGACTCAATTGAACTTTAGATCGGGCCATAACTTCTTTTCTATTTAAATTTGACCTAAATCAAATTTGAAATATTTAGTATGAGTTCGAGTTTAATAAGAAAGAAACTAATAATTAAAAAATAAATCAATTTAATCGTAAAAATTTTAATCGACTAATTTTTAGTTCAACTTTTTGTATGTGATTTATTTTAATAACTTATATTATTAACAACTTATTAGTTCAATCTAATCAGATTTTATAAGTTCACATAAATAAATATATTTAATATTTGTTATTAAAATTTAAATTTTCTAATAAATAAGATATTATTTTTAAATTTTATAATAATTTAATATTAATTAAATATTTTAAATCTTAAACCTCTTTATATATCTTGGTTGGAATTGGTTGTCGGGTGGGTTCAACCCAATCATAACGACCCATGGACTGATCGGTCGATCTCTCAAGAATTGGCCTCATGCTAATCGGCTATGCCAAGCCCAGTCTATGCATCCATGACCCATTCGCAGGTGGAAGTCTCCCATGCACACGTAAAGACTTAAACCTAGCGCTTGTTCCTTATATAAGGTATAACTTTGCCATAATAGAGGTACGAGATCAAAACCCTATTCTCTCTGTTTTACAGCAGCCTAAACATTCACAAAAGACTAACTTGAGCGTCGAAGGGGCTTGCCGGATATCAACCCCCGGCGTGCCTTGTGTTGTTTTGCAGGAGCTCTCATGAGAAGCAGTCAACTTCATGGATCCAAACGGCAACGTGCAGCCTCGTCAGAACCAGGCTGAACCAATTGGCGCCCACCATGGGGCCCGACGTCAGGACACCACGTCCAAAACCACATAGATCACCAAAGCGGCAAAGACTAACCTCGATATAGCGTCGTCGCGGCTTTTCGCGTTACAACGGATGGGTTTGCAGTTACCTGCCACCCTGCCGCCAACACACCATGCTTCCCGCACGCAGTCTTCGAACCCGAATGATCAACCGCAACCTCAAAACCTAGAATAAGAAGAACATAGCGTAGCCTTGGAAAACAACGCTGGAACCAACATGCGCCCGAATCTCCAATACCTCTCAGATGCAGATCCTCCTGCGCCCATGCATACCTCCCTAACTCGAAAACAGATCGAAGAAGCGACGGATCTGTTGATTCGCCAGATTTTACAGTCTCAGCCGGACCAATAGCAGCCGTCCGCACGGCAGACTGGTATGATAATCGATCGCCACCCTGCTGAAGCTCTAGAAAAAATCATGGACGATCGGATCAATGCAGCCATGAGCTTCCGCCCGGATCGTCCAACAACTCAATATAGCTCTCACTTTACTCCGGCGATCTTGGATAGCCTCCCGGCAGGCGGCACCAAAATACCGACGCATGAAAAGTACACTAAAAAGACCGATCTCCTAGACTATTTGCAGCACTTCCAGTCGATGATGAACCTACACTGCGCTCCCGACGCCATTCAGTGTAAGGCATTTTGCACTGCCTTTTAAGAAGGAGTCCGACGATGGTTCAATAGTTTACCCCCATGTTGCATTACTTGCTTTGAGGATTTTAGGCTGCTCTTCCTCAATCAATTCGCCACAAGTAAGCGACCACAGAAGACCGCACTAAAAGTGATGCAATTGACCCAAGGAATGAACGAAAGTTTGCGGGAGTTCATCACTCGGTTCAATAATGAAGCGGTCGAGGTCCCCGACCTCACTTGCTCGTCCATGTTGGCAGCACTTATGAGCAACACGAGGGATGAGGAGTTCAAAAAGTCATTGGCCCTCGATCAGCCCCGATCCATCCAGGAAATAAGAAACAGAGCAGATAAGTACATCCAGCTCGAAGAAGTATTGAAAAACACAAAACGTATGGCAGATGACCGCAGGCCGAGCGGATGATTCCCACAAACGACAAAATGATTAGTCGAGTTGGAGAAAGCCGACCGATCAACAGGGACATCGACGAGAGTTCACCCTGCTCAACAGATGATATGCGGAAGTACTGGCGGCCATAAGAGCGGATGGAGAACCCCTCCGAGAACCCAATAAGTTGAAGAGTCCCTCCAAACATAGGGACCCGGATTTATATTGTCGCTTCCACAAAGACATCGATCATAACATGGAAGATTGCTGGCAATTGAAAAAAGAAATCGAATTCCTTATCAAAAGGGAAAGGCTGGGACGATTTTTGAAGCACGGACAAAATGTCGATCGAGATAATGAAAATAGAACCGGTTGGCCCGACAACTAGCGACAACCTTGGAGGCAAAACGATAGGAATGATGGAGGGAGGCAAAATGAGAACACTGACGATCGACGCGAAGCGAGGGGACGATACAGGGCAAGAGGCGACAGGAGCACTGGACAACAAGATGACCGACCGGTTAGGGTCATTAACATGATTTTTGGTAGAAATGCAACAGGGGGTCCACTGTTAAAGGAAGAAAGAGGTATGCCAGGCAGGTCGACGAAGACTTGTCGGCCAAAAAAAGAAGCAGAACGATGTGATGATATCATTCGACGAGTCTGACCTTGACGGTGTTAGTTGTTCTCATGATGACGCGCTCGTAGTAAATCTGAACATGGACGGCAACGAGGTGAAGCGGGTAATGATTGATACGGGCAGCTCGGTCGACCTATTGTATTATGATGCCTTCAAGCAGATGGAGGTACCAGAGGATCGACTACTGCCTATAGAATGACCTATCAAAGGGGTAACTGGAGCATCAACCTACCCGTTTGTCTGGGTCTATTTGAAAGTAAAGTTCGGACAAAAGCCGTGTCAAATAGAGAAGGACGTTGAGTTCCTGGTTGTGAAGTTTCAAGGGGCGTACAATGCGATAATCGGACGAGCCACTCAAAACGCCCTTAGAGCGGTTGTCTCCACCTTCTACCAAGCAATGAAGTTTCCAACGTCCCATAGAATTGGTGTTGCTAGGGGCCAGCAGAGAATCGCTAGGGAATGCTACTTAGCGGAAACAATGACACTAGACGCGGCGGTAGTCCTGACGACCTCTCTTGACGTGAGAGCCGATGAAGAAGAGTGGAATAATGAAACCCGCCGAGCAGAACTCGTACTTCTCAGTGAAGACAGGGATAGGGCAGCCGCTCGTTTGGAAGCCATCAGGTAAAAAGCAACGAAGTTCTATAACAGAAGGGTAAAATCGAGCGACGTAAAGATCGGCGGATACTTCCTGCGAAAGGCCGAGGCTGCCGGAAAGCATCCTAGAAAACTCGGTCAGACGTGAGAAGAACCCTATCAAGTGATCAAGCAAGCCGGACATGACTCTTACATCCTACGCGATGCGAACGGGAAGATTCTATCGAGGCCCTGGAACTCTCGAAACTTGAAAACGTTCTACCAGTAGATAAGTTTGATTTTAGTTATTTCTTTGTCCGTTATTATTCATTATAAACCTGTTGGTATTTTTTTCCGCCCCGCCAATCGGGTTTTTAACGGCCCGCGCCCTTGTCATCATCAATAAAGGGTTTCAAATTTCTCGACAAACAGTTTAGCAAATTGTTCAAAAGGAAGCCCGTCAACATCACTCGGCCTCGAGCAATTCCTTTTTTCTGGCCCTGCCAGTCAGGTTTTTTAACGGCCCGCGCCCTTGTCATCATCAATAAAGGGTTTCAAATTTCTCGGCAAACAGTTTAGCAAATTGTTCAAAAGGAAGCCCGTCAACATCACTCGGCCTCGACCATTGCTCGACCGGGTCGTCAAGACAAGATCCTTGGGACCATAGTTCAGCCTCGACCATCGATCGACCAGGTTGTCAAGACAAGATCCTTGGAACCATCGATCTACCTCGACTATCGCTCGGCCGGGTCGCCAAGACAAGATCCTTAGGACCATAGCTCAGCCTCGACCATCGATCGACCAGGTTGCCAAGATAAGATCCTTGGAACTATCGATCCACGTCGACTATCGCTCGACCGGGTCGCCAAGACGAGATCCTTAGGACCATAGCTCGGCCTCGACCATCGATCAACCAGGTTGTCGAGACAAGATCCTTGGAACCATCGATCCACCTCGACTATCGCTCGGTTGGGTCGCTAAGACAAGATCCTTGGAACCATCGATCCACCTCGACTATCGCTCGGTCGGGTCGTCAAGACAAGATCCTTGGGACCATAGCTCGGCCTCGACCATCGATCGACTAGGTTGCCAAGACAAGATCCTTGGAACAATCGATCCACCTCGACTATCGCTCGGTCGGGTCGCCAAGACAAGATCCTTGAGACTATAGCTCGGCCTCGACCATCAATCGACCAGGTTGCCAAGACAAGATCCTTGGAACATAAACTTCTGTTAGAGGTCCATTTCTTGGTTCTTTTTCGATGAACAAAGTATCCCCGAATTCCCAATCAATGTGTTGTAAAATGTAGTCCAAAGCATCTTTAAAGGCATAAAATCCTTTAAACCGAGGTCTAGCTATTTTATCAGCTTTCTTCATAATATATTTAATATTTGTTATTAAAATTTAAATTTTCTAATAAATAAGATATTATTTTTAAATTTTATAATAATTTAATATTAATTAAATATTTTAAATCTTAAACCTCTTTTATATATCTTGGTTGGGTCGGTTGTGCTGGGCCCGAACCCAATCATAACGACCCATGGACTGATCGGTCGATCTCTCAAGAATTGGCCTCATGCTAATCGGCTATGCCAAGCCCAGTCTATGCATCCATGACCCATTCGCAGGTGGAAGTCTCCCATGCACACGTAAAGACTTAAACCTAGCGCTTGTTCCTTATATAAGGTATAACTTTGCCATAATAGAGGTACGAGATCAAAACCCTATTCTCTCTGTTTTACAGCAGCCTAAACATTCACAAAAGACTAACTTGAGCGTCGAAGGGGCTTGCCGGATATCAACCCCCGGCGTGCCTTGTGTTGTTTTGCAGGAGCTCTCATGAGAAGCAGTCAACTTCATGGATCCAAACGGCAACGTGCAGCCTCGTCAGAACCAGGCTGAACCAATTGGCGCCCACCATGGGGCCCGACGTCAGGACACCACGTCCAAAACCACATAGATCAGTCAGGCGGCAGCAGCCAACCCTGATATAGCCGTCGTCGCGGCACTCGCGTTACAACGGATGGGTTTGCAGTTACCTGCCACCCTGCCGCCAACACACCATGCTTCCCGCACGCAGTCTTCGAACCCGAATGATCAACCGCAACCTCAAAACCTAGAATAAGAAGAACATAGCGTAGCCTTGGAAAACAACGCTGGAACCAACATGCGCTCAATCTCCAATACCTCTCGATGCGATCCTCCTGCGCCATGCATACCTCCCTAACTCGAAAACAGATCAAGAAGCGACGGATCTGTTGATTCGCCAGATTTTACAGTCTCAGCCGGACCAATAGCAGCCGTCCGCACGGCAGACTGGTATGATAATCGATCGCCACCCTGCTGAAGCTCTAGAAAAAATCATGGACGATCGGATCAATGCAGCCATGAGCTTCCGCCCGGATCGTCCAACAACTCAATATAGCTCTCACTTTACTCCGGCGATCTTGGATAGCCTCCCGGCAGGCGGCACCAAAATACCGACGCATGAAAAGTACACTAAAAAGACCGATCTCCTAGACTATTTGCAGCACTTCCAGTCGATGATGAACCTACACTGCGCTCCCGACGCCATTCAGTGTAAGGCATTTTGCACTGCCTTTTAAGAAGGAGTCCGACGATGGTTCAATAGTTTACCCCCATGTTGCATTACTTGCTTTGAGGATTTTAGGCTGCTCTTCCTCAATCAATTCGCCACAAGTAAGTTAATTACGAAGACCGCACTAAAAGTGATGCAATTGACCCAAGGAATGAACGAAGTTTCATGGAGTTCATCACTTGCTCAATAATGAAGCGGCCGAGGTCCCCGACCTCACTTGCTCGTCCATGTTGGCAAGACTTATGAGCAACACGAGGGATGAGGAGTTCAAAAGTCATTGGCCTCGATCAGCCCCGATCCATCCAGAAATAAGAAGCAGAGCGAGATAAGTACATCCACTCAAGAAGTATTGAAAAACACAAACGATGGCGATGACCGCAGTCGAGCGGATGATTCCCACAAACGACAAAATGATTAGTCGAGTTGAGAAAGCCGACCGATCAACGGGGACATCGACGAGAGTTCACCCCGCCAACAGATGATATGCGAATCTTGGCGGCCATAAGAGCGGATGGAGAACCCCTCCGAGAACCCAATAAGTTGAAGAGTCCCTCCAAACATAGGGAACCGGATTTATATTGTCGCTTCCACAAAGACATCGATCATAACATGGAAGATTGCTGGCAATTGAAAAAAGAAATCGAATTCCTTATCAAAAGGGAAAGGCTGGGACGATTTTTGAAGCACGGACAAAATGTCGATCGAGATAATGAAAATAGAACCGGTTGGCCCGACAACTAGCGACAACCTTGGAGGCAAAACGATAGGAATGATGGAGGGAGGCAAAATGAGAACACTGACGATCGACGCGAAGCGAGGGACGATACAGGGCAAGAGGCGACTGGAGCATGGACAACAAGATGACCGACCGGTTAGGGTCATTAACATGATTTTTGGTAGAAATGCAACAGGGGGTCCACTGTTAAAGGAAGAAAGAGGTATGCCAGGCAGGTCGACGAAGACTTGTCGGCCAAAAAAAGAAGCAGAACGATGTGATGATATCATTCGACGAGTCTGACCTTGACGGTGTTAGTTGTTCTCATGATGACGCGCTCGTAGTAAATCTGAACATGGACGGCAACGAGGTGAAGCGGGTAATGATTGATACGGGCAGCTCGGTCGACCTATTGTATTATGATGCCTTCAAGCAGATGGAGGTACCAGAGGATCGACTACTGCCTATAGAATGACCTATCAAAGGGGTAACTGGAGCATCAACCTACCCGTTTGTCTGGGTCTATTTGAAAGTAAAGTTCGGACAAAAGCCGTGTCAAATAGAGAAGGACGTTGAGTTCCTGGTTGTGAAGTTTCAAGGGGCGTACAATGCGATAATCGGACGAGCCACTCAAAACGCCCTTAGAGCGGTTGTCTCCACCTTCTACCAAGCAATGAAGTTTCCAACGTCCCATAGAATTGGTGTTGCTAGGGGCCAGCAGAGAATCGCTAGGGAATGCTACTTAGCGGAAACAATGACACTAGACGCGGCGGTAGTCCTGACGACCTCTCGACGGAGAGCCGATGAAGAAGAGTGGAATAATGAAACCCACGAGCGAACTCGTACTTCTCGGTGAAGACAGGATAGGGGTAGCTCGTTTGGAAGCCATCGTAAAAAGCAACGAAGTTCTATAATGAAGGGTAAAGTCGGCGACGAAGATCGGCGGATACTTCCTGCGAAAGGCCGAGGCTGCCGGAAAGCATCCTAGAAAACTCGGTCAGACGTGAGAAGAACCCTATCAAGTGATCAAGCAAGCCGGACATGACTCTTACATCCTACGCGATGCGAACGGGAAGATTCTATCGAGGCCCTGGAACTCTCGAAACTTGAAAACGTTCTACCAGTAGATAAGTTTGATTTTAGTTATTTCTTTGTCCGTTATTATTCATTATAAACCTGTTGGTACCTTTTTTCTGGCCCTGCCAGTCAGGTTTTTTAACGGCCCGCGCCCTTGTCATCATCAATAAAGGGTTTCAAATTTCTCGACAAACAGTTTAGCAAATTGTTCAAAAGGAAGCCCGTCAACATCACTCGGCCTCGAGCAATTCCTTTTTTCTGGCCCTGCCAGTCAGGTTTTTTAACGGCCCGCGCCCTTGTCATCATCAATAAAGGGTTTCAAATTTCTCGGCAAACAGTTTAGCAAATTGTTCAAAAGGAAGCCCGTCAACATCACTCGACCTCGACCATTGCTCGACCGGGTCGTCAAGACAAGATCCTTGGGACCATAGTTCAGCCTCGACCATCGATCGACCAGGTTGTCAAGACAAGATCCTTGGAACCATCGATCTACCTCGACTATCGCTCTACGGGTCGCCAAGACAAGATCCTTAGGACCATAGCTCAGCCTCGACCATCGATCGACCAGGTTGCCAAGATAAGATCCTTGGAACTATCGATCCACGTCGACTATCGCTCGACCGGGTCGCCAAGACGAGATCCTTAGGACCATAGCTCGGCCTCGACCATCGATCAACCAGGTTGTCGAGACAAGATCCTTGGAACCATCGATCCACCTCGACTATCGCTCGGTTGGGTCGCTAAGACAAGATCCTTGGAACCATCGATCCACCTCGACTATCGCTCGGTCGGGTCGTCAAGACAAGATCCTTGGGACCATAGCTCGGCCTCGACCATCGATCGACTAGGTTGCCAAGACAAGATCCTTGGAACAATCGATCCACCTCGACTATCGCTCGGTCGGGTCGCCAAGACAAGATCCTTGAGACTATAGCTCGGCCTCGACCATCAATCGACCAGGTTGCCAAGACAAGATCCTTGGAACCATCGATCCACCTTTACTATCGCTCAGTCGGGTCGCCAAGACAAGATCCTTGGGACTATAGCTCGGCCTCGACCATCGATCGACCAGGTTGCCAAGACAAGATCCTTGGAACCATCGATCCACCTCGACTATTGCTCGGTCGGGTCGTCAAGACAAGATCCTTGGGACCATAGCTCAGCCTCGACCATCGATCGACCAAGTTGCCAAGACAAGATCCTTGGAACCATCAATCCACCTTGATTGTCGCTCGGCCAAGTCGTCAAGACAAGATCCTTGGGTCCATCGCTCGGCCTCGACCATCGATCGATCAGGTTGCCAAGACAAGATCCTTGGAACTAACGATCTACCTCGACTATCGCTTAGCCGGGTCGATAAGACAAGATCCTTGGCACCATAGCTCGGCCTCGACCATCGATCGACCAGGTTGTCAAGACAAGATCTTTGGAATCATCGATCAACCTCGACTATCGCTCGGTCGGGTCGTCAAGACAAGATCCTTGGGACCATAGCTCGGCCTCGATTATCGCTCGACCAGGTTGTCAAGACAAGATCCTTGGAACCATAGCCCGGCCTCGATATCGATCGACTACGATCGTCCAAGATCCCAAGACAAAATCTTGGATCGTTCGGCCTCATCATCGCTCGGCCTAATTCATCTTATTGGCGCACATCAAGTGCGCTCATTCGCGACCTGCTATTCGAAGGGATAGTCTAATCTTTCACACATAAAAGAGGTAATGAAAAACGAGCCTCTATTTATTCGAATTAAAATCTCTGGTCACAAGCCCTACCAGATGAGCCTTACAAAGGGAAAAAAATCACTCTGATCCTTCGGGAGGAGAGGAAGGGCCAGCAGCAGGATCGGTGGAAAGAGAGAAAGGGCCAGCAACAGGATCGGCCGGAGGAGAGGAAGGGCCAGCAACCGGGTCGGCAGAGGAAGGGCCAGCAGCCGGATTGGGAGGAGAAGATAGCGGAGAGACGTCGTCTTCCTCTTCTGAGCTAAGATCCAGCTCCTCATCCGAAATTACAGTCTGCTCTCCCTCGGCCCACTCCCTCACCTCCTCCAAAGAAAGGCCGAGAGTAGCGGGAAGCATCGGCTCGGCATAATCCTCAAACGAAGGACACTCCGACCCGTCAGGAACGTGAATCTCATGGCACCTCTTCAGGACCAAAAGGGTTAAGTCGCAAGCGAATTCTAAGCAATCCCCGTGTAGGAACCTCCTCTTCCGTCACTTGATCGCCTCGACCCTCCCCTTTTTGACGGAGCATCGCAGCTCTCTCAATATATCCTTGGTCTTATGCCAACTCTCCACTGCTTCGTGACAGTCCTGGAGGAATTTCTCACCGTGCTCCTGCTTCGCCTTCACCTCTTTCTTCAAGTCCTCACACTCCTTCGCCAGCCCATCCTTCGCCGCAATCAATCGACTCCTCTCCTCCTCCCCCGTGGCGAGTTGAGCTCTCAAAACGCTCCTCGCCTCCTCCCAAGATCTCTTCTCCTCCTCCAAAGAAGAGAGTTTAGTCTGGAAGACATCTTTCTCTTCCTTAGCCTCTGAAAGCTCGTCCCTCAAAGCTTTCACCTGCTCAAGAAGATCATGGACTTCCCGGTCCAGCGATCCCATACGCTGGACCATCGCAGAGGACATCGCCAGACTTCTCACGCAGCTACGGATGAGGCGAGGCCCAAGCTCCTGATTGCTCAACGAGTTCATGAGCTTCTCGTCTGTTGGGAGAACAATCCTCTCAGCAATGTGAAGGGACACATCGAGGTCCTCGATCGATGCAGTCTTAGCCAAACTGATCGCAGGCTCCCACTTCTCGGCGCTAGTCGCTCGCCTTTTCCCCTTGCTTTCTCTCTCCTTCTCCTTCCTACCTTGACCTGATGGGCCGGACGATAGGTCGGCAACCCGAGCAGTCCTCTTCCTCCTCCTCAACGACTATTAGGCCTTCATCGGTCGGTCGGGTTACCACGGCTGACTGCTCGGGTGCGACAGTCAGGGCGAGCGCTGCAGACGCCTCGGAGGCTGAGAGCTGAGCAACATCCGAGTTGGCCTCTCCTTTCTTGCCCTTCTTCTTCGCCTTCGAGGAGGGCTTGGCGGCCTTGCGCTGACCCTTGGTAGGGGCGGAGGACCCAGGGAAATCTCCGACCTTTGCCATGGCTACACAGCAATAAAAACAGGTTAAGAAATCGAAACCAACACTTAAAATACAGTAAATAGTTATACGAGAAGTCCACCAAAGGGGGCAATTTCTTCGCCTAGCCCGTCAATTCGGGGCGGGGGGTCAATTAGGAGTGAATCGATCGAGGCCCCCCCGTGATATCCTCAAATGAGACGATCGAAGTCATAGCGTCCGAGCCTTTTTATGCGATCGATTACACCCCACTCCTCTCCAGAAAGAGATAAGCTCGACGCATCATTCCATCGCTCAGCTAAAGGATATCTCCGCGGTCGGGACTCAAAGGAAGATCCCGGAGGTTTCACAAAGAAGTACTTCGTCCGCCAAGCGGAGATTTTCGAAGCTGTCCCCGCCGGGCGATACCGGGCATCTCTGCACTGCAGGTGAGGGATCCCAGCCTCAGAGCTCGAACTCTGGTTCATTCTTAAAAAGTGGCGCAGATGTCGATCAAGGCGCATACCAAACCGATGGCACAAGAAGACTGCACCGCTGATGAACCTCCATCCATTCGGGAAAATCTGGCTCGGCATCAACTGGTAGTCAGCGCACACCTCGTCAATGATCGAGGCATACGGAAGTTGCGTGCCACCCACCGAGAAAAAGCTGTCGGACACAGCAAAATACCCTCCCAACTTGCTGTGAATCTGCTAGTTCCCAAAGGCCAGCCTGGGCTCCCAAGACAAAGGGATGTTGTTCCTAATTATAGACCGATTCAGCTCTCCCACGGTCATCGTCGATATATCTCTCGGTGGCCCCTCAACGACCAAGCCATCCTTCCGGTCACCCACCGTGACTTCTTTGACAACGGTTTTACCCTTAGGGCTAACACCACTTCTAGAACTGGTCGACGACATGTTCACAAAGAGGAAACTTAGAGGAGGAAATGAGAAAAAAAGGACGTACCTATTTGATGATTTGAGGTCAGAAATTTGTACAGCGATTGAAAGGAAACTTCGAAAACTGTAAGCAAGAAGGTGCAAATAAAAGCCGGAGAACAAAATGAGCGTGAAGAAAACCTGTAGTCCATCGGCGTTGAATACTTATAGAGGAGCGGTTGAATGGGCGTTCCAACCAACGCCTGACGCGTGAAGAAAATCCGAGCCGAGCTCAGACACGTGGCTGGATCTGAGCAGAGGTAAATTAGGGTTATTAGAAATCCGGAGCGGCGCAACAGTTGAAAAGACGTATGTGACAGCTGCATAACGGTTACAAATTTTGAATATCTGTCAGAGGGCACGCGTCGTCAGTAATAATTACTCCGAGTACCTTCACGCGCTCAATAACGATGTCCACCCGATCTACTTTGGCGCGAGCTATCATGTAATAAGCACCTAGGCCGACCGATCGGGGCAATCGGTCGACCGATCCCAGTACGAACAATCATGCACTATGCACTAATGTCCGACCGATCGGGCCTACTACGAGCTATCCTATAGACGAGCTACAAGATCCTTACATACTCCTTCGATCTTTCTCCTTGCTCAGACTCGAGGAGTAGGGGGGCTTATGGTTGGGTCGGTCGTGCTGGGCCCGAACCCAATCATAACGACCCATAGACCGATCGATCGATCTCTCAATGATTGGCCTCATGCCTATCGGCTATGCCAGACCCAGTCCACGCATCCATGACCTATTCGCAGGTGAAAGTCTCCCATGCACACATAAAGACTTAAATCTAGCGCCTGTTCCTTATATAAGGTATAACTTTGGTATAATAGAGGTACGAGATCAAAACCCTATTCTCTCTGTTTTACAGCAGCCTAAACCTTCACAAAAGACTAACTTGGAACACGGAGGCCACGGATATCAACCATCTGGCGTTTCCTTGTTGTTTTGCAGAGCTCTCGAAAAGCGATCAACTCTATGGATCCAAACTAAGAATGCTAAATTTCGCCAAAACCAAGCTGAACCATATATAATTTTCAATTCAAATTTTAAAACGTGCCCGTTCCAACAAATTTGAAACCAGAAGAACATTCGTCATCATCCCTATCGCACAACAAGACAATGGACTTGCTAAATTGCTTTTCTCGGCGGATCTTTGACATTAAAAAGGAAAAAGTTAAAAAGGAAAAAGTCCTTTTCAACTTTACAAGCTCGTCTTTTCTATTTTTAATATACTTTATTTCAAGTCATAAATCTTAAAAAGATGTTGAGATATGTTAAAAATTGATTAAAGATTTAATAAAATTATAAATTTTAAAATATAATTAAAGATTGTTTTCACCTAATACAAATTTAAAGTTTAAATTAAAAAGACTATTAAATAAAAGTTAATTAATTAATTTCTACTAATCAATTAACTTACAAAATTTGAAGAATTAGTTAATAATCTAATAGATATTTGACAATAATGGCTATTAAAACAAATCAGATCAAGATTTTTACAATTAAACAAGTCGTTTAAAATTTTTACAATTAAACTAACAAAATCAACTCAATTTTTAATCATTATAATGCTAGTTTAAAATTAATTTCTTATTTTATAGTATAAATAATTAGATTTAATAAAATTTAATTTATTAATTTCAAATATATTTGATTTGATTACTCTATTTAGTTGAACTTGAAAAGGATTTATCATCCTCGTACATTGACAAGGCTATATGTTTTGTAGGATTTTTTTGGAGGGTTATCAAAGTACACAGCCTTATCTTTTTTTGATGACAGGGATAAACAGAAGAAAAGCCTAAGACTTCAAGACCGCTACAGATAAAACATTATTATGTAATAAGCATTTAATGCCCGAAATAGGCATCTCCCACAAATGCTAACGTTGTGAAGATGAGGAGCCAAATTTTGCTAGAAAATTAGCACATTAGCACCCTTCTCTTAGGGTATGAACAAGCGAACAGTTCCAATCCTTCCTCAGGTGTAGCTTAATACCCTCAACAGTGGTCAAATAAGGGTGAGATTGAGAGCAGTCCCAGATAACTAGTTTGATGGCTTCCATAGAATCCGATTCCAGCAAAACCTTTTTGAAACCACGCTCCCATGTTAAAGTCATTCCATAGTAGATAGCTTGAAGTTCTCCCAGCATATTTGTAGCACAACCAAGGAAACCCGAAAAGCCAAAGACTCAACACCCAAACTCATTTTGCGCTATACCACCAAAGCCTGCGTTACCTAAGTTTTCATAGAAACTTCCATCGACATTGACTTTAATATAATCAATAGGAGGAAACTTCCAGGAAATCCGACGGTCCAACTTGTCTCCCATTTTTTCTTCCAAAAGGCAAGCTTTACGATAGGCATCGAAGAGTTTCATAAACTATTGTGAATACCAATTAAGGACAACGATTCTTGTTGAAAAACCGCCATATTTCTAATATACCATATAATCCACGGTCCCACTAAGAATTTGACAAAGAAATTATTTTTGTTATTTAAATATGTGACCTATTGGTCACAAAGGAGCAACCGTGTTATAAGACTCTCCAAGTATCCAAAATTAAGTGGATCCTATAATTTTTTAGGAAAAGAAAATGAAAGTTCTTTGCTAACTCTTATAAAAATTAGTTTGGGAGTAAGTATTATAAAATTTTAATTAATTAATTAAAATTAAATGAAATATTTAATTCAATTAACATTTATAAATTCAATATATAATATAATTTTCTTGTTTATATCAATTAAAGTACTTTTAAAATTAATTAAATATAAATATCATTTTACTTCTAGGACTCAATATATAGTGTTGGCTGGATTTTAATGAAAACTAGGACATGACTTAGTTAAGTTAGATTAATTACAATCACGCTATGTTATATATAATTAAACAATTCAATTTAATCGGTGCCTCGTTCCAAAAAATCAGATTGTACATAGAGTTATTTGAATTTTTGTTTCCTGTTATTTATTTAGGTTGCTTGGACATAAGTTGGACAAAATTAAATAATTTGACTTTTCGCAACGTGAGATTTCTTGTTCAACAAGAATTGCAATAGGAATGATAGATCGATCTGGTTTGAGCTTAAATTAATAAGATATATACTTAAAATGATTTTAATCATTGCTTTTAAAATGAAGTTAAAATAAAAGTTTAAATTTTAAAAGTTAGATTTCATAAAATCGGTTATCTTTAAATATGATTGAAATAAATTTTCTTTTACTCATAAAAATTTGAATTTTAATTAAAAAATGTTAAATAAAATTTATTTGATTTATAAAATTTACCAATTAATTAATAAATTGATTAATTTTAAAAATAATAATTATTAAAATAAGTCGAACAAAAAGTTTACCAATTCAAAATTTTTACGATTAAACCGATTGAACTTGTTTGTTTTTAAAATCATTGATTTTAATTTATCCTAATTTAACACAATTTAAACTAAAATGCTTGAATTAATTTAATCATCGACTCAATTATTAATACTTAAGTTAGTGTTATAAAATTAGATCGAAGTTATCTTGATAAGACAATAAGTTTAAAGTTGAAAAGATTCAATCAGATTAGATTGTTATAAAACGACTAAAGATTAAAGAATTTAAAATATGATTGAAATATATTATCTTATTCGATCGAATAATTTGAAATTTAAGTAAACAAAAGATTGTTTAATTGATTTATTTTATTTTATAAAATTTATTAATTTATAAAATTAATTAATTAATTAATAAACTAATCGGTTTTTAATAATAACAGTTACTAATGTAAATTTAACAGAAAATTAAGACTAAATTAAAATTTGATCGATTTAAAATTTTTATTATCAAATCGGTCGAACCAATTGAATTTTTTAACCATCATTATTAATTAATACTCAAACAATATATTGGCTCTGATGTGAGCATATCTCTCTTATTTGATTGGTTTAAAACATTATTAATGTATTATTTCCCATTGAATAATACCGCAAAAGGTGCAATTATTACACCAAAAAGGTGCGGGTTTTTTTTTTTGACATTAAAAGGTGCGGAATTAGGTAGACAAGTCTAAGGTTCCAACAAGGTTGTATCTACTTTACTAAATTTATGAGTTGTCACACTTAATAAAATGGGCTCCATCAAGAATAAGCCTTTAAGATTTGAATGTAACAACCTTAACGTTATTATCATCATTTAAATTAAATTTGACACTATTATAACTGAAATATCTAATTTTTTAACTATTATATAATTTTAAAATTTTATCTTATATGTATTATGTATTAAATATTAAAATTGTCATTATACAAATAATAAATAATTTGAAATTTAAATGTTCAAGATCTAAATATAAATGATTTTGTTTAATAGTAAAAGCTTTGAACTATCAAATTTTCTTATTTTGGTTTTTATTTTTTGATTTGATTTATTTTAATAATTTTTGTAGTTAAGAACCAATTTATTTATTAATTGATTGGTCGATTTTCACAATATATTTTAATTAAACTTCAAAATTTTAGATAATAAAAGAAAATTACTTTCAACTATTTTTAAATTCTTTAATTTTATTTAATCTTTAATCGTCTCTAAACTTGTTAAATCCTGATTTAAATCCTGATTCGATTTTTAAAATATCGCTTATAATTATCACAATAACTTACAACCTAAAATATATTTAAAGTTTAAAATCTCACATTAAATATATGTAGGTCCAATTAAGAATTTGATTACAAGAGAAATGTCTTCCAATTCAATTTTTATTATAATTGGTAAAGATTGTTTGTTTTAGTTATAAATAAATAAATTCAATCCGAGTTAATTAAGTTCGAGTTAGGTTTGAGTTTGATTAAGAAAATAAATTATTTTAGATTTTTAAAATTAACAAATTATATTTAATCGAAGTCCGGCCCACCCATTGGGACATTCTTCCTTAATTAAATCGATACCAGTGGAAAGTGACAATTAAATAAAACAAAAATTACTTCCATACCCCTTATTTATTGTTGAATATGACAACAATTAATTTGTTTTTTCTAAAAAGGGAAAAAGCATAAACCAAAATTTAAATTTGGTGACGAGAAGGACATAATAGTCAAAGGTCAACCCCGCAGTACACCGCCTGTGCGACCAGGAGGCAAAAAAGTCTTTGATTCACTTCCCACTCACACACACAGTTGGCTTCTGTCACCTGAGAAAATCACTCGCCGAGAAATTGAATGCTTCTTCCATACAACCCGCACGTGCCGTGTTCCGACACCGATTCGTAGATTTTCCATGAATTCGCCGTCACCAGAGAGCGACCGGCACTACTCACGCACGCGCGCAACGCACACCCCGAGTCCTATATTTGGCCACGTTTCGAACTTGGACTCGCTCTTCCTCGGGACATGTCCTTTTCTTGGTTGAAGTCCTGGGTGCTGGTTTCTTCTGCGTATTCTTGGGTTTCGGTGATTTGAGTTTGGTCTTGTTCGCTCTCTGGCGAGGAAGTGAAAAAGGAGGAGTTTGGTTGGTTGGTTGTTTAGTCATGGGAGCTCTTGCTCCTGTCTCTCCTTGGATGCCTGAGGATGATCTTTTGTTGAAGAATGCCGTGGAGGTAAATTTCTTGGTTTCATTTCCTGTTTTGGGTTTCTTGATTTGGTTTTGAAGACCCATTATGAATATGTAGTTGGTTTCGTGGAATTGCGTTCTAGTTAGTCTTTTGAAAGCTTTTGGGTAAATTTCCTGAGATTAGCTGTTTGTTCCGGTTTTGAGATGTGGATGTTCTTTTATTGTTGCATATCTTGTTTAGAATAAAAGATTTGCCTTTCTGGGTAAGGAGATATTCTGAGAATTTTAGCATTTTCTTTAGTAGTGGAAGTTCTATTGTTGAAAGATTATGCCCATTTATGCCCTGAATCAAGAAAAATTTTACTCCATTTCAGTGAGGTTTTGTGGGCTTTCACATAAATGTTATTGGTGGTTATCATAAAAGAATCAAAAACTCTATCCGTACTTTTCCCTGGATACAAATTAAGGTTGTTTACTTGTTTTACAGTGACTCTGAATGCTTGTTATTACTTTTCCTCGAACAGCATGCCAGTGGTCTTAACTGCTGCATGGAAATGGTAGTCTCATCAACATAGTAAGATGTCTCGCTGTTATGTTGATGTTACTTGATTTAATTTATGATGATACCATGTATCAAACTCTGATGGACGTGGGGTTTCCAAGAGTCCATGACAAGTGTATTTGAATTTCCCGACATCTAGCTATGTCGTGGAATTCAAAATGAAAAACAGATTCGTTTTGTTTATCTATAGGCATTAGGTGCCTTAGGGTAATAACACGTGGCTCTGCTTGAGCTTGTACACGAACAATATTGATGATATATGTTCATTGTTTTTAATATTGTCACCAGATATTTTTAAGCTACATTTCGCTTCTAGAGAAGTAGTTGCTGTGTTGGTAGACTGAAAGTCAAATTTCTGTTGCCTAATATATTTGAAGACAAATGCATAAATAATGTGCTTTTAGGTTGGAATGATTGGAGCTAGCTCTTTATAATCTTTAATGGCCTTTAAAGTATGATCGCCTACATGTGTCTTGATACTTGTTCTTTATCTGGTTATACGAATGGAAAAGAAAAACCTTGGAACTCCGACTGAAGGCAATAAATGGGCAATGAGGATAATTTGTCTTTATGTTATAGTATGTAAGTTCGTGCATGGAGGCAGGCTTATGCTCCTAGTAAATTAGTCATTTTAAAGTGAAATTATTTACCGCACGCTCCAAAATTTATAATTGTGCTATGCAACCATTCTGACATATTTTTTCTTATGCCTTCCATTAGCAAGAGCAAAATGCTCTAGCTTCTCTTTTGATGTTTGAACCATGATTTTCTTACGTTCTTGGAGTCCCTGATTATATATGTCTTTTCTTCTGTTCCAGGCTGGTGCTTCATTGGAATCGCTAGCTAAAGGTGCAGTGCAGTTCTCCCGAAGATATACAGTTCGAGAACTACAAGAACGGTGGCATGCTCTCCTTTATGATCCAGTTGTTTCTGCTGAGGCAGCTTTTCACATGATTGATTGTGAACGATCTGCATCATCTAGACTCCACAAAAGTGTAAATACAAAAGAAAACAAGAACAATTCTGGTAAGAGGAAAGCTGAGAATGTTCGTAGTTGCTACTATGCTCTACGCAAAAGAATTTGCAATGAGCCATTCAACCACATGGACCTGAGTTTTCTGGTTGCACCTGGTAATGATGATTACATGTTAAATGATAATGAGCCTTTATCTGGGGACTGCATTCTCGGAGATTCAGTTCCCAATTTGGGACTTCAGGAATCTGATTTGGATATTGTGCGTTGTGCTTTTCCACAAATTGAGGATGGTGATACTGACCATGTCTTCCAATCACAATTTCAGAATTCAGCCTCGGAAAGATTCCCCATGGAGCAGGATAATACATGTGAAGAGATTCCTCATATGCTTGGAGAGAATCTATCTCATGCTGGAAACCAATCTGTGGTTGAGGAATTATGTCAACAGAAAGAATTGCAAGCAAATGCTGACCCTATTAATGAATGCTCCAAGTTTGATGGAGACCAGGATTTTAATTCTTCAGTCCCGGAGTATGGTTCTTCTTTTCCCGACTTGGCTTACTCGTCACCACTTCCTGAGATGCAAATGTGGACAACAGTTGAAGGCATTTCAGAGCCCAGCATTCCTGTTGATCTTGGCCTAAGCGAAAAGGATCTTTGCGCGGTAGATATGGTGTCACTTCCTGTTAATGGTGACACTAAGAATGTATATACTCTATTCCATGCAGACTCTAACTTGAAACTAGAAATAACAAATGAGGGACTGAAGGATGCATCCACTAGCGCAGAAGGTTATCTGGCTGAACTTTCCAATTCTCTTCTGAACTTTGCAACTGATGATGATCTTTCATTCATGGATGTTGATGGAAAAGATGTGATTGATAAGACTTACTATGATGGTCTGAGTTCACTTCTTTTGAGCTCGCCAAATGATGTTCACCTGGATCAGAGACGTAATATAACCGAACAAGAATCATCATTAACAGCAGAATGTCTCAGAAATCGATCTGATCCTTGTCCAGGAGAGTCAGAAAAAAATCAGGGATCCTGCCAAAGTAGTGAGGCTGTTTGTAACACGCAGGTCCAGTGTCTATCAGCTCCAGCAGCTTTGAACCCTCAGTTTCCTGAAATGGGTGATGGAGTTATTTACTGTGTGTTAAACACTGAGGATCCTGAGATCCCAAACAATGATCATGTTATTTTTCCTGATGAATTACGCCCAAAATCAAATTCCATTGTAGCACGGAGGAGTTTGCAAGATGCTGGTAAACTGAATTCTTATTCTGGTAAGGAATTCCTAAACAGTCAAAGACCTAGTGAAGTTGGTTCACTGTCAGTGCAGAGGGATTTACAAAATTCTGGACAGTCTCAGACATGTTCTCAGAGGATAAGATCACAGGTCCAGCCTGAAACTGTTTTATTCCATCCAGTTGGAGATCATGGTATTAAGCAGAAATTACCCAGTAGTGAATCTGTTCACAAGATTGCAGGCAATACTTGCGTCCGTTCAACTATGCTAAAATCTGCTGCTAGAACTGGAGCATCGATGCATACCAAACTAGAAGAGAATACTACAGAAACTGCACTGGTAAAGCACTTCTGCGACAACTCACCTTATGTTTTAGAAGAGAAACCAGCTCTTTGTTCTGATGACTGTAATTGTTGTTCCCAGACATATGTTAGTGTCATTAAAGCAGACATGGATGCTGCAGCAACAATTGGTCAGCAAATTCCAAAGGCCAAAGTTGATTACACACATATATGTGCTCCTGAGCAAGTACTAACTGAACCCATATCGAGTATAGAAGAGCCACCCATGGAGAGTGATGACGAAGTTCCATATTTTTCAGATGTTGAAGCAATGGTAGTTATTTTTCCAGTTTGACGGATTAATAGGATTGAAGCTATTTAATTAATTTTCCTGTTTCTCTGTTTTTGTTAAGCTTGAATGTTTTGCTATTGTTTTTGTTCAGATTCTTGACATGGACTTGGATCCAGAAGATCAGGATATATATTCTAGTGAAGAAGGTAATACACTAGTTAACTGAATGCTTGCATGTATTTATATAGCTCGAAAGGAATGTTTTACTGGGTATTGCACAAATTATTCTGCCTCTTTATTATATTTGAATCTTGATCTTATGGAGAAAGGATGAAAGTTTGATCCTGGGTTCCTTGCTTTGAGCGTCCTTGGTTTATCATTTTTGCAAAGTTGGTATGTTGGTTTTTATTATTAAATTTCTTTGTATATTGAATTATGATTCAAGTTGTTCATCTTAATGAGTAAGAAATCTTCATACCTGGTTATTAGAGCTTTCTTATGTGCACGTGCTCCTTCTTTATGTCTTGTTCACTGAGTTGATTATAAATATCTATTCATATTCTCATAGTTTCTGTGAGCTCTGTATGATTTTTTTTTCCATTACATGCTTTATCCCTTATGTTGAGTGACTGTAGAACATTCTCTGCAGTTTCAAGATATCAGAATGAGGAGACAAAGAGGGCAATTATCAGGCTTGAGCAGTGTGCTCATTCTTATATGCAAAGAGCCATTGCATCTCATGGAGCATTTGCGGTTTTATATGGTCATCACTGTAAGCATTATATTAAGAAGCCTGAGGTAAATAAGAGCTTCATACGTGCTTTTCTTTCTTTCTCATTCTTTTTCTTTTGCATTGAGATTATTTATTGAATACCATGAGGGATGTTTGTCTTTATCATTCGGAAATATAAGCCATTCAGAGTAGACTTTGATGAGCTAAGAACATGAGTTCATTTGTGCTAGTGAGTATGAAATTCGCCAAAGTTGCTTTACCACTAATGTGTCGGTGATATTGATCCCTTTTTTCTAGTTCCATCCCTCGTAAGATTGTGTTTATGTGATTTGTGTCCTCCAGCATCAGGACAATGAATTAGCAATTGTCTTCTAGGAGTTTCATTTTGAGGGCGTTGCTGTCTGGATGAAATGTTAAAAGTATTCTGGAAAAGTTTAATTCGTAAGTTTAGTTCCCAAAATCAGCACGTGGGACGATAGATATTTATTTTTGGTGCCATACAGGTTTTGATTGGTAGAGGGACAGAAGATGTTACTGTTGACATTGATTTGGGAAGAGAGGGGCGCGCTAATAAAATATCTCGACGACAGGTGAGCTCAGTTTTGCCATCATGATTTAATGTTGTACCTATGATAACCTTTTTTGCTTTTCCCTGAAATTTTTAGGATCCTTTTGAGGATCATATTGGCTTTACAGTACTTTATTCTTTTCTGTTGCATACTCTTTTATCATTCCATTATTCTATAAAACCCAGGAATGTTAAGTTTATATCTCTTTTGTCCTTTTTTTTTTTCAAAAAGCCATAGAAAGGTCTTTCGTTTTTAGTGGCAATACCAAACATGCAATAAGTTTTACCTACTAAATTTCTATCTTTTGCTGTTTACCTTCTTTGGTAACCGATGGAGGTCATAAAGTGTGAGCTTTCTGTCAAAGCACATATAACACTTTCCGCTTTTGTTTGATTAGGCAATTATAAATTTAGACAAAAGTGGATGTTTCCACATAAAGAATCTTGGGAAGGTTTCTATTTCGATGAATGACAAAGAAATAGCTCCAGGACAGAGTTCAATCCTAACTCCTAACTGTTTGATCGAGGTTTGTTTCTATGACACTTTCAAGCATTGTCCTTTCTCATCATAAGATTATTATTATAGAACTGCAAGTTTTTTGAGTATGTAATAGAACAACTTGCGTTAGAATATTTACTTAGACAAGCAAAATTAACCGAAGGGAACTTCATTTTGCTTAACTTGCAATGAAGTATGTTGCTTCAAAATTAAAAAAAGAAAGGGGGCTCAAAGGGAACTTCTCCCTGCTGAAGTAGGTGTTTTGGAATTCTTTTCAATGATAGTTAGCCACAAGTTGCTATTTTATGGATGTTCAATACTTCACTGTTTCAACTGACATTCTGAAAGTGGTGCATTTGCAGATAAGGGGGCTAGCTTACATATTCGAGACCAATCAAACCTGCGTGAAGCGTTATCTGGATACCGTAAGCCAGAACCATCAAGATGGGAAGATCAAGCCTGAGCCAGTGCACAAATGTTGAGGGATTTGAAAACCATCAGAAGGTGCACCCTTTTTTATCAGCTGCGCTTTCTGGGTTCTTTTTGTAAGCCATGTTACAACTGGTGTATAAACTATAACTGCCGGTGAAGAAGGCTGACTCATGTTCTGTCACCATAGAAAGCATTTTCCTTGTATGGAAGATCACTTTCTTTAACTGACAGAACAAAAAGTAAATATGGATTACCAGTGACAACTGTAGAATAAAATGTTTTTCTAAACTGCCCTGTGTTACCAACGATCAACCATGTTCCAGATCTGAGTGGTAAAAAGCTGACCCCTTAGGAATGACAACCGAGCTTCAGATTAAAAATTATATACTTCATGAGTTCGAAAACTTAACAGGCAATTCAAACGTTAAATTATTTTATAACATTAGATAGGTGTAGCATATGATTTCCAGTGTTGCATTCTCCAGAAATGAGATGAATCAAATGAGAAATACATCTGATCATCATCAGTATTAGTAAAAATATAGTAAGGACCCAGAATCTCAAAAAGTACATTCCTGATGTAAGATCCAACGGCTGATACAACCTCATCTGAAAGAAAATAAAACCATTGATCTATACTAAAACAGGTATGGGACCACTAGATTGTACGTGTATGTCATGCTTAAGGTAATCCTAGACTCAAGTTTGGTCTGCGAATCTCACTATCATGTTCAAGATCCCACTCCGACAAGTCCCATTCTTGAGGTTAAAGTTACTTCCAGAGATGCCAAAAACGAAGTATACACTAAATGTTTCTATGTTTTCGGTACTATTAGTGATCGCTTTGGTGGAAGTTTTGTTCGTCGAAGTTGATTCAAGAACCTATACAGGTGACATAAGAGTGCTTGAGGATCTAAAGAAGGGATTGGTGCCGGAGTCTATTGCACCTGGCTCATGCCTGAGCTCCTGGGACTTCTCGTTGGATCCATGCGACCATCTTTTCAGTTCCAAGTTCACCTGCGGTTTCAGGTGTGACCGTGCCGAGTCCGGCTTGTTTCGAGTCACCGAGATTACTCTGGATCCGGTTGGTTACTCTGGTTCACTCTCATCCACCTCCTGGAAGCTCCCTTACTTGCTGACACTTGACATCTCAGACAACTCGCTCTCTGGTTCTGTCCCTGACTCATTTGCTAACCTTATTCGGCTCCGCCGACTCGGGCTCTCCAAGAACTTGCTTTCAGGCCAATTACCTGCTTCAGTTGGATCATTCTCCTACCTCGAAGAGATGTATCTTGATGATAATCGTCTAAGTGGAACCATTCCCTCAAGTTTCGGTTCTCTTACAAGGTTGAAAAGACTTGAGATGCAAGGAAACAATCTCTCCGGTGAGCTTCCTGATCTTGGTGTACTCAAAAACCTCTACTATCTCGATGTTAGTAATAACAATTTGTCTGGTCAAGTTTCATCTACACTTCTCAAGTCCCTTGTTGAGCTCTCTATGCGAAACAATAATCTACAGGGAAACCTACCTCAGAACGTAGGAGATTTGGAGTTTTTACAGGTTTTGGATCTGAGTCATAACAAACTATCTGGTCCAATCTTGTCAGTCCTTTTTGAACACCCTTCTCTTCAACAGCTAACCCTTTCTTACAACATCTTCACGTTCTTGCAAGTTCCAGGAACATTGGGTTACAAGAGTAAAATAATAGCACTTGATCTTAGCTGTAATGATCTCCGAGGCCTGCTGCCAACTTTTCTTGGTTCAATGCCAGAGTTGTCAGCTTTGTCCCTGGAACACAACAAGTTTACAGGTATGATACCTACTCAATATGCCCTAAAAGCAGCTGTTCCAAGCGCAAACTCCTCCAGGCTTGAGAGACTCCTACTTGGTGGGAACTACTTGTTCGGGCCAGTTCCTGATCCTCTCATCCATCTAAAACCTGGTTCCTCCAATGTGAGTTTGGTCGACAATTGTTTATACAAATGTCCAGACACGTTCTTCTTTTGTCTAGGTGGGGGTCAAAAGTCGTTAGTTGATTGTAAGAGCTTTTGTTCTTAGAAAAACCAAAATCCTGAGGTCGGGGTTCGATCCGCGGCTTCGACCAAAAGGGGACAATATCAATTTATCTTAGGTCGGGCTCTGAACCGCAACCACGTAAGCCGGTTAACCCACCCAAACCAAATAGCATCATCTTCTTCGCTCAGTCATAACTATTTCTGCTTTTAACTTCCTATTTTGTTGTTCGGCTTCGTGCATCACAGAGACACTGAAAGACTAAAACAACTGATGATAGAAAAGTTCACCAAGATCCAAATTTGTCTATTTTGATGCAATCACTTCCAAAGTTCAAGGACAGGAACTTCAGCTTTGTTTTCGAATTTTCCTTGTTTTATTTCAAGCTAGTGGATCAATCTTCTTCCGCGCACTTGATAGGTTATTTCTATAAATACAAAAGCAAAAGCGAAACAGATACGATAATATTATAGCAGCTTAGCACGGTAAAACATGGAGGAACCTATCTTCTGCTGGACTGGAATCACATGGGCATCACATGTATCTTCTTATCAAATTTCAAAAGGCATTAAAGTGTTTAAATTTTAATTTCTAACCGACTGTATCCGAGAAAAGATTCTCTGTTCAGTATTACTTTGTCTTATTCTGTTCAAAGAAATCTCAACTATTTATTTTGTAGGATCCACGCGGGATCCATACGTAATTTACGCGGGACTTATATAAATAAATGGCTGAGATTTATTGGACAGAATAGGACTTCATAATATTAAACAGGAGATCTGCATTCGGGGTTCTTTAATATCCTCTTCCCAAGAGTTTAACAAACTCAACATGAAGCCATTCTCTTATGTCCTACCTAAGGTAGACACTAGTCTCTATATTTTGTTCTCAGTGTGATCAAATCAGTCTCTGACAGTGGTAAGACTGCATACTATTCTCAGACTTTTACGCTGCGTTTGGTTAGCGTCTGCAGCATGTAAAAACGGATTGACAAAACAGGGCGAGATGATGTAAGAATAAGAATGAAGACGAGTGAGATGTTTGGTTTGTGCGACGTAATGAAGAGATTATTGCCTCGTCCCGAAAGATGTAAAATGTGTTTAGTTGCCGTCTTCAGAATAAAAAATAGTGTCAATGACAGAAATGCCCCTGTAGTATAATAAGACTTGTTAATGTAATTCAATATTATTATTATTATTATTATTATTATTATTGTTATTAATATTATTATTGTTGTTGTTATGATTATTATAATTAATGATATTATAATTATTATGTTTAATAATAATAATAATAATAATAAATACTTAACTATATTAATAACAATAGCAATAATAAAATAATATTAATAATGTAAAAAAATACTAGTAGTAATAATAATATTATTAATATTAATATTATATTATATTAATATTAATATCAATAATATTATTATTAAACATAATAATAATATTATTATTATTAATAAACATAATTATAATAATTATAATAATAGTAATAATAATAATAATTCTTATAATAATATTAATACATAATAATAATAATATAATAATAATAATAATAGCAATAATAAAATAATATTCATAATATTAACAAAAATAATCATAGTATTAAAATTAATATATTAATATTATTATTATTATTATTATTATTATTATTATTATTATTATTATTATTATTATTATTATTATTATTATTATTATTATTATTAATTTTAATAAAATATTATTAATTAATTATTAATATAAATTAATATATTATTAATTAATACAATATTATTAATATCAATTAATATTATTAATTAATATTAATTATTAATTAATATTAATTATAATTAATGAATAATAATAATAATTAATATAATATTAATTATTATTAATGAATATTAATAATATATTAATTAATAATTAATAATATTATATTATATTAATTATATATTTATAATATTATATTAATTAATAATATTTTAATAATATTTTAATAATTGATATTAATAATAGTTATTATTAATTATTATTAAATAATAATATTAAATAAATAATAATAATATTAATTAATATATTATATTATTATTATTATTATTATTAATTAATTATTATTAATTAATTAATAATATAAATTAATATATTATTAATTAATACAATATTAATTAATATCAATTAATAATATTAATTAATAATATAATAATATTAATTAATACAATATTATTAATATTAATTATTATTACTTAATAATATTATTATTAATTAATATTAATTACTTATTATTAATTAATATTAAATCAATGAATATTAATAATATATTAATTAATAATTAATTATATTATATTATATTAATAATACTAATATTATATTAATTAATAATATATCATTAATATTCATTAATAATAATTAACAATAATATTATTAATTAATATTAATATTTTGTTAATAATAATAATATTATTATTATATTAATTTTAATACTATGATTATTTTGTTAATATTTTGAATATTATTTTATTATTGCTATTATTATTATTATTATTATTATATTTGTTATTATTATTATTATTATTATTATTATTATTATTATTATTATTATTATTATTATTATTATTATGTTTAATGAGAGGGTATGTTGGTCTTTTGTAATTCTTGTCCTATGGACAAGAATTTCCGTACCACAGTTTTAAATTGGACAAAAAATTTTGTCTTTGTCCTTTGAAGACGGAACAAAAATGAGCGAAGACGGCAAACAAACACTACTTAGGACAGAACGGTTATATCCTTGTCCTCCATCCTCGCGTCTACAGACGCTAACCAAACGTAGGATTACTAAGTATTGTACTTTAATCTCATGCGAAACTGGAATGGCACCTAAGTATTTAACATCTTTAGTTTTATATTAATCCTTAAGTTTTAGAATATGAAATCGAAGTATCTTCAAAATAACAATGAAACACAAGCAATATGAATATTAAACACGAACAAATTAATCATTATTTACATGATAATTTAACTAAACTTCTGAGCTCGAATTGAACTAATTAAATATGACTCAAATTAATAATTTATTATAATTATTTAAAATTATTAATTGAAGTTAAATTAGAGCTAAATTGAGTTATCGATTATTGATATTTAATTATTTCACTCACTGCATTTTTTATTAATTTAAAACCACAATCTATGGAAATGAGTTTTCCTGAAAACCTAAAATTTACAATAAATTTTATTAATAATTTTAAGAATGAAAGAATTTTTCTAAGATTTTTAAATTATAAACTCTTTTACCCTTTTAGTTATTAGTAATCATCACATTTAGAGTAAATATAATGAGAGCTTGAGAAGTGCTTAATGGGCTCTTATGAGCCCATTTTGTAAAGAAAAACAGAAATATATGAAAGCCCAGTTTTAATCCTTTTCCAAGAAGATATCTACTAAATGGGCTAGGTTTCCCAAATTTTTATTTTAAACGTTTTAATTTATATATTATAGTATTTGCGATTTGATAAAGATACAATTAAATATAATTTTGTATAATTATGAAAATAATTCTAACTTTTCGGACTGGAATGGAATATTATTATTCCAATTTTAAGCAGTTGATACCATAAATTTGCATAGTGGTAATATGAAAAATAAATTTCCAAAATTGATAAGTTCAGTATTTAAAAATAAAGATGGAATGATTTGCGTATAAAATTGAGTTCATAATTTTATTTAAAATTTTAAGTTAAAATATAAAATTTTTATTATATATAAACTTCTTTGTATTTGATCCAATTTTCATCGATTTTTTCAAAAAGTTATCCATTAAGGTTGACAAAGTGAATAGAGATTTATAAATTTATATCTGATGACTGATGATTTATAGAGTGTCTGAAAATAATTTTGTTAATTATGGATTGAGATAGATGAGCAGTGATATACAAAAATAATAACAATAACAACAACAATGATAATACTTAGTAAAAATTTTATTGAGACAGAATCGAGAAAGTTCAAGAATAAACAATCTTGCCCTAACTAGTATAGAGACTTTTTCAAATGATCAACACAAATGAAGAAAATGAAAAGAAAATAGAAAGTGAAAATAAATAGATAAATAAAAGTAAAATTAAAACCATACATTTAATAATAATTAAAAAAACACTAAGATTAAATACAAAACGCAAGAGTTAAAAATATAAGAGAACTATCTGAATTTCTTTACCAGATGTCATTTACCTAAATCCTAACAAGTCAAAGTTTTCTATTGTAGGTCATATCTTCCATCAGCACATTGTCATATCTTTTTTGATCACCTTCTACTAATTCTAATTAGATCTCCCTATTTTTTTTTTACAATTTTACGTACAATTTTCTAGTATTTTCTCACTGAAATGTCTGAGTGTCTCCCCTTAACATGACCGGTGATACATAAAGTGATTCAAATAATTTCGTATTAATTTTAGGTTGAAGTGAAGTCCACTAGAAAAAATAGATTTACTTAAAAAAAGAAAATACTTGAAATTCATAAGGAGAATTATTTTGTATATAAAAATAATATAAAGATATAATAAATTATATATCAAAATATAGCTCATAATTAATGCATTTTTGGAATAAGATATAATATCTTGATTTAACCTATTTTAATATAATACACTTGGTTATATATGATTGCCTTATGCCTAAGACTAAGTTCAATTCATTTGCATTTCAATATAACTCAATTCACAGTTAATAGTTAGATTTGGGTTGACTGAGTTTTGAGCATCCAAAGCTTTCATAGCCAAAATAATATTGTTTTAGATTATTCAAACAAGATCTAACTATTCAACTTTATTGAATTTTAGATCATAACTGAATTGTATTCTGCGAGTCAAATCGAATCAACAACAAGCCCAACTCAACCTGACCAATTTTCATCCTTAAATGCATCAAGTTACAAACAAAGATGTGAAATGTACTTTGTACAATGCACGAATGGAATCTTGAATTTACTAAAAAGACTGCTTCTTTACATACTTTAGGACAGGTATCCATTCCAGGCCCATGCGTGGTAGTAGGTATCAAAGTTATTCTTTCCCCGCTTGATTGTTGTAAAAAACGACTGGATTAGAGCATGTTCGTAATTAAATAGGATTGAAAGAATAGTAATGAACATTAATATTTTATGTAAAAAAAACTCATAAATTAGAGTAAAAACTATGAGAAATGATAGAAGAATTTTACTATTGAAAAATTGGAGAATTATAAGGAGAAAAAAACTAGACCCACAAAAATACTCGGAATATTTTTGTCTCTCTTTTTTTTTTCTCACGTCACCTCTCTCTTTTTCTACTTGTTGGGTGTTTCTTCATGCTACTCCTACCTTTTTATAGGCAGGAGTATCTTATGTGAATGTTTAACAAAATGGTCAGTCATTTTGTCCTTGCTAGGCAGGGTAGGCATCAAATTTGATACCTACTAGTCACAATTGTTGACAATTCTCCCATTTGAAGATTTCATTGATAACTAATCATATCTTCACACTATTATTTTCTACCTTGCTACTTTATGTTGCTTATATTTTTGTCAGGCCACATGAAGATCGACACCATATAAACTTGTCATCATTGATTGCTTTTGTCGTAAAATCAACCAGGTTATCCATTATATGAATTTTTTGCATGTCCACTGTTCCTTCTTCCACTTTATCACAAACGAAATGATATTGAACTCGAATGTGTTTTGTATTTGAATAAAATATGGATTCTTTATAAGATGCAAAGCACTTTGGTTATCACAAAACAAAATAATGTTCTCTTATTTATATTCGAGTTCTTCCAGCATCAACTTCAACCGCACTGCTTCTTTATTAGCTTGTGTAGCTGCTACATATTCTGTTTCTGTTGTTGATGTAACTACAACTTACTATAGTTTTGAAACCTAGCTCACAGCTCCTTTAGCTAATATAAACACATATCCTATAGTGGATTTATTTTTATCAAGATCACGTACATAATCAACATCAACATATCATTTGATAGTAAAATCTGATCCTCCATAACATAATGCAATATCTAAGGTTCCCTTGATATATCTGAAAATCCTCTTACCAGTTTTCCAATGCTCTCGACCAGGATTTGTCATGTATCGACTAACTACTCCCACTGCATGTACAATATCTGGTCTTGTATAAATCATAGCAAACATTAAGCTTTCCACTGTTGATACATATGGTATTCGAGACATCTCCATTTTCTCTTTTTCATTGATAAGACTTATACTTGAGGATAACTTGAAATTAGCAGAAAGAGGGGTATAAATTGACTTATAATCTTGCATGTTGAATCGCTGCAAGATCTTCTTCAAATAATATTTCTGAGAAAGCCAACTCTTCCTATTATTTTTGTCTCGATGCATCCCTATAATCTTGTTTGCTAGCTCCATGTCCTTCATTTCAAATTCTCTAGCCAACTGTGCCTCAATTCTTTGATACGATCATTATTGGGGTCTGTTACCAACATGTCATCTACATACAATAGCAAGATTATAAAATCGTCTTTCTCAAACCTCTTAAAATATGTACAAGAGTCTGCATTGAGTCTGTTGCATCTAAGGCTCATGATGAAGGAATCAAATCTCTTATATCAACACCTCGGTGCCTGCTTTAAACCATACAGAGATTTGTTCACCATGCAAACCAAGTTCTCTTTTCCTTTTCTTCAAAACCTTATGGCTGGAGCATATAAATTTCTTCTTTAGGATCCCCATGAAGAAATGCAGTTTTTACATCTAACTGATCAAGATGCAAGTCAAATGTAACACAGATCACCAGGACTACTTGAACTATGGTGAGTCGAACCACAAGAGAAAATATTTCATTGAAGTCAATTCCTTCCTTTTGAGCATATTTTTTTACCACAATCTAGCACAATATCGCTCTACTTGATTGTCACCACTTCGCTTAAACTTGTAAGCCCATTTATTGCCAAATGGCCTTCTTCCTTGTGGTAGTGATACTCCTATGTCTTATTTTTATTCAGATCTTCAATTTCTTCCTACATTGCTGCCATCTACTGAGATGCATATAAACTATTTATTGCTTCTTGAAGAGTTGATAGCTCTCCGTCTTCAGTTAAAAGATAGTATGAAATATTGCTCTCTATAATATAATCTGAGTATCTGAAACATCATATTCAACTAGTTATTACTCCTCGTGTTTTGGTACACCTTTGAAAGAATCATTTTGATCAAATTCTGTTTCTACCTGTACTGTTGTAGTCTCTGAATTCTCTTTTGAAGTGCTAACAACTTCTGTTTGCTCTTGATCATTATCTTCCAAGAAAATGAAATCTCTGCTGATAATAATCTTGTGGGCAATAGGATCCCATAAATGATACCTTTTTACTCCTTCAGCTTATCCCAAGAAAATACATCTTCTGAATTTTGGATTCAACTTCGTAGTTTCTTAGGAATTAAACATCACATAGGCAGGATTTCCAAATATATAGAGGTTAGAATAATCCACTGGTTTACCAGTCCACGTCTCCATTGGTGTCTTCAACTTGATTGCAATTGATGGAGCTCGATTCACCACATAACAGGCGATATTGACTACTTCTGCCCAGAATTTCTTATTTAAGCTTGTAGTTCTTAACATCGCTATTATTCTTTCCAACAGAGTTATATTTTTCCACTCTAGTGATTGGTTTTGTTGAGGAGTGTATGCCGTCATGAATCGTCTTTTGATGCCTTCTTACTTGCAGAATTCATCAAATTCTTTACCAGTATATTTGCCTCCATTATCTGAGCACAAACACTTGATCTTCTTACTAAATTCGAGTTCCACCCGCGTTTTGTAAAATTTGAAAGTTGGAAACACATATGCTTTCCTCTTGATAGGAAACACCCAATATCTCCTCAAATAATCAATGAATGATGCAAAGAAATTTGTTTTTCCTAGGGATGTAACTGGTGTTTGTCATACATCAGAGTGAATCAATTTTAGAATTTCTTTGCTTCTGAACTTTGATGTGTTGAACTTCAATTGATGCTGCTTACCCACAATGCAATGCTCACAGAAGGGTAATGATACCTTTGTGAGACCCAGAAGTAGATTCTTCTCTGTAAATATCTCCATTCCTTATTCTGATATATGTTTAAGCTTTTTATGCCACATCAATGCAGATTTGTCATCTAGACTAGTCATCACAACGGATGTCTCTCCTTCTTGCAAAGTTACTTCCTTCAACATTTACAGATTTGCAACAGTTTTCTCTGCTTTCATAAATACCAGCGCTTCTTTAATCACTTTTATGATCTTATTTTGAATCTCAAATATGAAACCTAGATCATCCAGTTGTCCTACAGGCAACAAATTCTTCTTAGGCCCTCCACATGTCACACTTTTTCAATAGTCTGAGTTGTTCGATCTTATATATTTAACTTGATGGTGTCGATACCAACGATCTTCAAAGCTTGATCATTACAAATGTACACAATTCCCTCGGAGACATATTCATACTGATGGAACCATTCTCTTCGAAAGGTCATATGAAAAGTAGTTGTTAAATCGAGAAGCCATATATCAACAAATCTCTCTTACCTTCAATAATCGTTGTCGCTTCATAAACCATTGCACCTGTATCATCTGAAGTATTTACTACATTTTCTTGAGAAATAGAATCTTTCTTATTTTGATTCTAACAATCCTTTTTCAGATGCCCTTTTTTGTCATAATTGTAGCACTTGAAATTCTTCTTACTCATGTATTTTGATCTACCATGACTATGACTCCCACTTAGGCCATGTTTTATTGATCTTCCTCTCGTCACCACCAAGGCCTCTGCTTGTTGTGAATTTTCCAGCTTGTCTTTCTTACTTTTACGTTGACTTTCTTCTTCTAGAATAGCAACTGCAATATTGTCGAAAACTAGAGTGTCTTTTTTGATTGTTAAATTGATGATGAGTTGACCATACAAATCTGGTAGACTTTGGAGTAGAAGTTTCACACATTCACTTATCTCTATTGTGTGCCCCAATGATGTAGAGTTGGGAAAATAAAGTATTTAAAATATTTAACTGCTCCGTCATCGAAGTGGATTCCGCCATGCATAAAATGTATAATTTCCTCTTCAGAAAAAATTTGTAGTTGACTAATTTGACCTTATACAATTTTGCGAGATGATCTCAAATCTCTTTTGTCGTCTTCTTCTCCTCTATACTTGACAACACCTCATATGTTAGTGTTAGATCAAGATTTGCAATAGCATTCTCATCCATCTCATTCCACTTATTATCATCTATGTCGGCCTTTTGCTGATAGTTGCTAAACAATTATCTTTCTCAAGATAACCTTCATTTTCAACTTCGACAATGAGAAATTACTCCTATTGAACTTTTCAATCCAAAATTGTACTACCATTGCTTCTATCACGAACAAAATTTAGCTCTCACTATTTCACATTAATAGTACCCGCATGTATAAATAGTTCGTTATATGTTAATAGTAGCATATGTGTATGTATGAATAGTACCAGACACATGAATAATACTATATACTTAAATTACAGTAACTACACAGTTTAATGTAAAAATAAATGCATGAATAGCTGTCACCTTTTGTGATTACTATTCACCAACTTTCACTATACTCACTTAAACTCTAAACGGATTACGCTAAAAAAATTGTCATAATTTTCTCACCTCGTTCTGATACCAATTGTTGTAAAAATTGACCGGATTAGAGCAAGTTTGCAATTAAATAGGACTGAAAGAATAATAATAAACAAACATATTTTACATAGAAAATCCCTAAATTATGGTAAAAACTACAGGCAAGGATAGAACAATTTTACTACTGAAAAACTAGAGAATTACAAGGAGGAAAAAACTAGACCCATAAAAATACACAATATTTTTATCTCTTTTTTTTCCTCACCTCACGTCTCTCTTTTTCTGTTTGTTGTGTGTTTCTTCAAGCTACTCCTACTTTTTTATAAGCAAGAGTGCCTTATGTAAAAAGCTGACAAAATGGTCAGCCATTTTGACTTTATTAGGCATGGTAGCAGTGACGAAGTCAAGAATTTAAAATAGGAGGGTCCAAATATGTAATGTTTTTAAATTTTGGGGGGCCAAATGCACCATTAAACCTTAAATAACTCTATCCTTATATATATATAATTTTTTAAGATTTTGGGGGGCTCAATGGTGGCTCTGTCTCTGCATGGTAGGCACCGAATTGGGTGCCCACTAGTCACAATTGTTGACACTTATTATTTCAACTTCAGATCCAGAGGAGTAGTCCAGGGTTAGTTAGATTTGGAATTTGTTCATACACAAAAGAGTTCCAAAATAACTCTAAATTAGGATTCTAAGTTAAAGTCTGATTAGTTCAATTTAATAACAGCCACAATTGTTGACCCTTATTACTTCAGCTTCACATCCAGATGAGTGGTCAAGGGTTGGTTGGATTTGGAATTTGTTCATATGCAAAAAAGTTCCAATATAACTCTAAATTAGGATTGTAAATTAAAATCCAATTCGTTCAATTTAATTTGAACTTAATAGATTAAATATCCTTATTTTAATCAATTATATCAAAATAAAATCGTTTTGTAATAGTTTGAGCAAGTTCAAACAATAGACAATGATCGACTTCACTAATTCGACCCAACTTGATTAATTGTCATTCTCATTCCAAAATTAGGATAAAAGATATAAATATTCCTTGTAATTTAAAGAATCTTATAAATTTAGTTAAATTTGACTTAAATTATTAATAACGAAGAAAAACTCATAATATAAATTGAATCAATTAAATCTTGTTTAAATTAACAATTTATTATAATTATCCTAAACTAAAATAAGTCAAATTTAATTAATTCATATCGTGTTTAAGAATTAAGTTGAGATATTACATTAGTGACATTTATTAGTTCTTCTCTAATATTCATATTGTGTATAGTTTGTCTTTAGTTTTTAATAAAAATTTAAAATAAGATATTTTTCTAAAAATTTGAAAATTTTAATTTTTTTTTTGAGAATTTCAAAATTTAGGAAATTTTTTTAAAATTTATTAACCTACAAAGAAAGTCTGCTAGAGATGGCAATAAGTCGGACCCGACCCATCTACATTTTTTGTAAAAAAATGACAAAAAGACTTGCACCTTCCCTTCGACTACGAGTCGAGTTGGGTCAGAAGAACCCTGGTCGAAGCCTTACCTATGACCTAGTCCGATGTAGTCTTGGATCATGACCTGGCCAACCTGAGCCAAAATCGGCCTAGGCCAGGCTAAGACTGTCATCTTTAAAATTTATGCCTTTTACTCCTAAAATTAGTATTTATTATAAAAATGTCTCAAAGAAATATAGTACCATCTACAGTAGCTTCTTGTAAAATGATCTCACAACCTAATTTAACCAAGATGAAAGAACTTGGATCAACATTTTGTTATTTGGAACAAACAAAATTTTTTAATCCTTCCATTAAAATTTTCCTTTATCCTATGCTTTTAATTTTCAAATTGGTTTGTAATATATTGGACGGAACTGCACAGACAAGAAGCAAAGAACCTTTAGAAGGTCTCTATCTGACAGGAAGAGAGAGTGATGTGAGAGGGAATAAGCTTTGTCAAAAAAAAATAAAAAAAAATAAAAGCTTATCCAAAGGCAATCAATGTCCATTATGATTGAGATAACGAGGAACTATTCTAATATTCTAGTATGGATAGTGCTTCCCATTCCATCACCAGTCACTTCATCAAGAATATGGTATGGATTCTAATTATATATCTTTATTTTATGTATAGCCGTTATTATTTTTTTATAAGATATATATATATACAATTCTGAATTGTTGCTGATTTCATGTAAAAGAAGAGCAACGGCTTCTCGTGTAGATAAGAAAAAGATGGTAAATAAGAACACGATCCCTATTTTCATGGAAGTAGAACAGAATCACGATCTAGACGTAGATAGGCATCTAGTTTAGAGCAATGTTATGAATACCGTATTGGGTTTGATATTGGATTATTGAACTCGAAGCGAATCGTATTCTAGGTATCGATTCGATACAAGATCTGCTTCGATTTTTTTTTAAATTTATAAAATAGTCCTTAAAATTTTTAAAAATTGCAAAATAGTTCATATTGGTATATTATGCAGTTGTACTATACACTTTACTAATTTACTGTCTACATCAACCATGCTTTCAAAAATCTTAATAATAAATAATAATGACAATTAATATGAAATAACAATAATTTTTAATATTTCACATATAAATAATAACCACAATTAATATAACAAGGATAATCATCATCATTCAAATATAAAATTAAGAATAAATAAAGTATTAAAATATTATAATAATATAATTTCATTATTTTAATAAATAATATTACATCAAAAGATTCAAAACATCCAATAAAAAGAACAATAAGTATTACAAAAAGAGTTGATGACGAAGAAACAATCAAATAGCAGTTAAACCTGAAACAAAAACATTACAATTACATTACATATATAGAATTCAACATAAGCATAAAATACAATTAAAATTCAAAGAAGAAGAAAAATAAAAACTTGTAATTCAATCATCAATGGGAGGAAATCCATTAAAACTGTACTCACCCCAGTGATTCATCATCATTATCATTCAAATTTAATGCACCAAATGACATGTCAATGCTTTCTCATCCAAGATTATCTTCCAAATTCAAATCACTCACATCAACTAAATTGAGTTCTTCATAAACCCAATCCGCCAACAATAAAAACCTTTTAAGTATAAAAGTTATATGTTTGTTGATGAAAGGGGTAAAAGTAATCCTAACATTTATAGTTAAATACAAGTTAAATTTTAACATTTCACTATATTTAAATTAAATTCTAACATTTTACAAATAATTAAATTTAACCCCATATGATTGAAAATTTTAACATAAACTTTACACTTTCATCATAAAAATATAACATTTTACCTTTAAAATGAGCCCACAGTGTCACATATGCTCAACGTGGCATTGTCAGACATAATCATAAATTTTAAAAACTTAAAATATTACAATAATCATTTTATTATCTTAATTAATAAAATATTTTCTTAATTATTTTTTAAATTAACTAAATATTATAACCAATTAAATTTTTTGCGTAACAAAATCGTTAACCATAATTTTATAATCCCTAAAATTCACCGCTAGGCACTAGCCCTAATTTACTCTTTATTATCCTCTCTTATTGGTTATTGCTGTTTTCTACTGTCTTTTCATCTTCTTTGATTGCACCGACTGCGACTTCTTCATCTCTTTTATTTTCTTCAATGACATTCTTCTTTTTTTCATTTTTCTTTTAGAGTGGAGGAACGACGCAACTTCGACTGAAGGGAGAACGACCAGGGAGAAAGAAGACCTCGAAGAGCCAAAGAGCAAAGGAGGCGAGCGTGGAGGAGAAGACGACCACGGTGGAAAGAGCAGAGGCGGCGACAGTGGCGGCTTGGAGGAGGTGGCGGCAGCTTGGAGGAGATGACAGATGAGAGAAGACGAAGAGGAAGAGGGGCGATGAAGGTGAAGGTCGGGGGTTAGGGATTTTTAGTTTAATAATTTTTTAATTTTACAATTAGGTCCTTAGGTTTTTAAATTTTTACGGTTTCGGTTGGTACCGATCGAAACTACCGGTATCGGTCGGTACTGACCAAAAACTGACGATTATTTTTGACCGATACTGATGATTATATGTACCGTTCAGACGACCGGCCGGTACGATACCTTCCGGCCAGAACGGTATGATATCCGTATCATTGATTTAGAGACCAGGTGTGATGGCTCCAAAGTACAGGGAAGTAGGTTTATCCTGTTTTCCTATTACATCTCAAATATGTTCGAATTATGAATTATCACCGTCGCATTATTGTTTCCATTTGTTTAATATATTGAGTCGACATAGTTCGCAAAATATCTCGTACAGGTGCTCCAACCGAGATCTTGTTGTGTTAGGTTTACAAAGATGAGACTTTAACCCATTCTAAAAGTTAATTTTTTTCAAATTAATCCGCTATCAATCGGATATAAATAGTTCGATTAGACAGATATGGATCAATTTTTTTTATTATACCAAAGAGAAAATGAGATAAATTACATGATTAGTTTGAGCAGACTAACTTCAATCATATTCTTTAGAAAGATTAAGATGCATCGTATAGGTGCATTATCAAATGTGGTAATCTCAAACACAAAATTTATAATGAAGTTAGCAAATCAATTGACACACCAATTTTTCGCCTTATAAGTATTGTGAGCTAAAATTATCTAATTTTGAATAAATAATTCGTTAAGACCTGTAACTAAAAAATTGAGCGACATTGATGATTTAGTTGCATCGGACAGAAAATTCATCACCCACCGGATCAAATTTTAGACTAACAAAATTAGGTTGGTATTGGGTCGTTGCCCTAATCATAGCTCGAGTACATAGTGGAGCCTAAGTGAATGGAGTTGGAATCCAACCATGACCGAGGAGAAAAGTTATTGTCTTATCACTAAACAGAAATGTCGACATCATCTTGCAGACCATCAGGTTCATGTTCCTTCGAGATTTTTGATAAAGGTTTGGTTGTTAGATCACCGTGATATCATTTTAGACAGGAAAAAAATGTTGTCTTGTCTGCTTGTTTGTACGAGCCCACCACTCCGAATTCTATAAGATTAATCAAGGATTTGACAATTCCCGTTTTGGTTTTAGTTAATTGTATTTAGTCCTTAAACCAAATCTCGGCAATTATCTTCTCGTGCTTGTTGATGGTCGTGGCTAAATATCTCAATTTTATAAATAAAATAATCACATCAATCTTTTCTTATATATATTTTATAATAATTAGTGAGAAAAATTACTAAAATCTTAACGAGAGTAATAAGAAGAGAAATAAAATGCAAAAACTAAATCAACGTACATACAATTTACGTGAAAAACTCTTCTCAATTAGAAAAAAAAATACTATTCGAATCTTTATAGACTAAAATCAATCCGATATAATAATCAAGAGTACAATCAACAACTAACAACAATAGTCTCAACGACAAATATAATTATATTTAGATTCTAGTATAAATTAAAAAATCTAATCAATTTAGTACTCTCTACAAACCTAAGAGATACAAACATTGAATATCTATCGGTGATGATCTGCTTCCTCTTGATTATGTCACCAAACAATTGTTGTCCCATATGCTATAATAATAGAATAAATTTCTCTTTTTGTCCTCCTTTGTTTTGATTTTTACGACAACCACCTTTGAGGTAAAAAAAGATAAAGCCTATTTATCTCATCATAAATTGACTTCTCCAATAAGCCACCAAAACTTACCACTTATGGGACAATCAAAGAATTCTTTATTTAATGGGCCGCCACTTATAAGTAAAACAAAGCATACTCTTGCAAAACTCACATAACAAATGTTGTTGTCAACCTTCCTTCCTTGCATCACTAAGGCTCTGTTTGTTTCGAGGGTTAGGGATGGAATGGAATGGAACGCAATACACTTCCATCGTTTGTTTAAAGGTTTCATAATGGAATGAAATGGAATGAGATGGAAGCGGAGGGTTTTATGTTACGTTCCATTCCATCCTAAACAGTGAAAATAAGAAACCTCCGATTTTGAAGGTTTAGGATGGAACGTAACATAATAAATACATACTACCTAATATACCCTCAATAATTCTTCTTAATATCAACTCTGACCAAATCATAATATTAATATATCAAATAGAATATAGTAATATTTAATATAATAAAATTTATTAAATAATTAATAATAATATTTTCATATTATTAATAATAAATTATTTATATTTAAAATAAAATATAAAATTTATATTTAAAATTTATTTTTTTATTTATATAAAATATATAAAACAATTAAATAATAATACAATTAAATAATAATTTTAATATATTTTCGATTTTCATTAATAAAAATATATTAAAATTATTTTGTTTATATATATTAGTATTAAATATAATAAAATTTATTAAATAATTAATAATAATATTTTATATTATTAATAATAGATTATATATATTGTATAATAAAATATAAAATTTTATATATAACATTTATTTATTTATTTTATTTATATAGAAAATATAAAACAATTAAATAATAATTTTATATATTTTCGATTTTCATTAATAAAAATATATTAAAATTATTCTTGTTTGTATATATTAATATTTAATATAATAAATTTTATTAAATAATTAATAATAATATTTTTATATTATTAATAATAAATTATATATTTTATAATAAAATATAAAATTTTATATTTAACATTTATTTATTTATTTTATTTATATAGAAATATATAGAAATAATTAAATAATAATTTTCTATATTTTCTATTTTCATTAATAAAAATATATTAAAATTATTCTTATTTTATATATTTCTATATAAAATAAATAAATAAATAAATTTTTATATAAATAAAATTTAATATAATAAAATTTATTAAATAATTAATAATAATAATTTTATATAATTAATAATAAATTGTATATAATTAATAAATAAATAAATTTTTAATGAAAAAAGAAAATATATTTAAAAGTTATTCTTTAATTGTTTGCATATATTTCTATATAAATGAAAATAAAATAAATTATTTTATATATAAATCACCTGAATAAAATAAAATAAAATAAAATATATTAAATAATTAATAATAATATTTTAAATAATTAATAATAAATTGTATACAATTAATAATAAATTTAATAAAAAATTTATTAATGAAAATAAAAATATGTAAAAAATATTCTTTAATTTTTGTATATATTTTATATAACTAAATTATTTTAATATAAATAACATAAAATAAAATAAAATAAAATATATTAAATAATTAATATTAATATTTTATATAATTAATAATAAAATAATAAATCTATTGCAACAACCATTTTAATATAAAGGGTATAAAAGTCATTTATTATACATTCCATTCCATTCCATCCATCTTCCAAACAATGTTTCACTACATTACATTATGAACCCTTCCATCATTGCCAAACAACTTTTTACTATATTACATTACATTCCATTATAAACCCTTCAACTCCCTTTCATTCTATTCCATTCTATTCCATTCCATTAATTAACATCCAACCAAACAGGCCCTAAGTGAACACAGCGGTACACTGTGCACCACCTCTCACTACCAACATATCTATGCCCGTACTTTGTCAATTCACCCAAAAAAATAAAGCTAGCATAAGCACTTGGCACATATCTCACATTGTGGAAAGCTTGGGTTATACTATCATCGAGCTTCATCCTCATGGTCCCCATGCCTTGGATTTTTAATTTTTGATCACCCACCACGTTGACGTCGGCATACTCTCCATCTTGGTACAAAGTATCAAACAAGGCTTGGTCTTTACAAACATGAACTAACACGGTCGAATCCAACACCTAACTCTCTTGGCCCTCCTTCACCTCACTATGAGTAGTCAATAACAAATCAACTTCACCATCACCTATTACCACATTAGCAGATTCACCATCATCATCTACTTTAGTCTTGCCCTTCTTCTTTTGCATCAAATGGAGACCCTTGAAGTCCTCCATCATCTTTGGATAGTGGCTTTGGATATGCCCCCTCTCCTTACAATAATAACACTCCACGTTACTAAAGTCTTTCACGCGTGATTTTGATATACTCCTTGAGTCATCTCCCCTTCTCTCTTGATTCCTCCCTCTCTCAAACTCCCTCACAACTAGTGCTCGATCACCATCACCCGAAGAAACTGCATCAACATATGTCACCATCATTTCATTCTCCCTCAATAACATTATAGCTTCATCTAGTGTAATCTTCTCCCCACCAACAAGCAACATCAAGATAATGGGTTGGTAGGACTTGAGTAATGAAGTCAACAATAAGAGAACTTGTTCTTGATCGGTGATCTTCTCATTTGTATTCTTCAATTGAACCACTAGTTGATTGAACAGATTAATGTGGTCCTGCAAGGTTGTACCCTCCTCCATCCTCAATTGGTGCAACTCTCATCTCAAGCACAAGATATTAGTCGTTGATTTGGAGGCGTACATATTTTGGAGCTTATCCATCAAAGCTTTTGGATTCCTTCTCACTCAAGTAGTTGTACATGAACTCCGAAGCTATAGCCAACCGAATCGTATTAACCGCCTTCTTCTTTATTGACGCCCACTTGGCATCATAAATTCGCCGACTTGTCCGCTTCCAAAACCACATCTAAATCTTGTTGTACCTCAATAATACTCTTCCACACTAAAAGATTATTTTCCCATCAAACAAGGAGATATAAAATTTAGAAGCACTATTTTCACCTATTCTCTTCTCACACTAATTCCTCCCTAGATTAAACAAGCAGTCATTTTCCCTACACAAGGATCTTCCATCCACAACTCTGATATCAGTTGTTAAAAAAATTACTACAACATCAACAACAATAATAGCAAGAGAAATAAAGTGCAAGAAACTATATTAACCCAAATGCAATTTACGTGAAAAACCCCTCTCAACTAAGGGAAAAACCACAGCCCAAATGTCAACAAACTAAAATCAATCCACTATAATAATCAATAGTACAATTAACAATCAACAACAATAGTCTCAACGACAAGTACAATTATCTCTAGGTTCTAATATAAATTGAAAAACCTAATTAATTTAGTACTCTCTACAAAACCAAGAGATATCAATACCAAATATCTGTCGATGATGATCTGCTTCCTCTTGATTATCTCATCAAACAGTTGTCGTCCCACGCGCTAAAACAATGGAGAAGACCTCTCTTTTTCTCCTCTATTTTGGTTTTTACGACAACCACTTTTGTAGTAAAAAAAAGATAAAACCATGGATGCAAATTTCGTACCATATTGGACGGTACTGACCTATACGTACCGTAACGACAGAAAAATAGTACCGATACGAGTGTCGTGGGTACCAGACAAAAATTTCAGTCGGTACCAGCCAGTACCGACAATACCGGATAATTCCATACGGTTTTATAAAAATTGAAAAGATTGGGGACCAATTTGCAAATTTAAATTTGTCTAACCCTAAAATCCCCCCTGACTGCGTCCGCTTCTCTCATCTCTCTTCTCTTTGTCTAGCTCCACTCTCACCATCTCTCACTTTCATTGTCTCTCTCTCTGACTCTCGTTGTCGACGCCGCCTCAGCCTCGTCCTCCCTTAACTCCTCCTCCCCTCCTCTGTAGTGGTCTTGCGCTCACGTCGTCGTCTTCATCAGCTCATCTTCAACCTTCCTCTACGTCGCCCGAAGACGCCATCACCTGCTACAGTAGTCACCGTCGCAATTGAGGTCCACCGCACATCGCACCGCCGCCCCACTGATCTACCGCACGTCGCAGTCGCACCACCAAAGGGTTTTTTGGGTTTGTGTTTTTCTGTCATTTATCGTGTTTTTCTTACTTGATTAAATTTTTTTTTGTGTTGGATGATGGATTTGTGATTGTTATTGTTGAATGCCGATGGTATTGCCAAATTGGGATTGCTTGTATTTCTGAATTGGTTGTATTTCTGTTAGTGTTGAGTTGAAAATTGAAGTTGAAATTGGGTATGTTGTTGTGTTGACCTGACGGTGTTGAACTGTTGATTGATTATGTTGAAGCCTAGTTGAAGTTGAAGTTGCTCGAAGGGTTTTGTCTTGTGATTGTTGAAGACTTGAAGTTAATTCTATTGAAGGTGTATTGTTGAAGACTTGAAGTTACAATTCTGTATTTGTGATTTGGAATTTGGAAATGGGTATACTGGTAGTCTGGTATAGTATAGTTGTTGACTGTGAAAAACTGAAAATTGGAAATGAAAGTATGTTATTTTGTAAGTTGTGTTTGGTATTGGATTTGGATTTTGAACCATTGTTATCAATTGAAAATTTGAAATTCCTTAATTTTATGTTATAATTATAAATAATTATCTTGTTAGAACTTAGAACTTTAGAAGTTAAATGCAATTGGTATATGCAAAACTAAAATATATAAAATCAATTGTTATAATTAATAAAATATAATGCATATTAACTAAAATTTACAATTTTAATAAAAGTTTCAAATATATGTTTGAACTTTTATTATATAAAATATATAAAATCAAATCACAAAATTAAAGTATTAATTTTTGTTGATTTTTATTTTAGTAAAATAATCATTTACATCCAATTCTATTTACAATTGCATACATACTTTACAACATACTTAAGGAAACTATTCAAACACTTTTTCACTTTTTAATCATTAATTATAATGATAAACTACACATTTAGGTTGTCTTTTCGTATTTGATATATTGTAAAAGAAAATTATACACGCCAAATATTGTGTTGGAAATGAAATTGAAAATTGTTGGAATTGAAAATGGAAAGTGTTTGGAAATGTTAGAAATGGAAATAAAATTATGAATATTTTGTCATTGTTTGAATTGGAAATTGTTGAAATGAAAATAAAATTATGAATGTTTTGTCATTGTTGTAATTGAAAATTGTTAGAATTGGTAATAGAATCGTGATTATTTTATGATTGTTGGAAATTGTTGGAATTGGTAATGGAATCATGATTGTTTTGTAATTATTGAAAATTTTTCGAAATTGGTAATGAAATTATGATTGTTTTGTAATTGTTAGGATTGGACATTGTTAGTTATTGTTGAAATGGAAATGGAATTATGATTGTTTTGTGATTGTTGAAATTGAAAATTGTTGGAATTCGTAATGAGATTATGAATATTTTGTGATTGTTGGGATTGAAAATTGTTAGAATTGGTAATGGAACCATGATTGTTTTGTGATTGTTGGGATTGAAAATTATTAGAATTGGTAATGAAACCATGATTGTTTTGTGATAGTTGGAAATTATTGGAATTGGTAATGGAATCATGAATCATGATTGTTTTGTATTTTTTGGAAATTATTGGAATTGGTAATGGAATCATGATTGTTTTGTGATTGTTAGAATTGGTAATGAAATTATGAATGTTTTGTGATTGTTGGGATTGAAAATTCTTGGTTATTGTTGGAATGGAAATAGAATTATGAATGTTTTGTGATTATTGGAGTTAGAAATTGTTAGGAGTGGAAATACAATAATGAGTGTTTTGTGATTGTTGGAATTGGAAATTGTTAGAAATGGAAAAACAATAATAAATATTTTGTGATTGTTGGAATTAGAAAATGTTAGGAATGGAAATACAATAATAAATGTTTTGTGATTATTGGAATTGAAAATTGTTAGAAATGGAAATACAATAATGAATGTTTTGTGATTGTTGGAATTGGAAATTGTTAGGAATAGAAATACAATAATGAATGTTTTGTGATTGTTGGAATTGTTAGAAATTGTTAGGAATGGAAATACAATAATTAATATTTTGTTATTGTTGGAATTGGAAATTGTTAGAAATTGTTATGAATGGAAATACAATAATGAAAGTTTTGTGATTGTTGGAATTGAAAATTGTTAGGAATGGAAATACAATAATGAATATTTTGTGACTGTTGAAACTGAAAATTGTTAGAAATGGAAATACAATAATGAATGCTTTGTGATTGTTGGAATTGAAAATTGTTAGAAATTGTTAGAAATGAAAATACAATAATGAATGTTTTGTGATTGTTGAAATTGAAAAATGTTAGAGATTGTTAAGAATGGAAATACAATAATGAATGTTTTGTGATTGTTGGAATTAGAAATTGTTAGGAATGAAAATACAATAATGAATGTTTTGTGATTGTTGTAATTGGAAATGGTTAGAAATTGTTCGGAATGAAAATACAATAATGAATGTCTTGTGATTGTTTGAATTGAAAATTGTTAGAAAATATTAGAAATCGAATAATAATAATAAATATTTTGTGATTGTTAGAATTGAAAATTGTTAGAAATGGAAGGAAATAGAAATGACATTATGATTGTTTTGTAATTGTTGAAATTGCAAATTGTTGGAGTATGTTTTGTGTTACTTATTATATATGTTGAATGTTTTGAATTATTAGCGTTTAACTTATATAAAATGAATTATATTATATAAGATGGATATGCATATTGTCATTGCATACTGAAATTATGTATTATTTGTTTTTGTATACAGATAAAAGGAAGGAAGTTCAAATACTCCCGGTCAACCTACTTCAAGAAGATATAGTGATCCAGCTTGGGCTCACGCTGGTATAATTTTCGGTCAAAAGAATCATACCATTTGCTTTTTTTGTAACAAGCATTTGAAAGGTGGAGGAATTGCCCGATTGAAAAGGTATTTAATTGGGTTAAAGGAGATGTGGAAGCATATAAAAAAGTAAATTATGGTTTGAAGTAGCAGATGAAAATATTGCTTGATGAACATCAATCTGAAAAAGATAGAAGGGAAATATTGAATTTTGAAATTGGTAGTGGAAGTTCGTTTTCTGATTTCCGTGGTGATTATGGAAATGTTGAAGGTGGAAGTGGTACTGGTACTGGTATTGGTGTTTCATCTCAGGATCATGAAGAATATGATGTGAGGAAGAGAAGAAGGCAGATGACCAGTTTCTTTGCACCACAAATAACTCTTAGAGCCCAACCTTCAATTCGTAAATGCAATGCAATCAAGATGTGACTCACAGTGTCAATATGTCAGTAACTAGATGATAGTATGATATAGGTTCGCCATTCAATGCTTCTCAATCTTATTATTATTAACCTATGATAGATGCAATAGCCTCTTATGGTCCAGGATACAAAGGGCCATCGATTGATGATTTAAGAGGTAAACTTTTAAGTTGTGTTGTTTCTGAAATTAGAACTTATTTGGTTGAAAGAATAGTGAGTTGGGGTACTTATGAATGTTCAATTATGTGTCATGGTTGGACAAATAGGAGACAAGAGCCTATTATAAATCTTTGGTTTATTCTTCAAATGGCTCTATATTTTTGAAATCTATTGATGCATTTGGCCTTATTAAAAATGCTGAGAGTTTGTTTGGGATATTTGATGAAGTAGAGCCGAAAAACATTGTTCAGTTTATTACTGACAATGATTTCGCCTATAAAGCAGCAGTGAAAAGGTTGTAGAATACCTATAATTTATTTTTTTAAACTTCTTTTGTTGTACATTGCATTAGCTTAATGCTAGAGAATATGGGAGATCCTAGGTATTTTTTGTTATTGATGAGACTATACAAAAGGCTAAAAAGGTGACAAATTTCATTTATAATCATGCATAGGTTTTGAATTTGATGAGAAGAGAATTTACTAATGATAGGAATTTGTGTCGCCCTGTTGTGACAAGATTTGCAACAAATTTCTTATCACTTCAGTCTTTTGTTTCGATGAAGAAAAAGTTAAGGAAAATATTTACAAGTGATAAGTAGGTTGCATCTCAGCATGCTAGGTCTAATGCTGAAATGGAGGTTTGTAGTATTATACTAGAAGATAGAAAATTTTGGTCGCAACGTCAATTTGTTATTCGAGTTTGTGAGCCTTTGGTAAGGGTGCTTCTGTTGGCTGATAGTGAATAAAAGCCAACAATGAGTTATATTTTTTATGTTATGGAGAGAGCGACGGAAACAAATCAAGACCAATTTAAAAATTAGGCCTTCTTTATACATACCATATCTCTCAATCATTAATAAGAGAAGGGAAGGACAATTTTCTTCTCCATTGTTTACAGTTGGGGCATTTTTGAATCCTAATGTGTATTTTAGACTGGATCTTGCAAAGCAAACTGATTGGGGCATTTTTGAATCCTAGTGTGTATTTTAGACTGGATCTTGTAAAGCAAATTGAAGTTAGTAGAGGAATGCTTTTTACAATTACAACAATTGTTTCTCATAACGCAATGCAAGATCTTTTAAGCTCACAAATGGAGCTTTATAAGTTATGTTATGGGGATTTTGGAATGCCGATTGCTATTCGACAAAGAGGAAAACTTTCTCCAGGTGTTAATTATTTTCTATTTCTTATTTGTTGAAAATTAATTATCAATTTATTTTGTTTATAACATTACTTTTGTTATCTTATAACTTGCAGTTTCTTGGTGGGATCAATTCAGAAATAGTGTTCCAAAATTGAAAAGGTTTGCGATTCGAATTTTAAGTCAATGTATGAGTGGAGCTGGGTGTGAATGAAATTGGAGCACATTTGAATTTATTCACTCAAAGAAAAGGAATAAATTGGAGCATAAAAGGTTGAATGACTTAGTTTATGTTCGTTACAATTTAAAGTTCGGGAAATGTATGTTATTTTCATTATTATCATTATTAATTTTGATATAATTTCTTATAATTTTCTAATAATTAAATTTAATTGTTTACTAGGAGTCATAATAACACAAGTAGTTCAAATGATCCAATTGTCATTGATAATATTGATGTTTTGACGGATTGAGTTTCTAAAGAACCCAATTTGGTTGATATGAATAATTTGGATTTGGAAGATAACCTTGAATGGAAAACATTGTCATGTCATTTAGTAAATTGAATTTGAATGATAATGATGATGAAGCTCCTCTCAATGATGATGATTTTGTACCAAATGATCACTGGAGTCAGTGCAATTCTAGTGAGTTTCCTCCCATTGACGATTGAATTCCAAGTTTTCGTTTTTCCTCTTTTTTAATTTTAATTGTATTTAATGTTTATGTTAAATTCTATATATGTAATATAACTGTAATGTTTTTGCTTCAGGTTTAACTTCTACTTGATTGTTTCTTCGTTATCAACTCTATTTGTAAATTGTTTAACGATACTTATTGTTCTTTTATTGGATATTTTGAATCTTTTGATGTAATATTATTTATTAAAATGATGAAATTGTATTATTTTCATATTTTTAATACTTTGTATTATTTTAATTTTATAATTGTATGATGATGATTGTCTTTGTTTATATTAATTATGGTTATTATTTATATGTGAAATATTTAAAATTATTGTTATTCATATTAATTGTCATTATTATTTATTATTAAGATTTTTAAAATGTGGTTGATGTAAACATAAATTAGTAAAGTATACAGTACAAATGTACAATATACTAATAGATTATTTTGTAAAATTTAAAATTTTAAGGACTATTTTATAAATTTAAAAAATTATCCAAAATGGTATCCAATACTGATCGGTACTTGTATAGTTCTGTTTCAGAATTCAATTCGATGCTGAGTCCAGTATAATATTCATAACTTTGGATAAAACCTATTTATCTCATCATAAATTGACTTCTTTAATAAACCACCAAATCTACCATCTATGGGCCAATCAAAGAATTTTTTCTTTAGTGGGTCACCAGTTGTAAGTAAAACAAAGCTTACCCTTACAAAACTCAGACAACCTAGTATTTGAGATTTTAGGAGATACCTAACAACAATAACAACTTTTCTCAAAAACTAAATACTTTTTTAATCGTTTCATTTGCCTCTATTTAAGTAATTATTATAATTAATTAACTATGAAGCTAAAACGTTTTAAGTAGTCTCTATTTAAGCCACTGCTATGACCAAAATTAATGTTTTAAAAATTAAATTAAAAATTAAATCGACAAGACAAAAGGATGAAAATTTAAAAATTCAATTAGTCAATTAAAATTTGAATAAAAATTAAAGAATTTGAAAATGATTAAAACATAAAAATAAAGTTTAATTAAAAAGAATGTTAAACGAAAATTAATTGATTTGTTTTGATTTATAAAACTAATTAGTTTATGAAAACTAACCGATTAATTAATAAATTGATTGATTTTAACAACAAAATTATTAAATTAAATTAAACCAAACGATAAAAAGCGAACCCAAAAATTAACCGATTTAATATTTTTATTGTTAATTTTGGTCAAAATTTTATTCATCAAACTATCTAAGTTAAATTCGAGTCAAATAATTCAAATTCAATTAAGATTTAAAGACATCCAATTATTTGAGTTAAGTTCTAAGTGAATATTTTAAATTTAGTCGAGTTAAAAAAGTATTTGAGTCTAAATTACCTTTGTCATCTCTAATAATTTGTAACAGGTGGTAAAAAATATTGGTTATATGTTTTATAATGCTAGAAGATAAGTTCTCAAAGTTTTAATTTTTATTTGCACATTAACTAAATTATTGAATGTACTCGGTATCTTGTAAATTTTATATTTTGATTATTTAAAATTAAATACTAAATACTAAATACTAAATTCAATCTATCTAATATTTATAAATTTAAAGTATTTCCCCCTATCGATCTTCATCCTCTAAATTATTAAAGTGAGAAATAATTTCAACCAGGACTCAAAATCAAAATTAGGCTACTCATCAATATGTTCGTTTGGATGGTGTTGGATGAAGTAGATGTGACACATAGGAACTAGAGATTCGCTATATACCAATCGAAAATCAAGTCGCGTTACTTACCAAGCCTCTCACAATGATCCGGTCGACGGCGCTGCTTCCCAAACTCAATATCGCCGTTCTGCTTCCCAAACTCAATATCGCCGTTCATCTCCATTTTCGCTTGAAAAGGGCTGATGAAGATGAAGCTTGTGAGTCGGTTCTTAACTTGACCCAACAAGCTACTAATCAACCAAGCTCAAATGATCAGAGAGGAAGCAGAAGAGGAAGAAAGGGTGATGTTGCTGGTTTCAGTAGTAGAAGAAGAGAAAGCCATAGCAGAGTGAAGAAGATTAGTCAGTGTGCGAGCTCTGATACCATGTAAATTTGAGAATAATTTGTAAAGACTGATGTTAGTATTATTGTCAAGTTGTACAAGCAATTTATACAAAATAATGAATGAATGTTGTCCATTGATTTTAGGTGGTTTCAATCCAATGGCTATAAGTTGTAACTGACTCTGACATATTCTTGTTGTGCGATAATGTAAGAGTGAATGGGACACCCAGTTCGATGATTGGGTGGAGGACGACGTAGTTTTTGGATTGTTGTTTGGGATTTTATGTGGTTGGAAGGGGTGGTGCTAATTACTTTATTATATAATCCACAAAACGAGTAATAGTTTCAACAATAACAACAATATTTAGTATAAATTTTGTTAAAGAGATTTTACCGAGCCTTATCTCTAATTAGTAAAGAGAATGTTTCTAAATTAAGGGCTAATATGTGTTTGTTTCTATTTTTGTTTTTAATTTTTAATTTTGGTTTCAAAATCAATAAAAAGAATTTGTTTGTTTTAGTTTTAGTTTTAGTTTTGTTCAGTTTTAAAAATTATGACAATCATAAAATATGAATATTTATGTTTAAAATATATAAATATTCAAATAAAATTTAATAATTAAAATATATTTCAAATAAATATTAATGTACAAATAAAATATTAATTTATTAAAATAACATAATTTTATTAATAATTTGCTAATATATATTATATAAGAGATTAAATAAATTTATTTAATTAAAATAATTTATCTTTAAGTTTTATTTAATATGAAATTATTATCAGTGATAAAAATATAACTACATTAACATCAACTAAACAGATTTTTGTTTTAAAAACATAAACAACAAAATAAAACGAAAACTAAAACTACAATGAAAAAGTAAGTAGAACCAAACGGTCCTTAGTTTACATAATTTTGATATTATTTTGAATTGATAAAAAAATCACTTTTGAAAAAATTATCTTGCCCTAATATATACATATGTATCTATATCTACCTTAAATGGTGATACATAGTTTTCAAAAGAAACTAAAATATATTTAAAATAATAATCATTTTTTAACTTATAATCATGTTAACGAGTTGGATATATATTAAATATGATTATTACTGCTAAATATTTTAAAATAAAATATTAAATGTTAAAATAGGAGTATAATTTTATAAAAGCATCTTAAAATTAGGCAAAAAAATTATTAAAATTAATGTAAAAAATTAGAAAAGTAAATAGCAGTAAACTTTGAGGTCTGGTATTAAAATGTAGGAATAAAATGTACTCTTTATTCTCCTATATTTATTTGTTTGATTACTAAAAATAGACAGAACAAGAAACAACAAAGCTCGAACAAATTCTAAATAATCCAGTTAGAATATAATATCAAGTTATTACCAATATACTAATATCATTATATTAATTTTTATCATAATATTATTATCAAACTCACATATCTTGGTGTTTATATTTAATTTCTTTAACAATTTTTATTTTATTTCATTTATATTTTTTGTAATAAAATATTTGTAATTACTTAGACATTAGTAATTTTATAAATTATTGGAAAGTAATTTTATTAATTATTTATAAAAGTACAAATTATTTTAATTATTTATTTATTACGAGGCAGTTACAATTTACACAAGTCAAAATTAGATAGTCGAGATTCTTCTACTCTTACAGTCAAGTAAACAACTTGATTGAATGAGTATATTGTGCAAAAGATAAAGAGACATAATTGCTCATTAAAACTCGTAAATGAACAACTTTTCAAAGGCATCCCATACTTGCTAGTTGTACATAAAGCCTCGTGGACCACGGTCCCCCATAGTAGACATAGCGAATGAATTATTATACATTATGATTTGTTTAATGTTTTCAAGAGTAAGTAATAATAATGGAATCCATAACAATTTTTAATTTTAAAAATGATGTGGTGCCCACCAATTTAATTAACTTAAATGTTTATTATCACTTTAAAAGATTGATATTTTGTTGATATTTAAGTTCTTAGAGTTTAATCTTTAAATTCAAAATCTATTTAAAATGATTATAGATTTAATCAAGTAAGTTTGAGTTTTTTTTAAGTTCAAACTTGAATTGATCGAAATTAGATAATTAAGTCGAAGTTGAGGCTTATAAGAGTTTCACACATACATAAATATAAAATTCAAATTTGATATGAAATAACCTATCTAAGTTAGGGAAGATGATCAAGGATGTGAAAATCGGACCAGACCGACCGATCCGACCATAAATAGTTTGAACCGGTTATGTTCATACTTACTTGATTATAGATTTAATCAAGTAAGTATGAGTTCTTTTTTTAAAGTTCAAACTTGAATTGATTGAAATTAGATAATTAAGTCGAAGTTGAGACTTATAAGAGTTTCACACATACATAAATATAAAATTCAAATTTGATATGAAATAACCTATCAAAGTTATGGATGATGAATTGATGATAGGTTGGCCCATGTGCCAACCTTGTCATTAACAATGTAAAATAATATTCTTTAATTAGATTTGAGTTTGACTGCTTAAATTTTGACTTATCAAAGATTTAATTATTTTAAATAAAATTAGGCTTAAATTTAAGTCGATCCAATAAAAGCAACTAAATCTAAGTTCATATTGGACATTGTCATCCCTAATTAGAGAGCATATTATTGACTTTTTCTGTACTTCTAATCAAAATAAAAAAAGTTAATATATATTGTCGGCCTGCCTCGCATCTGGCCCAGCCAACCTATTGCCATCCTCAATTGAAACTCCTACTCTCAAAACGGAATAAAATTGTCACACTGTGATATTTATAAAAAAATTAAATCAACTTATATTATTATTACAATATTATGTTATTTAATATATTTAAAATAATATCAATAACACTTAAATTCTAACATAATTAAGTTGTTATTAATTTATAATATCTATATTCTTAATTCAACAATTTAAATTAATTAAATATTAATATAATTTTGAAAATAATTTTCCGAAATATTATTTGAAAACATGATTTTCAATATGAAATTCATAATTTTTATATATTCAAAATACAATGAATATTATGTTAACAAATTTAAAACATAAAATGATATCAAATATTATGATAAAAAAACCTTTTGTGAAATCTTAAACTGCAAATACCCATGAGACTCAACGATATGGTTAATTATTGGTAGCTATATATAATCAATTTTAATAAATAAAATTTTATTTTAATAATAGTTAACAACATTATATTTTACATCACAATTAGGTAACAAAATTTAAGAAACCAATTGCAATCAAATTCAATTTTAGATACAATTTTAAAATATTTTAGGGTTAAAATAATTTTTAAATTGTGATATTTAATATGACAATCAATAAAAGTTCTAAATAAATTATACATTTATCTCTATTATTACTTTTATACTATATTTAAAATACAATAAATGTTAGAGTAGAAGACATAAATCTCTCCTATAATTTAATAAATTAAAAAACTTCATGATCTTTAAAATTATCATAAGAACTTCTTTTAATTTGCAATTTTAAAAATTCTTTTTGAGACTTCGGATAAAAATAACTTGAACATATATTAACTGATCATATACTATTTATATAAAGATTCAATCCAGTTCTTAAATTTAAATTAAACTAATTAAATTAAATTCAGAATAATAATTTATTATAATTGTCTTAAATTATTAATTAAAATTTAATTTAATTTATTTAGGTTGAGTTTAAAAATTAAGTTGAGTTATCGTATTAATAATATTTGACTGGTCTATACATGATGTTGTTTAGTCATTATTTTTAAATAAAGTATAAAAGAAGTAAATTTTCTTAAAATTTAAAATAAGAAGAAATTTTGAGTATTTTAAAATTAAAATTTTTCTAAAATTTGTTAAATCATAAGAGGGTTTATTTTTTATACTTAAATATTATTTTAATAAATTTAAAATATAAAATAGAGTTTTTTTTGTGAAATCTTAAAATACAAATCTCAATTTTGGCAACAAAATTTAAAGAAACCGGTCACAATCAAATTCAATCCATAGGTACATCGTTGTCTGTTCCATGACCATTTCATTACATACAAAACACGGTCAAACAGGGAACCAAAAACATAGTAACCCCATAACCCTCCTGCTCTTTTGGGACACTTATGTTTCACTTAGCCCTATCCTCTCCTCACTTCTCTTTCTTCTCTTCCAAGTTCTTACTCTCTCAATCCAGAGCTTGACGTAGTTCAGTTTAACGAAGATCCGAAAAGGGTCGATCGAGAATCAATCGGTAGATGAAGATCCAGTGCGACGTCTGTAATAAAGAAGAAGCTTCGGTGTTCTGCACCGCAGATGAGGCTGCTCTATGTGATACATGCGACCACCGAGTCCACCATGCCAATAAGCTTGCATCAAAGCACCAACGCTTCTCTCTTCTCCTACCGAGTCCAAAAACCTTCCCTCTCTGCGATGTCTGCCAGGTGTTTGTCTTTTTGCTTCTATGTTGTTGGTTTACAGTGAACATCAATAAGTGGGTCTTTGATTTTTTGTAGGAAAAACGGGCTTTTTTGTTCTGCCAACAAGACCGTGCGATTCTGTGCAGAGACTGTGACGTTCCAATACATACAGCTAATGAACATACTCGAAAGCACGATAGGTTTCTTCTTACAGGAGTTAAACTCTCTACTACATCGGCTCTTTATGCGTCTTCTACGGCTACAACAGAAAGTTCGGATCTTGTTCCTGATTCTAAGTCTAAGCAACAACCAGAAGAAGCATCAGTAAAAGAATTGCCTGTATCTGTTGTTTCAACAAATTGTAACCCAGTTCCAATAGCTAAAAGCTTACCTTCAAACACATCCGTGAATGAGGTTGAGTCATGTAGCTTGGTGTCAGGTGGTCAAGAAATTGCTGCGTTACCAAGTAGTAATATATCAGAGTACTTGATAGAGATGCTTCCTGGGTGGCATGTCGAGGACTTCCTTGATCCCTCTTTGAATCTCTTTGGTTTCTGTAAGGTTTGCATTTCTTTTCTTTCTTGTTCTGTTGTTTTTAGTGTTAACTTGCTTCGATATGAGGAGTTTTGTGATGGGTCAGTCTCTGAATTTCAGCCTGATGGTAATACACTGCCATCTGTGGACACCAATCGTGAGAGCAATATTAGCTGCTTCTCATCAGAGAACTTGGGAGGATCACTTACTCTATACCCACCCGAGGTTTGTCCTGATGTCGCGTTCAAGGAGACTTCAAACATGAAATTAGCTAGCAGAAGTTGGGCAGATGATGGTTTCGCTGTTCCACAAATCAGCTTTTCAACTACTGGGTTAAAGAGATCTAGGCTCTTCTGAAAGACTAGATCTCCGTAACCAAGTAATATCAAGAACAAAGCCTCCAGCTTTGTGGTTTTGGTACAACGTTCAATCAAGTTCCTTTGCATTTTCTTTCAGTTGATCTGTTTTTTCATGTACATACACTTCAACTTCACTCTACGTGGTCCAATTCAACTAGTTTCAGTTTTCTTTTTTTCTTGTCCATCATTTCTCTCTTTTGATGCACTTGCCAGGTACTAATTATATCTTGAATGTCTGGTACAAAATATGATCAGAGTGGTACAACCCTTTTTGTTCTGTCAGTGCCGTGTACTGAGGCAAGGTACAAACTCTTAGATTCTTCTTCATTCATGAACATGAGAAAAAGGACACATAGAGAAATATATGTGTTCTTGGTGTTGAAATTTCAAAGATCCAACGATCCTTAGCTCAAGAGAGGTTGCTATCAATAGCAAATAAATAAAATTAAGAGCATTTATGTGAACGTAGAGAATATTAGTATGATAGTGATATGGTATCAAAATAATCAATCCTAAAATGAAGAGTCTTGACACATTTTACTATAATATTTTAAAATAGGATAACATATATATTAAAATTTTAATTTAATGACTAACCTTTTAAAATTAATAGAAGTTCGATCAAAAATTAATTTTGCTTACGTAACATTTGATTGACACGACATATCCATAAAATAATTATTTGATTTGATATATATAAACTTTTAAAAATTAGTCATTAAAATAAAAATATAGAAATTTAGTAATAAATTTAAAATTGAAAAGATTATGCACTATTAATTTGTTATCTCTTTTGAGTATATCTAATTGAAATTTTATTTAATATAATTTTTAAAAATAAATATGTTTCTTTTGTATGGCTAAAATCAGTCCTATTTAATTTTCTTTACTTGTGAAATAGATATTAGCAAACACATCAATGTCATAACCTCCTAAATTGAAATTTCATTGTTTGTGATTTGCCATTAAAAACGGTACTCTTTGCCTCTTTCTCAACTTTATCACCAGCACCTCTCCATTGTCCTATCATATTTGTAGTTGATAAATAAACATCATTTCTCGTCTTGTAGGTAATGAGGCTTTTCAAGTTGGTTGGCATGATTTGCTTATTATGAAGTAAAGAAAAAGAAAAGATATAGTTTGAGTATCGATTTTCAATTTCTTGGTCAAACTTCAACCTAAATGAATGCAAACTTGTTGAAATCTTGACAAGGTTTAATCTTTTTTCAATGTTGTTGAGTTATGAGTTTTGACTTTTTTTTTTAATTTAAGGGTATTTTTAAAAGCCATATTTTACAAATTAGAATAAAAGTAAAGATTATATTGGTAATTTAGGTTTTTTAGTCCAAATTGTGAAGAATAATAACTTAATTATTAATGGGATTGAACTATGCTTTGTCATTAATAATGTGATTATGTCTAGGTATAATTACAATTTTGAATCCATATAGATCTTATAATATAAATAGTAAAATTTATGATTAAATATATTGAGATTCTAAAATTTAGTTTAATAATATTTATTGTCAAAATTGATCAGTTTATTAATTAATCAGTCAATTTTTGTAAATTAATTAGTTTTTAAACTAAAATAAATAAATAAATTTTCACTTAACAATCTTCTTTTTAATTAAACTTTAAATTTTTATGAGTAGAGATATTGTTCTTCAATTATTTTTAAAATTTATTAATTTTATTCAATTTTTAATCTGTTTTATAATGATATAATACTAATTAAATTTTTCGTTTCATCGGTTTCACTTATAGTTGAGATTTAAAGATGTTGAAAATATCTCAAGGTGGCTAGAAGTTAGAGCTTGAAGTGGGCTCCATTGACATGTATACCTAAACTTAGCTACAACGTCAGGTATTTTGAAAAACAGCAAAGCATGGCTTCTCTTCCTTAGCAAGTTGTCTTGTCAGAATAGTAGAGGGCATGCATATCCAGAAAGTAAACCATTGAATATAGGAAAAAAAAACACACCATTTTGGTTCCACACCTAAGCGTATAGTATGGACAACAATATGAGTCAATTTGCATTGTCAGAATCATAGCCTAATACATCCAACTTCAATACACAATCTCACACACTAACAATCAGAAATCATGTGAGTTGCTGCTCCAAGTAACTATAATGAGACTTATTATTTTTATCTTTTTTTTAAAATAAAAAATTAGATTAGGAGATATTTTTTAAGTTCGAACAAACTGATTCTAACGTATTTTAACCCAAATACATCCAGTCGAGTGTAAAATAATTATTTTTTTATTAAAGTAAATGACATAAACCTCTTCTGTAGTTTAAAATTTTTATAAATTTTTTATTTTAAATTTTCTGAAAATCATTTTAATTATTATCTTTCTAGAAAAATCCTTCTCTTAAATTTTGGTTAAAAATAATGACCAAATGTATGCAGTATAAATATTAGACATAGACTAATAAATTATTGTTTGCATTCAACCTAATTACTAAACTTGAGTTAAATTAATTTTATCATATTCAAATTAATAATTTATTATAATTATCTTAAATTATTAAATTTAATTAGTTAGTTGAGTTTAAGAGTTAAATTGTGTTACGTATGTTATATTGTGTTTGAATGAACACATAGTTAATTGTATACAGGGTTAATTAAAAAATCTTCAACTTTATTCAATTTTATCATTATAGTCCAAACTTTAAAAGTAGCAATTAAATATTCAAGCTTTCAATTGTTTTTTAATTATAACCCAACATTAATATTCTTGTTAACGTTGTTGATGTGACTTGTCAAATAAGACTGAAATCATAAACACTTATACACGTTAGACTTAATTAAGTTTAACTAAACTAAGTTGTTTTGAGATTGAAATATCTAAATCAAATTTTGTCATACCTGTGCAATACAATAATGACATGCTGTCATACCAGCGTAAGATGATAACGACACAATTTTTAACAATTTGAATGAAATCCCAATTTGCCAACCTACCCCTCTTTTTTTTCTATGTGAGAATGAACTAATTTAGGGTTTTCAATTACAATGATTTAGGGATTTCAATTCTAAAACGATGCGGTTTAGTTAAACTTAATTATGTTTGATGTGTATAAGTGTCTAGAGTTTTTGTCTTACATTCCAAGTCACGTGAGCAATATTAACGGAAATACTAATGTTAGGTTATAATTGAAAAAATTAAAAATTTGAATATTTAATGACTACTTTTTAAGTTCATGTTATAATTACAAAATTGAGTAAAGTTTGAGTTTTCTGTAATTAACCCTTGATATTATAAAATATATAATATATATTTTAATAAATTAATAATTAAAAAACCAACAATTTCAATTCAATTAATCCATTTGAAGTTAATGTCTTACCTAAATTCATAATTTAAAGTTTGATATAATCCTAACAAAGTCCATAATTTAAAGTTTGATATAATCCTAACACATGTATGAGATGAGTTGAATCCAATTTTCTTATTTATATTTAGTAACTTCAATCTCCTCAGAAGGAATTGCACTTTGAATTATGACTATAAAGCTTATTTGATAGTTTTAACGATATTTAACATATAAGATATCAAAAATTAAAAAATAGTTTTAATGAAATATTAGTGAAATATTAAATTATATATATTTAAATTATAATTAAATTAACTTATAAATTTTTATTAACACTATTTAATCTTATTAAATTAATTTTTAAATATCTATTTAATTTAAAAATAGTGACCGACTTACCTCAATTTTAATAATAATAATCTTCTAAGCTTTCCCATCCAAGGAGTGAAACAATAATGGAACATATGGTCAGCTATCAATTATGGGCCATAATTTTTAATTTTAAAATATATTTTATATTATCCATAATTATAAAAATAGGTAAAATTCCTTAGACCCTATATAATTTACCATATTATTAATGTACTCTTGACTTTGACTTTGACTCATTATGTGGTTTACGTATTGAGAAAGTTACAGAAAGGTGTTAACCGAGGGGCGGTAAGCAATTTTCGTAAAGGTCATCGTAGAAATTAGATCGTTTTGGTTTCGAAAACTTATTTAAAGTCATGAAATCGAAATTATATATTTTTCACATTTTTTTCGTTTCTTCTTCCTTTTTACATTTAATCCTTGATGTGTCACTAATGCTAGTGAGCGTTACAAATATAGCAAGTCTAATAAATCTAAACTGAAGAAACGGAGAAGACCCAAACAACGCTGCATTACTTATATAAGTGGCATTTGATATAAAACCTAGTTTGATTGTGATAGATAATACAAGCAATACTGTAGTGTATCGCTAGCAATACAAAATATAATCTTAAAATAACAAATTATGAAAATCATAAATCAAAATGAAAATGAAAATATAAAAATTACGTAAATTTCAATGCAATTAATCACATATATTATATGTGCCATTAGTGACATTTTAAAATCAAATTGATTTGGTTGGTTTGATAGCTAACTAATTTTATTCGATTTTCAATTTTAAGTTTAATGTAAAATTTGACTAATTTATTAATTAATTTATCAGTTTTGTAAACTAATAAATTTGTATATACTCAAATTAATTAATTAATTTTTATTTAATAGTTCCTTTTTAATTAAACTTTAAATTTTAATGAGTAAAATGATCATTTTCAATTAATTTTAAATTCTTCAATTTTATTTTATATTGAACTAATTCTCTGTTTATCTAATATCAATTAAACATTTTAAACATTAAATTTTTTATTTTACCTGTTTAACTTTCAAACTAAAACATTAGAATTATTGCTTACTCAATGTCATTTGGTATGGGATGACAATTTTGACTTGGCTAGCCCGATTTTAGCCAGGGTTGACCAAATCACGGGCGACTCATAGGCCAAAAATGGTCAACCTGACTAAACCACTAGCCAAGGTCCGACGTCCGATCGTTACTTTAAAAATAACGTTATTTTTTATATTTTTAAAAAAAGATGAGTCAGGTTGGCCTAGCCCATCCTAGCTCGTGGTTGGCTCGGGCCAGGCCCGACCCATAGACATTCCTACATGTGGATGACATTATTAGATAGTTGTACCTCCTATGCCTATTTTAAATTGTTCAATTTTATTATATCTTTAACCAATTTTATGATTATCTAATACCAATTAAATATTTTAAATCTTTATTGCTTCTTTAATGTCATTTGGTATGGAGGTCTCATGTGAATAGGGATGACAATTTTAGCTCGACTCAGCCCGATTTTAGTTACAGTTAGTCAGGTCACGAGCGAGTCACGGGTCAAAAGTGTTCGACCTGACTGGGCCACCAACTAAGGTCTGGCGCTCGACCGTTACTTCAACAATGATGTGGTTTTTGATATTTAAAAAAAAAAAGATGAATCGGATTGGCTCGACCCACCTAGCCTGTGGTCGGTCCAGGCCAAGCCCGACTTATTGACATTCCTACATGTGGATGATATTATTAGATAATTGTACTTCCTATGCCTATTTTAACATTAAATTCACATTAAATTTGACAACTTGATAATACCATTATTTAATAAGCAACAAACAATCATACATTAAAAAGTAATAAACCCAAAACACATGCAATTTTACATCTCCCAATGAAAAGAATCCCCATAACACATTAAACCTACTTGTCACTACCAAGCTTAGCATTAGAATTTACTAAATCATATTGATCAGAAGCCCAATTTGAACATTCAATCATTGATTCCTTAAGTAATTTATTTGGAATACTTAATTTGTGGAATACTTAGGGCCGTTTGCAATGGGCCTTGCACATGTATTGACAGTCATAGAAGCAAGGTCCACCACAGTGTAACGGGCAATCCAATCTCATGCCTTGACACCTTCCTCGTACCATGCATTGCGCAAACTCTCCAACCTTGTAGTCGTCTGTGTTGAAAGCTCTCTTCCTATTCCTATGATGGTTGTTAAACCCTCTTCTTCCTCGTCCTCCTCCACCGCCACCACCGCCCTTCTGTCCCTTGCCATTACATCCCCATTTGTAATATCCACCACCTCCTCCGCCCCATCCCCATCCTCCTCCTCCTCCTGCACCACCACCACCACCGCCGCCGCCGCCGCCTCCTCCGCCACCACCACCACCACCCCATCCCCACCCAAAACCACCCCCACCTCCACCACCTCTACCACCTCTATATCTGTTCTTGTCGTTCACCACCACTTCAGTGTTAGTTGACTCGTTCTGGCTTCCTTGTCCCATGTCTAGTGAAGTGACATTAACTTGAGAATGAGCAGCAGCAGCACCACCACCTTCTGTTGCTTCTTCACCTCTCAGTTGGATGGTCATCACTAAAAACAAGAGAAGCCATAGCAATAAGCTTCTCGTAAATATCTCCATCCTCATACACATAACACTATTGTCAACTTCGTACTGAGGACTTATATAAGCCGTTACAGCCTACTTAAGTGTCCAACCTAAGCCAATTAATCGACCTCTCTTCCAAAGTGAGAAACGAAAACAACATACCTTAAGACACAATTTGTCCCCACCTACATACAATATACGCCCACCAAACGCGCCCACACATGTCCACTTCTATATCACGCGCTACCACCAACTGGTTTTGACAGGGATAGCTAGGAAAAATCAAATTAAACAAAAACTTTGTTAGATTATTCAAGTAGTTAGTACGGAAATACTTGGGAATCACTATACTTGATGGTGTGCATTGTGAAGCTAAACCGTTAGCCCTATCTTTGCTTGTCAATAACGTCTGGAAATGGAAGTGTATACAGGACGTTGTAGTCTGCAGAAGAGCTGGTGGGGGTGGTTCGATCTCTGTTACACATACATCAGATGAGAGGTTCCTTGTGAAGGTGTAGAAAGTTGATTTTTCTGATATGTTGGTGACCATCTTGCCTGATGCTTCCACTCTACGTGGTGGGAGTAATATATTTCTTCATACAATAAGCTTGTCAGGTTTAGGTTCAAGTTTTGTCGTCTGTTAATATTAAGTGTTATAACATTTTGGGTTTGGACATCTTTGATTACTTGTAAAATTTCACTATAATAAGCATTTTACTTTATTTGAGATTCTTTGAAGATAGAGGTTTATTTGGAATAAAATCACCATATCTTAATTAAGATAAGACGCAGGTTTTTTAGAGTCTTCTTAATAACCTATTTTGATAGTTTTTATTTATTTAAAGTAATTGATTTTTTAGTCACATTATCTACATTGGACAACTGTGTTATCTGCCTAATTGGTTAAATTTTTGGGTTACATTGTTGTTGTTTTTGGATGAAAGGCGATAAGTATATTGTGACTTAACATCTGTAATTTTGGAGAATCTTAAGTTATCTTTGGCACCTGATCTTAAAGAGATTCCATCCACATCTAGCAGTTGCATTTTTTCCCTAGGTTGTGTGATTTTTCCAAACTATCTTCATTGTTGTTTTGTGGCGAAAAACTCCAACAATTTTCGTTTTCGTGTGTTTTGCAGCTCCATTGGTTAACATTTTTGTGATAGAACGTTTATTTGTTTGATAATTTTTTTGCTGTTGAGCGTGAGATGTTTAAGTAACAATATCAAAGGTTAATAGCAGATTTTTTCGCAGATAACTTCTCATTTTTTGGTTAATGAATTCACATTGTTAAGAGAACTGTTTTTTTTTATCTCAAGTGTTGTCGTTGTTATGTCTTTATTGTTTAAATCACTTGAGTTGTTTAATTGTTATTTTTATTGTCAAAAAATCCTTTGTTAAGATTAGCATAAGGCGGTAGTGTTATTGGGAACGTGTTGTAAGGATAAAGGATAATATCAAGGATTGGGTGAGTCGACTCTATAATTCTTTGAATAAAACTATTATTATTTTTTGGTAAAAGTGATGCTTATTTATTTCAACTTTTGAAGGGTGAATAAGCACTTTTTTCATCGCAAAAGTTGTTTTTAAGAAAAATGAGTGTTTGGCTGTAAAATCCAAAAACACTTTTTTTTTTTAATAAAAATGACTTTTTTGAAAACTAAAATATAGTTTTTTGAGAAGCTCAAATTTGGAACTTAAATTTTTTTTTCAAATTGATTTTTCAGATCAATTAGTGAACATATTTCTTAGTCCTCTTTACCCTTATATTTTTATACATAATTCCCACAATACTCACAAACACAACTTCACGTTTATTTTGAAATTTATATAATATTATTTGATTTTTAATATGTTTTAATATTTAATTTTGATATTATTTTTACTTATATTATAATCCATAAAAGATTTGGTTAGATATATTTTTATTTATGTTTCATATGATTTAAAATTATATAATACTTAATATATTGTGTTTTGCATATTGTTTAATATATTTTAAATAATATTCATACGCATAAATATTTTTATTACAAAATAAAATATATTTAAAATTAAAATGTGTTTTATTTTATGTTGTCAACGATCTATTTTATAAAGCTCTTTCAAAAAAGCTTTTTTTAAATGACAGCCAAACAGTTAATTGACTTATTAGAAAAACTCCTCTTAGAAAAGTTCAACTGACAAAAACTTTATTAATAAAAGTTCTACTGATATAAGCTCATCCAAACAGGCACTAAGTTGTAGGTAAGGTGTATTGAATTGCATTACCAAATTTCGGGTGTTGATTTTTTTATTTTGTATTTAATTTTTTTGTTTTTGCTTGTGCTAAAAATTTTCAGTTGTTGATACAATTACTTTATATCAAGCAGTTCAAAGCAATTAGGGCTGAATCATATTTTTGCAAAAATACATTCTTCCTCCGGATTTTCATCAGTGTCCAAGAATCCGTCATGTGCTAGCTAAACTTGCACTTGCATTGTTCAGTGACCTGCATAGATTAATAAATAGATGGAATTCTTCATTGTGGTGAACATTTCGAGGTGTTGAGGGATGAGCAAATGAGGTTGCGAATTGCTTAGAAAACAATGGTAAAACAAAGTCCCTTTTTTTGTAAGGTATTATAACTTGTTAAAAAAAGTATCAAATGTAAAGCCACTTCCTCTCACGCTCTTAAGCACCTTTTATTTCCATAAAGGTAAATTAACAATAAGTTACATAATAAGTCTAGGGGAGGCAGTCCCCGACAGATCCTCTTCTAGGAGGAGATGGCACCCATTGGGTGAAGTCGCAAAATAAGTGACTCCTACATCAAAGTGACCAGCATAGTTTGCAAGCCAGTCAACGCATCTATTACCCTCTTGAAAGATATGTCGATGAGTAACAATCCAGTTATGGGTAAGGAGCTCGTTGATGCCCTGGACAATGGGGTTGAGCGCCTGAGATTTGTTGGCTGTCGAAGAAATAGTAACTAGCATTGTAGTAGAATCAACTTCCAGTTCGATCCTTCGAAAGCCCAGATTCCAAGCATATGTGAGACCTGTAAAATTTCCCCAAAGTTCTGCGGACATCAGATGACACCAGCCTCGATTCTGAGTGAACCCCCCAATTAGGTGCCAGCATTGTCGCGGAAAAGACCTCCTGCTCAAGCTGAGGACGACGATCGTTTGCATGCTCCATCCATATTTAACTTTATCCATCCTATAGGCGGTTTGGTCCAGCCGGTTCTCAGAACTTTGCGTTGGCGACGTCCGGGTAGGACTCGACGTGGCCCCATGTCTGCTGGGTGAATAAGACTTGCATAAGAAACAATGAGAGAAATAGGCGAGGAAGGCCAGTTAAACTGTGCATTAAAGACGGTCTGGTTTCTCCATTGCTAAAGGAACCAACAAGTGAGTCCGAAAACACATACCCAGTCATGGCCAAACACACGCCGATTCTAATGGAGGTTGTGAATGAGCCACTCTCGGGACGGTGTATTGAAGAAATCAGGATCAAGAAGGTGGGAAGGGAAAGTGTTCCACACTTGACGCGCTCTGAAGTAGTCACGCATGGCGTGCATTGAGGATTCCTCATGGCTACAGTGGATACACCCGCCATCCGTGGTGAGTTGTTTACAGACCCGATGTTAGTTCGTAAGTAACCTCTCATAAGCAAGGAGCCAAAGGAACGTACGAACACGGGGTGGGCCTTGCCAATCCCAGATAGCCTTCCAGACTTCGTGGGGTGAGACGTCGGTATCATCCATTATCATGGAATAAGTGGATGCTACGGTAAACTGTCCAATACCAGTCTATCTCCAGCTTACCTTGTCCTGTCCTAAGTAGGCCTTCGGAGGAAACATTTCGGCAATAGTCCTACAAACCAATACCGAAAGGTACGATTAAAAGGTATCCCATTTCCAATTGCTTGCGAAGTCCACAAAGTGTTTGATGCTAAGGCTCAAAATGGAATCTTGGATGTGGGTGGTAGCATGGGAAATAAGGGGTTCAGTACCCACAACCCAAAGGTCTACCCAAAAAAGAGTCCTAGTACCATCGCCAAGCTTCCAATTTGTTCCTTGTCGAACGAGGTGCCATGTAGCCTTGATGCTCTTCCAGATCATAGAACCCCCTTTATCATCCAAGGTAGTGGGGAACTGATGACCGTCAAAATGATATTTGGCCGAGAGTACTTGAACCCATAATGCCCGGGGCTTGGCAAGCATCGTCCATCCCAACTTGACTAAAAACGCATCGTTAGTCACTCGAATGTTCTGGATGCCCAGACCCCCCATTGTCTTTGGTTTGCAAACTTCCTCCCATTTCACTAACGGAAGCTTGTTGTTGCCATTAGATGAACCCTACAAAAATTGTCATATGAGCTTCTCCAACTCGTCACAAAGACTACGAGGCAAGCGAATTGTCTGCATCGTATAGCTAGGGAGGGTTGCTATGATTGATTGAGTCAGCATGATGCGTCCAGTCGTAGATAGCAGGTTGGCAGTCCAGCCGAACAGGCGTTACTGAACCTTATCAAGAATGAATTAGTAGGTTCTTTTGCTTACGTGCTCGTGAAGGAGGGGCACTCCCAGATACCTTCCAAGATCAGACGTTTGTTGAAATCCCAAAGCCCGGGTTAGGCGGTGGGTCTTCACAAGAGGGACATTTTTGGAAAAGTAGAATCTGGATTTGTCAGGGCTGATTCGTTGTCCGGAAGTAGCATAGAACGTGGTCAATATGTCCATTATAGCGGTCATCTGATCGAGTTTTGCTTCCGCGAACATAATGAGATCATCTGTGAAAAATAAGTGCTAGAGAAGCGGTCCAGTTTTGTTGAGAGTAATAGGCTTCCATCTACCCTGAGTCATTGCTTGGTTGATCAGGTGGCCTAATCGTTCCAGACACAGGACAAACAGGTACGATGATATGGGGTCACCTTGTCGAATGCACCTGAAAGTACGAAAAGCATCACTAAGATCGCCATGCTAGCTTACTTGCATGGAGACATTGGTAATGCATTTCATAATGAGGCTAACCAACGAGTCCGGAAGCCCGATGTCAATTAGAGTATCCTGGATGAAATCCCAAGAAAGCTTGTCGTACGCCTACTCTAGGTTCACCTTTAAAGCCATAATTCCTCGCTGACCCCTTCTCTTTTTCACGGTGTGTATAACTTCTTGAACGATAATGATGTTATCCGTAATTAAACGCCCAGGCAAAAAAATGCATTGGTTCGGAGCGACCAGATCGTCCAGGAAAGGTTTGAGTTGATTCGTAATGATCTTGGTAAGAGCTTTGTAGAGCACCAAGCAAAGCGTAATCGGACGGAATTGCGTAATAGATTTGGGAGACTGGACCTTCGGTATAAGGACTAGAATGGTACGATTGAGGCCTGAGTCCCAAATTTCGTGTCAAAAGATGTGTTGAAGATACATAGTCAAAGAGGGGCCAATACTGTCCCATTAAGATTAGTAGAAAAGTGTTGTGAAGCCATCAAAGCCGGGAGCCTTGTTAGGGGCCATACTGAAGATAGCTTCCTTGATTTCATCTGGACTGAGAGGACCACCTAGTGCTCCACCAGCATATGAAGAAAGGTGCAAGAATTGTCCTGGAAGTTGCCAAGGGGTGTGTGACAAACTGTCATCCGTATATAATTGCTCAAAGTAATGATGAGCTAAGAGGCGGATACGCATGGGGTTGGAAACTACATTGCCATTTTCATCTTGGAGAGCATGAATGTTCGTTTAGCGTTGTCTGTTCATAGTGACCACAAGATAAAAGTTGGCATTTCTGTCTTCGTGATCTAACCACTGGCGTCGGGATCTCTGGTGCCAATATAGTTCTTCTTGGTACAGCACCTGTTCCAACTCTGTTCGAAGATATTCCTCTAGATCTTGGATAGAGGCCGAGTCTGAGTTTTCTCGAAGCTGCTGGATACCTTCGAGCCTAGCCAGGAGTCGCTTCTTCAAATGGAAAATATTGTCAAAAGAGGTGAGGTTCCATTGTTGTAATTTGTCGGCAAAATTCTGGAGCGCACTACAAATATTCTGGCTAGGAGGGATCCAGTTGTTGGAAATCAACTTCCCAAAAGCGTTGTGGGTGAGCCAGGCAGCCTGGAAACGAAAAAGCCTACTCATCAGAGTAGAGGAGGGGCTATGGTTAAGAGTAAGGAGGAAGGGGCGATGATCGGATTTCAGGAATGGAAAATGGATAACGAAAGAATGCGGGAAGGTGGCATGTCAAGTGGAGCCATAGAAAATGCGATCTAATCTAGCTAGGATTTGGCCTCATTGCCATGTAAATTTAGGTCCGGAGAACCCGAGATCTTGCAGCTGACAACTATGTAAACAGTCTCAGAATTGAGAGTTAATGGTGGGTTGTTGACAGGAACCTCCACGTTTATCAACGCTTTCCAATTTGGTGTTGAAGTCCCCACCCAAGACCCAAGGTTTTACAGTAATGCTAGCAATTTGCCGAAGGTAATACCATAAATACTTCTGTAACGCGTATGTCGGGCTAGCATATATGGCGGTGAAGGCAAAGGATTTGCGGTCCCATTCTATATCGGTATGCACAAATTGTCGATGGGCCATAAGAATCTGAACAGTGATATCCTGCTTCCAAAGAAGCCAGATACCCCCGGAGTAACCTTCAGCTTTTACCTGGAAAGAGTTACTAATGTTGGGACCCGATTTTGAAACCGGAGTCCAACCGAAAAACGAAATCCTAAACGAAAACAGAAAATGAAACAAAAGAACGGATCCTAAATGACAGTGGGCCAAACGCAAACGAAAAACAAATCGACGGAAACGAACGAACAGATCATAAAGCGAAAGTCAGCCCAATGGCAAAACAAATGAACGGACAGAATCAAAAGCGAAAGGATCGAAAGCGAAACGAATGGCTCGAGATAAAAAAAACAAATCGCTTAAAAATAAAAACTTAACTCCGACATCCGAAAACAAATATTTTAAGAAAACATCGCGTTGGAAACCATAAAGACACTTGATCTAAACCAATCTAATTCGGTGTAAATTTTTTTCTTTTTCATTATATATATATAACATTCAAAGCAAAATCAATTTCCAAACATACTTCAATATCCAATAGAAATCATTCCCACTTAAACTCAATTTATTTCTTCCAAATCAAACCTATCTTATAAATTTAAAAAAAATCTCATTTTTCCTTTGCCAACAAAACTCACACATGCTATAAACCAATCAAGTCATAAACAAAGAGCACTTCAATATTTTCAATCCATCAACACAATCATCGGACCTCCTGTTCGAAATCTAAACACAATCAAAATCATCCATACCCATAGCACTTCAATAATTCAGCTCAATCATCACAGTCATCGGACCTCCTGTCCGGAACCCATATTATTAGACCCCGATTTTTGAGTGAAATTTAGAAATATGAAGTGAAAGTAAATGAGTGGTTTTATTTATGTATTGTGAAATAAAAGTAATTATGCTTTGAGGAAATTCATAAGAAAAGAACGATTTTGATTTTGATACCTTCGGGTTTTGAGTAGATTGGTATGGTTCATGAAATTATAGTGGATGAGTTGATTGATATGAAGTTAAATAGCAAGAATTAAAAAGAAAAAGTGTGACAACTTGAAGAATTTAGAAAGTTTGACTTTGTGACCATTGAGAGTTGACTTTTGATTTAGGCAAAATTTGAGAAAATGGTCTACATGAAACTTGTAGATTATGTTAAGAGCTTTCTGTAGCCATAAAGTTTGTAATTTTTTGATATCGGGAGTGAAAGTTATGATCAGTCAAAGTTTAAGTGTGTTAGGGTTGACTTTTATTATGATTGAAACTTTGACTGGAAAATTTACCTAGTTAGAGGATAATTTAGCTTTGAAGTTCTTCATGAAAATTGAAGGATTTGATTTGATCTTTATTTTGACATAAAGTATATAATTTTTCCGATCAAGGAATAATAAGTTATGATTTTTACAGTGTTCGGTTATGGTTTTAGTATGAATATTAGAGGACAGAATCTTTGACTAAAAAAGTGATCAGTTTAGAGACAGAATTGATTTTTGATTTCTCATGAAATGTTGTAGAGCTTCCTTCAAGCTTTCCATAGAGATCAAATTTGTTAAATTAAAAGTTCGGGATCAAGAGATATGATTTTTGGAAATATTCAGTTTTATTAAGTGGAAGAATTTTTTTTTTGAAAATGACGCATCGCCGTCGCTAGGGCGACGCATCGCCCTCACGAGGGCGAGCGTCCAGCTCGCCGTCACTAGGGCGACGCATCGCCTTCGCGAGGGCGAGCATCCAGCTCGCCGCCCCCTCGCCCTAAACGCGTGCGCGCCTGTTCCACAATGACGCCGTTTTCTCCTTTCCGCTGCGACGTCATTTCTTGTTTTGCCTCTTCAGTACGCGCGCATTTCGACTCCGTACGGCGCCATTTTGGGACTCCTTATGCGACGCCGTTTTGATTTCTTTGTTAGCTTCCTCCTCTAATCCGACCCTTGTTCACTATTTTACTCATATCTTTTCCGTCCGACATCCGATTGAGTTGATTCTTGCGGTGTTGGATTCCTGAGACAATTATCTACATCTTCATGGAAAATTATGAATTTTTTAGATTGAATTAAGGGTGATTAATTTAATCAAAGTGAGTTAGGAAATTTTTCGAATATAGTTCAGTATTTTGAGAAATTCGGGATCTGTAGAGATCCGATCGAAGTGATTCTTGAGGCGAAATAAAGTTAAGACAAGGGGCTACAAGTCATATGAAGAAAGGAAAGTTCAATTTTACCCCTAAGATTTTTAATTTATGAATGGAAGTTCGGATTAGTGTGCAGTTTTTGGGTGAAGAACATCTAAAAGTATTTTAAGCATAACTTTTGCTCTGGAAATGGAAATGAGGTGATTATTATTTTGAATTAAACTAGAGAAATAAGGCTACAATTTTTATGAAGACATCGAGTTTCAATTTTGTGTTTAAGAATGTTAATTTTTGGATGGAAATAATCGTACATGAAAAATGTGTTAGAATATGAATATACCCGAAATGTTTTGAGCATAACTTTTGATGTAGTACTCCGAATTGGATGATTTTTTTGGCATTATGAAATTAAGACATAGAGGAACATTTCTCTAGAAGGAAGTTTTGACAAATTCCTTCAAATTGATAGTGTGAAACATGTCCGCAAGTGAGAATGACTTAAAGTCAAGTTCAAGGGCAATTTGGTCCTTTTAATCACATTTAAATGACATGGCATTATAATAAGTATAAGGATGTCGTTTGGGGAAGGAAGAGTCACGATTATTCTAGAGGAAGAAAGAAGAAATAAGAAGAAAGAATAAGAGAAGAAGGAGAAAGAGGAGAAGCTCATTCGGCCATGGAGAAAAAGAAGGAAGCTTAGGGATTTTTGAATTTTTTCAGACTTCAAGCTTGTTTTTGGAGTAGATTCAAGGGAGAAGGATGAAAGAAGGTGGAAGCTTCCTCTAAAGCTCCATAAATCCGAACATAGAAAGAGAAAGAGGTAAGAGAAATTTTTAAATTTTGAATTTTTAGTGATTTTGTTGGTTTAAAAATATGGAAAAGGTGATGGGTTTGTGATTTCCATGATTAATTTTGGAAGATTTCGTGATGAATTGATTTAATTTTGAATTTATGTGAGTTAAGGTTTAGGTAAAATTTGAGATTTGAGAATTTTTGAAATTGGTGATTTAGATATCTTGGTATTAGTATGATTTGATGAATTATGACATCAATTTTAAGGATTATGTTATTTATGAGATTGAATTTGAGTTAATTGATTTAGGCCAATTTTGAAATTTGGGGGTTTTGAAAATTGATGATTTAGATAGATTGATTTTATATGAAATTGGTGTTTTCTAAGTCCAATATGAGGAATTAAGTGATTTATGATATTGAATTTGGATGATTATGGCTTAGGTCAATGTTAAAGTGGAAGGAAGAAAGAAGAAATGGTCAATTTGGAGCTTGGAACAAGTTTCTGGCAATAATTCGAGGTGGGTAGTACGTTTATTTATTGAATTTTAAGCATATGCATGTGATTTGAAAAATCAAGAAGAAAAGCTTTAAAAAATTATTGTTTATGTAGATGTTTGAAAGATTATGATTTCAAAGGATTAAATTCCTTATTTTAGAAATGATTTTAAGAAATTACAAGATTGAAGAAATTCATGGTTTTTGAATTATTAGATAAATTGGAAAAATGTGCATTGTGAATATGTATATGTTTGAGTTATGTTTTAAAGAAATACATTGCATTCATATTTATGATTTGGATTGATACGTGATCAAATTGAAGAATTTGGATTGAATGTGGATTACTATATGATTTCATGCTTGGATATGTGGTTGAGATATGAAAATGTGAAAAGTCAAGATTTTTGAAAAGTGCCTTCGGGCAATTTGAATTTCCTTTTCGCTTAGGTGTTATGTGGGTTTGGTTAGGTCCCTTGTGAGTCAGTGCACTGTCTCTATGTGTTTATAGCCTTTTCCCGGCTGCCCGCTAGTGGCATGGAGCTCCGATTTCGGACTCCCCTCACGGCTACACTGGACTGCTATGCGGGAAAGTGTAGTACGTTCTGTTCACGATCGCAGGACATTATGCGAGAATGTGCGATGACGCTCTATTCGAACCGTGCCAAACTATTTTGATATGTTATGTGTTTTTGATTTGTTACTTTGAGCTACATTCTTATGTGATGCATTCATGATTTGAAAGTTTGTTTATGGTTTTTGAAAATTTTGAGAAATTATGAAATGTGAACATTTTGAAATCTGTGAGAAATTTTAAGAAATAAGCAAATGAACTTTTCTTGAAAATTGGGACATTTTAAGAGATGATTTTTGCTTATGATTTAATTTATAAACTTATTATCCACTAAGCCGTCGAGCTCACCCCCCTTTCATCTCCATCTCCAGGTTTCGAACAGGAGATCGGATGAAAGAATGTGAAGACGTTTAGTCCGATTTTGCATCGTTTGTATTTTAGTGTGAATTGAGATTTGGATATTAATATTATTTATGGCTTGAATTGCCATTAAGTAAGTGATTATGATGTATTTCGAGCATGTATTTCAGAATGCATGAGGATTACGAACTGATGTATGAGAGTATGGAATTGTATATGAAATTGTGTATGAGTTTGGGCATGAGATTAAATTATAAGACTAGTATATTGAATTGCAATTATGAAAGTGTTTTAGAATTAGGTTTGTGTTTGTGCTTGCTGAGATCCCGGACGGAGGGTCCGGTGGATTTAGATGTTTGTAGGTTTGATTTGGAAATTTTAGAAGTGTATTTTACCATTTGCAGGTTTTGGGTTAGGTCAAAGGCAGTCGTTATGCTGCCGAAATTTTGAAAAAAGAAAGAATAGAAATTGATTTAAATGATGATTTAGGTGATATGTATGATTATTGAGTTTTGGATTTATGAATGATTTTCCTATGGGAATTTATATGGATGTGACTGGTATAAGAAAGAATGGAAAAAAAAATATACCGAATTTCGGATATGTCTTAGTCTAGGTTTTCAACGTGATCGTCTTTGTCTTTGTATTTTATTCACGGATGTCGGCATTTCATTCAGTTCAATTACTTCATTTATTTGGTTTGATTCCATACGTATCCGATTTGATTTTGCCTTATGTTCCGTTCTTTCGATTCCGATTTGCTTTCACTTTGTTATCCGATTTGTTATTCGTATTCTGATTTTTCATATTCGTTTTGCTTTATCGATTACTTTGTTTTCCAATTCGAAATTTCGTTGCAAAATTTCCGTTTCCATTCGCTTTGCGTTTTTCGGTTGGGATCCGGTTCCCGGATCAGGTCCCAACACATATCACAATCAATCATAATCATTACACAAACCATAATTCACCATGCACAATTTCATAATTCAAGTCCTTATACAAATTCATAAATCATTTACATATTCCAAAAGAAACGCATTACCAAATAATAGTGGCATTTTCAAGCCACAAATACAACATCAATTTCATAAACCAAAAATACAAAGATATATAAAAATCTCCAAAATACCCAACATAAGCCTAAGCTCTTATTTTTACAATAATCCAACTTAAACAAAAATACAATCACAAACATGACGAACGAACGTCTTGTATTTCTTTCATCCGATCTCCTTCATGATTTCCTAGAGATGGGGATGAAAGGGGGTGAGCTTTACAACTCGTGAATAACATGTTTATAAATCGAAAAATAAGCAAAAATTATTTTTTTTCAAAATTTTTGCCATTTTATAAAAATTTCACAGATGAAAATTCATCAAATACTTATTTTTCAAAATTTCTCAATTTATCAAAGAATTCATGAACAATTCAAGAACATGAATGCATCACATTTATTAACAGAAGCAAAAACACATAACACATCAGAAATGGTTTGGGTCGGTCCAAAAAATAGAACGTAATACACATTCCTGCATAGCGGTCCTGTGTAGCCGTGAACAGAACGTACTACACCTTTCCGCATAGCGGTCCAGTATAGCCGTGAACTTATGGGAGTCCTTAACGGAGCTCCAATGCCATTAGTGGGCAGGCAGACGAAGCCTATGACAAGTGCACTTGACAACTTATGGGACCTAACCAAACCCACATAACAGATTTCATACTTAAAAATTGGATTGCCCGAAGGCATATTTCGAAAACTTAGTTCTCATAATCATGTCAAACATTAAACAAAATTTCCATTCTCAATTTCCACAAATTCAAAATCCACATAATAATCAAATTCACATAACAATTCTTCAATCAATCAAACACAAAGAATTCAACACTTTAGCAACATTATCAAATTATTCAAATCATTCTAAAACAATGAATTCAACAATTATTACAATTTCTTAAATCATTCCAAAAGCAAGGACTTTAATCATTCGAAAATAATAATTTAAAAACAATTTTGCTTTCTTGATTTTTCGAAAACACATAATTAGCTTATAATTCAAATTATAAACATGGTACCCACCTTAATTCCATGTTTGAAACTTGATCAAAGCCTCTCTTTCTCCATTGCCTCACTTAAATTCCCTAATTCATGACAAAATCCCTAATTAATAAACATCCAAAATTGAACATCACATAGGGCATAATCACCAAAATTAACTTTAGAAAACTCAAGCCCATAACATTTTTAAACTATCTAAACCAAAATCTCTTCAAAAATTTAAAGATTAAAATCCACCCTTACCTTAAATCTTCTCCAAATTCGAAATTTCTTGGCTTGAAAGAAAGCTCTCATGTTCCTCTTCATTTTTCCCTCTTGAATCTACATCAAAATCGCACTTGAAGCTTACCAAAAATCAAACCCTAAGTTTTCTTTCTTCTTTTTCCTCTCCCCATCCGAAACCACTCTTCTCTCCTCTTTCTTCTTTCTTCTTTCTTTTGTTCTTTTCTCCCTTTCCATTTCGTGCTTCACTTGATTTCACACGAAGCCCATACTTCAAATTGACAAAAATACCATTAATGAGTGAGAAAGGACCCATTTGCCCTTCCTTATAAGCTTTGAAACTTAAAAGCTTTAGTCTTCTTCCAATTTTGCCCCTCATGCATTTTTAACACTTTTATTCAATAATTCACTCCATATCATATGACCTTGCACAAATTAACATGCTAATTACTCACATTAACATGCTAATTAAGTCCTCAAAATCATAAAATAAATCAAAGTCTCAAAATATTATTAAATCGTGATTAACTTAGGATATTTTTCTAATTATCAAATTGAAGGAATTTGCTAAAACTTCCTTCTAGAGAAATGTTCCTCATTGTCTCAATTTCATAATGACACCAAAATCATTTAATTTGGTTCACTACTCCAAAAGTTATACTCCAAACATTTCAGACTATTCTTATGCTAAAATATTTTCCTGCGATTTACTTCCATCCAAAAATTGATAGTCTTAGAGACTAAATTGAAACTTAATTTCTTCAGAACATTTGTAGCCCTATCTTTCTAGTTTAATCCAAATCAATAATTACCTCATTTGGATGATTAGAGCAAAAGTTATTGACAAAATACTTTCAGCTCTTACTAATTCAAGACTGAACATGAAACCCAATTTCAATTCGGAAATTGAAGGTCCTAGAGTCCGAATTAAAATTTGGTCCCTTGAGATAACTTATAATTCCATGTCTCTAATTTATTTTTCAACAAGAATCAACTCAATTGGATCTCCACAGATCAAGATATCGCCAAAATATCGAAGCATGTTTAGAAAAATTTTCCAACTCACTTGATTCAATCAATATTTTCAAAGTTAATCTAAAAAATCATAAATCTTCCATGAAGAGGTAGATGAATGTTTTAGGAATCAAACGCTTCAAAAATCAAGTCGATCGGAGGTCGGATGAAAAAGTTGTGGCCAAAAGAATGGAGAGAGGTCGGTCAGGAAAAATTTCAAATCAGAGCTTGCACTCACGAGCGGGTGAGGCGCTCGCCCGAGCGGGTCGCTCGCCAGGGCGACGGAGCGCCGCCGCTCGCCCTCGCGAGGGGGTGCTTCTTCTTCTCTTCTTCCGACCTTCTAACTTCTAAAATTCATAACTTGTGATTCAGAACTCCAAAATTTTCAAATTTAGTATCAATGGAAAGATAAAAGAAAGATCTACAATTTCCATGAAGGACTTAAAAACCAATTCCATCTCTAAAGGGGTCAAAATCTTAGTCAAAGTTTCTGTCCACATTTATGTCACCCTAAACAATATCACAACTTCTAAAATTTCTATATTTCAGCTCCAAGGTCCACAAATGTCATACTTTATATCAATGAAAAGATCAAAATGATATCTACAACTTTCATGCAGGACAAAAAAATTAATTTGGCCCATAAGGGAGTCAAAAAGCCACTCAAAGTTTTAATCCACTAATGTTCATGCCAAACAATAACAAAAACTTCTAAAAATCATCCTATTCCATGGTCAAAAAATTGCATAATTTACATCAATGGAAAGATTAAAGCATAATCTAAAACATTCATGAAACACTTAAAAACAATTTCAACCTCTATCTAGACCAATTTTTCAATCAAAATTTCTGTCATAAATTTGTCCTCCTAAAACAACATCCAAACTTCCAAATTTCATATCTTCCAATTTCCACAACCAAAATTAACATATTATACATCAATGAAAAGATCAAAACCTAAAGTACAATCTTCAAGAAGACTTTTTGGTCAAATTCTAACTTTATGAAGGACAAAACTTCACTCAAACTTTCTGCCCATAATTGGCATTTTGACAGCACCTCCCCCAAACTTCAACTATCCATATTTCTTTAAACTCCCACACAATTTACAACACCTGCACAAACACTTCAATCATCCACATTCTCCAATTTCCACATCCAAACACAATACCCAATACCTCAATTTAAAGCTATGCAAATACTTCATAATCCTTAAGAAGGCTAAAGAAGCTAATCAATTCCACATAAGTCCATAAATTTGTTTCAAAAGAAAGGAATACAATAAACACCATTCTATTTATTGAACGAGGCCATGTTCAACATCATACTACCTCATCTTTTTATCAAACATATGCAAAACACAAGGAAACTCAAATGTCTTTCATTTCATCAAATGCTCATATATTCATTTATACTTTTTCATTCATTACAAGGAATCATACCATATCTCCTCATTTAATTTCATTTCTTGCTTTTCAATTTCATTTAAAAACAAATCATTCACTATCAATTCAATTTAAACTCAAAACACTATTTTAGGCCATAATTAATCATAAACATCAATAACAAAAGCATATTTCACCCCTCTTAATCTCATATAACACTTTACATTCTTGAATTTTCTTTTTCTTTGCACATAAATAATTCACCACAAATTCCTCATTTAATTGTCAATTTATACTTCAAAATTTCAAGAAAATTTTAGGGTCCAACAACTAAAGCCCAAACTCCTGATAACCTTAAGCACACGTTGTCCACTTATGCAAGGTTCCACTAACACAACAAACACCGGCCTATGGATTCTAATATAATTCTTAAGAATAGGCTTGAAGGTTCGCCCCCCAGCCCCTTGACAATTTCAAATAAAGATAGACATAAAAACGAGATAGGGAAAGGAAGTTACTCTGCATGAGGATTGACTATAGGACTAGTCTCCTCCTCCCCGTGGCTTGGCGAACTGTCCAGAGTTGATTCCACCATTTACGTGTTGAATTTTACATTTATCGGCTACAATGCATTGGAATCCGAACTCGGGTTGGGTGACCGCGGTGGGGGTATCAGTTGATGGTGCCCAGTCGAGGACGAGGCTTCCAGGCTATTGTCCCGAAAAGGTTCAGCCTCCATGTCTTTACACTTCGAGGCCTTATGATTGGGCATCGTAAGCAAAGGTTCCAGTGTTATAACCTCAACATGGGAAGAAATATTGAGGGCCACATGGGAGGGGATTAGGTTGGGGGCTTGCTAGGTATTGGGTTGGGTGGGCAATGGGAGGTTGGGCTGGGCCGTAGGGGCTAGGGCCTGAAGGGGCCTGATTGTGGGTTGCGTTCCTTGGGCTGGGACTAGGGAGGAACTGTTGGTGGGTTGGGCCTGGGAGAGGGGAAGCCTATCACCAGGCTTTATTAACTGTGGGAGTTAGGGATTTGGTTGGGTTGCGATGGGTTAGCTGGTTCGGAGAGTCAAGTGGTTGTGTGGTCTCCAAGGCTTGGGGATTAGCCATTGTAACGTTCAACGGTTCCAAATCATTCAAGGCCACGAAGCGTGAACCTTGGAGAGAGGCGGTAGGGGCGGCGATTGAGTGATCTGGTCGACGAGTGGGAGGGATAGTGGGTTGGCGTCGAGGGTGTCGTTGCACTTGCATCCAAGATCTGAACGCCAATGGGTTGGGGTCAACAGGGGTTGGAACGACTCGACTCTCAGGTGGAGGCATTAGCTGTAGATCGGTTGAGGAGGTCGTGGCGTCGGGATGGGTATGTGAGTGATGAGGGCAAGTCAACGCACTGTGACCCACCAATCCGCCCAGAGACATATGGGGGGCAAGCCTTCATAGGCGACCTTGATGGGTTCTCCATCCAATTCAACGACATAACACAGAGGTAAGTTTAGGTCTATATTGATTGCGACACGGGCAAACTTGCCCCGAAATGTGTTCTGGGTATTATTGTCTATTTTTACTGTTTTTCCCACTAAATTGCCTAATGCTGTGAGGATAGACAGGTGGTAGCGGGCAACAGAGAGTTCGGGGAAGCGGATCCACACGACTACATGGGAGATTTTTCTGGTGGTCGAATGGAACTCTGATTACCAAGGTTGGACAGACAGAGCATGCCTTGCAATGATCCAAAGTCCGTGGTTTAACGTCCGAATGAAATCATCCTCCTCTAAGAATTTGATGAGGTAAAAATCGTTCTCTAAATCCACCAGTTTCATTGGTCCTTTAGGTCTCCACAAGGAAGTCAATCGTGTTTTGAGTAAGTGGGAGCCAATTTTGCGGCCAAGTAGTTTGATTATTACTATGTGAGCTTAAGCTTGATCTAATTTTCCTTTAAAAGTGTTTGAGAGCTCGATTCCCAGACCAAATTCCCCTTGTGTAATGGCAATGTCTCCTTCTGTGATTTCTATAACTTCCTCTTCTGGCCATTCCAGGTCCCTCACACCGGACCCAACTTCGGTCGGACCAGAGACAACTGCACTATAGCTTTGGTTAGAGTTCAAGCCCGGATGTGTTGTAGGAGGGGGGTCCTCATCCCTCTCCCTTACTCGAACCTTCTTGGCAACATGGCCATCGTGGCTATTTGGATTGGGAGCACTTTCCATGTCTTTGGAGGAAGATTAGAGGTAGGCGTTCGCGTGTCTGCGACAAAATGGTTAGTTGCATTACGATTTGATAGAGTTTGAGTTCGATATAGGTTGAATTTCTAGTTTGGACGTATTGACTCAACTTGATCCAAACCTTAATTTTTATCTTTTTTATTATTTTACAAACTTAAGACTTTTTTCGTTCCACTTAAATCTTAATCAATTTTAAATCTTTTAAGTTGATTCAAAGTTTGATTAAGGTCACACTTACTTTTTCAAGACTTGATACCACTTTGTGTCAAATTGAAATTGAAATTAAATTTAAATTCTTAACGACGTCTTACGAAACTTGTATTGAATTTTATATTCAACTTCATAAATTATCATCCTTAAGCAATCCTATAATTCAGAAGGCCATCAACTCTTTGTTAGGGATGTCAATGGGTCAGGTCGGCCTGTGGCCCAACGAGCCAAAGCTGGCCAGCTTATGACCTGACCCGCTCTATCCTTATTTTTTAATAAAAATTTACAAAATGAAGTAGTTTTTGACAAAAAGACATTGTTTTTGTTATCCTAGTTAGGCCACGGGCAAGCCCGTGATTCGATAGGGTCGAACTATTTTGACGTGTACCCCACCCGCAGCCCTATCAACCCCAGCCAAAATTGACATCTTTATTCTTCATTAGGTTTCTGCTGCCCATGACCTAGTAAACTCAAATCATTTTGACCTGTGGCCCCCTATAGCTTGGTCACCCAAGCCAAAATCAAGTCAGGTTAAAATTGACACCCCTATTATTTGTTAGGCTTATGTTTCCTTGCTAAGACAAGCAAAGGTATAGTCCCTAATGCTACTTTGTCATCACATTTGGAGCATAAAGGCAGGGATGGCTATTGGGCATGAGTCCAGTTCAATTCGATTCGGATCAATCTAAAATTAATAAGTTTGGTTTGATTTGAGCAAGATTTTAGATCAGTCTTGGGTTCTTGTATCAATGCAAGACTCAACTCGATCAGACTAAACAACCTAAACCTATTCCGAATGCCTAGACCCCCCATTGCCTTTGGTTTGCAAACTTCCTCCCATTTAACTAACGGAAGCTTGTTGTTGCCTTTGGATGAACCCCACAAAAATTGTCGCATGAACTTCTCCAACTCGTCACAAAGACTACGATGCAAGCGAATTGTCTGCATCGTATAGCTGGGGAGGGCCGCTATGACTGATTGAGTCAACGTGATGCGTCCAGCCATAGATAACAGGTTGGCAGTCCAATCGGACAAGCATTGCTAAACCTTATCAAAAATGAATTGGTAGGTTCTTTTGCTTACGCGTTTGTGAAGGAGGGGCACTCCCAGATACCTTCCAAGATCAGACGTCTGTTGAAATCCCAAAGCTAGAGTTAAGCAGTGGGTCTTCACAAGACGGACATTTATGGAAAAGTAGCATCTGGATTTGTCAGGGCTGATTCGTTGCCCAGAAGCAACACAGAACTTGGTCAATATGTCCGTTATGACATTCATCTAATCGAGTTCTGCTTCCGCTAACATAATGAGATCATCTGTAAAATATAAGTGCGAGAGAAGCGGTCCAGTTTTGCTGAGAGTAATAGGCTTCCATTTACCCTGAGTCACTGCTTGGTTGATCAGGTGGCCTAACCGTTCCAGACACAGGACAAACAGGTACGGTGATATGGAGTCACCCTGTTGAATGCCCCTGGAAGTACAGAAAGCATTGCTAAGATCGCCATGCCAGCTTACTTGCATGGAGACGCTGGTAACGCATTTCATGACGAGGCTAACCAACAAATCCGGAAGCCCGATGTCAATTAGAGTATCCTGGATGAAATCCCAAGAAAGCTTGTTGTACGCCTACTCTAGGTCCACCTTTAAAGCCATAATTCCTCGTTAACCCCTTTTCTTTTTCATGGTGTGTATAACTTCTTGAGCGATAACGATGTTATCTGTAATTAAATGCCCAGGCATAAAACTACATTGGTTTGGAGCGACCAGATCATCCAGGAAAGGTTTGAGTCGATTCGCGATGATCTTGGTAAGAGCTTTGTAGAGCACCGAGCAAAGCATAATCGGACGAAACTGTGTAATAGATTTGGGAGACTAGACCTTCGGTATAAGGACTATAATAGTACGATTGAGGCCTGAAGAAAGGTGCGGGAATTGTCCTGGAAGTTGCCAAGGGGTGTGTGACGAACTGTCATCCGTATATAATTGCTCAAAGTAGTGATGAGCTAAGAGGCGGATACGTATGGGGTCAGAAACTACATTGCCATTTGCATCTTGGAGAGCATGAATCCTCGTCTGGCGTTGTCTGTTCATAGTGACCACGTGATAAAATTTGGTATTTCTATCTCCGTGATCTAACCACTGGCGTCGGGATATCTGGTGCCAATGTAGTTCTTCTTGATACAACACTTGTTCTAACTCTGTTCGAAGATATTCCTCCAGATCCCGGATAGAGGCCGAGTTCGAGTCTTCTTGAAGCTGCTGGATGCCTTCGAGCCTAGCCAGGAGTCGCTTCTTCTAATGGAAAATATTGCCAAAAGAGGTGAGGTTCCATTGTTGTAATTTATCAGCAAAATTCTAGAGCGCACTACAAATATTTTGGCTAGGAGGGATCCAATTGTTGGAAACCAACTTCCCAAAAGCGTTGTGGGTGAGCCAGGCAGCCTGGAAACAAAAAGGCCTACTCATCGGAGTAGAGGGGGGGCTATGGTTAAGAGTAAGGAGGAAAAGGCGGTGATCGGATTTCAGGAATGGAAGATGGGAAATGAAAGAACGCAGGAAGGTGGCATACCAAGTGGGGCCACAGAAAATGCGGTCTAATCTAGCTAGGATTTGACCTCGTTACCATGTAAATCGAGGTCTAGAGAACCCGAGATCTTGCAGCTGGCAACTATGTAAACAGTCTCAGAATTGAGAGTTAATGGTAGGTTGCTAATGGGAACCTCCACATTTATCAACGCTTTCCAATTTGACATTGAAGTCTCCACCCAGGACCCAAGGTTTTACAGTAATGCTAGCAATTTACCGGAGGTAGAACCATAAATACTTCTATAACGCATATGTCGGGCTAGCATATATGGCGGTGAAGGCAAAGGATTTGCAGTCCCATTCTATATCGGTATGCACAAATTGCCGATGGGCTATAAGAATCCGAACAGTGATATTTTGCTTCCAAAGAAGCCAGATACCCCCGAAGTAACCTTCAGCTTCTACCTGGAAAGAGTTACTAAAGCCCAAACTCCTGATAACCTTAAGCGCGCGTTGTCCACTTATGCAAGGTTCCACTAACACAACAAGCACCGACCTATGGATTCTAATATAATTCTTAATAATAGGCTTGAAAGTTCGCCCTCCAGCCCCTTGACAATTCCAAATAAAGATAGACATAAAAACGAGATAGGAAGAGGAAGTTACTCTGCATGAGGATTGACTGTAGGACCAGTCTCCTCCTCCACGTGGCTTGGCGAACAGTCCAGAGTTGATTCCACCATTTGCGCGTTGGATTCGACATTTATCGACTGCAGTGCATTGGAATCCAAAGTCGGGTCGGGTGGCCGCGGTGGGGGTATCAGTTGATGGTGCCCAGTCGAGGACGAGGCTTCCAGGCTATTATCCCTAAAAGGTTCAACCTCCATGTCTCTACACTCCGAGGCCTTATGATTGGGCATCGTAAGCAAAGGTTTCGGTGTTATAACCTCGACATAGGAAGAAATATTGAGGGCCACATGGGAGGGGATTGGGCTGGGGGCCTACTGGGTATTGGGCTGGGTGGGCAGTGGGAGGTTGGGCTGGGTCGTAGGGACTAGGACCTAGAGGGGCTTGACTGTGGGCTGCGTTGCTTAGACTGGGACCAGGGAGGAACTACTGGTGGGCTAGGTCTGGGAGAGGGGAAGCCAATCACCAGGCTTTAGTAACTGTGGGGATTAGGGATTTAGTTGGGTTGCGATGGGTTAGCTGGTTCGGAGCGTCAGGTGGTTGCGTGGTCTCCAAGGCTTGGGGATTAGCCATTGTAACGTTCAACGGTTCCAAATCATTCAGAGCCGCGAAGTGTAAACCTTGGAGAGAGGCGGTAGGGGCAACGATTGACCGATATGGCCGGCGAGTGGGAGGGATAGCAGGTTGGCGTCGAGGGCGTCGCTGCACTTGCATCCAGGATCTGAACATAGGTGGGCTGGGGTCGGCAGGGGTTGGAACGACTCGACTCTCAGGTGGAGGCGTTGGCTGTAGATCGGTGGAGGGGGTCACGACATCCGGATGGGTCTGTAGGCGTTAAGGGCAAGTCGACGCACTATGACCCACCAATCCGCAGCAGAGACATATAGGGGCAAGCCTTCATAGGCGAGCTTCAACGACAGAACGCAGAGGTAAGTTTAGGTCTATATCGATCGCGACACAGGCAAACTTGCATCGAAATGTATTCTAGGTATTATTGTCTATTTTCACTGTTTTTCTCACTAAATTGCCTAATGCTGTGAGGATAGACGGGTGGTAGCGGGCAACAGAGAGTTCGGGGAAGCGGATCCACATGACTACATGGGAGATTTTTTCGGTGGTCGGACGGAACTCCAATTACCAAGGTTGGACAGACAGAGCATGCCCTGCAATGATCCAAAGTTCGTGGGTTAACGTCCGAATGAAATCATCCTCCTCTAAGAATTTGATGAGGTAAAAATCGTTCTCTAAATTCACCTGTTTCATTGGTCCTTTAGGTCTCCACAGGGAAGTCAATCGTGTTTTGAGTAAGTGGAAACCAATTCTGCGGCCAAGTAATTTTATTATTACTGTGTGAGCCCAAGCTTGATCTAATTTTCCTTTAAAAGTGTTTGCGAGCTCGATTTCCATACCAAATTCCCCTTGTGTAATGGCAATGTCTCCTTCTACGACTTCTATAACTTCCTCTTCTAGCCATTCCAGGTCCCTCACGCCGGACCCAACTTCGGTCGGACCAGAGACAACTGCACTATAGCTTGGGTTAGAGTTCAGGCCCAGATGTGTTGTAGGAGGGGGGTCCTCATCCTTCTCCCTTACTCGAACCTTCTTGGCAGCATGGCCATCGTGGTTATTTGGATTGGGAGCACTTTCCATGTCTTCAGAAAGATTAGAGGTAGGCGTTCGAGTGTCTGCGACAAAATAGTTAGTTGCATTACGATTTGATAGAGTTTGAGTTCAATATAGGTTGAATTTCCAATTTGGACGTATTGACTCAACTTGATCCAAACCTTAATTTTTATCTTTTTTTTATTATTTTACAAACTTAGACTTTTTTAGTTCCACTTAAATCTCAATCAACTTTAAATCTTTTAAGTTGATTCAAAGTTTAATTAAGGTCACACCTACTTTTTCAAGACTTGATACCATTTTGTGTCAAATTGAAATTGAAATTAAATTTAAGTTCTTAACGGAGTCTTACGAAACTCGGACCAAATTTTATATTCAACTTCATGAATTATCATCCTTAAGCAATCCTATAATTCAGAAGGCCATCAACTCTTTGTTAGGGATGTCAATGGGTCGGGTCGGTCTGTGGCCCAATAAGCTAGAGCTGGCCAGCTCGTGACCCGACCCACTCTATCCTTATTTTTTAATAAAAATTATAAAATGAAATAGTTTTTGACAAAACGACATCGTTTTTGTTATCCTAGTTGGGCCACGGGCAAGCCTGTGACTCGATAGAGTCGAACTATTTTGACGTGTGACCCGCCCGTAGCCCGATCAACACGAGTCAAAATTGACATCTTTATTCTTTATTAAGTTTCTACTGCCCGTGACCCGATAGACTCAAATCATTTTGACCTATGGCCTCCCTATAGCTTGGTCACTCAAGCTAAAATCAAGTCAGGTTAAAATTGACATCCTTATTGTTTGTTAAGCTTATGTTGCCTTGCTAAGACAAGCAAAGGTATTCTCCCTAATGCTACTTTGTCATCACATTTGGAGCATAAAGGTAGGGATGATCACTGGGCATGAGTCCAGTTCAATTCGATTCGGATCAATCTAAAATTAATAAGTTTGGTTTGATTTGAGCAAGATTTTAGATCGGGCTTGGGTTCTTGTATCAATGCAAGACTCAACTCGATCAGACTAAACAACCTAAACTTGTTCAGAATAACAATGTTTTAGACAATTTAACTGAATTCAACGTTTTACGAATCCAATTGGGATTCTGGTCGGACTCAGACCACGGGTTATGGGTCTGCTGGCGGCCGGTCCACCGTTGCCATCAAAGGTTAGAAGAAAGCTTTCTTTTGCATTTTTTTTTTTTCCCGTCAAACATCTGTGAATAGTTTAGCTACAATGAAGGCTAATAGCGCAAATTTTCATTGGACAGAACTGAAATTTCCAAATGCTGTAATGAACTAGCAATCTACTTTTCCGACTGAGACTCACTTGTTCGGTCTCATCTCGCATAAATAAGATTTGACAGGTGGTCTTGGCAATGAGTTCATTACCGACTTAGGTGCGGATCTTCTGTTCTTGGACTATTATATTTGGCATCCTAAGAACTGGATAGAAGTTTTCAATCTCAAGTTTTTCGAGTATGTGCTTTGTCTTCCAAAGATACGAAGAATGTCCATCAATATGCTCTGTTATATCAACCTGCAAAACCAGTGAGATTCAGTTGACCTCAAGATTGAAAGAATTTGCAGACTACAAGTTATTTGGCAGCTGCGGGAGATTATGACAATGAAAATGTTTTATAGAGAACTATTAGTGTCCATGATCAACTTTATTTGGCCATGTAGTTAAATTGGAATGACAATTGCAGACGATTTGAGCACAGTTGCAAGAGATACGACTGTAATTGCGAAAAATTATAGTAATAATCCAGACAGCAACTGCAATATTGCAGCCACAATTTAAAACCATGTGAAGTACTAAAGACAGTTGAATCTCAAAATGAGAGATCTGAGTTCTTACATTCTCCACTCCAGGTACGATAACAGGTTGAATCCCAGCTAACCCTTCTGAAAATAAACTGCGCATATCAAAGCATTCAGAGACTCCAAAGGAAACAACCCAAAGTGCTTAAGAAAATAGAAGGTTGTATATATATGTACTATTTTGAAGCCTGTTCTACATGATCTTCAATTTGGAATTCTACAGAGTCAAGATGTGAAACATTATGTATCAAAAGGATATGATCTTAAACAACCAAAAATATTCCATATGGAAGAGGTGTTCATTATTCTCAGAAAATGTTGGGGTTTTCAAACAATTTCAGAGTGCAACTTCAATCTACCATGGCTAATTTGTAACGCCAAGGTAGGATCACCCTTACCATCTGTACTAAGCACAGAATTCTTGTTCAGTAGTCTCTGACTTAATATGTCCTAAGAGTTCATCTTTTGCAAATGCTGCAAATTTGCAAATAGTTATCTACCTGGCACGGAACGTAATTCCAAGTGTCCAGTCGCTTGTTGAATAAGCATTGATAAATCTACCAGGAACCAACTACACATAAATATCAGGTATTAATGATATGTATTAAGAGATGAACGGGACATGAATAAACTCGCTTGCATATTGCCATACAGAAGTCCTACCTGGCGAACATCCTCCCATTTTTCACCTTTTATTGGAACCGGTGCTCCAAGAAGAACAACCCTTTCCACCAATCCACCTACAGGAAAATAAAGAGGGATTACTTTTACCAAACTACTCCTATCCTAATATATGAGGAACTGGATAGTTTACTACCAACCATTGTCTCCTTTTGTTTCAGCCAAACACTGAAGACATCTGAATATAACTCGGGCTCCCAGTGAGAAACCTACGAGTGTAACTGGTCTGAAGCATGCACACGAAAACAAAATAACCGATTCAAAACAATTGTGAAGAATGAGTTGAAATTATGTTCATGACAACAGCGGATCATTTTACCTGTTTCCTTGGTATCCTTTCAGCAACACCTCAGCGAGCATCTTTCCAGCTTTATCAGATCTGGGAATATTTAGTTAACAACAGAGAAGTTTAATACAAAGAGCACATGTTTCTTTCAACCAGAGGAAGATTCCCATGGATGAAATGAATTACGTGCGTGTAGTAACTAAACTATTCAGCAACATTTGATTCCAACCTATCGATTGCAATTGCCCATTTGCTGTCTATAAGATCAGATGCTGTCACCAATGATGCTGGTAGAGCCAGTGTTGACAGAAGAGCGCTAAGCACTGCTACCATGGCGCCTTCTTTCACCAACTGCAAAGCAAATTCTGTAAAAGAGACAAGATCATCAATAAAGTGTATAAACTTACACAGAATGACAACAGTAGAAGTTGCAGAGTTTGTTAGTACTTGAAGTAAGCCATTCCTGTATGGCAGTGGTAAGTACAATCAAATTCTTAGTTTCCCACTGCAGAAGATACCTAGAAGTCGTACAATTATATCAGTGATGTTATTTAAAGGGGAAAATGCGAAGCAAATCAGACAAAGGTATCATTATTTTAGCAACAGGAAAAACTTTCAATTCCATTTCAAAAATTAGTTTAAGGTTCAGCTCCAAGTTTATCTACTGCTGGTAGTTTGAGTTCATGAGCAATAAGCTGCACGAGAAGATTTCTGAAACAAAGATGCTCTAATACTTCACTTGGAGTTGCTCAATAAGCCCAATTGGGAAGTAAGTCCAAACACAAGACAGCGTCCCCATAAAAATGAAAAGATATGCCATGAGATCCCAAAGCTCTCGAAAAAGCTTACTTACCTTTCCAAGTTATTCATATGACCTTCCCAGGGCTTAATGGGATCTTCGTTTTCTAATACAAGTCCCGGGACCATGATTCCAACCGCTAGCCGCTGACAAGAAAAGTCATCATCATCATCATAGTAAATCACCAACAGTGAAAGAAGATGCTATAAAGCCCACAAGGTAAATGCTAAACATAGAACTCCATTGATTAAGTGTTAAAAGTTTAAGCAACCAAAGGCACGAGAGATGAACTCACGCCTTGCTTATGATTGTCTCCAATTTCAATGAATTCAAACTCTTCCATGCCACCAATTCTTCTAGCCATTTTGGTCCCCACGAGGCCAGCCCCAGCAACTGTTAACAGAAGATGAGAAACAATATCTTTGTTAGCCTCTTAATTTATCCTGCAAATAAGCATGACAAACTAGCTTGCTAATTTGCCATCCGTGTAGTATGTCAGTGTTAACTATCCCAGCTATAAATCAGCTTCTCTAACTGTATCTGCTCCATTGTTCACTCTATTTGCAAACTGTTCCTCTGCTTACAGTTGTCCATTTGACCTAGAAGCGTGCAGCTTGCTTAACAACGTAATTTACACATCACCAGTTTCGGACTGTTTGAGTGCATGATTACCTTGTATAATGAAAAGATCTGGTGGTACAGGCAATTCCGTATCCTTAAAACTTATAGAACTTCTATATGTAGAACTTTTCCAAGACTGGATGTTTCTAAGAGACTTCTAATATTTTCACAATCCTGATCAGGAACTTTCTGAAAGTTCGGAGAGTTATTTTACAAGCAAATGCATATTTTCAAGCATATAAGCTCATCAATCGATTTTTTGAAAAGCTAATCCATCCTGCATATCAACTTTGCAAAGTCCAGATCAAAGTAACTCAGTGGCCAAAAAGCATGAAAGGAGACATTAAATGGATACGGTATTGTTTTGAAGAAATTGATCAACTAAGGTGCAATTGTATTCAAATGTCAGTTCAGAGTCAGAAAACTTACAAGTTATGGACATGAACACAACCATTAATTAGAAAGGACTTGAGCAGAATCACTTAAAACTAGTTCCACCACATGAAAACCTTCAAAATGAATCTATACCTCCGAATGAAGCAGCAACTGCAACAGAACCATAAAATGATGTTGTAATAGTAGCCAGTGCAGGAGCCACTATCATCAATCCTTGAGTAATTGCTGGGGCAGCAAGGCCTATCAAGATATAACAAAAACATGACGTAAAGCTAACCAGAAAGTCCAAGAAATCTTCTATCAGATGCAGATGGCGAATATACGTACCACCGGAAACTGCCATCAAGGTTCCTCCGGTTAATGCAGCAACTCCAACAGTACCCCCACGCTTCATTTTATCCCAAGTGCTCTCCGAGGGTACATCTTTATCATCAATGCCGTCTTTCTCTTTTTCTGAATCCATCAGAGAACAAGCAACCAGGATCTCCATGGCTTCCTACAAAAAGAAATAGAAGTGCACAGAAAATTGGATTCACGGTCTTCTTCCGAAGATCACACAGTGTAACAAGAGAAAATCATAAAACTGTTGCTTCATTCGAGATTGGAAAATGACTAGTGTTGCTAGGACAAACCAGTTCTGTCCAATTGATGTCCAGCCATGCAGCCAGTAGTCGCAGAGCCACACGGTGGCGAGCATCATAACCTTTTCCTGATTGTGAAGACTTACTTCCACCTTTATCAGTTTCTGCAACACAAGCTGCAAGAAGCTCATAGAGTACAGTCACTTTCCTCTCGTAACTCAATCTATTTCCCTCTTCTAGCGATTTCATGGAAGTCCTATGTCCAGATCCGTTGGGGGATTTTTCGTCATGAGATTCTGCAACCATATCACAGATTCAATGGTGTCCCAATACTGATCAATATCAGATTACAATTAATGTCAGATCAATTACTCTCATACCAATTCCCTCCGAAGAATCAGAAACTCCCTCCATATTAAGTGCTGTAGCATCAACAGTTTTCGATAAAGCCCGCTCCTTGTCCTTTCTCTCTGAACAACTTTTCTCACTTTCCCCTGCCTCCGAGAGCAGTGTTAAGAGCTGTCACACAGAAATTCAACATCAAAACAAGAAAATTAACTGAAGTACCCAAAAACAAAATAACAAATTCCATCATATTTCCACATTGCAAAGAAACAGTTTCATTATCTTTTCCAATGACATAAAGATACATAGATCAAAAAACAAAATTCCATACCGCTCCTGCATGATGCCTCACTTGCGTGGAAGAACCAGCAGTCTCTTTCAATCCATCCCAAGCTTTATCGTCAACTCCTAACAACCTGTTATTAATCAATTAATCACGTATTACCTCATAGTCTTTCCCATTTGATTATTTTCATAGGATATTGGTTTCGATTTAATGTTTAGAATAATATTTGAGCCACTTCCTCGCCTCTTTCAATAACTTTAGCTCAATGCCATTTGACGCTATACATATCCTTATAATGTGGCCCCAAGAGCTTCCGAGATCAAAATCTTACCTGAAAACTGGCAAAAGCAAGCCAGAGCTTTCGTGGATCCAAAGATTAGGGTTATCGGAAACCGAAACGGTTTTACCGATGGTGGCGCCATCACCGACGGGCTCCTTATCGAGAGAAGGGAGGGACTTGGAAGGCTGAGTGAGGTGGATCTGAGACTGGTGAAGAGCAAGAGCGAAGAGCGAAGCTGCTGCATATTTCTGAGTCGGCGTCAGTATCGAACCCTCCATTGTTATGATTCAGAGTAACGATTTCAGAAAGAGAGAGAGAGAGAGTGAAATGCAATTGTATAACCGTTTTCTGATTTTTTTTTTTATTGCACACAATTCGCGGGAAAGTAACGGCTACCTCTCCCTCCACCACACGCGGGACACGTGAGCCAATCAAAGCCTTATTATTCGTTCTCAGTCTTACCACTAAACAAAATTAGTTAAGAATATATTTCGTAAATTACAAAATCGATAAAAAGGAATTTTACAATCTAAAATATTACTGCTTAATTTTTAATTATTCATTATAATTATAATTTTTTGTAAATAATTTCTTTAATAGTTAACGGTAAGATTGAGTACCGTAAAACCTCCTTAAATTTCACATTTTAGCAAAATTTTTATTAAAGATTGTTGTTATAATTATAGTCCTCCAATTGGTCCTACATTTGAATTTTAATAATTAAAATGATATTATTTAATTTTATTATAGCATAAATAATTTTTATTAAAGTTTACGTAGAAAATTACTTACATTTATCGTTAACATTTAAAATATAAAAGTAACAATTTGAAGTCCCAATAGAACAATTAACAGAATATTAAAATTATCAAAATCTTTCACGACCTTAAACAATGACAAAATGATAAAATTCGTTTGAAAACTTGTCGTAGTAGACTCGAATTAATAATTTTTACAAATTATGAGTTAATCTAGATGATATGTGACTCAAGATTTATTGTGTTTGCATTATTAAGTGTTTTAAGTTTTAAAACTAAAATAACTTGATTTTGCAAGGTTAAATTACATTACAATGAAGTAAATGTAGAAAGAAGTTTGAGTATTCAAAATCGAATACTCAAACTTTATACGATATCATATTGAATTGAAACCAAGCTTGTCATTTCTAACTAAATAGTAAATACAGCAAAGTCTAATGGATAGAGATTCGTGAATTTGGTCATAGCGTAAGATATGAGTTGAGAAAATTTTGTATGATATAGACTTATATGCAAAGATTAGATTCATAATCGATCACTTTAAGATTTTTGTTTGAGATGTGATATCCTGATTGATTGAATTGAAACCAAGTTTGCTATTTCTAACTAAATAGTAAATACCCCTATAAAAAAAACTAAATAGTAAATACAACAAAGTCTAATAGATAGAGATTTATGAATTTGGTCATAGCATGAGCTATGAGTTGAGAAAAGATAGTCTAATATAGACTTATATATAAAAATAAGATTTATAATCTATCACTTTAAGATTTTTGTTTGAGATGTGATATCATGATTGTATATAGATTCACTTGAATTAGGTATATTCAAAATTAATAAATAAAAGTTAAGTTAATTAAATGTTAAATTAAGTTTAAAATATTAAAAACAAATTTTAGTATATTTTAAAGACTTTAATTAAAAATAATGATGAAATATGCAATATATGAACATCATATATAAATAAACAATATATCATTAATCTGATAACTCAATTAAGTGTTTAAACCCAATTCAAATAAATTAAACTCAACTTAAAATAATAATTTAAGATAATATAACAAATTATTAGTTTAAATATATTTAACCAAATTTGTTCAAACCTAAGAGATGGATTAAATTATTAAATAAATAATGGCCTTTGTAGTAAATAACTGACAAAATATTTTTGAGTATTTGGCTTTTCAAATTTTCTTAAACTACAGTATACATTATGTCCATTATCCTTTGCCGGACACTCCTAATATTCTAATATTTTGGAGTAATTTAATGATATTTAAATAGGATTATATTTTAAGCGATTATATAGTTATATGTTACGTAGCTTTTGTTAATAATACCCACATGTGAATGTCCCGTATTAAAAAAAGAGAGAAAAGAAGATTATCATATAAGTTTAGTGGGCTATTCCACCTATTGTCAATTAGTTTTAAAATAGAACCTCACTTGAGCTTCTGTGTGATCTAACTTTTCTTCTCATTTGAGCCCGTAGATCTATTGCAAATTTCATATGGAATCATACCAAATTTTGGTCCGAATTATTAATTTATCAGTTATCTGTCTAAATATCTAATTCCAGTAGCCAAGTTCAGTTACCATTGTATTTATTTCAAGTGATAACTAAATGTTCAATTTCAGTTATACTTAAATAGGAGTGTTAATAATACCCACATATGAGTATCCCATATTGAAAAAAGAGAAAGAAAAAAAGCATATAAATCTAGTTGACTAGTTCACTTATTGCCCAATTAATTTTAGAATATAATCTCACTTGAGCTTGTGTACGATGTGACTTTCCTTCTCTTGTAAACCCACAAGTCTATTGTAAATTTAACAACTTTTATCTTTTTAGTGCGATGATGTAATTTTCAATGTGCTAATATGACTTCCAAAAGATTAGATCTTCTTTTCCTAATAATCAGTTCTTATCTTATTCTTTTTTTTTTTTTTTACAAGGAAAGTAAAAACAGATACATCAAAATCTTGGGAAACAAATCTCGGCTATATTCTCTAGGAGGAATGAGAGGCACCCTGTAGGTGAAATATGGAGAATGGATAATCTGTGGCCATAGGTATCTGCTGAATGGGCAAGTCAATCTGCACAGCAGTTGCCCTCTCTGTAAATGTGTCGAGACCGTACAACCCAAGTCTGCGCTAGGAGTGCATTAATATGCTTGACGAGGGAGTTAGGGGACTGAAACTGAGCAGTGTGGGAGGAGATGGTGGTGGCCGCTGTGAGGGAGTCGACCTCGAGCTCCACCCTACGGAACCCCAGGTCCCAAGTAAGCTGTAACCCAGGAAGAATACCCCAAAGTTCTACCATATGGGGCGAACATCAACCGATATTCGAACAAACGATGACCCAAGCACCGAATCATCACGTTAGGAGGTCTTCTTTGAAGCGAAGACATTGGTCGAGACAAGCGTCGTTCGTATTCAGTTTAATCCAGTCGTTAGGAGGTTTGATCAATCCTACGAGGCGTACGCTGCAAGGTGGAAGCCCCAAACAAGCCCGGTGATGCCAAGTTGAAACCTGGATGAGTTGATTACTAAAAGCCATGATAACTTGAGCGGGAGACATCGGCCGAATGAAATCGGACTCAAAAATGAATTTGTTTCTCCAGGTCTAGAGGTACTTGATAAAATTAAACATATATTTTATTTCAAATATTTAAATTAAACTTTTTTTTGTTTATGTCTTTCTATTGCCTGAAAAGATGTGAGATAACAATCATAACAAAACCTGTATCGATGATGACTTGTCAAATAACAACATTATCACATTATGACAATTCACGAGACAAGACAATGCTTATCATGCCATACAAGATGATGATTAATCAAGATTATAGACGAACGGGTTCAGATCCGGCCGGCTTAAATAGAATTCAATGCCTCGAATTTAAGTTAATTGGTTTGAACTTAGTTTAAATTTGTATTTAAAATTATTATAAAATTAAAAATTAAAAATATTATCTTTATTTGTTAAATAATTAAAAGAGATTGTTAAATAAAAATTAATTAATTTATAAACATTGAATAACAATGACATTTATTAAATAAATTAATTTAAAAATTTACTCGAAAATTTCAGTCATTGCTTGAAACACATAAAACTTGAGTTTGTTCCTAAAGCTTCTAAAGACCTCGTTTTAAAACAATGACTACTACTACTACTTCAGGAAAGCTATAAAATAGGACTTCATCAACCTCCATTGCCAAAACTGAAAGGCTATTATCTTATGCCCTACTCACCATTAAAGTCGTAATCATCATCAAGTACATGTATATACACAGGCATAGCAAACGAAAAGCAACAAAGCATGCGAGGGACCAGAACACCACACACAAATATAGACTTGAGTAACCAGAACACATAAAGATTATAAAATTTGTAGAAGACCTACCTGGAAATGAGAATCAAAGATCCAAACTTACAAGATTCATCGTACACTGCACACATTACTAAAACTATGCTTGATGGATGATACAGGGGGGGAAAAATAGCTTTGTTTTGAGTGTAAACAAATGTCAGTCTTTGTGAGATTGCAATGTAAAACATAAACACTTATCTTTCATTGCTTCTCCTTCATTTCCATACTCTTTAAACGTGTACTCCTCCTGTTTAAAAGCAGGGGGGACCTTGCCCTCACTGTAGCACTGATTACATAGACTAAAATTGGATTTAACCTCCTTGAATCGGGATCCTATGATCGGGTAGCGGCAAACTGAGCAAACCCGGTTTTCATGTCGATTCCTATCACCCAATTCGAGCTTGATAAGTGTCGACATGATACCGAAACCCCAATCAGGATCATTAAACATCACAAGAAACTCATTAAAGGCTACCATTGAAGAGTCAGCTTCCCCATGTACTTCTAGCAATTCACTAATCCCATGAGTTGGAATGTAAATAGTTCTGAGCAACTTGATATAGCGAACAGCATCAGCTTTTCTCACAAGAGAACCGCCGTCTTCATTCACAGGACGCCAAAGAAGTGCATCGAAGGCGACCCGTTTTCTTTTATCAGGATTACCACTACAAATGGGGGCAAGAAAAGCAAAAAACATTCCCAAATCTACCCTGCCGGATCCAGTGTCATCCAAAACAGAAAGGATCCTCTCATTTATTGCCTTGACAGCCCCGTGAAATGTTTCAGGCTTTAAGAAATCAAGTAACCTCCTAAGGATTCCCTCTAAGTTCGGTTTGCGTATAGATTTTTCTGGGACACCACCACCAGAATACGAAACTGGTACATCATGTTCGCTCATTTCCTTCTTTAAAAGCTCAACATCACACCGATTCAACCTAGTAATCCTCTGAAAAGCCCTGATCTTAAGAGCATCTGCCAAGTCCTGTCTCGCCGTTGTTCTCTCACCCACGGTCTTAAATTTGGCAAGTTCCACAGATATAAAAGCACTCTCCCCATTAGCAGCACCGTTAGTCTTCAATTTCTTCTTCTGAAGCTGCTTCAAATGTGATAGGGCATCATGAAGTTCAACCCTATTAGTCATTTTCAATGCCTCCTTCAAAGCTTTTTTGGCCTCCTCAGCCTCACCAGCCCCCAATAACGAGACAGCTTTGTTCAATTGTGCCCGCCAATGGTTCGGCCACACAGATAATACCCTGATATACATCTCAGAAGCCCTTTGGAACCTGCCCAAATCCATATACAGCCCACCTAAATTATACAAAGCATCAACATGGCTGGGTTTCAAATCAATAGCCTTTTGGAAAACCTCTATCGCCTTCTCATCTTCACCCATGGCATGCAAAGCAGAGGCCAAATCACAGTGTGCGTCAGCATAATCAGGTTTCATGAAAATGGCCTCTTCTAAGGCCTTAACAGCTGCCCTACACTCTCCAACACCGAAAAGTGCACTACCAAGCAATTTCAAAGCTCTATAGTGAGTTGGACAAAGAATAGCAGCTTCTCTATAGTACTCACAAGCACTTAAAACCATACCTTCCCCTTCCAATGCAATCCCAAGATTCACATGTATCTGAGGAAGCAAATAAGCCCATTGATTCCCTGCTGCCTCAGCTGCCTCCATAGCCAACAAGAACTCCTCTTTAGCTTCTTTGCACCTCCCAAGAACATACAAGCAATTCCCAGCTCGAAAATGCGGTCTCACATCAACAGGCTGCAACTCACAAGCTCTCTTAAAACTCACCAACGCTTCCTTAAACAACTGGTGCTCATACAACACCCTCCCAATTGCCATGTGCCCGTCAAAAGCTTCCTCTCTCGATCTCGCCCCATCAGCTCTGCTCCTCAAAACCCCCAATTCCTTGATGAAAATCGCATAATCATGTCCCGACTCCTCCCAGAACACCCTTTTCTCGGAGATCTCCGTGGAAGGTCCCAATTCTCTCGACCACCCAGCATCAGAATACGCATCAAAGTTGTCACCTTTCATCTTTCCATCTTTCCCTTGCTTTGCCTTCAATCTCTTCACCAAAATCTCCAAATCGTCCACAATCTTCCACGTGTCGTCAAATACAATCCCGTGATTCGGCGAAACAGCCCACGCAGCTGTTCTCTGCTTCTTCTGCGACTCCACAGCTCTCTCATCCACTATTGAAGACGACGAAGCCTCAGACGCCATAGTAACCCCTTTATTCTCCTCCAAAATGAGATCCAAATCGAGCGCGTCGAAGTCACGGTCCACGTCACCAGCACCGTCGTCGTAGGTACGCAGCAAGCCCTCGTAAGTCAGACCTTTCTCGCCGTCGATAAACTCGCCGTACGTACGGAACACTTCGTCGAGAATCGCATTGATTTGCTCGTCGCTGAATTTAACCCTTGGGTTAACAGCGACCACAAGCGCCGCCATTTCCTCTCTGTTAAGCCCTCCATCACCATTAACGTCAAATTGCTGAAATATTCTCTTCACCTTCTCTGATCTGGTCCCTCTCGTCGCCATTTTGGATAAGCTCCGAATTAAGCTTATGGCTCGACCGCTCGAAGACTAGTAGATAATAAAAAAATAAATAAAAAAATAAATAATTTTTACATAATGATTGTAATTATTACTTACATACGTACGTATGAAATAAAATTAAATTATTAGTTATGTTATTTAATTACATTTATGTTAATTAATTAATTAATCTAATACATATCCTTTTGGGATGTGACTTTCTGACGTGCCCGTGTGATGACGCACCGTTATGTGGCGTCCTTTTCTTTGCTCCGGTGGGCTTGCATGGTGGCGGCGAGTACGTGACAATTAATAAAGCGATATCTCTTCCGTTATTTAATTTTGGATTAAAATAATAATTCTCTTATAAAATTATTTTTAAAAATATTAAAATGCTTTAAATTTATTTTCTTTTAATCCTCTGCTAAATGAAATAATCATAATAATCATAAAATGCATTAAAATGGAGATTAACCTTTTAAAATATCTTAATCTAAAATTTTATTCCATACAATTTTATATGGTCTCTTTGTAACCATTAAATCATAGGTTCAAATAATGCAAATAGTTTCTTTGTGGAAATACAAAAAGAAGGCTACATATATAATGACACGTTCTAGACCCCAACACGGAAAGTTTTGTGTTGTGTTTGTGTTCTGAATGTGTTGACTTTTTTTAAATAATTTCATTGTGTGTTTTAAAAAAGTGACAAAGGAATTAAAGCATTTACTTGTTTGATTTATGTAGAAATAATAAGAAGTATTGCTCTATTTTTTGAAGTTTAAGAGAAGTTAGAAGCAAATAGTAATGTTAATTTCTCGTTAGGGTTAACTTCTCAAATAATACATTTCAAGTTTGAGTCAAAACTCGATCAGATTCGAGTTACAAATCTTAAATTATTCGATTATTTTAAAATAATGTTCTTTTAATTTAACTTCTTAAAGTCACATTTAGTATTAAATTTCTCAAAATTACGAATTAAATTGATATCATTTTGTAAAATGAAATTAAAATAATATTTTTTAATAGGAATGTTAATTTTAGTCTAATCTGGCCTGATTTTAGCCCAAGTTAACTACACTATGGGTCAAAAGTAGTCGGCCTGACCAAGTCAAAGTCAAGGTTGGGCTAAGCACAAGTCTGCCTGACTCTGTTTGTGACTAGACCGTTACTTCAAAAATGACGTTATTTCAAAATTATAAGATAGGTGGAGTTAGTCCGGCTCACTTGTGACCCGTTAGGTCATGATTTAGGCTACAAATTGACCTATCTCGGCTCATTGGGACACCTTAGTATGTGGTTAGGGCAGCTAAGCTAGGAGCAGCTCGGCCCAATCCAGTTGATTATCATTCCTATTTTTCGATAGAAGTATCTATTCCAATAAGGTTGAAATTTTGAGTTGCCTTTTATTGAGTTAAATCAAATTAAGTTAATAAGAAGTTACGTAAATTATAGAATTTAAAAAAACAAAAAAGGGATATTTATGGACTGCCATGCTGCCACATGCCGGTGAGATTTTGTGGTGCAGTTATCAATTTTCTAGTTGTCACATTCATGAGAAGATCATGATACCAAAAGGTCAAGTTGATGATAAGATTACGTAAATTTGGTAAAAGCAAGAAAAGTGGCGGTGGCAGTTGGGTGTGATTATTTTAATTCTTATGCATTCAAAATTATTACTCACTCTATTTACAATATTTTTTAGTTATAATTATTTTATATTTTATATTTTATTAATTATTTATTTATCTTTTAGTTAAAATAACAATTTATAGTAATTTTAAATTTTAATATAGAGTTATTAATATATAAAATTCAAGAAATTTGACAAAAAATTATATAATAATTAAATAATTTTATAAATTTTATTTTAAAATGTAATAATATTGTAACATAATCTTTAGAGATAACAATAGACTGATTCATGAGCTTAAATTAAGATATTTTAATGAGTCAATTCATAAGTTAAATTAGGTCTAGCTTAATTCAAGGCCTAATTTTTAAACTAGAATGATATTGTTTTGTTTAGTCGAACTTAATTAAAAAATGTATTATACTTTTAATTTAAAAATTAGCAAGATTGGCGTATATGTCGACCTATTACCATCCTTAACAATCTTTCATAATATATGATTTGAAAATAATCATTTGTTGGTTCATCCTTCTAAAAAATATGATAATCACATCTTATAAAAAATAACCATAATGATAGCTTTTTTGAAATTATATCAGTACACAAGAAGGTGTTCTTACTTACCGCATTTGCCATAGGTTGAGTTGGGTTCTAAGGGCGTGATCGAGTTGGTGAAGTAGAGAGGCATGAAGCCAAAAAATCATGTGCTCAATTCCCCTTATTTACGTCTTTTCGATCGAATCTGTTGTAAAGAACTTGCCTGATGTGAAACGCCCTATTGGTGTAATTTGTAGATTATTGTATCAATTGAAAAATTTGCCCAACGTGTATCCGAAAGGTAGCAGTAGCAGGTTCTTCTGCTTCGATAACAAAAAAAGGCCGAGTTAAGTTTAGACTTATAAAATCTAGATTTAACTTTAGAATTTTTTAAAACAGTTTTAATTTAATACAAAATTTTTAGAATATATTAAAATTTTGTGTTTTTAAAATTTTAAACTATTTTAAACCGAATGTAAACTAGATTAACTCACATTTTATTTGTTATATGCTGTTCTGTGCATTTCTCTTCCCCAAATCCTCACAAGTAACAGATTGCAACAACGTAATGTTACCGGTGCACAAGAGTCTTTAAGTCACAAGAAATCCAAAATGTACTTAGAGGGACCTTTTTATATATATATAGAATTAGTTAGAGGGATCTACTGCCAAACCTGCAGCCAGTGTAATCTTGCTGAGCATCAGGTATTACTACTCAAACCATTGAAGCTTGGAAGAAGGATGTATAAATCAACAGATGCAGCCAACTCAGCCAATTGCTTCTTGCCAAGATTTGAAACAAGCTCCATGGAGATGAAGTGTTTCAGAATGGATGCAAATTCTTCCTCCTTAAAATTGTATCTTGGTTGACTTTTTTGAACTTCAGCACTTGCTGCTTCAGCCTCTGCAAGTAAAAGGTTAGCTTCTTTACCGTCTCCAAGCTCTAGAGCAGCAAATCTTTCTGCTGAAGTGGCACCGGCAGTTAAATGTAACCTCCGGAATCTAACCTTTGCAACCTCCTTGCTCAGTTCTGCAATTTGTTAACCGTGTTCCGTATATTTGCCTCAAGCTTCTCCATCTCCAAAATGACTTTTTCTAAATCTAACCGTGCACTATCCTTTTCAACATTCAATGACTTTCCTTAGTAGCTATCATTGCAGCTTCATTGAAATTTCCTGCAGCAGCTGCAACTTTCTTTTCAGCTTCCAGTTCTGGGACTCTTTTGTCTATGAAAATAATCCTATGTTTGCAGGATGACACATTGTGCTCAATCCTTGACTTTGTACAAGATAACTCGTAGAAGACAATAGCAGTCTGGTGTCAGAAGAATAAGAGAGTGAAATAATGCAGTTGCTGGCATAACCACTCTCATATTAAATGCAAGAACCAGGTGAAGAATTTTTGTACTTGGAAATGAATGGTAGATAAAGAATAATGATGAACATTATTAGACAGCTCGATAAGAACTTACTTGGTGGACATGAGGTGTGCTAACAAACAAAAACACGAATGATACAAAAGAAAGCACGGACCATGAAGGATAACAATGCGCAATGAAAAGATGGTACTGTATCCATGATTGTTTTAAATTTCAGATTTTAGCTGCATTCAACTTCCATAGTACTAGGCATGGATTTGTTAGAACTTCATTGGTCTTGGTTTCTCATAGATGGAAGACAAACTCTGGACTTAGAAGAACCAGGCATTCACAGTTTGGTGACAGCTTATTCTACACCTGAAAATCTAAACATTGTAAAAAGAAACTGATCTAAGTCCAAACTTGTCCTTTGCTGAAAAATTTTGGACAAGAAACAATAGGGAAGTAAAATCAACCTGAAGGGAAGATCTCGCAGCAGAAACTCGATGTTGGAGCATTTGCACATCCTCAATAAGCTTCTCCTCAGTTTTTGCCAGCCTCAGTTTGTCCTCCTGAGACTTTAAAACGGACAGCCTCAGGTTTTTCCTCAGCTGAACCTCTTCCTCGTACTCTTTTGCTTCACTTTCAATAAAGCTTCAGTCTCTGAATGTACCTGAGATAGGCAAGATTGCAAGTAATTGTGCTTGGAATCGATGCTTGATTGAGTCTCCTGGAAACCTGAGACAATAAGGGCAATCCTTTAATCAACTGCTTGGGTTTGGCATTAGGCACTGCTATCTCCTCTTTCTCTTTGACTAAAGCAAGATTGGCAAGTAATTCCTTTTCTTTAAGAAGAAGTTGTTTCTCGTTCTGATCACCCTCGATCGAATGCTGAATGGATTGATGAACCAAAAGGAGTGCATCACCGATGAAATCAGATGCATTATCGAATTCAACCCTCTCGGCCTCCAAGCTAAGAAGCATAGACACAAACACGGACACGGACACGGGGACACGCCAACTTCTAAAATTTAGTGGACACGGACACGGCATATATATATATATATATTATAAAATTTTGAATTAAGAAAAAAATTCAGAATTCATATTTCAAGACTTCCAAAAATTCAGAATCTAAAAAAACATGGAACATATATATCATTAAGCAATTTGTCTACAATCTTCTATCCAAAAGTAGAATTACTAAATTAGTCATTCACATGGGTATTTATAGCAAAAACTCTAACTAAAGTATCCACCTCTAATCACTTTACTCTCAAACATTGGCATTACTTTCATCAGTAAAGATCATACTCTCCAACTCTGGTTCATTAAGTGAAAGATTGGCAACTTCAAGGATTCCATGATCATTATCAATTGGTGAAAACTCATCTCCTGCAATATCCCACATCATTGCTTCTCCTTGTTTATATTGGGAAGATTTTCTTGAAAGGAGTCGCAAATTAGTATGAATATATACTAAATTCTCAGCACGCTTAGGTTTGATCTTGTTCCTTTTAAGGGAGTGAATAAAAAAATAAGTACTCCAATTTCTTTCACAACAAGATGAAGGCGATGGTTGTCCAAGTAACTTGAGAGCAATCTTTTGAAGAATTGGAGCATGAACACCATGAACTAGCCACCAATATTTTGCATCAAGGATTCCTCTATCATTTATAGAGTCATAATCTTCAAACCCTTCTCTACTGTCCGAAAAATTAGCAAACTCAATGTTGACTTTTCTTCGATCTTCTACATCAGGAAAGTACCTCTTCAAACATTTCAATCTCTCATTGGTGAGCTCCACATCTCGATTTGGTGGAACTCGTTTTGAGTCTTTACTCAACCATTCATGGCTATAATACCTATATAGTTGTAAGAAAAAAATGTTATAAATTATTCATCATTAATTAACAATTATTTATCACTAATAGAAAAGAAAGTATCAAAATTTGAATGATTACCTTGGATTCAAAGAATGAGCTAAACAGTGAAGAGAGGTGCTACTTTTTGTCCAACGCTCAATTAAAATTTGGAAGACCACTTCATAAAAGGTTGAAAATTCATTGCCATCCTTTCTTTCAGAAAGATATATGGCCTTTCTTACTTTTTCAATCATAGAATCCAACATCTCATATACTAAATGGAGAGTAGATGCATCCGTATCTGTGCTTTTCAAAACATCATAAATAGGATTAGTGAAAGAAAGAATGAAATCTATCTTTTGCCACCAACTATCACTCAGTAGCTTCTTTTTGACAAATTCAGCTTTGCCAACATCATCTTCCTTGTAAGCAGACCATTTTTCACTTATCACCATCTCTTGAAGCCCATGTTTAAGAAGTTTAAACCGCTTCAACATCACTATTGTAGAGGCAAATCTAGTAGGAGCAACATTAAGTAACTTCAATGAAGCAAACTCATTAAAGATTGACAACCTCATATGGTGATTAACAATGAAGTTCTTAATAAAAGAAACATCGTCAGCGATTTGTGAAATCCAAGAACATTCTTGATACACGAGATTATTCCTTTCTGTATTCTTAGCTGCACAAATGCTCTTCAAAGCAAGATTAAGAGTGTGGACAACACAAGGAGTCCAAAAAATAGTTGGAAACTCTGCCTCAATCATTAAACCAGCCGCCCTACAAACCGGTGCGTTATTCGTCACAATTTGCACAACATTATAAAAACCAACTTCTATAATCACATCTCTCATTTGCTTGGCTATAAAATCCTTATCCTTGATATTATCAGAGCAATCAATTTCTTTCAGAAACATTGGCCCACTTTCAGTCACAGCCATAAAGTTGAGAAAATGTCTTCTTTGTGGATCACTCCACTCATCATTTACAATGCTCACTCCTTTTAGATTCCATGTATTCCTTATAGGTTGAAGAAGCTTCTCAACATGTTCTCTTTCTTTGTCAAGTAAAGTTGTTCTCAACTTGTTGTAGCCCGGAGGAACATAACCACTAATATAATTATTAGCGACAAAAGAGAAAGCTCTGATGAAATGAGGATTCCTTGCAAGATGAAAAGGCAATCCTGAAGAATAAAACATTCTAGCAATCTCAAGATCTAAATTTTCTCTAGCTTGCATGTTGAAAGCATCATCTATAGATCTCGTTGTTGCCCTCCTCTTTCTTGAATCAAAATTACTAGTACATGATGCTTCACCAGTCGAGAAATTTTGAGATTGACTAGATAAGGGTGGAAGAGGGACAGGTCTTGCCTTGGAATTTTCAATCAATAATGTAGCTTCATTGTCAATTTTTTTAAGTTCTGTCACCTTTGAGGATGGAATGTCACCACAAACTCGAATTCCCTTGCCTGACAATTTCAACAAGTGCGCCCTTACCCTAGTGTAAGAACCTCAGAATGAGCTATGTCAAAAAGTACACTCAAACTCAAAGTTTCCACCACCCTCTGTTTTATTTTTCTTCACCACATATTTCCATAGTGGTTTTTCTGGATTTTCTTGTTCAGCACCACTACTAGAAGCCATGGAAAAAGGAGAATAGTGGACTGAAATATCTAATTAAAATATCAAATTGTATTAACAAACAAGTAAACAATATCAAGAAATAATAAAATGTTTTTAGGTCGATGGAGAAAGCAAGAGCTTGTATCTTAATTAGACAAAAGTAGAATTCCAAACGCTTGGCAATTTTTTTTTTCAAAAAAGCCAGCTTATTCAATCAAGAAAGTAAACACTAACAATGTTCAAAAATTGTGTAATCTGAATCTGCCCCTAAAGAAGTCAACAAAATTGTCATGTACAGATAAGTAAATCCATCTAATTGATTAGTTTCCTATACTTGCCTTGTAAGTGCAAATACAATGACTATTTTATATCAAAAAGTGAATAAAATATTAGGTTATTTAAATATTAGTTGGTGGGTTAGAACTTTTCAATGGAAAACTTATTTTATTCAATAAAGCTTCTTCGGTCAATGGTTTGAATCAATGGGTAACCAACAACTAAGTCACTAACCAATCTTCTAGTTTTGTAACTTTAAAATACATCTAATACTCCAATGACGCCAACGAGAATACCAAAGGGACTCTATCATTCCACACGCTATCAAGGACACTATTATGAATCACACACGGTCAAGGACGCTATCATTCCAAAGCTTTAATACAATGAAGGACAAAATCAATCACAAAAGGACGCGTGGTGACAGGTCCTACAGATGGGAAACTACAGGCCGTGTAAAAATTAAAAACCCAAAAGCACATAAGAATGGAAAGAAAACACAGATGAATAGAAATACCGAGTAGCGACTGGCGATGCTTTGTGGAGAAAGGACGAGGTCGAAGTCGGCTGGAAAATTATGAGGAGCGACAGACGATTCGACGGGACAAAAGAAGAAGGTATCTGAGGAGTTCGTTCTTAATAAGGAAGACGGCAACTAAATTTTTTTTTGAATAATTGATAAAAAAAAATTATGAGCCATATTTAGATAAGCCGTCTCCAGCCGTATCGAGCCGTCTCCAGCCATATCCACGCCGTATCTGAGCCGAAAAAATAAAATTATTTATTAGGACACGTACGGACACGTGTCCGACACGTGTCCACCGCGTGTCCATGTCGGACACGTGTCGGACACACGGACACGGCAACATTTTGCCGTGTCCGTGCTTTATAGCCTCCAAGGCTTCAGATGATGAAAATTACTGGTCCATTTGATCTGAAGAGATTGCCTGTGATCAAATCTGCATTTTCTTGCGCATCCTGGAATGAACCAAACTGACACACTATGATCAGATATGTACCAATATGAGATTCAAATTCATGTAGCAAAGTAAAGTGAAAGTGACCTTAGAAAATTGGAAGAGAAGAGAGGCGCATTCTTGTTCGGTGGCAATCTGGGAGTTGAGAGCTTGCTCCATTTAATTTGTTGTCTCAATCCAATTCAATCCATGGTTATTTCCTAATAAAAATTTGTTGTTTTAGCCAAGAGCCCTTTGGCTTGTTAAAGTGATACTGAAGAAGGGGATCTGAATGATTATCCCAATTGATTTCCGTGAAATATTGGTTGGGTACGTACTTAGTCGGCGGATAGTTGGAGAAGAATGAATCTCAAAGCAGCCTGTCCTTGGAAAATTAGTTGGAAAAAGGACAATGGAGTCCATATCTAATCCTACTAACTGCTCACCCCTCACTTTTTCTCCTTTCTTTTCCTTCTCTTCCAAAGTTACCAAGTAAAATATGAATACTTGTGCTTTTTCCCATCAGAAGAAAAGTGTTACGTTAAAATAAACGTGTGATGGATGTACGAGGATTTCGAACGTTTTAGGCACATAATGTGAGAGAAAAAAAGCAAGAACACAGAGACAGAGAAAGAGATAAGAATCATAGAGAAGAAGAGAATGTTCCCATAACAACCAACATGTTAGACAACGGTAGAAAACATGTGAATATATAATTCCCTAATACAAAAAAAGTAATTCTATAGTCCCGCGTGCACAATACGATCCCTGCTCTTGTCGGCAAAAAACGTTGCGCATCATTTCCTCAGCTGCTAGTTCTTCATCCTCTCCCTTCTAACCTTCGCCATCCGAATTAACAGTAACAATCTCCTTTCCCTTAACATCCTTGTCAACCAAATTAATTTCAAGGAACGTTTCTGCAGATCAAAAACATATTCCCAGGTGGCATTTGTTTTCTCCCCATCGGACCACTGAACCAACCATTGAGTGACGGCGCGATTATTCCTCATGGTGATCCTGCGATCTAGTATTGCCACTAAAATCTTCTCCACGGGTGTTAGGAACTCTGGTAGGATTGCCGCTGTTCGTGGTTGATTCTCATGGGCCTTCTTCAGCTGAGACACGTGAAAGACCGGGTGAATCGTCGCATAGGCCAGCAGGTCCAATTTGTAGGCCACCTCACCTATCCTCTGAATCACACAGAAGGGACCATAGTACAACGGCGATAACTTCTGGTTGCATCTGCGGCGTAGGGAAAACTGCTTATACGGTTGGAGCTTCAACAAAACAAAATCACCCACTTGGAATTCTCGTTCAGATCGTCTAGCATCAGCGTGTTGTTTCATACGATGCTGCGTCCTCTGTAAATGGAATCGAGTGAGACCTAGCATTGCTTCTCGATTCTGCAATACCTTGTCAACTTCCATAATCTTCGAATCCCCAGCCACATACGGTGTATACACCGGAGGTGGATAGCCGTACAGAATCTCAAATGGGGTGGAATTGATGGTTGCCATGTGGGTCGTGTTGTACCACCACTCGGCCAGAGCTAACCACTCTCCCCATTTTTGCGGTGCCTCACAACAAAAACAACGTAAATACGTTTCCAGAACCTTATTCACCGCCTCCGTCTGACCGTCTATTTGAGGGTGATAGGCAGTTGACAGCTTCAATTTAACCCCCTGTAATCTTAAGAGGTCTTGCCAAAATTTGCTCAAAAACACCGGATCCTGATCACTAATGATAGATTCAGGCATCCCATGTAGCTTAAAAACATAGTTGAGAAATAATTCAGCAACATCATGAGCAGAATACGGATGTTTAAGTGAAATAAAATGGGCGTATTTGGTAAATCTATCGACTACCACCAATATCACCGACTTACCCCCCGACGGTAGCAATCCTTCTACAAAATCCATACTAATTTCCCTCCAACTTCCTTCGGGTATGCGAATGGGCTGTAAGAGCCCATGATAAGCCGAGTTGTCAAGCTTATTCCTTTGGCACACCATGCAATTCTGGACATAATTGCGGACATCCCTCTCCATGCCCTTCTAGAAAAACAGGGTCTGTAATTTCTTCGTTGTAGCTACTGCTCCCGCATGCCCCCCCATGGCATCGTCATGACTAATACTGATGATTTGTTGTCGAAGCTGTGGATTAGCTCCCACCACTAACCTTCCCTTCCAATGCAACAATCCTCCCTTCCACTCGTAAGTATTTGTCGTAAGCTTGCCACCTTCCAAACCTTGTATTAACCCCTGGATAACTGTATCGTCATTCCAGCTTCGCTTAATTTCTTCCAACTGTTCACTGTGGACCTGAGAGATGGACATAGGAAACATCTCCGCACTCGTTATACGAGAAAGAGAGTCAGCAGCCGCATTCTCCTTACCACTCTTGTATTGTACCTCGAAATCATAGCCCAAGAGCTTCGGCAACCAGGACTGTTGGAAGGGGGTAGTTAATCGTTGTTCCAACTATGAACGGCCGAGGAGTTAGGTAGTGATGCCACTATTTGATGGCTTTAATCACTGCAAGGAACTCCTTTTCATATGTCGATAATCCCAAGTGTCTCGGTGCCAATGCCTTGCTCAAGTAGGCAATGGGATGCCCATCCTGATGTAATACCTCCCCAATCCCATGTCCACTGGCATCAGCTTCAACCACAAAAGGCTTAGAGAAGTCAGGCAGGGCAAGCACCGGTGCGGTTGTAATAGTCCCCTGTTCCATGTCCACTGTCCGGATTTCTCCTTAGTTAATAGTTCCGTCAAAGGTTTAACCATGGTCCCATAATTCTTAATAAAGCGGCAATAATAACCTGTAATGCCCAAAAATCCACGCAAATCCTTAGTGCATTGTGGTATTGGCCATTCTTCAATCGTCCTAACCTTGCGCAAGTCAGTCGCCAACCCCCGCTTCCGAAATAGTGTACCCCAGATAGTCAACATTTTGAGCTCCGAATACACACTTACTTCCGTTAAGGAACAACCGATTATCTCGTAAAGTTTGTAACGCCAAAGACAAATGTTCTACATGGGACGATAATGACGAACTGTAAACCAGTATATCATCGAAGAAAACGAGAATAAAACGTCGAAGGTGAGGTCTGAATATCTCATCCATCAACCATTGAAATGTGGATGAGGCATTCGTTAAACCAAAGGGCATCACCAAGAACTCGTAATGCCCTTCATGCGTCTTAAACACCGTTTTGGAGATGTCTTCGGGTTGCATTCGGATCTAGTGGTAGCCTGAACGCAGATCCAACTTCGAGAACCAGCTTGCTCCTTTCAGTTTATCTAACAATTCTTCAATCAGAGGGATCGGGAATTTGTCCTTAATCGTGAACCTGTTCAGCTCCCGATAATTAACACACATTCTCCATAAGTTGTCCTTCTTCTTCACCAAAACTACCAGAGAAGCGAAAGGTCCATAGCTGTGTCGTATGAATCCTTGTTGCATTAGCTTCTGCACCTCCTGTTCGATAATGTTCTTCTGCGCCCCCAAATAGCGATAGGGTCGAACATTAATCGTGTTGATGCCTTCCTTTAACATGATTTTGTGATTGAAAAGACGATCCGGAGGTAATGTAGTTGGCTCCTTAAATACCTCTGCAAAATCAGCCAATAACATGTTAAGTTCATCGAATACATTACCTTGCTCCTCCATCAAACGCATCTGTTGAAATTGATACTCCAGCGGTGTTGAGAGCTGAATCATTAATAGTTGCCCTTCTACTGACCCTTGCAGCGTTTTCTGAAGACTCTTCCTTGAAATCACCTTGGGTCTACTCTCTGGGCCTCCCTGAAGCGTGACTAATCTCCCTTCCCACATAAACTTCATAGTTTTAGTGCGAAAGTTACACAGTACATCCTCCAGCCCCACCAACCATTGGACTCCCAAAACTACGTTGCATCCACCCAACGGCAACACCAACACCTCCATGCAAAATTGCACTCCTTGCATAGTCCAAACAAAGTTGGTACAACACTGCGTACATTGTAACTGTAATCCACCTCCCACCTTAATGGTTATAGGGGGTATACTTTGGAGACCACACGTCCCTTTTTTAATTACCGTATCATCCACAAAATTGTGGGTACTACCATTGTCAATCAGTATATGAATCTGTCTACGTTGATGGTCTCCAATTAGACGCATCTGCTTAAACTCAGACTACCCTAGTAACCCATGCATGGAAATCATAGGTTCCTCATTATGCCCTTCCTCATCTCCCAAGTTCACCTCCCCCATAGCTTCCGAATTCGGGTCGTGACTTCCAACATCAGAGACCCAAAAAAATTGCAACTGATGTTTCTTACAATGGTGCCCGGTGGTGTACTTCTCATCACACCAAAAACATAAGCACCCTTTTTTTGTCAAAGTCCCTGCTACTGATAGGCTTCGACGGTGAATGCACTCTCCCAGGTGGTGTCTGAACATTTGATGGTGTTGGTAAAATACCAACAGTGCTGGTGTTACTACGACCAGGTGTAGGGAAGGTTGTCTTACTCCCATTCATCGCTCTGGTAGGCGTATGGCGATTCATGGAGACGTGACTTGATGCGGTAAGAATAGCTTCCTATATCCGTGCCAAGCTATAAGCCTGATGAAGGGATTGAGGTTCATGAAGTTTCACCGCGACCCCGATTTCTGGTTTCAACCCCTTCACAAAAAACCCCACTAAATACTCCTCTGTAAGAGCCAATCTATTGGAGCAATGATCAAATTGTGCGCAGTATTCCAAGACTGTGCCCAGTTGCTTAAGTTCCTTAAAGTCACCCACAGGATCGTCGAACATCTCAGCATCGAACCACTCTTGAGCCCGCTCATCCATATGTAAAATCGCCACGTTAACCTTCACGTTCTTCGGTGTTTGATCTATATGGAAAAACTGCTCGCAACGGTATAACTACAACGTAACATTATCTCCATCAAAGATCGGAAAGTCAATCCGCCCCAGTCTAGCAGCTACCCCCGCTTCTTCCTTGTTCGGGAGTATGTGCACTCTCTTCCATGGAGGTCTCACATTACTGCTACCCTCTCCTTGTTTCGACTCCTCCGGTGAGGGTTCACCAGGTAAAGAGGATGAACGTAAGTCACCCACATCTCTCTCGAGTTTCTCCGTCCTACTTTGCACTTCCGAGAGTACCTTCTCACTCAGCTCTTGCAACTCCCGTAACAACCTTTCCTGCCTACCTTGAGCCTCCATGAGACCTTTTAAGGTCTCCTCCAACCTGCGAAATTCTGCACCTCTTGTTCCTTTCGCCATGGATGATACCCAGACTCGTCTGCTTTGATACCAAAATGTTACGTTAAAATAAACGTGTGATGGATGTACGAGGATTTCGAACGTTTTAGGCACAGAATGTGAGAGAAAAAAAGCAAGAACACAGAGACAGAAACAAAGACAAGAATCACAGAGAAGAAGAGAATGTTCCCATAACAACCAACATGTCATACAACAGTAGAAAACATGTGAATATATAATTCCTTAATACAGAAAAAGTAATTCTATAGTCCCGCGTACACAGTACGATCCCTGCTCCTGTCGACAAAAAACGTTGCGCATCATTTTCTCAGCTGCTAGTTCTTCGTCCTCTCCCTTCTAACCTTCGTCGTCCGAATTAACAGTAACAAAAAGATAGAAAGATGAATACCAAGACTTGGCGCAAAGAGAAGAACGATGAAGAGACGAAAATGGAAGAACCATCGACGAATATCATATTCTCAGACAACTGCGCACAGAGCAGCAACAGATCCTTCCTCTTCTTTCTTCATCTTCTCTTCAGCTCCATCCGGGAGATACATATTTGACCCGAATTAATATTTGCCCTGACCCGATTCATTTGATTGAACTTGACCTGATTTAAACCGACTTAACCCGAGACCATTCGACCCAACCCATTTGTTTAGGCCCAATTTGACTAGGTCCGAAAATGATTCACAACATTACTTTAAAAGGCCCGATCTAGTTCGTCTATGTCCTACTTCCATTTAACAAATTACAAATTCATTCATAATAGCCCTACTTGTTTCGGCCCGACCTATATAAACATAATTTGCCCCCAACCCGACTTGAACCGACTTGACCCGAAGCTGTCCGAATCATCTAAAATGGGTCGGGTCACGCAGGTGAACACCTAGAACCTCCGCAAAACGGAGTTTTTGAGCTCTTCAAGGCAAGGGAGTTTTTGCGAAGTTAGCCTCAAAAACACTGCTTCTCTCTGTCGGAGGCATCCTTCCTCAGGTAAATTTCCCGCTCACTATCTCCTTTCTTTAGCTTCAAGTTGAGTACATACTCCGCTAGCTTTGGTTTCCCAGAAAATGTGCATAAACACAGAAGAGTATATTCACCGAAGACTCGACGTTTAATTAATCACCTCCGTGTCGTACTCGTACCTATTTCTCTAAGATTCTGGATCAGAAATGAACAACGCACTTAAAGCAACCTGCAGACCTCCAAAGAGAATCTTCATTCCTTTCTGTAAGAATTAACGTGAATGCGGATCTCCAACGCACTTAGCATGAATGCGCGTTTTTTTAGGTCATGCAAGCTAAAGACAGTTGAATAAGAGAAGTTCCGGGGCATCTTCATCAATAGGTGCTCTGGAGGGTACTGAAGAGGGCATTGAAGGTAATACTTGAGAGACAGAATTTTTATTTTAGTAACAAACGCAAATTAAATACACAAAATTAACCGAATTATGACCAAAAAAAGAAGAAGAAGAAGCAGCGCGTGGCGGCCACGTGTGAGGGGACCTAACGACCATGCAAAGAGGGGATCAATGGCGGAAAAGCGCGGGAAAACCGCTGAAGCTAAAAATCATAACTCAACCCCTTCCTCTTTCTCAATAAACTTAACTGCCTGCATCTAGAGGCATTGAAAGTTAGTTAGAGAAAAAGAGGAGGCGAAGAGAGAGAATCCACACGGGACTGCCATTTTCTTCTCTCTTTCTCTCCTCTTTCTCCTTTCTTTTTCCTTTTGCCTTTTTCTTTCTGTGATGAGAAACATATAGAGATAGAGTGAACGCTGAAAAGGAGAGAAAGAAAACGATAAGATGAGCGTGCTTTCGTTGTCGTTGGATGGAGAATCCGTTGTGCATGAACCTCCATTTTCAGAGGAGAAGATCTTCGTTTCCGTTCGATTGAGGCCTTTGAGCGATAGAGAGATCTCCAGAAACGACGTGTCGGATTGGGAGTGCATCAACAAAAACACTATCGTGTTCAAGACCAGCATGCCCGATCGTTCCTTGTTCCCGACAGCATATACATTTGGTAATTCTTAAGATTGTCAATCTTCTTCTTAGCATTGGAACTGATTGTTGTTGAGCACTCTCAGAAATTGATCATACATATATTATATGAATATATGATTCGCAGACAGAGTATTTGGCAGCGAATGCTCCACAAGACAGGTGTATGAAGAAGGAGCCAAAGAGCTCATTCTCTCCGTAGTTAGCGGCATGAATTGTGAGTAATTGTTCAAAACTCATGAACCCTAAACTTTCTGAAAACTTGGAACTAAAGGGTAAAAGTTTTCTTGTTACGAGCCAGGTAGCATTTTTGCATATGGGCAGACAAGCAGTGGGAAGACATATACAATGAGTGGAATCACCCAATTTGCTGTATCAGATATATATGATTACGTTGAAATGGTAAATTTTTGGTTGAAATCAGGTCATGTTCCTTTTGGTCAAATGTGTTTTCCTTTCCTCTAATTTCTGGTGTTTACATTCGTAGCACAAAGAAAGAGAATTTGTGTTGAAATTCTCTGCAATTGAGATTTATAATGAAGCTGTCAGAGATCTTCTTAGCCCAGACAGCACCCCACTTAGACTCCTTGATGATCCTGAGGTAAATACTTTTTAATCCCTGTTGCAAGGTTTTGAATTTCGTCGCAGTATAATTAGAATGTTATCAGAAAAAAGCAGTTTACACGTATGTATGCATATTGTGGTTACAGAGGGGGACTGTTGTTGAGAAACTTACGGAGGAGACTCTGACGGACAGTAGCCACCTACAGGAACTTCTTTCAATATGCGAGGGTAAGGTTACACCAATTCACTCTCTTTGAATTTAACTCCAAAAAGACTACAACAGCTTAAGTTTGATGTTTTCACAATTTCTGCAGCTCAAAGGCAAATAGGAGAAACATCCCTGAACGAGACTAGCTCCAGATCTCATCAAATTCTACGACTAGTACGCCTGTCTTATGCTTAAGTATTTCCGTCTCCAGATCAATGCATTACTCTCGCTTATCACCATTTTGTTCCTTCTTCTTTTTTTCTCTTTTTCAGACAGTTGAGAGTTCTTCTCGAGAAAATTTAAGCTATGGAAAGTGCAGCACTCTTACAGCTTCTGTGGTAAGGAAATAATAGCTATGTTATAGCTGTTCATAATTCTTAAGAGAAAATCTCTTCAACAAAGTTGTTTTTTACTCTTCATGAAAGCTTGTAATGCCCTTATTGTGATTTTTGCGGCAGAATTTCGTTGACCTTGCTGGCAGCGAGCGTGCTTCTCAAACATTAGCAGCTGGTGCAAGACTGAAAGAAGGTTCCCACATCAATCGAAGTTTACTGACCCTAGGAACTGTTATTCGCAAGCTAAGGTTGGCCAATTTTTCATGTTAGATGTTAAAAAGTCCAAACAAGTTTATGCTGGATAATAAGCTATAAATTTTTTATGCTAAATGAAAACACATTAATTCAATGATTTGCTGCAGCAAAGGGAGGAATGGGCATGTACCTTACAGAGATTCTAAGCTAACTCGCATACTACAGAACTCTTTAGGAGGCAATGCCAGAACAGCGATCATTTGCACCATGAGCCCTGCGCGCAGTCATGTTGAGCAATCAAAGAACTCCCTTTCTTTTGCAAGTTGTGCTAAAGAGGTTGCCACCAATGCACAAGTCAATTTGGTGATGTCTGATAAGGCGCTGGTAAAGCAATTGCAGAAAGAACTGGCCCGGCTGGAGAATCAATTGGCAAGCCTGGTATCAACTCCTGCCGGTAATTCTTGTGTGTTACTGAGGGAGAAGGACCACGTCATTGCAAAGGTCAGTAAATATCGATTGTTGTCTAGTAAAAACATAGTTTAAGGAATGTTTGTAGCATACAATTCAATGTCCATTTGATCATACATCGAGCATTTCATTTGGAATAATCCTGACTGAGACTTGTTGAAAAACTGCAGAAGGATAAAGAGATAAAAGAGTTGACTGAGCAACTTAATGCCGCCCAAGTTCAACTCGAGGAATTGCTAAAATCAATTGGAGAAGAACGAGATTTAAGACCAGATGAATATGCTGCATCAGGGTCCTTTGAAGTGTTTAAGCCTACTCCTGTTCACTCAAGAAGCAACACTTATGGGGATCTTGATGGGCATCTCTCTAATAAAATCCTCCAACTTCCAGAAGCAGAAGAAGATGCTGAAGATAATTTTCTGCTGGATGACAGCACTCCTGAATTTTTGGGGCCCGACCCTTGTCATGGTTTTGAGGAGATTGCCCAAAGAAAAAATGAAGAATCTCAATATAATTGCGAGCAAGTTCAGTGTACTGAATTGGAAGAACCCAACGTAAAGGACATGGCAGGCTTAACTATTACTGAAGAAAAAGAAAAAGAAGCAGTGAGGGACACAAAAGAAAGTCTGATGCGCACCACAAGTGAGGAAGATGAGAAACTGAAGAAAATGGACACGGACAACAGTTACCAAACTCTAAAACAACAAATTCAGCAATTGCAAAGGACGATAAACCAAATGGGACAATCTACTTCCTCTGAAGAAGATTTGTCAAGCTCTAAAGGGTTAACATGGACTAGAAGCAAAAGCAGGAGATTAGTTCACATGACTATTCCATCTGATCTTTGGCCTGGTCATGAGGAGGGCAATGAGAAGGCACTACCTGCTGTGACTGAAGTAGACTTACCTGAAACATCAAAAGACGTAGAGGAAAAGCTTCCAGGAAGTGAGTCTAATGCTGAAATCAGAAAAACAGGCAGCGAAGATTCACAAAGTCCTCTTAACAGTGGTCTCTCAGAAGAAATTATCAAGGAAATAGATGTAGGTGTAGACGATACAGGTGTCCCCAGTTTTGTTTCAGGAGTGACCAAACCCCCTGAATTCCAGTCAGAGACTCCAGCCAGCGATATTCTCGTGAGATAATTACTCATACACGTTTCTCTAACCATTTTTCTATCAACTATTCCATAATCTGCTGGTCAAGAGTTACATTAGCTGAGCTTTTTGATAAAGAATTTGTGCGTTGTTAGATTCCGGGATACTGTAACTGGTCCTCGGTTTGCTGCTGCCCATTAAATGTCCCCTACAATGTGAATATTGCTCTCTTTTATTGTTAAGCATCTAATTTCCTGGTAATTGGACTAATCAGAGAATGACTCGCAGGTTCCAATAGCATTAACTGGAACTAGTGATGAAAGGAAAGGCGCACTGTCACAAGAACGAGGTGCAAGACAACACCATGGTGATTGGCCCCAAAGATTTGAGAAGTACAGGAAAAAGATAATTGAACTTTGGGTCAGATGCAATGTCCCACTGGTACATAGAAGCTATTTCTTCCTAACCTTCAAAGGTGACGAATCAGACAGTGTGTACATGGAGGTAGAGCTCAGAAGATTATTCTTCCTGAAGGACATGGTTGCTAAAGGAACTACTGCAATGATAGATGGTCATGTAATCTCATCAGAAACAAGGTATCTTTAATTCCTCTTAATAGTATTCCCTATCTTTTTTGCCAGAAAAGCAAAGTAACATAGTCGACTATTTATTGCCCACAAGCAATCTGATGCTCTTCTCATGGTGCTTACAGTATGAAGGCTCTCAATCGCGAGAGACAATTTTTCGCCAAGCAATTACAGAAGAAATATGGGGAAAAGGAGAGGGAGGAGCTTTACCAGAAGTGGAATATCAAACTAGACTCGAAACAAAGGAGACTACAATTGGCATTCCGTTTATGGACTGAGACAAAGGACATGAAACATATGAAGGACAGTGCTATACTTGTTGCAAAGTTGGTTGGATATGTAGAGCCACGCCATTGTCCCAAGGAGTTCTTCGGTCTCAGCTATTTAACCACATCAGGTAGTCAAAAATCCTGCAGCTGGAGAGACAACGTATCGTCGCTGTTATAACCTTATCTATGTAAGGAAGTCAGAGTCTTAAATCTTCAGGTTAACCTGCTTAGTTGAAAGGTTGGCTTCTGCTCAGTGTAAATTCTCAGAAGCGAACTGTAGCTGCAATCTTTTTTTGATTCTTTGATCATCTACCGCTTGCGGCACCAGATGCAAATCTTCTTCCCTATACCATAATTACAGGCTTGTGCCCTTAAGTATTGTCAGGTTTGTTATCAGGAACTTGTTTCTGCTAGAAGGATGTAAGAAACCTTCAACATGTAAACGGAAACATGGAGTTCTTGTCACCGTGTAAGTTTGAAAGTAGCAAATTTGGGACTTACCAGAACTGAAAACTCACTAAGCTTCATTCTTCCTAATTTTCCAACAGGTTGGCCAAAAGAGGACAAAGCCTCATAAACCAGAGAACAATCAACGTAGAACTCACCAAGAAAAGGGTGAGTACTCGTCCCAACATGGAAAACATTTACTTTGAGAATATACATGAAGATGAGGCTACCATATATCCACATATATTAAGGAAGTACTCCCTAAGAAATTATTAACAAGTATAAACCAAAACGGAGATCGTTTTTACACTAGGACTCGCACCATAATCACAAAATGATTGCTCCTTCTGTGATTTTCCAGCCTGTTTTAGAAGACGAAATCTCATATCTCATCGTGTAGGTTGTAATGTTTGAGGCATTGTTTTCTGGATTAACTGCATCAGTTAGGTAGGCTGCCTCCTTCAGAGTTGCTTCTACATGAGCGTGTTGACCATCTAAGGAGACTGTCACACTGTCAATGGTCAATTCTAACAGATCATAGTTATATACCCAACCAAGTTGAGTAATTTCAGCTGCTCGATCTGTCCATATTTTCAGCATCTGACCATCCAAAACCTAGAAATTGCTCTTAACGTTAGAAAAGTGCAAAAACAGCTTTCTGTACATTTTGAACTATAAAAGAAGTTTAAACAACATGCGATTACCTCTGGCAGTTTCTCCGTACAATGTCCAGGTCCAAAAGCCTGAGCTTTAATATCCTGCCATTTTCGCACTATATCCTCTGCAAGTCTTGCATCCATTCTGGTTAATTCCTCTGTTGATTTTGGATCTACAAATTCCCCGGCATAGTTTTCTTTTCATTAGAAGCAATTGAATTAGATTCTTGTAGAAATGTATTAGCAAGCTATAAAACCGAGACAAACAGAGAAGAAACACAGTTGAAGTTGGTAAAATATGACAGCATGAAGTTTGATGCTATATCAATCCTTTGGCTGCTTGGGAGATCCATAAGACATTTGAAGATAACCAGAAAGATAGCATCAAAAGGAATTGTCTCCCAAAGAGCTGTTCAGAGAAACAATTTAAGCTACGTACTATCATAGCATAAAAGTGAACAGCCAAGAGCACCTTGACTGAAAGTAGAATCGCATAGCTAACTAGATGCAGCCAAGCGTTGGGTATATCAAGTTTAATTGAAAATATATAATAAAACTGTACCTGCATGGACAATGTCAGACGTCATTGTTGAATCAATTTCTTTTTTCCGGTTGAAGAGGCCATTTGTAGAAGGTAAGAACCTCAAGCCAACCAATGTAATCACTCCAATGGCCACACCAGCAGACATGATCATAACAATCTCTTGTTTTATTTTGTCAGTAATCAATTCCACCTTGCGTACATCCTCCATATTTTTCCCAGAATCGTCATGAGCTATGGCAATATTTTCTTGATCAAGTTGTTCAACAGGCTGTTCACTAGCCATAACAGTAAGAGAATAATTCACTCCTGCTTCCTTGCTTCCGACACCCTCAGCCTTTTGACCAGGTGGAAAGACCTTCTGCAATGCATGAATTGCACTAGTCTTTACACGATCAATAACAGCATCAGACCCAATTCTCACTATGGCTGCTGCTGCTTCTAAGGGTGAATGACCAGCTCCCTCCCGCCTTTCCAAGTGTCTCAAGACTGTAGGATCATCATAATAATCTCCAAGCTTAAACTGCACATCTTTTGTATCCCTAAATCTAAGAAAGACTACTTCCATCAACCAGGTCTCCAAGAGTCTACAAAGCCCAGGCAAGTCATTTTCATAGTCATCCCTCAAATTTTCCATAATGAAATCTATTATAGATGGGTTCCTGTAGGGTGAGTGATCGCTATCTAAGCCCAACCATGATCGACAATCATCAACCTCCCCAAGGAGCAATGAACAAAGACCTCTTTCCAAAGCAAAGTCTATCTCACGATTTTCTATGGGAATGTAAGCTATAGTCCCTTGAGCTGGAACCTTAGTCTGTTGCAGCTGTTGGAATAAGTTATCAGCATCTGTTATGAGATGAGGCTTTTTACCAATAAAAGCTTGGGCAACAAGGGCAAGCGCCACTCCATATACTTCAAAACTTTCGGCAGGGATATTATTTGGTGTTGCTACAAATAGATCAACCTACAATGAGAGGCAAGGAACTTCAGAAATGATAAGCAAGAATAATAAGGCAAAAGGCATGTTTCTCAACATAATTATATGTGCTACTTGCTCAGCCGCTGTCATGCGTAAGAATGCCTCATTCATGAAATCTTCACGGGTAAATCCTCCAGCAACTGGTGCTGCTCCTCCTCCTCCAACAGCCCACAATATGTTCCTCATTCCCAGAAGACCCTCTTCCCTTTTCACCCTAAATTCATCATCAAGTGGCAGGGCTAGAAGGTCTAGGAAGCATCGAGGGTTAATCTCCTCCAATGTCTCGTCAATCTGTGCCTTCAAGTCTGGTGCAAGATTACTGGCCCCTTCCTCCTACGTCCGCAAGAAGAAAGTATCTTTATATTTGAAACTTGCATCAATATTCTGGAGAGAATTCTTAAGCAGAACAGTTTTAAAAAAATTCAAAATTATTTAACAATTCATTAGAAGATCCACATATTTGCTCTTTCCAATATACTCTACTTCATCCATGCCTTTCTAGAGCCAATACAATGTTGCTAGATAGCTCACATGTGTCAACCAATAACTTATAAGTACATAAATTCCATAAAATATCGTACAAAAATTCGTGTTTTGGCTTATATTTGAACATCAATACCCAGTAACATAGCAAAAACAGCAAGATATGATCAAGACATTGTAAGTTCGAGTAAATAGCATACCTGTAACAGCTTCAAAGCTCTGCTAAGGGCCTCACAACCTCGAAAAAAATCGGGGGGACTCAACACCATGGCATCCCTCGAAATGTCCACATAAGCAAGAGCCATAGCCAATATCACATCCTGCTTAAATGACTTCGGTAGTCTCTCTCTAAGCAAACCCGCCCCAATTTTGAGCACAGTTTCACTGTCTCCTGCTTCTTGCAACACACACAATGCACCAGGCACCTATACATTTCCATTCATTATCACTTTATTTGCATTCTTCTCAGTAAGCAACAAAAGGGTCTTGACAAAGCAAAGCCAAATTACCTTCTCCCAAGGGACTTGAGTGATGATAGTATCTTCCTCGTCCTCTATAAGACCTTGATTATAATCTCTTCTCCACTCAGGGTCAGCCAGGGTTTCACATGCGGCTTGAAGAATTTGCCTTCTGCTAATTAAAGCCTCTTGACTGAAGCCGTACTGAGGAGGTTTAGAAACCCTAGCTTCGTAAGCTCGCTTGATACCATCTCCAAGGAAATGGGTTTCAGCTTCTAGCATCTTTAAAGCCATCAAATACTTAAACCAATTTTAAACAAGAGACCAAACATTTGAATGATTGCAAGAAATGAGCGATATAATTACGGGTTTTTACCTTATAGAAGTGGAGAGGAATGGATATATGACGCTCAGGAGGAGCGAGAGGGGGTGGTGGCGGGGGAGGAGCGAGAGTGGCGGTGGAGGAGGAGAGAGAGTTATGGTGGTCGGAGGAGACATCGGAGGTTGTGGTGAGGAATTGGAAGTCGCTGATGAGGCGCTCAGCCCATCTGCTGGCGGGAAATGCGGCGGTTTTGGTGAGTTTGGAGGGTTTTCGCGGTGGTTGTAGCGACGGAGCAAATGGTGTCGGCGAACAGATACCGATAGCTAGGTGTCTTATAGTCTCCATTACAGTAAGCTTCTTAGCTTAAACCCTGTCCTCGTGGAAGGGCTCACTGCTATTTAGTTTACTGGTTACAACTATCAAGTCAATCACTAGGCACTACTTGTCATCAATCTTTCTCTAATTTGGAAAATTTTACCAACGCTTGTTGGACCTGGAATTGGGTCTAAATTTTGTAAATCGGATCATTTTAGACCCAATTATGAGTTCAACCCGGTCCATTGCCAAATTAAAATTCACCAAAATTTGAGGTTATTAGAACTTTTTTTAAATTTTAAAATTTTATCTAACTCAAAATTTCAAATTTTGGTCACTCAAGTCAAATCGGACTCGGTTGGACAAAAATTACAACAACAATAACACTCCTTAATAAAAATTTCGCTAAGCTGTAGAGTTTGGAAAAGTCTAATAATATTCAATCTTACTCTTAATTAATAGAGAAGTTGTTTTCAACGCTTGAATAAAAAGTATTATTCATGATTAATTTAAATTTGTTGGACCAATGGTGGTTGACAAATTAATTCCACTTATATTTTGATAATAATAAAATGTATAGAATTGGTTAAGAAATTGTTTCAGGTATTTTGGGATTGATATTCAATGAAAGAATCGTACAAATCTAGATGGGCAAGTGTTTAATCAATGAAGATTCAAGATGGGAGTTGCCTACTAAAGGAAAATGACATAAAACATAAGGTTTATGGAGAAATTGGTCGGATGTTATCATAGATGGCTAAACAAGTCGACTTACACAACACAAGTTGACTTACATATGAAGATGAATTCACACAAGTCGACTTATAGGACACAAGTCGACTTATCGAGGATAACAAGTCGACTTATTGGAGAGCGGAGATGAAGTTTTTCGTAGATGGTTGAAACAAGTCGACTTATTCATTCGACAAGTCGACTTATGTAATCACCAAATCAGCTCCAACGGTCCAATTAGCTAAAAATGGTATGGAGATTATCAAGGAACGGTAATATCAATCAAGCAACGGCTATATTGAGCTCCAACAGCTATATTTCTTCAAATATAAATAGAGGATGATGGAAGAAGAATATACACAAGTTCCATAAGCCTATATACTCTTCTATTGCTTCAAATTGCTCACTATTGTTCTTATTTTGCTACAAATTGTATTGAGCATTTGGTCTTCATTCTTTGTATTGTTATACTTATAAATTGAGTGACTAGTGAAAGGTCACGTGTGAGGTAGCTTGAGCCGAAAATCAAGTATTGTTGGTAGGATTTGTGCCGGAAGATAAATCATCTGTAAAGGTTGCTTGAGCCGGAAATCAAGTAGTATTGAAATTTTCAAAGAATTTTAAAGATCTATTCAACCCCCCTTCTAGATCGCTTACAATTGGTATCAGAGCAGAAGTATCTGGGATGGCACACAACAACCTAGCGGAAGAAGGTAACACTAATAACCGCCCTCCTTGTTTAATGGCTCTAACTATTCATCATGGAAAATCCTATGAAGTATCATATTATAGCGAGGAGTTGAATCTTGGAAGATCATTATCTTGGACTTGAAGCCCTCCGAAAGAAAATGGTGAGTTGAAAGCGAATTGGAGTATGATGATAACGATTGGAGGCAAGCGTACATCAACGCCAAAGCTATGAGGTCGATATATTGTGCATTAACGGTTGAGGAAAGAAACCGGGTAAATTCTTGCACCACCGCCAAGGAAATGTGGGAGACTTGAGTTACTCGTGAAGGACAAATCAAGTCCGGAGACAAAGATCAACATGCTTCTCCACGACTACGAGATGTTCGTCATGAAGGAAGGTGAGTCAATTTCTCAATGCTTGTGGTTTTGCGAAATCATGAATGGATTAGGCAACCGGGAAAGCACATGACGGATAGCGAGAAGGTGAAGAAGATTCTTCGTTCACCTTAGAAGGAATGGGATTCTCAAGTCACCGCAATTATGGAGTCAAAGGATCTCAACCATCTGGAATTCAATGCTTTGGTGGGATCACTCATCAACTATGAGATCATTCTCAAATCAAGAGGAGGTAGAGATAAGTCACAAAAATCAATTGCTTTTAAAGCTAACACTTCTTTTGTTGATGAAAATGATGAGGAAATAGATGAAGACGAGGAAGACGAAGAAATAACTATGTACGCTAGAAATTTAAGGAAGTTCAAGGGACTTCTCAAAAATCGAAGAAAAGAATTAAGTGGCGGAAGAAATGGAGAAACGAAGAAGTATACTGTAGAAAGAAGGTCTAAAGGCTATCAAGAAAAGAAAATTTCAAATCTCCAGAAAAATGACAAAGAAAAAAAGAAAGCTAACCTTATAGCCACGTGGAGTGATGATGAAGCATATCAAAGCAATGATGAAAACAACCTAGCGCTTATGGCCAATAGCTCCTCAATAAGTGATGATGAAGATGAGGTAATTTTCTTTGATCAAGATCTTATAGAGTCTTTTAATGCTTTGCAAATTGATTTTGAAGAAGCTATTGAAATCAACAAGAAATTGAGAAAGAAAATAAGAGAATTGGTTGCTGAAAATAGTGCCTTACATGAGACTATTGATGATTTAGATAGTCCTAAGGAAGATCATTCTGCATGTCTTGTTGAAAAAGAAAATCTTACTAATGAACTTGGTAGACTTAGAAAGGAGTTTTCTTATGTGGTTGAAAAATTTGCTGATGGAAATGCAAAGTTTGAAGAGATGTTGTCTTTACAAAGATATTCTATTTCTAAACATGGTTTGGGATATGATCCTTATAATAGAGATTGTTCTTTAATTTCCAAATTTACCAATGATGGAAAAGTTGCTCAATGTGCTAGATGCTTGAAAGATGGTCATATAGAAATTGCATGTAAAAGTATTAGGAGATGTATCAATGTTAAGAAAATTTGGGTGATTAAAGGTACAACACCTCCTAATGTGGTTTATATGACTAACCAAAATGGACCCAAGATGGCTTGGGTACCAATGAGAAGAAAGGATGTTTCAGTTGTAGGTACAAGCAAGGAATGAAGATCCACCAAGCACATGGTACACTAATAGTGGAAGTTCAAGGCATATGAGTAGAGACAACAACAAAGTCGACTTATGTGGGTCAATAAACGACCTATGATATACACAACCTTTGGGAATGAAGAAATTTCAGGATAAGTCGACTTATGGAGGTAAACAAGTCGACTTATGTCTACACGGATTCTTATGCTATTTCAAGTGTGTGGTGCTTCTTATGACTTTCTGATATTTGTATTAATTATTAGATTGTTATGTTATGACAATTGCCTTTATTTGTGTTTGATGTTTTGTTTGTTTATGGACTGCATTTGTGACTATTTTTCATATTTCATATTGGTTTTTAATTATGACAAAAAGGAGGAGTAATATTGGAAATTGATAATTGGTATCTTTTAGTCACCGTCATTTGATTGAGGGGGAATGTGTTTGATTTGAGACTATTTGTGTTTGATGACTTGTTTCTCTATTTAATGTGATTGCGATATTTCATCTTTTGTTGGTTTGTATTAGTTGTTTTGATTATGACAAAAAGGGGGAGAAAAATGAGAAATTGGATTTTCTTTAGTTACTTGATTAAGGGGGAGTTTGTTAAAATTTTAATTGATTTTTCAAAGTTATTAAAATTCAATGATTTATATGATTGAGGAGACTTCTAACCAAAATGACAAGGTATAAAAACCTTGATCAATGTTCCTTTGTTTTTATTTCTTAAACAATTTCTAAGTATTTTGTCATTATCAAAAAGGGGGAGATTGTTGGACCAATGGTGGTTGACAAATTAATTCCACTTATGTTTTGATAATAATAAAATGTATAGAATTGGTTAAGAAATTGTTTCAGGTATTTTGGGATTGATATTCAATGAAAGAATTGTACAAATCTAGATGGGCAAGTGTTTAATCAATGAAGATTCAAGATGGGAGTTGCCTACTAAAGGAAAATGACATAAAACATAAGGTTTATGGAGAAATTGGTCGGATGTTATCATAGATGGCTAAACAAGTCGACTTACACAACACAAGTTGACTTACATATGAAGATGAATTCACACAAGTCGACTTATAGGACACAAGTCGACTTATCGAGGATAATAAGTCGACTTATATATAACAAGTCGACTTATTGGAGAGCGGAGATGAAGTTTTTCGTAGATGGTTGAAACAAGTCGACTTATTCATTGGACAAGTCGACTTATGTAATCACAAAATCAGCTCCAACGGTCCAATTAGCTAAAAAAGGTATGGAGATTATCAAGGAACGGTAATATCAATCAAGCAACGGCTATATTGAGCTCCAACAACTATATTTCTTCAAGTATAAATAGAGGATGATGGAAGAAGAGTATACACAAGTTCCATAAGCCTATATACTTTTCTATTGCTTCAAATTGCTCACTATTGTTCTTATTTTGCTACAAATTGTATTGAGCATTTGGTCTTCATTCTTTGTATTGTTATACTTACAAATTGAGTGACTAGTGAAAGGTCACGTGTGAGGTAGCTTGAGCCGGAAATCAAGTATTGTTGGTAGGATTTGTTCCGGAAGACAAATCATCTGTAAAGGTTGCTTGAGCCGGAAATCAAGCGGTATTGAAATTTTCAAAGAATTTTAAAGATCTATTCAACCCCCCCTTCTAGATCGCTTACAAAATTTGATGTAAAATTTGATCATGTTCTACTTTTTATAAATGTTAGATTTTATATGAGTCGACCAAAATTTATAAAATTCGCAACTTAAGTTAAAATTCTCTTTTTAAGTTAAATTTAAATCAAAATCAAAATCAAAGTATTATCAACTTAAATTATATTTATTAAATTTCAATCAAATTTAAATTAAAATGTTATCTCTAACTCAACTCTTTATTAAAATTTAAATATCAAGGTCCGGCCCATTATCAAATTAGTTGCCTCCTCCAATAATGTTCAAGTTTTGAAGAAAAAACCCTGAGAGTCTTGCCTCTCGTTCTCTCTCAAAAGATTGCAAGTTTTGGTCCTGCCTTGATTGTGCATGGTGAGGTTTGGGAGTTTTCTTAACAATCTGTTTTATTTTCGTTCTGTTCAGCATAATGGAATCAAGATTGCACAAACTATCTATCAGGGAGAAAGAAGACGTGGAGTTTGTGATCCCTACGGAAGATATTCAACGGGAGGAGATCAACTATGAGTTATGTCTGTTAGGAAAACTGATTGGCGAAAGAGCGATTAACGCAGAGGCGCTAGAAAGAACGCTGTTGAGTCTGTGGCGTCCTATGTGGGGAGCGTACATCAAACCGATGATTGACAATAACCTCTACATAATCCAGTTTTATCACCATTTCGACATAAAGAAAATGTTAGCTGGAGGGCCGTGGTCGTTTAACAAGTGTATTTTGCTAGTTCACCAATGGAAGGAAGGGGAGAACCCAACGGATGTTGATTTCATCAATACTGATATTTGGGTACAATTTCATGGTCTCCCTCTGGGGTTTGCATCGGAGATGTTGGCTAAAAACATTGGGAATTTGATGGGAACATATCTGGAATACGACACAGCGCACAGACGCAACTCATGGAATAGCTACATGAGAGTTTGGGTTCGGATAAACGTGGAAGAACCGCTCATGAGGAACAAGAGTATAAGAAAACAGGGAGCGACACCGATGGAAATAACATTCAGCTATGAACGCCTCCCTCTTATATGTTATCTTTGTTGTAACATCCCGTCCCCGATGGGAAGGGTAAATTGGTAAATTGGGACATGCTAGATTGTTGCATTGCATATTTGAAATGTAATCGTTCATTTGGCCTCTAATTGTAGAGGATTGAGTCTTTTAGCACATGCACATGTAGGTACATGCATTCATGACATTTTCTCGGCTTTTAATTGTGATACTGATATGAATTGTGAAATTTTGAGATAATTAGATTTGACTATGACTTAATGAGAATTGAGGAATAATTGAGTTTAAATATTGAGTTGGAACAGTATTTGAGTGACTGCCAATTGATAGCGACTCTTCGGAAATTTTCTGGAAATTCGGAAGAAAATGTACGGACCGAAATTTTTTCGAGTGGCGAACCAATCGATTATGCAAGATCTAGAGATGATGGTCTAATGGCCATGGGAAAGTTTGATTTATGATTTTAGAGATTAATATGTTGAGTCATTGAATTTGGAAACAAATTGGACTGAAAATGATTGTGAAAAGAGAAAGAGATCTACATGTCTTGTGAGGAAAAGATCTTTAAATAGGTTAAGTTTCAAATTTGGAAGAATAATGAATGTTTTTCTCTCTAGGGCACGTTTCTTCCTCCTTCGATCAATCCTTCTTCTTCCTCTTAGTGATCATTGATTGTTGCCTCTCATCTTGCTTGCTTGCTTCTCCATGTGCAAAGACCAGTCTAAACCATAAGGAAGAGGAAATTTGTGAGATGTGGTGTGTTGGTCGTGGGTGGTCGGAGAAGAGAGGAAGGAGTTGGGGAAAATTTCGGAAATTGCGAAGGAGAGCTTGATCTGGTAAGTGATTTTGTATATGTTGTTTATTAGTAAGTTTGATGCATTTATAATGTTAATTGTGAGAGTTTGGGGTAGTTATGGGTGAGTTATGGAAGTTTTAGAGTGAGAAATGGCGGAAAATCGATCGGAGAAGGCGAACCAGTACGCACGTCATGACGAAGGAATTATTAGACGTCGAACGAGCGTCGCCGCATAACAATGAGGCGTCATAACAGTAACCATTTAGACGTCGCGACGAGCCTAGCTGGACGTCGTGACGAGCGTGAAAACCCACGCCGCGGCGAGTGTCCTTACGTCACGGCGAGGATGGTTTTTCTGAATTGATTGGGTTTAGTTTTTAAGGCATAACTTACGGTGTAGACCTCCAATTGAGGTGATTCTTGATTTATTATGAACTAGAGAAAGAGGTCTACAATTGAGGAAAAAGAAGAAAGTATCGAATGAAATTTGAGAATAGGTTCTATTGCAACCTAGGAGTTGTTTATGAATAATTGTGATATAATTGTGCGATTCTGAATTTAAGGAAATGCTATTGAGAGTTCTGGATACTGAGTATAAAGCGTGAATTTTGATATAGAGAATAGTGACACTGAAATTGAGGTTTTCGTGAGAATATCCAAATGAGTATGACTTGGTAAATTGACTGAAAGTTAAAATTGGAATTGGTGGAATTTTGTAATAGGTCATTGAATTGATATGAGTCGTTATTGCTCAATTGAGTGAAAAGGTAGAATTTGACAAAAGAAAGTGGAAATTGGGAAATAGTGCGGGGAGGGTCATGAATAGGCATAGTATGTCCTTTATTCAAGGCATGTGCATCATCAAATTATTTTGACTGTGCATTTAATGAATGACTATTTGATTGTTTTAGAGGCACCGTTAGATCGTTATTCCACTGACAGTGCTGGAGCTTCCAGGCAACAGCTAGGAAGTTCAGGTGAGTAACCTAGTTGGTTTCTCAATCTATGTGTGTTTAATATTTTGCATTGATGCCATGTGGAGTTAAGGATTGATATATGTGTTTGGTTTTGATTGATTTCGGACCATGGGTGTCTGAAATATTGGAAACGTGATATTGAAGTGATAATGTGTGTAAATGATTGCGAATGCATCAATGTTTGTATATGATTGAAATCTGGGACCTAGGTAGAAGAAATGGAAAATAGCATTGAAATGTAAATGATTGTGAATGACTGTAAATGGAAAGTGGAACATATGCATTCATGCATAATTACATGATCGGATAATGACAGTTGTGACCGAAGCAGCCACCGTATCAGGGCATATCACGCCCAACGTATATGAGAGCTTTAAGCTCAATGCACAGGACCTCAGGTCCAATGTATTTGAGAGCCATTGGCTCAATGTATCAGGGCATATCACGCCCAACGTTTATCAGAGCCTCAGGCTCAACGCAATGTGCCCGTCCATCGGGGCGATTTGGTGCACAACAACGAAATGAAAATGAAAAGTGTCACATGTGCATTGCATATACAAATGATTGAACATGAATTGTGTTAAAGGCGAAACGTCTTATAAATGTGAAATTGAATGCATGCGATTATCTTAATGTGTTAATATATATGATATGATGTGAATTGTGTGTATATGCATGAGTTGGGTGAACCATCGATGATGGTTTCTCACTGAGTTCGCAAACTCACCCAATATTGCAATTATTTTTCAGAATTGAAGATTACCCGTTAGTGAAGCGGGAGTATGATTCTTCTAAGCAGGCGAGTTTGGCGTCGAGATCAGTCTCATGTCTGCATTTGAGTCATTTTGGTTATATGTGAAAATTTGTATTTTTGTAGATAAATATTGTTATTGTATTGGGCCCAAATTGGCTGTGAATATATGTGTGTATGAATGGTTTTATGACTGAAATTGGATTTTGACTAAAAATGTTTTTGCATCGTGGGCCCAAATTGTTTAATGATTTATGCGCACTCATTTGTTTCAAAAAGTACAAAATTATTTTACGGAATTTCTGAATGGATTTGAGTGCTCTAGTACGCCACCCTCGCGGGGTGCGGGCTCGGATATCACCATTAATATTGGGTTCGGGTTTGGCGGGAGTGGGGTGCTACATTTGTGGTATCAGAGCCCAGAAGTACGATTGTGCATGGGCATTCTAAAAGATGTGTCAAGTTACATGCATTTAAGTCATGTCACGGCAGATAGTGACAACTGATCCCCAGTCTAGCATATGAGTCACATGTATGAGCCTGTACCAATTGTTTAAGTGATTAGAAATAGTGAGAAAAATGAAGATATGTTTGAATGTGAAAAATGGAAGTTGTGGATATCGATACTTAAGAAAAAGTGTATGATTCGATTTGACAAATAGAGATTAAGTGTATTGTTATTAGTGGATATATAATATGAACTGTAACGTCAGAGTTGTATTGGAGTACATCCTTGATCGTGGGATAGATAGGAACACATATAGCTGTTGATTGATAGAGGAAATATAAAGATATGTTAGAAATGGTAAGATTGAAAGGGGTATAAGCAAATTGGATGAAAACAAAATGTTTTATGATTTAGGGAGGCTACGTTTGGGTTTGATTATTGAGATGAGAGTTTGTGAATACGGAATTATGCCTTGGAGTCAGAAGATATTAGTGGGAAGTCAAGAATGATTGTACATCTATTGATTTAAGTGTGAAAATACATGGGTATAATGCAATAATGAAAAGATTGAAACGTAAGACAATGAAATTGGTAGATGAAAAAGTTGTCAGGGTTCAATTGAGTTGCCTGAGAAAGCACACCTGATAATGAGAATACACTATGACCAGTGAAAGTATTAAGGTTACATGTATCATAAGTGTGGAAATTATATCGGAAGTCATTGGGGAGCAGGTGGTTAATTGTTAGTCATAGTTCATATAGTTTAAAACTCAATATGAGTTAGAATAAAGAGTGAAAGTGCAGTGATCAATTGGGAATGAATTGAAATTTTTATATGTTAAGGACATGATCATGGCATAATCCTCATAAGCGAGGACGGGTGCAAAAAGGGAGAGTGTTATCAAAAAGCAAATGAGATCAAGGTATCATTAGTGTAAGTGCCTAATTGGTGAGTTGTCTTATATCTGTCCCTCAATAAGATGAAATGATTTTGATGGTATTTACTTCACTGAATTTTATTGAAAAGGATGTCCTGATTTATATGAATTGAGGCATAATTGATCTGTATGGGAAATTGATTTTTTAAGGCGTTGAGAATGGCTGACAAGAAATGTGATAACTGTTGATGAATAGAAATTTCAAGATCGGTATTGATGAAAGTAGTGAGAAATTTTCTTTTAAAGAGAAGTTTCCTTGACTTGGATTAAGTCGATCAGATGATTCAATTGAACGAAATATAAATGAAAGGAAAAATTGGAGATAAATTTGAAATGAACGAAAAGTTATTATTAGGAGTCCTAATCCTAGCGGAGACTCAAACGTAAATGATAGAATCTGCTACTGAGAAGGTATGTACTATGTTAGTGTAAAGAATCTGACTGTGTAATAGGACTATTGAACAGTAAAGAGACATTAGTCGTGATTATGAGGAGAATATTGATTTACAAATAATTATGTAAAAATGTTCAGAAAGTACAAGTGGATTTGATGAATATGTTACTAACCAGGTTGTAAAGATAGCAATGCATATAAATATGTGGAGAAGTTAAAGGAACATGTGTCAGAATACGTTATTATGAATCTGAGAAACTATAAGAAAAAAAATTGTTCCTCATTAGAGAAATTCAATTTTTAAAGAGTTAGGAAAGTCAATCAAGGGTACAAGAAATTTATTTGCTACCGAAGAGTAAAGTGTTTCAATTGTATTTAGATTGGAAAGTGATTATGATCATTAATGATACATCAAATGCATTTGGAGAGTGAAGAAAAATAGTTGGCATAAGTGAAGAAATTTCATATCATGAAAGCTTCAACAAAGTGAATTTAAGTTTGATAAAACAAATTGTGGATGAACTAGTATTCGAACATGGCTTTGGGAGACTTAATGACGATAGAGGTAATGATAAAATGTGAAATTGTAAAGGATATATACACATATATCTATATGGGCTTTGGAGTTATTTAGAACTAGTGAATCTTGGATCGCCCGAAGTTGTTAAAGATTTTTGGTCTTATTGATGTAATCGATTGAGGAAGAACGTGTGATTTATATGAGTGATGATTGTAAAAAGAGATATTTGAGATATTTATAATTCGAGTTTTGATGGTAGTACTTTAAATTGGAGATTCTGCAATATTTAACGAAATGTCCCGATAAAAGTTTTGATGCAACCTATTGAAATAGTGTAAAGTGGTTTGATGTGCATAGGGACAAGTATAATTTCACAGACTGCGATGTGATTGATGACTTGAAATTTGCTATTCTGGTATTGCTTTGGAAGTTTGAGGATTTTATTAAATATCAAATATTTGTGGATATATCTATGGATATGCAAATCGATAATTGACAGTGATTGAGGTATTTCGGGAAATTGAAAGAATTGAAAAGGATGATGTGATTGAGTGTTTTAGAATTAAGTTAGTGATGCAATTTAATGGATTGCACAAAAAATTCAATGACAGAATGATCACAATTTGGGCGATAAGGTTATTAAACCTAGTGTAATTCTGAGTGTAATCTGTCGAGTGAACAAGAGGTAAAAAGAAAGTATTATCAGTAAGTGGAATTCTAAACCAGGTGTGTATAAACAGGAATGGCAAACCCCAATCATGGATTTAAAATTTACGGACATTATCGAGAAATTGAAAATGGATTCAACTTTTGAGAAGATGATACTTGTGATTGGACTATGAAGTATGGGTAATACCCGCCAACTGAACTGTTAGTGAAAACGCAAGGAACAATCAAAACGTTATGTTTTAGTAAGAGTGCTTTAAATAGAGTAATTGAAGGGTTAGAATATGAAATCAAATGAAAATATGCGTGATTTACTAACAGACTTGACTGCTAGAGACAATTGTGAAACTGATATTTTCGGAGTTCATAGGGATATGAGATTGATGTATAATCCAGGTTTATTGTAGGTATATCAATTGTTTTCTTGGTGATATCATTCGATAGTCGAAGGGCATAATTGACTTGGGATAATATTGATTAGTAAAATGAATCTGTAATAGGGGTTAAATGATCCAGAGCCAAATTAATTATTATCGAGGTTATTAAAATCTCATGAGATTAGTGTGTTGACCCTAAGAGGTGTAATCTAATAAGCGATAAATGAAATGTTTCGAAGTGTATAATCTCAACCAAGATACACTTGATGGAGATAAAGGTAAATTTTGGAGAAAACTAAATTCGTTATAAGTGGCCCCAATATGACAGTGTTGTGAACTATAGATTAGGAAGCCAGTTGAGAACTTGGAAGCTAATTCGAATTTACAGAGTGTTGCATGGGTAGAATTAGGAAATATTATTATGACTTGATATACGTGTTATTAATACCGAAGGTGAAGAATTGGGAGTAATCATGAGGAAACAATGATGATAGTGTAAAATTTGAGAAAGATAAAAAGAGTGATCGATTGTATTAATTTCAGTTAATTGGCAGAATTTGGTCATGTAGTGCAATAAGTGTGAAACGGTATATAAGTGATCGAAATAATTTTCCCCTGCCTTTCTGATTAATCGTATATGAAATTTCGAGGACGAAATTTTTGTAAGGAGGGGAGAATTGTAACATCCCGTCCCCGATGGGAAGGGTAAATTGGTAAATTGGGACAGGCTAGGTTGTTACATTGCATATTTGAAATGTAATCGTTCATTTGGCCTCTAATTGTAGAGGATTGAGTCTTTTAGCACATGCACATGTAGGTACATGCATTCATGACATTTTCTCGGCTTTTAATTGTGATACTGATATGAATTGTGAAATTTTAAGATAATTAGATTTGACTATGACTTAAGGAGAATTGAGGAATAATTGAGTTTAAACATTGAGTTGGAACAGTATTTGAGTGACTGCCAATTGATAGCGACTCTTCGGAAATTTTTTGAAAATTCGGGAGAAAATGTCTGGACCGAAAATTTTCCGAGTGGCGGATCGACTGATTGTATAGTACCGAGATGATGGTCTAATGGCCATGGGAAAGTTTGATTTATGATTTTAGAGATTAATATGTTGAGTCATTGAATTTGGAGACAAATTGGACTGAAAATGATTGTGAAAAGAGAAAGAGATCTACATGTCCTGTGAGGAAAAGATCTTTAAATAGGTTAAGTTTCAAATTTGGAAGAATAATGAATGTTTTTCTCTCTAGGGCACGTTTCTTCCTCCTTCGATCAATCCTTCTTCTTCCTCTTAGTGATCATTGATTGTTGCCTATCATCTTGCTTGCTTGCTTCTCCATGTGCAAAGACCAGTCTAAACCATAAGGAAGAGGAAATTTGTGAGATGTGGTGTGTTGGCCGTGGGTGGTAGGAGAAGAGAGGAAGGAGTTGGGGAAAATTTCGGAAATTGCGAAGGAGAGCTTGATTTGGTAAGTGATTTTGTATATGTTGTTTATTAGTGAGTTTGATGCATTTATAATGTTAATTGTGAGAGTTTGGGGTAGTTATGGGTGAGTTATGGAAGTTTTTAGAGTGAGAAATGGCGGAAAAATCGATCGGAGAAGACGAACCAGGGCCGCACGTCGCGACGAAGGAATTATTGGACGTCGCGACGAGCGTACTCCGCGACGAGCAGGGCGTCGCGACGAGTAACCATTTAGACGTCGCGACGAGTGGAAATTGACACGTCGCGACGAGCCTAGCTGGACGTCGTGACGAGCGTGAAAACCCACGCCACGGCGAGTGTCCTTACGTCACGACGAGGATGGTTTTTCTGAATTGATTGGGTTTAGTTTTTAAGGCATAACTTATGGTGTAGACCTCCAATTGAGGTAATTCTTGATTCATTATAAACTAGAGAAAGAGGTCTACAATTGAGGAAAAAGAAGAAAGTATCGAATGAAATTTGAGAATAGGTTCTATTGCAACCTAGGGGTTGTTTATGGATAATTGTGATATAATTATGCGATTCTGAATTTAAGGAAATGCTATTGAGAGTTCTGGATACTGAGTATAAAGCGTGAATTTTGATATAGAGAATAGTGACACTGAAATTGAGGTTTTCGTGAGAATATCCAAATGAGTATGACTTGGTAAATTGACTGAAAGTTAAAATTGAAATTGGTGGAATTTTGTAATAGGTCATTGAATTGATATGAGTCGTTATTGCTCAATTGAGTGGAAAGGTAGAATTTGAAAAAAGAAAGTGGAAATTGGGAAATAGTGCCGGGAGGGTCATGAATAGGAATAGTATATCCTTTATTCAAGGCATGTGCATCATCAAATTATTTTGACTGTGCATTTAATGAATGACTATTTGATTGTTTTAGAGGCACCGTTGGATCGTTATTTCACGGACAGTGCTGGAGCTTCCAGGCAACAGCTAGGAAGTTCAGGTGAGTAACCTAGTTGGTTTCTCAATCTATGTGTGTTTAATATTTCGCATTGATGCCATGTGGAGTTAAGGATGGATATATGTGTTTGGTTTTGATTGATTTCGGACCATGGGTGTCTGAAATATTGGAAACGTGATATTGAAGTGATAATGTGTGTAAATGATTGCGAATGCATCAATGTTTGTATATGATTGAAATACCGGACCTAGGGTCCGAAGAAATGGAAAATAGCATTGAAATGTAAATGATTGTGAATGACTGTAAATGGAAAGTGGAACATATGCATTCATGCATAATTACATGATCAGATAATGACAGTTGTGACCGAAGCAGCCACCGTATCAGGGCATATCACGCCCAACGTATATGAGAGCTTTAAGCTCAACGCACAGACCTCAGTCCATGTATTTGAGCCATCGGCTCGATGTATCGAGGCATATCACGCCTAACGTTTATCGAGCCTCGGGCTCAATGCAATGTGCCAAATCCTTTGGGGCGATTTGGTGCGCAGTCACAACAACGAAATGAAAATGAAAAGTGTCACATGTGCATTGCATATACAAATGATTGAACATGAATTGTGTTAAAGGCGAAACGTCTTATAAATGTGAAATTGAATGCATGTGATTATCTAAATGTGTTAATATATATGATATGATGTGAATTGTGTGTATATGCATGAGTTGGGTGAACCATCGATGATGGTTTCTCACTGAGTTCGCAAACTCACCCAACATTGCAATTATTTTTCAGGAATTGAAGATTACCCCGTTAGTGAAACGGGAGTATGATTGCTACAAGCAAGGCAGAGTTTGGAGTCGGGATCAGTCTCATGTCTGCATTTGAGTCATTTTGGTTATATGTGAAAATTTGTATTTTTGTAGATAAATATTGTTATTGTATTGGGCCCAAATTGGCTGTGAATATATGTGTGTATGAATGGTTTTATGAGTGAAATTGGATTTTGACTAAAAATGTTTTTGCATCGTGGGCCCAAATTGTTTAATGATTTCTGCGCACTCATTTGTTTCAAAAAGTACAAAATTGTTTTACGGAATTTCTGAATGGATTTGAGTGCTCTAGTACGCCACCCTCGCGGGGTGCAGGCTCGGATATCACCATCGATATCGGGTTCGGGTCTGGCGGGAGTGGGGTGCTACATTTGTGGCATAATAGGGCATGGCAAATCCAACTGTCTCAAATTACTTGAAAAATCGGAGGAGGAGCTCTGTCGAGAATGGCCGAAGGAAATCCATGCAGAAGTACGGGCCTGAACTGCACGACAGACAGTGTAATGGAAACAATATCTCGGGAATGAGATTGACGTTAATTTTGCTACACTAAATCAGGATTTTAGTTATCCTCAATCTGCTGAGAAGAATCCGCACAGGATCGGCAATAATTTTTTTTTCTATCCGAAGAAGATCACACTAAAATCCACTGTAGGATCTACTTCTAATGTGGGCCATAATTATTCAGCTTCTAATGGAAGTATAATAGAACGGGCGGCTATCAATATGTTTGAGCCAAATGATAAAGAAGTCTCGGTTATGGATATGGAGAAAACTAAAAAACGTCCCAGACAAGGAAACATAGGAATTACCTTCGTAGAGGAGATGAACACTGAAGATATGATTGAGTCTACCACCCCACATCAATTACCAGTGGCCAGTCTTGCTAAGCAGACCCGCCTAGAGCCATGAGTTACATAGTTTGGAACTGTAGTGGATTAGGCAACCACCAGACAATTCGTGCCCTGAAGGACGTAGTTAGATTCAATAAGCCTTGCATTCTCTTTTTAAGTGAAACTATTGTGAATTCTATTAAGATCGAAGAAGTAAAAAAATATGTTGAAGTATGATTTCTATTTATGTGTTGACCGGCTTGGCCGCAGCAGCGGTTTAGCCATGTTATGGATGAGTGCTATCTCAGCTACTATTATAGGCTATTCAAACAACCATATTGATCTGGTTATTGACGATTCGAATAATCCCAAATGGCGTCTTACTGGTTTTTATGGTTTCCCCGATTACACTAGAAAACGTGCTACCTGGGAGCTCCTTCACTCTCTTTCCCTCCTTCATAACATGCCTTGGGTTTGTTTCAGAGATTTTAATAATCTTCTGTTCATTAATGATAAACTGGGCAGAGTGGATTATCTTAGCTCTTTGATGGAAGGATTTTATCAATGTATCACGTATTGTAACCTTGTAGAAGTTCCTCTTCTTAGATTTGGCTATACTTAGGAAAGAGGAAGAGACTCAACCTCTCGTATATTGGAGACGTTAGATCGTGCTTTTGTTAACAAGGATTGGATGGATAATTTTCCTTTTCATAAACTTGACAATTTGGTGTGTGCCACGTTTGACCATAATCCCATCAAGTTGCTGGCTGCACGACGGTTTCTAGCAAAAAGGATTAGTCGTTTTAGATTTGAGAATAAATGGCTAACTGAGGAGGGTTTCTCTGAGTTTGTTTCAGGGTTTGGGTGGCCAATGTCGAACTGAATATTCTGGCTCGGATTAAGGAATGTGACATTAATTTGCTAGAATGGTAAAAGCATCTAGGGTCTAACTTTTCAACACGCATCAAGACTATCAAGAGAAAGATGGAGATATCCCGTAAAAACCATCAGTATGGTTCCCTCCGAACTCAAAAAGCTAATCTCAATTGTCTTCTCGCCCAGGAAAACATTTATTGGAAGCAAAGGTCGAAGATTTTTTGGATGCAATATGGGGAGGCCAATTCGAAATATTTTGATGCTCAAGCCTCAAAGAGGAAACATCTAAATCATATTACTTCACTAACGGATGACAATGGTCAACAAATCTTGGACGATGAAGGTGTAGGTAACATCATTCTCGACTATTTTAATCAGCTCTTTTCAGCGTCGAGAGGTACTGATTTTAGACACTTTGCCTCTGTTACTTCGGTGGTGAATCAAGAAGATAACAACTATCTTCTAGCTCCTGTGCAGCTTGAGGAGTTCAAGATAGCAATGTTCGACATGCACCCGGACAAGGCTCCTAGACCCGATGGTATGAACCCAACGTTTTTCCAGAAGTGTTGGCCTATTTTGGGAACTGACCTCTTCAAAAATTGCCGAAACTGGATGGAGCAATGTGAGTTTCCTGATACACTAAATAATACGGTGATTGTTCTGATTCCTAAAAAAGACAATCCTACTTGCATGAAAGATCTTCGGCCCATAGCGTTGTGCAATGTCATATACAAACTTATAGCTAAGGTGATTGCGAACTGTCTTAAAACTTTGCTCCCGAGGATCATTTCTCCCGTGCAATCGACTTTTGTCCCAGGTCGGCTCATCACCGACAATATTATGGTGGCTTTCGAGATCATACACTATATGAAGAACAAAGGGAAAGGAAAAAACGGGGAAGCAGCTCTTAAAATCGATATAAGCAAAGCCTACGACAGAGTAGATTAGGAATATCTCCGTTTTATCCTGTTAAAGTTAGGTTTCGATAGCAAGTGGGTGGAGCTTGTTATGGTGTGTATCACTATTATACGTTATTCGGTGGCGTTTAAGGATTCTGAAGTAGGACCTATCATATCGAAGCGTGGTTTGAGGCAAAGAGATCATTTGTCTCCGTATCAATTCATCCTCTGCGCTAAAGGCTTATCTGCTTTGTTAAGGGAGAGTGAGGCTAGAGGGGATATACATGGTGTGACTATTTGTCCAGGCAGCCCTAGTGTCTCTCATCTTTTCTTCGCCGACGACAGCCTTCTATTCTTTCATGCGAATACTACTGAAGGACAAAATATCAATAGGACACTCGCCATCTATAAAGCAGCGTCGGGGCAGGCAATTAATTTTCAGAAGTCAGGCATTATGTTCAGTTCAAATACAAAAACTTCTGAAAGACGTACAGTGGAAGCTATCTTAGGGGTAAACACGCCTATCGACCACAGGAGATACTTGGGTCTCCCTTCTCTAATTGGGAGAAAGAAGAAGCAGGTCTTCGCTTTCATAAAAGATCGACTTAAAAAGCGTATTGCGAGCTGAAAAAATAAGTTGCTCTCAAAACCAGGGAAAGAGATTATCACCAAGACAATTGCACAAGCATTGCCGGCTTACTGTATGAGTGTATTCCTTATTCCCCAAGGCACCTGTGATGAACTTCAGAAAATGATGAATGCCTATTGGTGGGGATCGGGAACAAATAACCGAAAGAATATTCATTGGGCAAGTTGGGATCGCCTCTGTGTTCTGAAGAAATATGGGGGAATGGGTTTTCAGGACCTTCATTGTTTTAACCTAGCCATGCTTGGTAAACAAGCCTGACATTTTATGGCTTTTCCCGACTCGCTGTCGAACAAAATTTTCAAAGCAAGATACTTCCCTTTTTGTAGTTTTCTGGAGGCCAAGGAATGCCCCAATTCAAGTTTTATTTGGAAGAGTATATTTGCGGCTAAGGATATTTTACTTAAAGGTGTTAGATGGAGACTGGGGGATGGTTCCTCGATTAATGTTTTTGCCGATCCATGGATCAATGAAGCAAATAATTTTTTCATCACCTCCCCGTTCATTCAAGATTTCGATGATATTAAGGTGCGAGACTTGTTTAATGAGGAGGGATCAGGGTGGGACGTACAGTTGCTCGAAGGCTTGTTAACTCCTTATGATGTTGGGCGTGTTTCCAGATCCCAATCGCTCGCTCTAAACCGCCAGATCAACTTATCTGGCATCATAGTCCAAATGGCGCTTACTCAGTCAAAACAGGGTATAAGTTGGTTCTTCCTATGTTCATTGATATTGATAACTTTTTCATTAAGGGTCCTTGGAATCGGCTTTGGACTATGGTTGTACCTCCTAAGATCAAGGACTTTGTATGGCGTTGTCTTCACGATTTTCTCCCCTGCAAAGATCGGCTGCGTCGCAAGGGTGTTATGCTTAACACCGCCTGTGATATCTGTGGTCATGCAGAAGATTTAAACCATATGCTTGTGGCATGTCCTAAAGCCAAAGAAGTTTGGTCTTTGATAGGCGGGCGGTTCCCATGTAATGGGATTGGCTCGTTCCTAATGCAGATATTACACAACTTGTCGGCTTCTAACATCGAACGTCTGCTAGCCATGCTTTGGAGCATTTGATACCATCGAAATCTAAGCGTATGGCAAGGTAAGAACATCCCCTCTCTCATGATTGTTAATTTTGCTGATAATTTTATTAAAGTCTGGCAGATTTCTCGGGAGATTTTTAAGATGGTTACTGGAACGACTGGGGATTTTAGACCTATTAATTCTGGATGGACTAGACCAACAGAGGGTTTCCTAAAATGTAATGTCAATGCGGTTATTTTTCAAGCTAAGAATGCCACAGGGTTTGCTGTTGTTCTTAGGGACGATAGAGGCCACTTTGTTGCTGCTATCTCAGGTCATTATCCTTTTCTTCTTGATCCAATTCTTGCCGAGCTTATGTCGATAAGAGAAGCCTTATCTTGGTTAAAAGAAAAACAATTGATCATGTCATTGTGGAGGCTGATTGTTTAACAGCTATTCAAGCTATTTTAGCTCCGTCTTCGAATAGCTATGAGATTGGAATTTTGGCTTTTTACTGTCTTTCACTCAAGCGACATTTCCTTCACCTGTCCTTCCATTAGACGCGTAGGATTGCAAATAAGGCGGCTCACTCACTTGCAAGGGTAGCCTTATTATATGCAAACCTTCATCATTGGAGTCTTAGTCCTTCATGTTTAGATTCCATTTTAGTTTCAGATAATTTTGTTCGTTTTGGCATTGATGGTGAAAGGCTAGTAGGATCCGGGTGTACGGGGTAAGCTTGTTGGCTTGGGTTAGTTTTGTTTTGCCTTTCTTGTCAATGTTTTTGCGTGTTAAACTTATATTTAAATTTTTTTTTGAAGATTATAATGTATAGTTAATAAATTATTATATATTATTACATTTTAATATATGGATAAAATATTCCATTACCTTATAACTATTATTTTTTAATTTAAAGAAAATCAAACATGTGTCACTATTTTAAAAAAAAACATAAAAAACGATGTCATTTTATAAGTAACAGTCGGGTCACGGGTAGGCCCGTGCCCGATCAACTCAGACCAATATCAAATCAAGCCTTTTTTAACATCCCTATTTTTATCCTACACGTATGCACGCATAACAACTAATTTTTTTTCTTTTATATACATGCATAACAACTATATTTTCCTATATAAATACAAACATAGTCACTAAACTTTGTCCTAAATGCGTGGATACTGTTAGAGACGGTCTCCTTTGGCCGTTATGGTTTGATATCGTTATATAGACACATAGATCCTGGTTTTTGGAAAGGTCCCGAAAAAAAAAATATTTTCCGCACCGTGTGCATGTGATGTACACACCGGGATTTTCCTACAGTAGTATCAGAGCCACTTGTGTCGTATATAACAAAGAAATCATAACAAGATCGGAGCATGTTTACTGTGCTAAATTCGAAATCAGTATGAAAAACTTGTTTTCGAAATTTTCTTGCCCAGATATGCTCATAAGATGTTGTTGAATATGTCTGTGGAAGATCAGAATTTATCAATGTGATTTGATATGGTTTTGCTAATTTATTCCCTAATGTTCTGGTTGCTGTGTTTGTGCACATTCATTGAACAGGCATGCTTATAAATTCGAGAATAAATTGTATAAATTTTTTTTTTCGTATTTTCTTTCACCGAAATGTCTCTAAGATGTTTATGAATGTCTATGAGGATGGAAAAATATTTTCGAGGTGATTTACTATTTATTTGAGAATTTATTGTGTGCTGCTGGGAATATCTGTGTTGAGGACACAGATTCAACATTGGATTTGTTTCTGAGGTTGGTTGAGTTTTTGTTGGAAATAAATCCTGAAAAAATTCATGGAGCATGTTGTGAACATGTTGTAACCTCTGTAATTTTCTCAGAATTTATTGAAATTGTTTCAATGAGTTTTTCAAGCAAAATACAGAACTTGGCAGTTTTGAGAAAGTTGTTGGAACTGTTTTGTTTGGAATGATTGATTGTGTATTTCTCAATTCCAATGCCTTGGATTATTTTTAATGTGATTAAAAATATGTTACATTGATGTTTTATGCTTTCCAAAATGATTTTCTTGAAATTGGGTTTCCAAAAATTTTCGGATGTCAAATATGTCACATTAGCGTCTCGTTAGTGTATTTCGTTGTCTTGATTGTTTTGGCCGTCACAAATTTTGTGACCAGTGTCGAAGTAGTCTTGATAAAGTGTAGATTACCTAGAGATACTTAGGGTGATAGTTTGATATTCTCAAGGAAATCTAAGTGAATAGTAGTGTGTTCATCGATTTCAAGTTTTTCATGTATAATATGATTATATGTATGGTAAGCATGATACAATGAAAGTGTTTCATTGGTACATCATAGTAGAGTATATTACACTTGGTATTGTGAATTGGAACTGCACAGATTGAGAAATTAGCCGATTAGAGAGCAATTCTATACATATAAGTCGACTTACACATGCATAAGTCGACTTGTATGTTCAAACAAGTCGACTTACACATGCACTAGTCGACTTGTATTCTCAAATAATTCGACTTGCACAATGGTATAAGTCGACTTGCATGTGCACAGTAGCATAAGTCGACTTGCATGTTCAGACAAGTTGACTTACACATACACAGTAGCATAAGTTGACTTGCATGCTTAGACAAGTCGACTTATACATGCTTAGGTGGGATGATGGATGATTATAGGTACAGATTCAATGTGATTGATGCCCTTAATCATTCCATATAGTCATTGTGACTATAATCCTACAGCTTGGAGAAGAAGAAGAGTAAAGAAAGATGAAATCCTCACACATAATATAAAACTAACGCCTTCCATTAATATGGGAGAACGAGTTCTTATAGAGTTCGGGTTGTTGGGTAAACCCAAGCTCACTCTATACGGATATGTTCGAACCATGGAAATAAGATTTTCGGATTAATTGGTCGGTTTTTACTCAAAGCGTTGATTTGTTGAGTAAACTCAAGGTTAACGTAGACAGAGGCGAAATTGGGTAGTATATATCAGATGTACGCGCATCAATAGTTGATAACCCAATGTGTGTGCATACATCACGAGTTGATAGCACTAGTCGATAATTGCACCTGTGATGTAACTGGTATGACCGATACCTGCCTATTGATCTAAGGTGGCTTGTTGGGTAAACCCAAGGTTATTTTAGTAATGTCGGATATCTATGATGCAATTGGTATGACCGATACCTACCGATGGACCTAAGGTTGCTTGTTGGGTAAACCCAAGATCATTCTTAGTAATGTCGGATATCGACCCACTAAGACATTTTGTCATAATGTTTCTTGGATTCGTAATGAGGATTGTGGATTCTTTGAAACTAGTGGGAGTCATATGCATGTCATGTAAGTCCTTATGATCATGCATGTAATTCTATTCTAACATTCTTTCTCTCTTTCTTTTTAGGTTGATTGAAGATGTCTTCTAGTGTGAATTTGCGCTCACTTATGGATTCTAATAAATTAACTGGACCCAACTTTCTTGATTGGCTGAGAAATCTGAGAATTGTTCTCAGATCTGAGGAACTGAGTTATGTCCTAGATGTTCCACTTCCTGATCCACCTGCTGTTGATGCTTCTGATGAGGATCAGAAAGCTTATCGTAAGCATCTCAATGACAGTGACATAGCTACCTGTATTATGCTCGCATCTATGTCACCAGAGCTGCAGAAGCAGCATGAGTTTATAGATGCTCATACCATAGTGTTTCATCTTAGAGAGCTCTTCGATGAGCAAGCTCGGTCTGAAAGGTTCGAGACCTCGAGGCTACTCTTCACTACTAAGATGACTTGAGTTCATCTGCGATGCGATGCGATGAAGATGAATGGGTATATTGAGAGGTTGGCCGTCTTAGGTTTTGTTAAGGATTATAAATTAAGTGTTGACTTAATTTTGGTTGGATTGTCTGATAGTTATTCACAGTTTGTGTTAAACTATCGGATGAATCAAATATCCACGACAATCCCTGAGTTGATCAATCTGCTCAAGACAGCCGAGCAATTTATCAAGAAGGATAGCAAGTCAGTGCTTGTGGTGGACTCTTCTTCTTCTGGTTCGAAGAAAAAGAAACTGAAGAAGAAAAGGTCTAAGAAACCAAAAGGAAGTGCAGCTAAAAAGAAAACTAAAGGAACTGCACTAAAAGGAACTTGCTTCCATTGTGACAAGATTGGCCACTAGAAGCGAAACTGTAAAGTCTATCTAGAAGAATTGAAGCAAAAGAAGGCATCAGATGCCTCGGCTTCTTCAGGTATGTTTGTCATTGAGGTTAATAGTGTTTCTGACCATAACATATAGGTATTAGATACCGGTTGTGGCTCACACAGATGCAATGATATGCATGGCCTCAGGGACAGTAGACAGCTCATGAAGGGAGAACTAGACCTGCGTGTAGGAAATGAAGCAAGAGTTGCTGCATTAGCCGTAGGCACTTATCTTTTGTCACTCCCAAGTGGACTTGTAATTAAATTAGATGAATGTTATTTTGTACCTGTTTTAACAAAGAACATATTGTCTGTTTCTTGTTTAAATAGAGTTGGTTTCTATTTGACTTTAAGTAACAATGGTTGTTCTATTAGTTTGAATGGAATGCTTTATGGTACTGGTACATTATGCAATGGAATTTACATATTAGATATGTCACATCCAATTATGAATGTCAATGACACGAAAAGACATAACGAGATAATTTAAAATCAACTTACTTATGGCATTGTCGCCTTGGCCATATAAATGAGATACGCATAGCTAAGCTCCATAAGAGTGGTAGTTTAGGGTCATTTGATTATGATTCATATGACACATGTGAATCTTGTTTATTAGGCAAGATGACTAAGTTACCCTTTAAGGGAAATGGTGAATGAGCAACTGCAGTCTTAGACCTAATACATTCAGATGTATGTGGTCCGATGTCCATCCATGCTAGAAGTGGTTGTCTTTACTTCATTACCTTTATCGATGATTATTTTCGATATGGGTACCTGTATCTGATGAGATACAAATCTGAAGCATTTGAAAAGTTCAAACAATTCAGAAATGAAGTAGAAAACCAACTTGAGAAAAGTATCAAAAAATTACGATCCGATCGTGGTGGGGAATACTTCGACCAACAATTTTTAGATTATCTAAGAGATAATGAGATTTTATCTCAATGGACTCCACCTTACATACCACAGCATAATGGTGTGACAGAAAGGAGAAATCGAACCTTGTTAGACATGGTACGATCCATGATGGGCTTTGCAAAGTTACCAAAATAATTTTGGAGGTATGCACTGGAGACAGCTGTTTATTTGTTAAACAGAGTTCCATCAAAGACAATTGATGTTACTCCATATGAGATATGGACTAACAAAAGACCCTATCTTACTCATTTGAAAGTTTGGGGTTGTCCTGCTTATGTGAAGCGGATACAGTCAGATAAACTTGATGCAAAGTCTGACAAATGTTTGTTCGTAGGATATCCTAAAGAAACAATGGGATATCAATTCTATCTTCACGAGGAACAAAGGTGTTTGTTTCAAAGCATGCTGTCTTTTTAGATAAAGAGTTTCTTTTACAAGAAGCGGTGGGAGCAAAATTGAACTTGAAGAAGTTCAAGATGCTCGAACAGACGCTTGAATCAATCGCTGAACTCGAGGCTGTGACTCATACAGATGAAGTAACAGTTCAACCTTCTACAACACACGAAATTCGTAGGTCACGTAGGATACGCTCTGTTCCCGAGAGATATGAATTTCTCGTGAATGAACAGAATGACGTATTACTCATAGAAGATAATGCGCTTACCACCTATGAAGAGGTTCTGAAGAGTTCAGAGTTTGAAAAATGGCTTCATGCCATGAAGTCTGAAATGGATTCCATGTATGAAAACCAAGTATGGACTTTGGTTGAGGCACCCGAAGGAATAAAACCTATAAGGTGTAAATGGGTTTTCAAAAAGAAAACCGACATGGATGGTAATGTGATTACCTATAAAGCAAGGCTTGTGACTAAAGGTTTTCGTCAAAGACAAGGAATTGACTGCGACGAAACCTTCAGCCCAGTAGCAATGTTTAAATCCATTAAGATACTCCTAGCCATTGCCACTCATTATGATTATGAGATATGGCAAATGGATGTGAAGACAACTTTCCTAAATGGAAATCTAGCTGAGGATGTGTATATGACACAACCTGAGGGCTTCATCTCCTATGATGGCGAAAAGGTGTGCAAGCTTCAGAAATCCATCTATGGATTGAAACAAGCATCCAGGAGTTGGAATATCCGTTTTGATGAGGTAATCAAAGAGTTTGATTTCTCACAAAATCCGGATGAACACTGTGTGTATAAGAAGGTTAGTGGGACTGCAATCGTATTCCTTGTGCTATATGTAGATGACATATTATTACTAGGAAACGATGTCTCTGTGCTACAAGCTGTGAAGATTTGGTTGTCCAAATAATTTGTCATGAAAGACCTTAGTGAAGCAACTTATATCCTAGGGATAAAGATCTATAGAGATAGATCAAAAAGATTGCTTGGTCTTTCACAATCAACGTACATAGACAAGATGCTGAAGAGGTTTAGCATGGAACAATCCAAGAGAGGGTACCTTCCCATCACTCATGGGATAACACTCTCGAAATCTATGTGTCCTAAGACACAAGATGAGAGGATGCGCATGAATATGATCTCGTATGCATCTGCAGTAGGATCTATCATGTACGCTATGCTATGTACGAGACCCGATGTATCATATACTCTAAGTGTTACGAGCGAGATACCAATCGGATCTGGTGAGGGTCATGGGTGGTCATCAAGAATATCCTCAAGTACTTGCGAAGGACTAAGGATGTTTTCTTGATATATGGAGATGGAAATCTCCGGTGAGCGGCATCAGATGTTAGTTTTCAATCGATAAGGATGATTCTAAATCCCAATCAGGTTATATATTCACACCGAGCAGTAGGCGGTCGGTTGGAAGAGTTCAAACAAGAGACAATCGCCGATTCAACAACCGAGGTAGAGTACATTGCCGCTTCAGACGCAGCAAAGGAAGCAGTTTGGATCAAAAAGTTCATTACTGAACTTGGTGTGGTCCCTAGCTGTGATGGGCCCATACAGTTGTATTGTGACAACAATGGGGCTATTGCGCAGGCGAAAGAACCAAGGTCTCATCAACGATCCAAACATGTACTCCGCAAATATCATCTGATCAGGGAGATCATTGGTCGAGGTGATGTCCAGATAGAGAGAATTCTCACAGAGCAGAATATTGCTGATCCGTTGACAAAGCCATTGTCAAAGAAGAATTTTGATTCTCATGTACTCGCCAATGGTATTAGATATCAAGGCGATTGGCTTTAGGTCAAGTGGGAGATTTTGTTAGAATAGTGCCTTAAAGGCAATCGCCTTTAGCACATTTTGTACAAAGTTATGTACATACTTTATGAATAAATAAAGAAAGGCATATTTCATTAATTTGATATTCATTATTTATGAATTGATATTGATCTATGAGCAAATTAATGAAGTCCATGATATATGACATAGCATGAAGGAAATTATGATGTGATCATACTACTGAGATTCCTATCATGTGCAATTATGTCAAGATCTAAATTATCCCTAGTCATAGGATTCTGGCTGGACATCAGAATCCGGTGAGACTAGCACATGTCAAGCTCCTTGATTTGATCAAGCAGTGGATCTCAAAAACTGTAAATATGAGATATTTAGAGTTGAGATGTGAATGCTTACTAGATGTAGTAAGTACATTGGATGACCTGCTATGAGATCATCACATGGATGTCCTATTCTAATGTCAGTGATAATCTCATCATAGCAATAGTGCAAGTATCCTTAGACTTGAGGTACTCAAGGATATCTTGGATACTGATTCTGTGCTTTGACTTCATTCCTTATTGCCTTACAGAGGTCGCTCGTAGGGTGGTGCTTGGGTACAACTTGAGGTATTCGAGGGTAATTGAGTAGCCAATAGAGGATTCACCACTTCTGTGATAGCAGAAGATGATACCCATGGCCTCTTGTCAGGGTCATTGCTTGGAAATCTCGGTTGAATACATATGTCATGAAGAGTGTCTTGGTGACATATAAAGTAATGAGTCCTGGGCGAGAAGCGATATCACTTGGACTAGATTTGACGTGCTCAGTCTAGTAAGAGTTGACACTTTGCTCATACTCATAACCAAGTGGGGTATAGCATGGTGAAAGGACAAATTGCACAGTAATTGTCTATAGAAAGGTTCGTGATATGGTTCATGATGAATATATGTTCATTCGTCAAACCAATTACTTTCCGGTCAATTGGAGGTCATGATGTGTTGCTAGATACCGCTCATGACTTGCTCAGATTAAGTGTTAATCTAAGTGGCCAACATAACCGGGAACCTAATGGGTCACACGCATAAGAGTGACTCGGAGAATTCGTAAAATAGTTTTGGACAGAGATCCAATATATGGAGAGCAATAGGACTAAACGGATCTCGATAAGATCGAGATATGTCCCGATGAGATCGCGACATCGATATTGCTCAGACAGGTCTTCGGTGTTTTTTCCATACCGGGGGTCGGTATGACCGACCCCAGTATGACTGGACCACTTCAGCACTTATATACATATATATATCTTATTAATTAATTAAAGAATTAATTAATATATATATATATATGTGTTTACGTGAAAGGATGAGAAGGAGCATTAGAACCTTCTCTTTTGCTTAGTCAAAAGTTATATTTAATGGCATTAAATGACTAGAAGACAAAAATGAAAGGCTAAAGGAGATGATGGTCGTTGGTAAAATAAGATTGAAGGAATAAAGGGTTTTGAGAAAATAGTTTTCTCTCTTCTTCATCATCGACCTTCATCATCTTCAAGCTTCTCATCCTCCTTCTCCATCGCTTTCTCCAAGCTATCCAATAATAAGGTAAGAGCTAACACTCTCTACTTTATTCTAGCTATTCTCGGGTCAAAAGGTTTGCCCCGGTTAGGTTCTCCGATCTCTGCGTGGATACCGTTAGAGACGGTCTCCTTTGGCCGTTATGGTTTGATATCGTTATATAGACACGTGGATCCTGGCTTTCGGGAAGGTCCCGGAATAAAAAAAATTTCCGCATCGTGTGCATGTGATGTACACACCTGGATTTTCCTACAGTCCTTCCCTGTGAGCAACGCCAGTTACGAGAAACAGCTCATGAAATGGCTTCCGTCCTGTTACCGTTTGTCGTACATGCAGCGCATAGGCGATGACGACAACAATGAGTTGCATGCACGCCGTCCGATACACTTGTCGACACGTTAAGTAGGGGTCTCTTATCACTTCAGTGTCGTACCGCTAGCTTTCTCGAGCATCCTGATAGTTATTGTCAACTTTTTTTTAGCTACTACCCATTGGTACCACCTTTTAGCTTGATGTTTTATGCTAAGTTCATTTTCTCTCTTTTCATACTGGGTAAAGCCTCCTCCTTTAAAATCTCACCTCTCGTCTACATTGACCCTTCTCTTTGATATTGCCTTTCATTACCGTATCTCTTCCCTTTACTAGTATTACTATTTTTATCCATCTGGTAATATTATTTTCGTAGTCCTATTTATTTTTTATTTATTCCACTGTTTTCTTGGGCTTCTCCCTTTCTAGTCCAAGGCTGTTTCTTGTTGTTTATTATAGGAATTTATTTTTCCTTTGTTATTTTATTTTAGTTACTTGCTTTTAGCATTGGTATTGGTAGTTGTTATTAGTATTATTTTTAGTCTTGGTTTTAGTGTTAGTTTATAGATGGCCTTTTCGAGTCAGTGGCTATTATTTATTGATTTTGTATTTCTATTATTATTGCATTTAATATTATTTTCTTTTCTTTTTCCTATTTAATATTTTATTTCCTTTAATCCTCTGTAAGTATTTATTGATTTTTTCTTGTATCTAGTTTTTGTTGTATCTCTATTTTTGGTTCTAAGTTTTATTTAGTTTTATTATTACTATTATTTGCATTTTTCTTATTACTAGGTTTTTCCTTAATTGCGTTTCCTATTAGTCATTAAGTGGTGGGGTCCGTCAGTTTTAGTTTTTAAGGTTTCATAGGCTAGTACCTGCAAGAAACGCGAGAAGCACGGGCTAGGAGAGACGCTTGCAGCACGAGCTAGAGGTACCAGTGCAAGCAGGTCGGTCTACACACCTTCCAGGACGGAGATGACTTAATAAGGATAGGCTCTTGGAACGTGAAGACCCTTACGGGAAAGTCCCTAGAATTGGTTGCACTTTTAGACAAGTATCAAATACAAATAACATGCATTCAGGAGACTAAGAAAGCAGGAGCTAAAGCAAAGGAGATAGGAGGGTTCAAACTGTGGTATTCGGGAAGTAAGCAGAAGAAGAATGGGGTAGGTTTCTTAGTAGACAAGAGACTAATGGACAAAGTCGTGGGAATCACAAGGGTGAATGATCGGATAATGATGGCACAAATTGTTTTAAGCAATATGGTCCTTAAGGTCATATGTGCGTATACACCTCAAGCTGGCACAGACGAACAACAAAAACGTACATTTTGGGATACGCTAGAAAGCGTGCTTTTGCAAATCACTAATACCGAGCAGAGCGTTCTAGGGGGACTTTAATGGGCATATATGAGCGGATTCGGACGGTTATACAGGGACTCATGGGGGATTCGGATACGGCACTAGAAATGATACTGGGGTTGATTTATTAGACATGACCTTAGCTTATGAGTTAATTCTAGTGAATTCCTTCTTTAAGAAAAGGGCAGCACAATTGGTGACATTTCAGAGCAGCACGAATAAGATGCAAATTGATTCTTTCCTTGTCAGGACAGGTGTCAGGTCCTGGTGCAAGGATTGTAAAGTACTCCCAACCGCATGTCTTTCAACCTAACATAAATTATTAGTTTTAGACTTCGAAATCAAAGGATGGAGGGCATTGAAATGTACCAAGTCGGGCCGCAAAATAAGATGGGGAAAACTGAAAGGGGACATAGCTGAGCTTTTTAGGACTCAGGTCAGGAATAATGCTACTTGGGCTGCGAGTGGAGATGCAAATCGAATGTGGCAGGGAGTAGCCCTCGTAGAGAGGGAGACAACAATTACACTACTAGGTGTATCTAAAGGATAAGGGAGGGGGCGTATGGAATCATGGTGGTGGTCAGACGAGATCCAGGGGATGGTCAAGGCAAAAAAGAGAGCTTATAAAGATCTTGTGACAAGTGCAACAGAGGCGGAGTGGATTATTAATAGAGTAAGGTATAAATTGGCAAAACAGAAGGCAAAGAAGACTATCGCAGTGGCTAAAGGAGAAGCTTATGAGAAGTTGTACAGGGATTTAGATACGGTAAATGGGGCACAAAGAATTTTCAAGATTGCGAGGGGTAGGGCACGTAAGACGGCGGACTTCACCCAAGTCTACTGTATACGTGACGACGAAGACCAAGTACTCACAGACGCCCAAGCCATCCAGCGGAGGTGGAAGACATACTCTCATGGTCTTTTTAATGACGACATATTGGTCAACATAACGTTAGGGGCACCTCCTAGTTGGGACTATGTCTAACCAGGCCCGCTTGGGGGAGGATCACGAGGGGTAAAATTACAAAAGTTTTGAAGGAGATGGGGAGCGGCAAGGTCATAGGACTAGATGACATCCCTATAGAGGTATGGAAGCAACTAGGTGTTGTAGGTACTGAATGGTTAGCTCAGATCTTTAATGTGATTATTGAGTCCGCCAAGATGCCGGATGAATGGAGGTTGAGTTGGTTAATACCCGTGTACAAGGCCAAAGGAGACATCCAACATTGCCAAAACTATCGAGGCATCAAACTTTTGAGTCATACTATGAAGTTGTGGGAGAAGGTAATTGAAAGGAGAATTTGAAAAATTGCTTCGATATCGGCCAACCAATTCGGGTTTATGCCTGGTAGGTCCACGACAGAAGCCATTCATCTGCTTTGGTGACTAATAGAATGCTATAGGGAACGTCAACAGGATTTGCATATAATTTTTGTAGATCTCGGGAAGGTGTATGACCGGGTTCCTAGAGAACTCATATAGTGGTGTTTGGAGGCAAAGGGCATTCCGTCGACGTATATCAGAGTGATTAGGAATATGTATGAAGGAGCCCTGGCTAGCGTCAAGACGGTAGGAGGCGACACAGAAGCGTTTTCTGTTAGTGTTGACCTACACCAAGGCTCATCTCTAAGTCCTTTTCTGTTCACTTTAGTATTAGATGAAATTATCAAAAATATTCAAGGGGAGGTACCTTGGTGTATGCTATTTGCTGATGATATTGTCCTGATGGATGAGACCAAGGAGGGGGTTAATGTCAAGTTAGAACGTTGGCGAGAAATGTTAGAGTCGAAAGGCTTTAAGATAAGCAGGTCCAAGATGGAGTATTTAGAATGCAATTCCTCAAGTAGCCAGATGGTACAGACGGCGGTAACGATTGGCACTGACGTCATCTCACAAAAATCTAGTTTCAAATACCTAGGCTCCATCATTTTGAGCGATGGAAATATCGATGGCGATATACTACATCGTATTAGAACGGGGTGGTGCAAATGGAGGAGTGCATCAAGCATTTTGTGTGATAAAAAGGTCCTTGTAAAACTTAAAGGAAAGTTCTATAAAATGGCAATTCGATCCACCTTGCTCTATGGAGCCGAATGTTGGCCGACTAAGTGTAGACACACGAGACAGTTAGTAGTCGCAGAAATGCGTATGCTTAGGTGGATGTGTGGCCTTACCATAAGGTATAGGGTACGCAATCGGGTTGTGAGAGAGAGACTACAAGTAGCAAATATTGTAGACAAGTTGAGAGAGACAAGGCTTAGGTAATTTGGACATGTTCACAGGATGCCCTCTAATGCTCCGATATGGCGCGGTGAGATAATAGACTTGCGGGGCTATAAGCGGAGGAGGGAAAGGCCTTACAAGACCTGGAGGGAAGTAATTAAAAAAGATATGTCAGAGTTGGGTCTCACGGAGGTAGTTGCTAGAAGTAGGAAAGTCTGGCGTGATAGAATAAGGGTCAACGACTCACGTACCACATAGGAAGTTCAACCAACTGTTGGGGAAGGATTCCCACGATGGACGCCTAAAATGTAGGATTTGTCTTCTCCTCAGAGCGGCTCAGTGAAAGGTGTAAGGTCTTTACAAGGTGTAAGGTCCTGTCAGATCGGGTTATGCCTCAGATATGTCTTCGTCTGTTATTGGCATTCTATTTAATTAACTTTTTGGTGGCTTTTTCGTGTCCTACGTCATTACTTTGCGTATCACATCTACATGTGGGTCTACCGGAAACAACCTCTCTACTCTGTAGGAGTAAGGCTGCGTACTATCAGACCTCTCCAAACCTAGTTTCACTGCGAAATTTCAGACTATGTATGATGATGATGATGATATAGATATATGTGTAGACACATGGCCCAACCCGATTTTGGCCCAGGTTGACCTAGTCATGGGCCAAAATAGTTAGGCCCGATCATGCCATGGGTCGAGTTGGGTCGTCGCTTGACTGAAACGACAAAAACGACAACGTTTGTTTGTTTTTTTAAGAAAAGAGGGGTCGGGCCGGCCTACCTATGGCTCATCTAGCCACAAGCTTGTCTGCCCATTGACCAGCTTGGCTTGCAGGCCATTCATCTAGGGGTCAGACCGGGCAGGCCAAAAATAACCCAAGCTTAGCTCGGGCCATTGACAGCCCTAATATATACACATGACTATCAATTTTTTTCTCTATATTTACATAGATGGGCACACAAAAATTTTCCAATTAATATCACCTCCATAAATTTTTCCTTATGTAATAGAGAGGTTATTTTTGGTAGACCTACATATAAATGTGACATGAAGATAAGATTTTAAAATATAAAACATGTAATAAAATAACTAAATATATTTTAAAAATACAATAAAACAATAATAACTAAATAAAATAGAATAATACTAAATATATTTTAAAAATAGAATAAAGTAATAATAACTAAATAAAATATAATAATAATGCTGAAAATGCAAGTTTATAAGACAAAGTGATTAAAGATATATATATATATATATATATATATATATATATATATATATATATATATATATATATATATATATATATATATATATATATATATATATATATATATATATATGGCTACAAAACAAAATTATCATCTATACATATACTCATGGTCACTAATATTTTCATATATACATACATATATGCTGCCGATTTTTTATACACGCATGGCTACCAATATTCTTTTCAATATATATATATATATATATATATACATGACTACAATAATCGTATACACATATGATGACAAATCTTTTTTTATACACGCGTGTCAATCAAACATTTTATTTTCCACTATATTTTATATTCATAAGTGACCATCAAACCTTTTTTACTTATACACACCCATGGCCATAGTAAATTTGTCCCGTATACAAACGCATCAAACTTTTATAAACATATACATAGCCATAAAATTCTTTTCCTATAGACATATGGTCATGAAACGTATTTCCAATATATATATATATATATATACTATATCGCTATCGATCAATATCGAAGACTGCTTTTAAACAAAATTTTTAATTTATAAAATATTCCTAAATTTTTAAAATTGTAAAATAATCTTTTAATATTGTACTGAATAATTTAAACCAACTTTGTCTCCTAAAATTATAATAATAATATTTAAAATAATAACACTTATTTATTTATTTAGTATTATTTTCACATATTCTACATGTAAATAATAACCACAATTAATATGAAAAGATTATTTTATCATAAAATATAAAATTAAAATAATATAAAGTATTTAAAATATTACAAGTTTATCATATAATAAATAATAATTACAAAATTAAATAAAAGAATAATAATTATCAATAATAAAATATAATTTCTATCTTAATATTTAATTTTCAATAATAAAATATATAATTTTATCTTAATATGTAATTGTTATTAACAATTTTAAAAGGAAATACACAAATTTGAGGTCTCTTAATTTTCATGTTAGCATATTTTAAATTATTATTTGTAAAATTAAAATTATTATTTATTATATGAATTTAAATATTATATTATTAATAATACAAAAGATGACGACGATGAAGGAGAGAGAAAAAATAAAGAGAGGAAAAGAAGGTGATTGATTGGGGGTTTAAATTTTCTTTTTTTATATATATAAAATATTCTTGATATTTTAAAATTTTCAATATTAGTCGATATTTCAAATATCCGTAACATTGGTCAATATCAAACAAAACAGGTTAATATTTAGATCCGATATCAAAACATCTCATTTTATATCATTTTTTGACCAATACATTACCAGTACAAAATTCATTACACTGAGAAAAACGACATATTATGTAAAAAATGATGTAATGTTTTGTTTCTATATAAAAATAAAAATAAGTTTACCCAAGTTTAACTCGAGCCTGATCCATTGCCATCGTTAATCTCACGAGAGTTGTCGAGCATCTTCTATTTATATGCCTTCTACTTCTAATAAATCATGAACTATATAATAATCATTCTCAATAAATCAAATTAATAATAAATAATCATGTTATTCCGTGGAGTAACAATCCTATTTTCTCATACCTTTTGACTAACAATCAAAAGTCTAGAAATACTGATCCAATAAAACTCAAAAATAAAGATGCATAATTAATTTTCTCATATTTCATTCATTTTTAAAATATTATTTATTTAATAAGAATTCTCTTTACAGCGTGACTTTTTGAACATAAGGTAGTTATTTTCATTTCTACGTGTCACCTGTGCTTACTCTCATCCATCCATTCATTAAAAATATTATTTATTTAATAAAATTATCTTTACAGCATGACTTTTTTAAACATAGGGTGACTATTTTATTTCTGTGTGTCACTCTTTACCTACTCCATCTATTCATTCATTAAATGTTAATGAATAGATGGATAAGGGTGAGCAAAAAGGTAACATACAAAAACAGAGACAAGGGACTTGATTTCGATTTTTTAAGATTAATAAATATGGAATTTATAGACAATTATTATAATTAATGAATAAAAATCAAATTGGTTCAATTGATTCAAACGTTAAAATTTAAATTGACTAATTTTAATTCGATTTATCTTAATAATATTTGTTATTAAAGATTGTTGAGCTTATTCATTAATTGACCGATTTATTGTTCTCTTTATTAATTAATTGATCGAATTTTATAAACTAATTAATTTTTACAAATCATAATATATACTTTTCATCTAACAAAATTTTCAATTAAACTTCAAATAATAATAAGTAAGATTTTTTAAATATTTATTGCATACAATTTTAAGATGATTTAATGTTGATTAATATTTTAAATTTTAAAATTAAATTAAAATAATATTATTTAAAAAGACTAAAAATCGTTAAAATTACACTTTTTTTTAAAAAAATTAAATCAAAACAGTATTATTTTGTGGAGCGAATTCAACACTTTTAAATTGATTTTCAAATCAACATCCCAAATTTAAGATTAGTCCAAAACTCGATGAATTGGATTTGATTTGTTGACTTTAGACCACACGAAAAAAGTCGAAATTACCAAACCTAATTGAAAGTGTGAATTGATTGGCGCTTACGTGGACCCAAATTCCAGCTTCTTGAAGATTAACCCCCCCAAGGTTTGGAACTGTAGTCTTTAAATGAAGCGGTAAGATCATGACAAGAAGATGATTCTAACGAACATGTCTCATCAACCCCATCTTTTGGGGCTGATTCATCAAATCAATGTGCAGAAGATAACTAGTGTTGTTGGTTTATTTACGGTTACTTTGATCAAATCCTTTTGTTTTTTGCATAAACCCGTCGGGATGTAACCTATCTATGTTCAAAGCATCAACTGTTATGGATATAATTATTACTCTAATCAACCTTTAGAAATCATTTTTTTATTCACTAGCTACTATGCTTGATAGACTTTTCATCACAATGATCCATTAATCCTCTATTCACTTAGAAGTTGATCTATTGCTCCCGAATTGTTGTGCCTTATTGTACTTTTAAGATCTAAGCTATTTGATGTATTGTAATGGATGATCGAGATTTCATAAGGTATAACGGGCTCCTGAATTGTTATGTCCTGTTGTGCCTTTAAGATTTACGTGGGTGTTTAGTTTGAGAGTTTTGGAATAAAGAAATGAAATAATTGTAAAAAATAGTATTTGTTTTGAGGTTTTCAATTCCAAGAGAATAGATTTATTCTATAAAGTTTGGGAATTTACTAAATCCTCTAAAAGGGGTGGGTATCAAGTTTTTATTTCAATCTAGTAGTTACTATTTATACCTCTCCCCCACATAAACAATTTTTATTCTTAATTATATTACTCATCACTTATCATCATCATCTTTATTATTATTATTATTATTATTATTATTATTATTATTATTATTAAGTTTTAAACTTATTATTATTACTAATTATTGTTGTTGTTGTTATTATTATTATTATTATTATTTATAAATTTTAAACTTTTAATAACAATAATAATAATATTATTATTAATTATTATTAATTATTGTTCTTATTATTATTATTATTTATTATTATAAATTTTAAACTTCTTATTATTGTTATTATCCTTATCCTTATTATTATTATTATTATTATTATTATTATTATTATTATTATTATTATTATTATTATATGAAATTAATTATTTTATTATTATTATTATTATTATTTATTTTATTATTAATGTTATTATATGAAATTAATTATCTTATTATTATTATTATTAATTTTATTATACAAAATTAATTATCTTATTATCATTATTATTATTATAAATTTTGTAATAATAATAATAAATATGATATGGAAATATGATATGAAAAATGGTATTATATTATCTTTCATTCTCATTAATACAACAAACCAAACAACATTATTGATATTAATACGTAAACCCAAGTTACAAACCAAACATCATTTTTTATTTTTCATGCCCATTCACAGTCCCTTATACTATTATACCCATATTTATACCAAATCCCGTGCTCAAACCAAACGTCCCTAAGTCATCCAACTTATTGTAATAAATGATTAAGATTTATTTAGGTATAACGGCACAATTAAGGAATAATAAATTTGTTTTCCTCTTAAACAATGTTTTAAATTTTAGATTAGAACACAAAAGATTTAAAATTTAAATAATCGTTATAAAATTAGTTAAAGAATGAATAAAATAAAATAATCTAAAAATAATTGAAGGAGATCGACTCTCCTCACTTATAAAAATTTAAATTTTAATTAAAATAAATTATTTTATATAAAATTTGATTAGTTTATAAAACAACCAATTAATTAATAATTTAATCAAACAAAAAATTTAAAACTAAACAAAAAGGTCGTCAACTTAAAATTTTTATCGTTAAATTGATCGATTACTTGATTTTTAGTCATTGCTCTTAAATACTTAAGAATTATAATATTTTAAGTAAAATTTTAAATTATAAAACCCAATTAGAGAATTTAAAGTTTGAGATTTTATTTTCTTAAAATCAAATAATTTAGAGTTTGAAAATTTTAATTTCTTAAAATCAACATATTATTAAATTTTGAGGTAATATAATTATTAAAAATCTATAACTTAATTTTGAGTTATAACTTAATAAATCCGAGTCAAAGTTAAAACTAATGATTAAAACATTTAATCAGTTCGGTTGATTCAACTGTAAAAATCTTGAATTATCTAAATTTTTGTTCGATTTATTTTAATAACTATTGTTATTAAAACCGATCGATTTATTAATTAATCGAATATTTTGTGTAAATCAATTAAAATATCTTTTAATTAAACTTTAAATTATTCAAACAATTTTTTCAATCATATTTTAAATTTTTTAATTTTATTAAATTTGTAATCAGATTTATGATTATTTAATATCAATGAACTTTTAAAACTTAAAACTCTTGTCTTATCAATTTAATTTCCGGTTTGTTTTTAAACACATAGGTTAAAAGGACATCATATTAACATTTTAGTTAAATCAATTCAAAATACACTGGGTTGATTTCTAATCTCTAACCTAATGACTTGATTTCTTATCTCTAACTTAATGACTTTATTTGGAAAGTGTAATTTAACATACCCTCTTGGGAATGGTTGAGTTAGCGAAGTGGAAAGACATGAGGTTAAAAGATCTTATATTGATTCCTCTATTTAAACTCTCTCGTTTGAGTCTGTCGTACAAGATTTGTCTAATACGGAATACTCGGTTGGTGTGATTTGAAAACTATTACGTTAATCCAAAAATTTACTAGATGCATATCAAAAGAATAACGACCGGTAATTTCTCTAAAAAAAGAGTGTAATTTAACAGTTTATTTAAGATGGTTTAGTTATTATTAAAAATGATAGTTATAAAACTAACGTGAAAAGCTAATTCAATAAACTATGATGCCAAACTTACCACTATTATTACCCAAGCAAAAGTTATGATCTAAAAGTCCAAAGACTGTACTCACCAATCCTTGTGTTTGTGTCATATGATTAGAATCTAATGATCAACCCCATTAGAACCTGAAAAGAAAAAGTTGCAATCAAAGTCTCCAAACTAATTCTTCAAAAAGGGATTTCCACCTTTTGAAAGATAGAAAAGAGAAAACCAAAAGCTAATAATTATATTTATTAAATAAAATATTTATTTATTTATTATTATTATTATCAATATTTTAAAAGTTGGGTAAAAATTAAATCAATAAAATAAGATGTTTAAAGTTATAAAAATTTAACCGATATTAAACTGCTATCTATATACAATAGAAATTGAACAAAACTAAAGAACTTAAAATTAGATTAAAGAAAGAAATTATAAAAATTGAAATTTAATTATAAAAATATAGATAATTAGGAAACAATTTCTTTATTATGTAAGGGTAAGTTTGCTAAATTTCACTTCATTGCGGAATTTTAAACTGAGTGTGATGATGATAATGAAGAAATTTAATTAAGAAAGAATCTTGTTAAATAAAATTAAATATTTATAAAAATTAATTAAATTACAAAATTAACTTATTAATTAATAAATTGGTTAATTTTAATTATAAAATTATTAAAATAAATGAAACTAAAAATAAGGTTTTATGTGAATAATTAATAACTACTAAAACCGGAAATAAAATATGTTTCTAAGTCAAAAACCTGTTAGAAACGACACCGCTTCGCAACATTGCAGCACGCTCCTCCCTGCTAACTATATTCTTCGGCTCCCATTCTCTGTGCTGTAATGTCCCTTCTCTGTCTCTCAAATGGCAACGACTCTTTTTCTCTTCTCCATTCTCGTCGCTTTAACCTACGCCCAGAACGACACCGTTCCTCTCCCGGAGATCCAAGCCTTAGCGGCGTTTAAACTCGCCGTCCACGACCCACTTAACGCACTAGACGGCTGGGACCTGTCAACGCCTTCAGCTCCGTGTGACTGGCCGGGCATTCTCTGTTACCAAAACCACGTCCGCGAACTTCGCCTTCCACGGCTCCAACTCGGCGGCGGACTCAGTCACCAACTCGGCAACCTACGGCAGCTCCGAAAACTCAGTCTCCACTCCAATAAGTTTAACGGTTCTGTCCCTCACTCGCTCTCTCAATGCTCCCTCCTGCGCGCTCTCTACTTGCAGAACAACTCCCTCTCCGGCGAACTCCCTCCCTCTGTTCTTAACCTCACCAACTTGCAAGTACTTAACGTCGCTGGCAACTTCTTGTCCGGTAATGTCTCCCCTGATATATCGCATTCCCTGCGGTTCTTGGATTTGTCGTCGAACGCGTTCTCCGGCGAGCTTCCGTCGAACTTCTCGTCCAAATCTCATCTCCAGCTCGTCAACTTATCTTACAATGATTTTTCCGGCCAAATTCCCGCGAGTGTAGGTCAACTTAAAGAGCTTGAGTATCTGTGGTTCGACTCCAACATGTTGTACGGTACTTTACCGTCGGCAATAGTTAACTGTTCTTCGCTTGTCCACTTGAGCGTTGAAGATAATGCTCTTAAGGGGTTGGTTCCAGGGAGTGTTGGTTCGATTCCGAAACTTGAAGTGCTCTCTTTGTCGAGAAATGAACTCTCTGGTTTGGTTCCTTCGAGTATATTTTGCAGAATCTCGGGGAATCTTTCGTCGTTGAGGATTCTCAAACTGGGGCTTAATGAGTTCACGGGTGTTGTTGAGCCGCCAAGTGAAGAGTGTGCAAGTGTTTTGGAGGTTTTGGAAGTTCACGAGAATCACATAAGTGGGTTGTTTCCTTCTTGGTTGACCAATTTCACCACACTTCGAATGATTGATCTTTCCAAAAACTTCTTTACCGGTGCTTTACCGGCAAATATTGGTAACCTTTCCAGGCTAGAGGAGTTGAGGATTGGTGACAATTCATTAGTTGGTGATGTCCCAGTTCAGATTCTACAATGTAGTTACTTACAAGTTCTTGATCTTGGACAGAACCGGTTTTCCGGTGAGATTCCCCGGTTTTTGGGCGAACTACGACGTTTAAAAATGTTATCTTTGGGAGGAAATATGTTTTCTGGTTCGGTTCCAGCAAGTCTTGGAGTTCTTGATCAGCTTCAGACTCTGCATTTGAGCAACAATATGCTTACAGGAAATTTACCAGCTGAGTTGATGAAGCTCGGCAATTTGAGTACTTTGGACATTAGTAAAAATGGTTTCTTTGGGGAGATACCTAGCAACATAGGGGATTTGACAAACCTGCAAATCATAAATATGAGCGCATGTGGGTTTTCCGGGAGAGTTCCGGCGAGTATTGGGGGTTTGTTGAAACTTAACGTTCTGGATTTGAGCAGACAGAGTTTGTCAGGCGAGCTGCCAATTGAAGTTTTTGGTTTGCCAAGTCTTCAAGTTGTTTCTCTGCAAGAGAACAGTCTCAGTGGGGATGTTCCCGAAGGTTTTAGTAGTTTAGTTAGTTTACAGTATCTGAATCTCAGTTCTAATTCATTCACTGGTGAGATTCCAGCAACCTACGGGTTTCTAAGGTCCTTGGTTGTTCTGTCAGTATCGAATAGTTCTGTTTCCGGTGAGATTCCAGCGGAAATTGGTAACTGTTCTAGTCTTGAAGTTCTTGAACTTCGTTCCAATCGCTTGAAGGGTAATATTCCAGGTGACATCTCCAAGTTATCTCGCTTAAAGAAGCTTGATTTGGGTCAGAATGAGTTAACAAATGCAATACCGGAAGATATTTACAAATGCTCCTCCATGAATGCTCTATTCCTGGATGGTAATCATCTCTCAGGACACATACCAGTCTCATTGTCAAGGTTGTCTAATCTAACAGTATTGAATCTTTCTTCTAATAGCTTGAGTGGACCAATTCCTGCAAATCTCTCAAACATTTCTGGGTTGAAGTACTTGAATTTATCAAGAAACAATCTTGAAGGAGAGGTTCCACATCTTCTGGCTTACAGATTCAATGACCCTTCAGTGTTTGCAATGAATGAAAAGTTATGTGGGAAGCCACTGGATAGCGAATGTCGATATGTAAAGATAAGACGAAGGAAAAGGCTATTTCTTTTAACTGGTGTGGCTGTGGCGGGAGGATTGATTTTGACGTTGTTCTGTTGTGCTTATATTTACAGTCTCTTGCGGTGGCGCAGGAAGCTTAGAGAAAAAGTCAGTGGTGAGAAGAAGCCGAGCCCAACTCGTAAAAGCTCAGGAACAGAAAGAGTCAGAAGTAGTGGAGAAAATGGAGGGCCAAAGCTTGTGATGTTCAATAACAAGATAACATATGCAGAAACCTTAGAAGCAACAAGGCAATTCAGTGAGGAAAATGTGTTAAGTAGGGGAAGATATGGACTGGTTTTCAAGGCATCGTATCAAGATGGAATGGTTCTCTCCATTCTCCGACTACCCGACGGATCGATTGACGAGTCCAATTTCCGGAAAGAAGCAGAATCGTTAGGCAAGGTTAAGCACAAGAATCTTACAGTCCTGAGGGGCTACTATGCTGGACCTCCTGATATAAGGTTACTTGTATATGACTACATGCCTAATGGAAATCTGGCTACTCTACTTCAAGAAGCATCACACCAAGATGGGCATGTTCTAAACTGGCCAATGCGTCACCTGATTGCTTTAGGCATTGCTCGTGGACTAGCTTTCCTGCATTCTATATCCATAGTCCATGGTGATGTGAAGCCACAGAATGTTCTTTTTGATGCTGATTTTGAAGCACATTTGTCAGAATTTGGGCTAGAGAAACTTACTCTACCAACACCTGCCGAAGCTTCGTCGTCTTCGACCCCAATCCCGGTTGGTACATTAGGCTACGTATCACCAGAAACAGTACTAACAGGTCAAGCAACAAAAGAAGGGGATGTATACAGTTTTGGGATAGTATTGTTAGAGATTTTAACAGGAAGGAAGCCATTGATGTTCACACAAGACGAAGACATTGTCAAGTGGGTGAAGAGGCAATTGCAGAGTGGGCAAATATCAGAACTAATGGAACCAGGAGGTCTGCTTGAGCTAGACCCTGAATCATCAGAATGGGAAGAGTTCTTGTTGGGGGTCAAAGTTGGTCTTCTTTGCACAGCACCTGATCCACTTGATAGACCATCAATGGCTGACGTTGTCTTCATGCTTGAAGGTTGCAGGGTTGGTCCAGAGATTCCTTCCTCCGCTGATCCCACCACTCTTCCTTCTCCAATTTGAAACAATTTTATTCCATGCCATGTTTTATTTAACCCCATTTAATATCCCAAGAAAACAAAAAAAGAGGCCATTCTTGATTATTTTTTAATCAAATTCTGTATTTTTCATGATTCCCAATTCAATTAATGGGTTCTTTATCAAAGTGTTTTTTAATTTTTGCATCATAGGCCTCGATTGGTAGACAACCATTCATTCAGCTATTTTTTTAATCGATTGGTTGTTTTCAACTATTTAACTCTTTAAATAGTCATAAAAGTTATTTGGAGAGTAGCAAGTCGAATGGACTAATTTAAGATAAAGAGCTAAAAATGAAAACATTCTTATGTCAATAAACCAAAATTTTAACTATCAAAAGTCAATTGTACCCTTTAATTAAGGTTTTAGATACCTACGTTTTAGGAACAATGTTTGTTCTTATAATTGTTTTATGCCGTTATAGGCTAGAAATAAAATTTTGATCTTAATCAAAATGAAAATAGAAATAGTTGCATAAATTTTTCATAGATGATGAAATAATATAGATGAACATACTTTTCTAAAATCTAAATTCTTATAAAAATATTCAACGTCATATCTTTATGATTTTTTAAAAGTCATATTTTATAAGTCATTTTATACATAAACATTAATTTTATCAAACATTTTAACAAACATTAATGTCAATCCTTTGATCAAATCAATTGATATAATCAACTAACAACTAATGCAATCAGCTGATTGTCAAACAAGACCATAATCTATAAATTGAGTTCGTGAACCGGTTTAATATATTATATAAATAAGTCAAATTATAGGCTAATAACAAATTTTTATTTTCCAAAATTTAAGAGAAATTAGTCAAATCATATATAAATTTTAAAACTTCAAAAATTGTTACGAGATGCTGAAAATGATTAAAGTATTTCAAATATTTAATATTACAAATGATTAATTAGGATGACTTGATAGAACTACTATTTACAAGTCAAGGTCCTATTGTTCCTGCTAAGACAATAAGGTGAACAAGCTCATGGTCAATCAGTTGGACCACCCAAGAGGAGAAAGCTATCAGTCTTTTTATCCTCATCACTCATTAGTATAGTGACCTTTCCCTAGTTCTTTAACTTTGACCAGACGGCGCCGTTTTCTAGTTACGTTGACCCTGTCCCATTCCGCAATTTAATGGTCAACGTCCCGTGATTCCGTAGCCAAGAGGACCCCTCCGTAACCGTCAGGCCACTTCCCGCCAAAACCGGAACGTGTAATCCGCAGGTGACACGTGGCGCGATCTGAAGATGATGGGAAAGTAGCCGTTAACGTGACTGGATAACGTGTGTGTCCTTTGTCGGAAGCACTGGATTCTGATACATCAGAATCCGTGAACATGTCTGCTTGCGCTCATTTTTAAAAACCAATCAGAATTTCAGACATTTGTTTTTACCTGAAAAAAGAGTCTGCCACGTCGGATATTGACCAGCACAGTGCACATGGTCCCTGTCAGATCCTGACCTGGCACAGTGCATTAATAATATGTTTTGTTGAATTAAGTTTAGTACAAAGCTTTCCTTACTTAAATGAAATCACAAATTTAAATATTCTTCGTATGTACAGCTGTTTAAAACTTAATACTAAACCTTTTAAAACGACCTCATTTGAACAACTTATTTCTTAAATTTAAGGTTAAAATGACATTATCTTACAATTGAGAAGAGCAGAAGAGATAGACCATTAGGACGAGGTTCAACCCTGCCTCCCCCTAAAACCCAATTTAAATGAACCTAATCCCTTTAACTTTAAGCCAAATTGTAAGCGACTGGCCGGCCGGCCGGCTATCAACCCTACAATTGCCATCCATAAATACGGTGGCAAGGAAAAGAAAGTGTGAGACAAACAACATGACATGATTCTATTAAAAACTCTTGATGGATATATGACATTGTACGTGACAAATGAGAGGGTGTGTGTTGTGTTGTGTTGTTAATGCGGTCTCTGTCTCGTGACTTATTTTCACTGTCCAAAGTTCAGACCTTTCAGCTTCTCTCCTGTCCTCAATCAATTGGCGTCAGGGAAAAATCGGGGGCGAGTCCACAGTTGATATTTAGCATCCGTCATTTTCAGGGTTTTCACTGAAAGATGGTTTACAAAACCATTAGAAATTACTCACAAAAAGACTCGTAATATTAAAAATTTTGAGAAATAAATACAATTACATAATTATTCAGGAAAAAAATTGTAATTTTGGAGAAAAATAAAATTAAAATAGAATATTTGAAATGTCATTATTAAATTTAATTTTAATCTTCCCATCTTATATGGAAAACAATCTGTTTAATGCTTAATAATAAAGAATATAATATACTTTGTTAAAATAATAAATAGGCATTTAACAAAATATTATTTTTAGACTTTTATATATTATTTTTAAATAATCTTTGAATGATGAAGCAGAAAAAAAGCTGCATCTTTTGCTTATTATTACTGTTTCTCACCTGACCAGAGTCGTCACTACCTCTGCCTTTACTCCTTACCTGCAGCTTTTTTACTTTTTTCCTGAAACAGAAGGTAATATTTTATTGCTCAATATTCTCAAGGCATGTGCAGAGTGCAGTTGAGTTACAAAAGGTTACAGACTTAACAATGGAGCCCTCCCATAGGCCGTTGTTGTCATTGAAAGGAACCTTACCTCAAACGGAATTAAATAGCTATCATGCAATCCAACCCAATCGACTATTTAAACTGTACGAAACTACGTTTGCCTGAAAAAAGTAGCAGCCTGATAAAAGTAGTAGAGTCATAAACAGAAGCTCCATGTGTATATACCATGCAAAGAAGCTGTCCAACTTAAATGCTTTTGCCGACTAGTACCAGCATGTTCGATAAATAAATAGCAGCAGGACCAACTCTTCCGATATTTTGACCCTGCCATAGAGTTGTTGATAATGATCATAGTCAGCGAGTGTATCTTGGGAACGTTATGCCTGCTAGTGCCATTTCTATGTAAAACATAGTCAGTTCCTGAAAAAATTTTTAAAGCACTGCAGAAAAACAAGCAAAATCAGCATGGAAGAATATTTAGCTATTATTATTTTTTGTTAGTGAAATTCTTAAAACAATATTTCATTAGTTATTAACATTGTTCAAGTTCACTGCATTCATCACTAATGGGCAGAAGATAAAAATCTGCTACATGAGGATTGTGCTACTGATAATAAGCTGTTATCTTTTAAATGCACACCAAATAAATTATTTTGACAATATTATATTAATTACTAAAATAGTTAAAGTTTACTGCATTCTCCAGTCCAGATAGTTATCACCAATCTCAAGAAGAATATGAAACATTTATAGACTTGAGTTACTGCTAAATATCCAACCTCCAACTCAAAACTCTTCACAATCTCCTTTCAACACTTCTTTTCTTTCCTTTGTCAGTGTTGTTTATTTTATGGGATTCACTTTACTAACAATGTAGACCAAAAGAATGTCTTAACTTCAAATCCTGAATGAATTACAACCATATACACTACTAAGCAAACTTTACAAAAGAATGTCTTAACTTCAAATCCTGAATGCATCACAACCATATACACTACTGAACAAAAAATATACAGAATCACTTAAAAAGATGTTCAAACTTGAGGAAGGCTTAACTAGAATGGTCGTCAGGCAAGAAGAACTTGCGACAATTTCTAATTTGGACATCATTGAGGACTTTATGCAACACCTTAAAGAGCAACTTCTTGAATTGCTTATATGTGCACTAAGTTCTTCAACATCCTCTTAAGATGCATATTTCCCACTTCTAGGTGCTCATGGCGTGCTAAAAAGATGCTACGGGGCGAAGTGAATGGATTTTTACTGAGATATATGGTCAGTGATTTGCCCTAGTCTTAAGATAGTTCAGAGCAGTCTTCTCCTACAACACTGTAGTTCTTAAAGATTCACAATGGACCAACCACCAAGTATGAAGAAAACTCTCAATCAGCTCTGGAATGGTCAGCTCGAGAAGAAAGGACGATGCAAACAATAAGGGGATAGAGAACCAATGCTTTAACAAAAATGAGAATGAGTATAATAATGGAGGCAGAAATATGATTGCCACTTCATAACTTCCCTTCATTTCCCTTACTGCAGTTTGGATTGTGCAAAAGATTTGCAGTAATTTAGAGAAATTGTGATGCAATCAAAACTAAGCAATCAGAGGATTCATCGTATGTTCCTATCGGAACAACCACAAGAGCTGAAATTCAAGAACAGTTGAAAAAAACCCACAAAATTGAGCTCTTTAAATTGGAATTATATTTTTATAATTGGGATAATAATAACAACAAAATTACTTGCTTACTCACGGACAATCTGGTGAGAATTAAACTAGCATTTCATAGTCATAAGACTGGGCTTCAGTGCCTAGGTGTTCTTAGTTAATTTACTGTTCTGGGCTAACTATGAAGGACCACCAAAAGAGTTCTTAAGCTTTTAATTCATGAAATAGAATTCAGAAAAATAAACAAATAAAGCAAACTCGTACATAACTACAGATCTTTTATGGGATTCTATAGACATAAAGATCAGAGCCAACAAGTATCATAACAGATAAAACTAAGCATGAACAATTTACCAATACGCACTCAAAACTTTACCAAGGATAGTGATTGCAGTATTCGTTGTTTAAAAGGAAAACGTCTTGGTCGTATAGACACAAAAGTTCCTACTTTTGTTAGCCCCTTGATCAGATTATATTTGTCTAGTGACTTGGCGACCCATCAAAGAAGTGATTACAATTGCAACCTGCAAGCATGTCAATGTAATGAAGATTAAAGAAGCAATTAACATGAAATCAGCCAGACAAGTTACACAGGTTCCAAGTAGAAACCAATAGACCTGTTAAACATTTTCAGAAATCTATTCCGAGGAAGGTAAAAGGAAAGATTGGAAAATAAAAAATAAAACAGATGAGGACAAAAGAGAAGATGAATAATACTTAGTGCAACCAGAAAGACATTCGAGTAGAATCTACCTATACATGTTTAAGAAGAAAAGGAAAAACCCTATTTTGGAATGGTGATGTATGAACTTCGTAAGATAGAATCATCCATTCATCTAGGCCATATTTCTGCACGCGAAGTCATTTCTCAAATTTGCATTCTCAACCTATCAATATAAAGACTACTGTATTGTATTACAGGAAAGAAGCTCCTTTAAACTCTCCTCACTATACGTTAACAGCATCTGAAAAGTTGAGATAAAAATCGTTATACCACAAGGAACAGATCCAAGGTGATAGAACTATTAAAGCAAAAGGTCTACATTGCCTCCACTAACCATAAAACATTGATTTCCTATCAAAGCAAAAGGTCTACATTTCCTCCACTAACCAGAAATATTGATTTCCTGCAAACTGCTAAAGCAATTTCAATAAAGCAATCTAAGTTTGATCCGTTAAGATTGAGATCATCTGCAGAACACCATATTCAAATATTTTTGTAAACCAAGAAAACAGTAAGCTCAGACTTTTATGCATCAACAACAAATTTTACAGAACCAGAAACAGCAATGGCAATAGATTCATACCTATGACTGCCAAGATAACCCTGAAAGTTTTCAGACCTGACAACAACCATAAAGAGGAGAAAGTGATGAGATAATGGCCCACTGTAAGTGCAAAGTTCTGCTTTTGGTTTTGAAATTACACAAAGGTTAATGGAAATGCAAAAATGGCACAGTCTTTGTATTGCTTAGAATGCATTCAACTCATGAGTGACGAGTTAAATTATTTAGACCAAATTTGACTGAGATTGAACACCATGAATCTAATCTGACAGACGTATTACAAGATGAGCTGATGTCAGATTGATGCCTCAATGATGCAGGCATAAGAAGCACAAGCATATGGAAATCACAGGAACATAGAAGAAGATGGAAAATTCAATTAGATTTCCGAGAACAGAAAGAGTAGTTAGTAATTGATGTTCACATAAAAATTTGGACGTAATCCCAGATATTCTTGGGAGAAAGAAAAATGTTCTCTATGCTTGTCAATCCTATAATAATCCTAGTCTGTACAAATAAAAATGAAAAGAAGACAGGAACAGGTGGTATCTTGTCTTTGGGAATCCCTTAATGAAAAATCGGGTGAAGTCTCCAATCTTTGAAGTACAATGTCGACGGATGAACACATTCCTCTAGAAAATGGAACTGGAAGGTGCAGATGCTATGTTCCACACAAGTAGGTTATAACATTGGTTCTCCACTGCCTCCGATAACATCTTCAAATTGCCATAAATTGAGTAACATTCGTAAAGCTCATTCATGATTTAACAGTGCAACAGAACCTTCTTGTTTCTTTCTCGGAACTTTTGAATCACATACAAGAGCAATTCAGCAGCTCAAATGTATGATTTAACCATGAGACATCAATCCTTCCACCACCATTCTATGTTAAACATCATAGAGGAATAAAAAGTACACTTAATATGTGTTGCATTGGTGCACGCAAAGCCACAGATCAGTCAACCAGAGGGACCATCAAAGCTTGCTTGATATCTTTGTTGCCAAGTGCTTCTCAATCAATTTGTCAACAAATGCACGAATCTGCATATTAAATTACAAGCAAACACAAACAAATGTCAAAACCTTACAAAACTAGACTAGCATTGCACAGATTTGGAGAAAGATGCCCCTTTGACACAAATGGCATTGTTGCACATTCACAAATAAATGGAAGAACTTTGATCTGAAAACCAAGTAAAGATGAAATAAAGGAACAGACTAACTTCTCAATAACCATGAACACAGATCCCATCCAAGTATAGACAAACAGGTAAGTGTGGGCCAGGGATAGACCAAACTTTGTAACGCACCTTATACTTCCGTTTGGAATCAAGAAACTCAGAAACGGTCATGGCTTTCTGAGCATCTGTGGCCTGCTCCATCACCTGAGGACAATCAGTGGAAATGTTAGACTAAAATTATGAAAGAAGAGTTCCTTCATCAACCAAAATAATCAAGCTTTAAGGAACTTATAAGTTGTTCATAAATTATGAGATGATTTGATGAACAGGAAGTCGAAGGAATCAAAAATCGCAGACCTTGGTAGCACATTTCTTCATTATTGATTTGTATCCCTCCTTGTCAATTTTCCTTGCCTTATAGAGAGGCATGAGTAAAGATGCAACAAAATCAACAACAGCCTGTTTGGTCCTGTCTGGACCTCTGGAGTGGTTTCTTTGGTTCTCCCTGCTTAATGTAACTTGTGAAACAGAACTCTCATTAACCCGTCCATCATTCTTCCAGGATGGTTGCCTTGAACTAGTGTTTGAATGCTCTTCATCAGTTATCCCAACAGCCGGATGAAAGAATTCTGAATCTGCTGCAGCTGCTTGAGACTGCCATCTCTCTATGGCATGGTAATCCTTTATCCCAGCACTACCAGCGGTATCCACCCAAGCTTTTGTGAAAAGATTGCCGTCAACAGCTGCACTATCTCCAGACTGCTCTCTGAGATTTATTTGTGATGCAATCTCATTTGAATGACTTCGTTGAGAGAGATTATCAGCTAACATTCTTGAACTATCAAGATCAACACGAGCGGCAGAGAAATCAACGGACCAGTCCCTTACTCTGCAGTTTCTTGAATCAATTTCTGAGATACAATCTTGTCTTCCCAGAATACTGCCAGGCCACTTTCTCCTAAGATCATGATCATCCATTTGAGTATAATGTTCTCGCCTAGCAAATTTGTGAAAGGAGGGTATCTTAGGCAGTTGTTGCATTGCACTGCACTTGGCTTCTGATGATGCATATGCCTACAATGTCCCGTAAATATGTACAATGTCAGGTTACAGCAAGAAAAAGAAATTTTGAGAGAGAGAAATCCACCAACATAAAAGAATATCAGAATAGTTGGAGGAACAAGGATGGAATTCTAACTAGTGACAACTTTTTCTTTTTGTCCTATAGAAACAATTATCGGTATCATGGTGACAATATCTGTCAATCTCATAATTTATAGGAAATTCTAGAATATAAAAGACGGAACATTTAATGTCATGAGAGAAGCTAAATATTGAAAATAGCTTAAACTATATTCCAACACCTATAAAGATTAGTGCAACAGGGGGGTGAAATATGGTAAGTAAAACATACCTCAGCAGCTGCACGTGCAGCAGCGGAAGCCGCCTCTGCTGCAGCTAAAGCCGTCTTTTCCGCTTCAGACATTAAAAGAGTGTTTTCCTCCTCCACTTCACCATCCAATCTGAGTGGAGATGCTTGGGATCTGGATTCTAGTTTCGAGTGATCTCCAGATCCCAACTTGACAGCCCTGCCACTCACCTTTTTCACACATCCATCATAAGGCAAAGGGCTTCCACTGGAAGCTGGAGCCTGTATACTCCCTTTATTCTCCAGGGCGCCATGGTGAGTGTGCAGAGGGGGCCTCCCTGAGGCTGCATTGCTGATAAGTTTTTTCTTCAACTTTAATCCACCATTTGAAGCCTTTTTCCTACGGAAGACTTCAAGCCACACACTAACAAGTTGACTTGCAATTGCACGTATGTCACGGCTCGTATGTACACAGACTTTTTCTTTCACAGTTTTCCCTATGCCTATACAGTCATATTAAATAATTATAAGTAGACAATCATATGACCATTTCATTTATCTTAGTCTAAATATCATTACATCAAAAGGGGCTGCAAGTGCATAAACCTAAAAGAAGCACAAAACCAAACTTAGGCATGCAACCATAATCTTCGACACTCCCAAGAAAATTTTGGTAAATCAAGCAAACCAAAATTAAATAACTAATGAAAAGCTCATTTACAAAATTAAGCTGATTATAAATATGAAAACAATTATCAAAACACAATGGCTTCAGTAATTCAGGAAAAGTTAGCACAAAGAAAGTCGGATGAATGGGACATATTAATTTCCTTTTATGGTCAGTTTGATCAATCATTATTACCTGAGGTAATTTCTTGACAATGCCCGTCTATCATGACCATATAGATAGATAGATAATCTGTGTTTGAAATTGCAATTATATGAAATGAAACAAAAAGTCAGGATACACACCTGACAAACGCACTGCAAGCAAATCAGTTGAAACAAGCACAAGAAGGCGAACACAATGACGCAATAGTTGGGTTCCATCCTTGCCCATTGAGTCCTGTATTTGTTTAAGTAATTTGAATGGTAAGAACTTCAACCAACATAAACTCATCAAATTAGCAGTTGGAGATCGTAGCATTACAAAAATGTATTCCATTTGATTCAGAAACAAACCATAAGAAGTTGAATATAACATACCAAAATCCATGAGTTGAGCATCGATAACCCTTTTCTGGTCCCTGCAAAGGACTTCAAGGTTTGAACAGGAAGATTCAACAACTCTTTAACCAGATGCAATCGCCCAGCAATACTTTTCACACTGAAGAACAAATCCTTTAGTAAAGCTTCCCTGGTCAAATTGCGGGCACGGTCCAAAGAATTCTTGTACAATTCACTGGAAAGCTCAACTGCATCAAGCCTCCTTGTTATGTCCATAACTTCATCTCTTTCATGTTCTGATTGTTTCTGTGCAGCCTCCATTGCCTCCACTTCTGCAGTGTAATCAATTCCACTAGTTAATATGTCAATTATACGTACTGCCTCCCGAAGGCCACTCATCATAGCACCACCAACAGTGTCAGGATGTTCCTTGCATGTAGCTTCACCAGCAAAAAATAAACAGTTCTCAACAGGCCTGCCCAGTATATCATAATCTTCTCCAGATGATCCAATGGCAACATAGGAGTATGCACCATAGCTGAAAGGATCCCTACCCCAATCAGTCACAACAGATGCAAGTGGATCAGGCACAGCAGCCTCCCCAAAAAGTTTACGAAGAACCTTTAAGGCATGGTTTACATGATCACACGAACTCATAGTTTCACCATCTAAAGCAGCCCTACCAACAACTAATGCTATAAGAACAGGAGCCCCAACAGTTTTCCTAACATTCCAGAACATAAAACACTGGCCCCTATGATCAGTACCCTTAGCAGTTGCTCCAAAGTAGTCTACGGAATCATCCCAAAAAACTTCAGGAAATTCCAAAACCACTTTATTGAGAACACCAAAGCCTAGTCGCTGAATCGAAGAAATTTTCCAACTGGGTAATGGAGGGGAAAACTTTATGGATCCTGCTTTCAAGCACCCAAGTGGCACTGTGATCAAAGCAGCGTCTCCCACAAACTCACTACCATTTGATGTGCAAACTTTTACTTTGTTAGTCTGACCTTCATCCACACCTTCATCCTTGACACCATATGATATATCTGTGACTACATGGTTCAAGTGTACAAGAACTCCTTCCCCAAGAGACTCAAGAACATTACTATAACCCCCTTTGATCATACAATGGGCTCCTCCAAAACCTCCATAAATGTCATCTTGATTCCAATGGGGAAGAGATACTTCCTTCAATAAAGCAGCACAACCATATTCCAAATTGGCAAAATGCCAATCCATGACCCTTCTTTCAAGAGGACTCAAAACCCCCTCTTCAAAATAACTTTTATCAGGATCTCCACCGCCACCACAAGTTCTCAAATCACAAGAAATGTCCATGGTAAGTGGCTGTGCCATACGACGCATCTTAAGGGCAAATTCAAGACCATCCTCCAGAGACATTTTAGTAGCATGTTCACCCTTCTGCTCAACAAGTAATAGCATATCATCTAGAAGGCTGTTGAACTCTGCTTCCAATGCTTCATCCAAATCCCTGGGAACTTTCTCTCCAGTCACAATATCATAAAGAGGACAATCACTGTGCAATACAGTTAAATCAAGGCCCAACTGAGAACAGATCAGTGAGGAAGGGTCTGGTCTTCTTTCAGAGGTAACATCAGCTTCAATACCAGTGATAATGCTGGCACCAAGATCTACAGGCACTGACAATGATGAGCGATCTGTATAAACACGACCGCCAATTCTGTTCCTAGCCTCAAGTACAACAACAGAAAAACCTTGACGTTGCAAGTGGCGGGCAGCAGTTAAGCCAGCAGGGCCAGCGCCTACAACAATGATTTTCTTTCTTTGTTCAGAGGTATAATACATTGTATAACCTCCATCACTATCTGCAAAGGAAGAAGGCTGAACATTCTGCAATGCACTCCTTGTATCTGGAGTTATGACAGGATCTACACTGCTATCAAGTGATTGGCAACATTTTATGGAACTTGAAACATCAAAATCAGCCAGATTTTTAGATAATATTGGATTGGTAACAACATTTTGTCTGAAAGCATCGGATTGGCATTCATCAGGTCCTATAACATTGGGCAATTCCAGTGTCATTGGCATAATAACACCCCTGCCTGAATTTGATGCCAGGTTCTCATCATCGGTAGCTACTCCATGCTTTGCCTCTGAGTCAACCCTCCCAAGGATAAAGGAGACACCATCCTCTAAATCAGCTTGTGAAGGTCCAGGACTTCCCTGAAATTTCTTGTCTTCTGAGACTTTATAATTATGTTGAGCACCAGATTCTGCTTTATCTTTCACAGAAGCAATCCCGACATTTATATAACCCTGTCATGATTTTTTATTTAATAATTTAATGCCCGACAAACCGAAAACTAAAATTTAATTCCACCAGACCATAAATAACATGTGGAAAAATAGCAATCTAAAGTACAAAAAAGTTGAACAAGCAGGAAGGCACATTAATTGTAAGACATACCCTGAAACTATAACTGAAAGAGATCTAAAGCAAATTTTGGATACAACTTACACACTTGTCAAGAAATGTATATATTTCCCTAATTAGAGAAGCACGTGGCGATTCATCAACAGAAGGCACATCCTGGACACCACATTCAGCAAGAGGTAATACACGGCTGACATCTTTACTCCAAAGGCCTAAGATAAAATTCCTGCTTAGAATCAAATACACAAATAGAATTATTTTGGGAGAAGTTACGTGTATGTAATCTACGATAAGAAAACCAATCATGAGATACTAGAATACAAAGTTTACATGGATCAGATGCATGCACTTGGCAAAAATACAATAGTAACTAACCTGCATTCCAAATATTCTTGAAGGCCTCCCTTACGCTTCAATACCTCCTTAAATCTTATCTTTTCTAATGGACCAGCTGCACGAGCCTTCAACCCTGCCAAAACTGCTGCGCCCACGTTGGTTTCAGCCTCTGTGGGGCTAATTGAAGATGAATCAGATTTCTCCCTTGTTCTATAAGACCTATCATTGTCAAAGACTTGATCAGTCTCCAGAAAACATTGCTCGTTCAGCAAAATCTCCCAATCAGCATCCCCTTCATAAGCCATGTCTCGAAATCTACGCTTTTTGTGCTTCCGCAAGGCACGTAGAGTTTTTGACAGACTACCATCCTTAACTTCAGAATCGGGAAGGGATACTGCATCTTCTGGGGAACTCTCATGTTCTTCTGGAGATACAGAAGAAGGAGAAGCTCCATTTCCTTGAGCTTCGGTGGACAAATAGTCACGACTTGCAGTACAAGTATCAGTATGAGCATTTCCAGTAAATTGATCTGTATATACAATTGAGCTACAGTTCTTAAGAGGGGCATAGTGCACCATGTTAGAATCAGTTTCTGCCTCAGAGACAGCAGCATTTTGCTTTTGAGAAGAAAAAGGAGTAAGATAGTGTGGCTGGTTACAACCATATGGATCATCTTGCTCAATATGAGTTTCCTTCTGTGAAACAAATCTAGAGGTAGACATGGCGGAATACTGGCAAACTTTTGGACACAGATCAAACCCATTTTCAGTTTTGGAAACGTTATCATTTTCCTTCAAACATGATTGAGAAGACTCAGAAGTTAAATGTTTAAAGGAATCACCCAAGGTCTTCCCAAAAGCTTGTTTATGAATATCCTCTAATGCATTTTCAAGCAGTTTGTTCGATAACTCATCCTTAAAAGTTGGAACTGGTACTTGTTTGCTAGATACAAATGAAATTTGAGGGTCTGCATTTGAAACTTGTAAAGAAAAAGCATCCTTTGATTGGTGATCCAATGTTTCTTTCATAACTCGGTCCAATTTACCCTCACCAATCGTATGGATGACCTGACTCTGCATGGAGGCAGAAGAGGCACTAGGCATTCCCGCTATATCATTTACCATAGTGTTAGCCTCACCCTTCAACCCATTTTTCAAAGATGGAGTCTGCAAGCAGTCCCTTACGACTGAAAGAGAACAAATTTCATCACTAAGGTCTGATTTATGATCATCGTCCACTCCATCATAATGAGAAACCAAAGGTGAGGGAGAAGCTGGACCCTCTGGAAAATCTGTAGAAGATCTATCATCATGTCTAATTCTATCAAATCTCATGTCTTCATCATTACTTTCTTGAACGCACTGCAGTTCTTTAATTGCATCATTATTGTCTTCCACACAGTTGGCAGCTTGATAAAAGTTGTTATCAAACTTTTCGTCTACAACTGTCTGCCTTTGTTCAGATGCAGAATCTGATTGATTTAACCCATAAACTTTATGGGATCTATCTTTAATTCTCAGATCTTCACAAGCAACATCCAAGGCAGAAGCAAATCTTGTACTCCTGTTAGGCAAAGACTTGAAAACCCCTGCACCTACTGAAGCAACAGTTGACCCGTCCTCAAATATCTGACTCCTCTTCTCATCCTTTAAACTCGGATTTGTGCAAGAATTCCCCATCATACCAAATTGTGCCTTCTGGGATAAAGAGGAAATTGACTCTTCCAACTTCTCATCGCAAGAGTTGCTTGTAGTACCCTGCTCATGCAACAAATTATCATCCCTCTGACCTTCAAAAGTGGCATCCTGAGATCCCAAATTCCCTGAACAATCCTCAACAACAGCACTATTCCCCGTTTCCTCTCTCTTGGCATCAATCATCAATTGCTTCACCCCTCCTGTATGTTTATCTTCTACCTTTTTATTCATAATCATATCCAATGCATCATTCCCTTCATTGCACCCCCTCTCCACCGAACCCTCCAAGGGCTGTGCACTAGCAGGTCCAATGTCTTTCCTTGGACCTCTCAACTTCTTCCTAAAACTTGCTAGGGTATCATCCATACCCCCAAAATTCCCATCCTTAACAACTAATTTCTCTTCCTTAGCATCAACCCTGCCTAATACTCTCTTCCCCTTCTTCGAGTTCCCAGCCTTCTTCAACTTGATCAGAGACACAATAGGCTCATTATCATCACTTTCCAAACCAACCCCAATTGGCTTCTTGGATCTTTTCTTAGCCCCACACTTCTTCTCTTCACCCTCCATTCTCTTAACCCTAGATCTCAACAACTTCTGAACCAACAAAACCTTTTCCTCTAACCCTAACTTAGATTGAACAGTCCTGTAACCAGACAAATCACCACTTTCCATTTATCAATCATCAAGCAATTAAACCCCATCTTCACACCTTAACTATCAATCTGAACCCGTGACAATTCCCCACCCCCAAGAAAATAACAACTATTCCCGCTCAAAAACAAAATCCCCAATCTTCACAAATAAATACATAGAACCCAAAAATCACTAACACACTTAGCTCCAAACCTTAAAACGTAAAAAATGGCTTCCCCCTATTATCTCGGACATGGGATTTCACACTAAGCCAACCCACGAACGAATAGGAAAAGAAATCGAATTAAGACAAGAAAATAGTGAAACAAGAACATAAAAAGGTCAAAGGTAGTTATGAGTAAGTTTAACCTAGGACGGCGGTTGACAGAAATCAGACATACACCACACAGTGACGGAGCATGCGGTGGCGTTTTAACGGATTTGTGCGACCCAAGAGTGGCGGATGAGGAGGCGCACGTTAACGGACTTTTTGATTTACGGAATCGAAGCAACTCGGTTTATATACTATGCCCGAGACAATGTCGTAAGGGGAAAAAAAATTGTGAAAATTGGCCGAATTTAAAATAAGTCCCGTGTAGTTGAATATTAATAAACGGAATGAAATGTAATGAAACGAAAAAAAAAACGTTAATTAATGGAATGAAATGGAAAATATTCTTAGTCTTATAAAATTTATAACAAAAAAAATTAAGTTGATAAGGGGTTTTCTTAATTTAAGTAAGGTCGTGAGTTCTTAAAAAACCGTCTTTATATATGCAGCTGTTTAAAACTTAGAGTCAGAGTTTTGCCTCCTATAAAAAAAACTTACCTAGTTCAAGCGGGAATTAGTCTAGATGTAAATAGCTTAAAGATATCTTCTCATAATTGAAATCCTCTTAGAATATCTTGTGGGAATAAAAAAAAATACAAAAACACTCAAATGTTATAGTTTTAAAACAACAAAAACTTGTGAATTACGAAAAGCATGTCATAGTTGTGACTTAACCGTGACTTATTCAAGTCACATCCGTGACAAACAATTAAAGTCAAGATTGTGAATTGAACAATAATTTTTATATTTTTCATTAATAAAATTTTATTATTTTATTATTAATTATATTTAATTTATTATTAATTATTTAATAAAACTTATTATATTAAATATTATTCTATTCTCTTTTATTTATATTTAAAATAATTTATTTATATTTGTATATAAAATATATTTGTGACTTATCAAAATATGTCACGATATTATATAAACAATTAAAAATAAGTTTTTTATATATTTTTCTATTTTATTAATAAAATTTTTATTATTTTGTTATATATTATATACAATTTATTGTTAATTATATAAAAATATTATTGAGTTGTATTGATTATTATTAGGTACAATGAGAAATAATTAGTATTATAAAAATATATTAGATAATATATATTTATTACATAAAACTCTCTACTTCTATTTTATTCAATTATATTTCATTCAATTATATTTCATTATAAAATATTCTTTAAAATGACATAATTGTATTGCATTCCATCTCATTCCATCATAAAATTCTCGACTAATTTGACCATAAGTGCAAATAGACGTCTGTGCTTATCTTTTTAAAAATTTTGTATTTTTATTTATAGTTTTAATCTATATTGTGTTGAGAACAAAATTAAGATAAAGGGCTATTTAATTTGAGATAAAAGATGAAATATAAATCAAATAGTGTACTAATTATATACATGTGTGTATATGTATATTTATTTATTTATTTATTTTATATTTGCATTTATATTGACAATTATAATTTTTTATAATGTGCAGATCATCAAATGTTATTTTAAATAGGGTATTAAATAAATTTGTGCAATAATTTCTTAATTATATTTTTATAATTATAAAATTCATAGTTTTAAATTAGATCTCGTTGGACTAATAATTTGAAATTAATATTCAAGTTTAGTTTGATTGAGTTCATTAAAAGATTGAGAATTTTATATTAACAATTAGATTTCACTTATAAAATTTAAGTAAGATGGATAATTTTTATAATGTACAAATTTTCGATTTGTTATTTAAGAAACAATTGTAATAATGTTTTAATTACAAAGCTGTAATTTTAAATTAGATGTGATTACTTGATTAGACTAATCTAAAATTAATGCTTGAGTTTAGTTTAATGGACTTCATAATTGAACCAAGATCATGCCTAATTTATTGTCCACCTTGCACCAAAATTTTGGTATTTTAAGAAATTTGAGAAATTTAGGAAATTCAAATTTAAAAACATTTAAAAGAATTTAAAATTTTCTTCGCATCGCTAGAACTAATTCCTCTTGGCCCGGCCCGACCCAACGCTGACTCATGATGGCTCGTGGCCTGACGAGCTAAGATAGGTCGGCCAATGGCCCGACCTGATCACGGGTTGACTAGTCATATTTTTTTATAAAAATTTCAAAAACAACTTTATTTTATAAATAACGGCTGCGCTGACCCGTGGCCAGCCTGTGGCCCAATTAACATGGGTAAAATTTTGACCCTTTTTGACATTCTTACTAAATATTTTAAATAAAAAAGAGCCCATGTATTGTTTTTAGGCCTTGAATTTTCCTATATTGCTGCCACAAAAAGGCCTTACTCTAGTACTACTGGGTAATTTGCAAGAATGACTAAAGCTCAGAAGCCCAACTTTGATTATTGAAGAGTTAACAAAAGCGTTGGGCTTTCTGTTTGTGATAAACCCAAAAGGATCCTAAAGGATCACATTTAGGATGTCAAATTAGCCCAAATTAGCTCAAAGCTCAATCCAACGTTTCATATAAGGAGTTGGTTTTGAGTTTGGTTCAAATTTAAGGAGTTGATCCAGTTCGATTCAAAGGACCAATCAATCAAAACTAACTTAAAGACTAATGCCCAATCAAAGCTTGGTTCAAAGCTCCGTCAAGTTCGAAACACATGGTCAAGAGGTCAATTTCGATTGAATTTAAATAGTTCGAATTTAAGCTTGACCAATTATTTGTAACTTAAATTTTGAGAGTTTTTCTTAAAACTTTTGAGTTTAAACTCGAGTCAACTTAGGGTTGGGTTGTCCGACCAAGCCCGGACCAAGAATTATATAAAAAATAGCTTCAAAATATCCCAAATCCAATAAATTTTGTAAAAAGAAGTTCAAATTCGGCTTAAAACTCAACCATTCCAAATTCGATTCATTGTCTTCGAGTCAAAGTTAGGCTCTCGTTTTAATTGCCAAGCTTAAGTATCCACATTAGAAGATAATGCAATATAAAATTATACACTAATTAATAAATTTTGATTTAAGAAACATTGTTCGTTCAAATAGGTTCGAGATTTAATTATATAAATTTTAATTTAGTTATTTTCTTAGAAGAATAATAGTGTTGTAGAAAGTAAAATAAGAATTTATCAAATGACTTATCACATGTTTTGTGAATTAATACATATTTTAAAATTGTATTCAATATATATTAAAAATAATAATTATTAATTTATTATTATAAGAAGAATGTAAAATTTTATAAATATTATAAAATAGATGTCCTTTTTCCTTTTCATTAAATTTAATAATTAACATGTAAAATTTTCATTAATATTTAACTACAAATGAATTAACTTTCAACAAGCTATCTACTGAAAAGGATAAGGCTGTATGTTACTAAACATTTGTTATTTTCTAGCACCTGCAGGTGACAAGATCATCTCTTTAATACTATGTTTAGTAAGGGATTTATTAATATAATGAAATAAAATATAATATTATTATATCGTTTGAGACAGGAGTTTATAATTGAATGAAATGAAATGAGATGGAAAAGAAGAATTCCATATTATATCTCATTCTATCCTAAACTGTAAAAATGAAAAACCTCAAATTTGGTAGGCTTAGGATGGAAACAATTTTAATATTACATCAATTTATTTTCATTTCATTATAAATCTTACATCCAACTAAACATAACCTAAAATCATGAACATGAAATTTGTCTTTTAATATTAACTGATCAAGTTAAATTAAATTTTAATATTTATTGAATCAATTTTATATAATTATTAATTTATTTAATTATTTATTTAAAATATATAATTTATGAATTATTATGTATACTAAATATTTTATTGAAAATAAATTATTTAATTCATTATATATAATGAATTAAAACTCTGAAGTTTGACTAATTGGAACCTTAAGGAATTAAACATATTGAATTGAAAATTGAGTTTGTGTCTTTAATAATTAAAACGAGCGAGCTTATTAGTATATTTTATTTTATTGATTCGGTTGACTTATTTATATAATTAATTAAGCTTATCATTAGATTTAAACTTGTTGAATTGTCGAATAATTTATTTAAATAATTGATTTTTATATATATTATTGGCTTTGCGTGGCACGCTTTATAAGAAGACTTGACCAAGCAAGTGAAGCAATGTGCCGTACAATTAAATCAATGCTTATGCATGAACATGCCAGCTTTCTCAATAATCTGATTAAGAGAATGACAGGACACACACTTATGATTAAATCAGATGTCTCCTTATTTATGTGGTAATGATTCGATCCAACGGTTCACATTGGCTAAATTACAAAATTGAGCAAACACAAGTGATTGTAACGGTTAACTAATTGAATTTGCCTCACACGCCAAGCTATTATTCAAAGCCCAATTTGTCAAGTACTCTTTCTTTTGTCCCTTTTGATAATGATAAATTTTAAAATTATTTATTTTTGGATAATAAACCTTAGTAACTACAAGAGAAGGAAAAAAAATGCCTAACAAGACCTGAAAAGAAGTGATAAAAAAAGACATGTCAAAATTGGCCATTACTAAGGCAGTTATTAGAATTAGAAAAATCTGACGTAATAGAATAAAGGTAAATAATACCCTTTCGAGTCCTCGCACTTTGTACTTATCACTTAGAAAGTCCGACTTATTTGTCTTTTATGCCTTTGCAAGTGACAAGTTTTTGGTCAAGGCTTTCGGCTCGTATACTAGGTTTGATTTCAGGTCACATGTAGTAGGAAAAGATTCTCGTGATGGACGTCTAAAATCGTAGGATTGTCGTATTCTCAGGACCGCTCAATGCTGCAGACTCTTAGCATGACTAAAAACAAAAAGAGCCGGTCTTTATATGGTGTAAGGTACTAGCAAATAAGGGCAACCTTCATGTATGTGCTTATGAACTTTATTATAATTCTTTTACTTAAATATTATGCTTGTCAGTTTTTACTTAGTTATTTTATTAACCTGCATCACTATTTTCTTGTCACATCTGTATATGGGTCTATCGAAAACAATCTTTCTATTATATAGGGGTAAGGTTGCATACTATCAGACCTTCCCAGACTCCACTTCACTACGGAAGTTCAGACTAAATATAATGATAACGATGATGACTTGATAAATTTTTAATTAAATATAATAATTCATAATTTATGCATTTTAATAAATACTTTAAAATTAAATAAAAGTCTTAATTACCGACAAATCATTCCTTTAAGTTACTTAATAATTTGCAATTTTAATCGCAATACAAAAACTTTTGGCCAACCTTATTTATAAAAAATAAATATTATAATCTCCTATTTATGCCATTAGTTTATGTATAGAAACTGACAATATCACTCTTTCATGATCAGAAAATTACGAGATTGAGTTATAAAATAGTCTTTTATAAAAATACAAAGAAAATATTGCGTACATTAATAATCGTTTATCAATCTTTACAAAAAAGAGTCTTATGCATTAGGGTACCTTGAGTTTTGAGCTTATGTACAAAAATGACAAATTTAATGGGTCAAATTTAAGTTGATTGAATTTAGAATTGGCCAAAATTTTTTACTTAAAATAATGTCAACTTGTTTAATTTGCCGAAACATAGCCATTTTGATTTTTAAATTTGTTAAATTTAATATTAAAATAATTAATAAAGTTAAATCAAAACAACATCGTTTTGAATAGTTTGAGTGAGTTTTGAACACGATCCAAGCTCTAACTGAGTTTTTAATATGTCTTAAAACTCTTGGCTTGACCTTTGACTCGACCCACCCGTCACCAAGCTTATTTTTGTTGAGTAAGACTATTGCTCTCCAATAATACAATTCAATCAAAGTACGCCATGACGATGGACTAAGGGACTCTGCTTAATGTCAATACCTCTCGTATGACTCTTTTAGAAGAAACCAGACTCCATCCTTCATCTGAATTCCTAAACAAGCAACCTTAGCAGCGTCCTACAGATGGTTTAATTGGTGCTGGAGAATTCTCTATGTTCTTTGGTCAATGATTATAAGGTCTAATTGGTTCAGTCGGTTTAATCTTTAAAATTAAGAATTATTCAATTTTTTGATTCAATTAATTTTAATAATTCTTGTTATAAAAAATCGATCAGTTTATTAATTAAACAATCAATTTTTATAAATTAATAAATTTTTATAAAAATTAAATAAAAATTTTAATTAATTTTACGATGATTTAATACCAATTAAACATTAAACATCTTATCTTATTAATTTAACTTTTGATTCGATTTTTAAAATATTAGCACCATCAGATAGATTAAAGTGATATGTAGCAAAAAAGACTAATGTAATAGCTAGAGTTTTTATAACATTCTATAAATTGTATGCGTCAACTAAGTCTTCCAACGAATTAATAAGTTTAGATTATGCAAATTTGATACTTGATAGTCTCAAACAGGACGAAGCGACATGTAGGCTTTGGGGGGGGAGGAAACGGAGTTATTTAAAAGTTAGTGATATATTGGGCTCCCTAAAATTTAAAAAAATTAAAATTTGAACCCCCCTATTTTAATTTTTTGGCTCCGTCATTGGTCTCAAACATGCTCAAATCAATTCTCCCGTATAGTTCGTTAACGGAAGATGAGTTAAGACTTAAGATCAAGCCAATAGACGTAATTGTATTATTCCTTGTTGGTTCCGAGAGGATGGTTCATATCTAACTCAACTCATCAATTCATCGGTTAGCCATCATCATATAGACCTAAGTTTTCTTTTGCACGTCATTGGTTTTCAAAGATGTGTCCAAATTAAATTCTTAAACCGAACTTCAAAGAAGAATAACAAAACGTAAACCGATTTGATTAGTTCATTGTACTCATTATTGACTGGAAAGTTTTTGCATGCACGCTAGGGTCGGACAGAGACACAAAATGCACCACATCTTGGTCCAGCTGTAGAGAGACACTTCCGACATTTTCATATGACTTGGTCGTTTAATAGACAGTCTTAAGAAAACTTGGGAAAGTAACTTGTGAATATGATTTAAAAGTCGGACTAAAATTAAATAAATAATATTTAACTAATATTATATTATTATAAAATTGTTTAAATATTAAATAAAATTAAAGAATTTGAAATAAGATTGAAAGGGAATGCTTTTTTTAATTAAATTAAAATAAAGATTGTTAAATAAAATTAATTATTTTATAAAATTAATTAATTAATTAATTAACTATAAATTCATTCAACATTCTGCATTACTTTTTAATGAACTATGGATATTTTATGAGCTTGGTCAACAGTTGCTTAAGAAAGAAACTCATCACGACACGACATTGAAACAACGAAGTACTTAATTTATCAAAGATAGAGCCTCTTACCTAATAATTGTACGAAAACAAGATGAAGATGACATAATATTCATATTTTGTTAAATAATGTCACGTCATTTAAAATAATGATTGACAAAATTAATTATTACGTTATCTTGTGATAAATTGAAATTTTTTATATTTTATTGTTATTATAAAATTAAATAATATTCCATATTTAAAATAAAGTTTAATTACAAAAATATCTCAAAGTTTATTCAATTTTATAATTATAATTGAACTTAAAAATAATAATTGCGTGTTTAAACTTTCAAAAATTTCAATTTTAAACTAACGTTAGTATTTCCGGTTAACAGTCTAATGTGACTTACCACATAAGACACAAATTTTAAATATTTATATACATCATACTTGGTTAAATTTAACTAAACTTCGTTATTTTGATATTGAAACCTCTAAATGAAATGAAACTTGCGACCTAAATCTTTGTAATTGAAATTGAAAATCCTAAAGTATTTCATTTTTTCACATAGAGAAAAAGAGTTTAGGGTGACAAATTGATATTTCAATCAGATTGTTAGAAACTATGTCGATACCATCTTGCATCAGCATGATTGAGTTTGATTTAAGAAATTTAATTTCAAAACAGGGTAGCTTAGTTAAACTTAATTAAATCTGATATTTTGCATGTTTATGATTTTCGTATTTGGGTGGCTGCTTTAATTATACTTACGGTTGGATTTTTTTTCCTTGGTTACATTTGTTTTCAGTCTTATTCAGTGACATTAAGCTCTTTATTCAATATTAGGTACTATTTCTTGTAACATTTTTCAATATTCCAACTTGGAAAATAAGGGCAACTTCTATTGTCAACTTTCTTCCAAAACAAGCAAACACTTGGCCTTTTTTTCTCTTCTGCTTTTATTTGATTATTATTACTAAAAATAAACATATATACTATAATTTCTAATTTTTAAATTTTTAATTTTTTTAACTATAGACATTTTAAAATTATTTTATATTTGTAATATTAAATATTAAAATAATTATCAAGATCAAATTACAACAGTCATATATGTGATAATTTACAATAAAATAATTTGAACGATTTCTAATAAAACGTTATTTTAAAAATGTTAATACTCTTAACATATTTTTATTAAACATAATTATAAAATAAATTTTAAAATGAGTTTAATTATGAAAAATTCACATATACTATTATTTTCAATATATGTGTATTGAGGGTGAGTCAAAGCCGGTCCTGATGTTTTATAGACTCTGGGTAAATAAAAAAGATTCTTATTTTATCCTTTTTTATTTATGATAATTAAGAGCTAACTCTTATAAAGAACAAAAAAGATAAAATAGTGGCCCTTTTGTTGTTATTTATAAAGATCAAGATTTTCGTAAAGAACAAAATGAAATAAAATAGGATATTTTTAATTGCCTATTTTATTATTTATGAAGTTGGGCTCTAAGCAGGTGCCCTGCCTATCTTTGCTCAGAGTCGAGTCCAAGGTGAGTCAACAACTAATAAAATTACTCCTAGCGATTATAAGATCACAGGTTTAAGTCATAAAAATAACCTCGTAAAAATGTAAAACAATGTTATGTATATTATGATCCTCCGCAAATTTCGGTCCACTTTAACTTTTTTATTCGAAATAAAAAGTTGAAAATATAATTATTATCCTCGCGGCCCTCATCTCAAAGTTGAAGGACAATTTAATTCATCATTGCATGTTAGTTGTTTTTGTAGTACAAAGGACAACTTTATGCATTGAGAGTTTGAGACGTCAAAGCAATCAAGCAAAACGGTGATCAAATTGGATTACGATAGGAAAATGGAAACGGTCCCGCCCAAATTTAATATTATGTGATGTAATAGTAGCTCTAGGACTAGGACCACATCAACATTGAAACTAATCGCAACACGACATTGAAACGGAGCACGTGCGTAATTCATGACTTGGCAATATTGAGGTGTCGGCGCTCTTGGGAATTATGATTCATCAATCGCAGAGATAAGAGGGGCTCTAGTAAGAATCAGATTCTCTATTTCAATTATTCCGATCTACGTATGATTCACGTGTTTATGTGGAGTTTGTATAAAACGTATAGATCAGATTAAGTTGAACATGATTGGGACATTCCTGGATTGAAACAACTATTTTATTTTATCATGATGTTTTAATTCTGTATTACTTAATTTTATTTATACATTTATATGAATCTTGTATATATATGTTAATGACATTTAATAAAATATGATAGAAACTGATTAATCAGAACATAATCCTCTCGTCTTATAATTTAATAAAAACAAAGCAAGGATGGTATGAACTTAATTTTATGTAATTTAAATTCATAATGTAATTTTATTTTGATTTAAAAATTTAATTTAAATTATCATATTTATTTATTTTGAAGAAAAATTCATAACTTTAATTAACTAAAATTATAAGTCAGGCGTAAAAAATATCAATTAAATATTAGACCATCTAATTTTATAGAAAATTTTACTAAATATGTTCATGTGAGATGATATGTAAAATTTGCTATAAATTAAAATTTTAAAAATTGAGATAAATGAGGTGTAAATTAATATTTAATAAAATAAAAATAAATTTATTAAAACATTTATGTATATATATTAATAAGGATAAATTAAATTATATGACGTTTTAAGTTATTGAAAAGATAAATAGAATTAAATATTGAGTTATATTTATAAGAAGTTAAAACTTTTATACGTGATTGACATTTTATATTTACAATTATTTAATATTTAAAATATAATTTAACCATATTTAACTTAAAAATCAAATTAAATTATATTGATTTGGTGTTATAAAATATCTATAATTTATTTTAAAAACAATTCACTATGCTTTAATTATACCCACGCTTTATCAAAATTAAATTTAAAAAAAATCATTCATACACTATCAAAAATCCCACATTGAACAAGTGTGGGTGAATTTAGCCATTTATAATAGTGTGTAAACCTCCCCTCTCAAGTTAGCTTTTAGATGTGAATTAGGCATTTCAACATAATATCAGAGTTTGTTTGTTTTGATAATTTGAGTCGATGCTTGGATTTGTCCCTTTGTCCAATGTGAGGATTCTTGACACACTCCCTTTAGCTTAAAGTAAAGCTGAACATTTATTAGTGTCAAGAATTCCACATTAAATAAGTGTGAGTGCATTCAATCACTTATAATACTGTACAAACATCTCTTCTCAAGTTAACTTTTGGGGGTGAGTTAGGCCTTTCAACATACACAATAATTAATTTTATAATAATTTATAATAAAATACTTTAAGTGACTTTTAATTTTTTAAAAAATTTTGATTCTAAAAAAATTATACAAAAATATTTAAATTGACTATAATAATTAAAGTAGAAAACAACTTTTTTATTTGATAAAAATAAAGTTGCGTAATATTGAAATTTTTAAGACTCGACGGTTGTGATAAATAATTAAAAAGGTTCATTGTACTATCTTCTATTTTCAAGGGCAATTTAATTCGACAGTGAATGGTACCTGTTTTTCAAGTGAAAACTACCAATTTATGCTTTGAAACGTCAAAGCAGCCGGGTAAAACGGTGAGCAAATTGATCACGTATGGGGAAGTACAAATTGTCCGCTACAAGTTTAACGGGGCAACGAAACTTCATTTGAGTGATTACGTGATTGCTTAGTAACTCCAGGACCATATCATTAATAATGGATAAACCTGTGTTATGCCATATTTTATGTTTTAAAATAGTATTATTAGTGGTACTTTAAATTTTAATTTAATGATTTTAACTTTAATATTTATATACCGGTCTTCATCACTATCTGAGCACTTATGCACAGAATGTAGCGTTTACTTGTTAATATTTAAGTTTGTTCGTCTGCTATAATAAAAAAAAATTTACGAAAACGATTAGTTGCTAAATTAAAAACTTTTTTTACGTATATCATAATCTTTTTCAAATTTCTGCGCAATAGAAACTTTATGCATTCGGTACATTGAATTTACGACTAATTTGAAAATATGTCTGTCATTGGACATAACCTAAATTGATACACTCTCCTGACCAAATCACTTTTCTTGCATGTATCACCAAATCTAGAAAAGACAAGATTTAATTTTCACACACAAGCTCTCTTACCTAGCCAGGATGATAAATCTTACGTTAATGCCTATCTATTAACTGTATTAACAAAAACAATGTCTTTATATAATTTGCAGTAATTTTAAATAGTTAGAGCACTAAATTGAAAATATGTGGTCATTAGACATAAACCAAATTCGTGGACTCTCGTGACCAAGTCACTATTCTTGCGTTTATCACCAATTTTGGAAGAGACAAGATTTAATTTTCACACACAAGCTCTCTTACCTACCTAGGATGATAAATGTCACGCTAATGTCAATCTCTCTTCTTTTTTTTTTGACACCGAAAAACCTGTAGTCATTATTCTTTAGATGTGCATTGACTCTGAGTAAATTTTCGGATTGACGTAATAACCTATAAATCACGTCAACTGGGTATTTCGCACTAGATAAGTCATGTACGACAGGTTCTATCAAGAGAGTGTTAGTAGGAGGAATCGAACATAAGATGTTTTAGCCTCATGCCTCTCCACTCTACCAACTCGACCATCTCCTAAGATGCTCTAATGTCTATTTATTAACTATATTATAAAATAATACTTTTCATATAATTTGTACTAATTTTGACATGCTAATTACTAAATTAAAATTTTAAAAGTTTAACACCAATTCGAAAATATTTAGTGGTTTAATTAACTTAATGATGACACTAAAATCAGTTTACAATAATGATTAAGAAAATTAATTATTGAGTTATATTTGTAATAAATTGATTTTATTTTATTATTATTACTAAAATAGACACGTACACTTATATGTTGATAATAATTGTACATTTGTATATTTAAAATGGACTAAAATGTTGATAGAAATTTCAAATTTGTTTAATCATTGTGAATAGACCAAAATTTTAGTCGAATTTTGATATTTAAAATAGACAAATTTTATATTATATCACATTTTATTATTTTAAAAGGGTATTATTAATAGTACTTTATATTTTAATAAAATTAGTTTCGACGATTAAGGATTGTTTGTTTTTTTTTTTTTCCTGTTTTTGTTGTCGTTTTCGTAAAAAAAAAGGTAAGTAAAACGTATTTGGTTTACTCTGTTGAGTTTTTTTTCTTCTAAAAATAAAAAAACCACGACAGTTTTACAGAAACCAGAAAATATCGTTTATCTGAATTTTGACAACATGTTTTCTTCAACAGAAAATCAACATATCCTTGCTTTCTATTTCGAAAATAATAATAATAACAATAATTAAAATTTATAATAATAATTAATAATTAATAATTATAATTATTATTATTAATAAGATAATTAATTTGGTATAATAAAATTAATAATAAAAATAATAATATTAATTTGGTAACTAGAAAATTTATAACAAAAATTAATAATAATAATAATAATTAACAATAAATAATAATAATAATAATAATAATAATAATAATAATAATAATAATAATAATAATAATAATAATGATGATGATGATAATAATAATAACTTATTAAAATTAATAATAATAATAATAAATAAATAAAATAAATAAAAATAAAACAAATAAGAATAAAAATAACTTAATAATAATAATAATGATGATGATGATGATGATGAGTTTAATAATATAATAATAAAAATAATAAAATAAAATTAATAAGAATAAGAATAACTTAATAATAATAATAATAATAATAATAATAATAATAAATTTAATAATATTATTAATAATTTGGTAACTAGAAAATTTATAACAATTAATAATGATGATAATGATGATAATGATAATGATAATGATAATGATAATAATGAGTTTATTAGAAATTTCAACTAAATAGGTTTTATTTTAATTTTATATTACAAATTTTAATCAAACAAATTTTTATAAAAAAACAGCAGAAACAAAAGACAAGAAACAGAAACTAAAAAAACAATAGAAAAATAAAAGTGGAATTAAACTATCCCTAACCTAACATTGTACTATCTAGTGGATAAGTTTTTGTATGCACGTTGGGGTTTTATCCACGAGTATGGACAATGACCCAAAATACCCCAAAACAAAACGCTCTTGGTCCAGCTCGAGAGAGACACTTTCGACATTTTCAGATGATTTGGTTGTTTAATGGACATGATGTATTCAACTGTCAACAATACAGATGTCAATGGGCGCACCATGGATCCTGACAGGCTGAGATAGATCAGCTAATGACCTGATCTATTATATTTAGAAAAACTTCAAAAACGACTCTAGAGACACTTTCGACATTTTCATATGACTTGGTTGTTTAATAGACATGATGTATTCAACTTTCAATTTATAACGGAAGAATACATATGTGGGTGCCCCATGGGACCTGAGGTTGGGGTAGATCAACTTATGACTTGGTATGTTATATATATATTTTTTAGGAAATATGTTTTAAAAAATGATATTATTTTTTAAGTAACGATTGAGTTACGAGCCAAATCCGATTGACCTGTAACCCAACCAACTTTATCCTGTGACTCAATCGGGTCGATCATGGTCAACTTAACCTTGACCATGACCTATAATTCTCTCATGATCTGATCAATTCGAGCTAAAATTAAATTAGAACGAGTAAATCAAGTTCTTTTTTATATCTTCATCGAATGATCAATTTTTTAAAATAAACAATTGGTTGCTTTAATTATCCTTATGATATGTCAAAATTAAATAAAAAAAATCATTTACACATAATAACTAGTTGTATATTAATTTATAATAAAATACTTTAAGTGACTTTTAATATTTTGATACCAAAAGAATTATACAAAAAATTAATTGACTATAATAATTAAAAGGTCCATTTTATCATATTCTTTTTCTATTTATGTATTGACTTTATATAAGTTGAAGAAAAACAGGATCATTATGCTGAATACTAATTGATTTTCAAGCGAAAACGACCAATTTATGCATTGAAACTCAAACGTCAAAGGAATCAGGCAAAACGGTGAGCAAATTGATCACGTATAGGGAAGTACAAATTGTCCACCTCAAATTTAATGGGCAAAGAAATATCATTTGTGTAATTACGTGATTGATTACCAAACTATCAAAGTCCGAATAAAAGTTAAATCGATAAAATAAGAGATATAAGGTTTAAACTCATCCGTTATTAGATAGACATAAAATTGGCTAATAATTTAATAAAATTAAGAAATTTAAAATATTATTAAAATTGTCATTATTTATTTAAAATTTTAAGTTTAATTAAAAATATTATTAAATAAAATTAACTAATTTATCTTAATTTATAAGATATTATTAATTTTTGAAATAATCAATTAATCAAATTTTAAATCACTTCTATTTTAAATTTTGGATTAAAATTGAAAATACGAGTGACTAAAATCTTATATTTTTGAAAATATTTACATTATTAGATATCCCACAAATTTAATTATTTTCATAAGTGAAAGAGAGTTATCAAAAGACTAAATTACTAATTATATATAGAAGTAATAACAAATTAATTAGACATCTAAATTTTAAAATTTTAATTTAATACCAATTTTTACAAAATTAATTTAGTAATTATTTTAAACTTTTTATAAGTTACGTAAAATGATTATTTTGATGATATAGCGTATGCACCATATATCACATGAATGTTTAATAATTATATTCGTAAAACAAAGTTTCGATATAATTTGTACAAATTTAAAAAGTTAGTTACTAAATCATAAAATTTAAAATTTTAACAATAAATTAAAAAATCAAAATTAAATGCTTCTAAATATATTGTCTTTGGATAAATCTAAATTAATCTTTAAATATTTTACGTAAATCGAAATAAATACATAATATTTTTCAATTTTTGTAAGTTAACTTTAACTCTTACATTATTAATAAATGTTATTTATAAAAATATTCCATAAACACTTATTAATGTTAAAATCAACTTATAATTATCAAAATTTTAATAATTTAGTTTAATTAGTACATCATTCACTATTCTAGATAAGTAAAAAGAATTATTACTAAGAAATATGTTTCATTCCTCTATTAAATAGAACGTACGAAAGATTATCTAAAAGTAAGATATCAAATTATTACCTTTATAATAATAATCAATAATCAGTCACTCACTTTTTATTTCTTATATTTTAACTCAGTTATTGAACTTATCAACCAAACACTCTCTTGAATTTAGTTTGAGTCAAACATAATACAGTTTTTGAAACAAACCGATCAGCTAATTGCCACTTAAAACTAAACATGTGTTGTCCAGAGACACCGATAAACGACAGCGTCATTCGTCATTAGACATAAACCAAGCCACTTTTCTTGCACGTATCACCGAAATTGGAAGAGCCAAGGTTCAATTTTCAGACAGAAGTCAATTTCTAATTTTGCAATTCGACCTAACATTTGATTAATCTAAATTTAGTCCCTTGATTTCGAATCCAATCGGGTAAATATTGCAACCCGGCCCTACTTCTAACCGTGTGGACCCGTTATATGACATACGCCTTCCAGCTTCACTTCCTTTGTATTTTAGTTTAATAGAATGCTTGTTTAGTAACATTGATTCCCTCTGCTGAAATGAAAGATAGGTCAAATCCCTAGTTTTAATTTTGTTCCAAACGTTATACTTTTTTTTAACGTCAAACAATGACTACAAAATGTATCGATTTCCATTATTGCAATTGGAATTTTGAGCTTTAACTTTAATGCATGACCTTAATTTCAAGCCTTAAAATTTGGAAATTAATCTCTTCAATGTCTAAAACCAATGATTAAAGAAATTTAAATACATTCAATTTTCTTTAATTACCCTTGTTGTTAATAATTAATTGGTTGGTTTTATAAATTAACCGGTTTTATAAACCAAAGAAAATAAATTTTATTTTCATTTACTAGTCTCCTTTTAATTAAATTCAAATTTTATAGGTAAATATAGTTTTAAATTGTTTAATTTTATTCAAGTAATTTTAATTAATTAGTCAAATTTTATAAATTAATTGGTTTATAAACTAAAAAACAAACAATTTTTATTAACAGGCTCTTTTTTGTTAAATATATAATTTTAATAAATAATTACAGTTTCCTTTAATTATATTTTAATTTTTAAAATTTATCTAATTTTTACTTGTTAAATTTTTAAAACTTATTATTTTAATCATCAATATTTGATTTAGTTTTTTAAATATCGGTAAAAAACTATTATGATGTGGTTGGCTACGGTATCTTGTACGCTGAACTACAATCACGTAAATTAGAATTGCCCGCTTAAACCGGAGTTCGATCTCCTGACCTCACAGTTTTGTTGAGTTGAGACGCACACTTCTTACTATTAAATTACGTAAAAATAATTAAAAAAACAAAAGAATTTCCCTGTTTGAGTTATGTCATGTAGTTTCAGCACTTCTCTTCTCTTGTAGCCATCTCTGACAAATCTCTGTTTGAGCATGTACAGGCCTAAGCTCATAACTATTTGAGTTGGATCTGTACAAGTAGGCATTGTACTTACGAGTCAATTGCAAGCATGTGCCTTCCAGAACCAGTTGAAAACACACAGAAACCTAAGGCTTGTCGTGCCCTCGAGCATGGCTAATGGTCCTTATTATTTCCGACTGGGATCAATCTGTACACTATAGTCTATGCAATAAGTTCCCATAGAAAAGATTTATCTCACGCGTTTCTTAGAAGCGTGTGGAGATGGAGAGACGTACTGATCTTACGTAGATAAATAACGGACAAGACAACCTTAAGAAACCTATGTTTTGCAACAAATCATAAACACCTAAACACATAGCTGAAAAGCAAAACAAGACCTTCATCTCTGATGTATCACTCTTTGTTTCTTTCCTCTCTTCTATTATTCTTCGCCACCCAACCATGTCACCGGATTCTAACTGTCGCCGCCGCCCAGGGACAGTGGCAGCTTCTTCAGAAAAGCATTGGCATAACAGCTATGCACATGCAACTCTTGAATAATGACCGTGTGGTAATCTTCGATCGAACCGACTTTGGAATCTCCAACCTGTCACTCCCAAATGGGATTTGTCGGAAGGATCCCACTGAACTAGTTCTCAGAGTGGACTGTACTGCACACTCTGCGGAGTACGATGTTTTAGCCAACACTTTCAGGCCTCTTAATGTCCAAACCGACGTTTGGTGCTCCTCCGGAGCTGTAGCTCCCGACGGCTCACTGGTCCAAACTGGTGGGTTTAGCGACGGAGAGCTAAGGGTCAGGACTTTCACTCCATGCAACGTTGGGTGTGATTGGATAGAGATAGATAATGGTCTCAGAGCTAGGAGGTGGTATGCGACGAATCACATACTGCCAGATGGCCGACAAATCATTATCGGTGGTAGGAAGCAATTTAACTACGAATTTTACCCTAAACATGGTGCTCCAGATGCTTATAGTTTGCCATTTTTGGTGCAGACCAATGACCCAAATGTCGAGAACAACTTATACCCATTTGTGTTCCTTAATGTTGATGGAAATCTATTCATTTTCTCCAACAATCGAGCGATTTTGTTCGATTACAAGACGGCTAAGGTTGTCAAGACATATCCTATGATTCCAGGTGGTGATCCAAGAAACTATCCTAGTACAGGATCTGCTGTTTTGCTTCCATTAAAGAACCTGAAAGCTGCCGATATCGAAGCTGAAGTCCTGGTGTGTGGTGGTGCGCCAAAAGGGTCCTATATTCAAGCGAGGAGAGGCACTTTTGTTCGAGCATTAGACACTTGTGGTCGGATCAAAATAACGGATCCGAATCCACAGTGGGTCATGGAGACCATGCCTCAACCTCGTGTCATGAGTGACATGACATTGCTTCCAGATGGGAATGTTCTTATAATCAACGGTGCCGGAGCTGGTACCGCTGGTTGGGAATATGGCCGGAATCCGGTTCTGAACCCTGTCCTGTACCGACCCAACAACCCTTCACGATCACGGTTCGAGTCACAGACTCCATCAACAATCCCAAGAATGTACCATTCAACAGCGATCTTGCTCCGAGATGGTAGGGTATTGGTTGGTGGTAGCAATCCACATATATACTACAATTTCACTGGAGTTCTTTACCCCACAGAACTAAGCTTGGAAGCTTTCAGTCCGCCATATTTGGACGCAAAACTCGACAACCTGCGACCCAGGATCATTGTCCCGAACCGAAGTGTCGATTACGGTCAAAGGTTGGTCGTGAGATTCAGGGTCACAGGGAAGTTAGCTCCAGACACGGTGACTGTGACGATGGTGGCGCCGTCATTCACCACGCATTCGTTTTCTATGAACCAGAGGTTGTTGGTACTTGGAAACGACAAAGTGACAGAAGTGGGGACATCTACGTACGACATCCTGGTCACAAGTCCCGGGTCGGGTAATCTTGCACCGTCGGGATTTTATCTGTTGTTTGTGGTTCATCAAGGTGTTCCAAGCCAAGGTATATGGGTCCAAATTAAGTGATCTGCCATTTTACAATTATAGGTTTGATTTTTTTTTCATACGTGTAACTGTAACCCAAATTTCTATTGCTTGTGGATAAATTATATTTACGATATTGTTAAGGTGCACAACTGCACACTGAATAAATTATGTTTTTTTTCTTACAAATAAAATTTGTAATCGCTATTTTTATAATATATGCAAAATTGATATTTTGAAAGGCCAATCAATATTTTGTTCCACTACAAAAGTTATTTTAAGAAAATAAGCGTTTAGTTATAAAATAAAAATAGTCTTTTAATAGATATGACTTTTTGATAGTCAAAATAAATATTTTAAGAAGCTCATATGATTTAAAATTATATAATAATTAATATATTGTGCTTTGTATATTGTTTAATATATTTTAAATAATATTTATTATAAAATAAAATATAGTTAAAATTAAAAGTACTTTTTATTTTTATATTGTCAAACAATCTACTATATGAAGCTCTTTCAAAAAAATTCTTTTTACATAACAATCAAACAGTCAACTGACTTTTTAATAAAATTATTCTTAAAAATATTTGCAAAAAAAAAATTCTATTAATAAAAGTTCTACTGATAGAAGCCTAACCAAATAGAAGCTTAAGGTTAGACTCAAATTACCTCTATGGGGGTTAAGTTGAGCTTGAACTAGAGATAAACTTGACCCGGTCCTTTGCCATTTAATGAATACATGATGTTAAAAGTTCTTATAGTAAAAATCATTAATCATTAAAATGTCTAGAAGAAACGGTTTAAGCTTAATATGGTATAGAATGACATGGACATCTATATATTTTCCATAAAAGTTTACTTAAATCTTCTTAATTCGGGTAAGAACCTTAGCTAAGAACTAGCATGAAGGAGAAACGTTACTAGGCGATTTAAGTAAGAACAATTAAGAATAATTTGACTCAAGAATCTTTTAATTAATAATTGGAAGCGTATTTAACTATTTATCGCATATAAACTAAAAGGACTTTTTTTTGTATAAAGATGTGAGTTATTGTGCACTTAAATTCATGAGTAAAGATCAAAGAGAATTTAGAATTATGTATTTAAATTTGATTGAGTTCAATTTAGATAAGTTATTTTAAAGGTTGATTAATTATAACAAATTAATGCAACCCGAATTGGCACAATTTGAATTTAACGTGTCAAGTCAAACTTGATTGAACTTGAGCTTGAATATTCATATCCTATTATACTCAATTTTGATAAATTTTGTTTCAAACTTGAACTCATGTTATAACAAACTATATATATATATATCCTCTTTATTAAGTAGGAGTAAGATTTCGTACTATTTAGAGATGACAATTTTTAACCCATAGGTCCAAATTTAATTCTTTTCAATGAGTCAGCTCTTAGGTCAGACATAGGCTCATATTGACTCGAGACTTAATTATTATAAACAAAATAACACCGTTATACTTAAAAAAAGTTTGGTCTTGAATAAGTATGAGTCTGAGTAGCTACAGCATGAATCTAATTTTAAAAAATGTTATTTTATATTTTTAATTTTAAAAAAATTCAAAATTTTGACGGACCCATTGTCATCCTTACATAAATACTACACCTCTCATTTTTGCATGAGTCTCACTAAAAGTTCTTGTTTGTGTGTGTATATATACAGTGAGAACTTTTATTTCATCAGCCCAGCTTCTTTTAACGATATAAATTCCTAAAAACTTCATTTTTTAACGATATAAGATCATATCAATACTATTTTAAAATTTTTAACATGCAACATGACATTACAAATAACATGAATTTTTTTATAAAATATTCAAGAAAAATTCGTATCTTTTACCTTCAAGAAACAAAGGGACCATAAGGTCATGAGTGAGCCTTGAAGTAACAAGTAAAGTTATCCTATAAGATTATAGGTTCGACTCATGGAAACCTTCCTCAAACTCCTACAAATAGGGAGTCTTACATACTAGGTATGTTAGACTTTGAGTTTTTTTATCTTCAAGAAACAAAAAGTTCATGTTCAATTGTTCATGGTATAAATTATCTCTTAAAGTAAATATGAAAAGACAATATTATGGTAGTTAAAAGCTAAAACGACCAGGTAATTGTTGGGATGTCAAGTATGAGTAAGAATCCATGTTAGAAAGAGATGAAACTAATGAAGGACGTATAAGTGAAAAGGACCCATAAATCTCATATCTTAGGTTTTAGGTTGAAGTGTGGTGTCAAACTCCATAAGTATATTTCCTCACTAGGCCCATGATATAAATCTCTCAAATAAGCGGGCTCCTCAAATCCAACAAGTGGTATCAGAGCCGATGGTTCGGCAAGGGACAAGTATAGAGATAGTAGTCAGATCCCGTAATTGTCGTCCCAAGAAGAAGAACAAAGAGACTCGTAGTGGGCCCAAACCAGTGGTGTAGAAGGGCTCTTGGCGACATCATATACTTGAGCTACTAATAAAAAGATTTTCACTCAAGGGAAGTTCACACTTGAGAGGGAAACTGTTGGGATGTCAAGTGTGAATAGGAATCTTACATTGGAAAGAGATGAAACTAGTAAAGGACATATAAGTGAAAAGGACTCATAAACCTAATGTCTTAAAGTTTGGGGTTGAAGTATGGTATCAAAGCCTATAAGTATGTTCCCCTACTAGGTCCATAATATAGATCTCCCAAGTAAGTGTGCTCTCCAAATCCAACAGTAATAATTTATTATTCATATTATTTTCAACCATCTAAGGTTTCATCTAACTCTGGAATAGATATTGGTTCAAGTGACAATGACTCAATAGAAATAGACTCAAACTTAGATTTACCTAGTTGGTCTCCAAATTTTGGATTTGTTTCGGGGTTAGACTCTTAACCATGCTGCAAGTTGTCTATGCTTTTCTCTCATTTTGGATATTTTCTCAAAAAGACTTTCCCTTTAAAACGATTTCTATCTTGTCTTGTGCACATTTCATTCTTTTCTTGAGATTGATTCTAAAAGGCATTGAAGATGAATCTTTGTTTTCATTATTTGAAACACCATCAATGTTTGAATCAAGGCTATAGAAAATATCTACATCATTGTCATAAATATCAAAAAACAAATCTTCATTATGTGTCTCCCCCCGAAGATGAGGTGGGAGAAAAAGAGGTTTATCTTCAAAAAAGGTGTCATCCATGGAAATAAAAAACTGTTTAGTTATTGGATCAAAGCACTTGTACCCTTTTTCAGTGGAAGGAAAACCAACAAAAACACATTTTCTTGCTTTGCACCCGATTGTTGTCATGAATATGAACAAATGTTGTACACCCAAACACTTTAATAGGGAGGTCATGTGATAATCGAGATGAAGGAAAGCATTTATTAAAATAATTAAGAGGTGTTTGAAAATTTAAAGCTTTTGAAGATATCCTATTGATCAAATATGTAGTTGATAGGATAGCCTCACCCTATAAATACGTAGGAGTATTAATTGGAAACATTAGAGATTTTGCAATTTCTAATAGATGTTTTTTTTTTGCTATTCTATTTTGTTGTGGAGTATCAGTACATGAGCTTTAATAAATAATACTTTTTTCAACAAAAAAAATTCCTTAAAACCTTGAAGTATTCTTTTCCATTATCACTTCCTCTTAACCTCTAAGTATTAACCCCATTGAATAAAAATAACTACATGATTCTATTGTGGTCATCAATAAAAGTTGTGAACCATCCTTTTCCAATTATTGTTTTTATTGTCGAAGGTGCCAAATATCCCTATGGATTATAGCAAAGGATTTTGTGGCCTTGTAAGGTTGTGTTGGGAAAGACATTCGATGATGTTTTGCAATTTGACAAATTTCACACTGAAATGAATATAAATCTTTATTTGAAAAAAGCTTCGAAAATAAATGTTTTGCATTTATTTTAGCTCTATCTTGAGATTCGGGTATTTTTATTATCATTTATATTTAGTGCTTTTGTTTCCCCATTACTTGTATTTTCATGGATTTTCTGTTTTATGAATTGGTTATGTTACCTGCATCATTCTTTTATTGTCTCATCTGCATGTGGGTCAACCGGAAACAGCCTCTCTACTATGTAAGGGTAAGGTTGCGTACTATCGGACCTCCCCAGACCCTGCTTCAATGTGGAATTTCAGACTGGGTGATGATCATGATGATGATGATGATGATTATTATTATTATTATTTTCAACCAAGTTTTAATTAAAGAATGTGTTTGCAATTATTCGTATCATTATTGTAATTATGCTTGAATATGTTCGTAATTTGTATGATTCAGAAACAAACATTTTATTTTGGTTAATCTGTTCTTACTCTGTTTTATATCATCTCATGTTACACGCAACGGTACCTTAGTTACGTATCTCAAATCGAATGCAAAAGGGTAATAAATGAAGAAAAGGAAAAAATACTTGATTTTGATTCCATAACTTCAAACAAGCGCAAATCCTCTGCCGTCTTCACGAGAATTGATCATCGAGACATGATCAACATCTTTCTACAGCTTTTTTAAAGTGTAAGCTCTTTTAACGAGTCAAAGAATCCTTATGCTTACGAATAACATAAGCAACTGCAAGAGACCTTAACCTTTATATATAACTTCCATATCTAGCTTCCCTATCACAGGCTCGATATAAGCCTGGTCCATACTAATCGGGATCTATTTTTCACCCGGACTTCGACACATTGATTTAGATCATTTATTGGGTTACTTTATTATCTTTTTCTGGATCAAATTGCGCAACCTAACTGATATGTTATTTAAAAAACCAAAAAATTCTATTAAATGTTGTCCAACTTTATGGGAAAAGTAAAAAATATCCAACATTCTCTCACTCGGACAATACTTAATTGCGGTATTGACTCAAGTTGAAAACAATTTAAAAACTCGATTAAACTATGTTACTATATTAGTCGATTAAGTTTAAAAACAAAACATTTGATCCAAAGATAACGAAAGTCCATCATTCCGTCCTGAAAGGCTTTTGATACTAGAAAATTATCAAATGCATACGTTATGTGCAATACAGTCCAAAACAATTACATATACCTAATACCTTACTAACATGAATGGGAAAATGGAGTGTGGTGAATTAGGATGATACCTTTATGATCTAAATTATATCATCTTCATTTGTAGGTCTCGATTTCTCTAACTTTATACTAAACTGCATTAGAGAAATCTTGTTTTCTATCACTGAATGCTATATAACATTAGATAAAACTTGCTTCCTCTCACCAAATGCTAAACTGGATCAGAGGAAACCTTTATGTTCTCCAATAAAATGTTAAACTACATAAGAGGAAACCTTTATGTTCTCCAACAAAATGCTAAATTTCATTAGAGAATCTTTACGAGATTAAGACTTATAAGCCCCTATGTCATGTGAAACTTTAAGGATATCCGTATAATAATTTATACGTATAAAGGACATAGGGTCAAAGTCTATCTGTATATATGCCCAATGACTTTTGAATGCTTAATATTAACACAACTCTTAAGACTTTCATACATATTATGACAATGTATGATAACATGTATTACTAGGGATAAATGATAATCATCTTTATCGATGAACCACCGTCATAAAACATCAGATGTATAAATGTACAATTGCACATAGAGCAAACATAACGATCCTCTAACTAACAATGTTTATGGACTTCAAAACACCCATACTGTATATTTGTATTTCCAATACAAGTGGGTAAAGTCCTTTAGTTAAAGGATAAACTAATAGTTCCTCAGTCCTTAAATGCTCCAAACGTTAATGTCACATTTTCGTATCAACTACTTTATGGTCAAGAATTTGACCTTTAAATGCATAGACCTTCTGATGTTTTTATTGTTGCTAATCAATATAGTAACAAGATTATCACAGTACAACCGAATGGGTTTAGCCATTGAATCAACCACAGACAACTAGGAAATTAAGTTTCTAAGTCAAACCATATGTAAAGCATCCTCATAACATGCACTCTATAAACATGGTCGAGGAAATCACCAATGTCTACTCGACACTCTTCAACGACATTATACCATATGTAAACTTTTAAAAAAAAACTGTAACCTTAAGTACACTTTCGATCATCCAAGCATATAGCTAAATTTGAATTTGAATTCTCTACGAGGTTTAGTCTGTTAACTTTTCTATATGTCAACATATAATCCTTGATTCTCTTTAATTATCTCAACACTCCCTTGACTGCATTTCAATAATCTACACCTGGGATAACCAGATATTGACCAAACAGTCTAATAGTAAATGCAATGTCCCGCCTGGTACTTACCCGAGCATACATCAAGCTATCAACCGTATTAAAATATGAAACATTTCTCATAACCTCTCTCGTTACTTTATTATTTGAATATGGTGCCAAATTTGAGAGAATGTTTTCCTTAAATCAATTTCTTAACCCTAACTCTGGAAATGTGGCTTAAACTTTTATGCGATACAATGTATGACTTTTCATTCATTAAGGTTCTTTTCATGACTTGTTTTGCAAGATATGAAGATGCATCTATCTAATTTAGGGTAAGACACATTCTATAAAAACCATATGACAGAAAGTTGCACCATTATGTTTTGCATTAAACACAACTGTACAATAGAAGCATTAAATAAAAAACGCCAACCTTCTTTGTTTAAAATTGGTATAAAGATCACATATAAAATGTGTCGTGTAAAAACTAAAATGAACCTTACAACAAGGCTCAGTACATACATTCCCTATAGAAATTACTTATGCCTCTTCATTGCCATCGACTATCAGTTACTCCTTCATTGATTTGGCTTTATCTTGGATATGAACTCTTGCATTGTGGAAACAACTTGATCAGATACACCACTATATAGCCACCAAGTATTTAATGCGACTATCACAAATCAGATTCATAAATTGATAAGCTGAGGAGTTATTTGATGGTCAGTCTTTCTTTTTAGGCCTCATACTGTTGGCTTCTTTATGTTATGCGAACCTTTACTAACACTGGATTGACTAGCATTAGTACGTGGAGGAGATTTAGTTTTTCTACCTTTGATCTTAGCAGGCTTCATCTTTAGCTTCCTTTTAAATGCTTCGAGGGCTGTAGGAGTAGTAAACTTGAGTTTTTCCTCCTCAGCAACGTAATGGGCAATCAAAGCATTGAAGTGTCATTCCTCATCCTGCAAATAATATGTCATCACTAAATTACTAAACTCTGGAGAGAGTGTATTTAGATTTTGGTGAACTATTAAGACATCAGGAAGAGAAATGTTTAACATCTTCAATCTACTGTGAAGATGGATCATTCTTAATATGTACTCCATTATTCCTCCTTCTCCTGTATACCTAATGGATAATAGTTCTTTCATTAAGGCATTTTTCTCCACATTAGGTGAGACAGTGTACCTCTGAAAGACATTACCAAGAAATTATTTCGCTATGTTTGTGTTTGGAAGCCCACTAAGTAGATGGTTAGGAATGGATCTTTTAATGGTTATAAGACTTAATCAATTAGACCGATCCCAGGCTTCATAAGCTGCTTTATGAGCTCTCGAGCTCATAGATGTAGGTAGAGGTGGCCCATCCGTCTGTATGACCATATTAACCTCAACTTTCTCCATAGCATTCGATACATCCTCTGTCCACTTATTTATATTGAAATCGGTCAGAGTTTCAATAGTGACATTGATATTGTTGACCGAAAAGGTCACTACAAAATGATAATGTTTAAATCAACACGAATGTAGGATAACAATGATACTTAAAGCCATTAAACAATATCTTTTTTTAGAATTCGTTCACACATGTTATAAAACACCTGTGAGCTAAATATATAATATGTGCCACTAGACCTACACATAAAAGCAATTAGAGTACAAACCATCAACTCTGATGATACTACCACATGTGGGTGAATAGATCATTTAAGCAATGACTTTCCTCTATCCAATGCCTTTATACAAATTGCAAAATCTCATATGAGGCCAACACTTGAGGGCAAAATAACCAAACATGAGACTAGATACATCCCCTAATGTGTAAGCAGAACAATTCAAAATACTGACTCGAAAGGCTACTATAGTGATTACATCCTCATCAACACTCAAAAAGTCCACAAACATATGGTATACGTCTTTATGTCATCTTCACATACTTTATGGCCATATGGTATGTGACAATGTAACATCAATAAATGCAAAACCCCAAATCCACAATCTCATTTTCACACACTTGTGTTGAATACATTCGCTGAAAACTTTATTTGAGACTTTTATAAAGGAAAAATCTCATTAGAGTGATTATCGTGCATCACCGAACATTGAATTGACCACCTGAAACATAAGAATCTCGTGTATCTCCCTTATGACAAGTTCGTTGCACGAAAATTCACTAAAAAATGGCTTCATAATGTCTTAATTCCTTTTTTGAGTAATCCTCATGCAATCCTGAACATTAAACATGAGACCTAAAACACAAAAATTTGAAATATCTCCCTCATATGATGTCCAAAGCATGAAAAATAACTTGAAATCATATTCAAAACCCCTTAATTCCTTTTATAGAATTAAACTTTAATATATTACTAATATAATAAATCCAAAAAAATGGAAAAATTCACTTTATGAAATTCTATATTTGAACTCAACTATATCAAAACAGTTCGTTCTTTAGATTATGACATCAATTAACTACATAAACTCATCAAGCTCTTAACTAATTAATCAGGCAATAATCTAGGCCCATTCCTAGCATTAATCAAGTCCAAATATACCAATTTAGAGTGAAATTTCTCAGCTGGTTCAACATGTACACAAGGTTGAAATTAAAATTCTAGAATTTGTCATCATCATCACTAACGTGTGTAACTTTACTACCTTCAATACTTCACAAATTTTACAAGCTTAGAGCCATCATTAACACCTTAAATTTTCCAGATTTCATGTCCTTTAAGGTTACTTCATTTCAAGTTAATTTTACTTCCATATTGGTTACATAAAGGCTTACAAAATTATACTCACTTATGTCATTAATAGTAATTTTTTTACAAACACACCTACAACTCTAATTTTTCATATTTGAAATCACCTTAATAACACCCACCTTTAACATGAATTCCTCATCAATTATACTTCAAATTCCAATTTAAATCATCCATACAACAACCTATAAACTACTACTTTCGTATATGCAAAAACAAAATAGAAAAGCACCTATTCATTCTCCATTTTTCAGCACATTTTCAACATAAACATCATATACAATCTATCCCAGTTTAATCATCATAACTTTCTATTATAACATGCCATAAAGAATAATTTTTACTTGTCTAACTCAAATTTCCACCTCAATGATCATACTAATTTAGCTCTCCATGCATGCAAAATCATCACCAATTCAAGGTAGTTGGTTTTTGGCTAGGATAAAAGACCACAACAAGAACTACAATATTCTAGTTCTATAACTATCTTGTGAAGGATAAAAGCATGGATTTGGTATAGCAATTTTGTAAGACTTAAACCAAAATTAAGAGACGTGAGATGGAAACAAGTTTTGATGGAAAGAGTCAATGAAAGAAGAGAAATGAACTCGGTAGAAACTTTTCCAGCATTTGCTTAATTCAAATAGGTACAAGGTGTCATTATCTTAGATTAACACTTGTCCTTAAGCATGCATCCCATTTGTCCACTCCATAGGCTGCGAAATGTCACAATAATAATAGGCCATTTGTTACTCAATGATCAATGCCATTTGTCAATTAATTACCTATGCCAAATGTCACTCAATTTATAGGCATAATCATCTTAATTTTTCATGTATCAAAAACCAAAACAAAAACTGTCCTTCACTATCATTCATGTAATCCTAGCTCTTTCCCACTTTAAGGACACTACACTAGACCTTTCTTTATCACTAATTCACCTTCATTGTACTTCAAAATTCAATCTAATTCATCCACAAAACAACCTATAACCTATAGTTTTTATACATCAAGAACAAAGCATAAAAGTATCTAGTTCATGCATAATTTTTTCAATTGTAACAATTAATTCCAAATTTACTACTTGCAACCAATCAAACAAAAATTCAAGACATAAACAATTCACAATTTGCATCATGATCATTTAAACCTTTCATATCCCGGAATATGTCAATTGAATGCATATACTATCTTTGCAAAGTGTACGAAATCATAATTCTTATGCGTATACTAATGATATGCATGTGAATGAAATGTATTTCATAAATGCTAAAATGATATGACTCATATGTAATAATCTAAGACTCTAACCTGTAGTATAGAAAACGAGCTATTACATAATCTGCCTAGAGAATTCGTGAAAGTCATCCAAATTCTACCTACTTGTCCAAGTTCAATTATTCTTAGTACACTTAGTTGCTTTTTGTTAATTATAAAATAAATGATTAATTTTACAATATTAAAGTTACATTAAAATGTTCAAACTTTCATTTTTTAACAAAAATAACCCAACTTTAATATGGATGACGTGATGAGCTACATCAAATAAATATTCTTGTCTTGTGGTGTCATTTATTGTATTTATGCCACGTATAAATTATATTATCAAATAAATTAAAATATCAAAACCTAAACTAATTAAAAATAAAATTATTGAGAGTGTATAACTATTTTAAAATTTTAAAATTTTAAATTTATTAAATAATAAATTTTGTATATAACACAAAGATAATATGTGGCCATTACGTGATAAAAATACGAATATGATATGGCGCATCATGTCATTCATATTTACAAAAAATTAATGTTGTGCTATTTTTGTCAAAAATTAAAGGTTAGATTATTTTAGTGTTACTTTTTATAATTTAGTTTGGTTAATATTATAAAATTGAGTTTTTTTTTTTTTACTATTTGCCTTTTTTTTCACAAGGAATCAAACCAATCTTAAGAAAGTTCCCATTTATCTGGCAATACTAAGGGCATGTTTGGTTGGATGTTAATTAATGGAATTGAATGGAATGGAATGGAAGGGTTTATAATGGAATGGAATGTAATATAGAAAAAAGTTGTTTGGCAAGGATGGAAGGGTTCATAATGTAATGTAGTGAAACATTGTTTGGAAGATGGATGGAATGGAATGGAATGTATAATAAATGACTTTTATACCCTTTATATTAAAATGGTTGTTGCAATAGATTTATTATTTTATTATTAATTATATAAAAATATTAGTATTAATTATTTAATATATTTTATTTTATTTTATGTGATTTATATTAAAATAATTTAGTTATATAAAATATATACAAACAATTAAAGAATATTTTTTACATATTTTCCATTTTCATTAATAAATTTTTTATTAAATTTATTATTAATTGTATACAATTTATTATTAATTATTTAAAATATTATTATTAATTATTTAATATATTTTATTTTCTTTTATTATATTCCAGGTGATTTATATATAAAAATATTTTATTTTATTTTCATTTATATAGAAATATATACAAACAATTAAAGAATAACTTTTAAATATATTTTCTATTTTCATTAATAAAAATTTATTTATTTTTAATTATATACAATTTATTATTAATTATATAAAATTATTATTATTAATTATTTAATAAATTTTATTATATTAAATTTTATTTATATTAAATTTTATTTATTTATTTTATTTATATAGAAATATATAAAATAAGAATAATTTTAATATATTTTTATTAATGAAAATAGAAAATATATAAAATTATTATTTAATTATTTTATATATTTCTATATAAATAAAATAAATAAATAAATGATAAATATACAATTTTATATTTTATTATAAAATATATATAATTTATTATTAATAATATAAAATATTATTATTAATTATTTAATAAAATTTATTATATTAAATATTAATATATACAAACAAAAAAATTTTAATATATTTTTATTAATGAAAATCGAAAATATATAAAATTATTATTTAATTATTTTATATATTTCTATATAAATAAAATAAATAAATAAATTTTAAATATAAAATTTTATATTTTATTATTAAATATAAATAATTTATTATTAATAATATGAAAATATTATTATTAATTATTTAATAAATTTTATTATATTAAATTTTATTATATTCTATTTGATATATTAATATTATGATTTGGTCAGAGTTGATATTAAGAAGAATTATTGAGGGTATATTAGGTAGTATGTATTTATTATGTTACGTTTCATCCTAAACTCCCTAAATCGGAGGTTTTTTATTTTTACTGTTTAGGATGGAATGGAACGTAACATGAAACCCTTCGCTTCCATCTCATTCCATTCCATTCCATTATGAAACCTTCAAACAAATGATAGAAGTGTATTACGTTTTCATTCCATTCTTTCCCTAACCCTCGAAATAAACGGAGTCTAAGTTTCGCATACTTCCAATCTTAAAGATCAAGTTGATAAACACTTGTCACCAAACTCACCCAACTGCCCTCTCACTGTAACCACATTTCTCATAACATTCTACGTCAAACCGCGTGGTCCCTTTGTCGACGAGTACATAAAGCAACGGGTCTCCTCAAGAAGCAGAATGTCAATCCCTTAAGTGGTGATTCAGACGGTGAACTTTGTCTTTATAAGATGAAGCGTATTTTAACTAGGTCTAAGAAGCAAGAAGGACAAAAAAAAAAGAAAAAAGAAAAAAAGAAAGAGGATTGAGAAGAACTTAAAGAAGGTAATTAAGAATAATATAGTTAGAATTAGACTTTCAATAAAAAAACTTTAACATACAAAGATATGGGTTAAAAAATGTTAAATAAAACTTAATCGGATTATTTTAATTTATAAAAACTTATTAGTGTATAAAAGCTGACTGATTAATTAATAAACTAACTAGGTTTGTTAAACTAGATCAAATCAAAAGTTGAAAACTAAATAAAAATTGATTAGATCAAAATTTTAATATTTGTTAAAATTGAGAGTCCATTCACATGGAAGATCTACATCATAGATCTAGTGATAAGCATATATGTTCACTTTGACACCACATTTAAATTTAAAACTTTTAAGACATTAAATTTATGAGTCATTTTCACTTATATATCCTTCATTAATATTACTTTTTGTAATATAAGATTCCTACTCATACTTAGATATCTTAACATTGTTATGTAATATAAGATTCCTACTCATACTTAGATATCTTAACATTGTTAAAGCGATGGAACCCGTTCGAGTTTTAAAACATTGCTAATAACCAAATTCATCCTTATCAGATAATTTACAAATTATTACATGTGCCCGATAATTTATTAATTATGGTAAGAGGAAAGAGGGGGCTGTGTAAACTCCGAGCTATTGGCCATGTGAGTCTGGAGACACAGTATGATACAAGTGAACAAAACGGAAGCATGGGAAGGAGTGCTTGCAGGAGAATGGCAGAAGTAGTAAATTTAGTCCGTGTGTCACGGGATGCTTCGGTTCAAAGTTCACGGGTGATCTGGTGGCTTCTCACTATCTCTTCTTCTTCTTCTTCTTTTCTGTATTTGTCCATTTTCTTATTTTTGTGCCCTTTTTAAAAATCATATGGGAAGAAAACAGGCATTTTGATTACTGTCGGAACTTGTATTGCGCTTGTACAGAAAAGCAATCGCTACTTGGAGTGTGAAAATCAGACGCTGTTGTGTCGTGATGGGCTTTGAGAATCATAGGGAGCTTTGTCAATTTCTGGTTTTAATCCAATGTGGAACATCAAACCTCGGCCTTATATGGTTGGTAGATTGGACTCTATTTAATCTGGCCCGAAATTGATAATTTATGTTTATCATAAGAAATCGTTAAAAGTGCATTTTAAACCTTAACCTTTACAATATATACATATATATATATATATATATATATATATATATATATATATAAAATAGAATCTTAATGTTTAGATTCCTATCTACCATTGGTGTTAAAGGGAGAATTGTGAAGAAGCCAACCCTAGTACGAGTAGATTGATTTGGGCCAACCTATGGTGTACTAGTTGTTATGCTAATAGCAATGCCGGTCAGCTAAGTTGGTACAGAAGAATTGCTGCTTATAGGAAATTTTTCTCTATACAAGTTATTGGACGAGGTTTTAAAACCAAACTTCTATTCTAAATAGCTTAAGGTTATATTTGGTTGGATGCTTATTAATATAATAAAATAAAATGTAATACTATTTCATCATTTAGGAGGAGAGTTTATAATGTGATAGAATGAAAAGAAATGAGATAAAAGAGGAAAGTTTCATATTACATCTCATTTCATTCTAAACAATAAAAATAAAAACAATCCAATTTAAGAGTTTAAGATGAAATGTAAAATGATAAACAAATTTATAATATATCACATCATAAATCCTTTGTTCAGACAACATTTCAATATGTTACATTATGAATCTTTCTATCTTTTCTAAATAATAATTTTTTAATATTATATTTATTTATATTTTATTTCATTATAAATTATTTTATTCAAAATTTTTACGTCCAACCAAACATAGCCTAATAGAATGATTTGTTTTTGAACACGCTTTAGTTTGTTCAACTAGGACACATTTAACATGACCCTTAACCTTATTTAAAGATGTTAAAAACTTCTGCCAGAAAGTGAGTTGGTAAAAAGACTTCTTGCTTTAAGTGAGATCATAGGTTCAATTTCTTACGATGTATAAATCGTTTAAAACTTAGGGTTAGAATTTTATCTTCTATAAATGACCTATCCGACTCGAGCGAATATTAGTTTTGGTATAGATAACTTAAAGATATCTTCTCATAGTTGAGACTCTTTTAGAATATCTCGTAGGTAAAAAAAAAAAAAGAGACGTTAAAATTTTAGGCTAAGTTCAGGTTATGGGCCCGACTGACCCGGCTCGTCACCACGGGGCCTACCCTTGATCTGTGCTTACCCTCTGATTGGTCTGCCTGGTGAGGATCGCACTGAGTCATCACTTTGCATCAACGGTTGACATCCAGTAACCTCCGACGAATCTACGGTCGTTAACGTGCCTTTAATCAACAAAAACTACAATAAGAAAACGCCGTCGTTTGACGAACGAAGTTATACCACAATCTCTGGATCGCCACCACCGTCGTCGCCGATGGAGTGTAACAAGAGAAGAGGCTACATATGGGCAATAGCCGCCGGATCGAACGCCGCTCTCGCGGCCATTGCTGCGAAGTTCTTTACATTTCAGGTAAATTACCCTTACATCAATTAACAACCTTCCAAATGTAAATGAAAAGCTATGGTTGATGTTAATCCTCAATTTAACTTCCTAATCTTCAATACGCCATAGCTTCATCTGGGTTTTAATAGCTTGTGTTAAGCATGGGATTGATCGGAGATTGGTGTATTGTTCTTCCCGATTACAGTTGGTTAGATATGGACTGGTTGTGTTGTGTAATGTGACGATGTGGGGGTGTTACGTTAACAGCTTGAAGGCTCTTTCATCTCTTCAAGCTACAGTGACCAACTTCGCTACTAATTTCATATCTTCTGGTCTCGCTGGGTTCTTTTTGTTCCAGGAGACGTTGTCTCCGAAGGTAAAGCTCAATGGATTCACCGTACTTTCTTGAGGTTATGGCTTGTTTTCTCAAATTATGAGATTAAGACATTGGTGTGTGTGTGCTCGAGTTGAACAGTGGTTTGCAGGTGCGTTGTTCATCGTAATTGGTGTGATCATACTTACCAAATCAAGTGTTGAGACTAAGGCGAGCGTTGATTAATAAGGTGGTTGAGCCGTAATTTCTGTAACGAAGTCCAAGTGTTTGATATAATGATTCTCTGTGATAATTTGTACATTTGGGGATTTTTTTTTTTGAATTAATAGGGAACAAGGCGTGGGAAGCAGATTTATGACATATCCTCTAAAAGGAGTACATGACATTCAATGAGTAGAGTATCAAAATAAATAGTGCCTGTATCAAAATATTCAGCATAATTAGCAAGTCAATCGACATATCTATTACTTTTACAATACATATGACGATGTGCGATTGTTCAATTCCGAGTGAACAGTTTATTTAGGGCTTTTTTGTTGAGCTTACGGAGACTACAAGTTGGTGATTTGAGTTGCAATCTCTCTATAAACCAGAACTAAGGTTTTGTACTGTTAAACTTTCTATCAGCGAACCTTCTTGTTTTGTTAAGTATCATGTTTTATTCTTTTGAGGGTTATTACATTCCATCTTCACTCTTCATTTCTCATTGCACCTTAGCATTTGCATTCAAGCTAGTACCGGCCCAACCCAAAATCTTAATCATAAAATTCAATTCAAATCTTAACAACTTTTAAACTTTAGTTCTAATTTTGATTCTTGCTTAAAGTTGGATCAAAGTTGATCTTATACTAAATTGTGTTTATCTTTTCTTTTACAAGATAAATTAGAATCAGCCATTATTTTTATTCGTGTTTGTTATTTTTTAGAATTATTTATTTATGTATTTAAAATAAATGATTTAATGAATTGATAATTTGAAGAATTATTGTTATATGATAATTAACATTTTATTCAAGGTTTAATAATATTCATCAACTTTAAGTAGTCTAATTAGGGATGGTAGTTGGGTTTAGGATCGGTTTGATACAGCCTAAATTTAGCGAATTATATTTAAATTGATAGAAATTTGATTGGATTACATTTAGATTGATAGAAATTTGAGTTAAATTTGAGTTGAAAGATTTAAACACTTGACATTTATCTAAATCAATGTTTTAGAAAAGTAATTATTGAAAAGAACAACAAAATTAGAAAGAATTTTTTTTATTTCAAAGATTATGGAGTTTTTTTTAACTAAGAGAAAGTATATTACTTTTACCCTCACTAATAATTTTACGGGATTAGCATATAAGTGGCCAAAGGATCGATCGATTTTCACTAGGGATTGTAATGTCCCGGTTGGGTAGCCCACTTAGGCTCATCCATTTGAGGAAAGGAAAAAAGTAAACTACATTTCTTTGTCTCTCTTCCTCCTTCTCCTCCTCTTCTTCTTCTTTTACAGGTTGTTACCTTCTCACAAATTTCACATCTTGTTCTTCACTATGGGCTTCCAATGTCACTCCCTTTTCTTCGGTTTTAGCTGTAAGCTTCATTTTCTAACATACCCATTAAGCTTTCTACTGTTGTTGAGTTGTGTTGTTTTAGCTATGCGATCATTGTTGATATTATAATCTCTATGTACTAGTCATAGAAGTGACTAATGCTCTTGGATTTTCTTGGTCTTTTAGTGGGTTTAGTTCAATTTGCAGTTGCTGCAACTTGCTTTGGTTTCTATCTGTGATAATGGGGTGTACTTTCGCTTTCTTGTGGTAGATGTTCATTGTTAGGATTTTGAGTGTTCTGTGGGTGATAAATAGATGGGTTTTGGGTGTTTAGTGTTATAGATTTTAGCTAAGGATTGGATGTCTCTACGTTTTGGCTTCATTTAGTAACATAGGATTATTTCTACTGTTACTTTAATTGCTAGGACTGTTGCTTCTATTCTAAGTATATCGAGGTAATTGAGACTTTTGATAACTTATTTGTGCTCAGTGACTTGTTCTTTTGTGAAATGGTCTTTAAGTTATGTGGTTAAGTGTTGGCTACTAATATAACTCAATTTAGCAATAACTTGGGAAAATGGTGTTAGAAATGTATGAAGAATTGTGACGGTAACCTTCTTGTGGTTGAATCCATTTTATTCATGTTATAGTAATGAAATGGATAGTTTTAGTAATGCCTGTGCTCTAATTGAAAATTTGGATGCTGCCTTTGGCTGGTGATTCTGCAGAGACTTTGACCTTTGTACTTAGTATCCTTGATATGGTTTGCTACCCGTATATACAACTTCACGCTCTAATTCAAAAATTTCGCCCAATTGAGCTCATCTAAAATATTTCAGCAGCAGGATCACTACGATTGACTCCATTTTGTTGACCTCTATATAACTCATCACTTATACTACTTGTTTATATTTAGTGGTGGAAACTCATTTGTTCGATACAATGCTAAAAGAATTTAGACTAATCGAACTTTGTTAGTAGAAAGTCTAATGTGGGATTCAATTCTTGGGGAATTTAGGTCTCTATGTAATGGGGATGGCTATTTCCTGATATGAGTTAGATCATATTATAAGAGAATCAATCACTATTAGATACTGAATAACTTTATTAATCCTTTAAAGCACGTGTGTGTTATAAAGAAAATGATTGATTGATCTAAAGTAAAAGATGGTTGTGATTGGGCTTATCTTTTTATAATGCAACTTTGTTATCTGAAATAGTGGGAGCTATACTAATTCTTCCACCTTTTTTTCCTTGCACAAAGAAAAATCTAATAATCACCTATTTTGTCTATTTTGATACTGCCTTCGCCTAGTTTTGTGTTGTATATTAGTACATTTCCATTCTTCTTGTTTACCAGATTTTGTTGTTGCCTATTGAAGAATTCTTGAACTGTGACTACATAATGGACAATGCATAAATGAGTTCGGTGATCGTTGATGTGGTTTTGTGGATTCACATTCTCATATTTACTAGTTTATAATGCTTGTATTCTTACTAAGTGCCTGTTTGGTTCAGCTTTCGGAGACTCTAAAAGCACTTTTTTCCACCGCAAGAGCTGTTTTCAAGAAAAAATGGGTGTTTGGCTGCAAACTTTAAAAGCACTTTTTAAGTAGAAATAGCTTTTGAAAAAGCTAAAATACAGCTTTTTCAAAAGTTAAAATTTGGAGCTTTTCAGAAAAGTCCAAATTTCAGATTTTTCTGGAAGTTGTTTTTTATGTTATAGAGATAAAATATTTTTAAATATAAATCAAATAGAATAGAATAATATTTAATATAATAAATTTTATTAAATAATTAATAATAATATTTTTTATATAATTAATAATAAAATAATAAAATTTTATTAATAAAAATAGAAAATATAAAAAATAGATTCTTTAATTGTTTAATGTTTCCGTCACTTACGTAAATAAAACTTGAAATATTCGTTTCTCCTCTCGACAAAACCAAATACTGACTACATTTTTCTTTTCTTCGCTCATCTAACCCTCTTATCTTCTCAGGTTGGTTCTTCTTTGTATTTTTATTTGTCTCCTAAAATTTTATTTTTCTCTATTGAAGGCAGACGTCGAACTTTTGTCTTCAATGTAAACGTCGAACGTTTGCATTAAAAACGCAGGAGTCGACACGCAGACCTTCGTCTGCGCGCAGACCTTCATCTACGTATTTTTGAACACAGACGTCGAACGTCTGTGTTGTTGACGCTGACGTTCGACTGTTAATAAACACGCAGACCTTAGACCTGTCTCCTTACTTTCTTTTTTAGAACAAAAAAACTTGTTGGCAATTTTTGCTTTAATTAGCTTGTAATTGAGTAATAGTCCACAAACACACATAATTAGATGAATATTAGAATTACTCATCAACAACATGGATGTTGTTAAATCAAAAGACTCTTCCATCGATTCTGCTTAAGAATTTGTAATAAAGTTGAATGCTTAACAATTTGTAATATTATTTAACTTTTTACATGTTTTAATATTTGTTTTCATATTAATTTTACTTTCTAAAAAATGAGACATCTCTTTAAATTATTTCTTACAAGATGATTATCGAAATTTTCTACAATATAATACTTGGCATATTGTTTAATATACTTTAAAAATTATTTAGCATAAATAATTTTATTATAAAATAAAATATAGTTAAAATTAATAAAAGTGCTTTTTATTTTTTTGTTGCCAAACAGTCTACTGAATGAAGCTCTTTTTAAAAAGCTATTTTTTTAATTGATAGCCAAAACCAACCTGGCTTTTAAAAAGTTTCATCGACAAAAGTTTCATTGATAAAAGCTTAACCAAACAGGCCCTAAGTGCTTTTATTTCTTCAGAAGCACTAGTTGCCTATTTCTTATTACAATAATTCTTATGGTTGTATAACTTTCCTGCTTGTTTATATGCTATATATATGTATTACATACCCAGTTCCCTTCTAGTTGATTATGCCATTTAAGACACTTGTCTTTCTTTGCGCATATGCAAATATGTAAAAATATTAATCTTAAGTACATAATTTGTACTATCAACTTTAATTTTGATAAGAGAATGGGTTTTGATTGCAATTCACTGCCTAATGTTATTTCATAGAAATTCTCTTTTCCTTTTAGTTGTTTCGTTTTCTCAACAAAATGGCCTACAGGCAATTTGTGTATAATTTTTCACGAATTTGCTTTTTGTAATTGTTTAATGCTCAATTGACTGAGCTTATGCTTGTTCCAGAGTTCTCTTATTTGTTGCTTCCTGTGAGTCAAATGGATGATGGTGGACACCACGAAAATGGAAGGCTCAAAGCAAAACAATATAAAACAATCCAGGGCCAGGTACTTGGAAACAACTTCCTAAAATAATAAAAATTTAAGAATTATGATATTAGGTGCTCTGTGTTCATCTATTACGTTATTTTGTGATCTCTCCTCGAAAGCACTCTTTCTTATTACAGGTCATTTTTTCAATTAATATTGCAGTGGTTAATGCAACCTCAGCCTTCAATGAAACAAATTATGACCATCATGGCCGAAAGCGATGCTGCCATGTATGAGCTGCCATGTATGAGCGGAATTTGGCTCTTTCAGAAAAGAAGGCAGCTATGGCAAAACGAGACATGGCATTCTTCCAACGAGACTCAGGTATTGCTGAGCGTAACAACGCCATAATGGAGCGAGATAATGCTATTGCAGCTCTTCAATATCGAGAGAATTCCATAGCCAGTGGTACTATGTCTTCTTGCCCACCAGGATGTCAAATCTCACGTGGAGTGAAACATATGCACCGTCAACAGCAGAGTGCAAATCATGTGCCCCGTATGAATGAAGCTTAGTATGGCAACAGAGAAATGTAGATGAGGGACGACATTCCAATGGCGCCTGTTGCTTCTGATGCTGCAAAGTCACGTCGTGGTAAACGATCAAAGGATGCTAAGATTTTACCAGCTAATAAGAAAGCTTCAAAATCTCCACAAAAGGTTAAGAAGGAAGACGAAGATCTCGACAATATCATGTTTAACAAGTCTCATGAGTGGAAAAATGAGCACAACTCGAGTGGTGGAAGGGATGACCTTAACAAGCACTCGATGGCGTCTAAATCTGATGGGAAAGGTCAAGAACTGGGGTTGAACCAGATTGCATATGATGAGTCAACCATAGCAGCGCCAGTATGCTCTTGCACAGGGGTCTTTAGGTAGTGCTACAAATGGGGAAATGGTGGGTAGCAATCTTTATGCTGCACAACCACCTTGTCCATGTATTCACTTCCTGCGGTGTCGAACAAGCGGCACACCCGTGTAGGGGGACGAAAGATGAGCGGAAGTGCTTTCAACAAACTTCTTAGCAGGCTTGCAGTTGAAGGCCATGATTTGTTGCATCCGGTTGATCTTAAGGAGCACTGGGCAAAGCACGGAGCTAACCACTACATCACAATCAAATAAATGATTGAATTGGAAGACTAGAAAGATTGAAAATGCAGCATGTAGTCTTTAGGCATGCAGTATGCATCTTCAATTCTTATTATTCTTAAATAATGACCTGTAGTTAGCTGCTTTGGAGGTTATCAGGTAGGTGACACCGACCATATGCTCCCAGAAAATAGTTGTCGTTTTTGTTGTTGTCATTGTCTGTGTCGTTGTCAGGTTGGATTAGGAAAATGGGGGACGTACTCTTGGGACAATTTTATCCATATAACTCTAGTTAACTGTAAAGGGTCTTTCCTCTAAGAGTGTTGAACTTCTTGACTGCAAATATTGTCTTAGTCCTGTAATCTGTCATCAAATGCATACAAAATTTTAATATTTTGTTTTTTTTCTTTTTTTAATTTCGATACTGATATTAATCTTCATTGTCTAATTTTGGTTAATGAATTCAGTCTTTGCTTGTGATCTGACTTTTCTAACTAAAATCATGTTGTTTTACATTTTTTATTAAAAAAATTTAGCCAAGATTGAGTCACGTTTGACATGATAGGACTCGAACTTGGGCTTGTTGCCTCGAGCCCCACCAAGTAAGGGCCTGCCCTGCCAGCTCAGGACTAGCCCGATTCGGCCCATTGCAATCTCTCTACTATTAGGCTTGAAAATGGACATTATATTTTACAAAATTAAGTATAAAGACAATGGACATTATATTTGGCAAAAAAAAATTATAAGTTTTATTCATGCATTTATTATTTTTAATATTCAGTTCATTCAACAAATAATCCGTATATGATAAAATACATCATAATTATTATCAACTTAATAAATAATAAAATATATTAATTTTTTTAAAAATATATTCTAATATTTTGATTCATATTAAATAAAAATTATTATTAAACTAAACATAACACTAGAAAAAATAGGTTGAAAGTTAAACAAATATTATCTTGTAAATTATTGTAACTCATAGAAAAAGGGTTAAATATACTTTTATTCTTTGTGGTTTACTCAATGTTATGAATACTGCATCAGCCTTGCATCGGATTGGACTCTGAAGCAGAATGTATCGGTATCGATCGGTGCACAATGCACTGCTTCGGGATATTTTAAATTTATAAAATAGTCCCTAAACTTTTTAAAATTGCAAAATAGTCCATATTAATATATATTATACAAATTGCATCTTGTATAATATCAACCAATAAATATAATTAATTTTAAAATATATAAATTTTGATTTAATAATTGAAAATATATAAAATAAATATTAGTTTATAAATTATAATTTTAAAATTATTTATTTTGAAAATAAAATATTTTATTAATACTTTATTAATAAATAGTATATAAAATATTAAAATAAATTTAAATAAAAATAATTTATTAGTAATTAAAATTAAAATATTTTATTTTAAAGTTTTATTTAATTTATAATTATTATTAGTAATAAAATATTTATTATTATTTTAAAATTTTGAAAAAAAGGAGGAATGAGAGGGGGAAGAGATTTTAAAATTTTAAAATTTTGCAAAAAACCCCAAATTTTTAAATTTTCGATCAACCGATATTTTGAATACAGCTAAGATCTTGGCCGATACAATTTAAATCGGCCGGTCAAATCGATATTTAAATCCGGTACCAAAACTTGAAATACGGTATTTAAATACGTGCGAATTCTATACATTGGGTTTACTTTAAGTTATTATATTAATTTTTACTTATTTCTAATAATATAATATTTAGAATTTTAAATTATAATATAATGTTTTTAGACTTCTAAATAAATAAAAATGAACACATTTATATAATAATAAAAATACTATAAAGAGATAAATAATAATTTTATTGGGTTTTGTATTATTTAGTTTATTACTTATTTCATAATTTATTTATTAAATATTTATTTATTTTATTTTCTTGTGGGTCATTTGGAGATAACTTTTTTATTAGTTAGAGATAAGGGCTGCGTACTTATTTATCAACTCTATGTTTAATGAGGTTTTCCCAATCTGTGTTTTGGGTTACACATGGGATTTGATGGTAGTTTGTAATTTCTTATTTTGTAGTAGCTCAAATCCTACTTGTTCCTGAATTTGTTGCCTTTGTCATGTCACTCCTGGAGAAGGTAGGTGCTGTTTTCTCAAAATATATGTTCCTACAAATCATCGGAATAATAGATTAGTATAGTCATCGCTCAAGGATTAACACACACAATATCAAAAAATGGTAACCATCTTTGTCGCATATCAGGTATAAGCAGAACTTTGCAACATATCAGATATATTTATTATACTATTTTTTTTAATAACTTTGTTGCTAAACTTGCATCGTATAATGAAGAGATTTTTTGTTGCTAGTTTTTATGTATTTACTCTTTTAACCTGCATCATTATTATCTTGTTATATCTGTATACGGGTCTACTGAAAACAACCTCTCTATTATGTAAAAGTAAGACTGCGTACTATCAGACTCCCAGATCTTACTTCAGTGTGGGACTTCGGGGTATGATAATGATGATGACGAGGATGCGTACTATTGGATTTTCTAGATCTTGCGTGTCAGCAAGATTTACAATGACTGTTGTTGTTATTGTTATTGTTATTATTGTAATAATTTTAGTATAAACAATACATAATTCTTTAACTAATTTTAAGAAAACTAAGTAGACGTTTGGTTTGAGCACGAGGTTGGTTATGGATATGAGTATAATAGTAGAAAGGGATGAGGATGGGTATGAAAAATAAAAAAATGAAGTTTCGTTTGTAACTTGGGTTTCTGTATTAATACCAATAATGTTGATTGGTTTATTGCATTAATGAGAGTATAAGATAATATAATATCATTTTTACCCTCAATAAAAATGAAAATAATTTACCCTTCATGTGTTTATTGGGGCTATCTCCATAAATTTGTAAAAAAAATTAATCAGTTTTGTCAAGCAAAAGCCCCATTTACAATGAAATAAAACCAGGTTCTATCTAGTTCATTTAACATCAAATTAAAATGAGAGATTTCGGAAAATATATCTGGAGGTGCAGAACAAAAAATTCCTTCGTTGATGAGACGCGATAAGGTAGGATAGGAGATCGTAAGGAATTGAGAGACGATAAGGAAGTAAAAATGATAGTAGGGTAATGGATGAGGATAAAAGAGTAAAAAAATAAACGTGATAAAAACTTATATTGGAATGAAAACTCGATATCCACCTCCTTTGGTGGGTTTAATTAATTTTCAAATTTAATGGAATAAATTCATTCCCCTGAAATTGAAAACCCCAAAGTAAACACTGTTTTTTACAATTATTCTATTCCTTCGTTTCCAAACCCTCGAACCAAACGCTCCCTAATAGTAAAAAAAAAAAAAAGTTCTTATAATTTTAATTTTGTCATGATTTTAATATAAGTTTAAAAGAATGGTTTTAAAATTTTAAATGATTAAGAGTATTTGGATAATTTTAAAAGAATTTTTTATATAATTAATTAAATTATAAGAGAATCTAATATTATTTATTCATTAATTTTAAAATATAAAGTTAAAATAGATAATCAACTTAAAGATTAGTCTAATTAAGCTAAAAATATTAATGATTAAAAATCCAACAGATTTAGTTTTTTGGAAGAAATCTAACCGGAAAAATTTGAACAATTCAACTTTTAATTTAGTTTTATTAATTAATAATTTTATATAAATTAAAATAAATAAATTAATTTTATTTAATAATTATGTTTTAATTAAAATTTAAATTATTAAATAGATAGTGATAATTTTTAATTATATTTTAGAAATTTTAATTTATTTAATCTTTAACGTTTAATACCGATTAAACCTTATAATTTGATATTTAAGACATCGGGAAAAAATCAAATCTTATGTTTATAATTAACACTTACCGTTATAAAAACAAAGACCGTTAGGTGCGCCATTTGTCAATATCGTATTTATATATATACGTATCCATATTAAAGGATAAAGGACGGTCAAAAACCTTATCTCCAGATTCAACCTCTCCCGCGCGTGCAGCTAACACACGCGCCTGTGTGAACATAGCATTTGGACAAAGATTATCTTAAAAAAAAAGGCCTCGAGCGGAGATAAAGGAAGATGATTTAGCGAAACCGCGTTGGTCACGCGCCATTCACGCAAGCGAAAGACACGACACTGGCTGACCAAAACCTCAGTGTACAAACAAAGTAAGCTAAAGAACAACTCGCGAGGAAGCTGAAAACCTTGTTGTCGATAAATTCAATGAGTTGGGAAAGCTTTGTGAAGAGAGCCTTATTGCGTGCGTGTGTGTGATTATTATCGACATAGTTGGCAACAGAATCTTCTGTTTCCTTGTTAGGATTGACCTTACTTGGTTAGTCGCTTGTTGCCCACTTTTCGGTTTCAGACATTGTTGAAAAGGACTCGTTCTCTGCTGCTCTTACTCGACTCCAGGATTCGGGATTTGGGTCTCGACCAGGTACGCCGATTCACTCCTCTTGATGCTGTAAACTGAACTTTATGTTCTTTGTTTCTTTTTTGTTTTTACATTTTTAATGGGTACTTCTCTAGGAATTTGTGTATATGGTTTGGTTTGAACTCAGAATCAGTGAAAGTTGGAGGTGGGTTTGTTGAGTTTTGGAGTCTGTTTGATGCCTGAGATTGGTAATTAGATTGGTGAAGAATGGAGGGTGGTGTTAGTGAAAGTGGTGTGCAGATGTTTCAGTCGACGTTTGGTGATCATCAATCTTCAACGGGGAAACCAAATTTTGGTCCTGATAATCATAATAATAATAAGAGAATCGGTTTGCCTCCCTCGCACCATAATAGTCCTCAAATGACGGGTTCAAAGTCGGTGTCCCAACAGCTAGGCTCGCAGAATTTGAACCGTGGACCATCTCATTCGTGGTCCTTGTCCCAACCAGCAACCTTTTCTCCTAATGGTTTGCCTCCTTCCAGCCCTGTGGCTCAGGCACAATATTTATCCAATCAGCAGACTGGCCCTGGTATGACCAATGTGCCAATGGAGGATAGGCCTGGTAGTTCTCAGGGGTTTTCGATTCCTTCTCCGGTTACCGGAGGTAATATGTTGCGGGCTAATGAGAGTTTGCCCCCACGCAGAGGACACAGACGGTCCATGAGTGATAGTGTTCCATTGGGATTCTCTGTCATGATTCAATCATCACCCCAGCTGATACCTATTGGTAATAAGGGCTTTGGAGTGGAAGATTCTAAGATGGAGTTGATGAGAAGGGAATCTGGGTGGATGAGAAATGGGAGTGGAAATATAGAGGGGATAAGTGATAGGAGATCTGAAGGAATTGTTGTGGATGACTTGATAAATGAGTATATGAATTTGGACAGCATTGATACATGGAACTCGTCTGGTACTGAGGATAAGGATCTTGATAGCAAGGTCAGTGGCACAAAGACGAATGACACTGAAAACAGCGACAATGAGGTGGAAAGCCGAGCAAAAGGACTTATAAACAACATTCACGGGACAAGTTTGGTTGAGAAGAACGAAGGACTTAAGAGGACTGCAAATGAGGTCATTGGAATGGCTACACAGCATCGTAGAAGTATGTCGATGGACAGCTACATGGAAAATTTGCAGTTGGATGATGAGCCTCCAAAGGCCTTTCCCATGGGAACACAAGTGGGTCAACGCTTGCCAAAGAATTCAATGGATGTGAACTTGATTAAATTCAACTTAGAGTTTGGAAATGGTGATTTCAATGAATTGGAGCTGAAAAAGATCGCGGCTAATGAGAAACTTGCTGAAATTGCTATGTCTGACCCAAAACGTGTTAAAAGGTATTGCATCTCATTTACCTTTATTGGTTGATCAATATGAAAATGAGTTTGTACACCCTCCAAAAAAATGCACTAAATTCTAAGTTGTTCATTGCAGGATTTTAGCAAATCGTCTGTCAGCTGCTCGTTCGAAAGAGAGGAAATTGAGGTATATTTCAGAGTTAGAGCAAAAGGTGCAAACCCTGCAGACAGAAGTAACCACATTGTCTGCTCAGGCTACAATCTTACAGGTGAGCCGTCAATTTCTTACGTTTTCCCTCATAACAATTTATTTACGTTATTTAGTTTGTTTGATATGTTGATAAATCTGATCTCGCTTGTGTCCAGAGAGATTCTACAAGTCTTACAAGCCAAAACAATGAGTTGAAATTCCGTCTTCAGGCATTGGAACAACAAGGTCAACTTAAAGATGGTATGTTCTTAGCTTCCTCTTCTGCTTTTGGGAGCTTCAACACTTCTCAACTTGTAACAAAAATTCTTCGTGTACACCCAAGGCCATGAATAGAGATCAAGGAAAGAAATGTCCATGTTATGATATGACTTTTCTCAATTCTTCTTCAAGGTTACATCCAAGGTTCTAATCGTAGATGCATCACATCTAAGTGGCAAGTATAAGATTCCTACATATATCCCCTTATAATTGTCCTTAAATCACATTCTTTCTTGAATTCTCCTATGCTGGTTTCGGTCTTACTCTGATGACCTACCAGCTTGGCTTTAGCTGCCTTGCGTTTGCTTCTATGCAGTAGTTGTTTATACAACCAAGCCAGTGCTGATATTCCGGGCATGACAAACCTTTTCTTCTCTGGTTGAAAGGAAATAAAGATTGAGTATGACAGAAGTATTATGCACTTCTTAGATCATGTTCCTGGAGAAGTGTTCACAACGATTTAGCTTCTTAATATTTGTTTATGCACATTCCGACCTGTGATTGTTTTCACGAGATCCTTGTGTTCAATTCGATGACAAATTATACAATCGTGTGCATAGAGTTATAGTTTACAAGCTTTTCTCGGTCACTTCTGTGAGATATCCATTGTGTTATAGATACAATATACTCTTGTTATCTTGAATTCCATTGACATGAGGAGATTGGAATCCTGAGTCCCTCGTGATCTATTGATTATGGTGTTTGACATGGCAGCTTTAAACGAAGCATTGATAGCTGAGGTTCGTCGGTTGAGAGTCGATGCTGCAGAGATGACCGGCGATGCCCAGTTTCCAATCAACCACCGACTGTTCCAGTTGCAGCAAATGCAATCTACCCAACAAAACATGTTTGAACTTCCAGAGCAACAGAACAAATAAAGCAACAGAAGGCAGACGATACGATATCGGTAGTATAACCACCCGAAAGCTCTACGGCAGAGTGGTGAACATGAAAATGATCAATAGCTTCTTCAACTCAGCAGTGACTATCCATCAATTGGAATGGAGACTCAGATGTTGGTTTATTGATTTATTTATTTATTGTGAGAGGAGAGGTTTTAGGTTCATATTTCGTTATTACATTTGTCAGTAGTATATCCTTATCTGCTCCAAGCACAAATGAAGACTTGATGACTGATTTCTTATCTTGCATATTCGTTTGTCAAATAAATAACAGCTTTGGCTTCTGTTAATTCTTTGCTTTTATACCACATTTGCTATCAAATACACGTAATAATTTGCAAATCACGTATAATCACGTATATCGATTCCCGAATTTAAAAGTTCTAATGTAAGTTTAAATATTTTTTTTGAGGGAATATAAGTTTAAATATTAGAATGATGTTACTTTTAGAAGTTAAGTTAAAATGACACTTCGAGAAGAGAATTCTGATCATTTGGACTAAAATAATGTCATTTTAAAACGTTAAATTATGAATTTCTTAAACTTAAATGTCAGGAATTCTACATCGGACAACTATAAGAGCACTAAGCAATATATAATAGTATACAAACCTCCTCCTCTTGAGTTAACTTTTGGGGTTGAGTTAGGCACTTCTAACATGGTATCAGAGCCAAGTCAGTTTGTCTCGATAGTTTGGGACGGTGTCCGGTTATATCCCTTTGTCCAATATGTTCATCAGATGTTCAGTCGTGCTCTGAACTAAGAGGGGTATGTCAGGAATCTCACATCGGACAACTATAAGAGCATTAAACAATATATAATAATATGCAAACCTCCTCTTTTTGAGCTAACTTTTAGAGTTGAATTAGGCACTTCTAACATTAAAGATCAAAACAATGTCATTTTAAGAAGTTAAATCGAAACATATTGTTTGGTTTGAAGTGAGTTTTGGTAGACTCTTAAACTCATCCTGATCTAAAGTCCAATTATCCTAAACTTGATATGTTGACTTCGGGTAAGTCGGACCGAATAGAACTTAATTTTCCAAGTTTATGTAAGATTCTCTTCAGGATCCAAACAACTAATTCCATCTACAACAAGATAATCTTCCAAGATTCAGAATACTGAAACAGACGAACATTTACATGATGCACAAACAGAAGAAAGTGTTCAAAATCAGAATATCTAAACTTTTGGCTCATTGCAGGTTGGACTTATGTGGATTCAGAGTCTTTTGTGTATAAATTCGAAGACAGCTTGTTCTTTATGGTGCTGAAGTTTATAGTTTTGTGATCTATACACGATGAGAAACAAGATATAGTTCTAGTGCTTTATTCGCTTTTTAAACATGTTGAGTGGTAAAACTAACCCATTCCAGTCCAAAATTTTATAAAATTTAATTTAAATTATTAATTTTTGATTTGAGCTTAATCTTAAAAGTTTGACTTGGTTCGACTCGAACAATTTGAATCAAGTTTTTTTTTTAATTCACGAGGGCTGTCGAGATGAATAAATGAATAGAGATGGTAAAAATTGACTCAATTCAATTTATAAAATTAACAAGTCAGATTCGAGTTAATTAACTTTGATTTGAGTTTGATCTTAAGGGTTTGACTTGGTTAGGCTCGAATAATCTTAATCAACTCAACTAAACTCAAGTAAAATGATTTCAATTTAGTCTTGATTTGGTCGAATTTTGAGTTATTCAAGTCCGATTACACTAAATTTAAATCATTAAAAAATGTTAATTCTAACTTAATAAAACTCATCGCCATCTTCAAAATTGAGACTTGTGGTGAGAAATAGAAAATGAGTTAGGGTAATGTTAATAGATTGCACACGATTGTAAACTCTAATAGACTTGGTAATTGTCAACCGCAGTTGAGTTTCCCTTCAGCCAATGCGTGAGGTTTCGTGACTGGTTTGCAAGTATGTTGGATGTACTCCATGGATCTGACTTGCAGACTTTGGTGGTGACTTTTATGGGTGATATGGGAAGTCCGGAATGCGTTGTTTTAGACAGCCAAACGAATGATTCCGTTACAGGTCGCTAGACGTGTACTTAATTTCCTCCATAGTTGGCTACAAGCTAATGCGTCCCCCTCTACTTTTGTTGTTTCTTTCACCCCAGCAAGATGGTCTAAACCAGCTCACGACCTTCTAAAGTTGAATGTTGATAGAGCTCTTTTTGATGGTCTTTTTGTTAGCTTGAGTATTGTCGTTCGTGATTTCCTTGGATTCTTTGTTAGCGCTATGTAGGTAGTTGTCTCGGGTCACTTTGATGCCAAAACTGTCAAAGTTATGGCAATTCGCGAAGCCTTGAGTTGGATTAAGGATGTCGGGTGGTCGTCTATTATTCTGGAGTCCGATGCCCAACCATGTGTTCGGGATATTCTTGAACCTAATTATATGGATGACCCTGCTTTCGGACTACTATTTTCAGACTGTAAATTCCTTGTCATTGAGGTTAGAGATGTGCGATTAGTCTTTGTTAGACAGTCTGCGAATGGAATAGCTCATAGGCTTGCTCGAGCTGTTACCATCTCGACGGACAAGGTGGTTTGATCCCAACGACCGCTTATGTGTATTTATGACTCTATTCGGCTTGAAAGCCAATAATAGTTCTTATCATTTCTCGTTAAAAAAAAGACTTGGTAATTAATAATGAGCTTGACCCCAGTTTGGTTTGATTAGGCTTTGAGTTAGGTTTGATATTAAGTTGTTTGATCGAGTATGACTAGGGATGACAATGTATAGGGTTTGGTTTGAGTATTACTCTATTAATATCTATATCTATTTTTTATGACTTAATCTGTTAGCTATTTAAAATCTATCGATTTTTACGATTTACTATCCATATCTAAATCAATGGGATTGTTTGAATTTTTTGATATCCATCGGGTTGTATAACACAAAAATAAAACTTCTAAACAGAAAATATGAAGAGCAGATTTTTGCGAATGCTTCAAATCAAAATTACTTTAATAATAATCAGTCAAGATTTTGATTTGTGTGCCTTAAAAAATCATAAAATTTGAATAATAAAAATCATAATGTCTAGTATAAAGACAACATATATTTTTTACAATCAAGAACTGGAACATAGACAGAATATCCAAAGCTTTAAATTGTCTTTGTATGAACTCTACAACATTCAAAACTCTATCTCCATATCATTTGCAATATTATCATTCTATGAGAAAATAAAATATGATAAAAAAGGTGAGGACAGAGGAGTAAAGTGAGGATTTTAAAGTTGTTTCTCATCAGAAAAGATTAATATTTTATTATATTTAACCATAAATATTCAAGAAAAAAACAAAAAATAGAGTTAATAAAAAACGGGTCGAGTGTGGGTATCTATTGGTTCAGTTATCACTGGATCCATATCAAAATCAAAATCCATATCTACATCCATTTAAAATCAATTTCTGTAACTTCCATGTCCATTTTTTAGGGTCAGGCGGTGCAGATATTAATCGGATTAAAAACTTACTGCTATCCCTAAAAATTAAAATTTTTAACTTCCATGTCTATTTTTTAGGGTCGGATAGTGCAGATATTAATCGGATTAAAAGCTCACTATTATCCCTACATATGGCTCAAAGTTTTAAATTGTTTTTAAAAAATAATATCATTTTGTCTGATCTAGTCTTTAAGAATATTTGTCGTTAAAATTGGTCGATTTTCGTGAATTAATCAATTTATATAAACTAAAATAAGTTAATTAATTTTATTTAACATTTTTCTTTTCGATTAAACTTTAAATTAACGACAATTTTCTTCAATCATATTTTAAATTCTTAAATTTTATTATGTCTAATTAATATTGGTTAAATCTTTTAAATTTTAAATCGGTTTAATTTATGATCTGATTTTTAAAAGATTATATTTAAGTCAAATTTTCTATCTTAATTTTAAGTAATTAATAAGTTAAATAATCTTTAATAATATAATTTAAAAATAATTATACACATCTCTAAACTTTTATATTGTAATAATAAAACTATATATTTATGTAATAAAATAAAAATAATAGAGAAAATGAAAATGTCACTTGGTATGTATTTCTTTTATTTTTTACTTAATAAATTTTCTTATTTTTCATTTTAAAATTAATTTAAAATGAGTAAGACAAGTCCATTAATGACAAAGACAGGCAGTTTCACTTTCCTTCCTTCCAAAGCATCGAAACCGTGAGCCTTTTAACTTTGACAAGTTCTTTACTTACAAAAGTACAAAACAAAAAAGGAAAAAGACCAAAATTGTCCGAAACAGGTAAATGAGAATTTATTATGTAAATTAATTATTAAAAAACGACATTAAAATTAAAAAGAATAACAAAAATAAAAAATATTTATTAATTTTAATAATAATAATAGTGTTTGATAATAAAGTGCCTATTCTTGGAAAACCCGAAGGATCCCTCTTTTTTTAGCCTGTTCAGAAAGTCCCCATTTTTGAGTTAGGGTTTCGCTCTGCTTCGTCCTTTCATCTCCGAGACTGAAACCCTAAAAATCGATCGATCTCTTCCAACTAGCCGTTGTTGCCATTTCCCGCCAATTTCTGCGTCTTCATAGCCGTTGATTGACTCTCTGTTTTCAAATAGTAGCCGTTAGATCTTGCTCCTCTTGTGTGCATTTGGTGCAGGAGTTTGACCAGGAATGGCAGCGGTCAGCGAGGGGAAGATGGTGGAGGAAGAGAAGAAGCTGGAAGAGGAGAAGGGTGGAGAGCTGTTGTTCTGTGGTGCGACGTGTTGGGATGTGATTGGCCGGAAGAAAGGAGCTCAAGAAGGGAACTTGATCTCTCCCACTAGGCTTCGTCCTCTTGTTGGCGTAGACATTCGTTTCGTTGCTTCTGGATGCGGTAGCATTCGCTTACACCATTTTCTACTTGTGTTTGTTTGTGGGTTTTTTGTTTGCTAGGCATACACATGGTTGATTTTGTGAATTGGGGTTTTTTTGTTGTTGTGTAATTAGAATTAGTGAACTTTTAACTTGATGGAAATGGGAAACATATTAAGAAACGCAGTGACTGTTCGATGTTAGAGTTTTATTTAATGGTGTGCTCTTTTTTTTTTTTCTTATGCAGCATCGTGCCATTGTGTGGCATTGGATGTTCAAGGAAGATGTTATACATGGGGGCGAAATGAGGCTAGATTTGTTTTACCAAGAATTCATGTAGATGCTTTTGTTATTCTAAACTGTTAATGTTAACTCATGAGGCTTTTATTATGTGCCCAGAAGGGTCAACTGGGTCACGGAGATGCAATTCAGCGTGATAGGCCTACAGTTGTTTCTGAACTTTCCAAGTAAGCTGTGGAAGGCAGTTGAATTTCTTTTCTATTTCATTCTCATTAATGAGTTCCTTTACCTGGTAGAAATTTTGTTTTTTTTCCCTCCATTGCATGGAGAAAGAACAGTTGCTTCTCATCTCTTCTGAGTTTAAGTGTATCCAAAGAATAACTTTGAGTTTTCGTAGGTTTCTGTGAGATAAAAGATTTACGCTTTAAGAAGAAGATGTGGGAGAGGGACTCAGAATTTACTCGATGAACAATGACTTTTCTGTTTGGCTACGAAACAATTGACCTCCAATAGATTCTATTGCTGATTTTTGCATTAAATAGTTGCTTTCTACTCTGAGTGGGTTAACCTAACATCAGAGTGTCTGGTGGCTGACTTTAGTTCATTTTCTGGTTGCTGTTTGATCAATAGGTATAAAATCATCAAAGCTGGAGCAGGGAAAAGCCACACTGTAGTGGTTACTGATGAGGGTCAGTCCCTAGCATTTGGCTGGAATAAACATGGGCAACTTGGTTCTGGTTCAGCGAAGACTGGTTAGTCAAATTCCTTAGTGGTTGTTTAAGTGACTCCTAAATTAATTTAAGTAATTTCAATATATTGATATGAATAAGATGCAGATTCATGAATCTGAATAGTAATTAGTGCTGTTACTGAAGACATATCATTCACGTTTTTCCTATATTGGAACTCCTATATTGCTTCACTTTAACCTTCTACGTAAAATTTTCACCAATATGTAGAAATTGAGTCTTCGCCAGTTCGCTGTCATCTGTCTGATGTCAAGACCACTGCTTGTGGTGCTGATTTTACCGTGTGGTTAACTTCTGTTGAAGGAGCTTCCATATTGTATGGCTTGTAAATTTGTTTGAGTTTTGCTTTACAATCTTCAACTAATTCCTTATGGCTAGCAATTTACTTCTGTTATTCCCTAACTCCATTTCCAACTATTCTTGATTTTTGATCTCTAGAACTGCAGGACTCCCACAGTATGGTCAACTTGGACATGGAACAGATAATGAGGTCAGTTGAATAAAGATGCTTATTTTGTTTGAATTTTTATCACTGGCTTCCAGTCTTCAGGTCTATTTCCTAATTATAATATCAACAGTTGTTTGGTAACTAAATCTTTTTAAATTTGAATATACCATATTAGTTGGCAATATTCTGTGGTTAGTCTGTTCTTCCGAAATTCTATGTATGCAAAATGGTCTTTGTTTGAATTAAACATGATTTTTGCACATGCAGTACAATACTAAAGATAGCTCAGTCAGGCTTGCTTATGAAGCCCAACCTCGCCCAAGGGCAATAGCTTCGCTTTCTGGGGAAACCATCGTCAAAGTTGCATGTGGATCAAACCATACAGGTTATTAGCAATTTAAACTCCAACTTTTGAAATGCTAACTGCTCTTATCTGATGCATTTACTGATTTCTCATGGGCATCCAGTGGCTGTAAATTCTAGCGGTCATGTCTACACGTAAGTATTTCTTTGTTTCTCTAACTGCAAGTTGTACATCCTTCTCTATTCTTCCCATGTTCTACTATGCACCAACATTTGATAATTGCTTGCGATTCTGTATCTGTAGATGGGGCTTTGGTGGTTATGGAAGGTATGTCTTCACTGTCTGTAATTGGATCAGATGCAAAATATTGTGAAATTCAAGTATTGCTTGGGTTTTGACTGAATCTTTGAGAGTTTAAATGTCCATGGCGATGCCTGATTACTTACTGCCTCCTTGTGATATAGACTTGGACACAGAGAGCAGAAGGATGAGTGGGTACCTCGTCGCGTGGATGTTTTCCAGAGACAGAATGTTTTACCTTCTGATGCAGTCATTTCAGCTGGTTCTGTGAACTCTTCATGCACTGCAGGTATTGTCGTGCACGCCTACATGCAATATTGGACTCGTATAAAAAAAAAAGTATTAATGCCTGCTTTTGGTTCATCCTTTTTCTCTTGATTAACTGAACAGATGCCTTTTTATGGCTTTTAAAGGTTTTTAAGTTTGGATTTGTAGGTGTTGCTACAGATGGTAGTAGTTTGTTTATGGTTGTTGGCTTTCATCATTTTTCTCTCTCTCACTTTTTTTTTAAGGTCATTCTTGGTTGCATGGTTTCATCTTTTTTGTGGCAGTATTGAAATACTATCTTTAGGTTGATGGTTATGGATGACTTGAGGGTCAAATGTCCGGAATGGAATGATGATGGTCAATTTTGAGGAACCTAAGAATATGATGTCATATCATAGCTGTAATTAACAATCTCATTAATGTTATCCATTCTGCAGTTGGCATTTAGGGTGTTACTTGATTAATAGGTAGAAATTGTGTCTTCTTTGTAGCCATCTACACAAGTTTTATTGGGATGCATACAGTTTACATTTGTGAAATGAAATTATCCATTTACCCTCATGCATGCTTATATTATCTCCTGTGATTTCAATTTCAATCTTTTAATTTTCTGAATGATTATGGGTTCATTGGCTTTGGCTAGATTCGAATTCATGTTTATTTACAGCTTGTAGCATGGTCAAATATGAATTTCAAGTGACCTGTTTTTTCTTATTCCTTCGTCCTTTCCAGGAGGTGGCCAGTTGTACATGTGGGGAAAAATAAAGAACACTGGAGACGACTGGATGTATCCTAAGCCACTCATGGATCTAAGGTTCTTCTCAGAGCTATTATGTTGCTTCACATTTCTTTTCACAGCATTTCCTTGTGTGCTTTCACATTTATGGGTAAATCGGCCATGAATTTGTTTTGCTAGTGCTGCTTCTTTTAGTTGTTGAAACCTACTTTCGTCTGTTTTCTTATATATTAAAATTTGTTTATGCCCTTAAAAACAGAATGGCTCTTCACTTTGTTGAAGCTATGATTGTACTATCTATTCTGATGGTTACTTACTGTTTAAATGTTGCCATATTTTCCATTTATGTGATATTTTGCAGGGAATATGAAGATCTTGATTTAATCTCAAGTAGTTAAATCAATTAGTTTCAGAATCAATTTCCTGGATAATAACTACTAGTTTTTCCCCCTCTGAGTGTAGTGGTTGGAATATACGCTGCATGGATTCAGGAAACATGCATCATTTTGTTGGTGCTGATAACTCCTGCATAAGTTGGGGCCACGCTCAATATGGTGAATTGGGATATGGCCCTAATGGACAGAAGTACGTGTTTCTGATTTGAGATATTCGGTAGCTAAGATGTGTTTTTACTCAATGTTGCCTTCAATTTCAGGTCTTCGGCCATACCCAAAAAGGTAGATATTCTTGAAGGCATGCATGTTATAGGGTAAGCCGCCTATCACTTTTGTTTTAGGAGATTCAAAGCATTGAATAATACTGGATAGTTTCATCCTTGGGGCTAAGAATTGACCCTTCATTTTTCAGTGTCACATGCGGCATGGGGCATTCCATGGTTATAGTTGATAGAACAAACGTAGGTGAACGTCTTGATGAGGTAATACTTTAAGATGCTTGCTTCTGTTTGATTGTTGATTTATTTTTCAGTTAAGAAATGCAGTGTGATCTAAGTTTTGATGATTATTCTGGTTGTGATTCTCTGGTAAACCAATGCAATTAAACATGGTACAATTTAGCAGCAATTTGCACTTCAGAAGTACATAGAGAAGTCTATTCTGATTACATAGAGACCTGGATGATATACCTAACTCTCAGAATTCAATATGCAAATGAGAGAGTTTAGGCTGGTCATTGTAGGAACTAACTTGCCCTGTAAAGAAGTATAACATATTCACTGATTTGCTGTTGAACAAATATCAAATAGTTGTCCTTGTGATCAATCAATGGTAGTCAGAACTGACTCCATTTCCATCCTTTCTAACCTACATTTTGTTCCCTCTCAAGTTTACAGAACAAGACACCACAATTTTTTAGCAACATGTAGACCCACATCATATGTACGATACATTTCTTTGTAGAATACCAGTGTGATGTGTGTATGCATAAGTTAGCTGCTGCATATTGCTTCACTAGTAATTATATGTCTGAATCTGTATGACATGCTTTGTGTTCACAACAGCTTGATATATATGATGGCAAAGCATCTGGTGAAGGTACGTGCTGTAAACTGTTGTTCTTCATGATTTTATCTCACTTTTCATTGTTAGATTTCTTCTCGTTTCTTCCGAGCTGAAAAATGATTTGAAGGCAGCTTAGGTCTTTTGCCTTCATTGCAATGAACTTTACTTTCGAACTTCTTTTTAAGACCTCAACAATTGAACTCTTTTAGATCTTCCTGTAGTGAGTGAAGAACCTGAAAGCAAAACTCCAGTTGTGAAGCAAAATATGAAAAGAAGTGCTGCCACAGTTTCTGATAATTCAAAAAAGAGGAAGAAATCTAAAAATAATTCGGATTCAGAAGAGGAGATGAGCGATGAAGAAAGCGAGGAGGAGCAGGCCAATGGCAAGTTGGGGCAAAAGGGTAAGAGGGCTGGAAAAGGTTCCGGTAAAGGTCGAGGTAAAGGTGGTAAAAAATCAGAAACAGTTGACAAAGGACCTGGGCGTGGACAGGGCCGCTCATCTTCAGCCAAAAGTGCCCGTTCCTCGCAAGCAAAAACTGTTAAGAGAGGGAGGCCGCGCAAGGCATAACTTGTGATTCAACTGTAATGGCAGAAATTTTGTTCTCTCCAGGTAGAGAAAGTGAAGCGCTTCATTCCCGGGATGCAGTATTCGCATTCTTTTAAATTGTTTTAAACATTTTAATCTTTTCATTTCCCTCAACATCTTTTGCTGCAATCAAAAGGAATTATCCTTACTTAACAACTGTATGGAGTGCTAGGAGCATTGAGCAGATGCTGAGGGGCGGTTTGTACCAAATCTTTGTAGGGAATAGAATTCTATGATGCGGATAATTTACTCAAGTCTGGTTAATTGCCAGCATCTTACTGTTTGATCTTAATTGTGTGCTGCTGAGTTCATAAAAGCTTATGTTTTGAAGGCTCACTTGAAGACAACAACAGAGAGCTTGAAAGCCTAAAGCTTTCAAGTTCTACCTCTATTTTCAGAACTTTGTTTCCCAAAGTTTTGGAGGATTAAATTATTAATTTTATTGTTTTGTGCCTGATTGAATGAGCTTATATCAGTAGAATTTATGACAGTAGGGTTTTTGTCAGAAGAGCTTTGAGTATCAACTAAAATTTAACTTTTAAGAAGAGTTTTATATAATAGACTGTTTGATAACATAAGAATAAAATATTTTATTAATTTTAATTATATTTTATTATGTAATAAAATTATTTATGCATATAAATATTATGTAAAGTGTATTAAACAATATGTAAAGTACAATATATTAATTATTATATAATTTTAAATCATATTAAACATAAATAAAATATATATAACCAAATCTTTTATATAAATTATAACATAAGTAAATTTAATATAAAAAATAAAAATATATAAAAAGTTAAATAATATTATATAAATTCTAAAATAAACGTAAAGATGAGTTTGTGAGTATTGTAAAAATTATGTGTAAAATATAAAGATAAAAGAGATTAAAAATAAGCTCATTAATTAATATGAAAAATCTATTTAAGAAAGCATTTTTTATAAGCTCTAAATTTGAGCTTTTAAAAAATGTAGTTTGAATGTCAAAAAATTATATCTATTAAATTTTTTTTCTATTTTACAGTTAAATAATTATTCTTCTAAAAAAGACTTTTCAATGTTTATTTACCCTCTAAAAATCCGACGAATTAGGGGTATCTATGGACTGACAAGTTCACACAGGTTCTAAGTACACTCTTTTCATTTAAACTTATGTTCACTGTGTACTTCTAAAAGACACCATTCAAATTGGGTTCAAGCCCAATCTGAGCTTGCCTAAGACTCGTCAATGAGAATGAGCATCGAATCAATTGATAAAGTGAATTATAATTTCATAACTAAAAATCGAATTGAAAGCTTTTAAATTTATATATATATAACCATTTAATTCTCCGTAACTCTACCAATTGGATAAGAACTCCGAATGATTGGAATCTTGTAACCAAGTTGGTCCCATGTGTTGGTATTGGACTAATGAATCATAATGTGTCCAAACAGAACAGACACACATACTGTGGAGCTGTCAGGTGGCACTATTACTTTACTTTAGCTCCTTTTATAGTTTAAGAATTTTTCAAAAAAACTTTTCCATCTTTACATTTTTAAAATTTTTTTTTTTCATAAAAATACATTTTCTAAGACTTCAGTTTAAAAATAACGTCAAAATACATATATTTTGACGGGCCCGTGGCTGGGCTAACTTGAACTACCTTATATATTAATAAAAAATAAAAAATGATATTATTTTTGACAAATAATGTCGATTTTTAAAATTACGGTTAAGTCACAGGCTTACCACTTTTGGGCTGTGTCCCACCTGTGGCTCGATCAACCCGAGTTGGGCCAAAATTAACACCCCTAACAATGCCCCTAATCAAATTAAGTTCTCTAATGATATTTAGTTTAATTGGCTTAACCTATTTATATATTTATTAATTTAAATATTTTTATATCAATCATATATGGGAGGTTTTTTAACTTAAATAATGATTTGTTAAAATGAGATGTGTAATATTTATAAATATTAATTAATTTAAAATTAATGACTTATTACATTCCTTCTTTTCTTTGTTTTATTTATTTACTTATCTTTTGTATATTTATTTATTTATGTCCTTTTATTTTTATTCCTGTCATGTATTTATTGTATCACTTATTTTTATTATATATATCTATATATTTCAAATAAGTTTATCAAAACAGTTTTCTTCTAATTAAGAATAGGATTGCATATTTTTAGATCTTCTCAAATCCCGACTTGTCGAGAAACTTTTACACAATCTCGTGATGTCCAAAAATGTACAGAAACACTGCTACTTGTTTATGTACAGTTGTGTTCCTGGTATCTATTAATTGACTAATAATTCTAAGCATATTTACTTAGCCCCTTATTGTCCCTTATTGCCTGCTTCGGATCAATTTGTTCCGTTCAATTTATAATTCCTTCTAATTATTACTATTAGTATTATAAATAGTTTTACATTTAAAAAAATGTATTATAAATAGTTTTATTACTATTTTTATATTTCTGTCAGCGTTATTATTTATTTATTCTTTTTACATATTAACTATTACTTATTTCATAGTTTATTTACTAACTTTATATATATATATATATATATATATATATATATATATATATATATATATATATATATATACTTTTAACCTGTATTATTTTTTTTTGTCATATCTATATATGAGTCTACTGAAAACAGTTTTCCTACTACGTAAGAATAAGATTGCGTAAAATCATATCTTCCCATACTTCATTTTATTGCAAAATATCGTACTGAGGGTGAGAATGATGGCAAATATTGTACATTCCTCACAATTAATTCCATACAAAATTAAAAGGTGTTGAGTGAGGTTCTACTCTTAATAAAATATAACAGGTGGAGAGTCATATTTATGGCGTTGTACCTAAATCTATCATTTTGATTGGAAAGACAATTATGTAATAGAGCTATGAGCATAAGAACACTGCCTTTGCTTTTCATTAGCTTACAGTCTCAGCCACAAGCTTTTGGGATTTTAGATGATGAAAAGGCTGTTTTGTTTGTAAAATATAGCCATAAAGCTTAAAGCATTGGGTTGGTGTCATTGATGTCCTCATTCTATGCCCAAAAGAGGATGATTTGGAGACCAAGCAAAGCATACAAGTTTGGAGAAACTTATAGTTGGTAGCACCTAATACTGTGGAGTGACAAAACCTCCGACTAATAAACATGTCCTAATTAGATCAAATGCTGACTTGAAATTAATACGTTAAAGTTCGAGTTAGCTAAGTAGTATTGATTTGGAAAGGTCCACTTGTAGGCTCAATTCAATGTCTGAATTGACTTGGTTCTTTTATTTTGAAATTTTTTCTAAAATAAAAAATAACCTATTTGTACGATTGCTAGCCATCTTCGATGAGAAAAATAACTCGTTGAGTATCTTCAGTAGAAAAAACAGCCCCTTGATACGATCACTAGGTACATTCGATGAGAAAAATAGCACGTTGACACGATTGTTAGACACTTTTGGTGAAAAAAACAGCTCATTGGCATAACTTTGGTGGCCAAAATAGCTTGATCGTATGATTGCTAGGCACCTTTGGTGGAAAAAAATAATCTTTGTACAGTTTGACATAATTTTAAATTAACTCAAATTAAAATTTTAAAAGCTTATTTGACAATAAATTTAATCGGATTATCATCATCTCTCTGCTCACTAGGAAGTGGTTGAGTTAGTGGAGTCAGAAGTATGAGGCCAAAAAATTTTATGTTCAAATCCCCCTATTTATGTTCTCTCGATTGAATCTATTGTACAGAGTTTGTCTAGTGTGAAATACTCAATTTGCGTGATTTACAGGCTATTATGTTAAACTAAAGATTTACTCAGTGCGTCTCCAAATGATAGCAATTGTTGGTGCCTCCGTTTTTTTTATAAAACAAACTCTACAAATAAGGGAAAAAAAGGAATTAAATTGTAATAATAAACTATCCAAAGATTACTCGTTGAAGGTTATCTTTCATTTCAATCAATGACATCACTTGTTATATTTAATGTTTTGTATAGATGTTGGAATATTTTTTATGAAGATAATGGATGTTGTTAATTGTTAAGTTTAGGAGTTGATCTTCAAAATCCCTTCAATAATAATTAGATAAAATATTACTATTATTCACACACACACGCGCATATATATATAATAATCTCTTTACTAAATAGCGGTAAAATTACGTATTATTAAAATTTTCAAAACTTAACGTTTCAGTGGGACTTTAAAATATATATATATATATATATATAATTATCTTTTCATACTAATAAATAATTTATGACGTAAAAATAATTTAGTGGATGTGAATTATAATGAGCACCAAAATAATATATCATCTAATTAAGTGAAAACTTAAAAATAATCTCATACTTGAAAAATATGAATGTCCTTACAATAACTCATATGGGGGAAAAAAAAAGAAGTGCAACACACCTGGACTCACCTCTCATCACACTGTAATCCTTGTCTTGACTTAATAATAACAAAATTAGGGTTAAACAAACAGTTAATGATTGTTGATCAGGGCATAGATACATTTATAACTATAAAAAGTGTCATATCATTTAGGTCCATCTCATGATAGTTTCATAGCATCCAACTTTTAGAGATTAAAACATTGCATCCCACAACTATGACATGATATTTTGATATTTATTGTTGAAATAATAAATTAAATTTTGTTTTAAATTTTTAATTCAGTATTCAACTTTTAAATTTTTAATAATTCAATTCAAAATAATAATATTGTGTCAATATGACTGGTCAAATGTGTAAAAATTAATATGTAAGATGCCATATTATTTTTATCTTTATAAATATAAGTTTTGAATTTTATTTGATACTACATACTTTATTTTTATCGCAATAAAATGCAAAATGATACTAAAAATAATATTAATAATAACCTTTTTTAATGTTAGAATAAAAATAGTTTGTAATGAAAAAATTGAAAATATCTTTTATAAAACTTTTAATTGACAATATAAAATTACCCTAAAAACATATTTACAAGGCCATTAATCATGTGCGTACAATATCATAAGACAGTTATATGTCAAGAATGACTTTTGTATACGCTAAATTTTAACTCAGTTCTATTAAATCTTATTCATATATTTATATTGAGTCTATATAAATATATAGATAAGACTTAATAAAACATGATAGAAATACTATAACGACATAATTAAAAGAGGTGATCTGATCCCATATTTGTCTTTTATGTACATAGTATATAAGTGGATGCATATCTCCTTATTAAATGACATCCTTAATCACTAATTTACATTATCCAAATACAAGTCAAAACAGCTGGCATGTAATAAAAATAAAATATTATAATTAAATTAAATTACTTTCTGAGTTCAAAAAGTGAATTGAATAATTATATTAATAATATTGTATTATTAAATATTTAATTTCGTAATTTTTTAAAAATAATTATTTATAAGATTAAAAAAAGCAATTTAATGTTCTGACAGCTTTTTCTCACGCCTTTTTTAACAACAAACGGTCTCTGATAAGTGATAACACGTCGGATTCCAACGTAGGACTTAACTACATTTAATCAAAGGGTCTTGGGCTCCGCTACTCACTTTTGTTACAATTTCCAACAAGACAGCCACGCAAGAACAGGGGTGTGCTGTCTGAGAGTCTCGGATAAAAAACAAAAGAAGAGTGAGTGTGCACGAGAGAGCTAAGCTATAGATAGAGCTAAGTGGAAGTGAAAATAAAACTTTTGGAAGCGAAGAAATGGGAAGATCTAGTCCTTGTCTGAAGATAATAACGTGCGGCGGTGGCGATACAGCTGATAAAGATGATCTCCATGTCTCAGAGGCTGAGGTACGTGTCTGATTGGTCAACTCCGCTGTGACCGTTTTGTCTGTTGCATCTTTCTACGAAGTTTTGATGTCTTGTCTGATTAGTATCTTTGTGTTGCTCGCGAGTTTTGTTGTTTTTCTGAATCTGCGCCGTTTTCAGTGTTTATGTGTTAAAACGGTTTAGTTTGGGAAGAGGCATTGAGTTTTGTCTGTGTGTTTCAGTCCAGTGTCTTGATAGTAAATGTTGCACGACGTATTGTCTGTGTTTCAGTTCAGTGTCATTCGAAGTGCTTAGGAGATTTATGCCTAAGTCCTGTTCTCAGAGTTGCTTTCATTTTTCTTATGAAACAAGTTTTAGAGCATTTTGAGGAATTTAAGGTAGTGTGGAATTAGATTCAAGTTGAATCTGTATCTGTGAAAGCTTGCTCAGTCTGATCTCAATTTCCTAGTCAGAAACTGGTATTGATCGTCAAGCAGAATGTGAGATCAGGTTCAGGTTTTTATTTTATTAGAGTTTGGACTATCTTAGATCTAGAAATTCTAATACTTTTTCACCTGTTTTTGTGCTGATTGAGTTTGACGAAACCACCTTTCAAAGCCCGTGCCATTGTGCAATTCAAGAAAGAGCGGAGGAATTTTATTCTTGCTTTGGACAAGTCGAGATCGTTATAATGCAGCATAGGCAAATTCAAGTTTTTTCAATTGCCTCAGGGATTTGAAAATGATTTGTTTAAGATTTGTGCGTGCCAGAATTAGTTTATGGAGTGTCGGAATATCGATTAATGTGTTCCGTGAACAATTATTGACAATGATTTAGTAGTTGGGTGGTAATTGAAAACTGCAATAGTTGTAGAAAATGTGAGTACTCTCATATGTTGTGCCTTTTCTCCCTATTTTATATTCAAGGTATTCGATCCATGTCCCGCATCTTGCTTGTAGAATTTGCTCAAAATTGTTAAACCTTTACGAGAAATATCCATTTCATTGCCTTCTCCATTTGTAAGGGTTACCTTCAAACTACAAGTTCTTTTGTTTGGACTCTTCTGAAACTTTGATAGACTGAATAATAATGTGATTCTGGCTATTCTTACTCATGCTCATTCAGATGATTGATGATCCAAACAAAATTGCTTTGCAGAACGAGAACTCAAGTGACAAACATGGATGGAGTTTCTGGAAGAGATCTGCCAGTCATCGGGTTCTAAACAACACTGTGATCTCTGAAGTCCCTTCTTCTGTGAGCAAGGAGAGTCCAGAGTCTGCCAATCTGAAGTCTCGAGTTCCTGATACCTCCATTGTTCAAGAGAAAGCCTCAGTCATACAATGCACTGATGGAAAACTGCAGTTATCAACTTCAACAGAACAAAAAGTGTCTGAAAAAATAGTTGTTTCTGACAAAATAGTTGTTACTCAGGACGAAGTAAAAGTACCGGAGATGCCTATTATCACCAAGGATGAAGGAAAATCAGATACCCGTCCAAAAGAGTCTGTTGTTATTATTCTGCAGACTGCAGTCAGAGTGTTTTTGGTAATTATGATTTACTTCCTTGAAATGTATGACACAAGGTTCACTCAACTAGCCACTCAAAACTTTTTCCTTTCAACAAAATTACTTTCAGGCTAAAAGCAAACTCTTTAAACTTAAGAATGTAATTAAGTTGCAAGCTGCTGTACGCGGACACATAGTCCGTCGACATGCTGTGGGAACCCTACGATGTGTTCAAGCCATTGTCAAAATTCAAGCCCTTGTTCGTGCTCGTCGTTCCCGTTTGTTGTTGGATTCTTGTGCAAAAAAAAAGGTAATGCTGCTGAACTCAATTAAAATTTTCCTTGTGAGGTAAGCAAAGAGTATTGGCTTCAATTTAGAACTCTTTATCAGTGTTATGTTCATTTTACTAACTCTTTATCAGTGTCATGTTTATTTTGTTATGTACATTCTCTTGTGTCTCAACACTAAATCCTTGAAGCCTTTTTACTGCAAATCTCAAAGCATAGTTCTACTTGGATATCTCTTTCTGACGTATACAAATTTGGTAGGAAAAATATTCCAAATATTGAGGCCTTTTGGCTGGATTGTCATATTCGCATACTGAATTGCCTGATTTACGATGAACTGAAGAATTTATGATTCACAAAATTGTCTAAGAGGACATTTTGTCCTGTCAAATAGCTTGTTCAGATGTTTGAAGCTTATGAATCTGAAAGTTCCTGTGCTTCGGGCAACAGTGTTTCTGTACTCTTCTAGGGATGATTAAAATGACTTTTCAGGAAAAAGGGCTTCAAATGTAAGGATGAAATCTGTAGTCAACAGTTAAAATGTTCGGGTAGGGTAGTGAATCACCTTTAATTTTTGTGGCTTTTTTTTCACGTCATTTTAGTTATCGCATTCCTATTACACTTCAACGGTATGACCTTCAAAATAGATAGAATCATAACCTCATCTTTCTTCTTTCTTGTTCTTGCTCTTGAATTTCGATGCGGACGGGCTTTTTACAGATTGCAATGTTTATTCATTTATCCTTTTAATATAAGATTTAATATCTTGTTTAAGGATAAGGAAAACCAGTTAACCAAGCCAATTGTCACGTACACTTCCATTGAGAAGCTGCTTAGCAACAGTTTTGCTCAGCAGGTATGATTCATGGAGATATACTACTTAATCCTATCTTTTGCATTTATCCCAAATATACTGAATCCTATTTCATTTTGAAGCTAATAGCGTCAACACCCAAGACCAAACCTATTCACATCAAGTGTGATCCTATGAAGCCTAGCCCTGCTTGGAGCTGGTTAGAGAGGTGGATGTCGGTTTCGTCAGCACAACAAACTCCAAATACACAGTTGGAGACTAAGGAATTGGAAATAGAAAAGAATGACTCATCCTCCTCTCCCATGGAAAGTAGAGTTACACCCAAAGATTTTCCTGAGTCTGCACATTCAAGTTCTGAGACCAGGGAAACCATAGTGCTGTCTGATAGTGATGAGAATTTGATAACACTTAATGCTGACAATATGGAGTCTCATACAACCTATCCAAGTTCTTCAGTGTTCAAAGATTTGGATCAGCATCATCCCAAAGTGACTGTTACATCTGATGTGAAGGATACATCGACAGGCACTAATACCTTTGCAAACCAAAGTGAACATATTGGCTTAAGTTCTCGAATGGGACCGAGTTCTCTTTCTCTTGAGGAAATAGAAAGTGAACAATCTGAGCATACTAAATGCTCCACGAAAAGATTTGCCTCTGAAAAAGTGGGGACTGAAGCAAAGAAATCTAATATTGGATCAACAAAGTCCAGTAATCCTGCATTTATTGCTGTCCAGTCAAAATTTGCAGAGTTGAGTTCAACTGTCAATTCAAATAGATCAACCAGTTCACCTTATCAGGAGGGTGAATTTGAACCAAACTCAGATGTAGTATCATCCGGAGAAGGAAATATAGCTAGGGAAAATGAGCTTAATGTGATCGAAAACTTGGCTCCCCAAAATCCTAGGGTTCAATATGGTGGATCTGAATGTGGTACTGAACTTTCTATAACTTCGACTCTAGATTCTCCCGATTTATCTGAAATTGGAGCTGTAGAGGAGGAGCATGAAGCTAAAGTACCTGGGGAAGAAACTAGCAAGCCTAACGGCAAGGATGATGTAATTGTTCAAGTCAAGAATGAATATATTGAACCAGCTCCAAATCTGGCTCACACTGTCATGAAAGAACCTAAAAAAATCAATGATATCATTGGTGAACTTGCAAAGTCCAAACCAGCTGAAGACTCTACTCAGGCAGAGTTGCAGCCAGAGACTAGTGCATGTGATACCAAGAAAGAATTGGACTCTGTGACAGGTGGTCAAGCTTATAGGTTGTCCCCTGAAGTTTCACCAAGAAGCCATATTAGTATTCCCGATTGCGATGGAACACCTTCAAGTCAGATATCTGTAGCAGGTAAAAAGAGCAATACTCAAAGGGGTAGTTCTAACCAGAAACGGAAGTCGCTGTCAGCAGGTAAGAGATCATCAAATCTTCACGACTCTAACACAAGAAGTAGCACAGAACAGTTGCCTGAAGACGAAAAGAATGGGAAGCGACGGAATTCTTTTGGTTCAACGAGACCTGAACCCACTGATCAAGAACCAAGAGATAGTAGTAGTAGTGGCATTTCAATTCCCCACTTCATGCACGCCACAGAGTCTGCAAGAGCAAAGTTCCATGCTAACAACTCACCAAGATCAAGCCCAGATGTGCATGACACAGACTACATCAAGAAGCGTCATTCCTTACCTGGTGCTGACAGGAGGCAGGGTTCTCCTCGCATCCAGCGGTCATTGTCTCAAGCACAGCAGGGAAAGGGAAATAGCAGCCACGTCGTTCATGGTATTTGTATAGCTTCCTTATTGCTTGTGTCCATTGCCTTACATTTGCATGCATTAGTAGGCTACTATCCAAGAGAAAGTTATCCATATTCCTTGATATTGAGTTCTACTCAGACATCCTGAAGTAAATATGAAATGATAATACTAGATAGGTAAAACTGACTTGAAAGATATAATTGTTCCAGATGTTCTACTCTGACATCTTGGACGGGTGAAAATATAAAATGAACGACGAAGACCTCACTTCTCATTACCGAACTTGATCATCATAATCATTCTTCCTGAGCATACATTAATAAACTTCAGCCTGCTATTTAATCTTTTACTTTCTCCATTTCTTTGTCTTAACAATGTTGAAATATTTTATCATTCTGTTTGAAAGTATCATTCATTTTGTTATCTAGGCCCTATAATTCCTTCTCGATGTTCTGCCGATGCAGTCTAGCATCTCTTTTGGTATCGAAGCATTCAACCCCTGGTAGATAAACTTGGATCTTTAAACTGTTAAACACAGCTGCTTATCCTGTTTTAAATTGCCTTTGTTACAGAAAAAAAATGGCAGAGGTGAAAGCATACTTGAAATCAATTATATGCTAGAACCCAGATTTGGTTCTCAGTCTTGTTGATGATGCTCCATCTGGTTCTTATACTTCAGTGTTCCCGGAAACTTAGTTCACGTGTTTGATGTCCGAAGTTCGTAAGGGACTAGAGATAATAAACACAGGACCAGGTGATGAGTCCATGTATATTACGATTTGTTATATCACAATTATGTTACGTTCTCGCAAAGGTTTTCCTCTCTGGTGGGTGTTGGTGCTTGTTAATTGGAAATTATTTTGTGATAATTTTTTGTTTTGAAACATTCAACTGTAAAATTGGGAGAGCTTACAGATTGTCTCCTACTGATTCATGGTAATAAATAACTCTAGTTTATTATCATATTTTACAGCTATTGGAAACACGAAACTTGGTATCGAAAATAGTTTCTCCATTAGTTAGAAAGTTGCGAATTTTTGTATTTGAATATATTAAGTGGCCGTTTTATCATAATAATTTAAGCTGTTGTGTGAAGTCAACTTAATTAATTATATATATTCACTAACATATCTCCTCAAGTGAAAGTCTTTTGGGCTTGAAATTTGCATAGGCTTATTTTATCTTTTGCTAAATAATAAGGAGGTGATAGGATTTGAACTCACGATCATTTGGTCACAAAGGTTCTAATATTTTATTAAGTGACTGTTTTATCTTAATAGTTTAAACTGTTATGTGAGATCATTTTAGTTGATTTTATATATTCACTAATAAAATCTTTCGGGATCTTGTAATTGGCAAAAGTTTCATTGAGGAGTTGTCATTGAAAAGATGAAACTTAGTACATGATATAATTTTATCATTATTGTAGACTAACATAATAACAATTATTTTGTACAAACCTCGATTAATTAGATGTCTATGGTAATTCTCTCTTTAACTTGTCATTGGGTTTGTGTTCATGGGCTTGCTATGATAGATAGGCTTGATCCATATATCAGAATGCATGGGAGGCCCTATTCATACCAACCTTACATCTGATGCCTATTGAGAACTCAGATTGGTTTTCTAATCATGGTTCAAAATAACAATAGTCAATCATTTGCACTTCTATCGCTTCGCTTCACAAAAATAACAATGGATTCAATTGTTCCACAATTTTCAGGTATTTATCCATTCAATTATTAAATCTAGTATGTTGCAATCCTATAGTTAATTAATTGTGTTGATTAATTACGAAATTAATCTGAAATCTTGTGTTAAATTTCCTTCAATTGATATCAGAGCCAATTAACTCTAATTGTGACTGCTGATTTTTGGGTAATTTCGATATATATATATATATATTTTTAATGGAATTGTCGGTTTCGATTTTTGTTAATTATTTATGTGAAATCGATTTTTGTTGCGGTTGATCTGTTTCAGTTTGGTGATGAATTTTGTATTTGTTCTTTAAAACCCCAGAAGTCGAAAACAAGCTATAAAAACCATTCTTTTTTCTCGAAAAAATCGTATCTTTTGATTTTTTTTGAACCCTTTCGGTAGCCTTTTTTTCGTAAAATTGATTGAGGGGTTTGATAGATCTTTAAAATTTGAATCTAGCGACACCAAATTTGTTAAAAACGAATCAAAATTGAGAAAGATATCGAGATTTTTTCGAATCAGATCGGGCGACCTGGATACCAGTCATTCGGGTGGAGAAAACATAGCCCGACCCGGTTGGTCTTCTCCCACGCACAGTAATGGTGTGTGTGGACGCGTGCCCTCGCCTCCAGTGGCTATTTTTTCCCAAAATTTTTCAACTTGCTCCACTTACCCAGTTCTATTTTATGGTATTTTTCTGAAATTTTTTGAATGCTAGAATTTTTTTATTTTTTCGAAGTTTAAAATTAATAAAAATATAGTATAATCCCCAAATTTTTCGTTGAAAATTTTTGTACTTATTCCTAGTATTATTTGGGCATGTGGGGTAATGTGTACTCTTAGTATTATATAGTTATGCACCAAAATTAATTTTGGATGTAATTTATGCATATAATATTATATTATATGATTACTATGGTTAATTTTGTAATTGTTGTGCTAACTGAACCTATGAGAACAATCTTGGAAAATGTTATTAGGCTATTGTCATTCATTTTGTGTAATTGTGAGCTCACCTATCGTGAGACCAATTATTACAAATTGCTGTTGTGATGTTGTTATTAAGCATACATTAGATGCTATGTTAATGATGCACTTACCCTATCGGTTTGTCTTTATCAATATGATTTCTAATGTTTTTGATTAATTCATTGAATTATGTCTTTAAAGTTTTCAATATCTTATCGATATTAGCTTTAGGGCATAGTTTAATGTTTTAGGTGATCTGTGTTGTAATTCGAGACCCTTAGATAGGATTACAATTGCATGAGAATCTAGCTGTGTTTTTTGCGCAATTTTGCTAGTTGGTGATACATTTGCTAAATCTCCCTGCTTTGTATTAATTTCCAGCTTTGAATTCTTTGATTAAGCTGAATGAGACCAATTATGAGGACTGACTTGAATCATTGAATCTTTTTTTGGCAGTTTATAATGTTGATGTTGCTCTCACTGAGGATGAGCCTGCACAACCTACTGTTGAGTCTTTCGCTGCAGATAGAGCTAAATATGATAAGTGGGTTTGTTCTAACAAGGTTTGTTTGATGATCATCAAAGAGAGCATCACGGAAACTAATAATTCCAAAAATTATCTCAAGACTATTGGTGAATAATTTCAGAAGTTTGATAAACTGAAAAGTTTAATTACTTGTCTTTATTGTCTAAGACCAAGTATGATGGTGTGGGTGGTGTTCGTGACCATGTTATGAAGCTTGTGAACTGGTATAATAAGTTGAAGGCCATGAAAGTTGTGTTGGGAGAGGATTATCTGATCTGGCAGGTGTTTGAATCTCTTCCATCTAGGTTTGATGTTCTCAGGACTACTTATCATGCTTAGAAAGATGAATGGAGTATTAATGAGCTGATTTCCATTCTTATTGAAGATAAACATACTATGAAGAAAGGAAAATGTCACAATATTCATCACACTTCTCACAAGAGTGGTGATAAGAAGAAATTTTACAGAAACAAACAAAGTAAGCCTCAATTTAAGAAGAAGGGGAATGATAAATCTACATTACTTTCTGGGCCTGGTGAGAGTTCTGGTGCTAAGCATAAGTCGGCTTTTAATGAAAGCTGCAACTTTTGTAAAAAACATGGGCATAGGCAGTATGACTGTGAGAAGTTTAAGAACTGGTTGGCAAAGAAGAAAGATATACCTCAAATCTTTGTTTGTTTTGAATCAAATCTGATTAATGTTCCTCTTAATTCATGGTGGTTAGACACTGGTGCAACTATTCATGTAACGAACTCATTGCAAGAGTTCAAAAGCAGACGGAAACCAAATAAAGGAGAGTTGACGGTAAAACTAGGAGATGGATTTAGTGTTAATATTGAGCACATAGGAGTAGTTTCCTTGAAGTTAAATAATAGACATGATTTGCTTTTGAAAGATAACGTTTATGTGCCTTCTATGAGAAGGAATTTGATTTTAGTTTCTGTTTTACAAAGTTGTAGATACATTTTCCATATAATCAATAATGGTATTGTTTTGTACTATAATTCTGCTATTGTTGATTCTGTAATTATGCGTGATGGATTGTTTATGCTAATTGCTAATTCTTCTCGTTTTGACCGACCACCTGATGATGTTAATGCTGTCGTTGGAATCAAACGTAGGAGAGTTGTTGAAAAATCTTCTATGTTGTGACATAAATGGTTAGGACATATCTTTAAGGAGAGAATGGAGAGACTGATAAAGGAAACTAATTTGTATGATTTAGATTTCTCTGATTTTGACACTTGTGTTGATTGCCTAAAGGGGAAGTTTACAGCTAAAGTAAGAAAGGAGAAAATGACTATGAATGAGGAATCATTACAGATAATTCACAAAGACATCTGTGAACCCATTACTCCTATTGTCATGGGAGGCTACAGGTACTTCATCACCTTTATTGATGATTTTTCTCAATATGGTTGGATTGAATTGTTGCACAAGAAATCTGAATCCTTGGATGCCTTTAAGTCACTGAACAATGTTATTGAATTGCAACTTGGGAAGCAGATTAAATGTGTAAGATTTGATAGAGGTGGTAATTATTATGGTCAGTATGATGAAATTAAAAGAAACCATGACCCTTTTGCTAGATACTTGCAGGATTGTAGAATTGAGACGCAATATACCATGCCTGACACTTCTCAACAAAATAAGATTACAGAGAGACGAAATCGTACTCTTATAGAGATGATTAGGTGAATACTTAGTCACTCCACCTTACCAGAGTTCTTGTGGGGAGACGCCTTGAGGACTGCTATTTATGTTCTCAATCATGTGCCTAGTAAGTCTATACCAAAGACTCCTTTTGAGCTTGTATCAGGAAAGAAGCCCAGTTTAAAGCATTTCCGTGTTGAGGACAATGTTGTGTTTAAGTGTGGGGGGGTTGGCTTTAGTTACTCTAGGTTATTTGGATTTATGTTGTATTGTGAGGGGCAAATGGGGCACCGTCTAGGTAATTTGGATTTATGCTGTATTGTGAGGGGCAAATGGGGCACCTTCTTGCTCTTGCTTGAACTTGAGAAAATTTTCATGTTAGTTGCATGGTTTACATTAAAACCATAAATTAAAAAAAATTGAAAAAAATTGAATTTTTTTCGACAATTAAACCAATATTTCTTTTTTTTTCTTACATCTTAAGTGTGTTAGCTTTCTTTAGGATTCCCAATCATTGAATGAGTTCGAGTATTATGCGTGAGATTTGATTAATAACGATAAATGTATAAACTTGATGAATGGGTTTTAATGTAGCACTTGAGTTTTCTAGATAGTAGAGTGACCTTGAAACTATGTTGTATTGACTTAATAAATGACCTATGTGAGCTCTTGTGCTTTCAACATTATTCTTTGTTGTGTGCATTCTTTCAATGGTATAATTCTCTAGAAGTTGTTTAATATCTTGATTTAGCATGCTTGCATGAATATGATGAAGGCATCTAGGTTAAACCACTTGAACTTAAAAAGCCAACCTAAAGCATGATTTCCATTAGAAAGCCCTTTCGAGCTTTTATCATTTTCTTTGCTTTCCACATTATTAACTTAGCATTGATCTCATTTTTATACTCTATACCCTATGGCCAAGGTTAGTGGAGAATCTATTTGGCAAAGTTGAAGATGTGAGTTGGTTGACATATTATGACGTGGCAGTAATCCGAATGTTTGGCTATAAAAAAAAAACAACAACAAAAAAGAAGAAAAAAAGAGTTTCTGCAGTAAAAAAAAAGAAAAATGTTTCCCAAGTGTTTTCAATTACATACTTGTCTATGGAAAATCCAAATGGAATGAAAAGAAGTGGAGTTGTTTGTGTTTAATTTGCAGAATTATGTGCCTAGATACATACATGTACATGAGTTCTATGATATTTCGTACATCTCTATTGCCTTTGCTTTAGCCTTCTCTTATCTTTTTTTTACCTCACCTTTAGCCAAGCCCCATTACAACCATTTTAAAGACCTTTATGCGTACTTTGATAGTGTTGTCAAGATTGAAAACCAAGCATATGGTAGAATGTATTCATTGATCGAATTTTGAGAGTTACACATTTGAGCCTAAACAGTTTGAGTGTTGGAGTGTATATTAATGAGATGACTTATTATTTCGATATGACATAGATTTCCTCTAACTCTATTATGATAGATTAGTTCAATTGTTACGTAGAAACTGAGTTCATTGATTTTATGTATTGATCGTGGTAAACTAAGTTCTAGTTATCATACTTGAATTAATTGATATGGTTGGGGATCTGAATTGAATGCTGCATACTTAACTATTTTTCTTCGCATTGCATGTCTTTGTTTTACATCACTTTGTTTTTCAGGTCTTCTGTAGTTCGACTTTTTGTTCTTTTTCTTACTTGAGGTCAAGCAAGAGCTAAGTGTGGAAAATTTGATACACTCATATTTTCATATATGTTTAGGACTTAATTCAGAGTCATTTACATTCATTTTATGTTCATATATGGTTGGTTTATCATGTTTTAGCATTATTCGAGGTCCGTTGACGTAAAATGCATAAATGAAATAAATAGACTTGAATTGCACCGTTTTTGAGTTTCCGACAAACTTGACCTCTAGTCATTGTGGGATTTTTATATCGAGATTGGTTTAGCCAAAAATTTTGAAATTTCATACGTAAATTCTTGACTCATTGATGGATTTTTTGGGACTAATTGCAAATTTTTTGGAGCTGGAATTTAGGAGAAATAAATTAATGAAATTCATGTCATATTTTGGAGCGTCAAAATGACCTGTTGATGATGTTTCGATCAGAACTTTTGACTCAGATGGCGAAATCCCGTGATTCAAGTCTCATATTGAAGATAACTCAAAGAAGAAGTGACTAATAAAATTTGAGCTCCCAAGTCATCACCATTTAATTTTTATACATTATCGAAATTTACCTTGAAAAGTCCATTCCACAACTAGCATCCAAGACAAAACAAAGGATTGCCTCCATTTTATTCAAGACAATGCAGCTCTTATTGACTAGCACACCATGCATTTCACGCAAGTAGCAGTCCACACATTATGCACAACAAGACAACTTCCAAAGCAAGAAAAAAATGCTCTCCATTCTTGACCAGACAAAGCCTTAGCACTTCTCCAGTCAAGCCTCCATTTTTTCACCAACTGCCACACATCCATCACAAGACAAAGCAGCCATCATTCACGCATCACAAGACAAAGCAGCCTCACTTCAGTGTCCATTTTCTAAATAAGCATACACCAACCACCAAACATTCACCAGCCTCCATGCAACAACCGAAAGCTTCACTCTTCACTAAAAAGCCAAGCAGCCTTTATTGACTAACAACTAACCTCCAATAATACCTCTCCAATTATGCAAGCCACGCCACTTACCAGCTGAATATTTCAACAACACATGCATCAAGGTGGAGGAGGATTTTGATAGCTCACATACATCCAAAAAGACTAGCCAAAAAATTATGCTACTCTTCCAAAAATAGAACAAAGGCAGCAGCTCTCCACACTACTCACTTAATGCAGTTGGAAAAATTAAGAACACATTCGACGCATCTCACAAGCATCCCTCCATCAAAACAGATTCATCTCCAACCTTTCATTCACAACCTCCGCGTACCTCCATCAACCAAACAAGCAACAACCAGCTCTTTTTTGCATTCACGTAAGAAAACAGTTTCAAGCTTCCACCATGCTACCCCCATCCAATAGCCATCCACGCGACTCCATCAATGCAGCTTTCATCCATTAGAAGCAAGACAACGTTACTCCCATTTCGGCATAATCTCCACCAACGTAGCAGCCTCCATTCATCGCCAAAGAAGCAATCACGCAAGGAGAGGGGAGAGCTCATTTTATTTTGCTGAATATTTGGAGCTTTGTTCTTAATTTTTATTTGATTCTATTATGAGTTTATTTAGGCTGTATATTTGTGGATTGTTTGGCATGATGATTTGTGGCTAAAACTTTAATTTCTCTTAGGGATTTGATATTTTTGATGATGCTTAATATTAAATTATGCTAGAATCCATGCCTGAATATTCATATGTTTGTTGATTTTTCCTTGGATTTATTTGTTATTCCTTTGGACTATTGAAAAATGTCTTGGTATAAATTCGCCTTTGGGAGAAGGGAGTCTTTGCTAGAAGATTAAAGGAAAATTTGACTAAGATTTTCTTGTGAGTTGGGAGACCTAAGAAATTTAGGAGGTAAAAATTGAAGTTTTGGAACTTAAGAAACTCTAGGAAAAACTTAAGTAAGAGATTACTAAGTGACGTCTAAAGTGGATAAATTAATTCACCTTTGAAAAAAGGGGATTAATTACTCTTAAAATTCACCTACAAGAGTAGAATATTTCAGTTGTGGAAATAGCTAATTTAATATTAAGGTTGACAAAAATATCATTCCCTAAGAGAAAGTCATTCATCTTTGTCGTTAAAACACTTAATTAGCAAATTGTTGCAATCTTTTCTTAAGTAGTTACTGAACCAATTTGTCATATTCATAGTTATTTTGGTCGCATCGAATTTGATAGTTGTTTAGAAATTTATTTAAGTTAATTTTGTTAAAAACAAAGAGATTTTTTTTCTTTACATTAATTTTAATTTTCTAAAATTTCATCCAACTCGATTTCAAATACCGTTAGATAGCGTAGAATTGAATTTTCTCATTATCCCTGTGAACACGACTCGATTCTTACTGAATTATTACTCGCTTCGACAACCGTGCACTTGCGGCGATCAAGTTTTTGAGATAATAATAATAATAAGGAAATGAGAACATAAGGACTCCCTGAAGTGTAGAAGGCTCAGCAACTTGAAATCATAGTTCACAGCTCCAATCTTGCATTCCTAACAAAACAGATAAAAAGTAAATAAGGTACTCAAATGAAAACAATAAAAAGAAATTGAAACAACATAGAACTAAAATAAAAGGATAAGATTGGGGTGCCTCCCCACAGGTGCTATGTTTAACGTCGATAGCTCGACTTAGTCATTTGATCACGGGTCCTTGAGCGAAATGCTTGCAATGTTTCTCAACTCTTGACCATAATAATGATTCAATCTTTGCCCATTCACTTTGAAAGTTCTTCCATCACTTCCCTCAACTTCAATCGCTCCAAAAGGGGTAACATTCTTCACAACAAAGGGGCCCGACCATCTAAAGCGCAATTTACCTGGAAAAAGCTTCAATCTCGAGTTGAAAAGTAAAACTTTCTCTTCTGGAGCAAATTCTTTCCTCATGATGTGTTGGTCATGCCATTTCTTAGTCTTCTCCTTGTAGATTTTGGAGTTTTCATATGCTTCATTTCGAAATTCTTCCAATTCACACAATTGAAGAGACCGATTTTCAACCGATTTTTGCCAATCAAGATTTAACTTCCTAACTGCCCAATAAGCTTTGTGTTCCAACTCTACCAGAAGATGACAAGCTTTTTCAAAACCAAACGATATGGAGACATGCCAATTGGGGTTTTGAAAGCTGTCCTATATGGCCAAAGGGCATCATCAAGTTTGAGAGCCCAATCTTTCCTGTTAGGGTGTACCGGCTTCTCAAGAATGTCCTTGATCTCTCAATTGGATATTTCAGCTTGGCTATTTGATTGTGGGTGGTAAGATAAAGCAACCTTGTGTCGAACTCCATATTTTGTTAAAAGATTACCCATAAGCTTGTTGCAAAAGTGGGTACCTTCATCACTAATAATGGCCCTTGGAGTGCCGAATCTTGTGAAAATATTTTTCTTGAGAAATCTGAGAACAACCTTGGCATCATTTGTTGGTGAAGTTATAGCTTCAACTTATTTTGATACGTAATCCACTGCCAAAAGGATATAGGATTATCCACAAGATTTAGGTAATGGTCCCATGAAATCAATACCCCACAAATCGAAGAGTTCCATCTTAAAAATGGTGGTCAAAGGAAGCTCATGACATCGTGAGATATTACCCATTTGTTGACATCGGTCACACGTCTTAGTGAAAGCATAGTTGTCCTTATGAAGCGTAGGCCAATAGAAACCAGATTGAAGAACTTTTGCTGCTGTTCTTGTTGGGCCAAAGTGACCTCCATATGGTGATGAATGACAATGCTTCAAAATTGCTAAGACTTCATGTAGCCTCCCACTCCCGCAAGACCCAAACCCGATATCAAGGGTGATATCTGAGCCCGTGCCTCACGAGGGTGGTATGCTAGAGCAGTCAAACATTTCAAATACTAGGTAATGCATTTTTCTTTTGGAAAACAATCGAGTGCGCGTAAATCAGTAAACAAGTTGGGCCCATGACACGAACATATTTTCAATCAAAACACTATTTCAGTAATCAAATTACAATACAACATTAATCAATTGGGGCCCTATAAAACAACAGTACTATTTTGCAGAAATACAAATCTTATACAAAACAGAATAACACTAATGCAGACGTGAACTGATCCCGACCTCGAACTCTAACTTGCAAGCGGTAACATACTCCCGTGTGTCTAACGGGGTACTCTTCAATTCCTGAAAGACAATTGCAATGTTGGGTGAGTTTGTGAACTTAGTGAGAAGCCATCATCGATGGTTCACCCAACTCATGTATATCGCAAGTACTACACAGTTTCAGACAATTACACATTCAATATCCTCATTTAACAATTATCAGACAAAAATAGAAGGCATGAAATCCTTTTTCCTATGTTCGCGATTTAATCCATACAAATCAAAGTTGCACACATAATCATTTCCTATTATTTTCTATTTTTATTCTAGGTTGTGACTGAGCGCTTTAACAGTGAACAGTAAACAATAATCGCGTCTTAGGAATACTTTCCACGCGTCAGTAGGGATAGGAGAGCTCTCTGGGTATGCACTAATCCCTTTTGAGCTCGAGGCTCTTTTTCAGTGATAGAGCTTGTAGCTCTCAGTAGCAGCTCCAGTCACAACCATTATTAATCAATCAATTATGGAATCATATGTATATGCAATGCACATGTGACACTTTCCATTTTATTACGTTGTTGTGACCGTGCGCCTGAGTTGTCCCAGTGATGGGCACATTGTGTTGAGCCTGTGGCTCTGAATACATTGGGCCTGAATGCCTTGATACGTTGAGCCAGTGGCTCTGAAATACGTTGGGCACGAAGCCCTGTGCGTTGAGCTTAAAGCTCTGTAATATGTTGGCTGCTCCGGTCACAACTGTCATTATCTGATCATGCCTTTATGCATGAATGCATATGCTCAAATTTCCATTTACAGTCATTTACATTTCAATGCCATTTTCCATTCCTTCGGACCTTCGGTCCGGTATTTCAGTCATATGCATTTACAATTTATTTCATTGATGCATTCATAATCATTTACACACAATAGCACTTCAATAACAAATTCCCAATATTTCGGACACCTATGGTCCGAAATCAATCAAAATCAAATACACATATCCATCCATTATCTCCACATGGCATCAATGCATAATATTAATCACACATAGATTGAGGAATCAACTAGGTTACTCACCTGTACTTCCGAGCTACAGCCTGGAAGTCCCAGCAATATCCGTGAAATATCGATCCATCGGAGCCTCTATAATAGTCAAATAATTTATATTACAAAATGCACGGTCAAAATAATTTGATGATGCACATGCCTTGAATAAAAGATGTACTATGCCTATTCATGACTTTCCCGGTGCTATTTCCCATTTTCCACTTTCTTTTGTCAAATTCTAACTTTTCACTCAATTGCTCAATAATGACTCAATTCCAATTCAATAACATATTACGGAACTCCCCAATTTCAATTCTAATATTCAATCAATTTATCACGTCATACTCGCTGGGGTATTATCTCAAAATCAATATCACTATTCTCTAGATCGAATTCATTCTTTATGCTCAGTTCTAATCTCCAATAGCCTTTCTTTACATTTAGGGACCTCACAATTATACCCCAATTACTAAGAACAATCCTTAGGTTGAATTTCAATCACACTCTTAACTGTCTTTCACTTATTGCGATCCTACTAATTTAAATTAAAGCTTTCATTCTTCACATCAATTGTAGACCTCTTTCTTTAGATCATAACGAGTCAAACATTACCTCAATTGGAGGTCTACACCATTAGCTATGCCTCAAAAACCAAATTAAATTAATTCAGAAAATTCTCCCTCGTCGCGACCTCAAATCATTCGCCGCAGCGTCTTGAAGGCACTAGCCGCGACGTGTGATGTCGCTCGTAGCGGCGAACGTTTTTTTTCTTGGGGCTCACCGCGACGCATGAGAGAGGACTCGTCGCGATGTGAAAAACTCGAGCTCGCCGCGACGTCGAGAGGAGCTCGCCGCGATGTCCAACATTTTAGAGCTCGCCGCGACGTCTTCCTCCCGCTCGCCATGACGAATTAAATATTGATTTGCCGCGGCGAGGCTTCGCGCACGTCGCGACGTGCGAGTCGCAGGTCGTCTTCTTCGATCGATTTTTTGCCTATTCTCTCTCTAAAACCAGTATTAATTCACTCCTAACTACCCCAATCACCATATAAATGCCATAAATGCATCAAACAACATTAGATAACAACATTTAAAACCATATACTTACCAATCGAGCCACAAATCCTCAAATCTCTGAAATTTCTCTAACTCCGTCCACTTTCTCTATCCCCACGGTTAGCTCCCATAATCACACAAAACATCATTTTCCTTAAGCATCAAGCAAGGCTTTGCACAAGGAGGAACAAGCAAGCAAAATCTCGAAGGAAGAATCGAAAATCGTCAAGGAAGAAGAAACGATCGTGCCCTAGGAGAAAAGAATTCATTTCCTTCCAAATTTTGAAACCTAACCTGTTTAAAGATCTTTTCCTCACAATACATTTAGACCTCCTCCTCTTTTTACAAATCATTTCCGGTCCAATTTGTCTCTGAATTTCAATGGCTCGTCATAATAATTCCTAAAATCATATATCTAACTTTCCCATTGCCATTAGACAATTATTTCAATATTATACATTCAGTCGGTCCGCCACTCGAAAATTTTTCGGTCCGGACATTTTCTCCCGAATTTTCCAAAAAAATTCCAAAGAGTCGCTAATAATTGGCAATCACTCAAATACAGTTCCAACTCAATATTCAAACTCAATTATTCCAAAATTCTCAATAAATCATAATCAAATCTAATTATCTCACAAATCACAATTCATATCAAATTCAAAATCATATGCTGGAAAATGTCATGAATGCATGTACCTAAATGTGCATGTGCAAAAGACTCACTCCTCTAAAATTAGAGGCCAAAAGAATGGTCATTCAATAATATGCGGTAAAAATTATAACCCGTCTCAATTTACCAATATAACCTTCCCATCGGTAACGAGATGTTACAATTCTCCCCTCCTAACAAAAATTTCGTCCTCGAAATTTCACATATGATTGATCAGAAAGGCAGGGGGAAAAGAAATATTTTTCTCATTTTTATCATGTTTTTTTCCACTTATTTCACTATCTGTCCAATTCTACCAATTAACTGCAATTCTTTGACATTGTCTTAACTATTTCCTTAAGATTTCTCACAATTCTTCATTTTTTATATCAATAACACATATGTCGGATCATAACAATATTTCCTAATCCTGTCCAAGAAACACTTTGAGAATCCGAATCATCCTTTACTGAAATTCCCAATTCTTAGTTCTATTTACACCACAGTCGCATAAAGGCCACTTTACAATGAATTTAATTTCTCCAATTATACATTTATCTCTATCTATGTGCATCATGGCTGTAGTAATACTGTTCAGAGCATTTCATTTATCGCTTACAAAAAGACATCTCTTCCGCGTTAAATACTAATCTCTTAAGATTCTCATAACCTCGATAACAATCAACTCGACTCATTGTCACTCATTTGGATTTCTTAATCCCTATTATAAATTCATTTCACTATCAACATTGTCTCAACTCAATCATGGCCATCGACTACTTTTAAGCCCTGATCATTTACTGCAAGACCCCTTATACACATTTCGAATGGTGTCACCAATATAACGATTATTATGTCCATAATCAATCTGAATTATACATTGATCTCATGTCCATATGAACTCCAAAAATACCCGTTTTACATTTTTTTCCAACAGTCAAGGCTGGTGGTTATTCACATTATAATCATTCGATTTTTCATTCTAAACCATCAATTACTTTTCGATGTGCTCTTACTATAGCATAAGACTTTGACTGGTTCTTGAATTTTTCTCTAATAATGTCTCTAGTCCGTACTACACAAATTTCTTTGTCGAACTATACATATCACTTTCCTTAACAATTGGGGTTATTTTCAATTCCTTGATAAGGCTCACAAATTTCAAACACCTTAATTTGGTCTTTGCCAATCCTTTTTATACACATCTGCTTTGGAATTCCGATAACAATAATACTTTCTTTTTGCCCCTTGCTAGCTCGACTATTAACACTCAACAATAATACCCTAGATTTAATAACCTTATCGCCCAATTTTTCTCTATTGAGTTCCTGTTCAATCCATTTAATTGCATCACTATCTTAACCTTGCGACTACTCGATCGCTTATCCTTTTCCAAATCATTCAAATTCCTGAAATATCTCGATCATTATTGATTTGCATATCCATGGATATATCCATAAACGTTGCTGTACAATTACTGTCTCCAAGCTTGTAAAGCAATACTCAGTACAACAAATTTCAGATCATCAATCACAATACAGCCCACAAAGTTAAATATGTCCCTAGGTACATAAAATCATTTTACACAATTTCAATAGATTGCATCATAACCTTTACTAGGACACTTCATTATATATTGCAAAATCTCCAAGTGTCTCTTTTACAATCATCAGTCATACTATTCACACGTTTTTCCTCAAACATTTTTATCAAAGCTAAAGCCAGAACATCTTTAACAATATCTAGACGTATCCAGCATTCAGTTAGTCCTAATAAACTCCAAATCCCGTATACATATATTCCTTGTAATTTTGCATTTTATCAACACCTCTATCATCATTAAGTCTCCCAATGTGCTATATTCGTATACTAATTCATCCTCTTACTTATTTGGTCAACTAAGATTCATTCTTATGAAACTTGCATGATAACCAATTTCCTCAACAGTGCCAATTTATCTACTTCTTTTTTTTCAAATACATTCAATTGATCATCTATGCTTATAGTCATTACCCACTCTAAATACAATTGAGACATTTTACTCTTCGGTAGTATAATAAACTCCTTATACCCATGATCAATTCGTATAATTCTCTAATTATCGATTGTCTCCAATGAGGAACAATTTTCTTATAACTTTCTCAGTTTCATCATAACATATTCTGACACATGTTCCTTTACCCTAGTTCTCCACATAATCCAATTTATTGCCATCATTACAAACTGGGTTGATGACACATTCATCATATCAAATTTGTACCTTCAGAACATAATTACACAAAATATACACGAACCTATATTCTTCTCATACTCGAAATTAATATTTCCTTAATGTTCAGTAATTCTCTTCATAATCGGGTTCATCTCCTCAACATAATGTACACTCTTTCAGTAGCATATTTTATCTCTTACACTTAAGTCTCCGCTAGCATTAGGATTCCAAAAATTAACTTTTACTTCATTTCAAATTTATCTCTTCAATGATTACTCTCAAATCAAATTATCAGATCAACTAAACCTTATCAATCATTAATACTGTTCATAAAACTTTATCAATCAACTATTTTTCATCACTATATATCAGTCATTCTTAATACCTCGAGAAGATCAATTTCACCTCCGCTTAATATCCCAATAAAAGCAGTTCATGCCAAGCCTTACAAGATCAGAACATCCCTTATAATGAGGCTCTGTAGGGCATTTAAACAATTTCGTTTACTTTAATATCTTGGTATACATCGCTATAATCATCACATCTTATCTGAAAATATATTCACATCAATTTACCCATTAGTAGCCTATACTACTAAGAACACTTTAATCCTATTAATTCTAGATAACCTTTCTCTTTTTGGTACCAGTTCTCAATCATGGGGACTTTGCTATACTCATGTCCCTCTTTTATTCCCTCAAGCTCATTACCTATGCTAACATCATTAACAGTTTCACTTCTTTCCCAATTGATCATCATAAGTACTTCCACTTCTTATTCTAACTCATATTGGATTCTTATAGTAATCTATAAGAATAGGACCAACAATTATCCACTAACTCATTAATTGCTTCCCATAATCAGGTAGGCATGTACTTAGGCAAATCAACTAAACCCGAACAACTTTTTCATTTATCAATATCATTGTCTTACCTTTCAATTTTTCCATTATTGCATCATACTCATGTATTTTCACACTCAAATCAATATCATAGATATACAATCACTCTTGATTTCTCACTAACATGATTGATTCACAGTCATAAATCATTATTCATAACTCTCGTCGCGGTAATCAATCCCAATTGTAACTTCTCTATATCATAGAACACTTTATTTTCACCCACTTTATACACTTGAACTCTTGCCATTTCTATCATATTTCTATTTTCCTCTATCAATCCACAACCATAACTTCATTTCTATCCCACATTTAAGGATATACCTCAATGTAACACTTATATCCACTAATACCAATACACTTAATCTTCTTTGGTCCAATCGGACCATATACCTTTTTCTCATTTCACGGCGTCCACAACTTCCTTTTTATCACATTCTAACACATTATCATTTTCCTTTCTATTCTAACCGCTTAAACGACTGAGACATACTCATGCATGTGAATCATATACTAAACTGGGGATCAGTTGTTACTGTCTGCCGTGACATGACTTAAATGCATGTAACTTGACCCATATTTCAGAATGTCCATGTAAGATTGTACTTCTGGGCTCTGATACCACAAATGTAGCCTCCCACTCCCGCAAGACCCAAACCCGATATCAAGGGTGATATCCGAGCCCGTGCCTCACGAGGGTGGTATGCTAGAGCAGTCAAACAATTCAAATACTCGGTAATGCATTTTTCTTTTGGAAAACAATCGAGTGCGCTTAAATCAGTAAACAAGTTGGGCCCACGACACTAACATATTTTCAATCAAAACACTATTTCAGTAATCAAATTACAATACAACATTAATCAATTGGGGCCCTCTAAAACAATAGTACTACTTTGCGGAAATACAAATCTTATACAAAACAGAATAACACTAATGCAGACGTGAACTGATCCCGACCTCGAACTCTAACTTGCAAGCGGTAACATACTTCCGTGTGTCTAACGGGGTACTCTTCAATTCCTGAAAAAATAATTGTAATGTTGGGTGAGTTTGCGAACTCAGTGAGAAGCCATCATCGATGGTTCACCCAACTCATGCATATCGCAAGTACTACACAGTTTCAGACAATTACACATTCAATATCCTCCTATAACAATTATCAGACAAAAATAGAAGGCATGAAATCCTTTTTCCTATGTTCGCGATTTAATCCATACACATCAAAGTTGCACACATAATCATTTCCTATTATTTTCCATTTTTATTATGGGTTGTGACTGAGCGCTTTAACAGTGAACAGTAAACAGTAATCGCGTCTTAGGAAGTAGGAGAGCCCTCTGGGTATGCACTACTTTCCACTCGTCAGTAGGGATAGGAGAGCCCTCTAGGTATGCACTAATCCCTTTTGAGCTCGAGGTTCTTTTTCAGTGATAGAGCTTGTAGCTCTCAGTAGCAGCTCCAGTCATAACCATTATTAATCAATCAATTATGGAATCATATGTATATGCAATGCACATGTGACACTTTCCATTTTATTACGTTTTTGTGATCGTGCGCCTGAACTGTCCCAGTGATGGCACATTGCGTTGAGCCTGTGGCTCTGAATACATTGGGCCTGAATGCCCTGATACGTTGAGCCAGTGGCTCTGAAATACGTTGGGCACGAAGCCCTGTGCGTTGAGCTTAAAGCTACATGTCGTTGGGCGCCGGTCTGGCTGTCATTATCTGATCATGTCTTTATGCATGAATGCATATGCTCAAATTTCCATTTACAGTCATTTACATTTCAATGCCATTTCCCATTTCTTCGGACCTTTGGTCCGGTATTTCAGTCATATGCATTTACAATTTATTTCATTGATGCATTCATAATCATTTACACACAATAGCACTTCAATAACAAATTCCCAATATTTCGGACACCCATGATCCGAAATCAATCAAAATCAAATACACATATCCATCCATTATCTCCACATGGCATCAATGCATAATATTAATCACACATAGATTGAGGAACCAACTAGGTTACTCACCTATACTTCCGAGCTACATCCTGGAAGTCCCAGCAATATCCCTAGAATATCGATCCATCGGAGCCTCAATAACAGTCAAATAATTTCCATTACAAAATGCACAGTCAAAATAATTTGATGATGCACATGCCTTGAATAAAAGATGTACTATGCCTATTCATGACTTTCCCGGTGCTATTTCCCATTTTTCACTTTCTTTTGTCAAATTCTAACTTTTCACTCAATTGCTCAATAATGACTCAATTCCAATTCAATAACATATTACGGAACTCCCTAATTTCAATTCTAATATTCAATCAATTTATCACGTCATACTCGCTAGGGTATTATCTCAAAATCAATATCACTATTCTCTAGATCGAATTCATTCTTTATGCTCAGTTCTAATCTCCAATAGCCTTTCTTTACATTTAGGGACCTCACAATTATACCCCAATTACCAAGAACGATCCTTAGGTTGAATTTCAATCACACTCTTAACTGTCTTTCACTTATTGCGATCCTACTAATTTAAATTCAAACTTTCATTCTTCACATCAATTGTAGACCTCTTTCCTTAGATCATAACGAGTCAAACATTACCTTAATTGGAGGTCTACACCATTAGATATGCCTCAAAAACCAAATTAAATCAATTCAGAAAATTCTCCCTCGTCACGACCTCAAATCATTCGTCGCGGCGTCTTGAAGGCGCTCGCCGCGACGTGTGATGTCGCTCGCAACGACGAATGTTTTTTTCTTGGGGCTCGCCGCGACGCATGAGAGAGGACTCGTCGCGACGTGGAAAACTCGAGCTCGCCGCGACGTCCAACATTTTAGAGCTCGCCGCGATGTCTTCCTCCCGCTCGCCGTGACGAATTAAATATTGATTCGCCGCGGCGAGGCTTCTCGCACGTCGCGACGTGCGAGTCGCAGGTCGTCTTCTCCGATCGATTTTTCGCCTATTCTCTCTCTAAAACCATTATTAATTCACTCCTAACTACCCCAATCACCATATAAATGCCATAAATGCATCAAACAACATTAGATAACAACATTTAAAACCATATACTTACCAATCGAGCCACAAATCCTCAAATCTCTGAAATTTCTCTAATTCCGTCCACTTTCTCTATCCCCACGGTTAGCTCCCATAATCACACAAAACATCATTTTCCTTAAGCATCAAGCAAGGCTTTGCACAAGGAGGAACAAGCAAGCCAAATCTCGAAGGAAGAATCGAAAATCACCAAGGAAGAAGAAACGATCGTGCCCTAGGAGAAAAGAATTCATTTCCTTCCAAATTTTGAAACCTAACCTATTTAATGATCTTTTCCTCACAATACATTTAGACCTCCTCCTCTTTTCACAAATCATTTTCGGTCCAATTTGTCTCCGAATTTCAATGGCTCGTCATAATAATTCCTAAAATCATATATCTAACTTTCCCATTGCCTTTAGACAATTTTTTCAATATTATACATTCAGTCGGTCCACCACTTGGAAAATTTTCGATCCGGACATTTTCTCCCGAATTTTCCAGAAAAATTTCAAAGAGTCGCTAACAATTGGCAATCACTCAAATACAGTTCCAACTCAATATTCAAACTCAATTATTCCAAAATTTCCAATAAATCATAACCAAATCTAATTATCTCACAAATCACAATTCATATCAAATTCAAAATCATATGCCGGAAAATATCATGAATACATGTACCTAAATGTGCATGTGCAAAAGACACACTCCTCTAAAATTAGAGGCCAAAAGAATGGTCAGTCAATAATATGCGGTAAAAATCCTAACCCGTCTCAATTTACCAATATAACCTTCCCATCGGTGACGGGATGTTACACTTCATCCTCAAGGATACATCTTCGAATCACTTGATCAGGACCTCTCTTGAACAGTAAAAGCTCATCCTATAGATAACTTTTTGCGTCAAATAGGAACTTTTTCTTTTGGGATGGATTTAAATCCGGAGGAATCAAACCTATAGCTAAATAATTCACCACATCGGCAAACTATGGAAGCTTTTCATTGACTCTAAATAACTGCTCATCTGCGAAAGTCTCTTCGATAGGTGTTGGTGGCTTTGATTCCTCAAGCTCTAATCGAGATAGATGGTCGGCAACTGCATTTTTGTCCCCTTTTTATCCTTGATCTCCACATCAAACTCTTGCAAAAGTAACACCCATCGAATGAGTCGTGGCTTGGCATCTTTCTTTGCAAACAAATATCGGATTGTCGCATGATCTGTGAAAACCACTGTAACACCCCACTCCCGCAAGACCCGAACCCGACATCGATGGTGATATCCGAGTTCGTACCTCGGGAGGGTGACGTGCTACATCACTCAGTCCAAAAACTCAGTATAAAATTTTCTCCTCTCTTTTTTTTTGAACCATTCATTAACGCGGCATAAACAGTAAGAAACTTGAGCCCATGTTCACAATTAATCATTTTCATTTATTACAGTGATCCAATAATAATTTACAATCAGTCAATGTGTAAAACAATAAAACCACAATGGGCTCATTATAATACAAAGCATTATTGCACAATGATTACAGAATACAATTCGATAAGATACTAATGCGAACCTGAATCGATCCAGACCTCATCTTTCACTTGCATACAAGTACTCCGTGTCAAGCGGGTATTCTTCAAGACCTAAAAATAGATGCAAATTTTGGGTGAGTTTTGCGAACTTCGGTGAGAACCATCATCGATGGTTCACCCAATTCATGCATTACGCGAATAGCGTACGAATATCACAATTGCACATTCCAGAATATCATATGGCAATTTATAGATTTTCACAAAAGCATAATCAGAAAGATTTCAAAGCAGTATCACATAGATGCAAGGCATGTTGTCTCTTTCCTAATCCAAAGTCAATTCAGTGCATACTTACTTAAATACATGACATTTTCCATTTCATTTCAGTGATTCAATACTTTTCTCAATTCACAGTACAATCAAATACATGCATAACATTTTTCTATTATTTCCCATTTCGATTACGTGTTGTTGGATCGCTTTGTCTTGTCTAATCCGGCGATTAATCAGTGGGCCTATGGCTCTGAACTGTCCCTTTTCGGGCTCATTAAGCGTTGAGCATAAAGCTCTGAACTGTCCCTTTCGGGCTCATTAAACTTTGAGCATAAAGCTCTGAACTGTCCCTTTCGGGCTCATTAATCGTTGAGCATATAGCTCTCGGTGGCGACTCCGATCACATTGTTATCAATTAACCAGGTATAGAATTCATTTATCACAATTCTATAATATCACATTGGAAGTCAAGTCCAATTTATCGAAACAGACAATTCATTCTCAATTATTCTCAATAATTCACAGTCACGGACTATCACATTGAAAGCATAAAAGTTTCTCAATCACAGACAATTAACACTCGGACCTTTGGTTCGAGATCTCAAACGTAATCAATCACAAACAGTTACACACAAATAGCACTTCAGTAACAAGTTTTCAATACTTCGAACACCTATGGTCCGAAATCAATCAAAATCAAACACACATAAGCCCTTCATTATCTCCACAAGGCATAACCACATATTTTTTTTATCACATATAGATTGAGGAACCAACTAGGTTACTCACCTGTACTTCCGAGCTAATACCTGGAAGTCTCAGTGACGTCGGTAGATCGACGCTCCAAATGTGCCTCTATACCAGTTCCAGTATGCAATGATTACCAAAATCCAAATCAGAATTATTTCAGAATGCACATGTAGCGCTTAAAATGTGTACAATGCATGTTCATGATTTTCCCGACCCTAAATCCAAATTTTTAATCACAAAAATCCGTTTAAAAATTAGAATTTTATCGGCACTGACGGTACTCAATTCGGACCTCTATAGATCCAAAAATAAATAAAACAGTGATCAGAAAATAATAAACCGGACCCACGTCAATTTTCCGTCCAAAAGTTCCCAATTTCTAAAAAAATGAAATTCAATATTTTACAAATTCGATGCCTCAAGAATCAGGTCAATTGGACGTCGGACGGAAAAGTTATACATCAAAGAAATCAGAAATCCAAAATTAAAACAAAAATCACATATATATACATTTCTCCTTTTTGGCTCGCGAGGGCAAGCTGTCGCCCTTGCGAGTTTATGCGACTACTCGCTCATGCGAGGCGAGGCGTCGCCCTCATGGCGAGGTTCCAAATGCTTTCTCCCCTTTTCTTCTTTTTCCAAACCAAACTTCAATCATTCATAACTCTTCCCACACAATTCAGAAAATTACAAATCATATTTCGTTGGAAAGATTAAGAAAAACTCAACAAGTTTCATGTAGAACACAAAAATCAATTTCACCCCTAAGGGTGACAAAAATCCAGTCAAAGCCACTGCCTACTCAAAACCTCTCAAAACAGTGCAGTACTTTACAAATTCAGTAACCTTTATTATATTCAGTCAAAAATTACACAATAAATATGCTCAGGAAGATCACAATGTGATCTACAACTTTCATGAACAATATGAAATCAAATTCAATGGCTAACTAGGTCAAATAATTCAGTGAATGCTGCTGCCCCTGAAAGTACTCAATCTGGACAGTAATGTTCTATCAAGCATAAATCCCTGTACACAAGTCAAAAAAATCACTACCTTATACCACTGGAAAGATAAAACCACATACTTCAAGTTTCATGAAGAGCTTAAGAGCCAATTCCATCTCTAACCAATTCAAAACTGCCAAACAAGTGACTGATCAGGGCAGAAGTTAAAAACCTAATGCAGGTTCCATTTTTGAAAACTCATAACTCCCAAATCTGATCTCCAAAAATCACATGCTATATACCATTTTCAAGTTAATTTCTTCCTTTACAACTATTCAGAAGATCACTCAAGCTAAATCAATTCACAGAAATTTCTAAAATTGCTTCCAATCAGAATGCTCACAAATCTGACACTTAGGCTAGGTTTCACCACAATGTACAAAATCAGTCAATAGTTAACAACTCATAACTCCCTATACATAGGGAAAATGTTTTTCAAACTTTCCATACCTCTAATTAACACATAACTTTACATTTCTTCTTTTATAACCATGGTCTAATTCGGTCATTAAGGACATTCAAATCTTCCATTAACAATCAGCTTTAACATGCAGTCACAGATTGGACCCTATATGACTAAAAACCTTATAACTCATTCATTTCACATCCAATTAAGGTGATTCAAAGTTTCATTTTTCATAAACTCATATGGCTATCACATATCCAAAGCCGGTTCGAAAATAATATAAATTGGATTTATTGTGATTTTTACACACCTGACCTATTTCTGTTCTCTTCTGTATCACTAAGGTTAGGAACAATCTTCACTTATTTGGACATAACTAGCAGAATCCTTATCAAATTAAAATTTCCTTTATACAGATCTTAAATGACACATTTTGGAACATTTCTTAAGAAGAACTCATCATCCAATTCCAACTCTAAGGTCCTTAAACAATTAACTTTCAGGTCTTAGTTCAATCTCGCTAGTGTTCTGAACCCGATTCAATTAGGGGCCTATTACTCTCATTTGGCTCACCCTAAAATCGTGGAAATATTCATGGAGATAGTAGACCTCTATTTATACAACTTCTATGTTTTGAGTTTCTTTAGATTCGAACGTTAAAGGGCTCAAAAAAATTAGACAAGTGGAGCCACGAATCTGTCTTTGCAATCTCAAACCATCCCAACTCAAGTTAATCATCATTTTTGTTCAACTTAGCCATGCAATTAACCTTAAGTAACATCACAAGTAACTATAAATCCATCATAAAAACATATGATTTACCTTAAGCAAGCTTCCCCTCTCCTAGACTTCACAAGCTCACAACCCTCATCATCACTTTGCAAGGAAAGCTAGGTTAAACTCTTAGAAGCAAGATGAACAAATGGAGAAGAGTAGCACTTTCGGATGATAAGAAGTTTTTTAACTTTCATGGTGAGTTTTTTTAAGTCTTTCAAGAAGCAAGAGTCGTGGATGAATGGAGAAACATTAAATGAATGAAAGATGAGTCACCTAATAAGAGAAAAGACAAAACAAGAAAATGACAAAACATGTAATAGGATTTCTTAAGAAATCCTAATGAAATTTGACCCAATCAATTCCAATGGCCCTCATTTCAATCCCAAAATAATATACCCAATATTGTAGTGTCATTGGATAGAAATTTTAGCTCTAGAAAATCAACAGGTTCGCCACTTGGCGATTTGTCCGATCCGGGAATTTTCTCCGGAAAAATCCAGAAAAATTCCTAAAAATCTCTTAAAATATAAAACACACTCTGGATCAGTCAAAATAATTTTTCAAACACAGTAACCACGTTAATCACAATAAAATTGCCTTAGGCACAAAAACTGGGAATGTCATGTATGCATGTACAGTAATTTCATGTGCACAAATGATACTGTGTCTCAATCCTATTATGCATGAACAGTCCTCAGTCATTCCAATCCATCTCATCCCATGTCAAATTTACGATTTTACCCTTCCTGTCGGGGGTGGGATGTTACAATTACAGCCTTGGATCCAATGATATATAACCGAAATTTGTCCAAAGCAAACACAACTGCCAACATTTCCTTCTCTGTAGTAGTGTAATTTTTCTGGGTATCATCCAAAGTCCGGCTGGAGTAGTAGATAACCTTGAACACTTTCTCTCGCCTTTGGCCTAAAACTGCTCCTACTACAAAGTCACTCGCATCACACATAATTTCAAACGGTTGTTGTCAATCAGGTGTGATAATCACGGGAGCTGAAATCAACTTTTTCTTGATCAACTCAAAAGCCTGTAAGCATTTCTCATTGAACTCAAATTTCACATCCTTCTCCAAAAGATTGCAAAGGGGTTTGGCGATCTTAGAGAAGTCTTTGGTGAATCTCCGGTAAAACCCTGCATGTCCAAGGAAACTACGGATACCCTTTACATTTGTCAGTGGAGGAAGCTTTTTAATGGCTGCTGTTTTGACTCGGTCCACTTCAATACCATGAGCAGACACTTTGTGACCTAACACAATTCCTTCCCTTATCATAAAATGACGTTTCTCCCAATTGAGCACCAAGTTAGTATCCTGACATCTTTTCAACAATAAAGACAGATTATGTAAGCACTTATCAAATGAATCACCAAAAACAAAAAAATCATCCATAAAGACTTCCATGAAATTCTCAACCATATCTGAAAAGATAGCCATCATGCAACGTTGAAATGTAATTGGAGCATTGCAAAGACCAAAAGGCATGCGCCTAAATGCAAATGTGCCAAAAGGACAAGTGAATGTGGTCTTTTCTTGATCTTCAGGTGCTATGGCTATTTGGTTATATCCTGAGTACCCATCTAGAAAATAATAAAATGCATGCCCAGCAAGTCTATCCAACATCTGATCTATGAATGGCAAAGGAAAATGGTCCTTCCTAGTGGCTTTGTTCAACTTCCTATAATCCATGCAAACTATCCATCCAGTGATTGTCCTAGTGGAAATAGTCTCATTGTTAGCATCTTTAACTACAGTAAATCCACCTTTTTTAGGAACAACCTAAGTAGGACTAACCCATGGACTATCAGAAATTGGGTAAATGATTCCAGCTTTAAGCCACTTCTGAATTTCGTTCCTAACCACTTCCTTCATTACTGAGTTCAATCTTCTTTGAGGCTCAATGCTAGGGGTGAATGACTCCTCCATCAAAATTTTATGCATTACAATAGAAGGACTAATTTCTTTAATGTCTGAAATTGACCAACCTAATGCATTTTTTAACTCCCTTAACACCCTAAGAAATTTTTCTTCTTCTAAATGAGTCAATGAAGATGAAATAATGATAGAAAAAGTATGATTAACACCTAAGAATGCATATTTTAAATTTTCAGGCAAGGGTTTCAAATCAATCAATGGGTGCACATCTTTCACATCGCCAACAACATCAACATTATTCACACAGAACAAAGGCTCAGGTAGATCAAAATTTTTCAAGCATTCAAAAGAATCCAATACCTTCATAAAACCAGCATCATCATCATCCAATCATCTTTGACAAATATACCTTCTAAACATGTCAGTAATGGGTCTTTAGAGATAATGGAAGGAAAAGATGTTACCACACAAGAGGATATGACATCCACTCAGTTGCAAGTCTGTGTATCACTTGGATGTTTGAGCGATCTGTACATGTTGAACTTCACCTTCTCGCCATTTACATGCAAGGTTAGTTCCCCTTGTTACACGTCAATCATTGCACCTCCAGTAGCCAAGAATGGTCGCCCAAGGATGATAGGGATCTCCTTGTCTTCTTCCATATCAAGAACCACAAAGTCTGTTGGGAGAAAAAATTTGTCAACACGAACAAGAACATCTTCTACAATACCTCGAGGATAAGTGAGAGAGCGGTTGGCTAGTTGGAGGCAAATTGTCGATGACTTGACTTCTCCTAATCCCAACTTTTGGAAGATGGAAAGAGGCATGAGATTTATGCTTGCCCCCAAATCGCAAAGCATTTTACCAAAATGTGTGTTACCGATCTCACACGGAATTGTGAAGCTTCCCGAATCTTTCAGCTTCTGTGGTAACTTTCTTTGCAAGACTGCACTACACTCCTCAGTCATCAATACAGTCTCATAGTCTCCAAATCTCCTCTTTTTGGTAACAATGTCCTTGATGAATTTTGTGTAATTCGGTACTTGCTCAATCGCTTCAATCAAGGGAATGTTAATCTCAATTTTCTTAAAAATTTCAAGGAATTTTGCAAATTGATCTTTGATTTTCTTCCGTTGAAATCTTTGAGGATATGGCAGCTTGGGGATGAGTTTTGTTTGCAGTTCCCCTTCCAATTTCTTCTCCGAACTAACTTCCTTCTCAACTTGTTTAGGTGAACTTGCTTTTTCACAAGTATTCTTTCCTTCGTTCTGGTTGGATTTAGTGGAGCTCTGATCTTTAGGATTTACTTCCTCCAATTCTTTTCCACTTCGAAGAACAATAGCCTTGCACTGCTCTCTTGGGTTAGTTTCAGTATTACTTGGAAATGTCATTTGATTCAAATTCCCAACAGCATTTGCAAGTTGTCCCAATTGAACTTCCAAACCCTTCACTGAAGTCCCAATACTGGTTACTTGCATCTTTAGCTCATCCATCTCCTTCTCGTTCTTATGGAAACAATTTCTTGTCTCAGTTACAAACGTGCCAATCATTTCTTTCAAGGAAGGTTTCCGTTCTGCCAATGGTGGTCCATATCCAGGTGGGTGGGTCCTTTGAATACCATAGTTATATTGCTCCTTGGAGTTGTAGCCTTGACCATATTGATTTCCCATTGGCTGTGACTTAAATCCCAAGTTCCTTTGGTTAACAAATTGAGCTTGTTCCACCCCCTCATCATTGGTGTAGAATGAATGACTAGTAGCTGCCACCTGCTCATTATGTCTTTCCTTTGACATGAATTTTGAAAATTGAGTTACTTGATCCACTTCTAGAATTCCTCTCTTTCCAATGGTTCTCTCGGAGGGTCATTGGTAATTGTTTGAAGCCATATCTTCCAGTAATGCACATGCTTCTTGAGATGTTTTTCTCATAAGAGTACCACCTGCTGCTGCATCTACAATGGTTCGAGTCTGGCCATTCAACCCGTTGTAGAACATTTCCACTTTACCCACTCTTGGTATCCGTGATGTGGACACTTTCTCAAAAGATCTTTGTACCTTTCTCAAGCTTCATGCAATGGTTCCAAATTATGTTGTCTAAATGTACTGATCTCTGCTCTTAATTTCGCAGCTTTTCTAGGTGGGAAAATTTTAATCAAGAACTATTGTGCCACCTCTTGCCAAGTTCGCATTCTATCAGCAGAAATTGAATGAAGCCAATTCTTTGCTTTGTCTCGAAGAGAAAATGGGAACAAAGTGAGCCTAATGTCATCTTGCGTTGCCCCTTCAATCTTGATAGTGTCACATAATTCTTGAAAACTTGCAAGATGATCATTTGGATCTTCCATTGGTGCTCCAGCAAATTGATTTGTCTAAACCAAATTGATGAGTCCAGGTGAAATATGAAAATTTTGAGCACGAACATTTGGCCTTTGGATACCGTGATAATTGTCTACCACTGTAGGCTGGAAGTATTCCCTGATAAGACGTTGTTGTATCTGTTCCTGTTCATTTCCATTATCTCATCTTCCATTTCCTCCAATCAAATTAGCTACACCAAGTCTGACCTCTAACTGAGCTAATCTTTGAGCCATTTCATCTTTCTCTCTTTGAATTCTCTGAAGTTCTTCTGCATGATGTTCCATTTTCTTTTGCCGACGAATTGACTTTACTATTCTTTCTAACTCTGGGTCAAACTATCTTTCTTGCCCTCTAGTGGTTCGGGGTATACAATCCTCTAACACAAAAGTTGTGCAAGAAAATTAAAAAAATATTTTACTCTAGGGGTAAAAAGAAAACCAACAAGTAAAAATCAAACTAGTTATAGAATCAAACATTCAAACATTCATCACCGGCAACGGCGCCAAAAACTTGTTCGTGAACCGCAAGTGCACGGTTGTCGAAGCGAGTAATAATTCAGTAAGAGCCGAGTCGTGTCCACAGGGATTATGAGAAAATTCAATTCTATGCTAGCTAACGTTATTTGAAATCGAGTTGGATGAAATTTTAGATAATTAAAATTAATGTAAAGAAAAAAAATCTTTTTTTTAACAAAATTAACTTAAATAAATTTCTAAATAACTACCAAATTCGATGCGACCAAAATAACTATGAATATGACAAATTAGTTCAGTAACTACTTAAGAAAATATTGCAACAATTTGCTAATTAAATGTTTTAACGACAAAGATGAATGACTTTCTCTTAGGGAATGATATTTTTGTCAACCTTAATATTAAATTAACTATTTTCCACAACTGAAATATTCTAATCTTGTAGGTGAATTTTAAGAGTAATTAATCCCCTTTTTCCAAACGTGAATTAATTTATCCACTCTAGACGTCACTTAGTAATCCCTTACTTAAGTTTTTCCCAAAGTTTCTTAAGTTCCAAAACTTCAATTTTCACCTCCTAAGTTTCTTGGGTCTCCCAGCTCACAAGAAAATCTTAGTCAAATTTTTCTTTAATCTTCTAGCAAAAACTCCCTTCTCCCAAAGGCAAATTTATACCAAGATATTTTCCAATAGTCCAAAGGAATAACAAATAAATCCAAGGAAAAATCAGCAAGCATATGAATATTTGGGCATGGATTCTAGCAAAATTTAATATTAAAGCATCATCAAAGATATCAAATCCCTAAGAGAAATTAAAGTTTTATCCACAAATCATCATACCAAACAATCCACAAACATACAGCCTAAATAAACTCATTACAGAATCAAATAAAAATTAAGAACAAAGCTCCAAATATTCAGCAAAATAAAATGAGCTCTCCCGTCTCCTTACGTGGTTGCTTCCTTGGCGATGAATAGAGGCTGCTACGTTGGTGGAGATTATGCCAAAATGGGAGCAACATTGTCTTGTTTCTAATGGATGAAAGCTGCATTGATGGAGTTGCGTGGATGGCTATTGGATGGGGGTAACATGGTGGAAGCTTGAAGTTGTTTTCTTACGTGAATGCAAAGAAGAGCTGGTTTGTAACATCTCACCCCCTACTGGAAGGGTAAAATAGGAAATTTGTCATAGGATGAGATTGAGAGGGATTAATTAGTACTGTTCATGCATAATAGGATTGGTCCACAGTCACATTTGTGCACATGAAATTACTGTGCATGCATACATGATATTCCCGGTTTGCGTGCCTAAGACAATTTTATTGGGATTAACGTGGTTAATGGGTTTGAAAAATTATTCTAAGTGCGCCATAAATTGTTTTCTATTTTATGGAAATTATAGGAATTTTTCTGGATTTTTCCGGAGAAAATTCCCGGACCGAAAAAATTACCAATTGGTGAACCGGTCGATTTTCGGTAGCGAAAATTTCTACCCAATGGCACTGTAATATTGGGTATATTATTTTGAAATTAAAATTAGGGTCAATTGAGTTGATTGGGTTAGTTTTTGATCTGGATTAAAGAATTATTAAGTTGACTTTTCATTAAAATCATAAACAAATCACCTTTGGCCACCTTATACCTTCATTTAATGCTCCTTCTTTGTGCCTATCGGTTTTGGCCTTATTAATTCAAGAAAAGAGCAAGTGGATGGGTTGTGAACTCATCCGAAAACATCCTTTCTCTTTTTGCCTATCCTCCATCGATTTTCTCCTTCTCCATTATCATTGATTTTTGCTTCTTTCTTCACCTTCCTCCAAACTACTTCATGCTTATTGCCTTACCATCATGATGAGTTCTTGTTGGAGGTTAGAAGAAATGGTTAGAAGGCATAGTTAAGCAAAGAGTTGAAAAGAAGAGAAGGTTGGAAAAACTAATAGGTAAGTGTTTAAATTAAGCCTTATATGATGTTTTAATGATGTCTCTATTAGGAATTGAATGCCATGGTCGTTAGGAGCTTTTAATGGGAGGGCTAGTGTATTTATTATGATGATGGATGCATTAAATTGATGTCAATTATGGCTTGAATTAATGGGTATAAGGTTAGGGTTGGTTATGAATTGAAAGTAGGATGATTGATGCATGGTTTTAACTTGATTTTGATGGCATATTGATCATTGATTTTACTTGGAAATGAAGAAGTGAGTGCTGCCAATTTTTGTGTATTAGCCCTAGTACATGTATGAATGGTATAAGAACTGATTTGTGTTCCTTTGGATGTTTCATGATGTGTTAAAGGCATTGGAAATGATAGAAACTAAGATTGGACCAAATCTGGAAATTTAGGGTTTTACTCGATTGTACTGTTTTGATCATAACTCATTGTATAGGAATGTAAATGAGGTGAGGTTTGTGGCTACTTAAACTTTGGGATGTTAGCTACATATTTGTGTGAAATAGGTGTTGTCAAATTGTAACTCTAAGAGGTTGAAATTTGGCTTGGAAAGTTACTGTTTTGACTTAGGTAAACAGTATCCGGATTAATAACCTGATTGTTTTGATGATTTTTCTAAATTAATTGAGAAGGAATTAGGACAAATGGACTAAATGAAAGTTGAAGCCTATTCAGTTAGCTTTCTAATGCCACTGATTTTTCAATTTTTCTATATTTCTATTAGGCGTTATGGACTGATGATTGTTGACTGTTTTTATGCATTGAATGAAACCTAGCTGGAATGTCAAATTTGGTGTACATTCAGATTAGGAGGAATTTTAGTAAATTTTGTGCATTGAATTGGTGTTAGAAATATACTGAAGAGTTTTAGATGACACATTCATATTGAAAATGGTGTATGGCATATAATTTCTGGAAATCAGATGTGGGAGTTATGGATTTTCACAATTTGAACCTACATTGTGATGTTAATTGCTGATTAGGTCAGAAACTTGCATAACAGATTTGACACTGTTAGAGGCTGAATTGGAGCCTGGTTATTTCATGAAGAATTGAATTTTGAGATTTTATCTTTTCAGGGATATAAAGTGGTGAGTTGTTTGACTTGTATACAGGGAGATATGATTGATAAAAAGTTACTGCTCAAATTGAGTGATTTCAGGGACAGCAACCTTGAGTGAATTATTTGACCTAGTTAGCAAGGGAATTGAAATTTGGGTTGTTTCATGAAAGTTGTAGATAACATTATGATCTTGATGAGCATATTTATTGTATAATGTTTGACTGCATATAATGAAAGATAGTGAATTTCCAATGACTGTTCTGTTTTAGGAAGTGAATGTGTGGGCAGTAGCTTACATTGGATGTTTGACACTCTTAGGGGTGAAATTGATTTTTCTGGACTAAAGGAAACTTGTAGAGGGTTTCATTACCTTTCCAATGAGATATGGTTTGCATTTTTCTGAATTGTGTAGAATAAGTTATGATTTATTGAATTTCGGTTAAAGGAAAGGGAAAAAGAGTAGGAAATAAGAGCAATATATATATATATTAATTGTTGAATTTTGGTTTCTTTTGTGAATAACTTTTTCTTCCGACATCCGATTGACCTGATTCTTGAGACATCGGATTCGTAGAATATTGAATTTCATTTTATGAGAGATTGGAGATTTTTGGACGGAAAATTGACGTGGTCCGGGTAAAAGTCTGTGTAATCACTGTTTTATTTAATTGGGGACCTATAGAGATCCGATTTGCGCACCGTCAGCGCCAATAGGTTTCTAATTTTTGGATAGATTTTTCTGATAGAAAAAAAATGGGATTAGGGTCGGGAATTCATGAACATGCATATTTTTACCTACATGTGCATCAGTAATTCATTCGGATTGAATCGTTAGTGATAGTTACCTTCTCTGATGCTTAGGCACAACTGGAGCGTCGATCGACCGACGTGACAAAGACTTTCCGACAATAGCTCAGAAGTAAGATGTGAGTAACCTAGTTGGTTATCCCGATTTACGTGTTTACTGTGACTTGATTGCCCTACGGGGATTACGTGGATTATATATGGCTTTTATTGACTGTAAATTGGGCATTGGACAACTGTTTAATTGGACTGTACATTTGGACTGACCCATGGACTGTGTTATATTATATTGACTTCTATTGGGCATGTGCATTCATGCACAAATGCATTAAACTGCTAAAAGGAAAATTGTGAACCGAGACGCCATCGTCATTGAAGCGAGCCTAGAGCTCGACATATCAAACGAGCCTCGAGCTCGAAGAGATAATTCTCCCGGGCGCTTCTACATGAATCATTATGCGCTTCGGTCATATCTATCGTAATAAAGCTGAAAAAAGGAGTCACATATGCATTGCATCATTCTTTGGTGAATATCAAATGGATAATTATTGTATTTGTTTGACTTGATTCATTGTATTGTAAATAGATGACTCTTGTCTTTGTTGCTTACACTAACGTGGATCGTATCTTATTATTCGTAATTAAATATTGATCGTGACAATTGGTATGTAATATGAACTATGAATATTGATCGTATTAGTAGTACTAAGATCGTCTTATTTATTGTAATTTGTTATGTGATGCATGAATTGGGAGAACCATCGATGATGGTTTCTCATTGAGTTCGCAAACTCATCCAAAATTGCAATCTATTTTTCAGGATTTGAAGAGTACCCCGTTCGACGCGGGAGTATGTCTACTGTAGGCAAGTGAAGGATAGAGGTCGGGATCAGTTCGTGTCTGCATTAGTGTCTTACCAAATTGTGTTCCGCAATCATTGTATAACAAAGCTTTGTATTTAGACTAAGCCCATTGTGGTGTTATTATTTTTACACATTGACAATTGCATTATTGTTGCCTGACCGTAATGAGTGTTGACTGTTTGTAATAACTGGAAATAGTTTATTGTGCTCATGGGCTTAAATTACTTACTGTTTTTACCGTTGTTTTTACCGGGCCAATGTATGTTACAAAAAAAAAACTTGTATACCGAGTTTTACCGACTGATGTAGTACTCCACCCTCGCGGGATACAGACTCAGATATCACCCATAATATCGGGTTCGGGTCACTCGGGAGTGGGGTGTTACATGGTTGTTGGTTGTTTGGTTGATGGAGTTGCATAGAGGCTGGTGAATGAAAGGTTGGAGAGGAATCTGTTTTGGTGGAGGGATGCTTGTGAGATGCGTCGAATGTGTTCTTAATTTTTCCAGCTGCATTAAGTGAGTAGCGTGGAGAGCTGCTGCCTTTGTTCTATTTTTGGAAGAGTAGCATGATTTTTTGGCTAGTCTTTTTGGATGTATGTGAGCTGTCAAAATCCTCCTCCACCTTGCTGCATGCGTTGTTGAAATATTCAGCTGGTAAGTGGCGTGGCTTGCATGATTGGAGAGGTATTATTGGAGGCTAGTTGTTAGTCAATAAAGGCTACTTGGCTTTTAAGTGAAGAGTGAAGCTTTCGGCAGTTGCATGGAGGCTGGTGAATGTTTGGTGGCTGGTGGATGCTTATTTAGAAAATGGACGCTGAAGTGAGGCTGCTTTGTCTTGTGATGCGTGAATGATGGTTGCTTTGTCTTGTGATGGATGTGTGGCTGTTGGTGAAAAAATGGAGGCTTGACTGGAGAAGTGCTAAGGCTTTGTCTGGTCAAGAATGGAGAGCATTTTTTTCTTGCTTTGGAGGCTATCTTGTTGTGCATAATTTGTGGGTTGCTACTTGCGTGAAATGCATGGTGTGCTGCTCAATAAGAGCTGCATTGTCTTGAATAAAATGGAGGCAATCCTTTGTTTTGTCTTGGATGCTAGCTGTGGAATAGACTTTTCCAGATAAATTTCGATAATGCATAAAAATTAAATGGTGATGACTTAGGATCTCAAATTTTATTAGTCTCTTCGTCTTTGAGTTAGCTTCGATATGAGACTTGAATCATGGGATTTTGACATCTGAGTCAAAAGTTCTGATCGAAACATCATCAACAGGTCATTTTGGCGCTCCAAAAATATAACGTGAATTTTGTTAATTTATTTCTCCTAAATCCCATATCCAAAAAATCTGTAATTGGTCTCAAAAAATTCTTCAATGAGTCAAGAATTTACGTATGAAATTTCAAAATTTTTGGCTAAACTAATCTCGAGATAAAAATCCCACAATGACTAGAGGTCAAGTCTGCCGGAAACTCAAAAACAATGCAATTGAAGTCTATTTATTTCATTTATGCATTTTACGTCAACGGACCTCGAATAATTCTAAAACATGATAAACCAACCATATATGAATATAAAATGAATGTAAATGACTCTGAATTAAGTCCTAAACATATATGAAAATATGAGTGTATCAAGAGATGTAAGGCTGAGGTGAGGATTTATAATCCTCAACTGAAGAAGCTTGATCCTATAACTATTTCAGGTTACTTTATTGGTTATTGTACTGACTCAAGAGGTTCAAGATTCTATTGTCCCAATCATATTACTAGAGTCATTGAATCAGATCGGGCTGTCTATTTTGAAAGGGACATGGAACATAATGAAAGGCATGAGTCTCGTGTTGTTGACTTAAGAGAGGATCATGTTATTGTTCCTACACCTATTATTTTTCATCCTGAGACAATTCAGTCTCCTCAGATTCATGGTGATGTTGTTGATCCAGGAAACGATGTTGAAATTCCTCACCAGGTTGGCATTGATAGTAAAGTCCCAGATGTGGTTGTAATTCTACCTAGGAGATCTGAAAGGATTCCTAAATCCACCCAGTCTTCTAAATTTCGAGACTATTATATTTACTTGGAGGAGCATGAATTCAATTTTGTTCAAGACTCGGATCCAATTTCTTTTCAGGATGCCATTTTTGGTCCTCGTAGTTCACAATGGTTGGCAGCCATAGAAGATGAGTTGACTTCTATGAGTATGAATGACGTTTGGGATTTGGTGGAATTACTCAGTGGTAGTAAAACTGTTGGGTGTAAATGAGTCTTTAAGACTAAACGTGATGCAAGAGGTGAGATAGAAAGGTACAAAGCCAAACTTATTGCAAAGGGGTATAACCAGAGGGAAGGTACAGACTATAAAGAGACATTTTCTCTGATCTCTACTAAAGATTCATTACATATTGTGATGGCTTTGGTTGCTCATTTTGATTTGGAGCTCCATCAAATGGATGTGAAAATTGCTTTCCTAAATGATGATTTGTATGAAGATGCGTTCATGAATCAGCCTGCTGGTTTTGTTGAGAAATGTAAGAAACACATGATATGCAAATTGAGAAAATCTGTTTATGGGCTGAAACAAGCCTCTAAACAATGGTACTTGAAATTTGACCAAATTGTTTGCTCTCTTGACTTTAAGGAAAATGTTGTTGATCAATGCATTTACTTGAAAAACAGTGAGAGAAAATTCATTATTCTTGTCTTGTATGTTGATGACATTCTTTTAGCCAGTAATGATGTGGATTTTCTTTGTGAGACTAAACAAATGTTGACAACTCATTTTGATATGAAAGATCTCGGTGATGCTTCTTTTATTCTAGGCATTGAAATTCATCGTGATAGATCTCGTGGTGTTCTTAGTTTGTCTCAGAAAAGATATGTTGAAAGGATCTTGAATAAATTCAACATGAAGACTTATAATCCTTGCAGTTCACCTATCCAAAAGAGTGACAAACTCTCGAATAGCCAGTATCCTCAAAATGATAAATATAAGTCAGAGATGAAAAATGTCTCATATGCTTCTGCTATTAGCAGTCTTATGTATGCTCAAGTTTGTACACATCCTGATATTGCTTTTGCTGTTGGTGTACTTGGTAGATACTTGAGCAACCCTGGTGTGGATCATTGGCAAGCTGTGAAACGAGTTTTGAGGTACCTACAAGGTACTAAAGATTACATGCTCACTTACAAGATATTTGATCACCTTGAGGTGATAGATTATTTTGATTCTGATTATGGTGACTGCCCTGATGATCACAAATCCACATCAGGATATATCTTTATGCTTGTTAGAGGAGCTATATTTTGGAAAAGTATTAAACAAACACTTACAGCAACTTCAACTATGGAAGCAGAGTATGTGGCTTGTTACGATGCTACTCGACAGGCAATATGGTTGAGGAATTTCATTTTTGAGCTTCATCTCGTGGAGAGTGTTTTCAGACCTCTAACCATATATTTTGATAACTCTGTTGTGGTGGACTTCTCTCAAATATGCAAGAATTCCAAGCTTTCGAAGCATTTTAATACAAACTATATGTTTGTTTGAGAGAAGGTTAAGGAGTTTCAGACTCGTATATAACATATACCTACCGATCTTATGGTGGCAGATCCTCTAACTAAAAGCTTGTTATTAAGGCTTTTGTGAGTCATGTAACCTGTATGGGCCTATTTAGATCTTTTGATGCCTTAGATTAGTGGGAGTCTATCTTTTATGTTAATTTTGATAGCAACATTGTATTTGATTATTTTGTTATTCAGTTTAAAGACTTTTGCTTATAATTGTTGCTATTATTGTTATTACCATATACTTTATTGATATACTGCGCAGATACGTTTAAATATTCTTATATATTTGGCATTTTGTTGGAGACATTTTGTACCCAGTCTCATCTTATTGTTATGAGATATTTTGTTAAATCTCAGTTGACATCTTGAGTGGATGTTTAGGTCATTTTGTTTGGAATTGCATAAACGGATTATCATTTTGTGTGCATTTCCTTATGAAACATTCTATTTAGGTCATCGAGGTATGGGTATCTTGCATATATATTATCAGTACTCTTATCAAGTTTTATTTCTATATTGTTGAGGTACTTGTAACCTCATTTTGGACTTATAATTGAGAGATTGTTGACTTTACTTTGACATCCTATTGTGGCCACATATTGTTATATTAATCTGGGGATTTGTTTCTATTGTTCATTGATATTGATTATGCTGTCCAAGTAGGAGAATGATAGAATTTTATCATTATTGTGGACTAGTATAATAAAAATTATTTTGTACAAACCCCAATTAATTAGATGTCAACGGTAATTCTCTCTTTAACGTGTCATTAGACCTGTGTTCATGAGCTTGTTATGATGGATAGGCTTGGCTCATGTATTGTAATCCACAGGAGGCCCTACTGTTAGTCAACCTTAAATATAATCGCCCCATTGAGAACTGTACAGGTTTTCTAATTAAGGTTCGAAATAGCAGTAATCAATCCTCTGCACCTCTGTCTCTCCGCTTCACAAAAATAACAATGGATTCAATTATTCCACAATTTTTAGATATTTATCCATTCAATTATTAAATCTAGTTTGTTGCAATCCTATGGTTAATTAATTGTGTTGATTAATTATAAAATTAATCTAAAATCTTGTATTAAATTTCCTTCACATGTCTCTTACTAATTATCAAGATTCTAGGAGTACAAATGTGAAATTTTCTCCTCTTTAATCTCAAACTTGAAACATAATCGCGCATAGGTGGTGGATTCTTGATTCTTGTTAATGAACAACATTAGCCAAGATTGGCATGTCTGGTCGATCATCTGATAATCTGTACTTCTTACAAAGGATTCTTTATTTTGGCACCTTGGAAGTTGTCCAACAGAGTTTGGTTATGTACCTTGGACTCTTTTTAAAGTTTTTGCATTAGTTAAATTTAGTATTAAAAAATTTAATTGGTTTGATGGGATTAATTATAAAAAATTTTAAATGTTAAATTTTTTAATTCAGTTTTAACTTTTCTGTTCTTGTTGTTAACAGTTAATTAGTTCGATTTTAGCTTTTCAATTCTTGTTGTTAAAAGTTGATATGTTTAACTATCAGCCCCAAGTTGATATATTTAACCTCAACGCGTAGGTGAGTTGGTAAAGGGTTCTTCTGGTTTAAGTGAGGTTGTCGATTTGAATCTCTTTCATGTATGCAGCCGTTTAAAACTTGGAATCAGAATTTTGCTTCTCGTAAGGGATCTATCCGATTTTAGCAAGCGAGGGTTAGTATAAGTGTAGATAGCTTAAAAGTACTTTTTTATAATTGGGACTCTCGTAGATAACTAAAAAAAATTGATATGTTAATTAATTAATTGGTTAATTTTAAAATTTTAAAAATTATTTAAAAATTAATTAATTTTATTTAATAATTTTAATTAAATTTACAATTTTTGAATAAATAAATTTTTATTACATTTAAAAGAGATAGAGAGAAATAAAATAAAATAAAATATAAAAATAATGGAAATAAATAATTATTATTATTAATTAACCTTAAATTATTTATTTAGTCAATTTTTTCCTTGAAAACAGCAATTGAATTAGACATCAAAGCAGAAGTCTCCGCTGGAGACCGGTGGTGGTGGTCTGATCTGCCCTTTTCAATCCAGCCCATGAAGCGGGCTAAATGCAAGAAAAGGTTACTTGTGCCAAGACAACACGGGAATCTGAACATCATGAAAGATATTGACTTTTTTTTAATAAAATAATTTAACTTTTAAAAAAAAATCTTTTAATTTTTAATTTTTGAAAAATAATTCTCTCGTAATTAATTATAAGCTTCAGAGTAACTGATAAAGTTGTTCCTTTGTCACTAAAAAATCGCAGGTTCAAGTCACGAAATCAGTCTCTTTGTAAAAATATTAAAAAAAAGGTTATGTATATTATGACCCTTTCTCCGTATCAAAATTTCAATTTTGGTGAAATATTACGATCATTGGTCTTTTTTTCAAATAAACTAATTGAATCGATGGGTTCTAATAATTGATTACATAATAGATCATTAACACAAATATTTAAAAATAATTATAAAATATGCTTAATATGAATATCATATTTTGTTAATTAAATATTATTTATATAATAATTTAATTCTAATATTAAATTTGAATTAAATCAATTAAATTAAACTCAAATTAATAATGTATTATAATTATTTTAAATTAATAATTTAAGTCAAATTTAATTACTTTGAGTTGAATTTAAGAAAGTATTGTCGTTACTTTGATTAGTTTACGAATTTGCATTTTGTAGTTATTTTTAATTGAAAATTAAAAAATAAAATTATCTAAAACTTCACAAATTAAAAGTGTTTTAAATTATATAATGGTATATGTCTTTTATTCTATATTAGAAAAAAAAGCATGTTATTTGATTATGAATTTTATTTAAAATTTAAGAAACATTTATAATTAATTTTGGTTAAATATGTTTTTGAATTTTTGCTTATAATTAAAAAATAATTATAATTATAATATATGAATTACTTAAAAAAAGAATTATAAAAATAAAATTAGCAAAAAAGAGCCTTCTACTGGTCGTCAGAACACGACCACTTCATAGTTCATACAACTCACAAAAAAGACCCATCTGCAGTTAAAGGTGCGTGGTCAGCAACCGCACGAAACATGCGAACACTAGTACACTACTGGTCCATTAACCCCACGCGACACGATCGCACGTGCTCAGTCCTCAAGTTTCTACACTTTACTCCGTACACAGATAAAATTGGACGTAAAAAGAAAATAAATATTAAGAGAGAGACTGAAACCGCAAAATCGAAATCGAAATCGAAATCGAAACAATAGCCAGAGGATCTAGGGTCCCTTGGATCTCTGCTTTACGCGCCACTGTACATCTATCCATCCAATCTACATGTATACATATATGTGTTTCGATATATATCGATTCCTATCGTTTGCGGTTTGCGGTTCTTTTTTGATTGTTTGATTTTTTTGGGGGGGTTTTTTTCTATGCTTTGGATAGTCTAAATTTGTGGACATTTGGGCGATGTCAAATGGGTAAGGAATTGTAATTTTAAGATTTAGGGTTTCGAATCTTGTCGACCGCATTCGAGCCCTAGTATCGGTCCATTGAGACCCCTTTAACTATCAGTGAGAAATTGGGGACTGAAAAAACTGAAGTCGGGAAATAAAAAAGCGGTTGTTTATGTATGTGTTTGCGGTTGTTGATCTGAAAATATGCGAGGATTGCAGAGATCAAAAAGAGTTTATTGGGCACCAGATGCCAATCTTTGTCAGGTAAAACCTGCAAATTCTCGGAGGAAATTATCAGTTTAATATGAGGGTTTATCACCTTTTTGGCAATTTTGTGTTGGTTTTTTTACGGGAAAAAATTTACCCAAATGAATCGAATAAAGATTAAAATGACAGAATCTTGGATTAACCGGGCTAATTGTTTTTTCTATTTAAGGATATTTTTGTTCTACCCATGATTTTAAGATATTATTTTGAAGATTGAAATTGCCTTATTTCTGCTTGGTATTGTATCTAGTTTACTGCAAGTCTTGATGGTACACTAGTGTTGTTTCACTCATGCAATGTGTTATTATTGTTCTGCTTTTTGTATTTTGTCTGGTAATTGGATTTGTTCTTTGTTGGATTCCTAGTATAGGATATATTGCTTTCTACATGGATTCTGTTTTGCGGTGTTCTAATAAGTGGCATGCTTTTAACTGGTTGCAGATTTTAGTACTAGTAAAATTTGTTAAAAATGGCATGCTTTTAATTGGTTGCAGATTTTAGTACTAGTAAAATTGATGGAAAATCGGTGATATATATTAGGAGATAGTCAAGTAAATGACCACCTATGAATACTGAAGGTGATTTTCTTTATTGCTCCAGAATTTTCTTGTTAGTTATGCTTATCCTTGAGGAGAAATATCATAATAACAGCTTAATGGCATTGGATTTTAGAACTCCGCTGTCAAAGCCAACTTTCATGGTGAAAATTTAGGAACAAGAATAATGGTATTCAAATTGTTGTAGATGCTATCCGTGGCAATATTGTCTCTTTGTATGCTGAAATTCAGGTAGTGGCTGCTTAAACTTTTCCATTTAATGCAGGAGCTAGATACTTTTTTACCATACACTTATGAATTTAAAGTAAAACCTTTTTAGAGAAACTATAATATTGCACTAGAATTCAAGATATAAAACCTAGAAAATGTACATTGCTAACTGAAACCTATGTATAACCTAGAAAATATGCATGGCTAACTGAAACTTATGTGTACACGGACCAAGATGTTTTCTTTTTAGGTCATCCTAGTTACTTGTAAGATTTTAGATATCAAGTTATCTTTGGATCGTCTCTTTTGTTTTAGAATTGAAAATTTATCAAATATGCTAAATACTTTCACTCTCTATAAGTGAGCATTTCATAGAAGCTTTGGATGTAGATCTTTCAATCTGGTTGTTTTATTCTCCATTGCTCGTGGATTAGTATATCTTTTTGTTTTTATGCACCATCTGCAATTTTACTAAGTCCTAAAAGTGAACACCACCCATTATATTAGTGGGTTTGAAGGAAATTAGAAGGAAAATCTGTTTTTTGGTGTAAAATTTCTCACATTCTTCGAATCCCTTAAAGTTTGTTGCTTCCTAGAGTTGCCTTCATTGACAACAGAAAATATTGGATAGTGCTTTGCATGTTGAAATTTGCAAGTTTGTTCGAATTGTATAGTTGTAAGTTTCGTCGACCTCATTGTTGTATTAAGTCTGCTAGTGCGTTTGTAAGTTTCTGAAATGACAATTATATTCACCATTTGCCTGTACTTAATTCTTTACATTCTGACTTGTGCAAGTTTGTTAGTGTTGGGAGCATTAGGTAAAAAAATTTCGTTTGTCCGTGCATTTGCGTTATTATCGAGGTTATCTTGGCTATTAGCATAGCATGTTGCAGATAGTATTAATTATTTTGAGAGATTCCAGCTGTGTGTTGCAGATAGTATTAATTGCTTTGAGAGATTCTGGCTGTATGTGTGTGTGTGTGTGTGTTGAGGGGATTAAATCCAAAAGTACAGTTTCTCCTATTATTCCTAAGCACCTCAAGAGTGTCTGTCTTCATGGTTGTTGTGATTGATGATCCTTGTCTATTTCTTTGGTTCATATGATGCTGATACAGGCATCCATTCTGTTAAACCTATTGACAAATTTAATAGAGATTGCACATAGACTTTCAATATTTTCTCATTTTTAAGCATATTGAAGGAGAAAGTCTTAAATCTTCTAATATATATGATGTATTTGATAGCTGAATGCTCAGCATTTCAACTCCTACTTTCAACAGGTAAGATTATTTCTTTCGGAGGAATCTCCTTCGCAAGTTGGATTTGGTGCTCAAGATCACCTTCAGGCAAAGGCATTGCACCATCCAAGTGGAACTGCAGGAGATGACTTTCTTCCTCCTGGCTTTGAAGGAGGTCATCCTCCTAAGCATTCACAGATTAAGTTGCCTGAAATCCCCCTAGTTAAATGGAGATGTCCACCAAGGGTAAATCACAGTTTACTGTCTTTCATTCTGTTTAACTGCATTTGAAAATTTTAGTTCTTAACTTATTAGATCAAATTTTGTCTTGAAATAGAATTCAAGATATGAACGTTTGTATTACTATAACAGTTCATCTTAAACATAACTTGGCGAGTGGTTGCCGGGGAGGAAAGTGAAGATGTGGAAGCTCAAAACCAGAGGGAGTTGAGAGTATTAGAAGCTGTTTATCCTCGGCCTTCTGTGATTCCTCCAAAGTTTGATACTTTGCTAGTTTTCTTGAAAATTTCTGTTGTTTCCATTTTTCCTTCGGCACTCATTCAAACTGAGAGGTTTTGTCTATTTACAGCCCCACATTTGCAGCCGATGCACAAGACTATGGTGATCACCAAGTTACTCTGATTCCTATCACTCCCATTGAAGATGAAGACACTGTTGAGACATCTTCTGATGGTCTAGAGCCTTGTAATGTTGCAATGAGCTCACACTCGCAGCTGTTGGCTTTTGGTGCTTTTCCTCATTGCAGCACTCCTAACATACCAAGTACCTCTGCAAATGAGAATCAGACAGCTGGAGTCTTTCATCGTATTGAACCTGATGTAGTAACTGCAGCTTCTGCTGCATTCACTGCCATTAATAAAAATAACGAGAATGGAGGATTGATAGATCATGACCTGCTCATCAAAATTCTTAGCAACCCAAAAATGATTGAGAAATTGGTTTCAGATCATGGATCTGCGTCCAATGCCCCGAACACGGACAAGCCATATGTCTCTAATGTCCTGTCCTCAGATTATCCACCTCCTACAGCTGCTTTAGATCCATCTCATGTGCACATGAATCAGATAGAATCCAGTAAACCGTCCCTGCTAGCTGTTAATCCAAGTGCACCCTATTATGCACAAGCTCCACCTGGCATGCCTCAAGGAATTCAAACTTCAGCTGTGCCATCTGTTCCAGCTCCACCAGCAAAGGACGTGAATTACTACAAGAAACTCATTGAACAACATGGAGGTGACAGACCAGAGGCTCCTCAGCCATTTGTTGGCCGTTACAACAATCCCCAAATAGGCAAAAACCAAGAACTACCGAATCCAAATCCGAAACCGAGGGACTCGAAGCCTAAGATTATGAAGCCTTGTATTTTTTTTAACAGTTCAAGAGGGTGTCGAAATGGAGCTAATTGTGCATACCAGCATGATGCATCATCCCAGCAAAGGGTAAGTAACGTGTCAGATGTGCCAAGTGGAAAGAGGATGAAAATGGATAGAGAGATTAGCAGTTAGTTTCAATCTTTTGCATATGTAGCTTTTGCAAATGAAAAGGGCCTAAAGTTTGCATCTTTTGGCTTTTTCTTCTCATCTTTTCTTTGCTTGTTTTATACTGCCCAATGGTTCTGCTCTCTCCTGCTTGAAAGTTTTCAACCTATAATTTATGAGCAGAAAGCTTTTGTTGTTAAGGGGAAGTTTTGGATTTTTCAGGGAAGTAATCAGATTTTCCCTGTTCTGGGAGCTATGTCTTGCTTTTTTCCTCATCTTCTTACAATCATTTCATATTTTATTTTTTCTTCTTCTCATGATGAAAAAGTATATTCACTACAAAATTGCTTTCTGAAAAAACCCATTTTTAAAGAAAATTGCTTTTTGAGCATTATAATGTTGGTATCATTATTAAATTACTAATTCTGATATTATTATTATTAAATGATGTTATTTCAAGTTTTATTAATATTAAATTTAATTTATGATTCTAAAAATTGAAAATTTATAAAAAATTTAAAAATAGGCTAGTGACCCTTGAGGCTACATAACAAGTGATTACACCTCAATCCAAAGTTCAATCGATTAAATTAATAAACTTCTTAAATCTATAGATAAAAGTTAAATAAAATATATTGTTGTCTTAAGAAGTTATATAGCACGAGAATTGAGTGATTTAAGATTCAAAAGATTCAATAGATACTCATAAAATTAACTAAAGATTAAATAAAATTAAAGAATTCAAAACATGATTAAAAAGGATTATCTTTATCGATTAAAAATTTTGAAGTTTAATTGAAAAAATTGTAAATAAAATTAATTGATTTATTTTAATTTATAAATAATTATTAATTAATATAAATTAATTAATTTTTAATAATAAAATTTATTAAAATAAATCAAACTAAAAGTTAAAAATCAAATCAAAAAACAAATTATTCAAAACTGTTACAATTGATTTGTATTTGAAATAAAGTCTCTTAGATTTCTCCTGCGAGATATAGAAATAAAGAGCTAATAATGAACACACAGCCTAATGGATTTCATTATTATTAAGTATATATATACCTCGGACGAACGGGGTAGACAAAAACGAAATCCATCTCATTTGCCCATTTCATCTGACGATTTTTTTTCCCTCTACGCTACATTTTGTTGCATGAGTTAGTCACGTTATGGTCCCTATATATTTAGCTTTTATTTTTGTTTAATAATTGATTATTGATTAAATAAAATTAAATTGTTATTAATAATTATTAATTAATTATAATATATTTAACACCCACCTAAAATAGATTTAATTATCTAATTTCAGTTTATTAAGTATATTGCTCACAAGCATAACCTCTTTTCTTATTGCTTTATTACTCTTTGATTTTTGGCGATTCAGAATTCACATGTTCATATGTTATCTGGTACTTGACAAAATTAGAAAATTAAACAAAGTGTTACAAAGTGAATTAAGGGATTAACAAGAACATGATAACATCTTTCTTCACCTTGGATTGATATCGGGAGATGAACATGATTATTGCTAACGGAAGCAATCCATCAAGTATCTACAATAAAAAATTACAAATTTAACATGTTAAGGAAAGCATAGTTTTCATAACTTTGTAAGCCCTTGTTGCTTCACTATGTGTAAGAAATATGTTGCATGTCTCTGAACTCACCTCGTTGTCCGTATTAATCACATGCTTTTTATTTCTCTTTCTTTTACATTCAATTACAGGTTCATATTTTGTTTCATTTCGATCAATTCTAGTGCTTTTGCAGTTTTTAATTGAAGTGCAAACTTTTTGCAAGAAATTGTCACTAGTCAGGTTCTTTTTCTTCCATGCATTTTGGATTTTATATTTGGAACTCTTTTCAATTTGTAGCTTCTAGTTTTGCTTCATAGGAATATAACAGCTATGGTATTTTGATAGAAAGCATACTAATTTTTTGAATGAGAGTTGGATCTCAATTTAATTTTCTAAATTTGTATGGTTAAATATAATCTATCATATTCTTTGACGATACAAATCACAAATTTGGGAGGAACACAAATCTAAAAATGGGGGTGTCAGCTCGTCAACAAGATGAGGGTAGTATATTACGGACTTAAATATAGTATAATGTTATGTAATTGGTTTTTTTCCCTTGTCTCAATATCTACCACTTATTCCCGTATTGAGGCTTGAACCTCTACCCAGTGCCTCTCAAGAACGAGAGAGAGAAGTCGGAGACGTTGAATCAGAGGCAGAATTGTGATCTCAAGCTACCCTACGAGGAGGTGCGATTCTTTATTCCATCGCTTGTGAATTATTGTTTCTAAATTTTCTTGACAAAATCGATAACCCGTAGAGATTGCGGTATTAAACTTGTTTCGATCAGGGTCGTTCCTATCATTTTATAGGCCCTGGGCTAAATGAAAAAAAAAGCCCTAATGGATTGATAATAAACTTAAATTTACATATTTGTATGAAACATAAATGACTCAATTTATAAGTTTACATTATCAACCAAATATTAAATGATCATAACATCGCCTAATAATATCTTACAAATATTATTAACAATAAAATAATTAAAAATAATAACAGTAACAACAAAATAGCAATAACAACAATCAAATAACAATATTGGATTGCAAAACACTAAGAAAATTACACTAACAAATACACAGAGGACCGTGATTTATTAAAAACAATTTCTTTGTGCATTTCTAAATGCAAAATCACTAATAATATTATTAAGATCAATATTGTCCAACATATCCTTCTTAATACATAACATAGCTGAACCATTTAACCTTTCTTGTGACATTGATGACCTCAAGTAGGTTTTCAATACCCTTTATGTTGTTCAAAACTACTTTCACCTAATTCCTCGGGACTCTCATTAGAGAAACCTACTCTTTTAATAAATTTATTAATTGCTCATTCTTGGGACTCTATCAACTGTGCTACTTGTTTTTTTTTTCCTTTTTCACTTCTAGAGAAATATTTTTTAGGCAACACAATATAAACTAATTATAACACAGTTGGATTAGAAAAAGAACACAAACACCTGTATATAACTGGAAGAAGTATGCAGGCACAACCAAACTCCAATAGCTTCACAATATATCACAAAGATATATAAATGGTATTATATATGTGATTAGAGGAAAAAATAAATAACAAAATTTAATATATAATATTAAAATAAAAACAAAGGGCAAATTTTAATGATAGAGACACCCTAATTTCTATACAAGAAATTAACATACTTAAGAAAATATAGTAAATAATATTCTAAGTTTCCCAAGTCAAATATTATCCTATTCTATAAGCCGTGAAAATGATTGAATATTATTATTATTATTATTTTTATTACAACATGTTTAATAGAATCATATGTATTTTTATAATAAAGGAAAACCATTTATGTAGTCTTTGAATTGAATAATTTAAATTATTTGATTTAGTCGTATTATCACTAAACTTAAGTGAACTCTACAAGAACACAAATCTAACAATTATTAAGTTATGGTGACAAAGTATAATGAAAATTACAATTACAAAAATTAAATTATTTATTAATATTTAATTATTATAAATAATAAATAATCTAAAAATAAAAAGAAGATACAAAATAAATACAATATTATTTAATATAAATGTTATGATTTAAAATGCTAATATAATGTCTACGTTAATCACAAATTAAAATTAATTATAACATATTCAAATATTTAATAAGCTAAAATATATTTAAAATTAGAAACTTTACCTTTAAATTATATTCGTAATTCGAAAATGTAATCGTCAAATTTTTGTTGCTAATTTTGAGTTGAAGTACCTTAAAAAAATTTAAAAGTAAGAATATAACTTAAATACTTCAAAGCTATTTTAATTAACAAGTTAACATTAACTTTTAAAGTTAACTTATTAAATGCTAAGAACGGTGTAAGCCTTTATCTAACCAAGACACCAACATTTTCTCAAATTTTAGAAAGTATTTATAATTAACAAATGTTAACTTTCAAAGTTAACTTATTAAATATTAAGAACGTTGTAAGCCTTTATCTGATCAAGACACCAACTTTTTCTCCTACTTAAGACCCTTGATTACTCACAATCACAAGTCACCGAAGGCTCTAACGATTTTCTCCATTAAATGTCCATTAAATACTTTAGACCCTTAAAGGGACCCTTTATATTGGTGGGCCCTACCCAGGGTCGGCTCTGGTTTTGATTTGTTTGCCATTCGTAACATGTGGAAATTGGCACGAGTGTTTTTTCAGTTGATTATGATTCTGTTGTCGCATGTATACTAATGATCGCATTTACTTGGTATTGTTTATTCAACTTCGGAAAGCTAAAGCTTCAACTGCAGATGAATCGAACCTTTCAGAAGGAGAACTCCGTCTGGGGGTAGCTTAGAGGAGAAGTCAAGATCCACTGCAACTTACTTCAGTCGCGGGTGTGGGTGTGACTTAAGTACAAACTAGTTCTCAACCCCGTGCTTTGCACGGATTGTTACAATATTAATAAGAATATTAGTTATGATTAATAAATATATTATTTGAAAAGAATTTGCTTATTATTAGTCATAAATTTATTCAATTCGTTATTGTTATGAAGGATAAAAATAATAAAATCCAAAAGTAAATCATATTATTTAATAGCATTAATAAATACATAATTTATTAATAATAAGAATGATAGTAAGTGGAGAATTAATAATTAAAGCTCATTTTAAACAATTAAATTAATTAGAATAATTAAAGAACCATAATATTACGTTAAAATAATATAATTGTGAATAATAACAAAGACAAATAAATTTAGCACAACTTATAATAATTGTGGCGTAATTTGTAAAATAACAAATTATAACGAAATTAGAATGATCATATATGAAAACAATTAAAATAATAAGAATGATTAAAGAAAGATAACATTTTATTATTAATTATAATATAATTTGTAATAAAAATTCTTGAAATCCTCTAAAAATGATAACGAATGACAAAAATAAGCATAATTTTGTCCTATTTATTATCATTAACAAAATTAATAATCGTAATAAAATCATGAATAATTTTTAACAGTTGCACATTCTCGGGAGGGAGGTTGACTTAAGCAAATTTTTTTTCCTATTTATTATCAAGAAGAAATTAATAATAATCGTAATAAAATGGTGAGTGAACAGTAGCCAATTCTTAATTAAAAAAAAGTAGTCAATTCTCGCGAGGGCGAGGCGTGGCCCTCGCGAGTCTGGCCACAATGGCGAGACTCATTCAGTAATCAACTTTAATAAGAATATAACTTATGATTAATAAATGAATTGTTTGAAATGCATTTGCTTATTATTATTCATAACTTTATTCAATTCGTTACTGTTATGAAGGATAAAACTAATAATAATCCGAAATTAAATCATATTATTTATGTAACGCCCCCTCACCACAGAGTACGCATCGGGATGCCCGGAGGTCATCTCGACCCATACCCCATGATAAGAGCACGCTACGTTCATTCACTACAGTCACTTCCTATGGCATCAAAACATTCACTCATATTTACTATTTTACCCTTCCCGCAGGAACCGGGATGTTACAACTCTCCCCTCTTTAAAGAAATTTCGTCCTTGAAATTCTTACCTGTTTGCTCGAACAGGTGGGGATATTGTCTCCTCATATGCTCCTTTGTCTCCCAAGTTGCTTCCTCAGTTGAGTGGTTCCTCCATAAGACTTTTACCAATGGAATGACCCGGTTTCTCAACTGTTTGACCCGCGATCCCACAAGCTTGACCGGCTCCTCAACATCACTCAAGTTACTAGCAACCTCAATTTCGTGAGCCGGTATTACATGAGTTGGATCTGATCGGTACCTTCGGAGCATACTCACGTGGAACACATTATGCAATTGAGACATATTATTCGGTAAAGCCAACTTATAGGCCAAAGGTCCAATCCTCTCTATGATTTCATATGGACCAATGTACCTAGGGCTTAACTTGCCCTTCTTACCGAATCTCAAAACTCCTTTCCACGGTGACACTTTTAGGAACACTCTATCTCCGACACTGTATTCCATATCCCTTTGGTGCTGATTCACATAACTCTTCTGTCTATCTTGAGCTGCTTTTATTCGGCTTCGAATCAACTTAACCTTATCCACTATATCTTGTATCAATTCCGGGCCCTCCAGCATCCTCAATCCCTCTTCATCCCAATACAAAGGTGACCGACACTTCCTTCCATACAATGCTTCGTAAGGTGCCATCCCGATACTACTGTGGAAATGATTGTTATAAGCAAATTCTATCAATGCAATGTATTGATCCCAAGCTCCTCTAAACTCCAATACACATGCTCTGAGCATATCCTCAATAGTTTTGATTGTCCTCTCACTCTGTCCATCTGTCTGAGGATGGAAAGCTGTACTAAAGTTCAGCTTAGTGCCCATAGCTGACTGTAAACTTCTCCAGAACCTCGAAGTAAATATGGGATCTCTGTTCGAGACTATAGACACTGGAAAACCATGCAGTCTCACTACTTCACTCACATACTTCTGGGCCAATTGATCAAGTGAGTTGTTCTCCCTTACTGGTAAGAAATGGGCCGATTTAGTCAACCGGTCCACTATGACCCAGATTGCATCATGTTGCCTCGGAGTTTTAGGCAATCCCATGATGAAGTCCATTGTGATCCGTTCCCATTTCCACTCCGGAATGGGCAACGAATGCAGTTTTCCTACTGGAGCCTGATGCTCCGCTTTCACCTACTGACAAGTTATACACTTAGACACATACTCCGCCACTTGCTTCTTCATTCCAGGCCACCAAAAATGCTGCTTCAAAGTGTTATACATCTTGGTAGTACCAGGATGCATAACATAGGTGGCCATATGAGCTTCCTCAAGTATTTCCTTCCTCAGATCATCAACATTAGGCACGCAAAGCCCTTGCTTCAACCACAATGTCTTATCCCTTAACTCAAATTCAGAATCCGAATTTGCCTTCACTTTCTCTATAAGCTTCACCATATCAGGGTCTTTATCCTGAACTTTCCTGATTCCTTTTAATGTAGAGCCCGGCCTCTACCGCCATCACTCCAGGTAAGTACAACAAAATCTTGAGGTCTTGTGTTCAAGTCGTGACTCACACAAGTACCAAAGAGGACAATACCTGGAGTGATGGCGGTAGAGGCCAGGCTCTACATTAAAAAGGCACCTTTTTAATGTAGCGACCCAAACTTTGCGTACCGGGTGGGTTTTCCGTGCACCTCAAGAGGCCCGCGATCGCTACCGGGGTGAGTGCAACAAAACTTTGAGGTATTGTGTTCGAGTCGTGACTCACACAAGTACCAAAGAAGACAATACCTGGAGTGATGGCGGTAGAGGTCGGGCTCTACATTAAAAAAAAAAAAAACAAACTCCAAGTTGCTTTAGAAGAGGGTGTGTCGTGAATGAGAGCATGAGAGGGTTTGATTCAATGTAACTTAAGGGTTAAGGTAATTAAATGCATGACCATAAGTGTGCCACTTGTCAAGCTCTCATTAATCCTTCTCAATTACTCATTTCCAAGCCCAATTTCTAATAAATACCACTTGTCAAGACCTCCTATAACCATATGTCCATAATTCACTACCATAGGCACTTCTAATACCGGTTATCAGTGGGTCTGCCACTCAGCATTTTTCTAGTCAGGATCTCCGAAAAAATTTCAGAAAAATTCCTAAAATTCTCCAAAATTATAAAATCAATAATGTCACTTTCCAAATAAATTTTCAAGATCAATAACCTACAATTATCAAAACATCCACTCATAAGTATGACCAAATCTACCGGGAAAGTCAATTTATGCATGTACAATTATTTCCATGTGCAACAAATTCATTTTTCACAATATATATATATGTCACAAGCATGAACATGTAATCGCATTTCTAACCTCTCACTGAACACTCATATTTACTATTTTACCCTTCCCGCAGGAACCGGGATGTTACAACTCTCCCCTCCTTAAAGAAATTTCGTCCTCAAAATTCTTACCTGTTTGCTCGAACAGGTGGGGATATTGTCTCCTCATATGCTTCTCTGTCTCCCAAGTTGCTTCCTCAGTTGAGTGGTTCCTCCATAAGACTTTTACCAATGGAATGACCCGGTTTCTCAACTGTTTGACCCGCGATCCCACAATCTTGACCGGCTCCTCAACATAACTCAAATTACTAGCAACCTCAATCTCGTGAGCTGGTATTACATGAGTTGGATCTGATCGGTACCTTCGGAGCATACTCACGTGGAACACATTATGCAATTTAGACATATCATTCGGTAAAGCCAACTTATAGGCCAAAGGTCCAATCCTCTCTATGATTTCATATGGACCAATGTACCTAGGGCTTAACTTGCCCTTCTTACCGAATCTCAAAACTCCTTTCCACGGTGACACTTTTAGGAACACTCTATCTCTGACACTGTATTCCATATCCCTTCGGTGCTGATCCACATAGCTCTTCTGTCTATCTTGAGCTGCTTTTATTCGGCTTCGGATCAACTTAACCTTATCCACTGCATCTTGTATCAATTTTGGGCCCTCCAACATCCTCAATCCCTCTTCATCCCAATACAAAGGTGACCGACACTTCCTTCCATACAATGCTTCGTAAGGTTCCATCCCAATACTACTGTGGAAATGATTGTTATAAGCAAATTCTATCAATGCAATGTATTGATCCCAAGCTCCTCTAAACTCCAATACACATGCTCTGAGCATATCCTCAATAGTTTTGATTGTCCTCTCACTCTGTCCATCTGTCTGAGGATGGAAAGCTGTACTAAAGTTCAGCTTAGTGCCCATAGCCGACTGTAAACTTCTCCAGAATCTTGAAGTAAATCTGGGATCTCTGTCCGAGACTATAGACACTGGAATACCATGCAGTCTCACTACTTCACTCACATACTTCTGGGCCAATTGATCAAGTGAGCTGTTCTCCCTTACTGGTAAGAAATGGGTCGATTTAGTCAACCGGTCCACTATGACCCAGATTGCATCATGTTGCCTCAGAGTCTTAGGCAATCCCATGATGAAGTCCATTGTGATCCGTTCCCATTTCCATTCCGGAATGGGCAACGAATGCAGTTTTTCTACTGGAGCCTGATGCTCCGCTTTCACCTGCTAACAAGTTATACACTTAGACACATACTCCGTCACTTGCTTTTTCATTCCAGGCCATCAAAAATGCTGCTTCAAAGTGTTATACATCTTGGTAGTACCAGGATGCATAGCATAGGTGGCCATATGAGCTTCCTCAAGTATTTCCTTCCTCAGATCATCAACATTAGGCACGCAAAGCCTTTGCTTCAACCGCAATGTCTCATCCCTTAACTCAAATTCAGAATCCGAATTTGCCTTCACTTTCTCTATAAGCTTCACCATATCAGGGTCTTTATCCTGAACTTTCCTGATTCCTTTTAATGTAGAGCCCGACCTCTACCGCCATCACTCCAGGTATTGTCCTCTTTGGTACTTGTGTGAGTCACGACTCGAACACAAGACCTCAAGGTTTTGTTGCACTTTAAGTGCATGCCTCTTACCATTGAGCCAATTAACGGACATTCATGGGACAACTTGGGAAATCGTGATTTTTGACCATTTTAGAGGCCGAATCTCACTTTGAGCCCTCTAATAAGAGTTGTATATCTAGATGTCTTCTTTCCAATGGCATAAAAATGAAAGGAATCTGAGTTTTCTAGCAAGAGTTATGGAATTCGCGCCAAACTAGGTTCAACTGGAAATCAATCATAAACTTGATTGCTTCTTTTGACCATAATTCCTTCTATAGAGCTCCAAATGACTTGATTCTTATGGAATGGATTCCTAACACAATTGCCTTTATATCCAAAAAATTTGTATTAATTGGAGTCCAATTGAAAGAGATTCATCAGAAGTAAGTGTGAGAGTCTATTAGAACAATGTCAACGGGGATAGTTTTACTGCGCATAGTTCATTTTTTTGACTACATTTGGACTTATAGGATTCCAAATGAGATGATTCTTCTTTTAAAGTAAACTAGAGAAATAGGGATACAAATCATATGAAGAAGTGGAATTTTGATTTAATCTCTAAGATGTTCAAATTCTTTATGGAAGTTGGTATAGTACTTAAGCACAGTCCGAAAGTGTTTGGGGCATATCCCCCAATCTACTAAGCCAAATTGAGCGATTTTGGGGTCAATAAAATCATTGGGCATAGAGGAACATTTTTTCTATAAGAGAGTGTGATCAAATTATGTTATCTTCACTTGCCAATGTTAGTACGAATCATAGACCCGAAAGTGTGATTTAGAAAAAGATGAGTTTTGTTTTGAGAATGGCTTTACAAAGAAAGTGATGGAATGATACCCGGAATTGTCATGCATGTATTGTACATCTTTCCTTCCATTCATGTGCATTATTAAAAATCGATACTTGTGCAAATTGTGATATATATATATGTGTGTTATTTGGTTATAGAGGAGCGACTGGAACGTCAACCCACAGACGTTACCGGACCTTCCAGGCACTAGCTTTGGGAGCAGTTGTGAGTAACCTAGATGGTATGCTCAATTATTATATGGCTATTGTGGTGATAATGGTGGGAATTGTGTTTGTATATGTTGGGAATTCCGGACAGATGGTCCGACGTAATGGGAGATTTGACATAGACGTGTTAATTGGTTGTGAATCGATGCACTCTGTGAATTGCTTGTTTATGATATTTGTGAAATATTTGTTTTTGATGTGACAATTGGGATATATGAATTGATTGTGACATGGTATTGTCAAATTGAGCCTTATTTGCTTCATATTGTGATGAAGACTGTTCCATGCATTCCATTCATGAAATGCATAATCAGATAATGGCAGTTGGACCTGAGTAGCCACCGCTAGAGCTTAAAGCTCAACGAGTGAAGACGAGCCTCGAGCTCGAAAGTGATTCAGAGCCATTGGCTCGGCGATTAATGAGCCGGTATCTAAATAGATACGGGGACGATTCGAAGCTTTCGGTCTCAACAACATAATAACTGGAAAAAGAGTCTCATGAACATTTCATGTGCATGTTATTAAGTGTGTTTGATGGGTTGAAAGGCAAGTTGGCTTATGTATTCATAAAATTGTGAGATTGATGTGAAATGCAAGTTTGTGCTCTGAATGTTATATGAAGTGATTGTGATCTGTTTGAGTACCACCATGTGGTACTTCTGAATGTATAATTATATATCTGTGAATCACTTGAATGTTGCATGAATTAGGTAGACCATCGATGATGGTTTCTCATTGAGTTCGCAAACTCACCCAAAATTGCAACATATTTTTCAGGACCGAGAGACGACGTTAGATTCTGAGTAGCTCCACTACCAGTGTAGATTGAGTTGGAAAAGTGAAGCCATGGCTCAAAGGTCGGTCAGCTGGGAATCTTTTTGGGATGACTTAGTTAGACTGTAATTATTTACTTCTTTTGTGTAGTACTTTTGTACTAAGCCTTGTGATTGTACCTGTAGTAAGGGATGAAAAACAGTGTAGACTTTTGATTTTGAGGAATGAAATGAGGAAAAAGGAAGTTTTAACAATATTGTGATTTTCATATAATGCTTAATGAATAATGAATGTTATGATGCTATAGGAAGTGACTGTAGTGAATGAACGTAGCGTGCTCTTATCATGGGGTATGTATCGAAATTACCTCCGGGCATCCCGATGCGTACTCTGTGGTGAGGGGGCGTTATATTTAGGTGGTATATTGGCTCAATGGTAAGAGGCATGCACTTAAAGTGAAACAAAACCTTAAGGTCTTGTGTTCGAGTCATGACTCACACAAGTACCAAAGAGGACAATACCTGGAGTAATGGCGGTAGAGGCCGGGCGCTATATTAAAAAGGCACCTTTTTTATGTAGAGACCCGAACTTTGCGTACCAGGTGGGTTTCCCGCTCACCTCAAGAGGCCCGCGACCGCTACCGGAGTGGATTTCCCCTCGGTATTGTCCTTTTTGGTACTTGAATGAGTCACCACTCGAACCCAAGACCTCAAGGTTTTGTTGCACTTAAGTGCACGCCTCTTACCATTAAGCCAACTGGTAGCGGTCGCGGGCCTCTTGAGGTGCGCGGGAAAGCCACCCGGTACGCAAAGTTCGAGTCGCTACAATTTAATAGCATTAATAAATACATAATTTATTAATAATAAGAATGATAGTAAGTGGAGAATTAATAGTTAAAGCTCATTCTAAATAGTTAAATTAATTAGAATAATTAAAGAACCTTAATAAAATGTTAAAATAATATAATTGTGAATAATAATAAGAAATATAAATTAAAGATAACAATTTTATTATTAATTATAATATAATTTGTAATAAAAATCTTCAAATCCTATAAAATTATATCGATGAAAAGATAGGAACAAAAAATAAGCATATTCTTGTTAAAATTATTATGGTTATTTAATTATTCTTATTAATTTAACTGTAAAAAATGCACTTTAATGATTAATTCTGTATTTAATGATAAATTGTTAATGCCAACACGATGGCGTTTGGGCATTAGACACAATAGGACACGGTAGCAGTAGACAGAGGATTTGGACTCAAAATTGAAAGGCAAACACAAGTATAAAATTTACATATTGCATGGCATAAAATAAGATTATAATAAAATAGAAATATGATAAACAAAATGAGTCCCAAAATATGAGAGCCATATTTATACAAGTACAAAAGATAGATAATTTACTATTTAAGTATAAAATACTTGCAGGACCCAAAATAGATACATAGTGTACTAAAAAAAAAGTAGCTGACAAAAAAATGATCATTCTTGAACATTTCACTGTTAAATTAACTTTTCTCTTTTGATTTTGGTGGTGAACTTGGTTGAAGACATTTGTGGTGATATTAAATCACATAAAGGAATATCATTCTCAGAAGTTTTTGATATTGGTCTCTTCATTTTGGCAATCTGGGGTGTCATTTGAGCTGAAGAAATAATGTCTATTTTAATGTCACAAATTGCAGCTCTATCATCCTATAATTAAATAAACTCAATAAGTGGAAGACACAATACATAAATATATTGAAAAAATAAATGTACATACTTTGTTATCAACTGCAGATACAGAAATACACTCATCCAGAATATTTTCTGAAAAGTAGCTGAGTGAATCAATGCGATTTGAGTCCTGCAAAATGAAAAGTATGTTATAAGAGAAGCAGATATGTTGGCACTTTCAATAGGTTACTATGCTATTGTTTTTTTCATCAAACAAGAAAATTCAACTTTATAAAGCAAGAGATTATCTTACAATTTCAGATGCAAAAACTGATTGTGGTGCATTTGATTGAATAGAATCCTAGCATTAATTTAAATGAATTAAATTAATCATTCATGTGTGATCCACATTAGACATAATATTAATGGTATGTACATACTTGTTTGTTCACAATAGGTAATAATGACAGAGGCGCAATATCAATAGGAGTATTACTTCGTGATTCATCCATAATTGAACCCTGCAAAGTAGAACTTAATAATTGATTACTGAATGCCTATTTACATCTAATTCATTTAACAATGAATGGTTTAACAATGAGATAATATATATCTGAATTTTTTAATATAGTGTCAATGAAAAGAAGAGAAAAACAGGTCTGAATACATCTAATTTATAGTTTCTAGTTTCTAGTATCTGAATACATCTAATTTCTAGTTTCCATCAATACCAAATCATCAAGATTCCACCTTTCATACACTAATTCTACCAAGTAGTCCAACTTCTTACAAACTCTTCCACCATACAGGGCAATTAGGAAGTACTTGCTTTATCAAGTTGGTAACCAAACATAACGAAGTTTGTATCATACATTGTTTCAAACATTAGGTATGAAGAGAAAAACAGGTCTGAAAATCAGATCCAAGTATCCAAAGCAACTGTAACAACTGGCTGATACGGGTTCTAAGGCAATCCCAAAAGTCTTGAAACCATTGTCCAATAGAGAACCACAAGAATTTTTTTAAAAATGAAAAAACAGAGACTATCAAAACAAAAGGAAATAAAAACTATTGTTTGTTTTTTACTATAAGAAATAAAAACTATTCTTTGGACCTAATATAATAAATATCCAGCTAATTGGCACTTATCCACCAACAAAAACATGAAGAAGATTAACAAAGACAATCTCTAAACGCATAAACTCAACAAAGCAACCACACTGCCATTGATCATGAAGCTATGAAAAGAACCATAATTTCGGTTACATAATGCAAAATATGAAAAACCCTTTATACCAAATTATGGCGAAAGCAAAACCCATAAAGTTCCCAAAACACAAGAACCTAAAACTTGCATTTTTGTCCAAGAAAACAACAAAAGTCAGGCATCAAACAAACACCACCAATAATTAAAACAGATAGAAAAGAGAATCGAGTCAACAGAACATTGTAACAACCACATTACTTCTAAATGCATCAATCAACTGCTAAATAAAACCCCACCAAAATTAAAACAAAAAATCACAACAAATGTGTGAAAGTGGTATTAATATTCACAGCTTCGTTAGGATTTATCAAGACCAGTGGACTTACTGAAAGATTAATAGCAGTAGCAGAAGCAGTAAGATAACATTCTTGGATAAATATTGTATTTCATGAGATCAATATTGCTACAATATATACATATCTATGTATATCAATGAAGTTTCATGCAATGATGAATAGTTGCTATTCTTCTTTGTAGTGAGAAGTAGAGTAATACCTGAGACTGGGGTGGAGAATCCATGTATTTATTGATCAGTTCCTCATTGCAACTTACTTTCTTGACAGTGAAACTTGAAGATTTGTTGATTTTATTAAATTATGTGACTTGTACCTTAAAAAGATACGTTTTCTTAACCAAGCATTCTAACTCATCAGGAAACCCATCTTCATCTCCTTCCTAATTAACAAATTAATTCTACGTAAACACATGAAAGAGTAGACAATTTATTATAAAAAAATAAAGATTATAATCTTTTACAAACCTTAATTAGATGATATCTGAGATCATTTGCACTAACTTGAATCAATTGGAAGGCTTGATCATCAAATAACACAAATGACTCCAGACCATCATAAGCATCTTTTACTTGAACATGTACTTTATATCTAGAATACATAAATATATCAAAGATTAGTATTTATCGTTATAGAAAATTAAGTTTTCATAAAATTTAAAATGACGATATACCTCGTTACAATTCTATTTGGAGTGTTCCGACATTTAAAGCACATGAGTAGGTCATTCTCAATTTTGGCTTTACATCCATGAATGGAGCATGCATCAATGTACCAATTATGCTCAGTTTGGATCTTTCTAATGGTTGCAAGAATAGTATAAATGCCATTCTATTGTAATGTTATGAAAATATGGGTCAACTTGTAAGATATAGGTGCATAAATTCAGAATGAAGAAAAGAATTATGTATTTTCAATTTACCTCACACCGTCTCAGTTCTGTAACCTTCTTTCTTGTTTCAAGAGATAAGAAATCATTCAAAGGGGATTGACTTAAGAAAGGATGATCAAGCTGAGAGTATCTTTGGGAAGGTGTTTCCCCAACCATTATCAAACTGAGGCTAAAGTAAAAAAGAATTAAATAAATAGGTAGTGCATATATATGCAATGATACAAATTTAAGATAAGATGATAATAAGCCATCATAAAAATATAATTACCTCATTTTAAATTCTTGAATAGAAGGGATGTCGGGGTTAATCAGTAGTTTTAAAGCATTCCAAGCATTAGAAATATTGATTTCTCCTGCATGAAAAAGCGTGATATGTTATGGTTTTTTCACAAAAATGAACAAAGTCAACTACATAAAATGCTTTGAAAAAAATAATGTACTAGCAGAGTTTGATATCATAGCAAGCTGAAAAACAATAACGATTGATATTTCTTGTGTATCCCTCATTGTATTTAGCAAAAAGTCAGTATATTCACCAAACAATGTGCACTTGATCTTGTTGTTACTGAAAAATAATATTAACGCATAAATATTATTTTGCATACAAAGAGTATAATAGAATAGTTATTGAAAGTAAAGATAACCTCTTATCTGTCAGATATAGATTCAAAATTTTGATTTGAGATGATTCCTTTGGAATTCTTTACAAGTTTCATATGAAGTCATCTCTCCAAGGACATCTGTTTGACAAAGCAAACAATATTTCAATAAAGGCTTCAAAAAGAAATCATATCATAAATGACTTATCGTGTCAAAATATAAATGGAGACCATGAAGAAATATATATATATATATATATATATATATATATATATATATATATATATATATATATATATATATATATATATATATATATATATATGATTACTAATCAAATAACCCTTAGGAATCTTATCTTCCAGAATATCTGTGAATGGCACGAAATTGAAAGAGCATAGAGGAATATCCAAATCAACAGCATTGACTGTAGTGCCAAAGTGGAAATTAATCTTATATTTATGTTGACTTGCTCTATAATTTCCAGAATTTTCAACCACAACAAATTTATGTATAATGACACATTTTCCTTCCCCAACTGAATCACGATGCTTGGTCACCAACTTGTCTGTTCCAATTGTAACCTGAATTTTATCTCCCTGTCAAAAATTAACAGATTTGTTTATAAACTGTAATCATTTTAACATAGTCAGCTATCAGTATCATTAATAAGAAATGGAAAATGAATATACCTTCTGATCAAACAACAACATTTGCAGATTAGAGACTACATTAGGGGAGTTTCAATAACAAACATTCCACAGCCTAATAATTCTTACAACTATTTTCCAAGACTCCTTCTCAGTATGCAACTGACCAATGTAGTTGAATTTCATGGAAGACATTTTCACATTACCTGAGAAGCTTTTTAATTCAAGGAACATATGTTGGGAAAGAAAATATCAATAAATAGAAAACTGAAAACATAAATCAGTAAAGCATTCCAAATGCCTTTTATTTATAAAAGGCAAATAAGTCAGCAAAATATGAATGAAAGAAACTATGGAAACAAAAATCTCTCAAATCATAACTAAAGCTCCAATCTATAAAATGTAAATAACAAAAATAAGCAAAGAAGCTACAACATAAATGAATTAAATCAAAGATTTAATATAACAATAACCAATTATATTAGCATGTGGTTGATAGTCCAATAAATATAATATTAAACAGTTCATAAATGTTTCAAAATAAATGAAGCATAATGCTAAAGATCTTGAAATATTTCTTTATAAACAACATTGAGTGTCTGAGATAATGCTTCATTTTCTGTATTATGAACCAAGATTTTGAGCCCATGCTTTGATTTCACCCTTGAAATTGCCATATATAATTGTCCATGTGTGAAAATGGGCCTTGGTAGATACAATCCAACATAATCAAGAGACTGTCCTTGACTTTTGTTTATCGTCATACAATATGAGATATTGAATAGAAACTGTCTCCTTTGAAGTTGGAAGGGCCAAATTGACTCTGTAGGTGTCACTGTCATTCTAGAGATGTATACTCTTTCATCAAAGTGAGTCCCAGATATATGATTAGCTTCTACAACATTAACACCAAGTTGTATAATAATAAGTCGTGTGCCATTGCAAAGTCCAGCAGATTGATTAATATTTCGAATGAGCATAATAGGAGTTCCAACTTTCAATATCAATTTGTGATTAGCCAAGCCTGAGCACTGTAATGTGTTTAAGTACTCAACCGGATGCAATTCTTACAAGAATTCACATTGTTCATTTGTTGCAAATATAGAATCAGAGCTTAGGTATTCCTTAGCTTCACCAGGAATAAGAGATAGAATATAATCATTAACTTTATCAACAAAATCCAAAGTTGGAGTTAAAATAACTCTGCCCTTCAAGTAGCTTGGATCATTAAATTTTTATTTAATCTCTGGATAAGTTGACTCAACAATAGCTGCAACAGGATCATGAAACTCAATCAGTAGAAATTCAGCAAGTATTTCCACAACTGCTTCTCCATCATTAGGTTCTGATAATTTTTCATCTCCAATCTTAAGCACCCAATCTGAAAACTCTTTCAATTCATCAGCATTAGTGTTTTGAGAATTTACATGCAATCGCATGTTTTTTGTCAGAGTTAGGACTTGATAAAGAGGCCATAAGTAAGAAGACTTCATAGATGCATGAACAATGTCAGATCTAGAACCACCATGAATTACAGGTAGTATTTGTCTGAAATCACCACCAAATACAACAAACTTTCCACCAAAGGGTTTATGAAGACTATCAGGAACGTCAAATATGAGAATATCACGAAGTGTGCGGTCTAGAGACTCAAAGCATTGCCTCTTAACCATAGGAGCTTCATCCCAAATTATCAATTTAGTTTTTTGCAACAACTTTGCATTGAAACTTCCTTGTTTGATATTACATGTTGATTCATCAGTCAATTGAATAGGAATAGCAAACCTAGAATGAGCAGTGCGTCTAGTAGGAAGTAAGGTTGATGCAATACCACTAGATGCTACAGTGAGCACAATATGACCTTCTGATCTTAACGCACAAGTGAGAGCGTTCCATATGAAAGTTTTTCCTGTTCCACCATAGCCATACAAAAAAAAAGTACCTCCCTTGTTTTGAATTATAGATTCCATAATTGTATTATAGACAACTCTTTGTTCTACAGTCATTGTGCTCAAAAGAGTACTTAGCTATTCTGAAAGTAGTTGCCTATTAAAATTTAACTGATCTGCGATAAGTCTATTTTGCAAATCAAGATCAACATGACCTTGAGGAATAGGCATTGGAGGAAAATCTTGCAAGCTTTTACCATTGCCTTTGAGGAGTTTGTCAAACTCAGCTAGAGCAAAATTTTGCAGTTGAGAATCTGTAAGTCTTAAAGCAGTTAAAAAAATAATAGCTGTTAATATTAAAATGATTTTCACAAAAAAATTAGACAAAATGTTTCAAGCAACCCTTAAGATATAAAGATACTAATGTATAAACATTAAAAAAATGTGGAATATTGAAAGGAATATTTGATATAAAATAATTCATGGTATGAATAACACAAACTAAAAGAGTATGAAGAGAAATATAATCCAATGCTTGAACAAATAAAAATACAGTAGTTTGCAAAAGATTTCCAAGATTATGTTGCTCGCCATTGCATCCATTTTTTTTGCTGAGAATAAACAATATCTTCTACTAGAAGTCTCCATGTCTTGTCCCATACATATTCCGATCGTGAAATAGAATTGGATAAGAGCATTGTAATGAATAGAGATCTCAAATAATGAGCAGTACCCCACAAAGATGCTTCATTAATAGCATCAATATATTTTCTATCATCACTTAGTAACCCAAGTTGATAACATGCATCCCTAAAAGTTGGATAAATTATTCCATTAACAGTTCTTATATCTTCATAGCTTTCTGAGCCTTTCACCTGACTCAATAGAAGTCTGAGATAGAAAAGTTCACCAGCACTTGGTGAAACATGAATCATTCTACCAATTTTCAATCCTTTGACTCTTTTCTTCCATTTTTTATTCTCACTTTGGTAGACAAACTTAGAGGGATACTCTGCATAGGTAAAGCTATTTACCTTTTGGGAATTTCTTGTTAGCCTCCATCCAAGCAATAAACATGCTCTCTTTGTTCCTTGGCTTCTTAACAACTGATTCAAGTGCTTGCCCTTCTGTAAAGTATACTTGTTGTTGATCAGGAAGGTGAAAATAAAGCCTCTCAACAGATGGTTGTCTATAATGAATTTCAAAACCAAATATTCTAGAGCATGCTTCATGAGAAGAAATAAATCGATAATCTAAGAACATTTTAGGTTCATCAATTTCATTATTGCTCAGACTTTGATCATATAAGGCAGCAGTAACTCGATCATTTCCCTTGCTCAAATACTTGAAAAGATATTTGATTGATGAACTTTGATTGTAGTACTCAACATTTATATGGGATGCATATTTCAGAAGTAATTCCTGGTTGTAAGGAACAACAAATTGATTATCAAGGTCAACCCCTTTTTTGTGTATCAACTTACCATCATCTCTTCTCCTATAAATGGGAAATCCTTCATCATCAAAAGAAGTGATCCTTGAAAAAGATTTAGGATAATACTTTCCACATTTACCTTCATTCATGCATGGAGATTTAGGATTTAGACTTCCACAAGGCCCATGCATCATATGTTTTGAGACAATATTATATAAAGTTGTGTCAGTAACAGGATCTGGAATCTCAACACAAATAATCTTGTCAAGCTCTTCAGGATTATGGTACCTCTCTTTATCATTTAAGATCAGAAGGATGTGAGCATGAGGTAAGCCACGTTTCTGGAACTCAAATGTGTAAACAACTGACACAAGGATGAAAAAAATTATCAAATAATATATTATACAATCTATATAAAAAAAATCAGTTAACTATTAGGATGTATTTGAGAAGAGATGTTGATGAAGCAACTTTAAAATAATGACATTTAGTAATGCAAATGATTGAACGAATATTGGAATACATTGTGTTTATCAATTAACATTTGAGGGGATCTTTAATAAAGGATGAACATTAAATGATTACTTAAATATGCTTGTAAGAAATACATAAGAAATATATGAACCATAAAATATGTACTAAAGTAGTGATTAACAAATCAGAACAATTCAATGAAGCAACAATTGGAAAAAAATTACGTTAACAGGTCAAACTAATAGAAAGTCATGATACAAATTGAAGAACAATGGAGAGAAAAATTACCATCTTGAACAGGGCCAAAGATTTTGCCTCGCATTAGCTCTTTCATCAAACAATTTAAATTCATCTTAAAAACACAAACTATTAGATCTGGTCTTTCTTGTGCTTTCAAATTCAAATCCTTTAATCGACGTGTCAATTCAGGCCAAGTCGGATTACAAGTGAAAGTGACAAAGATATCAGGATAGCCAGCCCATTTACAAATGGCCATTGCATCTTGATAATTTTGTATCATATATCTTGGCCCTCCAACAAAAGTTGACGGCAAAATTATACGTTTACCAACATATGCGCTTGATGTATGCCCTTGTGATACTGCTTTTGAAACAGTGCTATAAAGATCAGCTCTAAGATCCTGTTGATCAGTTTTAATATAACTGATTCTTTGATTTTCCATTATTGTGTATCCATCAACAACAAATTGTTGGAACAATCTCCCAGCATGTAATAAAAGAGATTTTTCATCGTCTCTATCTTGCATTCTAAAGGCTAAATACTCCCGTAATGTGACTTTAGTCCTCTTTTGAGTACTTGACAATGACGCATTACTATAAGAGATATCTTCTTTATATCCTTCTATACCATAAGGAAATAACAAAGGATATTGCATAGGAAGATAGGCTGGATGCAAATCATGTACTCTTTGTAATAGCCAACATTGTGTTTGAACAATAATATCCTTCCCAATATCTGAAATATCCACATCACCAACCACTAATGCTGCTACCTGTGATGCTGTAGGCAAGTTATAAGTTTTGCCATCACTTTCTCTTTTGTGGATTAGTCTTGGATTCAAATCCTTGCTATTGGATGTTTGAAATCTACCTCTTGCCATTATAAAAGCCTGAGTCAATTTATTATAACTATCAAGCATCTTCTTCAAATTCATCACAACACTACGATCAAGAAAACTGTCATCATCTTTTAATCTGCAAATGGAACATGTAGTTTCATCATTGGAAATTAATAATGAGATAAAAATTAAATGCAAGACATGACGTGAATTTAAAATGTACCTTATAACAGTCATTCGATTATCAATTGCATGTTCTGTATCAAAGATATACATTTGGGAAAATTTTGGTGGCTGGCCTTCAACTGGAAGTAAGCTGCCAATATGATGATAAATCTGACCAGACATAACAAAAGAATAAGGATTTTGACCATCATTAAGTGACTTGTCAACCTTTCCTCCCATAGAAGTGAAACTGAACATCATGTTATAAATCCTGATATATTTCATAAAATGTTTGGATATTGCCAAATGTTTACTGAAAACTAACTTCCTTATGTACTCTGGAGGTTGCTTGAAATGTGGTAGTTGAATCTTTCCTTGAACACAGCAAAGACCAAATCTAGGGTTAGTAGTGTGCTTACATTTCTGAATCCTCTTACAGTACCACAATTGAGCTCCACAGTAAGTGTAGACGTATTGAGGATCACCAAGATCAATATATTCTGTAAAAGATAAATAATTATAATTTTAACTAAGGCAAAAAGAAGTTGTGCAAAAGATGTTAAATAACCTCTGAGATATTAAACCTTTATGTGCAAAGTAAGTGCTTTCTTCAATACTATCATCTTGATTAATATCAGTTGCATAGTTTGCATCATCACTTTCAACTGCAATAATAATAAATGAATTCAAATATGCAATACCCCGTAAGTAGATTGGAGTTAAAAAATACAATGTCTCAACAAAATTAAATAAATAGAAAAATTAAATATGTCAAGTGTACCTTGTTCAAAAGATGCACCATTCAATTCATTCACAATAGCTGTAACAAAGAAGAAGAAAGAATTACATCAAAAATTAAAAGACAGTTAATTTAGCATATTTACAATTATATCCATACCATTCACATTATTATCTATTGTGCTGCCAATTTCATCTGATAATTCAGATTGTAAATCTTCTGACACAAGATCAGTAATGTCATCGGCTTCATTATTTGTATAATCTTCCAGTGGAACATTTAGATCTGGCAATCCAATTTCACATGCAATGTTTGAAGCATCAATGTTGTCATGAATATTGCAATTGCAAGTTGATGCACTACATTTGCCCATACTTCTAATTATATGTTTTCTTGGCTTCATCGCTAAGGGATTTCCAATTTGACTTCTCTTGGAGATTAAACATGGTGAACTTGCAATAGATTGAATCTGAGGAAGGCTATTAACTTCCAAAATTTTCCTTGATTTGAGTCGTTTGTTTGAGCAACCAACTTCTTCTAAACATAAAAGAAAGTATATGAGATTGGATAAGTAACAAAAAAATTGGACATTTTTTATATACAATCAAACATTGACAAACCTGGAACAGCTAATGAGTTAAAATCTTTGAAAAGGTTCTTAGCACAGTTTGAAAGATCTGTAAATGGACGTCTCTGCTTGAATCCAGAATATGTTAAACTACTTTTGGCTGAACTGGATGCTTGGGTTCCATTTGCTTCAGAAATTGGTATAACACGATTATGTTGTAGATGAGTTTCAACTGATGATATTCTTCTTTCTAAAAAATACTGATTTGGAAGAATTGAAGAGGAAGGTTGTAAACAACAATTTCTGATATTATTTTCATGAACTCCTAAAAAACAACACAATAATTGAATGTGAGCAAAAATGGACGTGCTTTAAGTAAAAAATAATAATGCAAAGACCACATCATATTTAGATCTATTAAATTTGCATATAGACTGTCATTGTACCTCCTAAAACACCAATAGCAGTTGTACAATCTATTTGAGAAGCTGATGCATTTTCCTTGAATAGTGGAGTCTGATTTCCTTCAAGATGAAAAGAATTTCTACCATTGGACTTTATAACTTCACTCTTCATATCACATTGGTTTGTCCTTGAAACCACAGGCTGAAATCTATATTGGTTGCACATGATCCATTGTGAAAGAAATTGTGGTTGCTCAATAACTTGTAAAAGAAATTGTTGTAACCTATTAACCTCTCATATATATGCATGCTTTTGCAAACCAATTTTTATGCTTCATATAATTGATGCATATAACTATAATTTTCCAAAAAAAAAAATTCTCATAGTTAAAAGAATAAATATCTATAGCTGAATATAAATATCTATTACCTCGACTCTGTAACTTCCGCTGTTGGTTTCCACCTTGACGCTACCGTCCTACAAAAGCATTCTTCAGTTATTTTGGCAAGAAGAGAAATATAAGTAGTTCAGACCAAACCATAAGGAAGCTAAAAGACAACCCAAGAATATATTGGAAAATTATATATTTTCATGAGCTGCTTAACATGACTACCAAACCTTCAACTTCTAATTTATTGGAATAATTGAAATAGGGATATACGAATCAACAGAAAATGAATAACACATGTCAGAAACTTACTAATTGAAAGAGTAGGAGGAGTGTATAAAGACTCTGGTAGAAGTAGAACTCGCAATAAATTCAAAGAAATCCCATAAAAGGAATTGCAGGCAGAGGAGCACAGGGAATGACAATGTACCCAGAATCGAAATGGGTGAGAAAGGCCCGGACCGGACACATTTAATATTAGCTAAAAATTATGTCAATCATCAAGGGGCCTAATCTTCTTGTTTCTGATGCCCATGAAGAGAGGGCAAACGGTTCAATGAAGCAAGAGTATGGACAAAAACGTCACAGTAATGAAAAGGGGCAAGTCTTTATCAGAGCCATCAATTGCGAACCCAACCGTTATATTTTCATGTTAAGCAGGTATATATATAGGCTAACATGAATAGAAAACTCTAGAAAAAGAAAAGAACTTAACAGATAAAATTCATGAGCTGAGAAAGGAAACTCAAAAAGAGTTTTTTGTACCGTCAATTTCCAGGGATAAGAGTCATGGAAGAATCATCATGGGATTGAAATCTTAAGAAGCAGCGCTGGGGTGACAGGGACAGAGACACAAACAGAGATATTGAGTTGCTTCAAAGCTTCTTCTTCCTTCAAAAATCCAAGGAACCACTTTACTTTGTACATAGTTAACTTGGAAATTGTGTCGTGCTTTATGTATGGTAGACGGTGCTTGGAGCTATGCACAGATAATGAAGAAGACTATCCCAAGTACCTTAGTCCGGTTACGAATCATCGATGGTAACCAGGGTGCCTTGTCTACTTCTGTGAAATGTAGAATGGGTTATTTGAGTAGAGAAGCATGATTTCCGAGAAGCATTAAATGCTTCATGGAAACCATTATTCCAAAAGTTGTTGTTGTTTCTTAAAAGCTTTGACATTCCATAGAGCATTTAATGGTGTCGTGTCTTAAAAGCTTTGACATTTTTTCAATTCAGAAGCATTAAATGTTTAATGAATGAATGAAAATTTTTGGAAGAAAATGAAGGAGTAAGGATTGAGTTTTAAGTAAGCAGATGTGACTTTTGACTTAAAATGTTTAAATAAATATGTAATAATTTGTTTTTATTATTTTAATTTAAATTACATATTTTCAATGCCATATCGTAACTAAAAATTTTGTAATAAATATGAAATAATTTTTTCTTATTATTTTCAGTATAAACCTTCAAATAAAATTAAGGCAAAATAAATATTTTAAAAATAAATTTAAGTATAATTACTCTATATTTTCAGTGTGAAAATAGTAACTTAATTATAATTAGAAAAGAAAAAATTTATTTAACTTATTAAATAAAATTACAAAAGTCACGAGTGTGACTTTTTAAGTCACACCAGTAATTTTTAAGTCATACCTGTGATTGAATTAATTAAAATTAAAGTAAGAAAAAAGTTTTATAAAATTTTATTTTATAAGATTTTATCATTGAGGCGGGAAAGGAGTATAATTAAGTTAAAGGAAATTTTCAAATATACACGAGTGAAATTGAATTAATATATGAATGTGTTTTAAAAAGTTTTAGTTAAATTATATAAATAAAAGTCCTTAGATTTTGGTTTAGGAAAGGCATGATAAGAAAAAAAAATAAAAAAGAAGGATTTATGTCATGGGTGTGACAAGTTAAGTCACACCCGTGACATCTCCTTAGTTTCTTCTAATTAACTTTTAACTATACAAATAAAATAAATGTGTAAAGAATAAATTCACTTCAGTTTCTTCTTCTCCTTCTTCTCGAGAACCTTCTTGTATTCTGACTCCTTCGATTTCCTCTCTATCTTTGCCATTGGCTTATTCTCTTTTATGTTTTTTTAGGTATGAGTTATTAGTTCAAATATGTCAATCATTTCTATTCTTCAGATCATTCAAAGGTAGTCTGTTTCAAGTTTCTACTACTGAAAGAAATGACTTGAATCAGTCTGATGATCATTTGAGTTGGACTGCATCATTATCATTTCGTAGAATAGAACCTTTGTGGTTTTGTCTCCATTCACCTCTGTTTCTTATTAACTTCGGCATTTATATATTTTCTTAACCTCTGTTATTTTAGTTCTCACTATAATTTCTATGTAACCTGGCCGTCCTCGTAGTCCTAACCAGTCCAGGCATACATTTATTTCAGGAGCGTCCGATGTTAGTTCTAAAACTACTCCATCGAGACAAGCAAGAAGCGGTGTATCGTAGAGCAATGTGCTAGTTAGATTGTTCGAATTTTAAGTTTTATTTTTTCCTCTGTAAAAAAAAATAAAAATGTTATTCAGTATATAGGTAGATATACAAATAGCACTAGTCAGTGTTCAATACTTGGCCGAGAGAAACTTATTAACCACTGTTGCTCGTGAAGAAAAAAATTGTAAGAATCTTTTGTTATTTGCCGACTAACTACAGTTTTGCATGTTTTAATATCTTATTCGTATGAGATGTATTATTTTACCAGCGATGTTGGCAAGTAAACGCTAGCTTTTCAATGTATCTACACAGAGTTACGTCATATAGATAGTGTTAATTTGCTTGATCAAGAAGGTAATTGTTTCTCGTTCTTAGGTTTAGTTGAAATATAATAACCGTTTTTAAATTATTCTTGAGTTCTTCTGCTTATGATTCTTGGAAGATATGTATATTTTTGGTTTGATGCTTATGAATGACCCATTACCTTAGGTAAGATTTGGCATTGTTATTAATTTTCTGATGCCTTATTTGTTTATGTATCTTTTAGTATTATATATTTACGAAATATGAAAATTTATTTATGCATTTTTCAGCGTATAATTTTGTTTGTCACGATTGCATATTTGTGTTAAAATATTTGCGTAAATTTGCATATTTTAATATAATTATCTGTAGCTTTATTTTTTCCTTTTTATTCATGTAAATGATCAGATATTATTTTTCATTTATATTTTTCGATATGATAATATAGTATCGTGACAAAACAAGGTGCATATATAATTTTATCCTTTTTCTTCTTACATTTAAGTATTGTCAATTTTTTATCCTTCTTACATTTAGGTTCTTACATTTTATCCTTTGCTCTCAAAGGGTGTGACTTGATGGTTGAGAGTGAGATTTGACTTTAGTTAAGTCTTAGGTTTGATTTCATGTTAATCCCTTTTGAAGTTTCAGAGGCGTGGGTTTTTACCTATAGATAAAACTAGTTAGCCTTTAATGATGAAGTCATACCATTGACCTATTTGTAGAGTGGTGTCTGGGTTAGTACTCGAGAAAGGTTCATTAAACTTGGCCCTTTCTCTAAGTTTCTTGAATAAAAAAATGGTCAATTTTTTATAATTAAAACATGAATTATTTTTATTTTTAAGTGCTGCCGAGTTTAAATATAAAATTTAAAATATATCATTAAATATTGATTCAAATTAAATTATTTGTGATCATGATTTTTTAATTTACTCGCACTGTCTTCGATACATATAAAAAAGAGATAGTTTTCGAAAGAACCAGACATACTTCCCTGCAAGAATTAATATTAATAGGTTGTAATTAATAAATTAATAAAACCAATCATCACCAACCAGAACTTTCTTGTACATTTTTATTATAACTATTAACTAAAAAAAAATAGTTGACATTCCAGATATCCATAAATCAAATGCACTTATTACCGTCGAAAAAATATGACTTTTCACTGTAAATTTCATGAGGACGTTTTTTATCACATTTTTCTTTGTATTCTGAATAATTCACCCATTTATAATCTTCTAGCCGCCAATAAGAGATTATAATTATTTCTTTTCTGAACATTTGTCAATCAAACAAGTCTGTATGATTTATTCTTTAAGCATATAAATGTTATGTTCTCAAAAGGCGTTTCTTATTCCATCGCACCATCCCTTTCATCTAACAACTCTCAAGTGTGAAACTTTAAGTCACGCCTTAATAATAATTAATAACTAATAATTAATAATTAATAAAATTTTATATATGTATTAATTAGCGCATATATCCTTTGTCATTTTTATTAATTATAATTTAATTATAATTAATTGGCTAATAAAATTCATTCAGCTCAACTCAAATGAAAATTTAAGGCTAATTTAATTTAAAATTAATCTAAAATTCATAAAAATAATTACAATTAATGATTAATAATTACTAGATAAATAAAATTTTATTAAATATATTAATTTACTAATTAAATTATAATTAATAGAATGATTACTTATTATCATTAAGTTAATTAGGTGTAAATTCAAAGGCGTGAATTAAGTATTATCGTGACAAAGATATTTTTATTTTAATTAATTATATTTAAAGTATAATTAATTAATTAATTCGGATATAATAAATAATAATTACAATATAATAAATTCATTGATGTATTAAATTATACTTTATTTATAAATTAATTATTTATCCTTAAGTTAAGGTTATTAAGTTATAATTAATAATGATTAATATATTGTTAATTAATTGATGTATTAAATTATAATTAATAGATTAAGTAGTTAGTATTAATATTTAATATATATGTTAACCATGACCCTGTATTATTAATTGTTAATTTTATTAATATATATGTTAGTTATGACCTGTATTATTAATTGTTAATTTTATTAACTATTATATACTAATATTAGTATATATGTAGCTCTTCAAATATTAAGTAGTCATCCATGTGACTTGATAGTCATAGCTATGACTCTCATGCACGGTTGTGACTATGCATGTTATTTGTTAGGAGTTAATTAACACCTATATGATGTTATAATATTTTGTATTAAATATTTAATTAATTAATTTAAATATTGTTACTTTATTGATTAATTATAACATAATTATTTGATTAATTAACTATAATATAATTAACACATTCAAAATATAACTAATTAATTAAAACATAATTAATTAATTAACTAATTAAATATTTTTCTAAAATTAATAATAATTAAAATATCATAAGTTAACTGATTTATTAAAATATAAATTATTTATAAATTAATTATCCATGATTAACTCTTAACTTTATTCACTGTACTTAATCATAATTAATGTATAATTAACTAATTGATGCATTAAAATATAATTAATTAAATAAGTAGTACATGTTCATGTTTAGTATATATATTAATCAACTAACTAATAATATTTTAAATAATTATTTATTTATTAAATAAACATTATTGTTGTTATTATTAATCAGGTTGTGAATTGTGAATTTATAATTTTAATACGTGTTAAATACATTGTAATTAAATAATTAATTTATTATGTTATAATTAATCAACTAATTACTAATTTCTTTTTCTTGTTACAAGGCAATCAAGACCTAAAATTAGTAATTAATTATCTAAATAATCAATTAATTATGTAATAATTAATCAACTAATTAATATTATTTTACTTAATTAATTTCTAAATTTCAAGTGAATCAGAAACCAAGAATGTTCAAAATCATTATATCTCTACACTCTCGCTGCACGATCGTGCAATTCTAACTGATTCATCGGTCTCATAATAGACATTCTACACAATCCTGTTTTTCCTGATATCTCTAATGTCACAATCGTACTTGTGCACAATTGTGCAAATTCTTTGAGAGTTACTTTCTCACAATCGTGCGGTTCTTCTCAAGCTCCATCTATATTTTTATGAAACACCATTTTTCATCACTTCTTCCTCTCTTTTTCTTAATCTACAATTTTTAGCGTATATCTTCACTATTTCCTCTTCATTTTTACTTCTATTTGTACCTCAACTTAAAATCTATGATTGATTTAATTTAAAATTAATCTTAAATTCATAAAATAATTACAGTTAATGATTAATAATTACTAGATAAATAAAACTTTATTAAATATAATTAAATGATTTTTATATATAATTAATCTACTAATTAAATTATTATAATTAATAGATTGATTCTTGATTATTATTAAGTTAATTAAGTATAAATTCACATGCATGAATTAAATGTCACTATGACAAAGATATTTTTTTCATTTCTTAATTTAATATATTTAAATTATACTTAATTAATTAATGTTTATATAATTAATAATAATTAAAATATAATAAATTCATTGATTTATTAAATTATAATTTATTTACTTATCATTAACTGTTAAATTTATTAAGTCATAATTCAAAATAATTACTATATAGCTAATTGGTTGATGTATTAAAATATAATTAATAGATTAAGTAGTTAATGCTAATACTATATAGCTAATTGATTGATATATTAAAATATAATTAATAGATTAAGTAGTTAATGTTAATACTATATAGCTAATTGATTGATATATTAAAATATAATTAATAGATTAAGTAGTTAATATTAATATTTAATATATACATGTTATTTTGAAAAAAAATCACGGGCGTGACATGTTAAATCACTCCCGTGAAAAGGTGTCACGGGGTGACTTAACATGTCACACCCGTGACGTACAACTTTTTTAAAATCTTTCTTTTCATTTTTGTTGTTAACAATGTGTTTAGTAAATCAATCTATGCAGGTTTCTTTTACCCATTTAAATAGGATTATTGTTAATTTAATATTAATCAGTTAATTTAATTTTTGATATGTGTTAATTTAATTTTTTAGTTTCCTGTCATTACAGAATGAGAGAGCGACTAGAGTTTTCAGGCGAGATAGAACCATAACTTCTGAGATTTTAGACGAGCATCCACTCCCTCCTCTATGGCTTCTTCTTCTTCCTCCCCTACCTATCCTGGAACCCCTCTCTCCTCTTTACCACCCCTAATTCCTTCACATTCCTCACTCTAGAATTCCTAAAACCCTAATCACAAACAACTCCAAAACCAAAACACCGACCCAAACACCATCATACCTCCCCCGACAAAATCTCCCCCTCTGAAATCGAGCATTCCCTTTAACCCTAACCAAATTCCATCCGCGACCAACCCTTAGGAAAATGACCCTGCACTGTCTTCCCAACCCATAGATCCTAAAAAATCAGGGACCTTCAGATCCTGGAAGGGAGTTATCTCGAAAGGTATAGAGGAAACTTCATAAGCTAATGCATTAACTTACTACCCCCCCCCCCCCCCAGAGATCAAGGAGGAGCAGATCTACGTCATTCCTCCTTCGGAGTTGGCTAAGAAGGGAGCTACAAAGTTCAGATTAGCTTTGATAGATTTTTTTATAGGCAAAAGGCCAGCTTACTCAGTGGTTCAGAGAGCTCTAGCTAAGTCTTGGGTAGAGTTTGGGCTAAAAGAAACGTTAATAACTATAATAACTAGCTCAAACAATTTCTTGCTTAAGTTTGATTATAAGATAGGCTTGAATTCGGTGCTAGAAAAGGGTCCTTGGCATATCCAAGGGAAGCCCTTATTTATGAGAAAATGGTGTCTGAATGGAGGGGAACAAGAAGAGGTCAAGTATGCTCCGGTGTGGGCTAGGTTTTACAATATACTAGTTGAATACTGGAATACTGAAGGTTTAGGTAGGATAGCTAGTGTTGTGGGACATCCTCTCTTAATGGATTCGCAAACAACAAGGATGTCTAAGATAGTATATGCTCGTAAGTGTGTGGAATTAGAGCTACATAGGAGTTGGCCATCTTCCTTCCAATTGGCAACGTACAGTGAGGAGGGGAAAATCCTTTTTAAGGAAATCATGATCGAGTATGAATGGAGGCCAGACCAGCAAGAGCAGAAGAAGGAATGGGCATCTACAGGGCGAGTATTCCAAACTGGTTTACAACAAGAGTTAGAGAAGGGAAAGGAGATGATATCAAACACGTCAACTCAACAACAAAAGACACAGGAGCTCACCTCTGTGAACGCAGCTCAAATTAAGGAGGTCATTCGAGCACCAGAGAGTTCAAATGAGCAATGCAAGGAGCAAGGTCTTTAATAGCAGGAACATATTCCTGTGATGACAATGCAAGAAGGTATAAATGCCACCTCTGCTGGGAGTCCTTCACCCCTAGACCAGAATCAACAGATACAAGAAGATCTAAGCGGAGACATTGAACAGTCCAACTCTTCTGCTGTAAATCAAGTAGGTATCCCTTCCTCTCCTCTTTCTGAATTGGCTCCGAGTCCTGGGATTAAGGGAGGGGCAGAGGGGGGCTCTACAGTGAGAAAAAATAGGAAAACTAGGAGGAAACAAAAATAGGATGTTTGCTGGCTTTTGGTTCTTAGATTATAGGACTTGGTTTTTTGGAATGTGAGGGGTTTAAACAACCCCAAAAAACAACTAGCAGTACATGCTTGGCTTAAAAGATTATTAGTTTCTTTTGTTTGTTTAATAGAATATAGGATTAGATATCCTTCCTATTTGAATAATGTTTGCACTTCTTTGTTTCCTAGTTGGACTTATTACAGTAATGTAGATCAGTCTTCGAATGCTAGGATTGTGCTAGCTTGGAATCCAAATAGTTTTTTGTGTTCTATCATCAACTCTACTAATCAATTGATTCACTTGGAATTCCATACACTTCTTATAAGTGGCAAATGGGAACAGGATAGTAGGTCTAGCAAAGATTCAAGAGCAGTTTCTTGAATACTTTTAAGGTACTATTGGGGATAAGAAAGTTCTTCACTCTTCCAAAGAGTTTGTAGAAAATCTTTTCCCTCATACTTTATCTGAAAACCTTTCCAATTCTATTATTACTGAAGTTTTAGCTCAAGAGATAAGAGAGGCTTTCAACTCTCTTAATCCTAATAAGACACCTGGACCAGATGGGTTTAATGGGTTCTTCTTCAAACAAAACTGGCGTATAATAAGGTAGGAAGTTACCATAGCCATTCAAAAAAATTTTCCTTCATGGAAAACTCCTTAAAGAGCTTAATTCCACTTTCATCTCACTCATTCCCAAAAAAGTTCACCTTTCAACAGAAACAGGAATTCCATACACTTCTTAGAAGTGGCAAATGGGAACAGGATAGTAGGTCTAGCAAAGATTCAAGAGCAGTTTCTTGAATACTTTTAAGGTGCTATTGGGGATAAGAAAGTTCTTCTCTCTTTCAAAGAGTTTGTAGAAAATCTTTTCCCTCATACTTTATCTGAAAACCTTTCCAATTCTATTATTACTGAAGTTTTAGCTCAAGAGATAAGAGAGGCTTTCAACTCTCTTAATCCTAATAAGACACCTGGACCGGATGGGTTTAATGGGTTCTTCTTCAAACAAAATTGGCGTATAATAAGGTAGGAAGTTACCATAGCCATTCAAAAAAAATTTCCTTCATGGAAAACTCCTCAAAGAGCTTAATTCCACTTTCATCTCACTCATTCCCAAAAAAGCTCACCCTTCAACAGAAACAGGAATTCCATACACTTCTTAGAAGTGGCAAATGGGAACAGGATAGTAGGTCTAGCAAAGATTCAAGAGCAGTTTCTTTAATACTTTTAAGGTACTATTGGGGATAAGAAAGTTCTTCACTCTTCCAAAGAGTTTGTAGAAAATCTTTTTGACACAGCGGAAGTAATTAGGTAGAGATTTTAGGTTAATCTCAGAACCAAATCCAAGCATAAAACTTAGGATTTAATAAGCAAGAAAAGACACTCTCTCGAAGAATTTCTGAAGCTTTATTAGAAATAATGTCGTTTTGGCTGCCTAAAACATAAGTTAAGCCTCCCTTTTATAGCCCTAACTATGGTATATAAGAGTCCTAATTCTAAGGTGAAAAGGATTGATTGGAATCCTTTTCTAAAGCTAACTTATTTCTTTTCTTGCTGGACAAGAAAACTATCCTAACTAGGAAACTTAAAATAAAATAAAACAAACAAATCCTAATGGATATAGGAATCATAACAAATCCTTATCCTAATGGGTATATGACAACATAACATATCCTTATGGATTTAATCCTTTATTAGTCCCCTCCACTTGAAAAGAACTCGACCTCGAGTTGTCATTAGGATAGAGCTCTTCTTCTTCATGAAAATCATAGATATCAGCAACATTAAAAGTCTTTGAAATTCCCATCTCTTCAGGCAGATCGATAACATAAGCATTGTCGTTGATTTTATGGAGTATCTCATAAGGACCATATTTCTTCGGCTTCAATTTGTTGTAGGTTCCAACAGGGAATCTTTCTTTCCTTAAGAAAATCATCACTTTGTCACCTTCTTGGAAAGTTTTAAACCTCCTGTGTTTGTCGGCTTGTTCTTTATATTTGGCGTTAGTCCTTTCAAGTCTCTCTCGAACCTCCTCTTGCACATTCTTCACTTGTTTGGCCATATTTTCATTTGCGATGCTTAAATTTGGTAACCGAAGTTTTATCGGATCAACAGTATTCTTTGGAACTTTTAAGTATACCAAGGAAAATGGTGATCTACCAATAGCACTATGGACAACACTATTGTAGGCAAACTCAGCTTGAGCTAGAGCTAAATCCCATTGCTTAGGCTTGTCTCCACAAATACTCCTCAATAGATTTCCCAGAGTCCTATTAAGTGACTCAGTCTGACCATCTGTTTGTGGATGAGCAGTGCTACTGAAGTTTAAAGAAGTGTCAAACATCCTCCACAAAGTCCTCCAAAAGTGACTAAGAAACTTCGTATCTCGGTCAGATGTAATAGATTTAGGAATTCCATGCAATCTTACCACTTCTTTAAAGAATAGTCTAGCCACATTAGATGCATCGGCAGTCTTCCTACATGCAATGAAATGCACCATCTTGGAAAATCTATCAACCACTACAAAAATAGAATCGACTCCCCTTTGTGTTCTAGGTAGTCCAAGGACAAAGTCCATAGACAAGTCCTCCCAAATATCTTCCGGGATAGGGAGTGGCATATACAACCCCGTATTCTGAGATCTTCCTTTAGCAGTTTGACAAACATAGCACCTTGTCACAAAGTTTCTAACATCTTTCTTCAACTGAGGCCAGTAGAACCTTTCTTCAAGACTAGTAATGGTCTTGTCCCTTCCCATGTGACCGGCTAATCCTCCACTATGCACATCACGAATCAACTTTTCTAAGAGAAGTATGAGGAACACAAAGTTGGTTACCGTGGAAAGAAAACCATCGAGAATGTGGAACTCACCAAAGAAGTTGCTTCTGAACACACTTTAACCACATGTCCTTGAAGTCTTCATCATCCTCATAAAGCTCCTTTAAAGCTTCAAATCCAACAACCTCTTGGGACATAGTAGAAAGCAATACTATCCTCCTACTAAGTGCATCAGCCACCTTGTTAGTGACGCCAGATTTATGTTTAATAACAAAAGGAAATTTTTGTAAGAAAGTAGTCCATCTGGCATGCATATTACTCAAGTGCTTTTGACTGTTTAGATACTTTAGAGCTTGATGATCAGTGTAAAGAATGAACTCTCTTTGAATCAGATAGTGTTCCCAATGTTTCAATGTTCTCACAACTGCATAAAATTCTTGATCATAGGTACTCCATCTTTTCCTTGTATCGTTAAACTTCTCACTAAAGAAAGCTATAGGTCGGCCTTCTTGAGATAAAACAGCTCCAATACCTACTCCACATGCATCACACTCAACCTCAAAAAGCTTGTCGAAGTCCGATAAGGCTAGGATAGGAGTAGTGCTGAGTTTTTCCTTAATCAAAGCAAAACTTTTATCAGCTTCATCATTCCAATCAAACTTTCCCTTCTTCATGCATTCTGTGATAGGGGGTCATAATTGAACTGAAGTTTTTGATGAACCTCCTGTAGAAAGTAGCTAGCCCATGGATAGATCGAACCTCACTAACATTCTTAGGGGTAGGCCATTCACGAATTGCCTTCACCTTTTCTTCATCCACATGAATTCCTCTAGAACTAACCACATATCCCAAGAATAGTAGCTTGCTAGTCAAGAAACTGCACTTCTTCAAGTTCAAGTAAAGCTTATTATGTTGTAAAACAGACAATACTCTCCTCAAATGTACTAGATGTCTTCAATTGTTCTGCTATAGACAAGGATATCATCAAAATAAACAACTACGAACTTTCCATTAAAAGGTCTGAGCACTTGGTTCATGAGTCTCATAAAAGTGCTAGGGGCATTGGACAACCCAAAGGGCATGACTAGCCACTCATACAACCCCTCTTTCGTCTTAAATGCGGTCTTCCACTCATCCCTGTGTCTGATCCAGATTTGGTGATAACCACTTTTCAAGTCAAGTTCAGAGAATACTTGAGAACCGCAGAGTTGATCAAGTATGTCATTCAATCTGGGAATAGGAAATCGATATCTTACAGTGATTTTGTTGATGGCTCTACTGTCAACACACATTCTCCACGATCCATCCTTCTTGGGTGTCAAAAGTGCAGGATCATCACAAGGACTCATGCTTTCTCGGATCAAGCCCTTGGTCATTAATTCTTCCACTTGTTCTCTTAGAATATGAGCTTCTTTAGGGTTCATTCTATAATGGGGCAGATTAGGAAGCTTAGCTCCAGGTATTAGATCAATGTGATGTTGAATATCTCTCATAGGAGGCAATTCATTAGGTAATTCGGACTGGACCAGATCTGAAAACTCCTCCAAAAGCTGTTGGATCAGATCTGAATTAGCTCCATTCTTCTCCTCTTTCTCCTCCAATAATTGGTTCTTTACCACCAAGACATGAACCTCTCGGGTCTCCTTAACTTCCTTCTCAAAGTCTTGGCCGCTAAGGGTCAGCAATGCCTTTCCCTCCTTTCTAAAAGTCTTTGGCCTATCAAACGCTGCATTTGTGGGTAGCATGGTCACTTTCTTGCCTTTCCATTGGAAGGAGACGGTATTGTCTCTTCCTCTATAAGTAATATCCATGTCAAATTGTCATGGCCTTCCTAGGAGTATATGGCTTGCATTCATGTCCACCACATCACGAAGTGATAGCCTTGTAAGATTTTCCTATAGAAATAGGAACTTGACATACTTCGCCATTACTTAATCTTGGCCCATCAAGAAGCCAACCGATGGTGTAAGGATGAGGATGTTTCTCAGTAGGAATCTTCATATGATCCACCATCTTTCTTGCCACTAAATTCTCATCACTGCAATTATCTACAATCAAGTTGCACACCTTACCATTAACAGTGCAGAAGGATCTAAAAAAGCTTCTCCTTTGTTATGGCTCCTCAATTTTGGATGAACAAAGTATCTTCCGTACCACTAGACTAACTCTATCCTCAGCAAATTCTTCAGCAAACTCCTCCTCCTCTTCTTCTTCTTCTTCTTGAAGCTCTTCCAAACCTTCGTCACCTTCATTAAGGTAGTCTCCTTTTTCAGCGACGTTGACCATCTTTCTCTCAGGGCAATTACTAGAGATATGTCCACGCTTCTGGCATTTATACCACATGTCTATTTTTGGTGGTGCATAAGGGTTAGAGCTCTTAGGAACTCCTTTATTGCTATTGCCACCTCCTTCAAAAGGCTTCCTTTTGTCCATTCTTAGATCTTTAGGGGCATTATCAATTTTCAATGTTTCAACTAATGCTTTCCCCTTTCCTACCACTTCATTTGGACTTGATTGAGTTGATCTCCTAGGGTATTCAAACCTCTTAGGCGCCTTTTCCATCTTTTCAGCTTTCAAGGCCAATTGGTAGGCCTCTTCTACGTTCCAAATAGTATGCATTCCAAGCCTTTCACTTATGGACGATCTTAATCCTCTAAGATACCTTGAAACTTGCGGCATGTCGATTCTTCAAGATTATTGCGTCGCCAGCCTCAAGAACTCCGAATGATACTCCTCCACACTCCTAGAACCTTGGGACGCAACTTTGATAAAGATCAAATAAGTGCACTCATAATCGGGGTAAAATCTAAGGAAAAGGGCTTGTTTCAACTTCCTCCAAGATCTGATTGGTGGTTTTCCGTTCCTCTCCCGATTCTTTTGAAGATTACTCCACCAAACTTTAGCACCACTTTTTAATTTATAGCCCACAATTCTCACTAGTTTATCATCAGTGACTTCCATCATCTCTTGAAAACTTTCCACCTCATCAATCCAATCAAGAAAGCCTTCAATGCTTAGATTTCCACTAAAGTATGAGACTTCAACTTTAATCTTGTAATCATCTTTACCCCTTTGGCCTCTTCTTGGTTGGTCTTGGTTTAGAATTTCTTCATCCGAACTATCTTCCATAAGTGGTAACTGATTTTGCTCGTGAGCTCTCCTATTTTCTGCATTCCTTGGAAGATCAGGTCTGCCAATAGGTTGTAGTTGAGGTAAACCTCTTCCTTGAGCTCCCGCAAGTGGTAGTCCTCCATTATTGGCTTGATTAAGGCCCATAATGGTTAGAAGTTGATCCATATGAGTTGCTAATCCATTAATGGCCTCCAAAACTTCGTCAAATCTCGGTTATTTCCTTGATCACCATGTGTCTTTGGTTGGTCAAGGTCAAACGCTTGGTTCGACTCTTCTAGGTTTTAGATGAATTTTCGGGTTTTGGGTTAAATTTCGAGTTGGTAGGGCTAGAAGATGGGCTGGAGGGTGTAAGATAGAAACAAAAGTAAGGAAAGGCAGGCTAGAAGATGGGTTGAAGGGTGTAGAAATGATACAAAACCGAGGAAAGGCAAGGAAGAAATCTAGGAAAATTTTCGTGTAGGTTAGGCTAGAAGATGGGCTGGAGGTGTGGAATAAAAACAAAAGTAACGAAAAGCAAGGCTGGAAGATGGCTAAAGGGTAAGCAAAACAACAAAGGCACCGGGAAAGAAATCCAGAAAACTGGATTTTAAGCTTTGATACCAACCCGACACAATGAAGTAATTAGGTAGAGATTTTAGGTTAATCTCGAGAACCAAATCCAAGCATAAAACTTAGGATTTAATAAGCAAGAAAAGACACTCTCTCGTAAGAATTTCTCGAAGCTTTATTAGAAATAATGTCGTTTTGGTGCCTAAAACATAAGTTAAGCCTCCCTTTATAGCCCTAACTATAGTATATAAGAGTCCTAATTCTAAGGTGAAAAGGATTGATTGGAATCCTTTTCTAAAGCTAACTTATTTCTTTTCTTGCTGGACAAGAAAACTATCCTAACTAGGAAACTTAAAATAAAATAAAACAAACAAATCCTAATGGATATAGGAATCATAACAAATCCTTATCCTAATGGGTATATGACAACATAATATATCCTTATGGATTTAATCCTTTATTACTTTTCCCTCATACTTTATCTGAAAACCTTTCCAATTCTATTATTATTGAAGTTTTAGCTCAAGAGATAAGAGAGGCTTTCAACTGTCTTAATCCTAATAAGACACCTGGACCGGATGGGTTTAATGGGTTCTTCTTCAAACAAACCTGGCGTATAATAAGGGAGGAAGTTACCATAGCCATTCAAAAAAAAAATTCTTCATGGAAAACTCCTCAAAGAGCTTAATTCCACTTTCATCTCACTCATTCCCCAAAAAGCTCACCCTTCAACAGCCATAGACTATAGACCTATATCTTGTTGCAACATGCTCTATAAGATGATTGCTAAAATCATAGCACATAGACTCAAAGAGATTCTTCCTCACATTGTTAGCTCCAATCAAAGTGCATTTATTAAGAACCGTCGAATAGGGGATAATATCCTGTTGGCTCAAGAGATTTTCAAGAACTATCACCTTTGCAATAATCAGAAGAGGTGTGCTTTTAAAGTGGACCTTCAAAAAGTTTATGAATCTATCCAATAGGATTTCCTCCTTAATGCTCTAGTAGCTGTAGGCCTTCCTTTGAAGTTCATCAACTAAGTCAAAGAATGCAAAACCACTCCCCTTTACTCAATTTTGATCAATGATAACCCCTTTAAATTTTTTAAAGGTAAGTCGGGCTTAAGACAGGGAGATCCCTTATCTCCATTCCTCTTCATAATTTGTATAGAATTTTTCCCTAGGAAATTGCAAGCTTGTATAGATAATAATCCTTCCTTCCAATACCATTGGAGATGCCAAGGCCTTAAACTCACCCATCTCCTGTTTGTTGATGATCTTTTGATGTTTTGTCATGCGGATTTGCTCTCTGCTCAAACATTGCTTGATTGTTTGTGTACATTCTCTATATTTTCTGGCATGGATATGAACCCTTCTAAGAGTCCGTTTTTTTAATCCTCGGATGTGAACTATTTGAATCATCGAATATAACTTGTCTCTGGTCTCAAGCAAGGCACTTTTCCCATACGGTATTTAGGGGTTCCTCTCATAAAAGGTAGATTATCTAAGAGGGATTGCCTCTCCCTATTGGATAAAATAGATAAGAGGACCAACAATTGGATTCATAAAAGTCTCTCTTATGTTGATCAAATCCAATTGGTGATTTAAGTCCTTTCTTCTTTCCAAGTGTACTGGTCTACTCATTTCATCCTCCCTTCATCCATTCTAAAGGATATAGAGACTAAACTTAGGAAATTTTTGTGGGCAGGGAAGGTAGATTCGGAATCTCACACCAAGGTTAAGTGGAGTGACGTTAGTAGATCGAAAAAGGAGGGAGGTTTAGGAGTGAAACATTTGACTGCATGGAATCATGTTGTGTTAGGGAAAAAGGATTTGGAATCTATTTGAAGATAAGGAGGCTCTGTGGGTTAAGTGGGTGCATACCATCATTATGAGAAGGAAAAACTTCTGAAGTGCCCAACCTACCTACAATAGTTTTTGGAGTTGGAGAAAAATCTTATTTGTGAGGGAAAAAATGGGGAACCAATTCAAATTTAGGATTGGAAATAGTATTTCTACTCTTTTATGGCAAGATCCCTGACATCCAAAAGGAATCTTGAAGTACTTCTCTTCTCCGAGAGAGATTAATGGCTCGGAGTTTCCAATGACAGTAAGAGTTTTCGAAGTTATCAACAATGATGAGTGGAGATGGCAAGAGGTATCCATAGAGTTCATTAGGAACCTTGAACCACCTCGCTACCAACCAAATAGTTCCCAATCTGATTGTCTGGAATGGCTAGCTAGTTCCACAAGACAGTATACAAAGGTTCAACCTATAATTTCTTGAGACCTCTTATACAGGAAGTTCCTTGGCATAAGCTAGTATAGTCTAAAAGTAGTAGGCCTAGGTGTTCTTTTATACTTTGGCTTGCTTTCCTTCAAAAGTTACAAACCCGGGACAAACTTTCCTAACTCCAAATTCCTAACCACTGTTTCTTGTGCATTGCAGATAATGAAACCATTGACCACTTATTTTTTGAGTGTACATTCTCTAAATCTATTTGGGACCAATGCCTTTTATATTTTCAGTTACACCACCCTATTCAGCCTAACCTTCAATCCATTCTCACTTGGTTTAATCTTGTTTCCAATACTAGAACATCAGACATTAATATTTTCCCAATCCTTCTTTCAACTATTGTTTACAATATCTGGTATAAAAGGAATAATCTTTTCAAAGATGAAGCCAAAGATGTTGGGAGTGTGTAATCCAGAGTAATCTCCCAAGTTATGGAACATCTTAGCTCAACCATCGAGACAAGGTAATTAATTAAGTTTATATTTCCCTAACATTTTTTCTATAGGTTTGATAGATTAGGAATATCGAGTGACTCAATAACATGTGCGTCGACTTTCGAAGAGCAGACAGAACCTTCTTAGACATGAAGGTAGCAGCTACAAATTCCATGTTTGGAACAACTTGTTATTCAGGAGGCCAAGATGGAAGTCCAACTTCAGTCTCCAAAGCAGAAGAGAGGACAGGATCAGGAAACCTTTTGTTTACAATCACAAAACATGGAGGTGGAAGATTTTGGTCTTTTTGGAAACAAATAAGATGAATGCTACGAAAAAGTAAACAAATTTCAACAGTTGGAGAACTTCACCTATGATTGGAATCCAAATATCTCAGTAGAAGTAAGTGAGTGAACATCATCTCACTCTCTATCTTCAGTTGAGTAGTTGTTAGTAATAAATTGCTGGTTGCTTAAAATGCTGTTAATTGCTTGTTGGTAAGCATTTAATGGGTCAATGAGCTAGCACTTTCAAGTTTTTCTTGGTAGGAAGGTTGTTGTTTATTGTCAACTATGAGTGTTGTTATACGGAAGTGTTGTAGTTTCCTTATGTATTTATCTTATGTTTCTTTTTGTTAGGCAAAGAAGTTACTGCTCAAGCAGTGTCCGCTGTACATAACTTTTCTATTATGTATAAAATCATTTGAATTACCAAAAAATATATAATTAATTAATAGTAATTAATAATATTTTAATTATATATATATATGTTATTATACATATTTTTGTAACTATTATTTTTGTTATTATATATATTTCCATTTATCTGTTTTAAAAGAAAAGCTAGCAGAGGAAAGTCGAAGGAATGATATGCTTGAACCACAAACCATGGATCGGTTAGCCTTATTAGCAAAAACTAATCATTAGGACAAAGGAAAAAGTGATCTATCTAAGCATTATGGTGGAGAAAACCAGGGGAAGGAGAATAAAGACAACCTTTGGTGCACCCACTGCAAGAAACCGAGGCACACAAATGAGACATGTTAGAAAATACACAGTAAACTACTAAGTCAAGAATGGGGACTGTGGGGGACAACAGGGTCCCAAGCACATATGGTAGATCATCCCAAAGTTGAGGAAAATTCAGGAACAACAGAATTAAATAATGAAGAAATGAGAAGTTGAGAAGTTTGTTGGGGACTATTGAAAAACCTTCTAAAACTCGTTCTTTGACTCTTTCATGTAAGCCTTTATTCCTTATTTGCATGAATGCCTTACAAAATTTTCATACCAATTCTTGAATAATAGACTCGGGTGCCACAGACCATATGACACCCACATCTCAACTCTTTCACACTTATACCCCATGCCCAAGTAACAAAAAGATTGTAGTGGCCAATGACTCTCTAGTTACTATTGCAGGTTTCGAAGATATACATTTCACACCTACCCTTATTTTTAAAAGGGTTATCCATATTCCAAAATTATCGACTAACCTACTTTCTATTCAAAAGCTTACCTATAATCTTAAATGTTATGTTACTTTCTTTTCTTCTCACTGTGTTTCTCAGGATTAGGTATCGGGGATGAGGATTGGATTTGCCAAGGAAAGAGGTGGCCTCTACCTACTTGAATTGCCTAAAATGGTTAGGAGCAACCTATCTTTGTCATTTCTAGTTCCTCAAATAAAGATACCATTTGGTTGTATCATCTACGCCTAGGTCATCTGTCTTTTAAAGTTTGAAAAGTCATGTTTCCTCATTTAATTCAAGGATTAGATATTTCTGAATTTTATTGTGATGTTTGTGAATTTGCAAAACATACTCGAGTATCTTTTTCCTATTAGCAATAAAAGAAGCTCTCATCCTTTTCATTTGATTCATAGTGACATATAGGATCTCTCTACTATACCTAATGTCTCTCGGTTCATTGGTTTGTATTCTTAATTGATGATTGCACTTTCGGATAATAACAATAAGGAATTTAATAATAATAATAATACTAATAAATAAATAAATAAATAAATAAAAGAAGAAGAAATTTAATAATAATAAGGAATTTAATAATAATAATAATAATAATAATAATAATAATAATAATAATAATAAAGAAGAAGAAGAAAATTAATTTTGTATAATAAAGATAATAAAAATAATAAGCTAATTAATTTTGTATAATAATAATAATAAGAAGAAGAAAATTAATTTTGATAATAATAGTAAAAAAGAAGAAGAAAATAATTAATAATAGTAAGAAATTTAATAATAAAATAAATTGAAATAATTGATAAAATTAATAATAATAAGAATAATGATAATAATAATATTTTGATCTTTTATTTGTTATTCTTTGTCATTACAAATTTATATTTTAAATTAAATATTGATATAAAATTATTAAGTAATGCTCATTTTATTATATTTTATACTTTTTTTATTTTTAAGGATAATAATTTTATTGTTTATCTATACCGAACGGGCCATTAAGGTATGATGTGATTTTAATTTTATTTGACAGTATGACTGTGACGAGACATTATCCTTATCTAAAATAGTTTTGTCTTTGCCTATAAAAACTCTCAAAATTTAGGGAAAAAAAAAACAGACCATGTTCACTGGCAATTCCCTTTGTCAGAATGACTATGACTATAACTTGCCGTTTCCCTCTCTCTTTTATCGTTTCAATTATTCTAATTTCCCCTAGTGTCTTCGTTTCCGCTGCTCGCTACCCGCTTCCCTTGAGTATCCCTCTCGGCCTCTCCAGTCCTAATGCCTCGCTGCCCAGGAGAACGGTCTATTATCGACGCCGTGGTCTTCCTAACTCTAACCGTCCCGAGAGTCAGGTCGCTCTTGATGATGATAATGTTGGAGGGTATAAGTATAACTTTTTTGTCGTTTAATACTGCTTTTCCTTCGGAAATTTATTTTTTTTCTATTTATTTGTACAGCTACTTTGCGGCAGAAGTGTATATTGGAACGCCACCTCAGAAATCCTTTCTTCTAGTCGATACGGGTAGTGCTCTCACCCATCTTCCCTGCTCGGGATGTAAACAATGTGGGAAACACCAGGTTGTTTTCGCTTCTTGAACTGAATTTTGTATATAAAGGCTTTATTATTTGTCTGAGACTGAATTCGCTGTATTCAGGATCCCCTGTTTCAACCAAAATCATCCAGCACCTTTAGAAATACTAGTTGTAATTCTAGAAAGCTGTGCCGTTTTGCAAGGCATTATCTTGAACAGAGTTCGAGCAGTGGTTTTCTTGTAGACGATGTTATTTCTTTTGGCGGTGGAAGTGAATTCGAACGCCAACGGATTGTATTTGGATGTGCGGAGCAGGAAACTGGTGAAATTTATAGTCAACGGGCTGACGGAATAATGGGGTTGCGTGCTGATCGGCTTAGCATTGTGGATCAGCTTGTTGACCAAGGTGTAATTAGTAACTCGTTTTCGTTGTGCTTTGGTTCGAGTGGGGGTGTAATGATTCTTGGAAGTGTTTCTCCTCCCCGAGACATGGTTTTCTCCCATTCTGACCCCTTCCGCAGGTATAAATCATTCGCAAATTGGAAATTAGTTGTTTTTTAGCATCTAAATTTAGTACATTTTGCACATATGACATAGTTTTTGGCTCTCAGTCCTTATTACAATATTGAACTCAAGGGAATACGTGTTGCTGGAAAGCCTTTGACATTGGACCCAGAGATATTTGATGGGCCAAGGAACTGTTATAGATAGTGGGAGTACGTTTACTTACATTCCAGAACGAGCTTTTCATGCCTTGAAGGACGCTGTAAGATACCCTCAGTAACTTCTTTAGTTACTTTGAAAAGCAAGTTTTTAAAGCCCTTTTGCAGATGTGATTCATATTTTTATGCCATGCATTTGCTGCATCCTCTTTTTAAAGCATTATGGAAAGCAATCTTGACTATTGTGAAAGATACATGAAAAGGGCTTGTTCAAGGTAAATTTTTTTGAACATTTGCATTTCTAATCTTGGACTATGAGTTGCATAGTTTTCTTGAAAAGCCAGCATGATTAGGTGTATAAAATCTGTGCTGAGTTGGTTGTGAACCATCAGATTCCTCATATCTTACCGCACCACCTTACTTACCCTTTGCATTTATTTGTTTAGTTTAGATAGGTTCTCTAACAGGGTTGTGTTTTTATTCTTCTTCAGTGATGAAATTGATCTCCAGGATTTGGTAATGTTTGTTGGCATAGCTTGTAGTTGTAGATGTCACTATAAAGTTAAGCTGCGGTGATCACTGTGCCCATTATGCATGCTCTTGTGTTACTTAAAACTCTTTTAAGCATACCATTCCCTTTCAGGCTGCAATGAAACTGGACTTGCATAACCGATTTGCAACGAATTTTCTGTCAAAATGCAGATTATAAAGAAAACCCCTTCCGTCAAACAGATCCCTGGCCCTGATCCTCGTTACAATGATGTTTGTTTTATTCGTGCTGAAAGGTATTACCCTTGATAAGAATACAAAAAGTACTTTTCTTCAACCATTTACCCCCTCCTCGCTTCTGTCCTTTGTCTCTTCAAATCTGATGGACCTATTTGTCCTTTGTCACATGACATGTGTTGTAGGGAAGTCTCTGAGTCTGAACTACCAAAAAATTTCCCAAGTCTGGACTTGGTTTTTGGTGATAGTCAGAAATTTACCCTATCTCCAGAGAACTATCTATTTCCGGTAATTGCCTATTCATGATCATTATCTGGAGCCTCTCCTTCTCGTCATCTGCAACAATTTCAATTGACTGTTTGTATTTTCGTTTTGGATCTCCCTTCTCTGTTTGCATAACCATCTCTTCGTGTTAACTTCCTCTTTTTTCTTCCCTTCTCATCTTGCTCCATTTTCTGTTAGCATACAACAGTAAGTGGTGCCTATTGCTTGGGAATCTTTTCAAATGGAAATGATGCAACATCTTTTTTAGGTGGTATGTTCCTGCATTTATCATGATTCTTTCAGATTTTTTATCTATCATATATGCTATTTATAGCAGACGCGTGCTTTTTTACTTGCACAGGATTTATTTTCCTTGATACCTTGGTGACCTATGATAGAGAGAATAAGACAATTGGATTCCGTAAAACTAACTGCTCTGAACTATCCAAGATACTGCCAAGTTCTAGTGTGTCTTCTCCTCTACCTGTGGTGCTGCCTACCGGTAATTAGGTGAAGTATTTCCTTGTTGAGACCAGATTCCAGCAACAATGCAGTAAGAGCAGGAATATGAAGTCTAGCAACTCAGGAAATATGTGAGGGTAAATTGGGCCATCACAGAGGGGTGAGTCATATGTGTGTTAGTTAGAGAGGGGAATAAAATGTTGTTAGGGGAGAGAGAACAGGCATTTGGTTATGATATGCTGAATAGTGGAGTACTGGAGGTTTAGCTAGCTCTCAAAGTCTAGCTGAGGAATATCATTTTCATTGTTTCTTCATCTTAATCCATTTTCCTTCCTATTCTGTTGCTGTTCTGCGTCCGAATCTATTGCAGGTTTTTGTTACTTTCAGCTATCTTTTGTTAGAGCAGGTGGTCTCTAACATTCCTCCAACCAAATCCCCAGTTGGATTGCCTCCTGGTTTTCGTCCAGGTGGAAAGAGATTTAATTATCTTTAGGTCCTTCATCCAGTGCTTCAATAATGAATATGTGTAGCCATAATAAATTTGTTGCCTATGTTGCTGTTCATACTTCTCATAGTTATCAATTTGCATTTAATTACTTGAGGACATGTTTCTCCATTTTAGGAAAATGTCTACTACCAATATATATTTTCTGTTTAGTAGTGGAATCAAAGAAATCTTGAGGTGGAGCATATTTTGGCAAGTTATCTTTGGTTTTTGGGGTTGTCTGTTGGGAGCACAATCTAACTAGAGCTTGCTTGTTTGAATGCTAAGTGTAACAAGTTTGCCAATTCTTTAAGGGCAAATGGGATGACGATTACGCATTGTCATCCAATCACCCAATTCATCCAACGGCTCTAATTTCACTTAAGCACAAATGGTATCGTCGTTCTCTAATGATGTCTCTTAAATCAAACAACCCTAATTTATCGAACGTTCTTAATTTATTCCCATGTTAATAAAATACCAAGACTCTCGAATGTTCTACCTTTACGCACTCACAAAGCCCTTTCTCTCTCCTCGGGCTTCATCTCCTTCTCAATCACCGAGAAAGAAGGTGGTGGTCAGTGTTTAGTAGATAGGGCTTTGAAGGGAAAGCAAAAGCACACAACTGGCAAACAAGTTCAGGGGAGAAAAACTATGTTTGGTTGAAAAATACACGTTAGTCACCACAACTCCACTTTTGACGTCGATTACAACTCTGACAATGGCTTCAAAGCTTTCAAGTTTTAGCGTCAACAACAGGTCTCCTTTTCCTTTCTCTGTCTGCCTTTTTTCCTTCGGTTTTGCTTTATTGGCAATCTTACGGGCTTGTGTAGATTCTTTGAGAGATGATGATAAACCCGTTTTGGATGGATCTGATTTCACTGACCGAATCAAGTTGCTTTCTATCAATGACGAGGGAGAATGTAGCAAGGAGCAAGAATCATGTAGCGAGGATTTTTTTACGCTGAGGAATTTAGTCGAATGCTAGTCTATCGGTTTTCATAATTTCAACATTTTATTTTTAATTTTTTAGTAGTGTTATGTAATGTGTAGGGTTTGGTGTTTGACACCGAGGAGGAGGCGTTGATGTTGCAGGAGTTTGCTGTTCAAGGCCGAATTCAACCTTATGTTACTCAAGTTTTGATGGTAATACCAAATTATTGGTTTCTTATTGGGAAGAATGTTAGTAGTTAAGAAACGCAGTGACTGTTCGATGTTGGAGTTTGATTTAATGGTATGCTCTTTCTGTTCTGATGCAGCATTGCGCCATTGTGTGGCCTTGGATGTTCAAGGACGATGTTATACAGGGGGGCGAAATGAGGCATGATTTGTTTAGCCAAGAATTCATGTAGATGCTTTTGTTATTCTAAACTGTTAATGTTAACTCATGAAGCTTTTATCATGTGTACAGAAGGGTCAACTGGTCAAGGAGATGCAATTCAGCGTGAGGCGTACGGTTATTTCTAAACTTTCCAAGTAAGCTGGGAAAGGCAATTGAATTTCTTTTCTATTTCATTATCATTTATGAGTTACTTTACCTGGTAGAAATTTTGTTTTATTCCCTCCAATGCACGGACAAAGGACAGTTGCTTCTCATCTTTTCTGAAGTTAAGTGTATATAAAGAATAACTTTGAGTTCTCATAGGTTTCTGTGAGATAAAAGATTTACGCTTTTAAGTAGGCGATGTGGGCGAGGGACTTGAAGTTTACTTGATGAACAATGATTTTTCTGTTTGGATAAGTATCAATTAAGCTCTGTTAGATTCTATTGCTGATTTTTGTATTAAATAGTTGGTTTTTACTTTGAGTGGGTTAATCTAACATCAAAGTGTCTGGTGGCTGACTGTAGTTCATTTTCTGGTTGCTGTTTGATCAGTAGATATAAAATTATCAAAGCTGCAGCAGGGAAGAGCTGCACTGTAGTGGTTGGTAATGAGGTTCAGTCCCTTGCTTTTGGCTGGAATAAACATGGGCAACTTGGTTCTGGTTCAGTGATTAAGTGACTCTCTAGATGAATTTAAATGATTTCAATATATTGATATGAATAAGATGCAGATTTATGAATCTGAATAGTAATTAAATCAGTTAGTTTCAGAATCAATTTCCTGGATAATTACTACTATTTTCCCCCCTCTGAGTGTAGCGATTGGAATCCACGCTGCATGGATTCAGGCAACGTGCATCATTTTTTGGTGCTGATAACTCCTGCATAAGTTGGGGCCACGCTCAATATGGTGAATTGGGATATGGCCCTAATGGGCAGAAGTATGTGTTTCTGATTTGGGATATTCTGTATCTAAGACTTGCTCCAAAAGGTTGATTCTGTATCTAAGACTTGTTTTTACTCAATGTTGCCTTGAATTTCAGGTCTTCGGCCATACCCAAAAAGGTAGATATTCTTGAAGGCATGCATGTTATAGGGTAAGTAGTCTGTCACTTTTGTTTTAGGAGATTCAAAGCATTGAATAATACTGGATAGTTTCATCCTTAGGGCTAAGAATTGGCCCTTCTTTTTTCACTGTGGCATGCGGCATGGGCCATTCCATGGTTATAGTTGATAGAACAAATGTAGGTGAACGTCTTGATGAGGTAATACTTTCAGATGCTTGCTTCTGCTTGGATGTTAATTGATTTTTTGTGTTAAGAAATGCAGTTGATCTAAGTTTTGATGATTATTCTGGAATTTATCAGCAATTTGCGCTTCAGAAGGACATAGAGAAGTTTATTCCGCTGACATAGAGACCTAGATGATATACCTAACTCTCAGAAGTCAAAATATGCAGCTGAGAGAGTTTAGGCTGCTGACTGTAGGAACTAACTAGCCCTGTCAAGAAGTATAACATAGTCACTGATTTGTCAATGAACAAGTATCAGATAGTTGTCCTTGTGATCAATCAATGGTAGAGAGAACTGACTCCATTTCCATCCTCTCTAACCCATACTTTGTTCCCTCTCAAGTTTACAAAACATGACAGCACAATTCCTTAGCAACATTGTAGACCTACATCATACGTACGATACATTTCTTTGTAGAATACCAGTGTGATGTGTGTGTGCATATGTTAGCTGCTGCATATTTCTTTACTAGTAAATTACATGTCTGAATCCATATGACATGCTTTGTGTTCACAACAGCTTGATATATATGATGGCAAAGCATATGGTGAAGGTATGTGCTGTAAACTGTTGTTCATGAATTTATCTCATTTTTCATTGGGAGATTTCTTCTTGTTTCTTATGAACATGAAAATGATTTGAAGTCAGCATTAGGCCTTTTGCCTTCGTTGCAAATGGTCTGAACATTGCCTTTGAACCATTCTTTTAGACCTCAACCATTGAACTCTTTTAGATCTTGTAGTGAGTGGAGAGCCTGAGAGCAAAACTCCAATTGTGGCAAAATAAAAAAAGAAGTGCTGCCACAACTTCTGATAATTCCAAAAAGAGGAAGAAATCTAAAGATAATTCAGATTCAGAAGAGGAGATGAGCGGTGAAGAAAGAGAGGACGAGGAGCAGGCCAATGGCAGGTTGGGGAAAAAGGGTAACAGGCCTGGAAAAGGTTGAGGTAAAGGTGGTAAAAAATCAGAAATAGTTGACAAAGGAACTGGGAATTGAACCTCTGGCACAATGTTCTTCCCATCACTTTTTATGCTCTGTGCTATGTGTAATTTCTGTTTGGAAAAGCTCTGTATGCCTTTGCCTTGCTTGGTCGTATCTGAATTGTTCTTGAATTGTTTTTCAGACCTGCTGTTGCAAAGCATATGGTGGCTGTTGGCACTAATCTTGCAGTACAATTTTCTTCTTCAATTTCTCATGTTACTGAAAATGGGAATCGTACTGTCTCCTTTATTTATGCATTTCACCAAAATGTTTCATTTTTTCATTTTAATGTAAAGTATTGATAACTGGTATGGAGATTCTTACACCTTAGCAAGTTAGTGTTATTACAAGCACAAGAAGGATATGTGGCAACTTCCATTGTTAAGTGTTCAATTTTATGTTAATGCAGCTTGTAGAAAAGTTTGGCATTGACCCAAAGAATGCTTTTGCATTCTGGGACTGGGTTGGTGGCCACTATGGTGATAAGTTTCTTCCCTTTCTGAAGAGATGATTAGTGAATTTGCAGGTGGTCCTAATTAGGTTATTCATTGCAGTTTGTAGTGCTGTTGGAGTATTGCCCTTGTCTCCAGTATAGTTTTCCAATAGTCAGAAAGTACGGTTACTTTTGATTATCTCAAATTTCCTATAAACACTTTTCATATGGGCATGAACACTTTCGATCGGTGGGGAGTTGAGTTAGGAAAGGTATGAATCATGTTTACCAACTGTTTTGTTAAATCATTTATTAAACATTAGCTTCATCTACTTTTGATAACACTTGTTTATTTTGTGAGTAGTCACTGGCCACTCAAGTTTCCTCTAGTTCTTTCTTTTATTTCTTCTATATTTCTATTTCTTTTTTTTCTTCATTTAGTTAATAAATGAATAATTAATGGTGGGTTACCATTAGCCTGTTTTTTTTGTAGTGACAAATGTTGTATGTGTTCCTAAGTACAAAGAGAGAAGCCGTCGAGGGCGTCGATTACAGCACATGACATGACCCAATGCTTGATGTGCATTTTGCTGGTACTTATACTGAATTTTGCATCATTTCATGGGACTCTTTAACAGTGGAATCTTTGTTGGAACTTCGGGATGAAGAAAACCTGAGGAAAAGTACGGCCCTTCCTTCTCCAGAATGGTCTTCCGATCACATAGCGCTATAAGCTGAATTACGTTGCAAGCCCAGACCAAGACACTGAAATTTTAGGATATGTAATACTGGATTACCATTTACTGTTTCCTTGAATTTCCGCATTTTGATAACCCTCTTAAGCAAGAGTGCGACAAAATTAGTCCTTTTGGTCTGTTGCCTAATGTATATCTTGCTTGCTTGAATAAAAGTTTACTATTTTACCTTTATTGTTTTTACAGCCTAATGAAGGAAATGTATATCTTGCTTGATTGAATAAAAGTTTAATATTTGACCTTTATTGTTTCAAGTATAGTGTGAAATTCAAAATTTGTGTCATGTGCAGTGCCATTGACTTATTTACATTTGTCGATTGAATGAAAATTACTGTGGATATGATGTGTTTATGATATTGGATAGCATTTACATGTTCTCGGTATCTAAACTAAACCCGTAATGACTTTTTTGGGTACGGATTTTTTAGTAGGTATATGGGTTCTCAAGATAGTTTTCAAAAGAAATGAATGGATGTTTAGTTGTTGTAATAATGTTGGGTGTCGTTGTTACAGGTTCGAATCGTTCTTATGTATGTAATTATTTAAAATTTAGGGTCAGAATTTTGTTTTCTATAAATAACTTATTTGACTCAAACAGAGATTAGTCTAGGAGTGAATAATTTAAAAATATCTTCTTATAATCAAGACTTTCTTAAGATAGTTCGTGAGAAGAAAAAAAAAAAAACAGTGGATCACGGACAATGTGTTCTTTTATAGGACGTTGGGGATCTATACTCTTTAATTCTCAAAAACAATTGAGCATTATACGTTTCCAAATTTTTACTGCATATTTATGCAGTAATCACCTGCTAGTATATATATACGTGTGACTTTAGTCCAAAAATTATATAACGAGCATTTCAGAAACTTTGGTCTGAGAAGCAAAGTTGGCGTTTTCCTTTTTGGAAGAGAAGAGAGACAATGTTGAAGTTTCTATCCAAGGTAAGGATCGAGTTCAATGCGTTAGACCCACGTTTAGCCTCGTGCATGGAGTTCTTAGCTCAGTGCAATTCTCGCAAGGCCAAGGAATCGAATCCTGCTTGCCAAGTCCTCGTCAAGCGCCGAACAGACGATCACCATCCTCAGATCACCGTTACTTTCGTCAACGGCATCGAAGAAGCCTTTGACGCCACAACTACCACCGCTCAGTCCATAAGGAACATGATTTTGGAAAAGGGTCAATTTCTTGAGACTGAGCAAATGTTCCGCGAAGCCGGCGAGAAGTGGCCTGTCATCATCCCTGAAGAAGAACTCCTGCAACATGCTGCTGGTACTAAGGTTAGTGTACTGGTTTTGTCTGCTAATTGAATGTTGTTTAGTCCGAATTGTGTGCTTTTAAAATAACGACCCATTGATTCCATTTTGGCTGTACTTGACATCGAAATGGTACTTTGTTTTGTTCGGATCTGTCCTCCTTTAATGTGTTGTCACACTGACAATTTGTCGAACACTTGGTTGGCCCTTTTGCTTATGTTTAAGCCATTTTACTTTTACCGGAGAGTCTTCGTACTCTTATGGGTAACTGGATGCTTTACTGTGCATGTTTCCGTATATGCAGCAAACTTGATCTTTGCTATTTTGGATTAGAAATCTTATCAAAACAAGGAGTAATAAAATGATTCAGCAAATGGTTTTCCCTTTTGCCTTACAATGAAGCTTCGTAATGAATCCTTCAAAAATGACAATATTCAAGCTTGCCCATTTAGAATTTAGTTGATATAACTTGAAGGGTTTATGAAGATTTGTTTTGTTGTTGGGCTTGTGTGACTATCTGTTTCTGCTGCTATTGTTAAGATGTTTGTTATTGAACTAAAGATTGAGCATGAACTAAGCAAGCACATAGAGGTTGTTCGTATAAGGGCATATTGAGCTGTACATTCTGTTTGTTCCCCCTTTTTTGTCAGACATTCTTTAGTGGATAGGTGCTGCTCTTCTCGTCTCTCACTCTCCTTTACTTTGTTTCTCTGTTGTGTTGTTCTCTTATGCCACTACTCTCTGTTTGCCCTTTCTATAATGATTATCATCTTTTCTTTTCTCCCTAGCCAAGAAAAGCTGAAGATAAGAAGCTGTAACCGAGCCTCGTCTGTTACGTTATTGCTCCGTGGTTACGGAGGGAGTATCAGTCCTGCAAAAGACACTCTAGCAAACTGGAATGAGTGGTAGAATTTTCATTGATGGTCTTTTGATGATACAGTTGCTGAGAAAACAAGTTTCAGTTCAGTGGTGTTACGCTCTTACTCTTCATGAAATGAACTTCGATTTACTTGATAAGTATCCTTTTGATTGCATTGTCATAATAATTGAGCTTTTCTGTTGGGATTTTATAATCTCTTTTATAGCTACACTGGTCCAACCCTACCTTTAGAATATGCATATTTCTTCTTCTTCCTTTTCATTTTTGTTGTTAATACTTCTTGAGTTGAGGTTACGTGTTCTATAGTTGCAAGAAGTTGAAGCTAGGATTTGGAATCTGAAAATTCTAAGTTCAGGGGTTAAGAGCAATGTAGGGTTTGAGATTTGATGGAGACCGTTGCTCTTGATTGTCTCGATATTCTTCGTAATCGCTTCTACGTTTTTAAGCACTTGAACATGTTCTGTTTCTCGTGAAATTTGACTACGAATCAGTAATCAGAATCTGATGATCGTAGTTCAAGTGGATTACACTAATCATTTTATTCCAAGTTCACATTCTTGTTGTATTGTTGAGAAATAGTGAGTTCTTTGCATCACAAGTCAAAGTACAATCTTCGAGATTCATATGAAGATACAATACTAGGCCATTAGTTTCTATCGTTTGTTCTTACAGGGAAAGTAGGTGTTAAACTACTGTTAATCATCAGGTAAAGTGGATCAGACTTTTGAGGTTGAAGCACTAGTTCCCAACAAGTCTTCCATGTTTCTGTACAACCATGAAAACCCCAAAGACTTTATAAAAAGAGACTGGCTTGCCCAATTCTCCCCTTTTTATATGAACAGCTTCCATCTTTCCAAGTTGAAGAAGAAATGACACCAGGAAATAATGAGTTAATGACATAACTTACAATATATTTTCTTTCATGATCTTCCATTCTAATTTGGTTCGGATCAGACATTATATACATCATGATCTTTTCAGGCGAGTAATTTCCTTCTAGACTTATTTTACATGATAAATTGACAAATTCCCCGGTATGACCGTGGTAGATTACCTTGCTTCTCTGCCCTGAGAACATCTCTCTTTTTACGGGAAATTTGAACCTCCTTTGCCCTTCCACATGTTAGAAGATACTTGCTATAGTTGCTAACATTGTTTGTAAGTGGCATTTGAGGTGAACCTTATGCTTTTGACATATCCTGCCATTTATCAAGAAAAGATTTCACAGAAGCATACCTTGCAACTGGACATATTTGCAAAGTAGCCATATTGGACAAAAACGAAGTTATCAAGGTTGAGAGTCAGAAAGCACTTGCTTGTGCCGATCCATGGGTAAATGACAACCAAAACTCAAGCTCGCCGTTTACTCAGTCGCCATGAATTAGGTTCATGATATCTGTCATAAAGTGGTTCAATACGTTCTTGGCGCTTCCTTTTGCTCATTTTTGTAGGATCTGCAGCTTTGAAGAATCTAGGAGCGAGTTCGACAAGCAATTTAGGATCGACAACAGTAACCTCGCGCATGTATTCCTTGGTAGTCATAACCAGTTCATGGTAGATTACCCAGTCGGGTTGTCTCTGAAAAAGAGCACTGCTTGGGTGTATATACACTGGTTGATTCTCAACTATGGTTCTGTAACCCTCCTGTGGATCTTTCCTGGCTGCATGGAAAAAGAATCCGGCTGTTATCGCTTTCCTAATTTTAGCGAAGTTCTTTCCAGCACTGACCACATCCAATTTATACCTGAGAAAACAATAGAGGTATATTAGCGTCACAATTGACATAAAATGTGAAATAATACAGAACAAGGATCAGATAGAACTATACATGAAAACATGTAAATATAAAAGGTGAAATATCTAGCATTAAACTAGTACAACAAACTCAACAAGATCCAGTTATCTTTAAGTAATCTGAAAATACAGTGGGGGTAAGATCAGAGTGATAGGAAACATCAGTCTTTAATTAAAGAAAGAATCAGTAGAAACATTAGCAGTATCAAGTAAACATTTCCCCCATAGCTAGGAGTAGTCAAAACTATATTGAAGATAGAGCTGGCATCTTAGAACATGTCATATCTAGTACGACATCTCGGGGAGCAAGTCCTGTTTCTAATCTTCAAAGCATATATTAAGCTATAATGCAAGAAGAGAGATGGCGTCAAGAACATTCTCAGATCTTAAGAATATAAACTATAGTAACTACATTGAAGACAGATTGAATTGAATAGAACAATCCGGCAAAAAAGTGCAATCACCAAGAAGAAATGAGTGAGCGGGCCGAAGCCAAATCGTCGGAGCTTCACTAGTTCTGAAACATCTACTCATTATTCCTAAGACAAAATAATGAAGTCACTTAAAATTCAAACAGATGGTGTTATATTTGGCAAGGTTGCGCATATGGGAACTACAAGCTGTTGCAAACAACAGAACGCCTGTCCCAAAAACCATGATTAACAGTACTTAATACTGAAAACACGACTTGGTCACAAAGAGTCAAGGACGATAGACCTGGCATGATGTGTAAGAAGATAAAACACACCTTACTTATGGTGGTATGCATAGACAAATAATAATAAAGTACATGGAGTACTGTAAAAAGTCTCAAGAACATACTTATCCATGATGGAGAGAAGCTGCTTTCTGACATCCTGAGCCCTCCTCAAGGACCGGGACTGAACAAAGTTCTCAAAACACCAAGGGCCAGAGAAGTTTTTGGCCTTCCATGCCTCGTATACAGCAAGTAAAGTCAAATGGTCACCCTCAGGCTGGAAAAATTTTGCCCTCTTTTGATCCGCTTGAGCTTGTTTTTCCCTAGGTCTGTAGAAGATGTTACCAGTTTGGATCATGGCAATAATTGTCAGTATCTCGTCACTACAACCCAGATCTACACTAGCTAGTAACATCTTAGATAACGGTGGATCCAGTGGAAATTCTGCCATTTTCCTCCCTAACTTCGTAAGAAGCCCCTCCTCATCAAGAGCTCCCAAGCTATAAAGCTGTTCCATGGCAGAAATGAGGGCTTGAGGTGAAGGTGGATCCATGAAATCAAAGGACAAGAGGTCATTAATTCCCATGGCCTTCATTGTTAGTGTGGTAAATTCAAGATTAATTCTTTGGATTTCAGGAATTGTTGTTGGGGACATCTCATTACGATACGCACTTTCTGTGTATAGGCGATAACATTTTCCGGGCCCAGTACGACCTGCACGTCCGGCTCGTTGCTTCGCAGATGCTTGTGAAATTGGAGTTATGACCAAAGAATCAAGCCCTTGCTTTGGATTGTATACATTCTGCTTTGCAAAACCAGGATCAATTACATAAAAGATACCATCGATTGTCAAAGAAGCCTCTGCAATGTTCGTTGCCACAACCACTTTCCTCTTCCCAGGTGGGGCAGGTTCAAAAATCCTCGACTGCATTTCACTAGGAAGGGCACTATAAACAGGCAATATAATTAGCTCAGGGACATTCTTACCCAATCCTTTCATCCTATCATAGAGAGCTTGGCATGCAAAATCAATCTCCTCCTGACCAGTCAAGAAGAGAAGGATGTCTCCTTCAGGTTCTGTCAAATGGATTTGCAGGACTGTGATCAAAGATGCATCCAAGTAGTCACTTTCTGGCTGTTTGGTGTATAGTATCTCTACAGGAAACGTCCTCCCAGGAATAGTGAATATGTTACAGTTGAAGAAATATCCTGAAAATTTTTCTGCATCCAGAGTAGCAGATGTGACAATCAAGCGAAGGTCAGGTCTCCTTTTCACAAGCTGTTTAAGTAACCCAAAAAGTACATCAGTGTTGATGGTCCTCTCATGAGCTTCATCAAGCATTATAACTGAGTACTGTGAAAGATTCTCATCAATCAAAATCTCCCTAAATAACATACCCTCTGTCATATACTTGATCACAGTATCCGGTCCAGTGCAATCCTCAAATCGAATGGCATACCCAACTTCTTCACCTAAACGACAACCAAACTCTTCAGCCACCCTTTTTGCAACAGACGTTGCAGCCACCCTACGAGGCTGCGTACACCCTATCTTGCCCCTTGTAGTATAACCTGCCTCTGCAAGATACTGTGGACCCTGTGTAGTCTTACCCGAACCTGTCTCACCAATAACAACCAGAACCTGATTATCATGGACAGCTTGAATTAATTCCTTCTTCAACTTGTAGATTGGCAAGCTCTGTCTCTGCTCCTGGATAGAAAGCTTTGACCTTTGTCCAAATGTCAATGCTTTCCCAAATGCATCCTTCTTCCATTCAGGCATGTCATAAGCTGATAAGCCAACACCTCTAAGCTCCTGTGCAAGATGCCGCTCACCAAACTCAGGCATTGGATCTTCCCAAGGACGATTAAGATCCTTCGGTATGGAATCAAGCATGGTTCTCTGTTGTTGTTCCCGCACTTCTCTCCTTTCTTTTATGAGAGCTGACTGAAGCGCTGCTGCACGGTTCAACGACCCTTCTGGATTCTTAAATATCTTCACAGGTGACATGTCAACAGAATATCTACTCTGACCTTGCAAAAATTCTGGCTCATCCTCATTCAACTCAATCTCAAGCTCTTCCTCGGCTTCCTCTTCGTGATGACGCATTCCATCTCCTTCATCATCAGACAGCTCTTTCAGACTGAGAACCCCAGAAGCAATAAGCTGTTTAGCTTCCCATTTCTCCGGTGAGCTCGTTCTCTTCAAAGGTCTTCGAGAGTGAAAAGAATCATCTTCCTCCACAATCCTGATCCCAGAAAATCCAGTCCTCGTGGCAGGCCCCTCCACAGAATCTGAAGGATTAGTTCTAAAAGCATCATCATCAGAGCTTTTCTTCAATGGAAGCAAATCTCTACCAGTATTCTGATCAACATCCCTCATAGATAGACTCAATTTCTGACCTGACATTGAAATCACCTTAACATAAACCTCCTGGTCACGCTTCACAACATCCATGGCATTACCAACCCTCCTACTCGCTATCTGTGAAACATGAACCAAACCCTCCTTCCCTCTGAAATCAGTCAACTGCACAAAGCACCCTGAATCCATCACTCTTGAAACCCTGCCCTTGTAAACCATATATAACTCGGGCTCATGAGAATTGTAATGCACATTCTTCATATCCCTTTCCCCTTCTCTACGCTCCTTTTCATATCCATTCTCTTCGCTCCCATTTCTCCTATGTCTTCCTCTACTCTTATATTCCCCCCTGTCATCATATTCTCTATCTGTATGCCTCTCATCTCTATCATACCTACTCCTATGTCTCTCTCTTTCTCTTTCTCTTTCTCTGTCTCGATCCCTTTCTCGTCTGTGCCTATTTTCCTCTTCCCTCTCATCTTTTCTAACCCTCTCTTCAGCCTCCATCTCAAGTTCTCTTTCAAGCTCCTTCACTGTCGCCCTACTGTCCTCAATAGCAAGTGCCTTGAATTTAGATTTCTTACCATCGGAAACAACACTATCTTTCTTCGACTCCTTCTCAGACTTGGTCTTCGGTGGAAGAATGGCGTGAATGATGGTTAACAGTGTACGTACAAAGTAGTCGGGCATTTCGGAGCCGTTATCCCTCAATTTGGAGTCAAACTCATCCACAGTCTCGCAATTGCGACCCAATTCGGTGATGAATTCAGCCAACACTTTGTCCCCAAACCCTAAGTGAGTCTCCAACTCGCTACGGACTTTAGAGACGAGAGAGAGATACTCGAGCTTCTTCAAACCATCTTCGTGTTCCGTTGAGGTAACCATTAGACAGGCGTCGTAGAATGAGAGTAGCGTCATGCGCCAAAGTTTCTCATCCTTGGTGAGAAGTTACATATATGGCGATAAGGCATGACGGGACGTATTCACCTGCAGCCAAATGCACTGCGCCCTCTGTTCCCTTGCATCCCAGCCATTTATTTCCATATATAAGCACAGGATATTTGGACACAGGTGAAGGTGATTTGAAGGGAGGCATGACTTAATCGTAGATTATCTACTCTTCTTGTCTAGTTTGTTAACATACTATAGATATTTTTGTTACTCATTTTATTATTTATTGATGTACTTAAAACATTTGAGGTGGTTGAATAGCACAATTCTTTGCACAAAATTTTTCCAGCAACTTCTTGCTTTCAAGCATTTTTTTTCCTTCGTTGCTTCACATATCGAACTTACCACATAAATCATGGCTCCAAATGTTGTTCCGATCGTTGAACATAACTCGGGTATTGTTGCCTTAAATATGCAAGCTAGATTCGAACTCATCGATCATAATTATCCAGCTTGGAGAGTCCAGTTTACGTCATTGTTCATCGGTTACGACTTTGTCAATGGAAGTATTCCATGTCCTGAAAATACTATGGTCATCGTCATCACCCAAATGAAATTACGTAATAAAGCGAGAATTTGGGAGAGTCCGATAAGACGTGATCTTCTTTCTTATATAATAGAAATTTATTTTCTGGTAAGCCCACATACAAACGAGACAATATACAAATGATGCAGGTGACAAAAACAATTAAGTAAAAATAGAAAAAAAAATAAAAATACAAGTAACGGAATAATAATAATAATAATAATAATAATAAGTAAAATCCAATACAAATACAAATACAAATACAAATTTAATTAAATTTTAAGAAAAAATATAAACTAAAAGTTAAAAAATATCAATAATGATAAATAATAAATAATAATAATGATAAATATAAAATAACAATAGTAATCTGAAGAATAATAATAATAATAATTGAAAAGAATCATTGAAGAGTCGTAAATAACGGCTGGTGCACTAATAGAGGTTGCAAAATCAAGAAATGGTACTTACAGCTGCTCTTACCCAATGTCAGGATGCTCGATATACAAATTTGTGCATAATCAAGCAACGGTACTCACACATTACTCTTACCCAAAGGTCGGGATGCTCGATGCATGATTTGTCCGTCTCAGTAATCATCTTTGTGTCGTAATCGTCTACACTTCGATGTCTTATGCTCCGTCACCAACGACGACGATAATATCTTCAACTCTGAACTTCGACTACCGTGAGATGAACACTTATCGTCGGCAGAAAAGGTTACTTATGCTAAAACCAAAAGACATGCATCTAACAGACAAGCTTTTTTTTTTTACAAGCCACAATCGTCAGGCATCGACCCTGACTTTGGTCCGAATTGGTACACAAAACAAAAACATAAAAGCTGAAAGGGGCGACACTCAAGTCTCGATGAAACAACCCTGGAAGGGAACGAGACAATAGTGACACAAAGCAACTACACTGATGAAGATAATACTGTGTTCGTGACAGGGAACTACATGTACGTGTTATATGGTAGTGTTTGGTTGCCATCCCCATCACCGGGGGCAGTGTACAAAACAAAATTTCTGTCATCTGAAGCTGTTTGGTTGTCATCCCCCTCTTTTTGTCACTTGCCCCGAAGAAATGTAAACATCAATTTTACATTTACCTCAAAACAAATAGATGTGGGTCGGATTTGTTTTGTCGCCCAAACAAATCCTCCTCTCTTCCAAGTTTAGCCCTACCCTTTCTCAACCGCCGTCTCCCTCAACGGTCGACCCAACTCTCGCGGTGACTATGTTCGTTCTTGCGTTCTTCGTCGCCGGTGGTGAAGCCTCTTCTTCAAAGGCAACTCTGTTCGTTCTTCGTCTATCTGCAACCAAACGTACCGATCCTTCTTCGATCTTAATAAAAGTGTAAGTTTCGATCTTCCTCTATTTGAGTTTTTTATGATATATGGAATTTGCAAAACTCGAGCTCTTTTGTACCCAAAGAAGAATAAATTACTCCTCCCTCCATAGCCTCCTCCTCCTCCATAGCTCGGCTTCTTATCATACCCGCCACTTCCATACTCCGATCCACCACCTCCATATTCAATTTCACTCTTCTTTCCATAACCACCTCCATATTCTGGTCCGGGTCTTCGTCCGTACCCAGATCCATACTCCTCAGTGGGTTTCTCAAAACCCTGGTCCCCCACTATATACGGATTCGGGGTTTCTAGGTTATACAACACACTGAAAGGAATTCAAAAATTGCAGTTGCTTTCTTCGCCACATACAAGTATTAGCTTTTTTGCTCTTTCTTTTTTATTTTTTGAATTCCAGTCATTCTTTGTATCTATGTTGGTTGTGTCCAAATTCATGCAAAGTGTATGATTAATCTCGGCTGGGTTTATGTAATTGAGTTGAGGAAATAATCAAGTTAAAACAAACCTGATATGCATGCAATCTTCACTAAGGCCCAAATTATTCGACAAAAAGAAAGAAACTATGAAGTATGCCATGAATGAGTTTTTGAATAGTGTTCAAGAACTAATATTTGTCAAATATATTCTTCAAGAAATATGCCAATCTAATTATTACCAGATTAATAGATATCCTGTAAATTTTAAGACACTTTATAGTCTTACACTAAGTTGAATAGTGTTCAAGAACTAATGTTTTTGAAATGCATTCTTCAACCTTATTTGGTAGTGAGGAATTTTGCATCTACAAATGAGATATGCTATGTTTCAACTTTCATGTTTCATTATCGTTTGGTTCTTTGGAGAAGTAGCGGAACCAAAGTTATGTAATATATGTTGTCTTAATCTGATATTGTTCTGTCATAAGTATGGAGATTCAATTAGAATTAGAAAATGAAACTTTTAGTTGATTTACCTTAATCTTTATGTCACGTACTGCTTGCATATGCATGTGGTGGAGTCCTAATATATGAATGCTCTTGATACAAAGAGAACAGGCGATAAGTATGTTTTTCTTTTGCACATGCAAAGAATATCTTGCTTTGAAGAGTGAACTTTGCAGTATGGCTTGTGCTTGAGGATGAAAATTTGGCTGTGTGTGTAGGAAACATTGAAATCTGATTGTTCACTTGAGTGCTCCTGTTTAATTGTGTATGTTGCTGTTCAATTATAATTTTACAAGTTTTCTTAATATGATTCGAGACTCTTGTCTTTGACTGGTGAAATGAAAGGTATTAACTCATGTCTGCATCCTTGATAATCAGTAAAGATAACCATGGTGACTGCTAGTTCTTTTCTCTATACAAATCACCAGTTAACCGTTCTAGGAGGTTCTTACTTTATATTAATTGCATTCATTTATTCTGCACTAGGCCCGTCGTCACTTTCTTCGCATCACTAAATCCAATCTATGATAATTGGACTGCTAGTTTTGACATTCATATGGAACTAAATCCAATCTATTTACAAGGCTAAGAAAAAGAGCCTCTCTTACTAGGAGATCTTAATGATTATTGATCAAGGAAAAGTCTCACCAATGATGATAAAACACTTTTAATTATAGTGGTAGTCTATGTATTTTATATTTGAAGACATAGATGTCAGACTCTTGTAAGGATATAAATGTATGGAGCAAGTGTTAAATATTCTTTTTTATGAGATTAAGGAACAAACGATGGCAAACCAACTACGCACAACTTGTTGACTTGAACTCGTCACATCTTGGAACTTATGAAAGCTTATAAGTTAACATCTTTCATATCAATACTAAAAGGGGGAATTATACCCATTTTATGTCACTGTTCAGTAGCTAAAAGTGACATGCCAACTTAAAGGGGGTGAAGTATCTATCTCGAGCACAAGATCAACTCTTGAACATATTTTTCCAACATTCTATTACATTGCAACTAGTTGGGGAATACGGTTCATTGTATAGAAGTAGATTTTCAATAAATTTGGGAGTTAATTCCAATTGATTGGGGAGTTAATTCCAATTGATGTAATGATCACATGTATGCTTAGCTGTTTCTTTTCAAAATATATAATTTTAAATTTAATAATAAATATTAAAAGGGCAGAAACTAAAGACTCATCCGTTTTTCATTGCTCAGGCTCTCTCGGACACAACTCGATTCTTACATAACTTATTTTTCCAATCTCAGTCTCTTCACTACCTTGGAAGTTCAGTTCTGCTAATTGTCAAGCTGTAAGCTTTTTGCACAAAGGAAGGAGCTTTAAGGAATTTAGGTATGTGGGACTCCATAATTCTCTCTTTTCTCCCATGGGATTGATGATTAATCCTTTTTTATTCATTGCTGGTATTCTTGCTCAGGGACTTGTTTGATTACTTGGGAAGCTTAAACATCCGTTGGATTTAATAAGCTCTTTCTATGCATTTAACTCGAAACTTGTAAATCTTTATACATATTGAATGATTGAAAGGTGATGAGGTATTCTACTTTCTTTTAACACAGATTTTCTTAGCATTTTTGGCTTTACATGTTGCTTTATTGTTGTTCTTTTTAGCAGCAGATTAGAGCTCTTTTCTATGGTGATGTTATTCCAATCGTTTTCTTTCCAAATTAGGCTCATGAAAACATATTTCTTTATGTTGATTCGATGCAGTTCATTATGTTATCTTTATGTTGACTTTACACCTCATGTCTGCATCCTTTTGAAGTTGCTTTGACATCGGTTTGGAAAGTCTATGCGTATTAGGTTTGGTAATGGAACAAAAGACTTTACTGAATCAGAAATAAAGTCATAAAACACAAAACCAATGTATAAAAAGTATATAAGAGCGAATAATAATATCATCTTAACAATGTATAAGATGAGCTTGGTTTTGATGATGGACTTGGTATTCATAACAGTGAATAAGTGTTGAATTTTAGTTAACGATCAATACGTTGTGAACTCTTTGCAGATAGTTTTTGTGCCCAAACATGGATAAATCGCGTCGTGATGCGATATTCAAGGCTTTGACTTTTCTTGATGTTTGGAATGGGCATTTGGAATTAATGAAAGTGGTAATTGCGGTAGTGTTGGCAGTATACAGTAGAAAACAGAAGAGGAGTGATCTTGCATTAGGGACTAGAGCTTTGACAGTGCCATCAAGGGAAGTTAATATACATAGGATTTTGCATGAGGGTGATAGGAATAGTCAGTGGGATTTAAGGATGGACGTTAAGACATTTACAGTGTTATGTGAAATGCTTCAAGCCCATGGTGGACTGGCAAATACTGGCCATCTGTCTATTGAAGAAAAGGTGCTAATCTTCCTACGAATATTAGCACAAAATGAAACTAATAGAGTATTACAAGTAAGGTTGATGAAATCGGGAGAAACAATAAGTAGGGCCTTTCATAGTGTGTTGAAGGCCGTACTAAGGCTGCAGCATCTGTTGTATGTCAAGCCCATACCAATTCCAGCTGACGAAACAGACCATAGATGGAAATGGTTTAAGGTTAGTAAACTTTGTTTGCTACCACAAATTGTGTAATATCAGTATTGTAAATTACTCAACTCTAACTTAGTTTTCCTGGAATTTTGTTGAAAGGGTTGCCTTGGTGCTCTAGATGGGACCTATTTAGGTATTACAGTTCCCGAAGCAGAGAAACCCAGATACAACGGTAGGAAAGGACAAATATGCACAAATGTGTTAGGGGTCTGTGATAAGAACTTAAACTTTGTTTATGTTCTTGCGGGATGGGAGGGGTCAGCATCGGATTCAAGGGTTTTGCACGATGCTGTTACGAGGCAGAATGGGCTTCAAGTGCCAATTGGTATGTAACATCTGAATCATACACAACTTCCAAAATTTGCACACATGTTTGATGCTAAATAACCAAAATAGTAATTGTGTCATGTTGTGTTTAGGAAATTACTACTTAGTCGATGCTGGCTATACCAACGGTCCTGGCTTCCTTACACCTTTTAGAGGCACAAGATACCACATTCAAGAGTGGGCAAGAGATGGGAGGGCACCTAGAAACCGAGAGGAGCTCTATAATAAGAGACACGCATCTGCTAGAAATGTAATTGAACGTGCGTTTGGCCTACTGAAAAAAAGATGGAAAATCCTTAGAACGTCATCTTTTTATTCAGCAACGACTCATGTTAACATAATTCTTGCATGCACCTTTCTGCACAACTTTATTAGGTTGCATATGGAAGAAGATCCGGTAGAGAATATTGCTGACGAAGCCGAGGATATGCCAATTGGGGAAGATGCTTCGTTGCCTGAAACTGTTGATCGTGTTCAGGCAAGTAATGAATGGAGTCAATGGAGAGACGAATTAGCCACGAACATGTTTGATGAATGGAGAAGCAACAATTAAAATGTGAACTTCCTTTTAGAGTGTCAGTTCTTAGATTAGTGAATTGCAGGATTCATTTCGGTTGGCATTGTATTGTAACTGAATTGAGGGAGTGTTTGCATATCTTCTTTTATTGATGACCTTGATATTTCATATCATGTTACTGCAAAATCAATATTGTCTTTTTTAATTTGCATCTTGCTATCAAATGATATATTTTGTTAAAATCATCTGTTGAACAAATTTGGCACGTTGTGGGATTCTTGACATTGTTTGGTGTAGGCGCAATGTCAAGAATTTGGACGGACAGTGAAACAGATGCTTTGGTTACCTTCATGGAAGAGGCTGTCATAGATGGTCAGAGGGTAGATAATAGCCAATTCAAGCCTGGTACTTTCCAAACTCTTGCTCGGCAGATGGTGGAGAAATTTCCTGAGTGTGGGATCGATAGGAGACATGTAAAAAATAAGCAGAAAAGGTTAAAAGACAAATATCAAACAGCTTTTGACATGTTAAACTGCAGTGGCTTTGGCTGGAATGAGTCAAAGCAATGCGTTGAGGCCGATAGCAAGCAAGTCCTAGAAGAATGGATGAGGGTAATTCTGTGGTTATTGTTGTCTGCTTTTATACCTGACCGAATTATCGTATGTGATGCGTTATGACGTTATCTGATGTTTTCTCCAGAGCCACCCGAACAGGTACTACACTCCTGGCAAGCCATTCCCGCTTTACCGTAGACTTGAATTTGTGTTTGGGCGGGACAGAGCCACTGGTGGAAGGGCTCGTACTGCTGCAGATTCTGTTGATATTGGTGATGCGGGTGAAGCAGAAGGCGAAGCCCCATCGACTGAACCAATATTTGATGACCGTTGCGAACAACCAGCCTTGCCAACAACTCCTCCTCCGCCTACTTCAGCCCATGTTCTCGGATCCATGACATCTTCCAGCAACACTGTTGGAAACGAACAAAATAAAGGGAAACGGAAGATGCGGGAAAGTGACGCACTGGAAAGGCTTGCAGCATCATTTGTTGTTGCTATTGAAACTAGCAAAGATAATGCTAAGGTGATTGCGGACGCCATTGCAGGAATGCAAGGAGCTAAGTTGGGTGAAGAGCTTGTCAGTTTCGGCTTCTCCGTTGACGAGATTCTTAGGGCTGCACAGAAATTCGAGGGGCATCCTCAATTCATGAGTATTTACTGGGGTTTACCACCAGAGCTTAAACAGGCTTATGTTAGGGACCTTTTAGATTCAGACATATGACATGTTTTTTAGTTTTGAAATTTGGATGGTGATGAAACTGGGTATATGTTGTTTTTAATGATTCGATGTGAACAATTATCTGACTTATCACTGGTTGGTTTACTTTTTTTTTTTAATGTTTGTCATTCTCGTTGCGTGTATGGATGATGATATAATATGATTATTTTTCAGGTTCTAAAATATGGGTCGATACAATTTTTATGTCTTATTTGCTGGACGTGAAGTTGGTATTTTTACCAACTGGGAAGATGTCAGAGAAGTGACTGAGGGGTTTCCGAATGCTCGATTCAAGGGGTATCGGACATTGGAAGAAGCACAAAATGCGTTTGCCATGGGATCATATAGCCCGGGTCAACGCAATGTAGACATGCCAATCGCCAATGCGTCCTCCTCCTCTATGCCGACTGCAGTCCAACAACCAACAAATGAACAACTCAATGCAGTTGTCCCTTTGCAGACAAACAAAGATTGGAATCATGAATTTTTACTCATGGCCATTGGCATCATTGTGGGAATGATTATTCTGCACATTATTAATAAATTCTAAGGCCTTTATGTATGATGAACCAATTATGTTATTATGAACAGTAGTATTTGAATGTCTTTTTTCAATGAATGTTGAACCTATCATGTAATTACTTATATGAATGTATGTTGAACCTATTATGTAAGTAATTCTATGAATCCTTAGATGATGTATATGCATGTATGTTGACTCTATTGTTACTAATTTAGTATTGAATATCATTAATATTATTATTATTATTATTGGTCCCAAATTATTATTATCAATATTATTATAATATATTTCTTATTACAATTATTATTATTCTTATTATTAAATGTATTATAAACTTTGTTTTTGTTATCATTTGTTTATTATTGTTATTATTATTACTATTATTAGTAGTACTAGTAGTCGTACATGTATTATATTAGTACCGCATCAAATTTCTCTTTACAACTAATATAATGTTAATAAAATTTATCCTATGTCTAATTATTATTATTACAAATTATTATATAATTTATATTTATTATTATTCAAGTTTATTATTATTAAACATTTTCTAACTTATTTATGTTTGGTTATTATTATTATTGTTATTAAAATAATCATAAAATTATTATTAATGAGCATCATGATTAATTTCAAATGGTTATTATTATTCCAAGTTATTTTTTAAACTAATACAAACCATTTATAGTAAAAGTATCAATGAATTACATATTTCTGATCATATTAAGGACCAGGAGCATATTCGTCATTTACATTATATTTGTTTACTGTCCCCTACAACCAAACACATTCCGCCCATAAGACAGAACAGTTTCCTCTGTTCCGTCAACCACAACCAAACACCACTCTGCCTCCAGTTTCTGTTCCGTTCAGTCTTGTTCTGTTCTGTTTGCAACCACTGGAGATTGCAACCAAATGCAGCCTATGAGATGGTCTGTCCACAGTACAAAGGACAAAAAGCTCTCCCAGCTAAAAAGAAAAAGTTCACAGGGAAAACTCTTCCCATGCAAGAATAATGCTCTATGTTTAGAAAACCACATAAAGGAAAAGAAAACAGAACGACACAAGCTTACCTTAAGCCGCCAGTGAAAAACCACCAGAACCTCGACCAAAAGCAAACAGAAACCTGATAACGACAGTTATATGCAATCGGGATATTCCTGAAAATACTACAGTCGACTTCAAGAAATGGATAAGGCATGATTGTCTTGTTCTTCGTACCATCATGAGTTATGTTGATGCAACAATCATCAACATGTTAGGTGATGTGTAGACTTCTCATCAAGCATGGGCTCATTCAGCACCTTCTGTAGCCTTTTTGCAAGACTAGATTCTTAATTCAGGGGCGTCTTACCATATCACTAATGGACTTCATAATTTGAGTCTTAGCACGTAGTATTTGGGTAATGAAAAACTTCAAGTTGGTGACGGTTTCAATCTCCTAATCTCTCATACGGGAAGTTTTTTACTAACACAAAATCTTTATTTTTTGGCAATGTTTTTTACATACCAAACATTAGTCGCAATCTTATTTTGAATTTTTTTTTGCATTACTAATGGGGTTTCTGTGGAATTTTTCCAAATTTTTTTTCAAGTGAAAGACTTATGGACAAGAGCGGTACCTCTCACAGGTTCTAGTCATAGAGATCTATACAATCTCAATCTTCGCAACTTAATACCAACAACTTTGTTCACAAAAGCACAGCAACCAGATGTTCTTCACCACACCCTTGGTCATTCATCTCTTAGAGTCTATCGACATCTCCAGTCCTTATTTCCACTCAAGAGTTTATCAACACAATCGTTTGTTTGTGTCTTGTGCAAATGCGTGAAAAGTCATAAACTGATGTTTTCTTATCAACATTTAGTTAGTAATAAGCCACTGGAACTTCTGTTTGCGAACGTTTAAGGTCTGGCTCTAATAGTCTCTTTAGATGGTTGTCGCTTTATTATCATTTTTGTAAACCATTACTCCAAATATATTTGGTTATTTCCTTTTCAAAATAAATTAGATGTCTTTGCAATTTTTGTTCGTTTTAAATCAGTTGTTGAAAATTTTTTCAACATGACAATTACGTCACATTGTCAAAACTGTCCGGTCTTTACTTCACTTTAGTCACCTTCTTCCTATTTTTTGGTCCTATGCTTTTCAAACAACCACATATCTCATTAACCATATGCCAACACCATTACTTCACATGAACTCTTCCTATGAAGTTCTTCGTCAAACTCAACCTTCCTACAAACACCTTCATCCATTTGGTTGCTTATGTTTTCTATGGCTACGTCCATATGTCGACCACAAACTTCAACCTCGCTCCGCACCTCGTATCTTTTTGGGCTACTAATTGACATAATTTGCATATCTTTGTCTTGACCCAAAAACAAACAAGGTATATACATCTCGACATGTTTAGTTTATTGATGATCAATTTTCATATCCACACCTAGTTCAGTCCACATCTTCACACAATAATCATATTCCCATTCCTACCACTCCCCACCATATTATATCTAGTGGACTCGTGACTCTGACTCCTAAGATTATACTGCCTTCATTTGAGGTCGTTTCACATCCGACCATCATCAACTCAGTACCACGACAACAAAATACTCTTCCAATGATCACTTGCTCAAAAAATCACATCTTCCGACCAAAAATTTCACCACCTCCAAATATCATTTACTCGATACAGATGAGTCTAGAACCATAACCGAAGCTTTTAAAAATCTTGAATGGCATGCTTTAACTTTTTTGAAATATGATGCTCTTGTTCAAAATGCAACATGGGATTTGGTTCTAACTTTAGAGGCAACAATGTGATTGGCTGCATGTGGATATTTCGAACTAAACGGAAACTAGATGGTTCAATTGATAAAGACAAATCCCTATTGGTAGCAAAAGGATTCAGTCAATATCCTGGCATCGATTACAAGGAAACCTTTTCTCCGATAATCAAACAACTAATGGTAAAAATGGTTCTCACTATTGCACTTTCATCTTCCTGGCCATTACATTAGATGGATGTCAATAATGCCTTTCTACAAGGACATCTGCAGAAAACTGTCTATATGAAACAACCACCTGGATTTGTTCAGTCAGATTATCCTACTCACATGTGCAAACTTCGGAAGGCAATCTATGGGTTGAAACAGGCACCTCGAGCGTGGTATAATGAACTTCGGAGCTACCTTCTCCAGTGTGGTTTTACTACAAGCACCAGTGATTCGTCTCTTTTTATATATGACAAGGATGGAGTCATCATGTATTTTCTTGTTTATGTGGATGATCTACTTCTTACTGGAAGTTCAAACAACCATCTCTAGCAGTTCATGGTATTTTTATCCACACGGTTTTCTCTAAAAAATTTGGGTACTCCGAGTTACTTTCTTGGGATTGAGATCATTCCAAACCCAGACGGTGTGTTCTTATCGCAACGATGCTACATTTGAGATCTTCTGGATCGTTTTGGCATGGCTGAGGCAAAACCTTGTCGCACTCCTCTTTGCACTTCCACAGTCTTAAAAATAGATGATGGCACAACATCCATGGATGCTACTTTATATCGCAATATTCTGGGTGCTTTACAATATGTGACTATCACTCGTTCAAACATGAGTTATGCAATCAACAAGTTGTCGCAATTTATGCACAAGCTTTCTAACACTCACTTTCGACAGCCAAAACGAACACTTCGGTATTTGAAGTTCACATTCGATTATGGTCTTCAACTATCTCTCTACACGAATCTTAAATTGGAAGCCTACAGTGATGGCGATGTGGACTCTAAAGTCTCCAACTCTACGTACATTATCTACTTCGGTGGAAATCCTATCTCATGGTACTCCAAACGTCAGAGGACTGTAGCTCGCTCATTGACTAAAGTGGAATATCGAGCTATAGCTAACACAGTAACGGAAATCATGTAGCTACAAAAACTCATTCAGGAATTGCATCTTCACATACCTACACTTCCTACTATCTTCTGTGATAACATCAGTGCCACTTATGTTTGTTCAAATCCTATCTATCACTCAAAGATGAAACATCTTGCACTTGATTATCATTTTGTCTGGGAACAAGTACAGAACAATCAGCTTCAAGCTTGTAACATTTTCACTCATGACCAAATTGCGGATGCACTCACTAAATGTAGCGTCCCCTTACCGTAGAGTATACACCGAGACGCCCGTAGGTCGTACCGATGCATATCCTACGATAAGGGTGCACTACGCTACGATCAATTTATACACCTCATGGCATCAATATAATAAAGCAATAATATCAATTTCACTAAATTTTAAAACTAAAGAGTACTTCTCATTTCATTTTTTAAAATCACAAGTTCACACTTCTATCCGATTACAACTGTACAGATCCAAAATAAACAGTAGTAACTCCTAACTATGTCATCCCCAAAAGATCCCAGCTGACCGACCTGTGAGCCATGCTCCACTCGCCGGCACCCACACAGTAGGAAAAGTCTCACTAACTGGAGTAGGAGTCACTAACGCTGTCCTGAAAAATAGTTGCAATTTTGGGTGAGTTTGCGAACTCAATGAGTAACCATCATCGATGGTTCACTCAATTTATGCATTACGCAAAATTGCGTACAAAACAACACAATATCATATTTAGAATCACAGTCATAAATTTACTCAACAATTATCACACATTTACCGTTAACCAATTGCAAACTCACAGCACAATCACATACTGAATGCGTAATGATTTTCATTTCATTTTAGTGTTGTGACTGGGCGTTAGTATTATCCCATTTCTGGGCACATCACACATCACACAGAAATCGCGTTTTCGGGGGTAGGAGAGCCTTCTGGGTATGCACTACTGCCCACGCGCACTAGGGATATAAGAGCCATCTGGGTATGTACTATTCTCTTTTCACAATTTCACAATAGATGAGCTTATAGCACCGATCAGAATGTGCTCCAGTCACAACTGTCAATTACCAATTTCTATTCATACCTAGCATGCGTTCACAATTCATAATAACATACTCATGCGAAACACTCAATCATACTCACAGATAGTTCACACAAAGCATTTAACATACCAGAGATTGAGGAACCAACTAGGTTACTCACCTCTAAACTTTCGAGCTACTGCCGGGAAGTCTCCGCCGCGTCAGAGGATCGACGCTCCACTAGAGCCTCTACAATAATCAGAATATTTGACTATCACTAATTTTACCAATTTCAATAATCAAGGATGCAAATATATCGAATGATTTACGTACTATGCATGTTATGACATTTCCGACCTCATTCCCAATTGTCTCAATTCAGCGTTTTCACTCTAATTCATAGCAATTTCTAATACCATAAGTCAATTGGCTAAGTTCTAAATCCTCCAAAGTCAAATTCTAATACATAGGAATTATCGTTAAATCAGAATCAAATTCACTATTCAATTGCCATTCGATTTCGAGAACCACCGAATTAAATTTTCGAAATTCCATTCTTCTAAAGTGAAATTCTTAGCCCCTAAATCAAGATCAATTAATCACTCCCCAATCATTAATAAAATAACCTCAAAATCATCTAAACCCAAGCAACTCACCTTCGGAAAACAGACGTCCTCGCCGCGGCGTGAGATTGCTCGCCGCGGCGAGACGTCTCTCCTCATGTCGCGGCGCACGCTGTCCTCTCCTACGCGACGTGATCCCTTGCGCTCGTCGCGGTGTGCGTCTTCGCTCGTCGCAGCGTGCGAAGATCATCCGCTCGCCGCGACGTGTACTTAACAAGGATTTGCTCGCCGCGTCGTGTTCATCACACGTCGCGGTGTGCAACCCCAGTTTCACGCTCGAAACTAAAAAATTCTCAGATTTTCTGATATAAAACCATTCTAATCCATTCTAAACACTCCAAAACAACATTCTACACTTAACATAACTCATTACTAACCTTAAATCCACCAAATAACCATTATTCCACAATTACCCAAATCAAAATCAACATAATCCTTAAAACCTAAATCATCCGAAAACCCAAAACTTTTCAAACAATTTAATACTCAAATCCATAATCAAAATCAACTATGTAAAGCATAAAGGAACAAGAACTTACTTGATTAAAGCCTTAAACCTTTAAGAATCACTAAGAAAATTCAAATTCCCAAACCTAAGCACATCCACGATTCTTCTCCCATCCAACCCCAAACTCCCTTTTCTTCTAACTCCAAGCCAAAGGAAATGATCAAGGACAAAAGAAGGGATAATTTGCAAGGAGAAGCAAGAAGCAAATCCAAGAGGAGATCCACGCAAAGAAGAAGGAAAACAAAGCAAATTTCTTTCAAGGGAAGAAGACAAGCATCGTGGATCATTTTTTTCAAAGAGAAAGGTTTATAAACCTAAGGACCTTAAGGCTTGTTTGGCAAATGAAATTGCCACAAGTCCAATCCGAACAACCTCAATCCAATTTCTAATTCTAATTTCTCCCGAATTCCAATGGTTCAGATCCTAATCCCTCAAATCATAATTCAAATTACCTCGTAGCAATTTTCAATCAAATTCGGAACCGGAATCACAATTAATCAGTCACTAAGCCATTTTTTCGGTCCGGACCCGATGCTCCGAAAATTTCAGAAAATTCCTATAAATCCTCAAAATATAAATTACATAATCCTACACTCCAATTTCATAATTCAAATCTCTAACATTCAATTTAACATTCCAAGTCACTACTCAAAGCACAATTAACCTTTAAATTCACAAAATCTCCAATTTCACAATCAAGTTGGAAATCTGTCATTCATGCATGTACATACATATACTTGTGCAATGATGAACACTTATCAATAATGTAGAGGCTATGAATGCATATGCAAAAATACGTATGAGATGAACTGTACCCATCCCATTGGTGGCGGGATGTTACACTAAACCACTCGCTCGAGCCAAATTTGAGACATTTCGAGACAAGATGAACGTTTTCGAAAGAACGTTCATCTTGCGGGGGCATGATAAGGCATGACATAGTCGTAGATTATCTACTCTTCTTATCTAGTTTGTTAAGATACTGTTGATACTTTTGTTACTCATTTTATTATTTATTGATGTACCTATGTAACATTTGAGGTGGTTGAATAGCATGATTCTTTACACAACTTAATCTCTATAAATCGAAGTGTGCAATTTGGCAGGGTTATTCTTCCTCCTGCAATGATGGTTTGCAAATTGCTCCCAGAATCGACGTCGTATCTTATGAAGAGACATTGTAATTACTTTCTTTACATTTTCAACGTTATGCTAATTTTGGTACGGTGGTTATTAATCGAGTGGAATAAAATATAATATTATTATATTGTTTAAGATGAGAGTTTAAAATAGAATATAATGAAATGAGATGAAATGAGAGAGTTTTATATTACATCTTATTTCATCATAAACAATAAAAATAAGTAACCTTTGATTTGGGAGGTTTAAAATAGAATGTAAAATGATAAATAACATTGCATTATATCATATTATGAACCTTTCTTTTAAACAACATTTCACTATATTACATTATAAACTCTTAATCCTCTCAAATAACAATTTTAATATTACATTTATTTGCATTTCATTCCATTAAAATCATACGTCAAACTAAGCGTAGCCTATGGTTTTGTTTGATTAGGTAGTTATTAATGGAAATAGAATGAAATGCAACATTATTCAATTGTTTAATAAGATAGTTTATAATATAATGAAATCAAATAGGATAGAAGAAGAGAGCTTCACATTATTTCCGATTTTGATTTGAAAAATTTATGATGAAATATAAAATGATAAATATGTACTACCTAATATACCCTCAATAAATTTTTATAATACCAATTATATCTTCAACCTTAATAACGAATAACAAGACAATATATCTCATGTTTTCTATTAAGGGTAGAATAGTCATTCATTTTATTATATATACATTACATTTCATTCATCCATATTCCAAACAAACATTTCACTATATTACATCATGAATCATTCAATTCTTTTCAAACAATAATTTTCTAATATTACATCCATTATGAACCTTTTCATTCTATTAAAACTTTACGTCCAACTAAATATAAAGTAAAAATCTCGCTTAAGTTTTTCTTAAGTAACACTTTTTAATTTAAAAAGTAGAAATATATATTTAAAGTAAAATGCCATATTTTTCTTTGCTTTCACACAATAACGAAAATTGAAAATAAAGGTTCAAAGAAGAATTACAAACAAATCGATTCCGATTAATTGAGCACCTTCTAATATACCTCTTAAAGAGTCTCTTAATAGAGACTATTTCTTAATGATCCAAAGAATGAAAACAAATAAATAAATAAATAATTAAATTTAAAAGTGAAAGTAAAAATAAAAATAAAATAAGGAAATTAATAATAATAATAATAATGCTAATAATAAAACCATAAAATGATGATAATAAATTAAATTAAATTAAAATTCAATCAATTTTATAATTTCGAACTTTCAATTTTAAATATTTTAAAATTATTCTTTTAATCAAATTTCCTGTGTATCATTAATTTTACCTCATCTAAATAATTAAGATATTTATTAATTTCTTTTTATGGATGTTTTGCTTCAGATGACTCTTTTTTCACACGACGTTGTAGATTTCTTCTTGACAATGTGTCCATTTGAAGTGAACATACGAATTTCCACAAGTAGTTATATGCATCCATACGGGCTTTTGGGCTTTTCGGGTCCTGTGTCAGGTTCGGACCGCTTAGGCCCAAACCAAAATGCCAACTTCACAGGTAACATCGGATAGAGCTAAACTGATGGAAGTGCATACATATTACCAATGTCAAAGGCTTACAACCAGATTATACTGTCTGGCCCTGGTAACCAACATAAGATAATCAAATACAGTCTTCAAGTGCTAGCAAGCTGATACAGTTTGCAGAACTTTAGTAATGACCCGAATAGCCGTCTACTGGATATCATGCGACCAACATTCCGGGTTATTTCAGAGGTCATTACCTCCGGTAATGGGGATGTTACAACCTTGGAGATTGGCACCGTTGAGAAGCTTCATCCCTTCCTCACTCATCTGCTGAACTTCTGAAGGTGAAAGAATCCTTATGCAACGAACACAACCGACGAATTCCCTGCATAAAATGGATGGTTCGATTAATCCAGGAAGTGACGAGGAGTTGATCAAAGATCACAAGCAGGAAGGCTAACAACCGTGACGATAAAGAATTGTTTCCAGTTCGAATCGAAATAGCTGTTCGGACAGGTTCAGGAAATACAAGAAGAGGCTGTTGAGCTAAATACGAATTTGAAATAAGGAGAAATAAGAACTTACTCCCATGGATCATCTCCAATCAGTAGAACATCATTCTCGTAATCCACATACACCAGCTTCCAACCAGATTCCCTTGGATTATTTAGCAGGCCCTCAAGTCCAAACATGCATTCAATAGCAGAACATAGCTCTTCATAGTTTTTGAAACTCGAGACATCAATTGACCTTCCAACACATCCAGACTTCTGAACCTGTCAAACATAACAAGTTGAGATTGAATGGTTAAAAAGGATTGAGATATCTGTACCGAACTTATTATCAATTCAGTAACTAACTCACGATGGTGTAAAACAACAAAGCTTTAGAAGGTAATCTGCGATTCCAAGCCCTTTAAGGATCAAAATCTACCAAGATTGTGTTTAATCTTTAATGACCTGGTATATGCTTACCAGTATAAACATTACAATTCAACTTGCTAGTGACTAAACTGCGTATGAAATAAGAATCCATTTTCAGTTAAGTGGACATTTGAGTAACAAAGTAATACAATTCATGTCTGATCATAAGCATAATGATAAATGAAGATTTTTCATGGAAGGAATGAGCAAAGTATGCATGAGGTAAATGATGAAATAAAGCAAAAAGGATGAGTTAAATTTCCATAATCCAAAATTATCAGGTTATAAGCTTGATGTTATCAGATCATACCTTGGTAAATGTCCGCACACGTGGAGCTAGTTGCTGCCATGAATTATTCTGTAGAATATTGTTCTTCTCAAAGTCCATATTGCTAGAAGATGTACCACCAGAGCTGTCTGGAAAGTCTTGCTGTGAGAATGCTTGGGATTCTGCAAGACTCACTGAAGTGATCTGAGACTGAACATCCTGGCTCGAGCTGAAGTTGCCAACCAGACAATTAGAAGGATTCTGGAACCCCACATCCTTGAATGAGCAAAATTCATCCAGAATGGTACTTGAAACAGATGGATCGATCACAACAGCTCCAACGTTACCAACATCCACATTAAGTGAACCATAAATTCCACTCTGATCCTGGCTATCGTCAGACAAATCTTTCACTCCAGCTGCAAGGAAGCTACATGGCTCTTGCTGAACCAATGGCATAATTTCTGTTGCTTGAGGCGATACTCGTAGATTGTTCAGCTGTTGATCCCACACATTCTCATTCACTACAGGTAAAGAGGGATTTACTGCATCAGGGAACAATCCTGATGGGTCTTGGAACCCATAAAAAGGTGAAGGCCCTAAAGATCTAGATATCCCAGCTATCGAAGCGCATGAAGGAAGTGATGTCCATTCGGTGCTGTCAAGCAAACCATTCAAAGCATTAGATTCAGGTTGCGGCATATGAAGCTGGTGGGATTGGAAAACTGGCTCTAATAGTGGTTCCGTGGACCGGACATTGACCTGTGATTGCAAGGGGTCAGCATCTTGATTTTGGAAAACCAATCTGTTTCCCATGTTCTGCGCACTCATAGAACCGGAGGAAGGTTTTCCTCCACTGCATTCTCCTGTTGAAGTTAACTGGCTAAATTGATCTGCTGAATACTCAGGTTCCGTCTTCAATTTCTCTGTGTTCATTCCACTTTGAGTGTGAAATTCATTATTACTTGGACAATGAAATTTCTCTGGTACATTAACTGCTAATGAGGACGGGTTGATGGCATCAAACTGGTCAGGGCACGAGTAGGAAGAATTTTGGCAATCTCTTGATGAAATCTCTGACTGATTAAGCAGAACTGTCTTTTTTGTTGTTTCCTGCATGGACTTCACACCATCAAACGGTACTTTAACACCAGAGACGTCTTGCATGGAGGCCACAGATATGCCTGAGTCATTAACAACTTGAGGTTTCAGCAGCATCTTGATCAGTTGTTCAGAACAAAGGTTTGAAATTGAGGAGTATGGAAGATCGCCATTTACTGTTTCAGGAAGCCATATTACAGGTCTTTTGATCAAATTCGTCCATTCATTTCCTCCTCCTGGATAAGCAAAAAACTAGGAATGAAAACCTGGAAAAGTGAGTATGCAATAGAATTAAGAAAACCTCACCTAGGAATCCAGAATGCAAGGGTCTTTTGAGACCTGTAGTTAAAGAAGGGAAAATGAAGAGACTTTCTGGAGTCTCAATCTCCCATGAGCTAACCCGATTTTGTTTATCAGAACATCCCGGCTCATCCCACTCTACCTGTTCATAAAGAAAGCAATAGTAGACTCATTATTCCAATAGAAGAAGCAAACAACTCACATATTCATTTCCATTGACTTCGCAGACATTTGAAACCCAATCATCCTACAAGAGAACAGGACCTAAAGAAATTTACAATTAACACAAGCTACCTGAAGATTTCGCCACTTGGAACTAGGCCATCTCAGTGGATCTAAGTCACTAATTCCTACTATTGTTCCCATATATCTGCACAAAGTTATAGGACAGGTTAGGGGAGGTCACTCCATTAAGCACAGCAATGTGTTAATATCAGAATAAAATAGCACAAGAATGTACAAAGATTTAAAAATTACCTCCTTTTGCCTGACTCCTCTGTTTCAAACATCATTCCAAATCTCATACCAACTGAGATCTGAGTTCCAAATACAGCTTTTCGATATTTTCCCATAGGAACAACAAATTCCGAAGGGCATGCTCTACAAGTATAGAAAAGATAAACTGATCACTAAATGGATTCAACAACCAGAGAACTTTTTGGAAATAGTATCTGCATTTATATCAAACCTAGGATTGTAAAAAATTGTGAATGGACTTCGATTAGCAGCAGCATGAGCAGCTGCAGCAAGAACACCAATGTGCATGCTGTCAGCAGAGAGAACTGATGATTGTAATGCCGTCTGTTGGCGGTTTGCCCGTCTCACACCTACTAGTAATTGTGACTTTTCATCCCTAAACATGTTAGGAATAAAATGAAAATTAATAAGAAGATATACAAAAGAAATTAAAAACCTGTAAAACTCTTTGCATTAGTAGAAACAACAATAAGTTACCTTATAAAGAGAACAGAGTCGCCAGCTTTAAGCCTTTTTGAACCAACAAATAAACTCCATCCGGTAGTAAGAAGGTGTCGCTTTGGCTGCCCTGGATAATACAAAAGTAAACTTAATAGGTGAAGGATACACATGTGTTCCAGGAGAACGATTTTCAGTACCAAGTTGGATGAATATAACTATAAGTTGTGATACTGTTGAACAAGCATTACTATCCAAAGGATTGTATAGGAACCAAATTCTCAAAACCTCCTTACCGCGGTAAATATGACGAAATGTCCACATATTATCGTGCAAGTCTTTGACAACGAGCTCTTGGGTTGGTGGTTGCATTGTGTAATCCTGAATCGAAGTTACAACAGAGATGATATTGGTAGTCAATTACAAATGGAGAAGTGGTTTTTACAAAAAGAATAGAGAAAACTAAACTCACCAATGGTGGAAAGAGCTTTTCTGCTGCCCTACGTGGGACAGAGAAGCCACCATGAGTGCTTGTATCACTTGCAGTCAGAGTTTTGCAGAAAAATTCACTTGGATGCTTGGTAGGCTTTAATCCAAAATCTGGAATAGGAAAGACATCCTTTTCCTACACAGAAGTGCATTCTTTATTGAAAACTGGTGTGCTTCAATTCTCTTCATTTCTTTTGGTAGTTGTGAAAGGATAGATAATAGAAAATTGGATTAATTAAAGCATTGACGCTCACCGAGTTCACTGCTTGAAGACTCATTTGTGCATAAATTTCATCTGTATCTTTGTCTGCCTATGGGAAAAATGTAAGCATTATATCCATCACTCGTCAGCAGATAAGTAGTGTCATTAGCAAGCATTTGCAGAGTAGCTAACAAAGTACATGCTCAGCAAAAAATGCATACATGTAAGGTAACATTGTGGACTTGACACAGCAACTGAGAAGGCAGGTTTGGATAGTTGGGGACTTGCGAGGTAGCCATTCTTCTTGTGGAAACCGCCACCTGCAAATCAAGTGTACAAATTAGCTCTACAGCTACAAGACACCGATATCTCCATTTTGGTAAAGCCACCACATTCTTGCACCTTGTTTGTAGTAAAGAAACAAAAGAACATTGCAATACATGAATAGTGATAAACATTATAATTAACATATGCCACATCTAGCCTCTTCAGGATAAGGATGCGAACAAAATATATACTGTGCAGAATGAGCTAGTTTCATGGAGTTTTATGGAGTCGACAAGCAACAACATCCCAAACAAATGCGATGCAAATACTCAGATTGTTACATTCAGCAACCAATTAACAGTCAGATGTAATTCGTCGCTTAGAATGGAGTCTGAAGATATGATGCGCATCACTTTTAGCTAACATTTCATCATTTTACTAAAAACGCCATGCAAAGCTGTTCATACAGCACAGGTACGTATTTTTTAACTTCTCAAAGAAAAAGGAAAGCACAGCGAAGATAGTATCTTTTCATTCATAAAATGATCAGGAAAGAATGATGAGAAAATGCAAACGAGACATGAAGAAACAAAAATTTTGGAAGAAGATGAAGAAAAACAGCTAACCTGTTCGCTATGTCCTTGAGGGAAATAATACACAAGACTTCCCACCTGAGGTAAGGACACTAATGGGCCTGCACAAGCGTACCACAGCTCCGAGTTTATTGCCTTACGATTCCCTACCAGAAGAACAACAACCTCTATACATAAGATATATCTCTAAAACTTATCCTATTAAGGAAACACAACTGAAGAAGGTCGTTTAGAGTTCAAGATGAGATAAACTGAACCCGAGTGTTGAAAAGAAGAAAGAAACAAGCTCTAACCAGATTGATCCTGGATTTCTTTTAACAACTTCATTTCCTCAAGCAGATTTGTGGATGCTCCTCCACTTGTAATGCTTCCAGTTTTTGATTTCTCGTCAACAGAACTCATTATGTGAAAGAGCTTCACTTTCTGGACTATACAGGATTCTCTAATCCAACCATAAGGACGTAGCCAAAATACCCATCTTCCAATTCTTCACTTCACAAACTTCCAATGGCCAGAAACACCTTTACAGTCTTCAAAAAAAACTCCCAATTGATCACGTTTATTCCTCCAACAGCACTGAAAAGGTCAAATATCTATGATAAACCCATGTCATGTAATCTCAGGCTCTCCATAAAAACCATTCCAATTGGACAAAAAAGAGCAGCACAACACAACAGAACACAACCCCACAATCTCGCTCTCTTTCTCTTTCTCTTTCACTCACTCTCTCCCTCTCTCTCAGTTGTCCAAAACGAAGGAACAAAACCTGCAAGAGGAGCAGGTAAAAGAGATCCTTTTTCAGAGGTGGGTCTTTTCACAAAACAAAGAACCAGAACAAAGCCATCAGTTTTCATCAAAGCACGCGAACCAAAGCACAGAGAGAGGTTGGGACTGTGGAACTCTACTTGTGTATGATAATATTCACAGTGCCTTCTTTTTACCCTTTAACCTCACTTGTAAAAGAAACCAACTTTTCAAGTGAAACCAGCCAACACCAACCCCTTCTCTCTACTCCACCACCACCACCACCACCACCATCGTCATCACCATCATCATCATCAATCTGATTACTGTTCTCTTTTTCTCCATCAGACCAAATACAAAGAAAGAAAAGTTCTTTCTCTCTCTATCCCTCCTTCCTCCTCTCTCCACCTATCAAAAGTCTCTTTGCTTGGAAGTAGAAAGTGTGCATGCTCTTATCCTGAGCGCACACTTTCTGTAAATGGCGATTCCGTTGCAGCTTTAAACTGTTGTATGATAAAAATAATATTATTATTAATAAAAACATATAAAGTTCAATCGCCCGAAATTAAGAATATTAAAAGAGGAACAGAACTTGGCCTACAGGAAGTCAGGAACACGAAAACAGTACAAATAGTGCTGTTCTGTTGTTGTGTAACGAGGGGAGGAGAGAGAGTGACACCAGAGAGAGAAAGAGAGATCGTGTTGAAAATAATTTAAATTAAAATTAAAAAAAGGAGGGAAATGATGTAAGAAATTCTTAGAATGTCAAGGTGGCGCGTTTCGGCACGTGGATTACGAGGGAGGTACGCCTTTTTCTCTTTTTGTTTTCTTGTGATATCTCCATTTTGTACTGCGCGACGTTCTTTTCTGAAAATTTTAAATTATGAGATGGATTTATTGTTAATTAAGTAATTAAAATTTTTAATTAAATATTACAAAAAAGTCCTTATAATTTTTTTTATTTCAAGAAAACTCCTCTTATGACTTATGTAAAAGGTCGTGGTAAAACCTGTGAATAAAATTAAATATTATTAATATGATTATTTAATTAATTATTTAAAAACAACCTCTTTACTAATTAATAATAATTGTCTGTTTTGATGGGCTTATATCAATAGAGCTTTTTTAAAAGAATTTTTAAGAAACTAGTTGACTATTTGACTATCAATTAAAAAATTATTTTGAAAGAGCTTCATACAAGTTTGGCAACATAAAAGTAAAAGACACTTTTATTAATTTTAACTATATTTTATTTTTAATAAAATTATTTATGTATATAAATATTATTTAAAGTATATTAGACAATATGTAAGATATAATATATTAATTATTATATAATGTTAAACTATATGAAATATGAATAAAATATATATATCTAAATCTTTCTTATGATTATAACATAAGTAAAATTAATATTAATAATAAATATTAAAATATATTTAAAAATTTAAATAATATTATATAAATTTCACAAAAACGTGAAGATGAGTTTGTAAGTATTGTAAAAATATGTGTAAAACATAAGGTTAAAAGGATTAAAAATAAATTTATTAATTGATATGAAAATCTACCTCAAAAATACTTTTTGATAAGCTTCAAATTTGAGCTTCTTAAAAAATTATATCTACTAAAAAATATTTTTTCATGTTAATGCCAAACAGTTATTTTTCTTAAAAAAATTTGCTATAAAAAAAGTATTTATTTAGTATCCAAAAGTTCAACCAAAGGCTTCAAGATTGCATATAAATTGGAGTCAAGTGATAGATTAAACTTAGCGAACACATTCTTAACTTAGCAAAACACCATAAAAAAAAGGGTTCATGCTAAGTACATGATTTGATTTGATCGTATGTTTGTGCATGAGCATGAGCAAAAGCGTCACGCTTGTATCTCTCTATTGATTTGTAAAAAGCTACCCAAAAAAACAAAACACAGAGAGAGAGTGAGAACACGCGGTGATTACAGGGTGTGGCCCATTGGGCCCAGCCTGAAGAGAATATCCGGGACATAGGCTTTTCGAAAAAGTGGGACACCACTCTTTGTTCTTAAAAGCCTCAATTGAGTTGTCGTTTTGTTGTGAATCCCTGTCGAATTGCCAAGACGAGGTAATTACAGAAACAGAGTTTGGCCTTTTCTTGACATGTCGCGGACATAAGTACGCTAAAAAGGTCAGTTTATTACACCAACCCTATCCATACAAGAATAATAATAATAATAAATATAAATTAAGTTTAAAAAAATTTAAAAATACATGAGTTTATTTCTAACTAATAAAGAATATTATAATCAATCAAAAATTAAAATAATAGTTAAATACATTAAAATAATTACACAAATAAAGATAAAAATATAGACATATAAGTAAGAGAGAAAATTAAAATAAATAAAATAAACAAGTAATTGAGAAAATAATAAAACAAAACAATTAAAGGATGAAATGTTAATTAATAAATTTTTTAGATTAATTAAAGATAGAAAGAAAAATTTAAAAACCTACGAAGAGAGAAGAATCTTACTGTATAAAGTTCTCTATTCATACTTTAATATGTCCAAGTTACGTATTAAAAATAAGATAATTGATAAACTTTAACGAAACTATATCATTCGTAATTACCTTTATTTAATTTATAGGTATTAATTTTAAACATCTATTAACTATTTTTAAGAACACAAAATTTTATAAATCACAATTTCAAAGTAATTTATATATTATATACTATTATCTGCACTCAATATTTTGTATATAATATATACAAAATATTAATTTAACAGTTTTACTAATATATTTTGCCTATTTATGTAATGAATCAAAAAATTCTTAATTTACCGATAAGGTTTAATAGTACTGCCTAGGACAATTCTAACCAGCCTTTTTATGATATTACATTGACTATTTATTTAAAATATAATTATGCAATAATATAAAGGTACATAATATTTTTAAGATGTAAAAAATAATACATAAAAATAAGGTAGCTTTTTAAGTATTATCATTCACATCCTCTCGTACTTTGTGTGTGGATATGTGTTAAATCTGTTAACGTTGACTGTGATCTGACGGTGTAGAAACGAGGCTGAGACTGAGAGGCACGCGTAGTCGAAAAGTTGGACGGCTCTGATCTCGAAGTTGTACAGTAGCTTTGGAACTCAAACTTGCCGTATTCTCTCACTCAGTTTCACACTTCCCTTAGAACGAGACTAGCAAATTCTCATCAACCATACATCTCCTTACACGTGTCTATGTCCGTCAGAAAGTAGCAAAAATGGGTAAATATATCGCAAAGCAAGCTTTTCAAGACATGAAACGTAAAAACTAAAAAATATAAATATTAAAAATTTCGAGTTTTTATTTTTTAAAATATATATTTTATATTTAAATTAAAAACAATGACCAAATAGTACGAATAGATAATCAAATATTATTTATATAAAATTAAACTCAAATTTTAATTTAAATTAAATTAAGTAAATTTGACTTAAATTAATATTTTATTTTATTTATTTTAATTATTTTGTATAATAAACGAAAACAACGTAATTTTATTTTTCTTCTTTTTAATTTTATTTTATATATTTTAATTAATTAATTTTATTATCTTTTATGTTTATTTTATTTTTAATTACTATTCCTTTATTATCTTAACATACATATAAATATACTAAGTGTGAGAAAGTTCGATAGCATACATATATATTCTTTCTTCATATGTGTATTTTCGAAATCAATCTTTTAATCAGTTATAAATAAGGTTGTACACTATTTAACTTTCTAAGACCTTAGATGTAAGTAAGATTTGTTAGACATTTTTATCCTTAGAGGCAATTTTGTCTTTTTCCTATCAAGTGGATAACTATTAATTGTAATTTTGGTTTTCAATAAATTATTAGTTAAGTTATATAATTTGATCGAGATAATGATAATAAAGTGGCCGATAAATAATCTAAATTATTAAATTAAAATTTGGATAGAAAATACACCTTTTTAGTGCAGATTTGGTTCATACGACTTTGTAATGAATAAATCCGATATGAAAATTATATAAAAATTAAGACCTCTTACTGTTACTTATATTAATCGTAAGCATACAATTCTCTAATCCATTAAAAGAGTTTGTGTATTGACAAAATTGTAGACCGAATATTGGTGAACAACTTTTTCAACTGTTCTAAAAAAGATCGGAGTTCGTTTCGGCATCAAAAATTGCTTCAAAATTTGGAATAAAACTAAAATCGGGTATTTCGCATTCTCTTCGTTTCTATGTATAATCTTAGGTATATAATAGAGGTTATACTACATTTTATAGGATTTCTACTTGATGATATATTGTTACCATAGTATAACTTTAGAAGTACAGATTTAAACTCGATCAAATACCCAACTTGAGCAACATTGGCAACCCTAGCAGTAACGCAAGAGTGGAGAATAACTCTTCATGGAATCCAAGACGAACATATTACAATGAAGTTGGGTCCACAACAGTTATAATTGAGAATGATAGAACCTAAAACCAGGCGTGGTGTGAGGGGAACATGGAAGCAGTGTAGGGATAAAAGGAGACATTTGGTTCTGAATATTTTCTGCACTTCCTTTTGTCTCTTTGCTCTTTTTTTTTTTTTTTTTAATTACTAATCACATCGTTTTGGCCCTTTGTGGTGGTGTCGTGCCCTGACCCATCATTATTTATTTGTCACTTCAATTATTTCACGCCTCATAATGCTTTTTCATGATTGGAGGATGAGAAAAAGAGCATTTCCTTTTATGAAAATAATTACAAATCCATCTTTTTAGATTTATGAAAAAGAAGGAATAACTTAGAATAAAGTGTCTTGTTATATCATTGTCTTCGTCTCTTTTGTATCATGCTTAATAATGCAATAGGTCAAATTGAATTCATAGAGCAGGAATGATATGATTCAATAAATCAAATATAATTTAAAAGATATCATTTTAATTTTATAAGGTCGCTCAAATTTTGGATTGGCTAATTGAAATTTGGTCAAATTTTAAAATAAGTTTTGTAATCTTATTCAATCGAAATAGACTCGAAATCAACGAGTCAGATCCGAATTAATTGAGTTTATGACTTAATTCGAGTTTGGGAATCAATCAAACCTTAATCTAAACACTAAGCCCTCTCTTCTTAAAATTACATTCTTTAGTTTAATTTCTCAAAATAATATCATATTGATTTATTGTTTTAAAACGAGTAGGATCCTATTTGATAAATTAACCCATTCTCATCCTTATTTTTTCGCAAACAAAAACTTTGAATTTGAAGTTGGTTCGACTTGTTATCAGTCATATTCTCAAGTTTAAATAGAAAAGCAAAAATTGAGTTCAAATACTCAAAATTTAAAATAAGTTTTGCAATCTTATTCAACCTAAATAGACTCGAAATCAACGAGTCATATATGATTTAATTGAGTTTATGGCTTAATTTGAGTTTGGAAATCAATCATACCTTGACCTAAACATTAAGCACTCTCTTCTTAAAGTTACGTTCTTTAGTTTAATTTCTCAAAATAACATCATATTGATCAATTGTTTTAAAAACGAGTCGGATCCTATTTGATAAATTAACCCATTTTTATCATTAGTGTTAAGTAAACAAAAACTTTGAATCTGGAATTGTCTGACTTGTTGTCAATGTATTCTCAAGGTTAAATATAAAACAAGAATCTGAGTTCAAATACTCAAATCTAAACTCAAATTATGTAACCTTATCAGTGCATGGTTACATAATTCACATAAAATAACTATCCATTTTGATTTTCCTCAAGTTAATTACATTCTAATCTTCCAAACGATTTCATATTTATTGGAAGCTATTTCCTAGATACGAATTGATTAAATATTTTATGAAATAATGGCTCGGTAAGATAGGTTCGTTCGCTAAATGTCACTAATATAATGACATAATTTAACTCTTAAATTAGACATCAATTAATTTAATTTAAATTAAATTAATAGTTTAAGATAATTATAAAATTTTAATTTTAATTTTAATTTTAATTTAATTAATTCAATTTTAAATTTAAGAATTGATTTGAATCATTATATAAACAACGTTTGATTATTACAATTGTGATGCTCATATTGAGTGTATTTATCGAAACTTAAGAAAATAAAATTTTCTAAAGAATTGAAAGCTATAAGAATTTTTTTCGGGATTAAAGATTTTTTTAAAAATTTCTTAATATCTCTTACTTATATTTAAATTTTGCAATGAGATTTGAAACCAATTTTGTCAAGTGTCCTAATTTAGTAACTGGAGCTTATAGTGACTTGCACATATTCACATAGAAACGTCGTCGTTTTTATGCTAACCGGTCAATTTCATAATATTTCCTTATCTGAACAACAATTTAAGAAAAAGGGTTTTGTAATCAAATAGATAAAAGGCCAAATTTTTAGTATTCGGATAAGGTTCAAGAACATGCCATTAACATAAGAAGAGTGATCGGATTGAGTCATCACCTTCCATGCACTTAAATGGTTCTTAAAATGGAATGTGCTTCACTTCTTGGACCCAACACCGTAAAGAGTAGGAGTAGGAGTAGTACATGTGCAAATGCATAAATCTCGAGATATGGCATTGGAAGTTGTTGCCACAAGTTGACTAGTTAATAATGCAGTTATTGCAGGTGGTTTTTGCAGATTATTATGCACAAAGTCATCTTAAGAATTTGTTAGCCAATGTCCCTATCTACTTCTCCAGACCAAATTAGGGCTCGGACGCAATCCTAGGTCAACGGGCCAAGCTCGGAATGAATGAGTCTTGAGCCTGATTTTCTAAAAAACCAGGCCTTGAGTTAAAAAATGATGTTGATATCAATTTGCGACGGAATGAAAATAACATGTTAGAATCGTAACTATAGATTACGATCATAATCGAAATGCATACATTTGTCTCGTACATTATAAGAATGTTGAGAAGAGATATATTTTACATTTCAGATGGGCTATAATTGGAGTTACTATTATTTCTAATAGAGAAATTCTTATAAAAATGAGAAATATCCTACTTTTGAGTGCGATTTGAACTATTAATTTATGTAATTGGAAGTAAATAATTAGGTTTATGACGAAATCTAGAAATCGATTACTGATCCAATTTAAGTACCTCTACAAGATAGACCTCAACAGAAAATTAAAGAGTAACAGCAATAAATGGTTGAGTTCAGTAGTTCTTTATATAAAATTATTCATTTTTTTTAATTAAAAAAAAAAAAAACAAGGTAGTCGAATTTGACTCGCCTAGTTTATTTTCTATTTATTAAAAAAAACCAGGTGAGTCAAGTTTGATTACGTCATTTTCTATTTATAGTTTTAAAATAAAATAGACATGAAGAGTCAAGTTTACTTTGTTGTTTTTTGTTTTTAATTTAAAAATAAAATAAAATGATACTGAGTTTGTCAAGTCTCCAAGCCTAATCGGGCTCAGGCTCGGCTACCTAAGGCCTGAAATTGTTGGGTCAGACTAGAGCCTAGGCGAGTCCAGTTCCACCTAACCTATAGGAATGGTGAATTAGGGATCTTTTTTGAAATTAACGAGCTAATATGTTTATTATTTTAATATTTTGAATACTCATTAAAAAAAATAAAAATAAAAAATGAAATAAATTGGTCTGATAAAGGATTGAATCGAAATCTATAATTGATTGGGTCAACTCTACAGATTTTTCAAAGTTAACGAAGTGAGATTGGGCTTTGTTACTATTTGGGTTGGCCTCTTATTGAACTTAAAGATTGAAACTCCATCTGGGTTTCAATTGGTTTCCGGGTTAGGAACTTTTTGAGATTGGTTTCTTGTCTGATGTTCTTAACTTTTCTTGTTGTAAATCAACGGAATAAGTTCGGTTCTGACCAAGTTTAATTTTGGACTTGAGAGACAAAATTAACATGTTAAAATTGGGCCCTTTTTTAACACTTGCTTCCTTCGATGTTTTGCTTGTCTATTGCAGGTATTCTTCCTTCGGCAGCTGCTCTTAGGCCGGACAAACCCAGATGGGGACGTACAACGGATGACCACTTTACGACATCTTCTGCTTATTCCATGATCTTGCAACACGATCCCCCTTTGACTCACCCGACTTGGAGTACTATTTGGAAGTGGCACGGACCTCAGGGGATCCGCGAATTCCTCTGGCTCCTTTTGCATGATAGGCTCCTAATCAATCAACGGCGCGTCCAACGTGGCTTCACATCGGATCCTACTTGCTCCTATTGCCACCTCGAGGAATCCTCCCTCCATGTCATTCGGGACTGCTCCCGCGCCCGCTTTGGCTGCAATTTTCCCCCGAGTTTATTACTGCAAATTTCTTTTCCCTAGACCACAACGCTTGGCTCACCAGGAATCTCCGCTCGGGCAAGGCGCCCCAGGGTTTTGACTGGGCTCTAATATTTGGCATTACATGCTGGTTTCTCTGGTTATGGCGCAACCGGGCCATATTCGACAACTCTTTTTCTTGGCCGACCTCTTCGATGCAGGTCGTATTGGAATATGCTCACCAAGTGCACTTAGCTACCACCTGGCAACATAGGACTCAGTTGACCCCTGTTCGACGTCATGCTCTGCAGCTAGGCTGGCACCTACCAACACCTGACTGGGTGAAGCTCAATATTGATGGTGCATTCACAGGATCCAATACTTCTGCTACTGCAGGTGGTGTAGCACCCCACTCTCGACGAGACCCGAACCCGATATTCATGGTGATATCCGAGCCCGTAACCCACGAGGGTGGCGTACTAGAACATTCATTACCCTATTAACAAAAATCGTATGACATTTTTTTTTCTTTCAAAAACATTAGAGTGCGCAAAACAAACATTGACTTGGCCCAATTATAACAAAACACTTTCAAAGATTAAACCATTTCTTGATAAAACAATTTCACTCATTATTAGCACTCATTAGTGCCCAAATCACTCTATACAATTACATGTAAACAATTGGGCCTACTAATTACCAAATTTATACACTAATGCGGATCTGACGACACGATCCCGGCCGATACTCTATCTTGCTAGCAATAGACGTACTCCCGCGTGTCCAACGGGGTACTCTCCATTTCCTGAAAAATAGATGCAATGTTGGGTGAGTTTGCGAACTCAGTGAGAAACCATCATCGATGGTTCACCCAACTCATGCATATCCATACAATAAACAAGAAATCACAGGCACTCAATTTCACATTTGATAAGGCAATAAACCTTTCACATAATTCACATTAAACATTCATTTATGCAGTGTGCATGTGACTCTTTCATTTTCTTTCGTTGTTGTGACCGTGCGTGCGTCGAGCTCATATACGTTGAGCCATTGGCTCAAACATTGAGCTTAAAGCCCAAACGTTGGGCATAGCCACGATCATCGAGTCGAGGCTCGAATACGTTGAGCACGAGGCGCGTGCGTTGAGCTTAAAGCTCGAAATCGGTGGCGACACCGGTCCACAACCGCCATTATCGATCATTTACTATGCATGAATGCACATGTCATTTTCCAATTTCCAATTATCACATTTCTATTTCCAATTCCAATTAATTACTATTTCCGATCATTTTCTAATATTCTCGGACTTTCAGTCCGGTATTTCATTCCATGCATTTACCTTTCGTTTCACTATCACATTTCCAATCCAATTTACTAATCTATCACATTTACAATCCAATTTACTAATGCATTCTCACGCACTTATTTTTATTTGCACTTCAATATCACAATCCAATATTTCGAACACCCATGGTCCGAAATCAATCAAAACAATCAATTACATATATCCATCCTTGCATCCTCATGGCAATCAATGCATATAATTAATAAACACATAAGGTTGAGAAACCAACTAGGTTACTCGCCTATTACTTCCGAGCTAATGCCGGGAAGTTTCCGCCCCGTCGGTCTGACGACGCTCCACTTGAGCCTCTATAAGAAACAGAGAAAAAAAACGAGTCACTACAGATGTAATTTGTGCACATGTAGGTGAAATATGCAAGTTCATGAATTTTCCGGCCCTAAATCCAAATTTCACCATAATAAAATCCGTCTAAAAATTAGAAACCTATTGGCGCTGACAATGCGCAATTCGGACCTCTATAGGTCCTCAATTAAACAAAACAGTGATTAAAGGCTCCGCTACCCGGGGCCCCGTCAATTTCCCGTCTAAAAATTCCCAATTTCTCACAAAATGAAATTAAATATTCTACGAATCCGATGCCTCAAGAATCAGGTCAATCGGACGTCGGACGGAAAAGAAATTGACAAAATGAAATCACAAATGACCAAATAATAAGAACATCATAATAATAAAATAAAAATAAAAATAAAAATAAAAAGGTTCAGCCTCATTGGGCAACGCCTCGCCCAGCGGGCTGACCAAAACCGTCAGCTAGGGCGACGCGTCGCCTAGCGACGAGTTTATCTCGCCCGTCATTAGGGCGACGCGTCGCCCTAGTGACCGGGCCTTAATTCCATTACCCTTTTTTTTTCCATATTACCATCCGAATTTCCAACAACAATAATTCTTAGACACACAAATCAGAAAAATACAAACCATAGCTTGTTGGAAAGATAATGAAAAGCTCTACCATTCTCATGAAGACCATAAAAATCAATTTCACCCCTAAGGGTGTCAAAAATCCCTTCAAAGCTACTGCCTACTCAAATCCCATTAAAACAGAACAGTACATTGAAATTTCCATAACTCTCTGATTCTTCAGCCAAAAATTACCACATAAATAAGCTCAATAAGTTCACAATGTCATCTACAACTTTCATGAACAACCCAAAATCAAATTCCATTGCTAAATAAGTCAATTAATTCACTCAATGTTGCTGTCCCTGAAATCATTCAATTTGAGCAGTAAACTTAGAACAAGCATAACTCCCTGTACACAAGTCAGAAAAATCTGAACTTTATATCCCTGAAAAGCTAAATCCTCAAACTTTAATTTTCATGAAGAACTCAATTTCCAATTTAATTTCTAACCATTTCAAAACTGTCATGCAAGTTACTGCCATGATCAGCAATTCCTAACCTAATGCAAGATCAGTTTTTGCAAAATCATAACTCCCAACTCTGACCTCTAAAACTTATATGCCATATCTCATTTTCAAGATAATTTCTTCCTCTTCTACTTTGCAGAAGATCACTCACACCAATTCAGTCCAAAAAAATTGCTAAAATTGCTTCCAAGCATAATACTCACAAGATCAACACTTAAGCTAGGTTTCATCAACATGCACAAAACCAGTCCATAGGAATCAGTTCATATCTCCCAATATACAACTCGAAAATTAGCAAGATCAGTGGCAATGGAAAGCTAACTCAATATGCCTCAACTTCCATGAAGACCATTTTTCCTAGTTCCCTACCAATTAATTTAGAAAAATCAGCAAAGCTCATAGGGTATGGTTTCGGTTACTGTTCATAGGCAATAAAATAGTAACTTTCCATGCCAAATTTCAACCTATTAGAGTTACAATTTGACAACACCTATTTCACACAAAAATGTAGCTAACATCCCAAAGTTTAAGAGACCACAAACCTCACCTCATTTGCATTTCTATACAGTGAGTTATGAATAAAACAGTACAATCAATCAAAAACCCTAATTTTCCAGATTTGGTCCAACCTTTGTTTCTCTCATTTCCATTGCCTTTAACACATCATCAAGCATCCAAATAACACAAATCAGTTCTTATACCATTCATACACATTCATACATGTCCTAGGGCTAATACCTAAAAATTGGCAGCACTTAAGTTCTCAATTCTAATTAACATGAATCATCAAAATTCAATCACAAATCAAGTTAAAACCATGTCTTCATACTACCTTATCCATTCCTACTTCAAACTAACCTTATACTCATTAAGTCAAGCAATAATTATCATCAAATTAAAGCATCAATCATCATAATAAATGCACTAAAAGTCCCATTGAATGTTTCTATCTACCATGATTCATAAAGTCATACTTAAGCATCATTGAAAACACCATTCAAAGCTTAAATGAAACACTTACCTATTAGCTTTTCCAACCTTCTCTTCTCTTCAATTCTTTCCTAACAATTGCTAACCCCTTTTTCTAACCTCATGCAAGTGAAAGCCCTCCATGACAAATAAGGAACTTGGTGTCTAGAAGAAGAAGGCTTGAAGTTTGGAGGAAGATTTGATGAAGAAGATGAAAATCGATGGAGATGTAAAGAAGTAGGATTTTCGGTGGATGAAGACTAAAAAGCATTTAAAACCATTAGCTCCTTCTCTTCCTTAAGGCATCACCGAGAGAGAGTATTAAATGAAGGAGAATGGGTGGCAAAATATGGTTGGTCCAAGTTTTCAAAGAAAAGTCAACATATTATTTTTTTATAATTCAGATCAAAAATTTACCCCAATCAACTCCAATGACCCTAATTTCAATCCCAAAATAACGTATCCAATATTATAGTGCCATTGGATAAAAATTTTCGATACCGAAAATCAACCGGTTCGCCACTTGGTGATTTATCCGGTCCGGAAATTTCCGGGAATTTCCCTCGAATCATTTTTTTGAAAATTACCTAAATTGCCCAAAATTGTAAAACATAAGATAGTCCACTCCAAATAATTTTTCAAACACGAAAACCACACTTTCTACAACAAAAACACTTTTAGGCCATTTATCGGCGATTTTGCCGATCCGGGAATCTTCTCCGGATAATTCCAGAAAAATTCCAATAAATCCGTAAAAATGTAAAACACTCTATGGCACACTCCAAATATTTTTTTCAAATCCCATTATCATACCAATTTCACAAAAGATCACAATTAGACACTTAGGCCGGGAAATGTCATGAATGCATGTATGACTATATGCCTGTGCAAAACTCACCATTTATAGAGGCTGCATGACATATGTTAATGCCGAGTTATAATTTAATACTCCTAACCCGTCCCAATCCTAATTTACTAAAATACCCTTCCCATCGGAGATGGGATGTTACAATTCTCCCCTCCTAATAAAAATTTCGTCCTCGAAATTTCATATCGATTATCGGGAAGGCGGGGTAGTCTTTTGATTAATACCCTCTGTTTCCCCTTGTTTTCACTACTACGACCACATTCGGTCAATGAGCGGAAATCAAAACAATCAATGACTCTTTTCCTTTCTCAACTTTACATGATTTTACTGCTTTCTCATGATCACGCGCAATTCGTCACTTTCGATATCAATACTTTGTGAATCCGAATCATCTTTTAAGTTTTAGCCTAACTTGCCAATCCATAATTCTATTCACACCACAATCGTATGGAGGCCATTCCTCACGAATTCAATTTTTCTTAACTACACCTTTATTCCCATCTAAGTACTTTTTGGCCGAGGCCATACCCTTCAAAATATTTCATTTATCGCCATCGATTCGTTATTATCAAAACACAAATCTCATGAGATTTATAACCTCGGTGTGAATCAATTCAACTCAATGTCACCGTCTTAAATTGCTTAACGCCCTGATCACATAATATAGGGATAGTGACTCCTTTTTGGCAGTAAGACCCCTTATACACTTTTCGAATGGTGACACCAATATAATGATTGTCATACCACAATCACTTTGCCCTATATATCAATCTCATATCCCAATGAAATCCAAAAACACCTGTTGGTTAATCACACATGTCATCGTTTAACCATCAATTGCTTTTCCACAATACTTTTACTAAAATATAACACTTCGATTGTTTCTTATGCTTTCTCGAACCATTTACTAATAATCATTCGTTTTCTCATCCTAACCTTTCAATTACTCTTTCAATATGCTCTTGCTAAAACATAAAACTTCGATCATTCCTTACGTTTTCACTAACAGTTCCCGTAATGAATATCACCCATTTTTCTTAATTCGAACTATACCTATCACTTTCCTCAACAAATGGAGTTATTTACAATTCTTTGATACGGTTTACAATTTCTACTTCCTCACTTCGAGTTTTGCCAATCCGTTTTGATGCACACCAACTTTGAAATTCCCATGGCTAAGAATACTTTCTTTTGCCCCTTTTTGTCAGTTCGACTATTAATACTCAATAATACATTAGATTTGATAACTTTATTACCCAAATTTGGATCTTCAGCAATTGAATTTATTTATTTCTTTGTTCAATTCCTTGAATTGCACCATTAGCTTAGTTTGGAGTAATCAGCCACTGAATTCTTTTCAAATCATTCAACTGCACGACATAACTCAATAGTTATCGATTTGCATATTCATAGACATCTCCAAACTATTTCTGTACGATTTATGTCTCCAAGCTTTTAGGCCACACTCAGTATAACAAATTTCAAATCATCAATCATAATACCGCCCATGGAATCATATTTGTCCTAAGGTGCATAAAATCACTTTATCCAATTTCCATAGATCACATCAGAACCTTTACTGGAACACTTCAATATAGATAGTAAATTCTTCCAATGTCTCCTTTATGATCATCAGTCATAATAATCACATGTTTTTCTCAATTATTCTTGTCGATTTGCTAAAACTAGAAAATCTTTAACAATTTATGAACGGATCCGGCATTCCATTAGTTCTCATTAATTCCACATTCTGCATACACATATCTTTTGAACTTTCGCATTTTATCAATACCTATATCTTAATTAATTCTCCCAATATCCCATGTTCGCATCCTAATTCATCGCTTATTTCACTCTTATGAAACTTGGATGATAACCAATCTCCTCACCTATACCAATGTATCGATTTCTTATGCTTATATCTATTATCCACTGCAACACAATTGAGACATGTTCCTTTTCCGTACCCATAGTTGATTCATGTAACTTTTTAATTATCGAACGTCTCCAATAAGGAACAATTTTTGTATAATCTGTCTCATCATAACATATTCTGCACATGTTCCTTACCTTCATTTCTCCACACATAACTTAACTTATTCACGATAGATCACTCATTGACTTGAATAAACAATCGTTATATCGATCTCGTGCTTTCAAAACATCATTACACAAAATATATACGATTTTTTTTTAATCCCCTCAAATTCACAAATAAATCTTTCCTTAATATGCAGTACTTCTCTGACATAATCAGAATCATCTCATTAACATAATGTACACTCTTTTTTTTTTGTAGCATAGTTTAGCTCTTACGCTAAAGTCTCTGCCAGATGTAATACAAATCAGTTACTCTTGATACATCACGAAGATAAATCTCTGAAGAGCACTTAAACAATTTCTTTTCCTCTACTATCTCGCCATACATCACCATAATCATCACATCCTATCTGACAATATATCTCCATAGTCCCATCAATTTGCCCATTAATAGATCATACTGCTAAGAATACCTTAATTGCATTTAATTCTCGATAACCATTTTCTTTTTTATACCAATTCTCGATCATGGGGACCTTACTTTATTCATGTCCCTTATTTTATTCTCGCAAACTCATTACTGATGCTAACATCTTTAACTGTATCACTTCTTTCTCAATTGATCATTCTGAGCATTCTCATGTCTTACTCTCACTCATTTTGAACTTGAGCTACCGGCATTATCATCGGAGCTTATGTAATAGGCCACCGATTTCTTCCTATATCATAATCCCGCACATTATTCATTTATGCTTAATCATTTCACCCGTGATTGTAATCCCACTATCAGATATACACTTACAGTGACAATATATTCTGCACTCAGCAACCTTCCTGTTTACACCCGTCCTCGCTCATGAGGATCATATACAATCTCTATTCCTATACAACTGATCAGTATAAGCACTTTCGTTTCTTATTCTACCTCATAAAGAATTATTATTATTTTACAAGAATTCTGGCTAGCAATTATCCATTAGCTCAGCAATTGCAACTGAACATTTTCACTTACCATAGGGCTCCCATAAACAGGTGTGCATTTACTTAGGCAGATCAATTAAACCCGAACAACTTTTTCATCTATCAATTTCATTATCTTACATTTCAATCTTTTCATTATGGCATTATACCCATATATTTCCACACTCAAATCAAGATCACAGATGTGAAATCATTCCTGATTTTGCCCTTAATATATTTTGACTCCAAATCACCAATCCTTATATATAACTCTCATCACGGTAATCAATCCCAATTGTAACTTTTCTATATCATAGAACACTTTATTTTCATTCACCTAATACACTGGAAATCTTCCCATTATCACAACTTTTTTTTAATTCATTCCCAACTATAATCTTTATTCAAATTCATAGTCAAGGATATACCCAATCTAACTCCAATATTGTACTTCACAATATACCCGTCAATACCAAAGACACTAAATTTTAAATCATACGATCGAACCATACACTCTTTCCTATTTTGCGATATCCATTACTTCCTTTTATCACATTCTAACACATTATCCTTTTTCTCACTTTTTCTAACCGCTTAAACGACTGAGACATATTTATACATACGACTCATATACTACACTGGGGATCAGTTGTCACTATCTGCCGTGACACAACTTAAATGCACATAACTAGACACACTTTTTTTTTCAGAAAGCCCATGTAAGATTGTACTTCTGGGCTCTGATACCACAAATGTAGCACCCCACGCCCGACGAGACCCGAACCCGATATCCATGGTGATATCGGAGCCCGTGACCCGCGAGGGTGGCGTACTAGAACATTCATTACCCTATTAACAAAAATCGTATGACATTTTTTTTTCTTTCAAAAACATTAGAGTGCGCAAAACAAACATTGACTTGGCCCAATTATAACAAAACACTTTCAAAGATTAAACCATTTTACTGATAAAACAATTTCACTCATTATTAGCACTCATTAGTGCCCAGTCACTCTATACAATTACATGTAAACAATTGGGCCTACTAATTACCAAATTTATACACTAATGCAGATACGGACGACACTGATCCCGACCCGATACTCTGTCTTGCTAGCAGTAGACGTACTCCCGCGTGTCCAACGGGGTACTCTCCATTTCCTGAAAAATAGATGCAATGTTGGGTGAGTTTGCGAACTCAGTGAGAAACCATCATCGATGGTTCACCCAACTCATGCATATCCATACAATAAACAAGAAATCACAGGCACTCAATTTCACATTTGATAAGGCAATAAACCTTTCACATAATTCACATTAAACATTCATTTATGCAGTGTGCATGTGACTCTTTCATTTTCTTTCGTTGTTGTGACCGTGCGTCTGAGCTCATATACGTTGAGCCATTGGCTCTGAAACATTGAGCTTAAAGCCCCGAAACGTTGGGCATAGCCCTGATCATCGAGTCGAGGCTCGGAATACGTTGGGCACGAGGCACTGTGCGTTGAGCTTAAAGCTCTGAAATCGGTGACGACACCGGTCACAACTGCCATTATCTGATCATTTACTATGCATGAATGCACATGTCATTTTCCAATTTCCAATTATCACATTTCTATTTCCAATTCCAATTAATTACTATTTCCGATCATTTTCCAATGTTCTCGGACTTTCAGTCCGATATTTCATTCCATGCATTTACCTTTCGTTTCACTATCACATTTACAATCCAATTTACTAATGCATTCTCACGCACTTATTTTCATTTACACTTCAATATCACAATCCAATATTTCGAACACCCATGGTCCGAAATCAATCAAAACAATCAATTACATATATCCATCCTTGCATCCTCATGGCAATCAATGCATATAATTAATAAACACATAAGGTTGAGAAACCAACTAGGTTACTCACCTATTACTTCCGAGCTAATGTCGGAAAGTTTCCACCCCGTCGGTCTGACGACGCTCCACTTGAGCCTCTATAAGAAACAGAGAAAAAAAACGAGTCACTACAGATGCAATTTGTGCACATGTAGGTGAAATATGCAAGTTCATGAATTTTCCGGCCCTAAATCCAAATTTTACCATAATAAAATCCGTCTAAAAATTAGAAACCTATTGGCGCTGACGGTGCGCAATTCGGACCTCTATAGGTCCCCAATTAAACAAAACAGTGATTAAAGGCTCCGCTACCCGGGGCCCCGTCAATTTCCCGTCCAAAAATTCCCAATTTCTCACAAAATGAAATTAAATATTCTACGAATCCGATGCCTCAAGAATCAGGTCAATCGGACGTCGGACGGAAAAGAAATTGACAAAATGAAATCACAAATGACCAAATAATAAGAACATCATAATAATAAAATAAAAATAAAAATAAAAATAAAAAGGTTCAGCCTCGCCCCAGCGGGGCTGACCAAAATGGCTTCGTCGCTAGGGCGACGCGTCACCCTAGCGACGCCGCCTTATACGCCCCGTCACTAGGGCGACGCGTCGCCCTAGTGACCGGGCCTTAATTCCATTACCTTTTTTTTCCATATTACTATCCGAATTTCCAACAACAATAATTCTTAGACACACAAATCAGAAAAATACAAACCATAGCTTGTTGGAAAGATAATGAAAAGCTCTACCATTCTCATGAAGACCATAAAAATCAATTTCACCCTAAGGGTGTCAAAATCCTTCAAAGCTACTGCCTACTCAAATCCCATTAAAACAGAACAGTATATTGAAATTTCCATAACTCTCTGATTCTTCAGCCAAAAATTACCACATAAATAAGCTCAATAAGTTCACAATGTCATCTACAACTTTCATGAACAACCCAAAATCAAATTCCATTGCTAAATAAGTCAATTAATTCACTCAATGTTGCTGTCCCTGAAATCATTCAATTTGAGCAGTAAACTTAGAACAAGCATAACTCCCTGTACACAAGTCAGAAAAATCTGAACTTTATATCCCTGAAAAGCTAAATCCTCAAACTTTAATTTTCATGAAGAACTCAATTTCCAATTTAATTTCTAACCATTTCAAAACTGTCATGCAAGTTACTGCCATGATCAGCAATTCCTAACCTAATGCAGGATCAGTTTTTGCAAAATCATAACTCCCAACTCTGACCTCTAAAACTTATATGTCATATCTCATTTTCAAGATAATTTCTTCCTCTTCTACTTTGCAGAAGATCACTCACACCAATTCAGTCCAAAAAAATTGCTAAAATTGCTTCCAAGCAGAATACTCACAAGATCAACACTTAAGCTAGGTTTCATCAACATGCCCAAAACCAGTCCATAGGAATCAGTTCATATCTCCCAATATAAAACTCGAAAATTAGCAAGATCAGTGGCAATGGAAAGCTAACTCAATATGCCTCAACTTCCATGAAGACCATTTTTCCTAGTTCCCTACCAATTAATTTAGAAAAATCAGCAAAGCTCATAGGGTATGGTTTCGGTTACTGTTCATAGGAAATAAAACAGTAACTTTCCATGCCAAATTTCAACCTATTAGAGTTACAATTTGACAACACCTATTTCACACAAAAATGTAGCTAACATCCCAAAGTTTAAGAGACCACAAACCTCACCTCATTTGCATTTCTATACAGTGAGTTATGAATAAAACAGTACAATCAATCAAAAATCCTAATTTTCCAGATTTGGTCCAACCTTTGTTTCTCTCATTTCCATTGCCTTTAACACATCATCAAGCATCCAAATAACACAAATCAGTTCTTATACCATTCATACACATTCATACATGTCCTAGGGCTAATACCTAAAATTGGCAGCACTTAAGTTCTCAATTCTAATTAACATGAATCATCAAAATTCAATCACAAATCAAGTTAAAACCATGTCTTCATACTACCTTATCCATTCCTACTTCAAACTAACCTTATACCCATTAAGTCAAGCAATAATTATCATCAAATTAAAGCATCAATCATCATAATAAATGCACTAAAAGTCCCATTGAATGTTTCTATCTACCATGATTCATAAAGTCATACTTAAGCATCATTGAAAACACCATTCAAAGCTTAAATGAAACACTTACCTATTAGCTTTTCCAACCTTCTCTTCTCTTCAATTCTTTCCTAACAATTGCTAACCCCTTTTTCTAACCTCATGCAAGTGAAAGCCCTCCATGACAAATAAGGAACTTGGTGTCTAGAAGAAGAAGGCTTGAAGTTTGGAGGAAGATTTGATGAAGAAGATGAAAATCGATGGAGATGTAAAGAAGTAGGATTTTCGGTGGATGAAGACTAAAAAGCATTTAAAACCATTAGCTCCTTCTCTTCCTTAAGGCATCACCGAGAGAGTATTAAATGAAGGAGAATGGGTGGCAAAATATGGTTGGTCCAAGTTTTCAAAGAAAAGTCAACATATTATTTTTTATAATTCGGATCAAAATTTACCCCAATCAACTCCAATGACCCTAATTTCAATCCCAAAATAACGTATCCAATATTATAGTGCCATTGGATAAAATTTTCGACATAGAAAATCAACCGGTTCGCCACTTGGCGATTTATCCGATCCAAAATTTTCGAATTTCCTCGAATCATTTTTTGAAAATTACCTAAATTGCCCAAAATTGTAAAACATAAGATAGTCCACTCCAAATAATTTTTCAAACACGAAAACTACACTTTCTACAACAAAAACACTTTTAGGCCATTTACCGAAGCGATTTTGCCGATCCGGAATCTTCTAGGATAATTCGGAAAAATTTCCATAAACCGTAAAATGTAAAACACTCTATGGCACACTCCAAATATTTTTTCAAATCCCATTATCATACCAATTTCACAAAAGATCACAATTAGACACTTCAGTAGGAAATGTCATGAATGCATGTATGACTATATGCCTGTGCAAAACTCACCATTTATAGAGGCTGCATGACATATGTTCATGCCGAGTTATAATTTAATACTCCTAACCCGTCCCAATCCCAATTTACTAAAATACCCTTCCCATCGGAGATGGGATGTTACAGGTGGGCTACTGCGAGACAACACAGGCACTTGGTTGAGTGGCTTTGTCCAGAATATTGGGGGGTGCTCCTCGTTGGTTGCAGAATTTTGGGGGATCCTTTCTGGTCTTCGGCTCGTTTGGGCTTTGGGGTACCGTCATATCGTGCTAGAGGTGGACTCGAGCACTATGACGAACCTGCTCTCTTCTCCACAGTTGCGGGCTACTTCTTCCAACCCATTTGTATTGGGCATACACGAGTTGCTTTCTCGTAACTAAGTTGTCACTCTCCGACATATTTATCGTGAGGGTAATAGGAGTGCAGACTGGCTTGCACATTTTGCATGACAATTTTCACTAAGAATCACTAATTTGGAGCACCCTCCGAGGGGTTGTCTACCTCTCCTAGTAGAGGATGTATCGAGAGTCAGGCATCAATGACCTAGCATGTAATCTGTCTTGTTATTTTCCTTTTTTATAAAAAAAATTAAAATTAACATGTTGAAATAATTTTTAAATTTAAGAAAAAAAATCACGAGAAACGACAATGCTTATATCGTTTTGCTCTTAAATTTAAGAAACGGGGCTGCTCAAGATCACATTATTTTAAAAAAAATTCTCTACAACAACGTCGTTTTAATGACTTAAACAAATTTGGACCACACTCTTACGAACTGCTAGTGTGGCCCGCCCATTTGTCACATCCGAATTGAATGTTGGCTTATGATTTTATCAATGTTTTAATAACCAACAACAAAGTTACACAGATAAAATAAGCGATTTTAAAGTTAAAAGTTTTAACTGATATTAAATAGTTATAAAATTAATTAAAACTTAAATTAAATTAAAATTTTAAAATATGATTAAAATAAATTATTTTATTCATCAAATAATTTAAATTTTAATTAAAGAAATAGATTGTTACATTCAAAATAATTGCTTTATTTTAGTTTATAAAATTTAATAATTTACAAAATTAACCGATTAATTAATAAATTAATTAATTTTAACAATAAAATTATTAAAATAAATTAAATCAAAATTAAAAACTAAATTAAAAATTGGTCAATTCAAAATTTTTATATAATAATTGAACCAGTCGAACCGACTAAATTATTTAATCATTGATTTACTCACGTCACAAAGTAGCATTAGCATATCATTATTTCCTCACACCTCACCAAAAGAAACTCGATCTCTAAACAAAAACAAATCAAATCTAGCTGAGTTAACTTTGCAACTAGTTGAAGAATTAGTTAAGTAATAAATAATTAAACGAAAATTTAAGAATTTAGGTGCTATGATTTCTTTGATCTTAAGAATTTAGACTAATACTTATGATAAAAACATGTAATTTGTGGAGTTAATTTAACATACACTGTTAAATTTACTTTGAACGACGTGTCGTTTATAGAATAATAATACTCAAAGTTCATCCTTTAACCCAATTTTTCACTTGCATCCTAAGTAGAGTTTGGCTCAAGTTCATGCTTAAGCTAACTAAAATTAATATTCTAATGTGTTAAGCTTTAATTTTAGTTCATTTCAGATTTTATACTTCTCAACTTTGTTTGTTTAGAATAGGTTTCTCCATTACTCAAACTTAAATGTTCCATTTTTAGAATAGTAACACTATTATTACTAATGTTTTAAAAATTGGACCCAAGTTAAATATGTAAAATAAGAAATTTAAGCCTTTGAAGGTTCAATTTATATTAGATTGTCACAAAATCGATTAAAAATGAAATAAAATTGAAGAATTTTAAATATGATTAAAATTTGAAATTTAATTGAAAAGGAAAATAATTAAATAAAAATTAATTAATTTATAAAACTAATCGATTATTTAATAAATCAATCCGTCTTTAATAACAATAACTATTAAAGAAAACTGAACATAAAGTTAAAAGCGAGTCAAAAATTGATCGATTCAAAGTTTTCACTATTAAACCGACAAAATTGGTTTAATTTTTAATCATTGATTATTATCGGTACCCTCAAATAATAGCAACTATAATTTTATTGTTTAAAGAAAAGATGGATTTTGAATGGAGATAAGAAAAATTAGAACAGACCTAACAAATTCAAATGAATCTATATATATAATCATGGTCATAACATTTTAATTTTGATTTTAATATAAACCTTCTTATTAGAATTTTAATACGGACAGAGTATATAGTCCATTAATAAGAATTGAACTTAAGATTAATCATTGTCAAAATAATTAGAACTAATCATTTGAATAGCTGACTCTTACCACTTTTAAAATTCTTTAATATTTTCATATTTATTCAATTTAAAATATTAAAAAAAACTCAATATTTATATATATTTCACTTCAGAACAATGTCAGCTTTCGAATTTCCAGTAAAAAGAAATCATTACAACAGAAAAATCTTCGTTGGTTTGAAGATCAGAGATTGCATAAAATAGTCAAGTAGGTCAGAGGCCAAACTTGCTGTTAATCAGTCTCGATCAAAAACCATCGATTCGGTGATTCTCCCTTACAATACAATGCTCGATAAGAACAACCTGTGAAAAACAGCTAAGGCTGTACACACGTCGATAAACCTAGCTAGGCCTCTTCTCCCTGAGATTTCCTAAATCTTATTCTGTTAATCATGCATCAATAAGAGCATCATCTAGTGTTGGTTAGTCAATCATTTCTGTAGAGATTTGGATGTGCAAAAACAGTACGTACATTCCATTTTCGGCATGCAGTTATGATTGATCACAGAAGTATTCATTAAGGTCTAGGGTTTCTTTCATTTAACCATCTCGTATTCGTTCATGGGACCTTCTCATGGATCTGTTGAAGTATAAAAATATAAAAAAGATGATGACCAAGATCGCGACTTGGCGCATTTTATACAGAGAGATGGTCTCTTAACTTTAGGTGGAATTGATCTTTAATCATTGGAGATCATAAACTAGAAAATGTTACATATATATATATATGTTAGATGTGAAGGAGTTGGAGAAGATAGGGTTTTCCAAGTTGGTGAATGATTCTCAGTTCCTTCCAACTCTTCCCATGTGAAGGGTTTTGCTTATTCTAATCAGAAGAGTAGAGACGAAGGAGAAGGTGACTGAACTTTTCCGTATAATCCGGTGTCGTAACATGATGGATAATATCGAACCAAAAGGCATACAACTTTAGCTTTATTATCATCAATATTGTCTTTTTCTCATTCATGCGTGATGATAAAACGATATTGTCAGTTAAGATAGAATGTTTGTATACATATCTGACATAGACCAAATGGGAAAGATCTTTTAGAAATGTGTTGTGTTGGTTTTCTACCGGTTCTATTTGCTTTAATAACTCGCTTATTAATTAATAAGTAAATTTTATTATTTTGTAATATATTATAAAATAAAATAATTTGATTAATTTTATTAATAATTTTAATGAAATTTTAAAATTTTCAACAAATAAATAGAATATTTTTAATTATATTTTAAGTTCTTTAATTTATTCAATGTCAATTTTATGACCATATAAAATCGATTGAACCTTCTAAACTTTAAACATCTTGTTTTATTAATAGTTCAGTTTTAAAACATTGAAAATAAATGATAATTTTAAGTTGATCTTGATCGTATGATAAAATACAATTATATACTAATCATTCATAGGATTAAATAAATATGAATGTGAACATATAAATTTATTAATATTAATTAGTTGTTATATGGTAGAAAATCAACGTTATCTCATAATTATATAGTATTTTCAATCAATGCATCCATTAATTTAATTAAATTGTCAACGTTATGTTAAGATCCTAATTAATTTGACGCATATTAAGCAATCAACGTCAAATCAGTTCCAATCATTAGTTGCAATTAAGAATTAAAACCCAAAAAAAAGGGAATAGTTAGCTACGATTAAAAAAACTTAATTTATTAGACCGATTTAACCAAAAATACTTAAACTAGCAATGTTAATAGGCTGGAATAGATCTGTCCATAACTTGGCTCTACCACGGACTAACTGGCCCATGGCCTGACGGGCCACGGGGGGCTTGACCAATCTGGCTGATTTTATATATTTTTTATAAAAAATATCAAAGATGACGTCACTTTAAAAAAACGACCTCGTTTTTTAAATAATGGTAGGGACATGACTTGCTCTGTCAACTTGGGCCAAAATTAGGTTATACAGGGCCAAATTTGACATTCTTTAATTTAACTATCTAACTTTTGATTTAATTTTTAATTTTTATGTTCAATATATTTTAATAACTTTTATTGTTAAAAATCGATTATTTTACTAATTGATCAATCAATTTTGTAAATTAATAAGCTCTTATAGATTAAAAGAAATGAATTAATTTTATTTAATAATATCTTTTTCAATTAACCTTCAAATTTTAAATGGGTATAAACAATCTATTTCAATCATATTTTAAATTTTAATTTTATTCAATATTTATTGAGTGTTTAACATCTATTGAATTTTTAAAACTTTAAATATTCCGTTTTATTAATATATCTTTTGATTCGGTTTTTAAAAACTGCGATAATTAACACTTGAGCAATTTGACTTCGAAATCCTAATGCCCCACAAAACCTCGTCCATATAAAAGATAATTTATCTTAATCCACTCTAAAGAGACGGTTGATAGGTATTATCCTGCTCTTAGTTATGTAATTAAGAGTTTAAGACTACAAATCTATGATTAGTTGGTAGTTGTTAGTTAATTGCTTTCTAGAGAGAACGAGGGCCCGTATAAACACACCGTTGTGACTTGACGGTGCTAAGAACATAGCACAGCCAATCTATGCATTAAATTTTAGCTTTTGACTTTCTTTTTCTATATTGTTCTCAATCTTCAATGGAGTCTAGAGTTCCTTTACTTCAAATTGCAATTTTAGGTAACAAAAATGGAATAAAGCTTTAAATTTAGACACTTATTATGTCTAATAAATCCTTATTATTTTTTAACAACAAAAAGACCGCACTCATCAAGTAATTTGAACGGCGATAATTGGCCAGACTCAAGGATTTTTAATCGAGTCTCGGGTTGGTCCGAATCTATCCCTAATTAAAAAAAGATATCGTTTTATAGATCTAGACTGACCCGAGACTTAATTAAAAACTACATTATTTTATATTTATGATTACATTATATACTGTCCAGCTACCAAAAAGGCTGGAACAAGAAGACTTTTTCTTCTGCTTTCTAGGCTGTGTTATGCGTTGACACTTTCGTATAAATTTTTACTTTTATTACAAACCTGGCAAGAAAGTATAATAGTAGTAGCGGCGGCGTTGATTTGTTAACGTTAGAGTGGTTTGTCACTTTGTTGTGTTGGATTGTTGCAGTTGGGTTGTCTCAGTTTCCACGAGCTAGTTACAGTTCTGTATGGACTATCTTCTCTAGGCATGCTTACGGCGTTTGTCAAAAACGATGTTATTTTGATATGTGGCTTTGTGATGCAAAGTAATTTAAATCTAAATTTGGTTAAAAGTTTGAATTTTACCCATTAATTTTGAATTGGGATGAATTATTGTTTAAAATACCATTTCAAATTGGCCCGGTACGAAATAAGAAAGTTTGGTACGAAAGGTATTTGAGATATTTGACCCATTACTAGTCAAATATCACAAATAGTGGTTAGAATTATAAATTAAAAAAAGGGGACTAAATTGAAAAAACTTAAAATTTATCGCATGTAAAATAATAACTATTTATTCAGAAGAAAGATATAAAATTTTATAAAATGTATTAAATAAAATTTTATGTTATTAAACTTATACAAAGTGATTATAGATTATTGGTAATGTTGTCGTCTGCAACTAATATCAACTCTAATAATGAAATATTTAGTTAGTAAAGAGTTGGGTTTGTTTCAACGAAGAATCTATTGGTAAATGTTATACTAATTGAAAACTAAAACAACTTGGAGGAGGTTGAATTAACGTAATTTTAAGAAATTAAAATGAAAAAATTGGAAATAAATGAAAATATTCATATATGAAAATTTAATAATGAACCTTGGTTTTATGTCACTTACGTTATCAAACTAATATGGATCATTTATATAAAATTAAGTCTATTAACAAATATTCATTGAGTTATGTTCTCTCTTAAGATTAAAATAATAAAACATGTATTATAAGCACTCTTATTAGTTAACAACTTAGAGACGATCTTACGTTTGATTGATTAATAGCTTTAACAACTAAGACGACTAGTGAATAAGACAATACACATATGATATGTATTTAATCTAAATAAGTATCTTTATTAGATTTTCCAATCCCTAACTTAAAGATGCTAATCGTAATTGTCACTTTATATTAACAAAACTGAACGCCAAATCCTAGTAATCCGACTATAAATTAAATCAACCTGGTTCAGTATGATTCTGTTGGGGCTGGACGCCGTTGCTTGGATCCATGATCTCGATTAGCTTCGACTAAGAAATAACTGCAAAAACAATAAAGGCACGCCGGGGGTTGATTGTCGGCTTACCCCTCCGATGCTTAAATTAGTTGTTTGTCGTAGGTTTTGTGTCTATGAAATAAGAATATCAGGGTTATTAGAGTCGTACCTGCATCATGAAGAGATAATGGTCTTATATAGTAAATACCTGACGTGTTCAATTCAACATCTCTGTCGTGTTTGACTCAATCTCATGCGAATGAGCCGATCGGCCCACACGCCATCCTAAGGTTGGATCTGGGCCTAGCGTGACCGACCCGACCATAACCCCCTACTCCTCGAGTCTGATCAGGGAGAAGGCTCGATGGAGTACGTAGGGTTCGTGCATGACAGCTTGTCTGCATGTTAGCTCGGGATTGGGCCGATCGACTGGATTGGATGTCTAGCTAGGGCGCTGAATTTAATCATTACTTACGGCGAGTCCTCTGATGGATTTCAAAATTTGAAAAGAGAGCATCCTTTCGTGTTCTTTTAGGATCGTGTGTATCGTTTCAACTGCTACGCCGCTCCGGATATCTAACAACCCTAATTCGCACGGCTCAAGTTTTGCCATGCGCCCAACTTCAGTTGATTTTTTTATAACCGCTTGGAATCGACAGATTTCCTTCACTACCATTTCTACGCATCTGATTCTCCAACATCTGCTCTCTCTGCTCTTCATCTCTTTGTTTGCGGTCATCGGAACTTCCTTTTCACCGCTATCCAAACTCCCAATCTCAGTCACCGAACTAGGTACGTCCTCTCTCCTTTCCTCACCCTATACATCTCCTTTTTAGTAACCATGTCGTCGACTAGCTCTACGAATGAATCTAGACTTATGGATGAAACCACCACCTCCTCCTCTTTCGATTGCAAACTGGTCGCCGAAAGTGCTTTACAGATTGTTGGGTCATTTGAGATAACAACAGAAGTGTTGGAGGCGCCGGAGGCAGGCAACAATGAAGCGCCAGACGCAGAGAAAGATGAGGAAATCGCGGCGACTGACCGGAGAGATGGGAAAATCGTTGAGAAGCCGCCGAGCGACCAATCGACGATGACCGAAAGGGAATTGAACCGATCGGCCATCAAAAACAATATTCCTTCATCTTGGGGACCCAGGTTGGCCGCAGAAAACGAGCGGATTCACAGCAATATGGGGGGCTATTTTGCTGTTTCAGACAGCTTCTTCTCTATCGGTGGCATGAGACTTCCATATGCTCCGATCATCGATGAGATATGCTGCGCATACAAATTGAGGCTGAGCCAGATCCCCCCGAATGATTGGAGGTTCATGAACGGTCTCGCCCTACTGTGCTATCATTTCGGGTGTCTTCCGTCGATTGATATTCTGCGGCTTTTTCTAAGGATAAATAAAAAATTGCTCACCGGGGCTGGGATCCCCCACTTCCAGTATAGAGATGCGTCATGCATGGTATCGCTTTGCTGGAACAGATTTGTCGATTAAGGCTTGAAGGACGAAGTACTTCTTTGTGAGACCCCCGGGATCTTCTTTCGAGTCCAAGGCTTCCACCAGTTATCAGACCGACCACTCCTATCCTCATTCTCCCGTTTGGCATTTGTACCGTCCTTCAAAAATCTACCAAACTTTCCCCTTTGAATAAGGGATTCAATTTCTCGCTGTAAGTCCCAACCGTCCTCCGTCTCATGACCTATTTCTCTATAGAACCGACAATATAAATCAAGATCTCTTTTTTTAGGGGAGTTTTCAACTTATTAGGTTCTTGGAAGGATTCCCCTTCTGCTCTCATGGCTGCCAGTATTTCCGCATACCGCCTGTTGAGCGGGGTGAAGGATTCTCGTCGTTGGTCCTTTCGATCAGTCGGCTTCCTCCAGCTAGACTGATCCTTCTGTCGCTTGTGTGAACCATTTGTTCTGTCGTTTGGCAAACGGTCATCCGCCTTGCGTTTTGTGTTTTTCAACACTTCCTATAGTTGAATATATTTATCCGCCCGATTTCTTATCTCTTGAATAGACCTGGGCTGATCGAGGGCTAATGACTTTTTGAACTCTTCATCCCTCGTGTTGCTCATAAGGGCAACCAACATGGACGAGCATGTGAGGTCAGGAACTTCAACAGCTTCATTGTTAAACCGAGTGATGAACTCCCGTAAACTTTCATTCCTTCCTTGGGTCAACTGCATCACTTCCAAGGCAGTTTTATGGGGCCACTTACTTGTGGCGAACTGGTTGAGGAATAGCAACTTAAAATCCTCAAAACAAGTGATGCAGCACGGAGGTAAACTGTTGAACCATCGTCAGGCTCCTTCTTGAAAGGCCGTACAAAAAGCCTTACATTGAATGACATTAGGTGTGCAATGCAGGTTCATCATCAACTGAAAATACTGAAGGTAGTTGAGGGAATCGGTCTTTTCGGTATATTTTTCAGGCGTTGGTATCTTAGTACTAACCACTGAAAGGCTATCCAAGATCTCCTGAATGAAAGGAGAGCTGTATTATGTTGATGGCTGACCCGGACGGGAATTCATGGCCATATTGATTCGGTCATCTAGGATTTTTTCGAGAATTTCAGCATAGTGTCGATCGGCTATCGTACCTATTTGATGGGCGGGGATTCATTGCTGGTCTGTCTGATATTGTAAGATTGGTCGAATCAGTAAATCGGCCGCTTCCTGTATTTGTCTTTGGGTAAGACTTAAGAGAGATTTGTTGTGGAGGAGGGTTCGTGTTGATAGGGTATTGGATGTGAGGGTGTGAATTGTTTCCGGCGTTATCCTCCAGAGCTACGCTTTGTTCTTCTTGATCTCAATTTTGGGGTGGTGGTTGGTCATTTGGATGTGAGGATTGTGTGTGGTTATTCAGATTTGATGGGGGTAGCACGTTTGTGTTAGAGTAGTGCCCTGAAGGCAATCGCCTTTACCCCATTTTGTACCAATTTATGTACAGTCTTTATGAATAAATAAAGAAAGACATATTTCATTACGTTGCTGTTCATTATTTATGAACTGATATTGATCAATAAGCAAATTAATGAAGCCCATGATATATGACATAGCATGAAGGAAATTATGATGTGATCATACTACTGAGATTCCTATCATGTGCAATTATGTCAGTATCTATATTATCCCTAGTCATAGGATTACTGAGACTGGACATCGGTAATTCGGATAGACTAGCACATCTCAAGCTCCTTGATTTAATCAAGCAGTGGATCTCAGAAACTGTACATATGAGATATTTAGGGTTGAGATATGGATGCTTACTAGAGGTAGTACGTACATTGGTTGACCTGCTATGAGATCATCACATGGATGTACTATTCTAATGTCAGTGATAATCTCATCATAGCAATGGTGCAAGTATCCTTAGACTTGAGGTACTCGAGGATATCTTGAATCTTGATTACGTGCTTTGACTCCATTCCTTGTTACCTTACTGAGGTCGCTCATGGGTGGTGCTTGGGTACAGTTTGAGGTATTGAAGGTAATTGAGTAGCCAATAGAGGATTCACCACTACGTGATAGCGAAGATGATACCTATGGCCTCTTGTCGTGGTCATTACTTAGAAATCTCGATCGAGTACATATGTCATGACGAGTGTCTTCATTGACATATTAAGTAATGAGTCCCGGACAAGAACCGAAATCACTGGACTAGATTTGACGTAGTCGACCTAGTAAGAGTTGACACATTGCCCATACTCATAACCAAGTGGGGTATAGTATGGTGAAAGGACGAATTGCACGGTAATTGTCTATGGAAAGGTTCGTGATATGGTCTGTGATGAATATATGTTTATTCGTCAAACCAATTACTTTCCGGTCAATTGGGGGTCATGATGTGTTGCTAGATACCGCTCATGACTTGCTTAGATTAAGTGTTGATCTAAGTAGCCAACATAACCGAGAACCTAATGGGTCACACGCATAAGAGTGTCTCGGAGAACTCATAAAATAGTTTTGGACAGAGTTCTAATATATAGAGAGCAATCGGATTAAATGGATCTCGATGAGATCGTGACATTGATATTGCTGAAAAACGTTTCCGGGAATTTTTCCCATACCGAGACCCGGTAGGCCGGTAAGACCAACCCCAGTGTGACTGGACCACTTCAGCATTTATTTATATATATATTATTAATTAATTAAGTAATTAATATATATATATATATGCACGTGGATGGAGGAGGAGGAAGCTTATCATTTCACTTTATTATATATATATATATAATAGCCATACGTGGACAAGCTTTGTCATCTAAGTATTTAATGTCTTTAATAGTTAAAGACACATGGCATTTGATGAGATGAAGAGAGCATAATCGTTGGTTTAAAAGGAGAAAAAAAACGATGGATGTAGGAGGGGGTTTTAGAAAGGGTTTCTAAAGCATACTCACTCTTCTTCATTTTCATCAAGATCTTCCTCTCCAAGTTTCCTCCTCTTCATCGTTGGATTCAAGCTCTCCCAGAATAAAGGTAAGATCTAGCAGTCTTTACTTTGTTCTAACTATTTCCGGATCAAAGGGTTTGTCCCGGTTAAGTTCTCCGATCTCTGCGTGGATACCGTTAGAGACGGTCTCCTTTGGTCGTTTTGGTTTGACTTTGTTATATAGTCACATGGATCCTGGCTTTCAGGAAGGTCCCGGAATAAAAATTTTTGTTTTCCACATCGTGGGCATGTGATGCTCACACCGGGATTTTCCTACATTGGTATCAGAGCCACTTGTGTCGTATATAACGAAGAAACCATGACTAGGTCGGAGTTGCCTAATGCTTGTGATGATGATGCATGTTATATATGTGAATTTCGAATTCAGTATAGAGATAGTGTTTTCGAAATTTTCTTGCCCAGATATGTTCACAAGGTGTTGTTGCATATGTCTGTGGAAGCTCGGGATTTATCAATGTGATTTGATATGATTTTGCTAATTTATTCCCTAATGTTCTGGTTGCTGTCTATGTGCACATTCCTTGAACAGGCATGCTTATAAATTCGAGAATAAATTGTAGAAATTTTTTTTTTCGGATTTACTTTCACCAAAATGTCTCTAAGATGTTTATTAATGTCTATGAGAAAGGAAAAATGTTTTCGAGGTGATTTACTATTTATTTGAGAATTTATTGTGTGCTGCTGGGAATAACTGTGTTGAGAAACACAGATTTTACATTGGCTTAGTTTCTGAGGTTGAATGAGTTTTTGATGGAAATAAATCCTGAAAAACTTCATGCAACATTTTGTGAACTTGTTGTAACCTCTGTAATTTTCTCAGAATTTATTGAGATTGTTTCAATGAGTTTTTGAAGCAAAAGGCAAAACTTGGCAGTTTTGAGAAAGTTGCTGGAGCTGTTTTGTTTGAAATAAGAAATTGTGTAGATTTCAGTTCCAATGCCTTGGATCATTTTTAATGTGATTAAAAATGTGTTACATTGATGTTGCATGCTTTCTAAACTGAATTTCTTGAAATTAGGTTTCCAAACAATTTTCGGATGCCAAATGTGTCCCATTAGCGTCTCGTTAGTGTATTCCTTTATCTTGATTGTTTTGGCCGTCACAAATTTTGTGACCAGTGCTGAAGTAGGCTTGATAAAATGTAGACTACCTAGAGATACTTAGGGTGATAGTTTGATATTCGCAAAATTATTTAGAAATCTAAATGAATAAGGGTGTATTCATCGATTTCAAGTTTTTCATGTATAGTTTGACTATATATGGTAAGCAACAATGAAAGTGTTTCATTAGTACATCAAGGTAAAGTGTATTAGACTTGGTGTTGTGAATTTGAACTGCACGGATTGAGAAATTAGCCGATTAGATAGCCATTCCACACGGATAAGTCGACTTACACTTGCACAAGTCGACTTGTCCGTGCACTGTAGACGCATAAGTCGACTTGCACAATGTTACAAGTCGACTTGTTGCAGCTATTGATTGCATAAGTCGACTTACACTTGCATAAGTCGACTTACACAGACGCATAAGTCGACTTATACATACACAAGTCGACTTACAACATGCATAGGTGGGATGATGGATGATTTTAGGTATAGATTCAATGTGATTGATGAGTTGCCCTAAATCATTCCATGTAGTCATGGTGACTATAATCCTATAGCTCGGAGAAGAAGAAGATGAGACCTGAAAACCCTCACACTTAATATGAAAACTAACGTCTTCCATTAATATGGGGAGAACCAGAGTTCTTATAGAGTTGGGTTGTTGGGTAAACCCAAGCTCACTCTATACGAATATGTTCGAACCATGAAAATAAGATTTTCGGATTAATGGGTTGGTTTTCACTAGAAGCGTTGATTTGTTGAGTAAACCCAAGGTCAACGTGGACAGAGGCGAAATTGGGTAGTGTACATCTGATGTGCACGCATCAAGAGTTGATAACCCAATGAGTGTGCATACATCACGAGTTGATAGCACTAGTCGATAGTTGCATCTATAAAGTAATTGGTATGACCGATACCTGCCGATTGACCTAAGGTGGCTTGTTGGGTAAACCCAAGGTCATTTTAGTAATGTCGAATATCTATGATGCAATTGGTATGACCGATACCTACCGATTGACCTAAGGTGGCTTGTTGGGTAAACCCAAGGTCATTTTTAGGAATGTCGGATATCGACCCACTAGGACATTTTGTCATAATGTTTCTTGGATTAAATCATCGAGGGTTATGGATTCTTTGAAACTAGTGGGAGTCATATGCATGACATGCAAGTCCTTATGATCATGCATTTAATTCTATTCTAACATTCTTTCTCTCTTTCTCTTTAAGTTGATTGAAGATGACTTCAAGTGTGAACTTGCGCTCACTTATGGACTCAAACAAATTAACTGGACCAAATTTTCTTGATTGGCTGAGAAATATGAGAATTGTTCTCAGGTCTGAGGAACTGAGATATGTCCTAGATGTTCCACTTCCTGATCCACCTGCTGCTGATACTTCTGATGAGGATCAGAAAGTATATCGAAAGCACTCAAAGACAGTGACATAGCAACCTGTATTATGCTTGCCTCGATGTCACCAGAGTGCAGATAAAGATAAGTCTATGGATGCTCATACCATAGTGTTCATCTTAGGGAGTCGTTTGATGAGCAAGCTCGGTCCGAAAGGTTCGAGACCTCGAGGTTACTCTTCACTACTAAGATGACTCAGTTCATCTGCGGCAAGATGCAATCAAGATGAATGGGTATATTGAGAGGTTGGCTGTCTTAGGTTTTTTCATGGATTATGAATTAAGTGTTGACTTAATTTTAGTTGGATTGTCTGATAGTTATTCACAGTTTGTGTTAAACTATTGGATGAATCAAATATCCACGACAATCCCTGAGTTGATCAATCTGCTCAAGACAGCGGAGCAAGCTATCAAGAAGGATAGCAAGGCAGTGGTTATGGTGGACTCTTCTTCTGGTTCCAAGAAAAAGAAACTGAAGAAGAAGAGGTCTAAGAAACCGAAAGGAAGTATAGCTAAGAAGAAAACCAAAGAGGCTGCACCAAAAGGACTTGCTTCCATTGTGGCAAGACTGGCCACTGGAAGAGGAACTGTAAAGTCTATCTGGAGGAACTAAAGCAGAAGAAGGCATCAGATGCCTCGACTTCTTCAGGTATGTTTGTCATCGAGGTTAATACTGTTTCTGATCATAACATATGGGTATTAGATACCGGTTGTGGCTCACACATATGCAATGATATGCAGGCCTCGGGGACGATGAGATGACTCATGAAGGAGAACTAGACCTGCGTGTGGGAAATGGAGCAAGAGTTGCTGCATTAGCCGTAGGCACTTACTTTTTGTCACTCCCCACTGGACTTGTAATTAAATTGGATGATTGTTATTTTGTACCTGTATTAACAAAGAACATATTGTTTGTTTCTTGTTTAAATAGAGCTGGTTTCCATTTGACTTTTAGTAACAATGGTTGTTCTATTACATATTAGATATGTCACATCCAATTATGAATGTCAACGACACGAAAAGACATAAACGAGATAATTTAAAATCAACTTACTTATGGCATTGTCGCCTAGGCCATATAAATGAGAGACGCATAGCTAAGCTCCATAAGAGTGGAAGTTTAGGGTCATTTGATTATGAATCATATGACACATGCGAATCTTGTTTATTAGGCAAGATGACTAAATTACCCTTTAAGGGAAAGGGTGAACGAGCGACTGGAGTATTAGACCTAATACATTCAGATGTATGTGGTCCGATGTCCATCCATGCCAGAAGTGGTTCTCTTTACTTCATTAACTTTATCGATGATTATTCTCGATATGGGTACCTTTATCTGATGAGATACAATTCTGAAGCGTTTGAAAAGTTCAAACAATTCAGAAATGAAGTAGAAAACCAACTTGGGAAAAGTATCAAGACATTGCGATCCGATCGTGGTGGGGAATACTTAGACCAAGAGTTTTTGGATTATCTCAGGGATAATGAGATTTTATCTCAATGGACTCCTCCTTACACACTACAGCATAATGGTGTGGCAGTAAGGAGAAATCGAACCTTGTTAGACATGGTACGATCAATGATGGGCTTTACAAAGTTACCAAAATCTTTTTGGAGGTATGCAATCGAGACAGCTGTTTACTTGCTAAACATTGTTCTATCAAAGACAGTTGATGTTACTCCATATGAGATATGGACTAACAAAAGACCCTATCTTACTCATTTGAAAGTTTGGGGTTGTCCTGCTTATGTGAAGCGAACACAGTCAGATAAACTTGATGCAAAATCTGACAAGTGTTTATTCGTAGGATATCCTAAAGAAACAATGGGATATCAATTCTACCTTGCTGAAGAACAAAAGGTGTTTGTTTCAAAGCATGCTGTCTTTTTAGAGAAAGAGTTTCTTTTACAAGAAGACAGTGAGAGCAAAATTGAACTTGAAGAAGTTCAAGATGCTCGAATGCATACGTATCAACCGCTCGAACTCAAACTCGTGACTCATACAGATGAAGTAACACTTCAACCTTCTACAACACACGAAGTTCGTAGGTCACGTAGGATACGCTCTGTTCCCGAGAGATATGGATTTCTCGTGAATGAACAGAATGACGTATTGCTCATAGAACATGATGAGCCTACCACCTATGAAGAGGTTCTGAAGAGTTCAGAGTCTGAGAAATGACTTCATGCCATGAAGGCTAAAATGGATTCCATGTATGAAAACCAAGTATGGACTTTGGTTGATGCACCCGAAGGAATAAAACCCATAGAGTGCAAATGGGTTTTCAAAATGAAAACCGACATGGATGGTAATGTAATTACCTATAAAGCAAGGCTTGTGGCTAAAGGTTTTCGTCAAAGACAAGGAGTTGACTACAACGAGACCTTCAGCCCAGTAGCAATGCTTAAATCCATTAGGATACTCCTAGCCATTGCCACTCATTATGATTATGAGATATGGCAAATGGATGTGAAGACAGCTTTCCTAAACGGAAATCTAGCTGAGGATGTGTATATGACACAACCTGAGGGCTTCATCTCCTATGATGGCGAAAAGGTATGCAAGCTTCAAAAATTCATTTATGGATTGAAGCAAGCTTCCAAGAGTTGGAATATCCATTTTGATGAGGTAATCAAAGAGTTTGGTTTCTCACAAAATCCGGATGAATACTGTGTGTATAAGAAGGTTAGTGGGACTGCAATCGTATTCCTTGTGCTGTATGTAGATGACATATTATTGCTAGGAAATGATGTCTCGATGCTACAATCAGTCAAGATTTGGTTGTCCAAATAATTTTCCATGAAAGACCTTGGTGAAGCAACTTATATCCTTGGGATAAGGATATATAGAGATAGATCAAAAAGATTGCTTGGTCTTTCACAATCAACGTACATAGTCAAGATGCTAAAGAGGTTTAGCATGAAACAATCCAAGAGAGGGTACCTTCCCATCACTCCTGGGACAACACTCTCGAAATCTTTGTGTCCTAAGACACAAGATGAGAGGATACGCATGGATATGATCCCGTATGCATCTGCAGTAGGATCTATCATATACGCAATGCTATGTACGAGACCCGATGTATCATATGCTCTAAGTGTTACGAGCAGATACCAATCGAATCCTGGTGAGGGTCACTGGGTGGCTGTCAAGAATATCCGCAAGTACTTGCAAAGGACTAAGGATGTTTTCTTGATATATGGGGATGGAGATCTCCAGGTGAGCGGGTATACAGATGCCAGTTTTCAATCTGATAAGGATGATTCCAAATCCCAATCAGGTTACATATTCACACTGAACGGCAAGGCGATCGGTTGGAAGAGTTCCAAACAAGAGACGATCACGATTCAACGATCGAGGTAGAGTACATTGCCGCTCGTAATAAAGAAGGAAGCCATTTGGATCAAGAAGTTCATTACTGAACTTGGTGTGATTCCTAGCAGTAATGGACCCATGCAGTTGTATTGTGACAACAATGGGGCTATTGCGCAGGCGAAGGAACCAAGGTCTCATCAACGATCCAAACACGTACTCCGCAGATATCACCTGATCAGGGAGATCATTGGTCGAGGTGATGTGCAGATAGAGAAAATTTCCACAGAGCAGAATATTGCTGATCCGTTGACAAAGCCATTGTCACAGAAGAGTTTTGATTCTCATGTACTCGCCTATGGTATTAGATATCAAGGCGATTGGCTTTAGGTCAAGTGAGAGATTGTTAGAGTAGTGCCCTGAAGGCAATCGCCTTTAGCGCATTTTGTACTAATTTGTGTACAGTCTTTATGAATAAATAAAGAATGGCATATTTCATTACGTTGCTGTTCATTATTTATGAACTGATATTGATCAATAAGCAAATTAATGAAGTCCATGATATATGACATAGCATGAAGGAAATTATGATGTGATCATACTACTGAGATTCCTATCATGTGCAATTATGTCAGTATCTATATTATCCCTAGTCATAGGATTACTGAGACTGGACATCGGTAATCCGGATAGACTAGCACATCTCAAGCTCCTTGATTTGATCAAGCAGTGGATCTCAGAAACTGTACATATGAGATATTTAGGGTTGAGATGTGGATGCTTACTAGAGGTAGTAAGTACATTGGTTGACCTGCTATGAGATCATCACATGGATGTACTATTCTAATGTCAGTGATAATCTCATCATAGCAATGGTGCAAGTATCCTTAGACTTGAGGTACTCAAGGATATCTTGGATACTGATTCTGTGCTTTGACTCCATTCCTTGTTACCTTACAGAGGTCGCTCATAGGGTGGTGCTTGGGTACAGTTTGAGGTATTCGAAGGTAATTGAGTAGCCAATAGAGGATTCACCACTTCTGTAATAGCAGAAGATGATACCCATGGCCTCTTGTCAGGGTCATTACTTGGAAATCTCTGATCAGAGTACATATGTCATGACGAGTGTCTTCATTGACATATTAAGTAATAAGTCCTAGGACAAGAACTGAAATCACTTGGACTAGATTTGACGTAGTCAGTCTAGTAAGAGTTGCACATTGCCCATACTCATAACCAAGTGGGGTATAGCATGATAAAGGGACGAATTGCTCGGTAATTGTCTATGGAAAGGTTCGTGATATGGTCCGTGATGAATATATGTTTATTCGTCAAACTAATTACTTTTCGGTCAATTGGAGGTCATGATGTGTTGCTAGATACCGCTAATGACTTGCTTAGATTAAGTGTTGATCTAAGTAGCCAACATAACCGGGAACCTAATGGGTCACACGCATAAGAGTGTCTCGGAGAACTCGTAAAATAGTTTTGGACAGAGTTCCAATATATGGAGAGCAATCGGATTAAATGGATCCCGATGAAATCGAGATATGTCCCGATGAGATCGCGACATTGATATTGCTGAAAAATATTTCCGGAGATTTTTCCCATACCAGGACCCGGTAGGCCGGTAGGACCGACCCCAGTGTGACTGGACCACTTCAACATTTATTTATATATATATTATTAATTAATTAAGTAATTATTATTATATATATATATATATATGCACGTGGATGGAGGAGGAGGAAGCTTATCATTTCACTTTATTTTATATATATATATATATAATAGCCATACGTGGACAAGCTTTGTTATCTAAGTATTTAATGTCTTTAATAGTTAAAGACACATGGCATTTGATGAGATGAAGAGAGCATAATCGTTGGTTTAAAAGGAGAAAAAAACGATGGATGTAGGAGGGGGTTTTAGAAAGGGTTTCTAAAGCATACTCACTCTTCTTCATTTTCATCAAGATCTTCCTCTCCAAGTTTCCTCCTCTTCATCGTTGGATTCAAGCTCTCCCAGAATAAAGATAAGATCTAGCAGTCTTTACTTTGTTCTAACTATTCCCGGATTAAAGGGTTTGTCCCGGTTAGTTTCTCCGATCTCTGCGTGGATGCCGTTAGAGACGGTCTCTTTTGGTCGTTTTGGTTTGACTTTGTTATATAGTCACATGGATCCTGGCTTTCGGGAAGGTCCCGGAACAAAAATTTTTGTTTTCCGCACCGTAGGCATGTGATGCTCACACCGAGATTTCCCTACAGTTTGTGCCAGGGTTTTGGGTGATAGGTGGGGATGGGTCTGGGGATCATGATAAATCGGTGGAAGGGTGGCGGTAGGTAATTGCAAATCCATTCGTTGCAGTGCAAGTGCCGCGACGACGGCTACATCCGAGTTTGTCGCTGTTGCCTGACTTATCTGTGTGCTTCTGGACGTGGTGCCCTGACGTCCGGTCCAACAGTGGGCGCCAACTGGTTCAGTCTGATTCTGTTGGGGCTAGACGTCGTTGCTTGGATCTATGATTTCGATTAGATTGGACTAAGAGATACCTGAAAAAACTATAAAGGCACGTCGGGGGTTGATTGCCAACTTGCCCCTCCGATGCCTAAGTTAGCTCTTTGTTGTAGGTTTTGTGTCTATAAACAAAGAATATCAGGATTATTATAGTCATACTTGCATCAGGATGAGATAATGGTCTTATATAGTAAATACTTGACGTGTTTAATTCAACATCTCTGTCGTATTTGACTCGACCTCATGCGAATGGGCCTATCGGCCCACACGCTATCCTAAGGTTGGACCTGGGCCTAGCGTGACCGACCCGACCATAATTAATTCCTAGTTTCTCACCCTAGAGATAGTCAATTCAATCATAAAAAGCAATACGAAAGACACTTAATATTCATTAATAAAATAAACTTAATTAAAAAAATTTCACACATACTAGATTATAATGTGATTTCCTTTTATCAAAAAGAATGATTTAGCTATTCGTAACAGCGGTGAAAAACCCAACAGAAAAGTAACATAACACATAGTATCAATATTTGCACTTTTTTGGAAAATACGAAAACTTCCCCAAAAACTAGAAGAACCACAACAGAAAAAATGTAAAAGATAATGTAACCAGTAGCATCTCCTATTCTCTCTCCTCCAAATCAGGTAACAAATCCCCCTACGTAAAGAAAATAACTTGAGTCCCAAAATAATTAAAATCCTAGGTGTATCAGATATGTTTTCAAATCAAATTATACAGTTAAGTTTTTTCCTTGCACATGCCTACATTTAGTCAATTATTTTTCTGTCAGTTGAAAATTCAAATTGCCTTTACTTTTCTTGCTTCTTTTTCATTCAAATTCTTCTTCCATATGTTTTGCTTCTTTTTCATTCAAATTCTTCTTCCATATGTTAAAAATCATTGGAGAATAATCAAGAAATAAGTTCATTAATTTTAAATAAAATTTTCAATACATTGAAAAGATTTATATCTAAAAATAGCACAAAATAATAACTTATCAATTATGTAATTAAATATATTAGTTTAATATAATCATTTTAAAATTTTATGTATTTGATATTGATAATATATTTTTAATATATACATGTGAAAGATATTATAGTAACTTTAAATATGAAAAGATAATATTTGAAATTAAATTTACTTTAATTTATAAAATGTGAAAATAATATTAATAAAAATATTTGTTATATCAAATTTATATTATTATAATTTCTTAGGATATGATTGAAGTAAGGTAAAAAATAGAGCATAATATATTGAAGGATTATCTTGTAATTTATAAATTATTTATAATTTTAAAAAATCATCTTAAACGATATATGATATGTGTTGGTATTATACCAAATTTGATAAGGGATTCGTAACATTGAATGAGTCAAGTCAAACTAGACAAATTTTGTCATCTATATTCTTCTAGACTCGAGATCTTTCCGATATCGAGCCGATATAAATTTAATCTATTAATTTTGAATTAAGTTGAGCGGATAAATCTTTCCATATTTAGTCTTCTCTTTTGGCTTCACATACATAATGATGGCGAGCTACAAGTTGTGGGATAAAAAATTGAATCGGTTTGGTCAATTTAACCTTAAAAATTTGAATTGATTAATTTTAAATTCAATTTTAACTTTTGGTTCAATATACTTTAATAACTTTTATTGTTAAAACTGATTAATTTATTAATTAATTGGTCAATTTTAAGTAAACTAATCAATTTTATAAACTAAAATAAAACAGTTAATTTTATTTAATAGTTTCCTTTTAATTAAAGTCTAAATTTAATTTTAAAGCAATATCGACAATCTAATAAGACCAGATATATGTCTTATCTAATGATTAAAAGAATTAATCGCTTCAATCAATTCAATCGTAAAAATCTTATACTATTTAATATTTCAGTTTGATTTTAACTTTTCGGTTCGATTTATTTTATAACTTTTATTATTAAAAATTAAGTAATTAATTAATTAATCATTCAATTTTGTAAATTTTATAAATAAAATAAATCAATTAATTTTAGTTTAATAATATATTTTTATTAAAATTTAAATTCTTAGATATGTATCGATATTATCTATCAATCATATTTTGAATTATTTAATTTGATTTAACATTCAGTCAATTTTATAACGGATCGAATTTTTTAAACTTTAAACCTTTTATCTTACGAGTTTAACTTCTAATCTAATTTTTAAAACGTTAGTTTTATGAAGTTGGAGTTTAATCGCATGACAATGATGTAGCAAAATTACACTTAGTTGTCGGTCATCTATGTTCGGTCTGTCCAAATGCCGCCTGTAAATTTTGTCCCTAAATCTTCACTTAAGGACAAACTCACGTTTGCATTATCTTGACGGTCTGTACTTAACCATGACAAGAAGAACTAAAAATGTTATATTACAAAACATGTTCAAGAAAAACCGCTAATTAACTAGCTGGCAACCTGTTCGACGGCGTTTTGCTAAAGTTCAAAAGTGGGTGGAAAAAGAAGGATTAAAATAACAAAATACTAATAAGTTATTACCTTAAAAACGACAACGAGATGGTGATTAAGTGGATAGAACATGGAGGGAATGAACTCTTACGAGTAGGTTTAATTAGTTGGGGACTTCCTAAACTAGCAATTTAGCACTTAAGTTATTGGCTTTCATTCTCCTATATTTCTTAAACATTTCTTATTAAATGAGTGATTTCATTTTACCTAGGCTTAATTAAAAAACAAAAACCTCAATCATCATCATCATCATTATTCAATTGAAGCCTTGCTGAAGCTCGAGGCCTCGAAAGATTTGATTATATGTGATCTTTTCTCCACCAAATAGAGAGGTTATTTATGATAAACTAATATAAACTATGTCATGTAAATACTACAAAATTATAAATGGATGTACATACGTATGCAAAAATACCTAAATAAATAGATAAACATAAACATAAAAGGGTAATAAAAATCTCAATATTATTCAATTTTGCAATATTAACTCAAATTTCAAAAAAGATTCTAAAATTCTTCAACTTTCGATCTTCCGCAAAAATAATCCAATGTTGAATTTCCGTTAATGTGACAAACTATGTTTGATTAGTATTTTTGTTATCTCAAAGTTTATGTTTAACGATTTTGATGATAGCTTTATAATATTTCAAAATTCAATTTTGATTTATCTTTTATACTTAAAGATATAATTATAAGGAGATATAATCATAGGATAATTGTTTCATTTTTCGCAAAAACTTTCTTTATAAACTTACGATTAAAATTGTTTCATGACATTCAGAAAAATCTTACTAATTGAATAATTAGTTTTGAAAGTTTTGTCAAAACTTTTTTTCTTAACGTCTAATTATCAAATATTTCAGCAAAAATGATATCGAAAATTTGTTAGATACAAAGTCAATTCATAATAGAAATGAAGCAATGACTAGTTGGAGAAAGTGCCTACTTATAGAAGAGACACTGTATTTATGAAACACACATAGATTTTCAAAATATTTAAGCAACATGAATATTTTTAAAAGTTATATCAAACTCCTTTTGCCTTAGTAAGTGAAAACAATACATCGAGATAGGGATTCTTCTTCTTTGAGAACTTACATTGAGTTTACCTTATATTTATTGTTAAGAACTTGTAGAAGCTTGTTAAGTACTTTGAGTGTGAAAAGTTAGAAAACGTTAAAAAATATGTACTTGTGAGCTTAAAGAGGCTTGTCAAATTTAATACTTGGATTTTTATAATGAAATACTCAACTTGAATACTTGGGGACTCAATGTAGACTTTGTTGTTAGTCAAATAAAGATAAATAGACTGTGTCATTTTTTCTCTCTTCCGAATTTTTAAATTCTTACATTATAAGTTTGTGTTTTCAAGAGACTCTTTCAGTTTTACAATAGATTCATGTTTTTATATCGCAAGAGGTTCTTTTCGTTTTGAGCCTTAATAGACTCCTATTGATTAACAGACTCCTTTCTTTTTCAATGCTAGCATATTCTTTTAGATTGACAGATTCCTTTCGTTTTTGAACAACTAACATGATTCTTTCATTTTCAACGTTTACAAGATCATTTCAAAAGTTGATATGATGCTTTTATCTATAGACTTATTTTATTTAACAGGATATTATCAATTTGAAAGTATTCCTTAACCATCTAGTAGGGGGTTCGATCCCTCACTCATGAGAATGGAGTGCATCTCGTGGCCAGCTATTTATCGCTTAATGCGAGCTCCTATGATAAAGGGATTAGTTTCCGCGTCCGGCAGGGATACCCTGGTTGTACCGAAAAAAAAATAACTTGTGATTTTTTTTATACACAATTCATCTCCCCTTTTGTGTATTTTTACTTTATCGTTTTTTTACGTTACTTTTATATAATATTTTTTTAATTGAGTATAAATTTATTATTTATTAAATTAAAATATATCAAATCTTTAAGTAATTGTGCACTCCTTTACTTCTCCGTTCGCACTTCTTCCTCATCTAGCTTCGACCACTTTTAAAGTTAAAACTAAACCAGAGTTATTACCTTAAAAACGACAACGAGATGGTGATTAAGTGGATAGAACATGGTGATTAAGTGTACAATAACAAGTACATTGGATGTATTATTCAATTTATTTGGTACATGATATTATTCAACTGTTACAAACAAAACGGATGGTCCGAATCCAAAGCTTGAAATAGTAAAAAAAGCAAGCTGATTAGTGGATAGAACATAGAAGAAATCAAAAGACTTAAGAAGAGATTCTCATAAAAAAACAACTTAAGCTAGCACGTTCGTACAAAACTACCAACAAAGGTTCTGTCATAACTAAACTATGCCAAACACACGTTCTGTTTCAACTTCCACCTACAGTAATCAAAGTACTACTCGCACCCTTTGTCGTTTTGTTTTGTTTTGTTTTTTTTTCTCTCTTTACTTTTTCTTGTTATCAGGTGCTTCCGAGGCCGCATTGGAGATGATGATGATGTCAACCGTTCAAACCGTTGAAAAACAACGGCTCTGATTTTACGTATGCATGTTCATTGTACCCGATTCCTAGTGACAACTTTTCAATCAACAGTGGTTTCTTATATATATATAAATGTTATGCTTTTCGTGTTTTTTTATTTATTGTTTTTAATTAGAACTTTAATGGGATAATGATAAAATTCTCACTAAGTGTTTAGATTTAAAAAATAAAAATTTAAATCAAAAAGTTATTTTTATTAATGCAATATATTAAAATTATTAATCATAAAAATTAAACACCCGATTACTCGTCAATATTAAAATTATCATCATTTTTAACAATCAATCGAAATTTTCTAAGGAGAGTCGTTAATACGTAGCTTTGTCCCTGATTAATAGATTGACTGTTTTCGATAAATCTATTTGTTAATATTAAATATATTATATAAAAATATATTATCTCTTCAAATATAAATTTTATATTTTATATTAATTTTATTAATAAAATATTAATATTTATAATTTAAAATTATGAATTATTCAATTTCTTAAAATTATATACTAAATAAAAATTTAAAACTTTGTAATATATTCTCCCAATTTTTATTCGTCATGTATTGATCATGTGATTCTGTTAGAAATCTGGACACGTGGCACATGATTAATGGAATCAACGCACTGAAACTCCGGTGCGAACATTATACAAATGCAAAAATTTTACTTTTCACTCTACATCTAGAAGGAGACGACATGTCGTGGGCCCGTGACACAGTCCGGTACAACTAAGCGGCTACGAACCGAGACGACCGTGAGCTAAAGAATATCATAGCCTAATGTGTGGGGTCCATTTGGAATTATTTTACTCTGTGGGACCCATGGAAGGGACAGCCACGTCATTCGACAGACAGATATGACTTCATTGAAATACCGGATTTTCTGGTTTTATAAATCATTATTACTGTGACATATTAAATTTTATTTATATATTTATGCAAATTTTATTAAATAGATTAATTCATCCCGAAAATCTAACTTTTAGAGGAGAGATTTACACGTTATTATAAATGATTGAATACACTCACACTTGTTTGATGTAAAATTCTTAATACATCCTCTCGATTCAAAGCAAGGTTAGATATCTATTAGACATATTAAATAAAAGGATAAAACTGAACACCGTTCTAAACTATCAAGACAAACGGGTTTTAATATTATGTTGAACTGCCTAATTCACCTTTAAAAGCTAATTTTATAGAAAATAATTGAATATTACTATAAATGACTAAATGCAATCATATTTATCCGATACTTATATTTGTCCGATATAAGATTCTTGTTATTACCTACGTAAATATGTTAGACAAAATTAACTGAAAACGGGTTAGAATACTTTTACGAACACAGAGGATTTGGTGTGCTTCCTCGGGCATGCAGTCAGTAATTTTTCGATTGGTGACATGTCAACAGTTTGTGGGATCTAAAATATAAATTTAAAATTTAAAATTTAAAATTATTGATTAATTAGTCAAAAAATTAATTAATTTTATAAATTTAAATATATAAATTAATTTTTATTTAATATTATCTTTTAAATAAAATTTTAATTTTAAAACAGATTTTGTTTGAACATGAGCATAGACAAAATCATTTCTGTAGATGAAAAAGACAAGAAACGAAAAATTTTTAATTGGGTCATTGTTTTAATTTTTTAATAATAATTATTAATATAAACTTGGGGTGCACCTAACCCTTCAATAATAACATGCCACGTAGACTCATGAATTTTTGGATTTTCCCATTTCGTCCAATCAAAGACTTGCAATTTTTTTCCAAATCCCAATGCCGTTGTCAGAGTACTTATGTTCATGCACATGGGATAAGTACTTATGTTTCGGCTTATTACAAAGAGGCTTTGTTTAAGTTTTCTTTTTTTCAAGGAAATAGAAAGAATCTTTCAACGGACTAACTTTACCTCAACCACTACCTCTATTGATCGAAGAAGGTTCTTCTTCTATCTCTTTAATGGACCAATATAAATTAATAAATTAAATTTTTATATATTTTAATAATAATAAAATTTATAGAATTGGTTAAGAAATAATTTTAAATATTTGGATTAAATGGTGGTACACTTGTCGAATTATGATGACACATGTTGACTATTCAAAATAGATGAAATTTAAATCAAGATTACAATAATAAATATCAGAGATAAGATCGTGTATGAAAAATTTAAATCAGCATCTCAACAAATAAAGATTGAAAATTATGTGAGATCTGTCAGTTGGAACCAATACTACTTGACCATCATATTGCAAATTGACTAATAATAATCAGATCTGTAAGTTGGAGCTTGAGACAAGTCGACCAGCACGTTGCAAGTCGACATAAACATAAGTCCAAAGCAAAGCATACTACTATAGTTCCAATTTATCATTAATTTGCTCTTAGCTTGTTCTAAATAGTACTTAGTTGTATTGAGCTTTACAACTTCAATTTCTATTATTGTCATTGTGAGTTGAGTGATTAGTGGAGAATCACTTGGAAGGTAAGATTTGTGCCGGAAAACAGATCGATTGTAAGGTGTAGCTTGAGTAAGAAGTCAAGTTGTATTGAAGAGTTCACACTGAACTAAAAAGTGTGTAGTAAAGAGTTTTGCCAAAATTCTAAGTGGGAGCTTAGGTAAAGGACGTAGGTCTTAGCACCGAACCTCTATAAAAATTGTGTTTGTCTCTCTTCCCTTCTCTTTTACATTTTTACATTTCAATTTTTATGTGTGTATTAACTCTTTATTTTTGTAGAACTTTGCGAAAAAGTTTCAAAAATCTATTCAACCCCCCCTTCTAGATCGTTTTCAATTGGTATCAAAGCAGAAAAATCCAGGGATAGCGTTGAGTCTAACACACAACAACCTAGCGGAAGAAGGTAACATAAATAATCGCCCTCCTCTTTTTAATGGTACTGACTATTCTTCTTGAAAAAATTCTATGAAATACCATATCATAAGCGAGGGAGTAGAGTATTGGAAGATCATAATCTTCGATCCACACATTCCATTGAACGAAAATGGTGAGGTAAAGACGAAGCTAGAATATGATGACAATGATTGGAGGCAAACCTACATCAACGCAAAAGCCATGAAGCTGATATATTGCGCTCTCACTGTTGAGGAGAGAGATCAAGTGAACTCATGCATTAGTGCTCAAGAAATGTGGGAGAGACTACGCATCACTCACGAAGGAACAAACCAAGTTCGAGAAACAAAGATCAACATACTTCTCCATGACTATGAAATGTTTGTCATGAAAGAATGTGAGTCTATTTCTACTATGCTTGGTCGTTTTGTAGAAATTATTAATAGATTAGGCAACCTTGGAAAGCACATGACGGATAGCGAGAAGGTAAAAAAGATGCTATGTTCAATGCCAAAAGAATGTGATTCACAAGTCACAGTCATTATGGAGTCTAAAGGTCTCAATCGATTGGAATTCAATGCCTTGGTGGGATTACTCATTAACTATGAGATCATTTTCAAATCAAGAGGAGGAAGAGGTAAGTCACAAAAATCAATTGCCTTAAAAGTTAATGTTTCTTCTCTTGATGAAAGTGACGAAGAAGAAGATGATGAAAAACTAGCACTTTATGCTAGAAACTTGAGAAAGTTCAAAGGAATACTCAAGAATAGGAAAAGGGAATTACATGGTGGAAGAAATGAAGAAAGAAAGAAGTACATAATGGAAAGAAGAACCAAAACCTATGAAGAAAAGAAAAGCAATGAAGAGTGTTGGAAATGTGAAAAAATAGGACATCATGCTAAAGAGAGCAAAAGCTCTTCCTTTCTCCAGAAAAATGACTATGACAAAGGGAAGAAGAAAGCTAGCCTTGTAATCACTTGAAGTGATGATGAGGAAGCATATCTAAGCAATGATGAGAGCAACTTGGCTCTTATGGCAAACAGTACCTTGTCAAGTGATGGCGAGGATGAGGTAATGATTATTGATCAAAATCTTAAATATTCATTTACTACTTTACAAATTGATTTTGAAGAAGCTATTGAAATCAACAAGAAATTGATAAGGAAAATAAAAGATCTTGTGGCTGAAAATAATGATTTGCTTGAAACTATTGATGACTTAGAATGCTACAAGGAATATCCTTCTACATGTTTAGCTGAAAAAAAAACTAACTAATGAACTTGATAGACTTAGAAAAGAGTTTTCATATGTAGTTGGAGAATTTGCCAATGGAAATGAAAATTTTAAAGAGATGTTGTTTTTACAAAGATATTCAATTTTTATTCATTGATTTCTAAATTTATTAAAGATGAAAAAGTTGCTAAATGTGCTAGATGTTTAAAAGATTGTCGTATAGAAATTGCATGTAAAAGTATTAGGAGATGTATTAGTGTGAAGAACATTTGGGTGGTAAAAGGGAAAAGAACTTCCTAATATGGTTTATATGACTAACCAAAATGGACCCAAAATGGCTTTGATACCAATAAGAAGAAAGAATGTTTCTGTTGTAGATACAAGTAAGGAATGAAAATTCACCAAGCACATGGTACATTGATAGCGAATGTTCAAGGCATATGAGTGGATACAAGAGCTTATTTACAGAAATCAAACCAAAGAATCAAGGATTTGTCACATTTGGAGACAACAACAAAGGTAAAGTCATTGGTGCTGGTAAAGTGGGTAAGGAACCTTTGCCTACCATTGACAATGTTTTATTTGTTGATGGCTTGAAACATAATTTGCTAAGTGTCTCTCAATTATATGATATGAATTTTAATGTGACATTTGAATAATCTCATTGTATGGTTAAGAAAGATGAAAATGTTGCTTTCATTGGTTTGAGACATAGAAATACATATATTGTTGATTTGCATGATGATAGTTCTTTTAATGAAAAATATTTGGTAACATTAGAAGAAAATGCATTTTTATGGCATAGAAAGTTAGGACATGCACCATTACCTTTAATTTCTAAACTTTCTAAAAATGACATTGTAAGAGGTTTGCCTAAGATAAAATTTGTTAAATACCACTTGTGTGAATCTTGCTTGAAAGACAAACATGTTAGAGAATCTTTCAAACCAAAGAAAGAAATTTGTACATCTAAAATACTTGAACTTGTTCATATGGATTTAATTAGACCATCTAGGCATGCTGATCTAAGTGGTAAATTATATGCTCTTGTTATTATGGATGATTTCTCTAGATTCACTTAGGTGAGATTTCTTGCAAAAAAAAGTGATGCTTTTAACGAGTTTACTAAATGGTGTAGGTTGGTTCAAAATGAAAAGGACTTGACAATTGTTGATATAAGAATCGACCATGGAGGAGAGTTTAATTGTGAACCATTCGAAAGACTTTGTGACAAATATAGAATGGAGCACAATTTCTCAACACCAAGGACTCCACAACAAAACGAAGTAATAGAAAGGAAGAATCGCTCACTTGAAGAAATGAGTAGAACAATGTTGAATGAATATAATCTTCCTAAATCTTTTTGGGTGGAGGCAATCAATATCGCTTGCTATGTCATCAATAGAGTGCATCTAAAATGAGACAAAAACAAGACACCATACATGTAAAGTATTTATTCATAATAATGGAAAGAACAACTTAGGAAATTTTGATTCAAAATCTGATGTTGGTGTGCTTCTTGGTTATTCACTAACTAGTAAGACATTTAGAGTCTATAATAATAGAACTAGGTGTGTTGAAGAAAACATACATGTAAAATTCGATAATATGATTTCACCCCCGAGAAAGGTTTGTTTTGATGATGATGCATGAAATTTAGAAAATGGAGTTGAAAAAATTGAATACAAGATTGAAGAAGAAAAGTTAGATTAAGAAGATCATGTACCTAGCACTACAACATGGACAGAAGCAAAGAATCATCATATAGAGCAAGTAATTGGCAGCTTGAGTGATGGTTTAAGAATAAGAAGGAAGACTTATGAACACATGAGTAATTCAACCTTCATCTCACTAGTGGAACCCAAGAACATAAGAGTGGATCTTAAAGATGAAAATTGGTTGTTGGCTATGTAAGAAGAACTTAATCAATTCAAGAGGAATAATATATGGGACTTGGTAGCTCTACCAAAGGACAAAAACATTATTGGAGTCAAGTGGGTAAATAGGATAAAGTTTGATGAAAATGGTGAAGCAATCAAGAATAAGTTAAGATTAGTAGCTCAAGGGTTTTATCAAGAAAAAAGGACTTGATTATAATGAAACATTTGCAATAGTAGTTCGATTGGAAGCAATCAGATTGTTATGTGCCTTTGCTTCTCATAAGAAGAGCAAATTAAATCAAATAGATGTCAAAAGTGTGTTTCTCAATGGCTACATTCAAGAGGAAGTATATGTCAAACTATCACCAGGTTTTGAAGATTATGAACATCCAGATTATGTCTACAAGCTCAAGAAGGCACTATATGGATTAAAGCAAGCACCTAGGGCATGGTATGAAAGGTTAAGTACTTTTCTAACTCAAAATGGTTAAATTCAAGGTAAAATTGATAATACCTTATTTATAAAACATGTTGATCAAGATATGTTAGTTTGTCAAATTTATGTTGATGATATTGTTTTTGGTGCTACTAATAAATTTTTGTGCAAAGAATTTAGTGATTTAATGCAAAGTGAGTTTGAAATGAGCATGATGGGAGAACTCAAGTTCTTTCTTGGGTTGCAAATCAAGCAATACAAAGATGACATCTTCATTCACCAATCCAAGTATACAAAAGAGCTTCTAAAAAAGTTCAACATGGAAGGATGCAAAGATGCAGCAACACCAATGGCATCAAATATAGTTTTGGAAAAATTTTAACATGAAGAGGATGTTGACCAAAAGCTTTATAGAGGTATGATCGGCTCTGTTTTATATTTAACCGCTTCTAGGCCAGATATTATGTTTGTTACTTGTCTTTGTGCTAGATTTCAGTCTTGTCCAAAAATTTCTCATTTAAGTGCTTGCAAAAGAATTTTTAGATATCTTAACAAAACTATTAATCATGGTTTATGGTATCCTAGTTGTGATTCTTTTGACTTATATGCTTATAGTGATGCTGATTATGAAGATTATAAGATAGATAGAAAAAGCATTAGTGGTCTATGTCATTTCTTAGGTTTATCTTTGATTTCTTGGGCTAGTAAAAAACAAGTTAGTATAGCTATTTCCACTACTGAATCTGAATATGTAGCAGCTGGAAGTGCATGTGCCCAAGTTCTTTGGCTTAAACATCAATTACTTGATTATGATATTATTGTTAAAAATATTCCTATTTATTATGATAATATTAGTGCAATTTGTTTGAGTAAAAATCTAATTTTGCATAGTAGAACAAAACACATTGGGATTAGACATCATTTCATACGTGATCATTGTTTGAAAGGTGATATTTGTTTGAAACATGTCTCTTCAAGTGATCAATTGGCTGATATATTTACTAAACCTCTTAAAGAAGATGTGTTTGTAAACATTAAGTTGAAACTTGGTATGTGTGATTTGAATTCTATTGGTTGATTGTAATTATCTACATACACAAGCACAACAAAATGGTTAAATTATTAGGCAAATTTGCAATCCCATAAGAGAATATATCAATATGATCTACATTTAGGTTTTAACATGATTTTTCTGGAGTTTAGAAATATTCTAGTCGACTAATTGAGGTCTAAGTCGACTAATGTTGAGGTAATAGTCGAGTAATCTTAATATGTATGTTGACTATTGTATCGTGGGATAAATTGATTAAGAGTTTTAGAGTATTAGTCGACTAATACTCTTCGACTAGTCGAGTAATATACAGATCTGAAGCCCACACTAGTCGACTAATATGCTACTAGTCGACTATAGGTCATCTCATATCTTTAAAATTCTCAATCTTTCCCAAATCCTCCGAATATCTATCTTCTTCAACCTTTGAAATTTTCAAGAAATAAGAGATCAAATTAAAGAGGTGAATGTGCGTATGGATCTTCAATAAGGGCTTCTCATGAGCTTGGAGAAAAGCATCAAGAAATTTTTTGATAAATTAGGTTGTAGGCATGATGATGTTTCTCTACCTTTATGGTTATTGTATTTGATCTAGACCAACATTTCAAGTTATTTCTTATCTTCTTGTTTTTGTTGTTTGAGTATCTATGTGATTGTTTGATTACTTTGGTGAAAATGTTCTTGAATGTTATGATTTTTTGATTATGACAAAAAGGGGGAGTATCATTGAATTATATTGTTGTTTTGAAATTTATCATTGACCTATTGTTCTGATGTTATTATTGTTTCACGATTTGTTGATATTAAAATTATTATGATTGTTGGATTCATGCTTGTTATGAGTTCATTGATTTATTGATTAGGGGGGAGACAAACAATCTAACCAAAAAGACAAGGCATTAAAATCTTGATCCATTTTTTATTTGTTTTCAATTTCTTAAACAATTTCTAAATGTTTTGCCATTATCAAAAAGGGGGAGATTGTTGGACCAATTGATGTTGACAAATTAAATCATTCTATGTTTTGATAATAATAAAATTTATATAATTGGTTAAGAAATAATTTCAGGTATTTGGATTAAATGGTGGTACACTTGTTGAATTATGATGACACATGTTGATTATCCAAATTAGACGAAATTTAAATCAAGATTGCAATAATAAGTATCAGAGATAAGATTGTGTATGAAGAATTCAAATCAGCATCTCAACAAACAAAGATTGAAGGTTATGTGAGATCTGTCAGTTGGAACCAGTACTAGTCGACCATCATATTGCAAGTCGACTAATAATAATCAGATCTGTAAGTTGGAGCTTGAGACAAGTCGACCAGAACGTTGCAAGTCGATTATTACACATCGACTAGTCAACTATTAGTTGCAGCTGAACATATCTGACTGAGTCAATTGATTGCAAACGAAACAAAAATCTTCATACAACGACTAGGAGCATTCTACAATGGCTAGAAGAGTTATACAACGTCTAGAAACAACTTGAAGCCTGCAAATAAATTGAGGGAACTTCAAAGGATCGTATACATAAGTCCAAAGCAAAGCATACTACTATAGTTCCAATTTATCATCAATTTGCTCTTAACTTGTTCTAAATTGTACTGAGCTGTACTAAGCTTTACAACTTCAATTTCTACTATTGTCATTGTGAGTTGAGTGATTAGTGGAGAATCATTTGGAAGGTAGAATTTGTGTCGAAAAACAGATCGATTGTAAGGTCGTAGCACCGAACTTCTATAAAAACTGTGTTCGCTTTTCTTCCCTTCTTTTTTACATTTTTACATTTCAATTTATTTTGTGTGTATTAACTCTTTGGTTTTGTAGAACTTTACAAAAAAGTTTCAAATATCTATTCAACCCCTACTTCTAAATTTATTTCATCTCTGTTGTTCGTAATACTAGTTTGTGCATTAAAAAGCCAACCCCCGCACGAACACCTTAAGCTCTCGGTCTCACTCTTGTCTTTTTTAGTTTATCATTTGGTCGTTTTTAAAGCCCCTGTCTTTAATTGACTACGGGGTTTTTTTTATTAAAGTATATAACTGCTCTTATAAGCTCTCACAATTTTTTACAAAAAGAGTTGAAACCAAATCTTAAATATACCTCTTTTAGAAGGGCGACTTAATCACGGAGCCCACAAGGCTTACAAGTCCCATTCAAATGGGTATTAATGAATCAAAAGATGGTAAAAGAATTTGAAATGGACACCGTTCAATTTCAAATTAATAGACTCGGTTCGATTTAATTAAAATTTAAAATAGATTTAAACTTTTTAATTTTAAACTTCAAATTGGGCCTAAGTTTAAGCTTTTTTTTAGTTTAAACCAAATTCAAATTAATAAAATGATGTTTGATTGGATTTGGATTCAAATAAATACTTTGAGTCTGGCATAGTTTTAGATGATTCAAAATCTAGATTAAGATTATACTCGAGATGAACCAATCAAGTTTCAGTTCAGTTTAAGATGAGCAGAGAATTTTAAATTAGGCTCATGCCATATAGAATTCAACTTGTCTGTATCTTTAAATAAATTAAGTATACTTAATTTAATTATTCAATCATCTCATTTAAGGGACTTATAATTAATTATTGAATTCAATTTAATTAATATTTTAGATTTCATTCATTTTCATTCAGATGAGAAGCAATTCGTAGGTGTAGGAGGTAAGTTGGCTAAGTTGGACTGTTCTTTAATACGAAGTATTTTCTTATTTAATTTTGAATTATATAGCATTCACTTAATGTGTTTTAATAAATTATTTTACAAATGGTTTACATTGACCGGCATGAATGTGTTACGTTACATTTCAAAGTTCTACATTGACGTCTATATCTACTTTTCTTCTTCTTCTTTTTTTTTGTCTTTCTTTATTCTCATGTTTTATATTAAAATTTATATTTTGATTCAAAATTTTAAGATACTAAAATATAAAACTTTAATTAAAAATGCAAAATAATGAAAATTTTAATAACTGCAAAGGGTAAAACCAATGGACAAGACCTCTATTTTGCGAGGGCAAGAGAAAATTTATAAATTTTACGTATTGTCCTCTTTATATTTTACGAAAAGATTATTTTCATTATTTGAATTCGTAATTGTTTTTTACTACAAAGGAGTAGTCTTATTGGTTACTCCTTTAAGAATAAAAAATTAAAAATCTTACAAATCGTTTTAAATTAAAATATAGCACAAATATTTTTAAAAATAAGAAACTCTAAACTTTTGTGAAAATATGTTTCGAGTTTGATAAACATATGTACTATTAGCATGACATTAATTGTAAAAAAACTATAAACCTCTGCCTTGGACAATATAACTTTTATTAGTAGATTTTTTTCTCTAAGAAATCAATTGATTGTTATTTTAATTTTTTTAAGAGATTCATACAATAAATTTTTGACAACATAAAATGAAAAATACTTTTAATTTTAACTATATTTATTTTGTAATAAAATTATTTATGCATATAAATATTATTTAAAATATATTAAGCAATATACAAAGCACAATATATTAATTATTATATATTTTTAAACCATACACATAATTATCACAATCTTGATAAACTCATCTTTACGTTTATTTTAGAAATTATATAATATTATATAATATATATATATATTTAATATTTATTTTTATATTGGTTTTACTTATGTTATAATCCATGTAAAAATTTAGTTAATATATTTTCATTTATGTTTCATATGATTTAAAATTATATAATAATTAATATATTGTATTTTACATATTATTTAATATATTTTAAATTATATAATAAATAGTTTCATCTTTAACTAATCCACGAGCATATACAAATTAAAACAACAATACAATAATAATTAAAAAATAAAAATAAAAAGACAAACAAGATAATAATAATATAATAAAATAAATATTTTAGTCTTACGTTCAGTCCTACTGTCACGTTGCAGAATTCAGGGGGCGTTTGGTTTGAGGGTTTGGGCATGAAGGAATGAAATAATTGTAAAAAATAGTGTTTGCTTTGAGGTTTCCAATTCCAAGGGAATGGATTTATTCCATTAAGTTTGGGAATCTACTAAACCCTCCAAATAGGGTGGGTATCAAGTTTTCATTCCAATCTAGTGGTTACTATTTATACCCCTCCTTCACATAAGCAATTTTTATTCTTAATTATATTACTCATCACTCATCATCACCATCTTTATTATTATTATTATTATTATTATTATTATTATTATTATTATTATTATTATTATTATTATTATTATTATTATTATTATTATTATTATTATTATTGTTGTTGTTGTTGTTGTTGTTGTTATTATTAAGTTTTAAACTTATTATTATTATTAATTATTGTTGTTGTTGTTGTTGTTGTTGTTGTTGTTATTATTATTATTATTATTATTATTATTATTATTATTATTATTAATTTTAAATTTTAAACTTCTTAGTAATAATAATAATAATAATAATAATAATAATAATAATAATAATATTATTATTATTATTATTATTATTAATTATTGTTCTTATTATTATCATTATTTATTATAAATTTTAAACTTATTATTATTATTATTATTATTATTATTATCCTTATTATTCGGCTTATTATTATTATTATTATTAATTATAAATTTTAAACTTGATAATAATAATAATAATAATAATATTATTATTATTATTATTATTATTATTATTTAATTATTGTTCTTATTATTATTTTTATTATTATAAATTTTAAACTTATTATTATTATTATTCTCCTTATTATTATTATTATTATTATCATTATTATTATTATTATTTATTTTTATTATTAATGTTATTATATTAAATTAATTATCTTATTATTATTATTATTAATTTTATTATTAATTTTATTATATGAAATTAATAATCTTATTATTATTATTATTATAAATTTTGTAATAATAATAATAAATATGATATGGAAATATGATATGAAAAAATGGTATTATATTATCTTTCATTCCCATTAATGCAACAAACCAAACAACATTATTGGTATTAATACAGAAACCCAAGTTATAAACCAAACATCATTTTTTATTTTTCATACCAATTCTTATTCCCTTATATTATTATACTCATATCCATACTCAATCTTGTGCTCAAACCAAACGCCTCCTCAATGTATCAAAAGCAAAATCCTCTTATTGGATATGATTTGCTGCTGCTTCAATCCAAACATTATAGTGTTATGTTGTTTCACTATTAAGACATACAAAACAATCATCTAAACATAAAAACAAATGAACAAAACATAATGATACTATGCCAAAAGCCTGAGGCGTTTTTACGATTGAGGATTCTCTATCTAATTTTATGATATTTTATTTTGTCTCGTAAATCTTAGTCATTTATTTATGTAAATTTTATGTGAATCTTGCATAAATAAATGCGAGACTCGCATAAATAAATGGTTAAATTTTATGAGACAAAATAAGACACTATAAAATTAAACAAAAAAGTCAGAGACGTTTTTACGAGTGGAGATTTTCTATCTAATTTTATAATATCTTATTTTATCTCGTAAATCTTAGTTATTTATTTATGTAAATTCTGTGTGAATCTCGTATAAATAAACGGAAGACTCACATAAATAAATGATTAAAATTTATGACACAAAATAAGACATTATAAATTTGAACGGAAAATTCTATTCCCTCTGTACGAAGAGCTCCAACTAGGGATGGCAAAAAGCCCCGCCCCGATGGGGATCCGATATTCCCCGTCCCGAACGGGGCAGGTATGGGGCACATTTTGCCCCGAATAAACGGGGTAGGGGTAAGGGATTTTTCCCCATTTATATTGGGGGCGGGGATGGAGATTATAGTCTCCATCCCCGATGGGGACCCGACCCGACCCATTTAATTAACCCTAAAAATCTACCCCCGATGGCGGTCGTCGCCTCCGCTCTAACCTCGCTCTCTCTTCTTTCTCGCTCATTGTCCTCCGTCCATCTCCGCCTTTGTTCCTCTCCGTCTGTCTCTCTCCCACCGCTTCACCGCCTCCCCGGTCGGATCGCACGGTGGTGGTGCCTCGAGTCTTCCTCTTCTCCTCCGTCTGTCTGCCGAGTCTTCTCGTCGGCGTCGCCGCTCGTCCACGCCAGCTTCAGCCTTCTCTTCATCCTCCTCGAGTCTTCGACGCACCGGACGACCGCAGGACCACCACAGCTCAGCCGGCGCACACGACCCGACGTCGACCCAGATTGGCACCGAAGACCCGATTATATTTGGGGTGTATGTTTTGAATTTTTGCTCTATTTTTCATGCATATTGAAAATGATTTCTTCTGTTAATGTGTTGGTTGTTGGATTTGGGGTAAAAAAATTGGTGAAATTGTTGAAGATTTGAGGAAAAAATTGGAAGTGGGTTTCGCTTGGTTCATGGTTCATGGATGTTGAATTCGGTTGGAACTTGAAGTGAAAATTTGGATGTTGATTTTGATTGTGTTTTGTCATTTGTGAATTGTGAGTTATGAAATTGCATTGAATCGAAGTGAATTGTGAGTTATGAAAATGAATTGAACCGAAATTGGGGATTTTATTAACGTGATCTTCCTTCTTTTTAAAAGCAGATGGAATCTCAACAAAATCAAAGTGCAGCTGATTCGAATGCTACTCAAGAACTTGTAGCTAACAACACATCTTCAACATTTCAAGAAGCCATACCAGCAAACATTCATAGTAATGTTGAATCGAGTTTAAACGTTACTGCAGATCATAAAAGGAGATTGACATCGATAGTTTGGCAGCACTTTAAGAAACAAAAAATTAATGGATTGGAGAAGGCTGTGTGTAACTATTGCAATAAAAAATTAACAGGAAAGAGCACTGATGGCACAAGGCACTTGCATGATCATTTTAAGATATGTCCACGAAGAAGTGTCAGAGATATAGGACAACAAATAATCATAACCGAAGAAACAAGAAGAGGAAACAAAGAAGCGGTGAATATAAAAAAATTCTCATTTGATCAAGAGAAGTCAAGAGAGTATCTTGCTAAAATGATCATTTTGCATGAATATCCTTTAAACATGGTGGAACATCATGGATTTCGTTATTATTCGCTAGTTTTGACCTTTATTCAAGATTCCTAGTAGAAATATAATCAAAAGTGACATTTTAAGGATTTACGATATCGAGAGGGCAAAGACTTTAAGTCTATGGAGGCAAATCGCAGAGGATTGCTTTAACAACGGATATGTGGACTTCCAAGAATCAATCAAAAGGGTTCGTGGGCATTAACTCACTTTATTGATGAGAATTGGACTTTGCAAAGTCGAATTATGAGGTATAACTCTTATCAAGTTCTTATTAAAGTATCATTACTGTTAGATTATGTATACACATTAATTGAACATATATGATGATGCTTTTTTATTCATTTGTTTTAGGTTTATCTATGTTCCATGTCCACACACATCAAAAGCACTTGCTGATGCATTATTGGAGTGTATATTGGATTGGAATATTGATAGGAAACTTTCAACTCTAACAGTTGATAATTGCTCTACCAATGATGGGGTTATTAGTTGGGTATTGGATAAGATTCCTAGAAACCAGCTTATGTTGAAAGGATTATTATTTCATGTGTGTTGTTGTGCTCATATACTAAATTTAATTGTTCAATTTGGTATGGATGTCATTGGAAAATCTATAGTAAGAGTTCGTGATTGTGTTGTGTTTTGGACTGCATCTCCTAAAAGAGTACAAAATTTTGAGGAAGCTGCTCGTCAATTGGGTGTTTCAAGTACTAGGAAATTAGTACTAGATTGTAAGACTCGATGGAATTCTACATATATGATGCTTACTTACGCTTCTAATATACAAGGATGTGTTCTATTATGCGGAACAACGTGAGGCATTGTTCGATAATTTACCAACCGAAGAGGAATGGAAGTTGACACAAGAAGTGTGTGAGAAACTAGAACTTTTTTATTCTGCCATTGAAATGTTCTCAGGTACGAGATATCTAACATCTAATATTTATTTTCCAAAAATATGTGAGATCAGATATGCATTGAGTAATTAGCTTGGATCACCTAATGAGGTGATTAAGAAAACGACTGAGAACATGTTAGAAAAATATAATAAGTATTGGTCAAACATTCATGGTATCATGGGGGTGGCAATAATTTTAGATCCAAGATACAAAACTAAGTTGTTGACCTATTGTTTTAAGAGAATCTATGGAGAGTATGGGTATGCTGATGAAGTTAGAAAAGTTCAAGGTTATTGTTATGACTTGCTTGAAGAGTATAAAGCAAGAATTGGTCAAGGTGATGATGCTACTAGTGTTCAAACTTCTTCAAGCATTGATATTGGCAATAGAGATTTTTTAGGTAATTTTGATGAAGAAATGGCACTTGAGAGTGAGAGTAGCTCATTACTTGCAAAATCTGAATTGGACCAATATTTGGAGGAGAAAGTGTTGCCGAGAATCAATGATTTTGATATATTAGGTTGGTAGAAGGCTAATGGATTGAAGTATCCAACTTTAATGTTAATAGTGAGAGATATTTTAGCAATTCCAATTTCTAACGTTGCTTCAGAATCTGCTTTTAGTACCAGTGGAAGATTGGTTACCCCGCATCGTAGTAGACTTCATCAAAAAACTTTGGAGGCTTTAATGTGTGCTCAAAGTTGGCTATAGAATGAGATTACAGGTAATATTTCTTATTTATTAAAATTATGAAAGCAATTTTTATTTATAGCTTAAGTACTAAATTTTATATGTTTTTATTTTATTTTATTAGAAACTTGTTCAGAAGATATAGATCTAAAATTCCACAGCATTGAGTATGATGAAGATACAAATGAGGTAATTTTTTATATGGACACTTTCTTATTTTACTTTATATTAAAATTTTAATTTGATGTCTTTTATCTAAAAAATCAAATGATTATTTTTATTTTTTTGTGAGTCGCTTAAATAAATTCTTGTTGCGAAGATCAATAGTTTTATGGATGGCTTTGAAGACTTAGACAATGCTATTTTTTTTCTACAATGGTTAACAATTTATTTCTATTTTATGTTTGTGTTATACATTATAATATTTTTTAAAATTTGCAGTTCTTTCTTCGTTTCAAGCGTAGCAATATATATTTTTTAAGCTAATAACATCCCCAACGGAAAAATGGGTCGGGTATGGGGATGTTATTCCCCAATGGGGATGGGGATGGAGGTTAAAAAAAAAAACCAGATAAGAATGGGGCGAAAATAGGGAACGAAATTATAAATGAGGATGAGGGTGGGGATCGCATAATCCACCCCAAACCCGCCCCATTGCCATTCCTAGCTCCAACAACAGCAGACACTCGCTTGTAATTAAATCGAAAACCAGTGGGCATTTTACAGCTCCTACCTCTATAAAACCAGCTTCTCTTCTCTTAGCCCAAACTCCCCTCTCCACTTTGAACTTACGGATTAGGATTTTCCCGGAAAAAGGAAGGGATGTCTACTGGGTTTGGAAAATGCAGCAAGATCCGCCACATTGTGAGGCTCCGCCAAATGCTACGGCGCTGGAGGAGCAAGGCTCACATGTCGTCGTCGTCGTCGTCGTCGTCGGGGTGTAGGGCGCCGTCCGATGTTCCAGCCGGACACGTGGCGGTCTGCGTGGGGAGCAACTGCACCAGGTTCGTTGTGCGCGCGACGTACCTGAACCACCCTGTGTTCAAGAAGCTCCTCTTACAAGCCGAAGAGGAGTACGGCTTCACTAGCTCGGGTCCCCTGGCGATCCCGTGCGACGAGTCGGTGTTCGAAGAAGCAATCCGTTACATTTCCCGGTCAGAATCAGCCAAGTCGACCCGACCCGTGAACCTGGATGATATCCAGAGATTCTGCCACTTTGGTTTAATGCACAAGCTTGAGTTCTGGTCCGAATCTAGACCGTTGCTTCATGGGTTTAGTGACAAGACAATCTGGTAATCATCGAACTAAGATACCAACCGATCTCCGGTTGATTACTTGCTCGTGAAAAATAAAGAACCAATTCGCTCTAGTTCTGACCCGGGTTTGACTCAGTCCGAGTTAGGGAAGCTGTCCAGTTGAATTGCGAGTTCATCAGAGTACATAAACACTACACTGATCGGATTTTTGTTCTCTTTTTTTTGTTATTATTTTTGGGGAAGCTGGAAGTCTGAATTTACGGAGCTGAGTCAGTGATAAATTTTCACTTCGAAGAATTCATGGAGATGGCAAAAATGGCGGTGATGAGTTAATCCACCGAGTCGTCCCGGGTTCGGATCGGAGCGAAAAGGCGACGGATTCCTGAAACCAGGAACAGAGAAGTGACAGACAATAATTGAGTCACTTTTTGTAAATTTCTGTTATTTATTGATAGATTAAGTAAAGATATTATAAAATAAATTTGGGGGCTCATTAAGCAATTGATTTGTTTTAAAGTAAAAGATAATTGGTTTCTTATTATTTAATTTATTCTTAATTATTTTTACATAATATAAATAGAATATGCAAATCAATTAATTTTATTAGAAAATAATTTAACTAAAATTTTATATCTGATTTAATTATCATAATAAATATATAATATCAAGATATAAATGAATTTGAATACATATTAATTTTTTAATGATTAAAATTTTAACCTATTTAACCAGTTTGATCGTAAAATTTTTAACCAACTAATTTTTAGTTTAGTTTTTTGTTTTGGTTTAACTTAATTTAATAATATTTTGTTAAAATTGATCAATTTATTAACTAATCGGTTAGTTTAAAATTTTAATTAAATTATATAAAATCCTAAGATTAGTGGGCATATATGAATTAAGTTATAGCAATTAACTTACCAACGAATAAAAGCCAGCTTGAGTTACAGCTAACAAAACAATTATTGTATTCTGCAATGTCTTAAAAATTGAACCAATTTGATCAATTTAGTAATGAAAATCTTGAATCGACCAATTTTAAGTTTGATTTCAAACTTTTTATTCAACTTAGATTTGTAATATTTGTTATTAAAAATCGATTAGTTTATTAGTTGGTTACGGTTTTATAAATTAATAAATTTTTATAAATTAGATTATATCAATATATGAATTAAAATTTTATTTTATGATAATGCAAGATAAGAACATCATAAGGTATGAGTGAAATTGAATTAGAATGTCATCTAATAAGGATGAGGTAGGGCACATATATTAAAATTTTGAACAAATATAAAGTGAGTTTATGTCAAAAATTAATTTTCAAAATATAAAATTATGAAATCACATATAAATAAATCCAAATTCTTTTCTAAAAACTAATAGAGATGTTTTTTCTAATAGACTCATGTAAACAAGAAAAAAACAAGGAAAAATATGCATATTAAAATAATAAAATGATAATGATTAAAAATAAAATTGAAATAAAAATATAAATAAATAAAAGATAATAATACTAATAAAATAAATAAACAAAATGAGCAACAAAATAAATCATACAATAAATATAAATTAAAAATAAAATAAGTAAATAAATACATTAAAAAAGAAAGAAGATAAGTAAATAAATAATAATCTATCATAAACATTATTTTTATCAATTTTTTTTTATTTTACTTACCTATTCAATATTTTAAGATCGAATTAACCCATATGGCCTAATCGATAGTGGGGAATATTGGACCAATGGTTTGGGACTTTGGTCAAAAAGCACTTGCCCATATCTCAAACAATGACTAGTTAGAGTCCGATCGTTACTGGTTAGCGTAGATTTGCCGGTTCGCCTACACCATCAAAGCCACAATCTTTATTGAAAGCAACAACTTCGTACGCAACACAAACTTTAAAATCTATACCCAATCCCTATCACTCACTTCCTCCCGTCAACCTCTCTAGTTAAGTGTATGTCTTTGTCAACAATCCTTTACAATAGCTTGTGGTCGGTCTAAACACTAATAGCGGAGAAGAGGAGTTTCAGATTTTTTTTTTTTTGGTGACATTTTGTATTAAGAATTCGATAATGGAAGTCCATTTACATGCACAAAAATAGGGTTTTCCTTTAATATATATAAAATCTGTATAGACTTTTATATCAAAAATTAATTATCAACTAATCATTCACGCGAACTAAAACATCAAACTCATAATCTCTTTTGTTCATTGGATTAGATATTTTAGTTAATGTGGATAATTAATTGGTAATTCATTTTTATGTAAATGCTTATATAATTGAGACAAGACAAATTCTGGTAGCTAGATTAATAACATACTAATATTTTAGATTAGGACTAAAACACCTAACCTCTAACCCTTTTTGCACATTAGGTTTAATATTTTAGTCTACATGGATGATTAGCTGGTTAGCATAATACTAATAAAACTAATTTTTAAAACTGAGTTATTAAAATTATAAAAATTAGTCACATAATTTAAATTTTTAAATACTAAATTAAGAAAAATTCAAAAAATTGGTTACTTTATAATGTGTAGTGGTTTAGATTTGGATTAGAATTTATAGCTCTTATGGCTAAGTCATGAGATATTGTGTTTTGATTTTTCTTTGGCTTTCCTTGTAGTAGCTTAAATGTTTTGATGTGGTCGATTATACTGAGGGCCATTGTGCCTCAATATTGTTTGACAAATATCACGTTAAATCTTCGGTTTCAATTACGATGTTTCAACTATATTTTATTAAATTTCATCGATAGATTTATGTGGGATCCATATAAATGTGTAGATATGCTTTAATAAAATATGATATGAACATCATAATTGAAAAAAGAGATCTGATCCCAACAAAGACATGATTCCACTCTTGAAATATCTACATAGTAAAACTCAAGTTTGGATTTTATTATGCTCGAATTTAAGTTTGGATTCACAAAATTAAAAGAAATGATTTTGCCACTCAAGAAGCATTTGACTCCTTCATTAATGCTCCACTTGGCTTGGAGGGATATAACTCAGTTGGTAGAGTTCCGCTCTTGCAATTGGGTCCATGCGATTATGGGTTAGATGTCTAATTGTCCGGGCAGTAATGATAGTATCTTGTACTTGAACCGGTAGCTCACTCTTTCTAAGTAATGTAGAAGAAGACCGAAATATGCCACTGAAAGACTCTATTGAGACAAGTTTTTGAGATTAACAATCATCATTCTTTTCTGAGTGAATTAGAAATTGAATTTTATAGTTATTGGATGTTGGACGCCAAATTTTCCTAGGAAGCTAGAAAAATTGCATGTGAAATGTTGGAAGTCATAAGTTGGAAAATGTAGTTTGAAACATGTTCGCTGAGTAGGCTTCAGTGTTTTAGCTATAACTTTTTCTCTAGTTATCCAAATGAGATAATTTTTAATTTGGAGTAAACTAGAGGCATTATGCTACAAATTGTCTGATGAAATAGAGTTTTAAATTAGTCTCTAAGAATATCAATTTTTAGATGGAAGTTGAGCACAGAACATTATTTCAGTATAAGAACAGTTCGGAAATATTTGAGGTATAACTTTTAGATTTTTGAACCAAATTGAATAATTTTGGTGTCATTAGAAAATTAAGACAATGAGAAACATTTTTCTAGAAGGAATTGTTATCAAATTCCTTCAATTTTTCCATGATCATTAGTTAAGGAGCTAGAAGTATAAGCTATTAGTTATAAAGACAAAAGAAGGATAAATATGGAAAGACTAGTTAATTATGAGAATTTGATGGATTATTTTTAGAGCTAGTAGTATGTAAATGATTGTAGGATTTATCATATGGTTCAATTGAAATAAAGTAGTCTAGTAAGAGTATATATATGTATGAGGGCATTTTTGGAAGAACACTTAAGCATTAAGGTTATAAGGCTTTGAAGGAAGGGCAAAAGGGTCAGTTAAGACTCATTAAGGGCATAAGGGAGAAGAAAAGAGTGGGCTTGCATATGAAGAAGCCAAGAATGTGAATTAGAAAGAGAGAGAAGAGAGAAGCACGCAAAAGAGAGAAAGAGGAGAGAAAAAGAAGAAAAAGAAACTAGGGTTTTATCTTTGCTTGGCTTTCAAGAGAAAATTTGAGGTTGTTCAAGAAGGGAAAAAGATAGAAGATGATGAGAGCTTCCATTAGCACTAACAAACTCTTTATTTGGTGAAGATTCAAGGTAAGTTTGATCTTAATATTTTGAATTTTTGGAAGGGTTATGGTTCATATAGCTTAAGAAATGTATGGGTTTAAGAATTCCAGGATCAATTTTAGTGAATATGTCTTATGGGTTTCTCAATTGGAATGTCTATTGATTTGGAGATTTTTGTCAATGTTGAAAAAAATTAAGAGAGGCAAGAGGAACAAGAGTAAAGGCTTTTTGAGCAAGGTTTTCAAGCAAGAAAATTAAGGTTGGTACATGTTTATAATAGAGTAAATAAGCCACTTTTGTTTTATTTAAATCGAGAAAATTTAATGATTTAAATTACATCATAAGTGTTGCATTAATTGTGTCTTGACTGAATTAATAAATTGTTACATGTGTGATATATGAATTGTGTGATGATTTATGAAAATGATTTCTTTTGAAAAGATCGCATATTATGGAATCATGTTTTCGAAAAGGGTTTTCAAAATATATCAAGTATATGAAATCAAGTTTTCGAAAAAATGTGTCATTTTGGGCAACAAGTTTTGAAATACATGTTATGTAAGTTTAGTGTAATCCTGTAGCACCCCACTCCCGCGATGACCTAAACCCGACATCGATGGTGATATTCGAGCCTGTGCCCCTCGAGGGTGATGTGCTAAAGCACTCAATCTTTCAAAAATCCACATAATTTCTTTTTTTGAAAATCGACAGCACATAATTTCTTTGAAACTCATATTGGGCCCACATTCATTCATAAACATTTTCACTTAACACAATTTTCAATAGCCATTCGGGTCCTTTCACAATTATAAAACACTTGTGTCATTTCAAAATACAATTTTATACAAAAAGATGCGGAATATAGAATTCAATACAAAATCCAAAAATACAAATGCAGACGCGAACTGATCCCGACCTCTATCCTTTACTTGAATGCTGTAATTATACTCCCGTTGGCCTAACGGGGTATTCTTCTTACCCTGAAAAATAGTTGCAAATTTTGGGAGAGTTTTGCGAACTCAATGAGAGACCATCATTGATGGCTCACCCAATCACATAAATCATAATTCACATAACACATACATCTCACATTTCACATTATTTTACACATCACATTCACTTTAACACTTCATATTCATTACACTTAATCATTCATAATATGCATATGCAATGCACATGAGACTCACTTTCATTTATTATTGTCATTATGACCGAGTGCCATTTTACTAGCTCATATTCCTTAGTGGATACCGAGCTGTGTCATATAACGTCCCATATCTCTTAGTGGATACCGGGTACAGTCGCACTCGAGCCCGAGGCTATAATCATATTCTGAGCTTTAAGCTCTTTATCCTGGCGACTCTGGTCATAACTTCCTTTATCTTGTATGCATGCATGTAATAGAATGCATCACCTATGTTGCATACTCTTATTCAATCACAGTCACTTATCCTCGAACCGTAGTCCAGCATTCAACATATAGTTGAGAATTCACACTTAACTTGCATGCAATATCACATTCAGAGTTCGCTTAACAAATACTTCCATGCACTTAGTTCATCTCATTCACATACAATTAGCACTTCAATATTCAAATCACAATCACAATCATCGGACCTCCTGTCCAGAACCCAACCTAATCAAACACATTCAAAATTCAATTAATATAAAAAAGACAAACAGAACAAACAATAGAATGAGACCATCTAGGTCTACTCACAGTACGCTCCATATTAGTATTTTCTTTCAATTTCTGGGAACGCCTGAATGCGGACACTTAACCTGCACAACCTATTTATACAAGACACCCATTGTACACTCATCAATAATTACACAAGTGAAAACATTCATTTATGCACAATAGTAATAATGGACCATGTATAATACATGCTCAATGACAATCCCGGGTATATGTTCTAGAACACATGTTATGCTCATTTCCGTTTCATAAATCATAGGTGTCTAATTTAACGTAGACTTACACTTCGTTTGTACATAATCAATCTAAATGCTCCTTTCAATCTCTTACCCGTTTTATTTGTCTAGCTTATTCATAAGCTTACACTTCAAGAACACTTGATTGCTCTATATCATAACTCAATTTCTCATCATCTCTTTTCTAACCTCACATGATCTCATAATATCCAATTCTCATTCATAGCTTAGCAATTTAAACATATGTACACATTTAGGCACATTGCCTATTTATACAATAACCATAAATATTTTACCCACCTAGTTTGCTTGCCAAAACTCTAAGTCACAATTGTCTTTCCCCTTGTTCTTGGGTAGGATTCTCTCGATTTCTTTGATTCTTCACCAAATGAAGAGATCTTTAGCTCAAATGGAAGCTCTTTTCTTCCAATACCTTATTCTCTTCTTAAACAACTTCAAAATCTCTCTTGAAGGATAAAGAAATTAAAACCCTAGCTTGTTTTCCCTTCCTTCTCTCTTTCATTTCTTTTTCATATTCTCTCTCTCTTATCTCTTTTCTAATCCACTCATTTTGCTTCTCTATAATCTTCTCATTCACGTTTCTACTTTATTTATAAGCAAGACAACACTTCTTCTTCCATGTATGCCCTTAATGAGTGAGAATTGTCCCATTTACCCCTTTTATTTGTGCCTTATGTCTTTTATACATAAGTGTTTTACCAAAAGTACCCTGCATATTCTAACATAACACTTTCTTCTAAAAGACTCTTCTCTATTGTCTTACGTTTCCAATGAAACCAAAAGCATTCAATTTGGTTCAGTAGTGTGAAAGTTATACTCCAATATCTCTGGACTGCTTTTATTTCGAGATAGTACTCTATACTCAACTTCCATCCAAAACTTGAAACTCTTAGAGTCCGATTCAGAATTTAATTTCTACATATAAGTTGTAACCCTATGTTTTTAGTTTACCATAAAATAAAAATAGTCTAATTTGGACTTTTACTGATCCAAAAAACATCAAAATGCTGAAGTATGTTCAGTGAAATAACACCAGTTCATATTATTGAAGAACACACTCACTGTATCCTTCCCACTCTTTTTCACTAAATCTTCTTCATTAGTTTCATATGACTATGATTCTTGGTGGAGATGTACAGAAATGTCTTACGAATCCAATGGTTCAAGAATCAAGTCATTTAGAGGTTTAGAGAAGAAGTTAAGGCCAAAAGAATCCAACATGTTCATATCTTTACTCGTACTGTACATGTCTTGGCGCAATTACTATAACTCTCACTACAGATGCTGGATTAACTTAATTTTTGGACTATTGAAAAGACGACTTCCAAATCTATAACATTCATGAAGACCTCGAAGGCCAATTATGTCGTTTGACTTCTGTATCGTCTCACATTTGGCATTGTCTCACTTTCCTTTTGTCTCAGTTTTATCGTCTCATTTTTATCGTCTGCTTTTCTTCCGTCTCATTTCTATCGTCTGCTTTTCGCGTCTAGAACGTATCCACTTATAATAATCATATCTTTTGACTCCGATGTCTAAAATTTACAAAATTTATACCGTTGGAAAGATAAAAGAAAGATCTACAACTTTTCAGAAGGAAAATTTTCCAAAATCTATCTATATGAATCCAAAATTTGTCCCTAAAATTCGAAGACAAATTTTTCATTCATACACCAACACTGCACCCAATTCTTCACTTCATGCTAATTTTTGAGAATCTTAGACATAGAATTGAAATTCAATGTATTCATACAAAATGTAGCCATATATCTATAGTTCAATCCAAATTAAGAATCATCTCGTTTAGATTACTAGAGAAAACGTTGTGGTTAAAAGACTGAAGTATATTCATTGAATATTTTTCCAGATCACTACCAATCTTGTTTCTAAAGGTTTCCTTATCACAACTCCTACCAAGATCACTCTTTCTACCCCTTCTACTCCTCACTTTCAATAACATCACATTTAAAAATAATCCTACTCAGAAATTGTCAACGAATACATGTACACTTATTTTTGTACCAAGATTCAATATTCATGTGCATATATACTAACATTATGCATGAGCAAGAAAATGCATTTCCTTAATCTATCTTTAAGCTTACATGTGTTGAAATTTTAGGTCCTAACCCTTAATATAGGGACGGGATGTTACAAATCTATCTAAAAATTATCACATGCGCGTTAACCAAGTTAACGCTTCTCCTGCCTACCCGCTAGTGACACGGAGCTCCTTCATGGACTCCCCCAAGTTTACGACTACACAAGACCATTATGTGAAATTGTGTAGTTCATCATATTTATGGATCTACCCAAACCATTATAATGTACTTATGTGCTTATGATATATGAACAAGTTTGATGCATTCATGTTTTGTGGTTTGTAAATTTGACTACAAGATGAGATTTTGAGAAACAAGTATTTTATGGATTTCAACAAGAATTTTCTATGACAATGAACTTTTTGAATGGTTTCGCTTATTTTTCTATTATAAGCTGTTACCCACGAGCTTTCAAGCTCACCCCTACTTTTCTTCCCATCCTCAGGTGAAAGAATGAGATCGAGCAAAAGTGAGTCAAGACATTACTCCGAATTTGCATGTTTTGTTCTATTTTGGAATATTTTTGTAAAACAAGGTTGCAGTTGCATTTTGAGGAATTACCATTCAAGCATTTTGTGTAATTTGGGGATTTTGCGAAATGATGTATTATGGCATGAGATTCCAATAAAGTTTTGTAAATTCTTAATTTATGATGTTAATGAATTATGAATGATATATGGATGACGATGATGAATGTTAAGCATGAATGGTTATTATATATATATACATATCAGTGAGATGTTATAGAAAAGACACATAGAAATTATGAATGAGGAGATGTAGTTAGATATGACAAGTCAAATGAGCCGAGAGTTAAGGGTGGATGAAAAAAAAGTTAGAATTTAAAGGGTTATAAAATGATGTTTCATAGAAGAAGTGAAAATGAGACAATTTTCAAGTTCTTCATAGGGTAAGAATTTGTATTCTGAATTCAAGGAAAAAACTGGATTAATCTAGGTAGAATTAGACAAAATTGTCTTTTGAAAGTTGTAGTTTATCCTCTTAGCTTTCCGACACTATAAAGTATGTAAATTTTGGGTATGGGAGTTAAAGGATATGAGCATTATAAGTGATGATGCCGCATGGGAAGTAGGAACATGACAACTATGGTGAATGATGAGAATTGTTGCATGTGATGAACCATTTGAGTTGAAATTTGGGAGATTTATGGAATTATTTTGGTAATTGAATGTTTAAGAAGTGATATTACATTAGAAGAAGTGAATTTAGGAAGATTATGAGTGAATATGATGTTAGAATGGTTGTAGGAAACATTGGAGGGTCTTTGAAGGGGTTTGGGAAACCCCCATGCCTGTTTAACAGACCTTCACAGGTTAAAAATGACCTCCAGCATTGCCCATGTCCGTTTAACAGACTTTAGGTCCATTTAATAGACTTTAGGTCTGTTTAACGGATCTTGTCGGGTGAAAAATGACTCCCAAGCCAATCTATGTTCGTTAAACGGACATTCATAGGACAGTTTCATTAAATTTGTGATTTTGACCATTTTAGAGGCCGAATCTCACTTTGTGGTGTCATGAAAGTTATAGATCTAGAAGCCTTCTTTCAAATGGTCCAAGAATGGCCTCAATCCAAGCTTTATATAGAAAGTTATGCCAATTCTCTCAAGAAAGGTACAATATGATTGAGGATATAAACATGTTTGAATCTTTTGGCCATAACTTCATCGTCGAACCTCCAAATGAAGTGATTTTTGAGGCAAATGCTTCCTATCACATATATATATCTCTCCATAAAAATTGGGATCTTTTGGAGTTGATTTGAGAAAGTTTGATGGAGAGAAAGTGAGGGGTCGGTTGGGATACCATGATTGGGGTATGAACACGTTTTGGCTTTTTAAACATAACTTCTTCTATAGAGTTCCAATTGAGATAGTTCTTATCTCAAATTAAACTATAGCAATTCTTTTGAAGAAATCAATTTGTAATTTTGGAGATTGATTGGTGTGGGCATACCACCACTTGTAAGATGATGGCTAATGAGGGTTTTTTGAAATAACCCTACAAGGTAATACGCACGTTCACGTTTTATGGTTCAAGAGTTGAGCTCCGGATCCCAGGACCCAACATGTATGGTATCAGAGCAAGAGTTGGGTTCTGAAAATCGGTGCCCTCACAGTTGTGATATCAGAGCATAAAGATAAACTGATGATGGTTAAGGGAATTCCATTGGATTAAGCTCACGTTTCATGATCCAAAATTGGGCTCCGCAATCGAAGTCCAATATTGAAATTTTAGTTATCTGAATAAAATTTAAGTGAGTATTATTTAAATACATATTAAACTACATTATCCAAATATGTTTTTTGGGGAATTAAAAGTTTAAAATTAAATTAGTAAATTTAATCCAACTCATTACTTAAATTTTGCATCACAAACCTGATATGAACTCCTAAAGCACTATAAAGGCAAGCCAATGTTTAGCTCTACTAACCAATTTTAAAAAACTGTACCAAAACTTAAAACGAAATGATAAGAAGTTTAAAGTTTAAAAGATTCAAACGGTATTCACACCATCATAAGGCTAGTTATTTCTTAAATAAAATTAAAGAATCTAAAATATAATTAAAACAGATTGTCATTATCAATAGAAGAATTTGAAGTTTAATTAAAAATGAGTGTGTTAAATGAAAATTAATTAGTTTATAAAACCAATTATGTGTATGAAAAACAGCAAATTAGTTTATTAACAAGAATTATTAAAATAAATCAGATTGAATAATTACAAAATTGAACAAAAAAGTTGATCAGTTCAAGATTTTCACAATTAAACCGACCGAGTCGAGTTGATTCGATTTTTTAATCACTACTACCAACGCTTAATTTCTATGGCTATCGGGATTTGACTTATGGGTTTTGAGTCCAACCCACTCTAATATACACCTTTATAACTCCTCATTGTGCACTTAAAATTTCATGATGTTCATAGGCCTTGGTCCAACACCTACACGGAGAATGGGCCGAACGCAAGTAAAATGTTGGTTGCCGACTGCAGACTGCAAAGACAGGACGAGACGGAACAGGACAGGACTGGACAGGACAAGAATTGAAGACAGGGAGATGTTTGGTTGCGACGGACAGAACAGAGATAATTATCCTCGTCCTAAGGACAGACATGTGTTTGGTTACCGTCTTCAGAACAGAAAACAGTGTTAATGACAGAAATGTCCTTGTAGTGTAAAAAGGCTTGTAGATGTTAATAAATGTAATTTTTATTATTATTTTGATTATTAATATTGTTAATATTATTATTATTATTACTGTTGTTATGATTAAATTATTAATATTATTATGATAATATTAATTATAATTATAATTAATATTATAAATTGAATTAATATATTATTATTATGAGATTAAATTTTATACTATTATTATGTTGGTTAATATTATGAATATTATTTTGATTATTGCTATTATTATAATTATTATAATAACGAACTATTATTAATATTACTATAAGAATTATTATTATTACAAATATTATGAGAAGTATTATTAGTCATTTAAAATTATTATTATTATTACTATTATGAGAAGTATTATTATTGTTATATTTAAAATATTACTAGAAACTGTACCTGGTCATATTATACCTGTACCTGCAAATGCGTTATATCATAACCATTCATAAACATACAAAAATTGTAAACATTAAGTAATTTAAAACCCTACCATTCGTCATTGATAAACAGAGATACAAATACAGTCTAAAATATATTATCTGATCAGTCAACATCACTGCAATACTAGCACAAACACGTATAGTTCAACGCATATTTACCATCATACATGTCCAAATTATAGTTAACATAAGCATACAAAGTACGGGAACAAATTAAAAAGTCAATGTGCACTCCGAACACTGCAATCAGCTGCGCGGGCAATTGTCGCGACAATGCTTTCTAACACCTCAGTGTCCCTGTTCTTTCTTTTTCCTCTAATCCGTTGGTTCCCGTCTGTGTTGGAAGATGAGGCGACAGATCCAGTTGCATGACCAGAAGCAGTAACAACGAGTGTATCCGCTGGAAAAGGGTACAACTGATTGTCAATATGATTAACAATCTTCACACATATGGGAGCTCATATTTAGTCGTATATTAATATATTGTCAAGTCAATTGAGAGGCTACTTAATGAAGCATAGGTATAGAGAGAAATGCATTAGGGGAAAAGATAAATATGATCACTTGTATATTCTAATTCCACTTCTTGCAAATTGCAAATGTAAGAACTAACAACTTTCAGCTATGTATACACAACAAATGCATTGAATTGTTTTCATATGAAGGTAAGATAAAGAAGGACTTACCACTTTGAGAAGAAGTCCGAAAATGCTACTTTCGAATGCAAGATGATTATGTTAATGCAAGTACCACACCGTAAATGAAAATTTAATCTCATTGATTACTTGACTCAACAAAGAATTCGGATATACCGGAAGGATGACATATATTCCACTCTTGCACATATACAAACTTGATTTTGGAAAAAGGAATTTCATACAAGAAAAACATAAGCATAGTTGTCAAATGAATGTTAAAGAAGACAAGAATGAATTGGCACATTCATAATGTGAGTAACCTAATGTATTGGTCCTATAAATGATGGCCCAATCATATCAATGAATAGTTTAAACCGTTGTAATTCTTCTTGTTTTGGTTAGGTGTGTCATTATAAAACTTCTATGTACCATTGTCTTTGGTCAAACAAATCGATTAAATGCATTGAACAAACTGAAAATATAAAGTTCGAATCGGTCTTTAATGAAGAAAGAAGTCGATATAATATAATGACATGTAAAGTTTGAATAATAAGCAAGATAGCCACAGTTGCACCCGATTATCAAGGCCAAGTTTATTCGAGTAGAATTGCAGCCATTGTGGATACAATGTTGCCACTAAAAGCTCTTGAAATGACTCAAAAACATAGTCCAAAGACTGCCTTAGCACCCACTATGAAGAATACTTACCATCTTAATTTGTATTATCTAATCTAATGAAACAAATTATTGATTAACAAATAAGAAATAATTAGTCAAGTGATAGATAAGAAATAAGCTACCAATAAATCAACTACGCTTAAGATGCGTAATCCTCTTACAACCTTTTTCGTAGTTGAATTCTTGTTTGGTTTAATGATTAACTCTAGTTGTTTTCTATAGTTGAATCAAAAGACGGAGAATAAGGACTTGCAAGTAAATTAACCCGTTTTTCTTACAACATGCAACTCAAATTCCACATCACAAATGTTTCATATGATATATCAAATACAATGACAAAGAGGAGTACTACTTGAACACAATCTCAAACATCACATGGTCAACTTTAGCACACAAACATAGATGAAACAAACCTCAATTGGTAGTTCACCTCCCAAATTGTTCAATGAAGCAAACAACTTCACCCTCCTTCACTGTTTGGTTACATTAGCGAAGAAAATTATTATCATAATTTGCCGAATTATCATGATGGAAGTATTATGGAAAGGGTGTGATCTAAGCACTTGGATAAATCGAATGATGAGGAGAAAATCATTTCATCCAATGCAATCTTTCTAATCTCTCAAATCAAGAAACAAAATGTGCCAAAGAAAAACAGAACGAAAAATTAAGGAGAAAATCGATATAAACGGAATCCTAACCTAGAAGGAATGGACCAGATCGCAGAGGCAAACAAGAGCGAGAGAGAGAGAGCGATTGTGTTTTCTTTTTCCTAACCTAGACGGTCGACTTCTTGTACTCATCGCATATGGACGGCCAAAATGGGGTAACATTGTTGGAGTAAACAAGAATTTAGGAGATTCATAAATAATCAAACGAAAGTATGAGATTTGGGACGAGAAAACGAAAGAGACGCTCGACGATGGAGAGAGCATTTCGGACATTCGACCCAGATCTCACATGGACTGGCGACTCCAAAGGCAAACAAGGGAGATTCATGAAGCATCCAAAGCATTACTGCGGAGATTGCGAAGCCAATGAAGAAGGAAGAACGGGTATGGCCGACGGAAGAAGGAAGGAGAATCGGGCGAGACGCGTGCGTTTCTCTTTACTGAACGTACGTTTTGGAGTTAGAAGGAGGGTATTTGGACATTTCACCATGATTTTTGTTCTTGTCCTTAGGACAAACATTTCATACCATAGTGCAGGTTTGGACAAAAATTTTGTCCAAGTCTTTCATGGACGGAACGAAAATGGATGTAGACGGCAACCAAACATCACTTTGGACAGAACCTATATGTCTTTGTCATCCGTCTTCGCGTCCGCAGACGGCAACCAAACGCAGCCTAATAGAAACCTTCGCTGTCCAAAACTCGCAGGACCAGAGCTAGATCGTGTCAGGAAATGAAAACCACAAGCAAACCAACAAACGAGAAGGTCACGACTCACACAACAACCCTCTTTGGGTCATTTTGAACAGGACAAGTTTAGAATCCATAGATAGAACCAACACAGACTTCATGCAAACTGTAACAGGACCACTCTCTGTAATCATCAGGAAAGTGAATTGATTGATGATTCTTCCCTCAGATCCACAATCCTTTTCCTTCATGTCCAACCCCATTTCAGGACAATCCATACTATAAATAACTATACTCTTGAAGCCTCTTGATCTAGGAAATTACCAGTTCATCTTCTTCCACTTACATGCACACCTAACCCTTAACTTGTACCTGAAACCTGTCAACCAGTTCCAATGGTGTTGACGTGGTGAGTCCAGGCCAGAGAGCTTTAATAAGAATATTTTTACTTTCACTTTAAAGTCATCAACCACCAAATCTCCCACTCAAGTATGTTTGGATTACGTAACAGTTACTATATTCGCTCTTTTCACCATCTTCATCATCCTTTTGCTTTGCTGTTAATTGTTTGATTTGTCGTACTTGTGGCTTTTATTTTTTAACAGGGTCAAACCCTTAGCAAATAAATTATCAAAAATATATATACATTAGTTATAAATAGTTTTTTTTGTTGTTGCCTGTGAGATGTCTTAAAAGGATACCAACTATAAGAAGACACCTTTAAATCATCTATATCCAGATTAATCTCCACTCAAGTTGGGTAAGTTCTTTGCGGGAAGCAAAGCTCTGACCCTAAGTTTTAAACGATTGCATACATAAGAAAAGTTTAAACCCGCGATATCATTTAAATCTGAAGAACTCCTTATCAACTCATAAATAGATTCTTAAAGAATAATCGATACTCGAGTAATGATTATCCGATGTTTTAAAAGTAAAATCGTTTTGATCGGTTTAACAGTAAAAACTTTAAACTAATCAACATTTTAGTTCTGTTTTTATATTTTTAGTTTAATTTAGTTTTGTAATTTTTGTTGTTAAAAACCGACTAATTTTTATGAACTAAAATAAATTATTTAATTTTTATTTAATGGTATTTTTAATTAAAATTTAATCTTCTTGGTAACTAAAGACAAATTTCAATCATTTTTAATTCTTCAATTTTAATAAATCTTTAATCTATGTTATGTCAATATAATACTCAATTAAACCTTTTAATCGTTAAATATCGTATTTTACAATTTTGATCTAATTTTGGAAACATTATGATTATCTCATAATGCTTTACTTATAATCAATTAATCATAAATCATATGAATAAAATAAATTATTTAACGAATAATTAAGTAACGAGTTCAACTTAAATCATGCTAATAAATATCTAATTGTCTTATACATAATTAATTAATCTTTTTGAGAATTATAATTTTTAATTATAATTAGATTTTCAAAGTCTCGAATTATAATTTATTTTGACAATAAATTAAAATTTTAACTTCATTATCTATGAAGGGGATTGGATTAGTCTCACTTGTCATAATTACAAATATTTGATTAAAAAGAGTGGAAAAAAATACAAAATTGACATTTTTTACAACCAAAAAAAGAGAGTAAAAAGGATGCTAAGTATGATTAAGCTTTCATGACAAAGAAAGCTTGGAGTGGAATGAAAATCGATGGCGTTCACCGAATGGTGCACTTGTAAAACAAATAAAATAGAACGTCAAATTGTGATTTTTTATATTTTATATTTTATATTTTATTATTCTTTTCACTCTTAACTTTTGGGACCAACAAGTACTTGATTAAAGTAAGTTCAATCCATTATCACGTTTCATTGACATGAAATTACCATGTTGGACATCTTTACTGCTTTGACAATAGGTTAAAGACGACAGGGTTAATGTTTTAGTTTATACTGTTTTAAAACCTATATCGGGGAGTTAAATCTCTAAGATAAAAAGTTTAAGGTTTAAACTGATCGATCGGTATTAGATTTTATAAAATTAACTAAAATAAATTAAACTTAAAATTTTGAAGTATGATTAAAAGATATTATTTTTATGTATTGATAATTTTAAAGTTTAATTGAAAAAATTTGTTAAATGAACATTAATTGATTTATTTTAATTTATAAAACGTATTGATTTACAAAATTAACTAATGAATTAATAAATTGATCAATTTTAAATAAAAGAATTATTAAATTAAATCGAACCGAAAAATTAGACGGCTTAAAGTTTTAATGATTTAACCGACCAAATTGATTGAATTTTTTAATCATATTAACAAATTTGATTCAATTTAATTTAAATTATTTGAATTGAAATTTAAAAATAAAATAATATTATTTTAATATTTAAGAGTCGACCCAAATCAATAAGGAGTTGGGGCCGAGTTTGGGTCGGAGTCTTTGGTTATGGTGACGTCAAAAACCATAACTCAAGATTGGTCCGTACCATCGTTGGACTTGGAGATCTCATCTGGCAATAAATGCCTACTAGTACACGTGTCTTATCAGAATTAGAAATTAGTTTTATTTCCTCTTTCAACATGGAATGATGCTTTAGCTGAGTGTAAAGGACGAAAACGTCTCTCACACCTTTTATGGGTAACAGTGGGCCGACACCTTTTTTTTCTTGTACAAATTTTTTATTACTTTATTACTTTTAATTAAAAAATTAATATGTTAATTTTAATTTTTTTATTAGAGGAAACAGGTAGGCGGGTCATGCAGGTACATCTCTATGATGGTTCAACTAGCGCACCACCTCACAGGTAGGCCAAGCGAGCACACTTCATTATCAAGAGCCCAACAAACGCTCTACTACGGTTAAAACTACTACGGTTAACATTCAAGAATGGTTAATATAGAATCGAACCTAGGTGCTAACCGAAGCCAAACTTTGCTCTCAACCATCTAGTCACGCCTCTTGAGGGCGTTAATTTTGATTTAAGTCAATTTTTTCAATAATAGAAAAATTCAATTGTAAAATTCTTGATTTTTTATTTTTTTATTTTTTAGTTCGATTTATTTTAATAATTATTTTGTTAAAAACTAATCAATTTATTAATCACTCATTCAATTCTTCTAAATTAATAAATTATTATAAATAAAAAACATTCTTTTATTAGTTAAGGATAAGATTAGGTATTACTAGACCTCCTTTAATCCCGGACCTTATTGTTATTTCAAAATAAATAAATTAATTTTCATTTAACTATTTTAATTAAACTTTAAAATATTTTTATAGATAATGACATTTTAATTTATTTAATTTTTAGTAAATTTTATGATAGTATAATCTTGGTTGAATCTTTTAAATCTTAAACATCTCGTTTAGTTTAACTTTTGGTTTTTTTTCTATACATTTAACTTATATGATAAAATGATATCTACAAATATCACCAAGTTTCTTATATTCTTCTTTTAGACTCCTACTTATGTTATTAAATTATGATGCCTTTTTCTTTTCTAATTTGCTAATTTGCACATCATTTAACTAAAATTTGACCAAAGCAACTTCAAGGGTATCCCTTAATCTTTTTTTTTTGGTTTAATGTTGGAACTTTATTTTAATAAAATTTTTAACTTGTAATGACCCAATATTTCAATTTTAAGCTTTTCATTAAAAATATTTTACAAAATAAGATAAGTTTTGTTTAAACATAAAAACATATTTTATAAAATAAGGTAAGTTCTTTGTGACTATTTCTGCATAAAACAAAGGGCATGACAAAGAAGTGTGAAGATCAAGCATGGTAAACAGTCTAAGTTCGTTGAAATTAACCAAAATGACATCATTGAGATGGAGAGTTGGTCCGAACTTTATTTGAAATCCAATCAAACCAAACTTAACTAATTAGGTCAAACCAAACTCCGATGGATGATCGAATCATTGTAATTATCACCAATATGGAACAATGTGGGAAAAGAGAGTATAAAATCATGATCCTAAAGAGAGACTGTGGAAAGTGGGAATTGGCTTAGAAATAAGCACAAAAGTAGATCGAATCCAAGAGAGGAATAAGTAAAAGAAAGAAGCTTACACTAAAATGCTAAAGACAAGCAAGAGAAGATGACCTAAAGCTGTCTTTGGAGGTGCAAAGTGGTTGGGGTCCCTCCAAATGAGGTGTATAGTTCTCTTTACATTTCCTTCTATTCATTTTCACCCATTAAACCCTTTCGTATAGACAAAGCAAAGGTTGAAAAGAAACATTCTAAAAACTTATATACATACGTACATATATATATATGATTTAAAATTAAAATAAAAATTAAACAAGTAAGACAAGAGATTTAAAGTTTTAAAAATTAATCAATTTTATGTTATTATAAATTTGGTTAAAAATTAAATAAAATTTGAAGAATTTAAAATATAAGTATATAAGAATGTCATTAACTATCAAAATAACATGAACAAAATTATTAAATAATCAACTAATTTTATAAACATATATATATATATATGTATACATATGATTTAAAACTGAAGTGGAAGATAAATTAGTAAGATAAGAGATTTAAGATTTTAAAATTTTAATCTTACAAAATTGATTAAAATTTGAAGAATTTAAAATATAATTGAACAAAACTTCATTAACTATTGAATAATTTAAAGTTTAATTAAAATATTAAATAAAAACTCATTAGTTTATTTTAGTTTATAAAACTGATTCAATTGATTATTTAATAAATCGAACGATTTTAAAATAACAAGGATTATTAAAATAAATCAAACTGAAAATTTAAAATCGAATAAAAAGTTAACTAATTCAAAAGTTTCACTGTTAACTCGATTAAATCATTCAGTTTTTAAAATAAAAATTTTAACCTTAAAACATAATGAAGGAATAATCTTACATAATTGATTTTTATAGGGTGTAGAATTTCTTAAAAAAGAAATGAAGGTGTTCAAAATATATATTTTAAAAAAATATTTGGTGAATTAATGATTCAAAATTAGCTCAAATAATTAGTTAGATATTTCACAATCTATAAAACATTATCACATAGATTGTGTTAAACAAGATCGTTTCATGTGCATATAAAATAAAAATTACGTACTTAAATTGTTGTTGTTGTTTCACTGATTAAAGAACTTTTGTTACAAACTTTAATTGTAGATTTTCTTGTTTTTATTGTATTCTTGATAGAAGAAAAATCACACAACAAAATATACACTCAGATGTATATACATATATGGTTTCGTTCTTCGTATAACTATCTTTTGTAGTTATTTCAAGAGCATTAATTATTATACACTTCATGAGTATATACGAGTCGTTATAATCAGTAGAAAGTTTTTTATTATCTATCAGCATTCTCCTTCACTTTACAAGGACCCTGCGGGCCTTTGATTAAGAGTTTTATATATAAAGAGTTGAAACCATACATTTGATGCTAACAGCCTTGTGATTTTCCATGAAGATTTTATTGGAGTTGTATGTATAACTGTATTATTAATAGTTGTCTATCTTTATAAATTGGACAACTATTAATTATGTTTTAGTTTTTAATAAACAACTATTAATTATGTTTTAGTTTTTAATAATTTATTAATTAAGTTACATAATTCGATTATAACAAAGGTAATAAAGTGACTTAATAAATTATTTGAATTAATAGGTCGAAGTTTAAGAAAAAAATGACTTCCAATTAGTTTAGATCAGACTTATATCGAACTTGTGATGAAAAAATTTGATATGAAAGTTATATATAAAAGTTAAAGTTTCCTTCTGTTGCTTATGTAATTCGTAAACGTACAGATTCTCTGACTTATTAAGAATACTTACGTTTTAAAAAAACAAAAAAAGGTATTAACTGAGTATTGGTTATCAATTTCTGTAAAGGTCTCAGAGAGATTGAAGCTTTTTTTGGGCTTCAAAAACAATTTCAAAATATTATATGAAACTGAAATTAGGTATTTCACATTTTTTTTTTAATCTTTTATGAACAATCTGAGACACGTAATAAGGCATATTTTACATGTTACACTCCAGTTGGAACATTATCTTTGTATATATGTCTAAGTTGTGCTATCATTCCATCCGGTAACGTGTGTGTGTGTGTTTTTTTTTACTTTCTTACTTCAATCCCAAAATTTTTATATAAGTGCTAGTTTGGTTCGAAATCTAAAGGATTTTAATTTTTTATTTGGATCTAATTTTTCTGATTAGAATGTAATTTCTTTTTTAAATTTGGGCATAAACTCAACTTGAAATCTAATTTAATTAATTCATAAATATTATCTAAATTCATAATAATTGATGTCCTCAAATTGAAATTTTATTTCAAAAAACTTAAAAGTCAAGTTTGTTATGCATTAAAATTTATTGTTAATTATTCGAATCAATTTATTCATTAATTTTAAATTATTGATTCTTTGTTCATATTTTATAAAATATTATATATAATGAAAATATTATTTAGTATGTATTTAAAACTAATGTTATATATAAATTATTATATATAAAATAAAAATTTATAAATTTCAGGCTATGTCCATAATTTCTTGAATAAAATTATTTTTGGTTTAAAATTCGAGGTACAATAGAATTTTTAAAATTTAAGCATAAACTCGTTCTAAAATATAATTAAATCAAATTTAATCTATTGACAAAATGTTATACAAATTATTATAAACTCAAAATTTTAAATAGTTATATGTTCAAAAATATTATTAATTATTGAAATAAAAATTATCTTAATTTTAAATTGTTGACTCTATTTTCATAATTTCAATATATATACATAAAACCGGAATATTTATTTAATATGGGTTTCAAACATTAATTGTTATAAAATTTCAGTTCTTCCATTCTGACCAATCCCAAGTATCAATACACTTCACATGTACAATGCAAAATGTCTTGATTGAGAGCAAGTGATTAATCTTCTCAAGCCTAAAACAAACCATGGGATAATATAATTATATATGTGACATCATTGATTGTCAAATCTCCTTTATAAAAGTTGTATTCCACTCGAAGTCTTAAAAATATAATAATCATAAGAAGCCAACTTGGGTTTAAGTTACATTACATATAAGATGGAAACCATCCTTTTTTTTTAATTATTAAGTGGAAAGATAACGAAACAGATTATGGAAATAGATTCTTGATATATCCTCTAAAAAGATAAGATGACACTCAATGAATGTAGAATGAAAATAAGTGACTCTAATATTAAAATTACCAGCATAATTAGCAAGTCAATCGGTACATCTGTTACTCTCTCGATAGATATGTGATGTACAACAGTCCCGTTCTAAGTAAACAATTCGTTAATACTCATGACTATGAGATTGAGATCTATTGATCGGTTGTCGGAAGATAGGATATTGATCACTGTTATAGAATCCACTTCAAATTTGATCCGGCGATAACTCAAATTTCACGTGAGCGTGAGCCTGGTAAATATTCATCAGAATTTCACAGATAAAAACCTTCTTTTGACTGTCACAAAGCAAGAGTTTTGTACTCTGAAATTTACCCTTTACTGTGTACTTAAAAAATAATGATTACCGAACTTTTGCAGGTCTAACTATTATCAAAATAAATCATAAGAAGCCACCTAGGGTTAAATTATAGTATATAGTTTGATATGATTCTAGGCGAAAGGAACAAAAGGTTATGGAAGAAGTTGGTGAGATAAAATGTTTTTAAGTTGGTGCATTAATGTCTTTATTGTTGATAGACAATGACTAGATGCCTAACAGATTGATGAGTAGAGAGATCAGTGGGTCATTTTAGCGACAACCATACGGGCACGACAAGATCGAGCTTGTCCATGTGTATGCAAAACCCATGTCATTGATTTGATAATTAAGCATGTCATTTTCAGGATAAAAAAGTATAGGTTGGAGATTTTAACGAGATATTGATATTTTATTAGTGAGTTTATGAAAATATTTTAATTGGATTTAAAAAATGATAAACTCTTAATACTAAAATCTTGTTTGATTAGATATTAATTAATGAAATGGAATGGAACATAATAGAACAAAATGATTTACAATAGAATGAAATCTAATATAATTAAAAGTTGTTTGGGAGGATGGAATGATTTATATTGTAATATAGTAAAATGTTATTTAGAAGATGAATGGAATTAAATGTAATATATAATAAATAACTTTTATACATAAAATATTATTATTAATTATTTACTAAAATTTATTATATTAAATATTACTATATTCTATTTAATATATTAATATTATGATTTGTTCAGAGTTGGTATTAAGAAGAATTATTGAAGGTATGTTAGATAGTATGTATTTATTAGTTTACGTTCCATCATAAATCTTTCGAATTAGAGGTTTTTTATTTTCACTGTTTATGATAGAATGGAACGTAACATGAAACTCTCCGAATCTATCCCCTTTCATTATGAAATCCTCAAACACACAATAGAAGTATGTTACGTTTTATCCCCTTCTATCCCTAACCCCTCAACCAAACAGGGACTAAGTAAACCTTAATTAGGATTGACATTTTTAACTTAACCTGACCCAAAAAAATTGGATTATATGAATTAAATTGATCGTTTTGCAAGTTTTGATTGACCCGACCTACTTCCAACCCTACTAGTTACGAACTTTATTTAGATGAGAAGAGAATATGACATTATTTGACACGAATTCTATTAGGGTTTATTAGAGATAATGTTTATCTTCTTATTCAAATAGATAGTTTGTTAGCTGTAGATAATACTTATAGCTAGACTTTACTGATATCCCGTGATATGGTTGTAACAACGCTGTATATATATTGATAATATACTGATCAATAAAAAATTGAAGTGGATTCATTCCAACCTTATTATTCTATATGGTATCAGAGCCTTCAATGGCAACTCAGGAAAACCAACATTCGCTCTCCTCTTCTTCTTCAACACCTACTGATTCATCTCTGTCTGCTAGTCTGTCCAATACTCTAAGCCTCTCGTCTGCTTCATTGTCGACTACACTACCACATGCTCAACTCCAATTTTCTCTCAAGCTCAAACCAACAAATTACCTTGCCTGGAAAGCACAGTTTCATCCTATCATCAAGTGTTATAATCTCACCAATCATATAAATGGCACAAATCCACCAGAACCTTTTATCACAAATCCCACAACCAATGCTTTAGAAGCAAAGCCATTGTATTTGAAATGGATGCAGGAGGACCAACAACTCTTGAGTTGGATCTTATCATCTCTCACAGAAGAGATTTTCCCGTATGTCACTGGTCTTGAGACTGCTTTTGTGGCAATCACTTGCTGAATCTTTTGGTGCAGGAAATAGTGCTCGACGTGTACAACTGCACATGACCTTGCAAAACCTTTCACCAGATGATAAATCAATGGCTCAATTCCTCCGTGAAGCTAAGTCCATTTCTGATGAGCTAGCAGCTACTGGAATTCCGATCACTCCTGATGAGTTTAATGCCAATATCTTTCGTTTGCTCCCTATTGAATATCATCCAGTGGTTGCTTCTCTCTCTGCTAAGAAACATCAGGTATCTTTCTGGCAGACTTATTGCTCATGAAATTCTGTTGAATACCCCTAGGAAACCAGCTCCTATTGTTGCCAACATCGCCCGTCAGCATGCTTCTGGCAACAGATTTTTCAACTCCAATTTTAATACTCAGCCTAAGCCCAACAACAACACCAAAAGCAGAAAACCGTGGTATCCAAATCTCTGCCAAATATGCAATCTTAATAATCACCAAGCTAAGTGGTGTCGTAAGCGCTATGAGCAAGTCTTCAGAGAAGATTACTGCTAATGTGGCTACAGCTTCCTCGAGCTCCACCAACGATTGGTTCCCTGATACTGCTACTTCTCATCATATGACTCCTGACTTAGCCGCTCTTCAACTTTCCGAGGAGTACAAGGGTCCTGACAACGTTACGATAGGTAATGGTAGTGGTTTACAAATTCAACACGTTGGTCACACAACTCTCATCTCTGGTTCCACTAAATTTGATATGAATAATGTTTTACATGTTCCCACTTTGCAACAAAAATTACTTTCAGTTAATAAGTTTGCTACCGACAATCATTGTTCTTTTACATTTGATTCAATGGATTTGCTATAAAGGATCAGAGAAGTAACCAAGTTCTATTACGGGGACCAACAGAGGATGGTGTTTACAAACTTCCAGGTGCTGCGTTGGCGTCTATTGCTGACAACAGTGTTGCTTTTCAGGCAGTTAAGCGTTCATCTCCAGATTGGCATTCAAGACTTGGTCATCTGCAACAATCAACAGTTTCCTTTCTTGTTAATCATTTCCATCTACCTAGTGAGTCAATAAAAGCCTCCACCAGCTTATGTGAGGCGTGTTGCTTAGGAAAACATAGTAGGATTCATCTGCCACTTACTGGAACAGTAGCAAGTAAACCTTTGGAATTAATTCATGGGGATGTATGGGGCCCTGCTCCAACATGCTCTTTTTATGGTGATAAGTACTTTGTGTTATTTGTGGATGATTTTTCACGTTATTGCTGGTTATTTCCCATCAAACAAAAAAGTGCCGTTTTGCCAACATTTATTGAATTTCAGAAACTTGTGGAGCGACAATACAATGCAAAAATTATCACCTTCCAATTTGATTGGGGGGGCGAATTCCGATCCCTCAATAGTTATTTCAAAGATATTGGAATACATCATCGTATTATCTGCCCTCATACACACGAACAGAATGGCGTTGTGGAGCGTAAAATTAGGCATTTGGTGGATACTTGTTTAACATTGCTTGCTCATTCTGCCGTGCCTTCAAAGTTCTGGAATTTCGCCTTGCACACCGCTGCTTTCTTGGTTAATCGACTACCTACTCCACTCCTGCATCAGTCCATACCGTTTGAGAAATTAACCAATCTTAAACCTGACTACTCTTTCCTTTGAGTTTTTGGTTGCACTATGTATCCATTATTGCGTCCATATAATGCTCACAAATTTTCTTATAGAACTGCAGCGTGTGTTTTTCTTGGCTATGCCAAAGATCATCATGGCTATGTTTGCTTCAATCCGACAGATCACAAAGTTTACTTAAGTCGACATGTACGTACTGATGAAACAAGGTTTTTGTACAAAGAATTTTCTTCTTCTCATACCTCAGTGCTGGGTCCTCATCCAGAGACATTTGATAGTAGTCCTTGGCTCACTCTTCTAGCATCATTTCCCACAACTACGCGGGCACCAGTTCAGTCCATTCCATCCTTTGTTAGTCCTTCACCATCCACTTTGCCCACTGACTCTGAGGCTCCTGCTGCTGCCCTTGCTGGTTCGCCCATGTCTACTGAAGTTTCTGCATCTTCATCTGTTTCTCCACTTCTTTCCGCTCCTTAGCCGCAGCAGCAAGGTCGAACGCATCCTATGGTGCTGCGTCCCAACCCAAAACCCAAAAAGCTTGCATATATGTCTACTGCCTCAAGTACTCCTGTTGTGGCATATGGTGATGTTGAACCTAGTTGTTACACAAAGGCACTTAAAATTCCAGCATGGCGTGATGCTATGAGTGCTGAAATAACAGCCCTTCTCCAACATGGGACGTGGGACTTGGTTCCACGACCTCCCGATGCTAATATTGTGGGTTGCAAGTGGGTGTTCAAGATTAAATATAAATATGATGGCAGTATCGCGCGCTATAAAGCCCGTTTGGTGGCCAAGGGTTACATTCAAATTGAAGGGGTTGATTATGATGCTACTTTCAGTCCTGTTATTAAGCCTACAACGGTCCGAATTCTTCTATCATTAGCAGTTTCACAGAACTGGTGTTTGAAGCAATTGGATATTTCCAATGCTTTCTTGAATGACAATCTTGATGAAGACGTTTACATGGTTCAGCCGCAGGGATTTACTGATCACCAATACCCATCTCATGTCTGCAAGCTAAAGCGCTCCATCTACGGCCTCAAGCAGGCCCCTCGTGCTTGGTATAACAGGCTCATTTCATTTCTACTCACTCTTGGATTTGTAGGCTCCCACACCGATTCCTCACTTTTTGTTCAGCATCATGGTTCATCCGTGCTCTATATTCTTGTTTATGTTGATGACATCATCATCACGGGTAGTGAAGCTCAGGCTATTCAGCAGTGCATCACCCAACTCTCTACTGAGTTCAAATTACGAGACTTAGGAAGATTGGAATATTTTCTTGGCATACAGGTGCAATACCTCCCTACTGGCATCTTATTGTCTCGACGCAAATATCTTTTGGACCTTCTACAGACAACTAAAATAGATGGGGCTAAACCAGTTCACTCTCCCATGGCAACCAACTTTGATGCTCACTTGACGGATGGAGAACCAATGTCTGATCCACAGCTATATCGCCGCACTATTGGTGCATTGCAATAAGCATCCTTAACCAGACGTGATCTCGCCTTCACAGTCAACAAACTTTGTCAGTTCCTTGCTGCTCCAACTATCATACACTGGCAAGCTTGTAAACGTGTTCTTCGTTACGTCAAGGAAACAGTTTCTTATGGTTTGTTCTTCACACCGTCTGTCACAACAACACTACAGGCTTTTTGCGATGCTAATTGGGCTGGAAATAAAATTGACAGACGTTCTACTGGTGGCTACGCAGTTTGCATGGGTAAGAATTTAATTTCTTGGTCTGCTAAAAAGCAACCAACTGTGGCCCGCTCATCTACAGAAGCGGAATATAGGTCAGTTGCCAATACCACTACATAATTCATTTGGATTAAATCCCTTCTCCGTGAACTCAATCAACCCGTCTATAATCCAATCACTATTTGGTGTGACAATGTTGGGGCCTCCTATCTAGCAGTTAATCCATGTTTCAAAGCTAGAACAAAACATGTAGAAATCGGCTTTCACTTCGTCAGGGAACAAGTCAAAGCTGGTCACATCTAAGTCCAATTCATCTCCTCACTGGATCAAATAGCCGATGTCTTTACCAAACTTTTGTCAACCAGTCGTATTCAGACCATCAGAAGCAAGCTAAGATTCCTTGATCGGAATCCTTAGCTTGAGAGGGGGTATTAGAGATAATGTTTATCTTCTTATTCAAATAGATAGTTTGTTAGCTGTAGATAATACTTATAGCTAGACTTTACTGATATCCCATGATGTGGTTGTAACAACGCTGTATATATATTGATAATATACTGATCAATAAAAAATTGAAGTGGATTCATTCCAACCTTATTATTCTATAGGGTTGGTAATGGGATATTGGTCATGATAGAGAAACATTTTAGGTTTTAGTCCCAGATGGAATTTGATCAAACATGATTTGATTCACTAAGCTCGATCAAATCAATTAAAATGTTTATGATTGATCCAGTTTTAAAAACTTTTAAGTTCAAATTTAAATTTAATCGGATTTTAATACTTGACTCAATATAGAATTCAATCAAATCAAAAGGTTAACTCTTTTACTTTTAATTCAACTGGTTTAATTGTCATTTTTTTACTTTTGACTCCATCTCAAATACCAATTTATGAGAGAAGAGTTACCAAAAAAATATAAACTTTAAGATATTTTTCTTATTATTGGATATGTGAACTATATATTTAAAATTAATTGGTCTGTAAATTAATAATTCAAAATTAGTTAATAAATTTGATTAAAATAACATTTTGAAGGCCAAATTCAAAGGATTTAAGGCTTCCATTCCTCGTGATTTTAGGAAGTTCACAAGACTTTATGTACCTTTTTTAACACTTAGTAAGGAATCCCTTAACATGCACTCAAAGTGTATTTTAATATAAGTTGTTGGCTAGAGTTTTGAGGTGTAAGGTCATTTCATAGTCAAGCCATTAAACTATGTCGTATACTACTGTCCAAATTCTGGCTAAAACAGAACCCAAATTTGGATCTTTTTCTACTCTAGCAGTCTAGTTTCTGTCTCATTTGTGACACAAAGTTACAAAGTATACTAAAGCTTTTCAAAGAAGTGAAGTGAAGACAAAGCAATGCCTTGGACTGTTTTAATTATTTAAGACTATTTGCTTTTGTACAATTATAGAGTTCTAATCACAATTACCAAAGGGAATCTAAACTAAGCACAAGTAAACTTGAAAGAGTAAAAACAAAATTTGGAAGTATTACGAGAACAAAAATAAAATCAAAGGACTCTTAAATATTAAAATAGAATTTTTATAAGAAGGAAATTTAGTTGAATAATGTTTGATAATGAGAATAAATGGACTCAAAATTCGTAGAATTAAAATAAAATATTAGAAAGATATAATTTTCAAAATTTAAGAGAATTTCTCGTATTAGGTTGGAAGATATAAACTTCTCAAATAGTTGAAGAAATTTTGGAAAAATCATTAATTTTAAAATTATCGAAAAATTCTTTATGATTTTAGTACTTTCTAAAAAATTCATTCATTAGATAAAATACATTTAGTATGAATATTACGTGTCACAATTTAACCTAATTTTTAAACTCGAACCAAATTAATTAAATTTGATTCAAACTAATAATTAATTATAATTTTCTTAAATTATTAACTTAAGTAGAATTTATTTTATTCAGATCAAATTTAAAAGTTGAGTTGAATTATTATATTAGTTATATTTGATTAGTCTGCGTCGATATTCATACTATTTATGTTTCTTACTCTTTGGAGGAAGGGAGGAAAGAGATTTTTAAAGTCTAATTCTTTTATCCTTTTATTAAAATGAATTATAGATAAAATTATATGCATATTTATAATAAAAATTTAAGAAAATGAAGTATTATCTTTAGGATGGGGATGGGATGTTGATTTAACCTCAGAACATTGTTCATCTATGATACAAAGACACCAGGTGCTCCAGGGACATGGAAAGTGTTGTAAGAATTGAGGAGACCTTAGGATGTTTCTTCCTTTGAATTTTTTAATAAAATTGAATTTATATTTATCACTAGACGTGAATTAAATAAATCATTTAATTAAATTGATGACCCAAAATTAAAAATAAACTTAATTTGACAATCATTTACGTCTGAATTATGTGATTTTTAAAAATAAATTCGAGGTTGATATATTTTTAAATTTTAAAATTCAACTTAAGTCGAATTCTTTAAGTTAAAAATCTTATTTGAAACTCAATTTTTTTAAATTTAAATTCAAACTTAATTTAAAATTCAACAAACTCAATACTTCTTTAAAATAAAATTTCATTTGAAATTTAAAATATTTAAATTAAGCTTAATTCAATACAATAAAATTTTACTTTCGTGCTTCATATAAAAAATTACAAGGTGTTTGATTCACTTGCTACAAATAAAGAATGAAATGATTATTCTTAAAAATAGAATATATGAAAATAAAATAAAATAAATATTACTTAATTCGACTTATTCGAAAATTTTCTAATGATGATATATGATAATGTTTAGTTTGAAAATATAAATTTGAGATGACAAATGAATAAATAGCAAAAGATCAAAATATTTATTATAATCTTTACTAATATCGCCATCATTACCATCATCATCATCATTATTATTATTAATCTTTTCTTCTTTTCTTTTCTTATTATTATTATTTTCTTAAAAATAATAATAATATCAGGAAGATTAATATTTTCTTCTTCTTATTATTATTTTAAAAATTAATAATAATAACAAAAATTAATATTAATAAGAAAATCAATAATAATAATAATAATAAGATGATAAAAATTATTGATAGCAACAACAACAATAATAATAAGAAAAAAGTTGTCATTTTTATTATACATTTCACGAAATAGGTTTTTAAAAAATATCTTTAGATATTTTTGAAAAGTAAGAATAATTAAACCTAAGATTAGTTCTTCTGCATCTTATTTTTTAACTAAATAAAGAGTAACTATTTATTAAAAATACATCATTAAACTCAACTAAACAAGTCATTAACCTTTGTACCGAATAAGAATAATCTTTCCAACTTTAACGTAGTGTTGATGAGACGATCGTGATAAAAAATAAAACTTTGGCCATAATATCAACTTTACTTAGAAACAACCAGGCAGGGTCTTGAACTGTTCTTCGCCTGAGCTGCTTCCGCTGACTTATCTGCCGACGGCGCCGGTTTCGATAATTGAGGTCTTGGGAGGTAATCTGAAACATTATCACTGTTCTTTTTACGAAAATATTTTATCTGAGGTGGTCCGATTCAGTCCGGTCTGGACCGATCTGGTTCCTATAAGGTGAAAAGGCAGAGGGTAGAGCTAAAGTAAAGAGGACAGAACACAGAGCAACGTGTGGTTAGTGGGACCGTTTTGTTCTTTTTTAACTGAACTGATCTCTTGGATACTGTTCCCTCACAAACACTCTATCTCTGTCTCTCTGCTCTGTTCTGCACTGTTCTGCTCTGCTCCACTACTGAGGTTCTGGTCCTACTTTATAGGCTTTATATCTAAGGCGCGTCTCCAGTAGGGACTCGTATGGGTTTCTGTGAAAGTTTGCTAGAATTTTGCGGGATGAGATCCTCAGCCCCTTTATCCAATTCTACTATGCCATTGCCATCTCATCTTATTTAATTTTTTATAATACATCTAATAATTTTATAATAAAGATAATATAATTAAAAATATTTAACCTCTTTAAAATTTTATTTAATATCAACATTTCAATCTTTTAAAAGGCATATAATTTAATTAAAATATTATTTTGACTGATGTAGCGAATAAATTAAATATTTAATAAATATGTAATATTAATAAAATAATATTTTAACCTGATTTGTATAAATTTTAAAAATTACTCTATAAATTTAAAAGTTTCAAAAGTTTAAAACTAAAATTAAAAATATATAAAATTAGGTATTGTTTAATTTGTTATTTTTATAATACTCCACTTTTAAAAATACTAAATTATAAATATGAATAACAATACATTAATTCAAGTTAAGTTTAAATCATATCTTTGTTTTCTTAATTTAGAATTTAATCAGATTTAAATTGAATTTAAAACAAAATCGTTTTAATAACTGACTCATATCAATTTGAGTTGTTGACTCTTTTAAATTTTTAATTCAATATACAACTCAATTGACTCTTAATTTCAAATTAAGCTAGGTTTTATTTTATTACAAATAACCATCAGATAGATATGTAATATTAATAAAATAATATTTTAATATGATTTGTACAAATTTTAAAAATTACTCTCTAAATTTAAAATTTTTAAAAGTTTAAAACTAAATTTAAAAATATATAAAAATTAGGTATTGTTTAATTTTTATTTTTATAATACTCCACTTTTAAAAATACTAAATTATAAATATGAATAACAAAAGTTAAGTTTAAATCATATCTTTGCTTTCTTAATTTAAAATTTAGTGGATCTGAATTAAATTTAAAACAAAATCGTTTTATTAATCGACTCATATCGATTTCGGTCATCAACTCTTTTAAACCTTTAATTCAATATAAAACTCAAATGATTGTTAAATTTAAATTAAGTTAGGTCTTATTTTATTACAAATAACCATTAGGTATTACTTTTTTTGAAAACAGAAGAACCTGCGGTTATTATCATTTAGATGCACATTGGATAAATCTGTGGATTAATATAATAGTTTACAAATTATGTTAATCGGGTATTTCAAACTAAGCAAGTCTTGTAATTGAGCGAGCGTAAGTAAAGGATTCAAATACAAAATCTTGTGATTTCATACTCTTCTATTCCACTAATTTGACCACCTTCTGTGGGCTGATATCGCATTAATATGTATGTTTGATAATATAATTTAATTAAGTAAATGTGAATTAATCTAGTTTTTAAATATGTAATGAAATTAGTAAAAATTATATTTTTTTTTGTAAACACAGATATTCATATTATCTAATTTTCTATTTAATTATAGCTTTGATTATTATGTTTTTGTCTTTTTATTATCCAGCTCACTGTGTAATGATGGTTCAGCAGGCCAAAGTCACTGATCGCCCATGATTCAAGGCAAGAATCAATCAAGCAGTTAGAGTGAATCCCAGCCGTCTAAAGTTAAAAGAAGAATACAAAACTAAAGAGAATAATGCCGTCCAAGAAAAAGTAGAGAAGGTCAAATTCTGAATTAAAAATAATAATATTAATGTCATCTTAAGTTTAAAAAATATATTTATTTCATCTTTTAGTAATAAAATTTTTAATAATAATACATCTTAAAAATTGATATTATTCTAAATTTTAATTAAATTATATTTATGTCAATTTTAGTAATTAAACTATAAATTTAGACACTAATATGTTTTAAAATTGACTGTTTGTGTTTTAATTAAATGTGATATTTTGCATTTTATTATTTTATAAAATTGAAATAAAAAGTTTTTATTTACGTTTATTATTATTATTATTATTATTATTATTATTATTATTATTGGTTAGGTCGGTCGTGCTAGGACCAAGTTCATATGCAGAAAGACACATGAGCCGATCGGCCCATTCATTAGAGATTGATCTAATTCCTACAGGTAACAATCATATAAATTTATTACCTCATCATGAAAAAGGTACGATTTTTATAATTTTATTTTTCTACTCACCAGCTACCAAAAGCTTTTATAAAAAACTGACTTAAACGTTGGAGAGGCCTACAGGAAATCAATCTCCGGCGTGTTTTTATTGTTTTGCAAGTATCATCAACACAGAATTAACCAATCTTATAGATTCAAACAGTATCGTCCAGCCTCACCAAAATTCGACATAATCAATTATTATTACTATTTATTTTCAACATATTGAAGAGAGTAGTTGTTCTAGTTCACGGATGGAATGGTCTCGAGGACAAAGTCACAACAGGAGAATAGATCCCGAAACAAGGAAACATTGTCTGGTAGTTTTCAGATGAACAGCTCAGATTTTGACTTTATGAGTACAAGGAAAGGAAACAGATCTGAACTATTGCTTTGACAGTCTTCATTTCTAGTTGGATCCTAAGACGTATGGAACTGGCACATTTACCTTATAAATTTTTAATTTTAAAAACAAATGAGTGAGCTAACTTATGTTACACTTTGATTTTTAGTATAAAATAATTAACGTTAAAATCCCAAAATTATTTTGGATGGATAGTTTTAGTTTTGTGTTTTAATTCGAAAGATAATTAATTTTACACAAAAACTTAGATTATATAAATTTTATGATTAAAAACTTAATCAATTCAACCGTACAAATCTTAAGCCATCTAACTTTTTGTTTAATTTACTTTAATATCGATTGTTATTAAAATAATAAATTTATTAATTAATCAGTCAATTTTATTAATTAATAAATTCTTATAAATTAAAATAAAATAACTAATTTTGAAAACAAATTTTCAATTAAAATTTAAATTTTTGATAAATAAGAATAATTTTTCAATTATATTTTAAATTCATTAATTTTATTCGATCTTTATCATATTTTATGAATATCTAATACTTGTTAAACCTTTTAGACCTCAAATTTCTTGTCTTATCGATTTTATTTTCGATCTAATTTTAAAACGATGATAAATTTCTACTAATCAAAATAATAATAATGTGGGTAATATTAGTGTTGTGAATAAATGGAGAATTTAGTGAATATATATATATATATTAAACCTCCCATATCTTACTTTTATCATAAACTTCAGATGAATATGATTTATATATATATATATATATATATATAATCTTTCAAGTATGTATTTAAATAAATATTTTAGTAAACTATCAAACTTAAAGTAAAATATAAACTTAATTTATATTATATTTATAAAATTTAGTGTGATTTCACTTATAAATTAAATAATTTTAAGCCTTTAGAATAGGTTAAATATAAAATTTAAAATTAAGAAATATTCAAATAAGATTATCTTGTCTTATTAAGAAAAGACTCATCACATAGTAGAAAGCGGTTGGTCCAAAGCAACGGAAAACTCCAAAACTTGTTCAGTAAGAGAAAAGGCTTATATTATTATGAGATGAGATAAGAAGAAACAAAAAGGCTTATACGAGGAGCCAGTGTCTCCATACTTTATAGTTTATACACACCATTCGTGGGTACCCAAATCACCGCATTTTCTTTCGTAAGTGGTCGTTGAGAATTGTGGTCATTTGGTAACTTCATATCACACGCCATGTATATATAAAACTAGAACGAACCGGACCAAAAGTTAAACAGGTAATATAAAATTTTAAAAATTTAATTTGTATTAAACTGTTATAAAATAGGTTAACTATTAAATAAGATTAAAATTTTAAAAATGATTACGGAAGACTGTCTTTGTTTATTAAAAATTTTAAATTTAATTAAAAATTAGACTGTTAAATAAAAATAATTGATTAATTTACAAAACTAAATTATTAATTAATAAATTAATATTTTAATAATTATAATTATTATAATAAATCAAACTGAAAAGTCAACTGATGTAAAATTTTCACGATTGAATCAGTTAAACCGATTGAATTTTTAATTATTAATCCATACCACTTTTTTTCTTCTTTTAATTTCTCATCTTTACTTAAACCCATTTACTTGAGAAATGAGCTATTAAATTAATGAAGTTAGTTTAAATTAGTTGTACTTCAATTACATAACAAACTACAAACATCAAATTATTTGTATAATATTATTTTTCAAAACATGTATTTATATACAATAAATTTGTAAATTATGTGTTGTAGATAAGTTACTTGACAGAATAAAAATTATGATTAAATAACCTACTTAATGTGTCTTTATTTATGGTCCATCCTATTCTAAGTTATAAAATAAGAATCATTTTCCTAATTGATAGAAATATAAGAAATAAGTTGTACTTATTAAACTTAGAGTGGACATTAAATCTACTTTAGAGTTTGACTTGATTGGACTTTAGATTTAGTTCGATCCTTTTGTTTCGAAGTTTGATTTGAATTTTCTCTTTAAATAATATTGTTTTGATTAAAATTCCTAAACCAAAATATTATAATCTTTAAAAACTTAACACTAAAATAATGTCATTTTAAAAAGTGAAACTAAAATTAAGAAACCTTAGACAATTTGAACTCAGATTTAGATCAAATTTGAGTCATCTCTTAGAAGAATTGAGTCGGGATAAATCCAATTTGACTCGATTTAATATGATGAATTTAAAAAGTGTAATTATTAATTAAATTACCATTGACTTATTAAATAAGTTATTTAAATCAAATTATTTAAAAATTATTATTTAAATCTAAAAAAATGTATCCAATTCACATGCTTAGAACCCCTAGATTTAGCTTGTCTAGTAACATTAAAATATGCAATTGGGATATAGGCAAAATTAGCCTATTAGACCATTGGCTAAAATACAAATTGTGGGTACACATCATAATTATTTTTAACAAGTCAACAGATCAGGCCAATTTATTCTTGGGTCTATTGATTAGGTGGCTGTAGATGTGATTATTACCCTAAAATCCCCATAATTAATAACATAAAATTAAGATGGTTTGATGAGCGGCTCAGATCTTCGGATACACGAAAGCTACATGTAATAGCATCACGTGCGATTAACGTTAGTCTGAGCTGTGACGGTGGCCCAAATTATCGCATATTACAGACTTTTCCAAGTATCGCATACAGCTCAGCTCTTGCTTATACCACAAGCGTTAGGGACGCCATCGTGAAATTTCACTTTCTCCGAGGGCAAATTCGTCCACCACCCATCGCCTTCACTTCTAATAAACCACTTTTTAAAATTAAAAGTAAAAAACTCTTAACTTTTAACTAATTTTTAAAGTATTTTAAAAATGTTTATTAAAAAAAACTGAAATATATATATATAACATCAGCATGTAAGTCTATTATAAATAACATTTTTATCATATAAGAATAAAATTGCGTATTATCAAAATTTTCTAAACTCTATTTCATTGCGAAGTTTCGGATTGAAAGTGATATGATGATGATAATGATAAATGAGAGCAAATTTGCTAATTTCGAATTAACGTGTTTTGAAGATCCTAACCATTCAATTAATTATTATAGATGACTGAAATTTATTAAAGCATAATAAAGATTGTAATTCAGAAATAGCATATCTGCTCTTGATATAAATAGTAATAGACAAGGTTCTCACTTTATAAGAGTTTAGAAACGATTTAAGTATCATTAAAATTATAATTTAAGTATTAATATAATTAAATAAAAATAAAATTTTAGAATTGAATTAATTATTATAACAAATTATTTTTGTATATAAATTTTATTATAAACAATCATGTATTTTATTATTTTAATAAAATTATAAAAGTTTTGTATAAAATTTAAAATGTAAAATGAATTATTATTTTTAAAATTAATTAAATTACACATCTTTTATTTAAAATATAAAATTTATTTCTTTGCATTTGTTTTATTTATATATTTTTTAAAGGTCATTGATTTGGAGCTTTTTCAATGTCTTGCCTTTTAAGTGACACCTCGAACCGAATATTTTCACTTCTCTCTGTCACCCACCACCGTCGGCCCATTTTCTCCGGCCACTGAAAGCTGACTTCGCTGTCGCCAACACCCTCAACAAACCCATTTGGTTGTCTCATCAATCACACACTAATCCTTAAACACACAGTCAATAGCCAACCGTCGTAAATTCAGATCTCCATTATCGAGAGTAGAGGATCAATCCAGTCACATAGTTTCTTCTTCTCTTAACTTATTCCGACCCACATTTTTCTCGGTGAGTTAGTTGCTATTTGCCATCTTCACTGAACTTTTGAGACTTGTATCGTTTTCGGGCATCAGTGAAAAAGAAGAAAGCGGACGTGTCGTCCTTTTTTTCTTTCCGCTTTTTCGAGAGCCAACAGTTTGTTTTCTTTTTTAACCCATTGCGTGTTTTCAGAGATTCTGTTTTGAGTTGGTGTCGGTGGAGTTAAGTGTTTCCGTTCTGGGTTTCTTCCTTTTTTTTTTTTTAAGTTGGAAGCAGAGTTTGGTTCTCGTGTTCTGATTCACCAATTGAAGTACATACGTACGTGCTTGACCATTGTCCGCTTACTTGCTAAAATGTGTTTTCCTTTTTTGTCGTGATTTCGATATCCTTCTCTGTGTGGTGTGGTTCGGTATCATAAAGTCTCCGTCTTGCTTCACAGAAAGTGATATACTTTGTTCTGGACTTATACTTCTCTTCATCTTCCCTCAAAATCTCACCTTCAGAACCATTGTTTACCACCTCATGTATCGTTAGTTCCTGATGATTATGTTCTATAATTTTGTTTTCTGATATAAGTATTTAAGTTTTGGTTTAATTATTTTGATCAATTGATGGGAATTTAGAGTTTAAGAGTCTTGATTGACCGTAGAAAAATCCGCCGTTGCATCTTGGTTGTAGCCATTAAAACGTCGCCGACCTGGTTTTTAGGCTTCCATCCTATAAACTTTGGACTTATACGAGTGAAAAATTACTAAAGTCTACTGAAGTTGTATTTTTCTACTTATTTCGTGTTTGGAATGCCGGAAACTAGTACTTTTCTTTGTGTTTAACCTCACTTACTTATCTGTTATTAAGGGAAAAGAAAGAATTATTGGTCATAAAGTGGTGTTTCTTAGCATAATTGCGCAGTAGGAGACAAAGGGTAGTCAATTTCAGGTTGTGTTATGTTTGTTTATGTTAATTATTAACTGAGTAGCATCTGACCTGGTCTGATGAAGAGACATATATCTTTGACAATGCACGACTTAGGATTATCTTGAGAAAATGTCTGATGTGACTAAGAATTCCCTTAAATAGTATACATTATGATCTTGTTTTGAACCTTGTGCATGAATCTGGATTCTTTTTTTTTTTTTTTCTGGGCTTGCTTCACTAAAGGGGTTTTTGTGATTTTTGAGGTTGTTCTACCGGTCTGAACCTTAGAATCATCCATAAATTCAAGTTCATGTTTTGAGATATAACTGAGGATTATATCTTTTAGACCCTTTTTGTTGTCAAGCGTCCATTAATATTTCTTGTATTTTGTCTATAAATATTCTTATTTGGGTTACAAATTGCAGTCTGAGATGGACCGTCGGAGTTGGCCCTGGAAAAAGAAATCATCTGACAAGTCTGAGAAAGCTGCTGCTTCTGCGGCTGATACCAATTTGGCTTCAACTGGTTCACATGGTGATAATAAGGTTCGTTCCTTTTCCTATTTACTCTTTTTACTCTTTTTTGGCATTTCTGCTGCCTTTAGTATCTGCCATTGTTGATTGCTTTTTATGTCTATCTTTTCTCAACGATGGCTTAGTAATGGGACTTGCTTAGTAGAAGGAGCATTCTGGAATTATGTCATGAACCACTACTTGCATAGTTAGATTTGGTCACCTCCACTCTTGTCTCTATTTTATTAAAGTTCCAATCTTGTGCATTCAAATGGATGGTGGGGGACTGGCATTATTGCCATGCATCTGTATACATTTACTTGAATTTGATTTGCTTTTTGTTTATTAGATGTTTTCGGGTTGTATTTCTTAATTTTTTTTAATCTTTTTCTTTTTCACTTCCATTCTTATAGGACAACTACAAGAAAGCAAATTATGTTCAAATTTCTGTGGAATCCTACACTCGTCTAACTAGCTTAGAGGATCAAGTTAGGACATACGAGGAGCAGGTTCAGAAACTGGAGGACCAAATTAAAGAGTTAAATGAAAATCTTTCTGCAGCAAATTCTGAGATGACAACTAAGGACAACCTTGTTAAACAGCATGCTAAAGTTGCTGAAGAGGCTGTATCAGGTATAACCATGGTCTCAACATCTTGGACATGAATAGTAACACCAATGCTTTACTGTATAACTCACATGCATCCCATGGGATCATTTCCTTCGCAGGTTGGGAAAAGGCTGAAGCAGAGGCTTTGGCATTAAAAAATCACCTAGAGTCAGTGACATTATCAAAACTCACTGTGGAAGATAGAGCATCACATTTGGATGGTGCCCTTAAAGAGTGCATGCGCCAGATACGAAATTTGAAGGAAGAACATGAACTTGAGTTGCAAGAAGTTCTTACGACCAAGGCAAAACAATTGGACAAGATCAGGATGGAACTTGAGGCTAAGATAACCAACTTGGACCAAGAACTCCTTAGATCTGCAGCTGAAAATGCAGCAACTATGAGGTCACTGCAAGATCGATCTAACATGCTATTAAAAGTAAATGAAGAAAAATCACAAGCCGAGGCTGAAATTGAGCTTTTGAAAAGCAATATTGAATCTTGTGAAAGGGAAATAAATTCACTTAAGTATGAACTCCATGTTGTTTCCAAAGAGCTGGAGATTCGTAATGAAGAAAAGAATATGAGCATGAGATCTGCTGAAGCAGCTAACAAGCAGCACATGGACGGAGTAAAAAAAATAGCTAAGCTTGAAGCAGAGTGCCAAAGGTTACGTGGTCTTGTGCGGAAAAAGTTGCCTGGGCCTGCTGCACTAGCCCAAATGAAACTAGAAGTTGAGAATTTAGGACGAGATTATGGAGATTCTCGGCTAAGGAGGTCTCCTGTTAAGCCTGCCAGTCCACATCTTTCCCCAGTAACTGAATTTTCGCTTGACAGTTCACAGAAATTCCAGAAAGAGAATGAGTTTCTTACAGAAAGGTTGCTGGCGATGGAGGAAGAGACAAAAATGCTCAAAGAAGCTCTGGCAAAGCGTAACAGCGAACTGCAGGCTTCTAGGAATCTATGTGCCAAGACAACAAGCAGGCTTCATAGTTTAGAAGCACAAGTTTTTAGCAATCAACAGAAAAGTTCCCCAAAATCTATTGTCCATGCTGTTGAAGGTTACTCTAGCCAAAATGCTAGCAATCCACCTAGCTTGACCTCTTTGTCGGAGGATGGAAATGATGATGACCGAAGTTGTGCAGATTCTTGTGGAACATCATTAATCTCTGAGCTCTCTCAATTCAAAAAGGAAACAAATGGTGAGAGGGCAAGGAAGGTTGAAAACAAAAAGCATTTGGAGCTTATGGATGACTTCTTGGAGATGGAGAAGTTAGCTTGTTTAAATACAAGTGCCGCAGATGGTAAGAGATCTGAAATTGTAAATGATGATCTTTCACGAGAGGTCTCATATGGTAAAGATACACATTCTGAAGGGCATCAGGATTTGGATGTGCAGGTTTATAAAACTGATTTATCACCTGGGAATTATAGATCTGACGCAGACAAGCAACCACTAAATAAACTCAAATCAAGAATCTCTACATTACTCGAGAGCGTGTCAAAGGATGAGGATTTGGGGAAAATCTTGGGTGATGTTAAGCATATTGTGCAAGATGCATGCAATTCCCTTCAACAGAACTCAGGTGGTTGTGTTTCTGATGAATTGAATTCTGATGCAACATGCAACGCCAAGACTTGCCCTGAAGATGCTGGAATAACAGGAGAGAAAGAGATGACTTTGTCCAAAGATAACAAGATAGAATTTGTGCAAAATTTGAGCCAGGAGTTGATAACTGCCATTTCTCAAATTCATGACTTCGTACTTTTCCTCAGCAAAGAAGTGATGGCAGTTCATCATATATCTGCTGATGGAAATGCTTTGAGCAGAAAGATTGAGGAGTTTTCAGTCACATTTAACAAAGTTTTATCAAGTGACTCATGTTTGACTGATTTTGTTTTTGACCTCTCGTATGTATTGGTCAAAGCTGGTGAGCTCAGATTCAATGTCCTTGGTTTTAAAGGCTGTGAAACAGAGATCAGTGCTGCTGATTGCATAGACAAGGTTGCATTACCAGAAAATAAGGTTGCTGACAAGGATTTGTCAGAAGGATATCAGAATCATTGTGATCACATTTCCAGTCCTACCTCTAATCCTGAGGTGCCTGATGATGGGAATTTAATATCCGGCTATGTTCCAAATGGGTCCTTATGCAAGATTTCTTTGGAGGAGTATGAAAAATTGAAGATGGAGAAGGAGAACATGGCTGTAGATTTATCCACATGTACTGAAAATCTAGAAAAGACCAAGTCTCAATTATGTGAAACTGAGCAGCTTCTGGCTGAAATTAAGTCACAACTAACATCTTCCCAAAATTCAAACAGCTTGGCTGAGACTCAACTGAAATGTATGGCAGAGTCGTACAGGGCACTTGAAACACGTGCAAGTGAGCTTGAAGTTGAGGTGAACCTTCTACAATCCAAGGTAGAAAGTTTGGAAAGTGAACTTCAAGAGGAGAAGAGGAGCCATCAAGATGCCTTGACTAGATGCAATGAATTACAGGATCAGCTACGAAAGTAAGCTTCTTGTTTACTCTTTAACTGCACTAACATTAGTTCGTGTCCAAACTGATACTATTTTCATTTTCTAGGAATGCCTTGTTTTCACTTTTGAGGTCTAGTTATCTTTTTGGTTCAACGTTACATTTGTAGTTTTCCAAGCTTGAAAAAACCTAAAAATTTTTGGCCTCCCTGTAACAATGTTGGTTCTCTCATGGAAGGTGATTGCACAGAATTCTGAAGAATAATTTGTCCAAACTTTATGGATATGTAAAGGTTCTCTGATTATTAACCTGCCTTCCGAACAGATCGTTCTCTTCAAATCATAGGAAGGGTATTGGTCCGTTCAAATTAACCAATTTGGTTTCAATTTAATCTTTAGGAAGTTATGATACTTAGCCATTTAGACATCTTTTGATTTATTCCAAACTGGGTCAATACATTATTGAGCACATCCATGGTGATTGTGTGACAATAGTATGTCGAGATTGGTTAAGTGCTAAATTTCAGCTTCTCATTATATCGACATTGCTATGGAAGATATTTTGTATGTTTTGAAACTTTATGTCTTTATCCAATCTTATTTCTAACACATGAATGTATTATCGTTGCCAGGAATGAAAGTTGTTCAGTTTGTTCTTCAGCTACTAATGATGACCTCAAGGCCAAACAAGTGAGACCAATCTTTCCTTTCTATATATCTGATGTTAAGATTGCTGTGGAAAGGCATACTTAGTGTAGAAATTAAAAAACTGGATATACGTCGTCTTGCATCATAAACTATCATATGTTGATGTTTTTGATATAGAGAGGAGTTATCTCCTAAAAGAACATTCTACGGCTCCAATATATCTGTTTGCAGTGTTATGTTTGTCATACTAAGAGTAGATTATTGTATTTGATAGTGAATATTGCATGTAGAATGCATTTAAATGATCCTTGGAAGTTTCGTCCTTTGCACTTGCGTCTATATCCCAAAGTAACCTTGACAGTTTCATACCAATATTGTTTTTCTGAAACACTTAATGACAAAAACTAATGTAGGAATTTTGTGATTACAGGAGAGAGATCTAACAGCTGCAGCAGAAAAGTTGGCTGAGTGCCAACAGACCATATTTGTTCTTGGAAGGCAGTTGAAGGCATTGCGCCCTCAAACAGACTCGACAGGATCACCACAGAGAGATAGGAGTCAAATGGGTGAAGACGAACCTACGACTACGGGCTTTGATCAGACTGAGATAGATATTGTTGCTTCTGTCAACCTGCACCGAACAGGTGCAGAGTCTCCGGTGGATTTATACAATCACCAATGTAGTTTATCTGATGCAGAAACTAACCTCTTGAGATCACCTATCAGTTCCAAGCATCCGAAACACAGGTCTACCAAGTCCATTTCATCTTCAACCTCTTCGACCCTAACACCAGAAAAGCATTCAAGAGGGTTCAGCAGGTTCTTTTCCGCAAAGGGTGTCAAGAATTCTTATTAGTCATGCAATTTGTGGGCGTAATTAGTATTTTGGTTGAACAAGGTGCCATTACCAGAAGCTGCTTACTGAGGCTGTTCGTTCACGAAACTGTTTATCGACTTCGCTTGCTTATGTTTCATGCCTATGAAATGATGAGTTCGCATCACCGGTAAGTTGTGTAACTACCGACTGTAAATTTCGAAATGGGACCTTGCATCTGTTAGTTTTCTGGGGTTTCTGTAATTTCCTAAATCGAACCAGAACAAACATAGTTTCCCTGCTCCTACGACTTGTATTCAATATAAATATGTCCGTGACAGGTTTCTGGGACTTCACTTTGCATTAAACTGAGGCTAGTACGATGTTTGAGAAGCTTTTCATATTTTTGTAGGCCCGTTGAGTAGTTAGTGTCCAGCTTTCCTATGCTGTTGGGTCTTGGGAATCAATTTTCATAGTCAGTTGGAAGTTGGCAGTAGGGATGTTGCCGACCCAGGTCGGGCCGGGTCTGTCGCCTGGCCTGACCCCAACGATGTAGCCCGAGCCTTTTTGGGCTGCTCTAAACTAACATGACTCCCAAATATGTGATTAGAGTCCGCTCGAATATCCTAAAAATGAAAAATGTCAACTTTGACAATCTGTTTGTTAAAATTGATGACTTCTCCAACTCTTAGCAGACATTGAAGATTTTGTGTTCTTTTATGTTTTATGTTGTGTGGTTGAACGATCAACCTGCAAAAGCTGCACATGAAAACTTGGAAACAAGAAATTGAATTGGTCACTTCACATGAATCAGAATTGAAGCCCAACATTATACCCTACAATCCAACTCACTTCCCAACATGCAAGCCTCTGCTTGTCCTTTACACGTTCGGCCAATCCTGATGATCAGATTACTTCACCAAAAATAATCTCAAAGAACGTAAATAAATTATCATAAAATTAGTTAAAAATTGAAAAAATTATCTTTATTTATTAAAAATTTTAAAGTTTATTTAAAGAATTGATTGTTAAATAAAATTACTTGGTTTATAAAATAATTAGTTAAAAATTTAGTTAATTAATTAATAAACTGATCGGTTTTAATAACAAAATTATTAAACTAAATCAAATTGAAAATTAAAAACTAAACAAAAAAATTAATTAGCTCAAAATTTTCACTGTCAAATCAATCAAACCGATTTAGTTTTTAAAACATTAGTAATTTTCGTGTCATACTCAACTATTGTCGATAAATATCTTTAGATTTAGTTAGATCTTTCAAATTTAATGTATTCGGTTGAATTTGTGTGCTAATTAAAATAGAAATTGATATCAAGTTCAAGTTTAAGTTTGATAAAAAAATTATGAGTCTAACTAATTAAAGTAAATTAAACTAGTTCGAGTTTAAAATTAATAAATTAAATCAAATTTAAGACTAAGTTTATATTCTAATATTCAAACCTAATTGAGGTTCGATCTTAAAAGAAATTTTGAACTCGAGTTTAGCCTGACATCGTTATACTTGATCGTTTCTTTACAAAACTTGTCTATCTTTTATTTATTGCATTATAAAATCTAATCAATACAAAAATTATTAGTATCATTTTCATTAAAGTAAATACAATTTTAAACAATATAATTATAATTTTAAATAATACAAATATAATAAATTGTACTAATTACTAAACATGTAATTTAAAGGCACAAGATGATTGTCTTCTTAATAGATGGATAGAAAAATAGGGACAAATGGTGATATACGAAAACGAAAACAGATGAATTGATAATTTAAAGTGAAAACGAGAAAAGGTGAATTGATTAAGTGATTTACAAATCATTATGGACCAATAATTAAATTGAAATATTGAGTTGATCTCTAACGGCTGATTAGACGGATTCTTTAACGACTTTTCTCAGCCGACACAATTGAAAGACAAATGTTAGTTTTTGTCAAGAAGGTCGATTCCAACGTTGGGCTGCTATAACTTTTTTTAATTTTAATTTTAATTTACGTAGAATTAGGTCCAGAAGGTTTGAAATGACGTAGTTTTGATCTGAAATGACGTAGTTTTGATGATTTGGTCTGGAGTTTAGTCTTAAGCCGACATGTTGATTTGATCACGTAAAGGTGTCTTTGCTTTATCAATTACAAGCATGCAGTAGTTAGATAATGAAACAAAGACATTTCAACGACTGATTTGATATTATCACATGACTTCTGCTCAGGATAATCCAAATTATTCCATAAGCTTTATTGATTAATAGTTATTGTTAATGATTATATTAGCTTGATATAATCATATGAGTTGTCAGAAATTAAATTTAATTAAACTCATTTTAATATGTTGAATTAGAGGCCCTCAAAGGGTGTGGCTCGATGGTTGAGAGCGGGGTTTGACTTTGGTTAGGTCTCAGGTTCGATTTCATGCTAGCCACCTTGTAAGAGTTTGGGACAGCCGAGGTTTTACCTGGAGATGAAGAACTAGTTGGGCCCTTTATGATAAGATACGTCCGCTTTGGCACTGGGGTGGTATGTCGGTTAGCCTCGAGAGAAATGTCTTACTTTACTACTACGAAATTTCCTCGAATAAAAAAATGTTAAATTAGAGTGTAATAAATCATTCAATAATTGAATTTAAATTTAATTAAACTTTTTAATATTGTAAATTAGGATTGGATTAATCTAATTTTTATAATTGACTTATTTTGAATTTTTATTAAAATAAAAAAATAGTAAAACATAAACTATATAAACATCATCAGATGTATCAATCAAATATTATTAATACGACAATTCAACTATTTAAAAATAACGATTCAAATTAATTTTAAATTTGATATGAATTAATTAAACATGAATTAATTAATAATTAATAATAATTATCTATAAAATTTTATTAAAATTTTTATGATTTTAAAAGGGTTAATTGCTTACAATTTTTAATTATAGCTTGAGCTTTAAAAAGTAACAATAAGATGTCCAAATTTTTAATTTTTTTCAATTATAGCCCAAACTTCAAAAATGGACAATAAAATATATAAACTTTCAATTTTTTTCAATTCTAACCCGACGTTATCTGTTGTTCTCCCGACATCCTCAATCAATTATTTTTTGCTTATTCTTCTAACAGTCTAAACTACTATTGCATTACAGCTTACTGCATCAATAAGATTGTCGTGGTTGCGTAACCTGATTTAGGCCATTTTTTAATTTAAACGTAAATACTAAAACTAGAATTGAAAAATTAAAAAATTAAACATTTTATTATTATTTTTAAAATTCGAACTATAATTAAAACTTTGACAAAAATTTAAGTTTTTTTTAATGTAATTAACCATTTTTAAAATTATTGAAACGACGTGACAAACTCAATTGTTTTACCAGAACTCCTTGTTTTATACCATTTTCGATATATAAATCAGCAGTATGATTCGGTCTTCGAAACGGTGCTTAGCTGATGGGTCAGTCCTTAATACAGACCATCTAAATAGGCAGGCACGTGGGATGACCTCTCAAAGCAGCAACAACATGACTATTCGAATCAGGAATTGCTATTTGCATTTCATATTTTATTTATTATCAACAATGAATGCTCACCATAACTAGGAATGGCAAAAAGTGTGAGCAATCTAGTTTGACCCTAATTAAATTTAATAAGGTAAGTTTATGAAGAATTTAAAATTTAGATCAAAATGACATTATTTTGAAGCGAAGAGTAGAGTTATTTGAACCATTCATGTCGGACCTTGATCAATCGGTAAGGTTTACTAATGATTTTGATGATTCTAGTCAAGATAATATTAAAGATTCAAAATCAATTCAAAATAGAAACAAACAATTGTTAGTTGAAGAAAATATTTATTTAAAGAAGAGTCACTAAATTTTGCAAACGGCGGACGGATGCCAGAGTCTTTAAATACTTCAGAAGCATTAATATTCCCAAGTCCTATCAGTCATATCATGGTCAAAATCTTTGTGTTTTAGAAAGTGACAATTCTTTTTGTGAGAGACCATTGAAGCTCATATGGGGAATATTATCTCTTCATTTGTTAAGAGTTTGTAGAAGTTAGCAAAATATTACTAGTGTTGAAGGTTTGAAAATTTTCAAAAATTTGTACTCGTGAGCTTGTAGAAACTCGATAAATAATACTAGTGTGAAAGTTAAAGAATCTTAAAAAATACGTACTTGTGAGCTTGAAAAAATTCGTCAAATTACTACTTAAATTTTTATAGTAAAAAATTCAAGTTGGATACTTGGGTATTGGACGTAGGCTTGGATTATAAGCTGAATCAATATAAATCAACTATATCCTTCTCTCTTTTCTCTTAACTTTTATATTTTCGCATTATATTATGTGTCTGTTCATTTCAGTAAGAAACTCATTTATTGTTATAATAGACTCTTTCTATTTTCAACTTGTTAAAGGTTTCTTTTATTTTCACAGTTTCCTTCTGCTTTAAATTATCTTAACTAGATTTATTTTTTAGTAGACTCTTGTTCTTTAACAAGTTTCTATTACTTAATAAGCTCCTATTGCTTAAACTGGGTCTTATTGCATAACATGATCCTTTTGCTTTGCAAGTTCCTATTGTTGTTTTAAACTTCGACAAGCTCTTATTGTTTTATTCGAATTAAAAGTATCTCTTACGTGTGTTTTCTTTATTATAATTGAGATTAAAATGATACCCAAGAAGTTTTCCAAAAATGATATTCTCTTAGGTGGCTCAAACGAACCTAGATTCGGGCTCAGGACTCTAACATTGGATCAAACATGAATTTCTTTTGAATTGAATCGCTTCTTGATACGAATAAATCCCCTTTATTTCGTTTATCTCACAGAAAATAGATTTTCGAGATTTGGCTATATTTATTTTTTGAAATGGCTTTTTAATTAGGATTATAAGAGTTTTACAAATTTTAAAAACTTTTAAAAATTGACACTAAAATAAAAAATTTAAAAATTAGATAATATTAAATATGTTATCCCTAAAATTTTTATTTTTTAGGATAATCCGTTTAATAATAAATTCCTAAATATGTAAGTCCTTTCTTTTACTTATGGAAAACCCTAGAAGCTAATCCAAGACTTTTATACAGCTTTTTAATCCTTAATGCCGATCTAGTTCTTTTTATTACTTTGGATAAAACATTTAAAATTGCATGTTTATTGCATCAAAAAAAGAAAAGAAAATTGCATGTTTAGTTTTATATTCTTAAATATTTCTTTACCTCTTTTTATTAGTTTTACACTTTTATTAGACTCCAAAATCACCTTAAAACACTTATTTAATTTTAAATTCTTAAATACTTTTTTAAAAGTTATTTTTTCTTATTTGTAAAGTCAAAGTCAATGTATTCAGTGCTGGGAAATTGGTCGGAATCCGATCTCGACCACAGCGAAATAATCACAAAACTTTTTTGTATCTTGATTTTCCAAAAACTAAATTTACTTTAATTCTATAAAATGAATAACATAAATCATAAATAAAGTGGAATCTTAATTCCTAACTTATTTCGAAACTTGATATTTTTCTTGTAGTATCTCAAAGTATTTTCAAAACGGATTCATTTTAATCACGTATTCGGTATCCATAGAATGGATTGAAAGAACTTTGTAACTTTTACAGAGATGATTAAGCAAAAGTACTATCTTCATTAGAGTTTAAGCCTATTTATAATAGATTTTGAATATTTTAGTTGTAGCACCCCCTTACCATAGGGTATCCACCAGAACGCCCGTAGGTCATTCCGATACATATCCTACGACAAGAGACCACTACCGACAACAACTACTACACTCCTCATGGCATCACAATCATAAGACAGTAATAAGAAACTGGCTATTTTTTAAAACCAAACTAGATTCCATTTCATTCATTCAAAACTTAATAATTCACAACTGTCAGTACTTTTTAAGTTACACATGTTTCACATACTGTACTATACAATAACCAGATCTAACTATCAGTCTCCAAAAGAAAGCCCGGTGACCGACCTTTGAGCCATTGTTTTCTCGCCAATCCATCAGATACTACTCTACAAATTCCGAGGAGCTATCTCATCATGCTAGGCACGAAAAATAAGTTGCAATTTTGGGTGAGTTTATGAACTCAATGAGAAACCATCATCGATGGTTCTCCCAATTCATGCATCATATAAGCATGAAACAAGATATACGCAGAATTATACAAAACACAACATGAATACGATCCACGAATAATTACAGTCACGAATAATTACAGTCACAAGACAAAAATATACACCCGATTAAAAATATTGTCGATATAGAATCCAAGATGCAATGCACATGTGACTCTTTTTTTCCAGTTCATTTCAAGATTGTGACCGAAAGCATAATGCTTATCAAGATAGACGCGTCGGGAGAATTATCTCCCATCGAGCTCGAGGCTCGGTTCAAGATATCGAGCTCTAGGCTCGGTTGCTCTGATGGCGCCTCGGTTCACAATTTTCCTTTTAACAGTGTGATGTATTTGTGCATGAATGCACATGTTTCACAACAGTAAACATGGTATTTCACAGTCCAATATTCAATTCAATTAAACAGTTACCTCATTCCCGTAGGGCAATCAATCACAGTTATAATTCATGTAATCCCCGTAGGGCAGTCAGGTCACAACAATAATTCATGTATTCCCCGTAGGGCAATCAATTCACAGTTAACACATAGATTGGAATAACCAACTAGGTTACTCACCTAATAACTTCCACGCTAACGCCGGGAAGTCTCTGCCAAATCTGTGGAACGATGGTCCACTGGAGCCTCTATAACAAATTAAATGAATAACTATTACCATTGGTGTAAATGATTAAACAATGCACATGAAATCAGTGAAATGTATATAATGCATGTTCATGGCAATCCGGCCCTAATCCAATATTTCCCATAATAAAATTCTATGAAAAATTAGAAATCCATAGCGCCGACGGCGCAATTCGGACCTCTATAGGTCCCCAATTAAATAAAAACAGTGTTTACAAGTTCCGTCAATAGGGCTACGTCAAATTCCGTCTAAAATTCCCGTTTTCTCAGAAAATGAAATTAAATATTCAACGAATCCGATGCCTCTGGAATCAGGTCAATCGGACGTCGGACGGAAAGAAATTGACAAAGAACAATTGTACCTTTTAATAACAAATAATAATCAAAATAAAATAAATAAAAAAATACATATATATATCTGAACGCCTACCTCATGGGGCGAACGTCGCCTCATGAGGCTAAATCACTCACTGTCGCGAGGCGTAGGCGTCCTCGCGACCTGCCTCTTCCGATCTCGCCCTGAGGCTAAACATCGCCTCATGAGGTGGCTCCTTCGCTTGCCTATTTTTTCCAGATTTAAAACTTAATTTCCATCCACTCTAACTTTTAGCACACAATTCAGAAAAATACCCACTATACCTCATTGGAAAGCTTATAAAGCTCTACAACTCTCAAGAAGACCAAAAATCAAATCCAACCCTAAGGGTATCAAATAACCCATCAAACCTTCTGCCTACTAAATTTTCATCAACACAGGGCAGTACATTTTCAATGTCATAACTCACTGATTCTTCAGTAATGAATTACCACAAAATATGGTCAACAAGTTCACAATGTCCTCAACAACTTTCATGAACAACCCAAAATCAAATTCTATTGCAAACCAAGTCAATTAATTCATCTAATGTTACTGTCCCTGAAAACCTTCAATTTGGGCAGTAACCTTACAACAAGCATAACTTCCAGTATACAAGTCAATAAAATCAGAACTTTATATCCCTGTAAAGATAACATCTTAAACTTAATTTTCATGAAGCACTCATCATCCAATTCGATCTCTAACCATTTGAAAACTGTTATGGAAGTTTCTGTTGTCATCAGCCATTCATAACCTAATGTAGGATCAGTTTTGAAAATCATATCTCCCAATTCTGACTTCTAAAATTACATACCAAATATCAATTTCAAGATAATCTCTTCCTCTACAACTTTTCAGAAGCTCACTCACACCACTTCAGTCCACATAAAATGTTAAAATTGCCTCAAATCAGTAAACTCACAAAATCACACTTAAACTAGGTTTCATCCAAAATGCTCACAACCAGCCATTAATAATCAATTCATATCTCCCAACACACAATTCCAAAATAGCAAGATCAGTAGCAATGGAAATATAATCAAATATACTACAACTTCCATGAAGACCATTCTCCTAATTCCATCTCAATTAATTTACAAAATCAACAAAACTCAGATGTCATGGTTGCGGTTACTGTTCACAGGCAATGGAACAGTAACTTTCCATGCAAAATTTCACCCTTTATCATTGAAATTCAACAACACCTATTTCACACTAAATTAAAGCAAACATCCCAAAGTTTCAGTGGCCACTAACCTTACCTCATTTGCATTTCTACACAATAAGTTATGAATAAAACAGTAACATCTATTACAAATCTCATTTTCCAGATTCAATGTTAACCTTAGTTCAAACACTTCCAATATCTTTTCACATCACTAAACATCAAAATAAATACAAATTAAATATTAATACCATCATACATATATTAGGGCTAACACTGAAAAATTGGCAGCACTAAATTCCTCAATTCAAATACTCAATTAATTATCCCTATTCAATCCAAAATCAAACTATAACATTAACTTCAATGCATCTTCACCTAGCCTCATCCCTTTTCATCAAACCATAATAACCATCACTTTAATGCCTACCTAAACCTAATCCATGCTTTAAACCCATTTATTAACTACCCCACACTATCATGGCATTTAATCCATATGAAAGACATCATTAAACTCAAATACTTAAAAGAACCTTACCTATCAAGCTTCCAATCCTCACTTCTTCTCTTCAATTCTTTCCTATGCTTTCTAACTACTTCTACCAAGACCAAGCATGCATCACCTCATCATCTAACTTTGATGTAATAAGAGATAAGAGATGGTAGCTTAAAGTTACAAGAAAGATGAGAAAAGGAGCAAAAGTTTTGATGGTTTACAAAGAAGAGTGTGTGTTTGGATGAAGCATAAACAAAAGCACAAAATTCATCTTTCCTTTCTTTTAAACAAGCAAAACCGAGAGAGAGTGGAGAGGAAGCATTAAATGATGGTTTTGGTGGCTAAATTTGATTGGTCCACATATTTAAAGAAAAGTCAAAGTATATTAGTTTAATCCGGTCAAAATGTTACTCCATTTAACTCTAATGACCCTATTTTCAGTCCCAAAATAATATACCCAATATTCTTGTGCCCTTTGGGTAGTAATTTTTGCTACTGAGAATTGACCGATTCGCCACTTGGCGATTTTACGGTCGGGAATTTTCTCCGGAAAATCCAGAAAAATTCCTAAAATCCCTAAAATGTAAAACGATTTATGGCACATCAAATAATTTTCCAAACTCAATTTCCCATTAATTTCACACAAGAGTTCCATTTCAATCCTAAGGAAAATGACATGAATGCATGTATACTATGTGCATGTGCAACCCGTCAAGAATTATAGAGACTATATCTTTGTGCGCATGCCGAGATATCCCGAACTCATCCTAATTACTAAAATACCCTTCCTATAGGAGAGGGATGTTACAATTCTCCCTCCAACAAAAATTTCGTCCTCGAAATTCTTACCGACCGATCAAAAGGTGAGGATCTGTCTCCTCATATGCTCCTCGGTCTCCCGGTAGCCTCCTCGGTCGAATGGTTCCTCCAGAGAACCTTCACCGATGGAATACTCTTATTCCTCGGTTGTTTCACCGAGACCCGATAATCAATCGGCTCCTCCACATAACTCGACATGGAGACCTCAATCTCTGAGCGGTATCACATGTGTCGGATCCGACCGATATCTGCGAGCATACTCACATGAAAGACGTCATGTAATCGAGACATCTCACTCGGTAAAGCTAGCACAGAGGCCAAAGGTCCGATCCTCCGGTGATCTCAGATGGACCAATGTACCTAGGGCTTAACTTCCCTTTCTCCCAAATCTCAAGACACCACGCCACGGTGACACCCGTAGAACACTTTGTCGCCCACATTATACTCAATGTCCTCCTATGCCGATCAACATAGCTCTTACATTCATCCCGAGCCGCCTTAATGCGACTCAATCGGTTTCACTTTATCAACAAGATCTGAATCAACTCAGCCCTCAATCATCCTTACTCCCTCTTCGTCCCAATACAAAGGCGATCTACACGGCCGCCCATACAAGGCTCTCATATGGAGCCATCCCGATGCTACTATGATAGTGATTGTTATATGCAAACTCTATCAAGGCCAAGATCGATCCCATGCTCCTCGAACTCCAATACACATGCCCAAGCATATCCTCAACAGTCTTAATCGTCCTCTCACTCGCCCATCATTCGAGGATGAAACGCATCAAGTTCAACCTAGTACCCATAGCGATCGCAAACTCGCCGAACCTCAAGTAAATCTGGGATCCCCGCCGACACTATCGCAATCGGAACCCCGCAGCCTCACTATCTCCGCCACATACTTCGGGCCAATCGATCCATAGTATTATTCTCCTCATCGCCAAGAAATGAGCCGATTTAGTTAACCGTCCACTATGACCCAGAGATAGCATCATCGCTTTCGGCGCCCTAGCAACCCCATAATGAAATCCATGGTGATCCGCTCCCATTTCCACTCCGGAATAGGCAACGAATGAAGCTTCCCTCATCGGAGCTTGGTGCTCACTTTAACTGGCGGCACGTCAAACACTGGACACATACTCACCACCGCTTCTTCATACCAGGCCACCAGAAATGTTGCTTAAGGGTGTTATACATCTTGGTAGTACCAGGATGCATAGCATATGTGGCCATATGAGCCTCCTCCAGTATCTCTCGCCTCAGATCATCCACATCAGGCACACAAAGCCTCTGCCCTATCCATAGAGTCTCATCTCTCACATCAAACTCAGATCTCGAACCAGCTTTCACTTTCTCAATCAGCCTCACCATAACAGGATCCTTATCCTGAACTCTCCTGATCCTGTCCAGTAGCATCGGTCTCAGTCTCAATGTAGCCAATAAGACTCCATCCTGCTCCAGATTCAACTGCACATTCAAAACCCTCAACTGAATCAAATTAGGCAATCTCATTGCCTGAATCTGAGCTGTACTCGTATGTGACTTTCTACTCAGAGCATCTGCCACCACATTAGCTTTTCCAGGGTGATACTCAATAGTACAGTCGTAATCCTTCAACAACTCAAGCCACCTCCTCTGTCTCAAATTCAACTCTCTCTGGCTCAGTAGGTATCTCAAACTCTTATGGTCAGTAAAGATTTGAAAGGTCTCACCATACAGGTAATGCCTCCAAATCTTCAATGCAAATACGACTGCAGCTAACTCCAAATCATGAACAGGATAGTTTACCTCATGAATCCTCAACTGTCTCGAGGCATAGGCAATGACTCTACCATGCTGCATCAGCACACATCCCAATCCCTGATGTGATGCATCGCTGTACACCTCAAATCCTCCAGTCCCAGATGGAATAGCCAACACCGGTGCGAAGAGTCAACCGATGTTTCACTCCTCAAAGCTCTCGACACTCCTTGGTCCATCCGAATGGCACATTCTTCCTCGAAGTTTTGTCGAGAGGTGAGATCAATGAAAACCCTCGACAAACCTCCGTAATAACCAGCCAATCCAAGGAAACTCCGAATCTCCGGCACATTCCTAGGAGCTTTCCACTTCAGCACTGCCTCTACCTTACTCGGATCCACCTGAATACCCTCTCCAGTCACTATATGCCCCAAAAAGATCACCTGATCCAGCCAAAATTCACATTTGCTGAATTTGGCGAACAACTGTCTCTCCCTCATCGTCTGTAACACAATCCTCAAATGCTCACTATGCTCCTGTCTATCCCTCGAATACACTAGGATGTCATCAATGAAAACTATAACAAACTGATCCAGGTAGGGCTGAAATACCTTATTCATCAAGGCCATAAAAGCTGCCGGGGCATTTGTCAACCCAAACGGCATCACTAGAAACTCGAAATGCCCATACCTGCTCCTAAATGCACTCTTAGGCACATCGGCCTCTGCAATCTTCAACTGATAGTAACCAGATCGCAGATCTAACTTGGTGAACACCGAGCTCCTCAAGAATCGATCAAATAAGTCATCGATCCTAGGGCGGTGGGTACTTGTTCTTCATTGTCACCCGATTCACCGCCTATAATCGATGCATGACCTCAAAGTCCCATCCTTTTCTTCACAAACAAAACTGGAGCTCCCACGGTGAAACACTAGGTCTAATGAACCCTTCTCCAAAGAACTCCCCGAATCGAACCTTCAACTCCCTCGGTTCCACAGTGCCATCCTATATGGAGGTATAGATATAGGAGCGGTACTGAACGAGGTCAATGGTAAACTCGTCTCCGATCCGGTGGAAACCCAGAACTCATCGGAAACACATCCGAAATTCCCTAACCACGGAATATCCTCAAGCCTCGCTTCAACTCGGTGTCAATCACATGAGCCGAGATAGGCCTCACAATCTCCCCGCATCAACCTCGTGGCACTAAGGAAAGAGATCATCCGGCCGGCACCGCTGGCTAACTCCTCGAACACCGCTTCAGTCGACCGGGAGACTCCAACACAACCTCCTTGGTATAGCAGTCCATGATAGCCCTATGAGCGAGAAGCCAATCCATCCCCGAATGACATCGATCTCTCTCGAGGCAACACTATAAGGTCCGCCTCAATCCGCTGATCAATCAATCGAGCATCCCTGCAGACCTCTCCCAATGCAAGAGTAGTACCTAGAGGTGTACTCACCTCTAGCCCATACCGTAACATCTCCTATCCCCATGCAATCTACATGCCATATGAGGTGCAATAAAAGAATGCGTGGATCCAGGATCCAGCAATGCAAATGCCTCAATATCAGAAAGGAGAAGCATACCAGCTACAACATCAGGGGAATCCTGAGCCTCCTGCCGCGTCATGGCATACACTCGGCTCGGGATCGTGGTGGTGCCCGACCCTCGGTCCTCACAAAGGACCCTCGGCTACCACGGCCTCTACCTCGGCCCCTCTGTCCGGATCCACCCACTCTACTCTGCTGTACAGTAGTGGAACTCCCAGCTCGTCCACTCCCAGTAGCCTGAACTCTCAATGTATCAGGGCAATCCCTGACCTGATGCTCCGTCGAGCCGCACCTCAAACAAGCCCCAGTAAGCCACCAACACTCCCCACTGTGTCTTCTATCACAATGCGGGCACACTGGAGAAATCTGCCCAGAGCCTCTGCCACTACCACTACCAGTCGATCCAAATCTCCCCCTCTGCCCAAATCCAGACTGTCTCGAACCTCCCGGAGACTGAAAGTCCCGCTCAAGGCCACTAAAGCTCTCGCCAGAGCGCCTCGACTATCACTGGGCCGCTTACCCCGGGACCCAATCTCAGCCTGTCTCTGTCTCATCAGCTGCTCCACTCTAACGGCAGCAGCCCTCAACTCAATGAATGTACCCATGTCCGACCAAGCCAACCTGGTACGGATCTCAGTGTTGAGGCCATTCTCGAACCTCCGGCACTTATCAGCCTCAGTCGGGACCATCACAGTAGCATAATCTATCAGCTCATTAAATTTTACCTCATAATCAGCCACCGACATCCTACCCTGCTTTAGTTCCAGAAACTCCTGCATCTTCATATCAAGATAGACCTTGGGCATATAATTATCCTTGAAGGCCCTCAGAAACTCAGCCCATGTCAACAAGCAAGGCCTGGTGGTACTGCCTGGCACAGTCTTCCACCACTTATATCTTTGGGCCCCGCAATGATGATATCGCATAATCGAACCTCTCATCGAGTTCGCGATCCATCTGTCGAAGACTCTCTCGTCTCTCCAACCATCCCTCGGCCTCGGCGGGTCTCATCTCGCCATAAAATCTATACCACAGAAGAAGTCATACCTCCTTTCTACCACGGAACTCGAGGAGGCAACTCCTCAAGACGGGCATAGAAGACTCCTACTTGCTCCCACGGATCCTCGTCACCGACCGCTCAACCGATCACCTAATCAAGACCTAAAACAAAACAAAAATTCGATCGGCCAACAGCCCATCGATTCATACCTATATTGTTACTATTCCCAAAGATGCCAAACCATGCTCGATACCACCAAATGTAGCACCCCTTACCATAGGGTATCCACGTAACGCCCGTAGTCATTCCGATACATATCCTACGACAAGAGACCACTACCGACAACAACTACTACACTCCTCATGGCATCACAATCATAAGACAAGTAATAAGAAACGGCTATTTTTAAAACCAAACTAGATTCCATTTCATTCATTCAAAACTTAATAATTCACAACTATCAAGATTTTTAAGTTACACATGTTTCACATCTTGACTATACAATAACCAGATCTAACTATCGGTCTCCAAAAGAAAGCCCGGTGACCGACCTTTGAGCCATTGTTTTTCTCGCCAATCCATCAGATACGGCTCTACAATTCCGAGGAGCTATCTGTCTCATGCTAGGCCCGAAAAATAAGTTGCAATTTTGGGTGAGTTTCGAACTCAATGAGAAACCATCATCGATGGTTCTCCCAATTCATGCATCATATAAGCATGAAACAAAGATACACGCAGATAATTATACAAAACACAACATGAATACATCACGAATAATTACAAATACGAATAATTACAGTCCACGAGACAAGAATATACACCCATTAAAAATATTGTCGATATAGAATCCAAGATGCAATGCACATGTGACTCTTTTTTCCGATTCATTTCAAGATTGTGACCGAAGCGCATAACGATTATCAAGATAGACGCGTCTGGGAGAATTATCTCCCATCGAGCTCGAGGCTCGGTTCAAGATATCGAGCTCTAGGCTCGGTTGAAAGATGGCGCCTCGGTTCACAATTTTCCTTTAACGATGTGATGTATTTGTGCATGAATGCACATGTTTCACAACGATAAACATGGTATTTCACGGTCAATATTCAATTCAATTAAGCAGTTACCTCATTCCGTAGGGCAATCAATCACGCTTATAATTCATGTAATCCCCGTAGGGCAGTCAGGTCACAACAATAATTCATGTATTCCCCGTAGGGCAATCAATTCACAGTTAACACATAGATTGGAATAACCAACTAGGTTACTCACCTAATAACTTCCACGCTAACGCCGGGAAGTCTCTGCCAAATCTGTGGAACGATGGTCCACTGGAGCCTCTATAACAAATTAAATGAATAACTATTACCATTGGTGTAAATGATTAAACAATGCACATGAAATCAGTGAAATGTATATAATGCATGTTCATGGCAATCCCGGCCCTAATCCAATATTTTCCCATAATAAAATTCTATGAAAAATTAGAAATCCATAGGCGCTGACGGTGCGCAATTCGGACCTCTATAGGTCCCCAATTAAATAAAACAGTGTTTACAAGTTCCGTCAATAGGGGCTACGTCAAATTCCGCCTAAAATTCCCGCTTTCAGAAAATGAAATTAAATATTCAACGAATCCGATGCCTCTGGAATCAGGTCAATCGGACGTCGGACGGGAAAGAAATTGACAAAAGAACAATTGTACCTTTTAATAACAAATAATAATCAAAAATAAAATAAATAAAATAAAAAAAATACATATATATATATCGAACGCCTCATGCATGGGCGAACGTCGCTCATGAGGCGTAAATCGCCTCACTGTAAATCGCGAGGCGAGGCGTCGCCTCATGACCTGCCTCTTCCGATCTCGCCTCATGAGGTAAACATCGCCTCATGAGGTGGCTCCTTCGCTTGCTTATTTTTTCCAGATTTAAAACTTAATTTCCATCCACTCTAACTTTTAGCACACAATTCAGAAAAATACCCACTATACCTCATTGGAAAGCTTATGCAAAGCTCTACAACTCTCAAGAAGACCAAAAAAATCAAATCCAACCCTAAGGGTATCAAATAACCCATCAAACCTTCTGCCTACTAAATTTTCATCAACACAGGGCAGTACATTTTCAATGTCATAACTCACTGATTCTTCAGTAATGAATTACCACAAAAATATGGTCAACAAGTTCACAATGTCCTCAACAACTTTCATGAACAACCCAAAATCAAATTCTATTGCAAACCAAGTCAATTAATTCATCTAATGTTACTGTCCCTGAAAACCTTCAATTTGGGCAGTAACCTTACAACAAGCATAACTTCCAGTATACAAGTCAATAAAATCAGAACTTTATATCCCTGTAAAGATAACATCTTAAACTTAATTTTCATGAAGCACTCATCATCCAATTCGATCTCTAACCATTTGAAAACTGTTATGGAAGTTTCTGTTGTCATCAGCCATTCATAACCTAATGTAGGATCAGTTTTGAAAATCATATCTCCCAATTCTGACTTCTAAAATTACATACCAAATATCAATTTCAAGATAATCTCTTCCTCTACAACTTTTCAGAAGCTCACTCACACCACTTCAGTCCACATAAAATGTTAAAATTGCCTCAAATCAGTAAACTCACAAAATCACACTTAAACTAGGTTTCATCCAAAATGCTCACAACCAGCCATTAATAATCAATTCATATCTCCCAACACACAATTCCAAAAATAGCAAGATCAGTAGCAATGGAAATATAATCAAATATACTACAACTTCCATGAAGACCATTCTCCTAATTCCATCTCAATTAATTTACAAAATCAACAAAACTCAGATGTCATGGTTGCGGTTACTGTTCACAGGCAATAGAACAGTAACTTTCCATGCAAAATTTCACCCTTTTATCATTGAAATTCAACAACACCTATTTCACACTAAATTAAAGCAAACATCCCAAAGTTTCAGTGGCCACTAACCTTACCTCATTTGCATTTCTACACAATAAGTTATGAATAAAACAGTAACATCTATTACAAATCTCATTTTCCAGATTCAATGTTAACCTTAGTTCAAACACTTCCAATATCTTTTCACATCACTAAACATCAAAATAAATACAAATTAAATATTAATACCATCATACATATATTAGGGCTAACACTGAAAAATTGGCAGCACTAAATTCCTCAATTCAAATACTCAATTAATTATCCCTATTCAATCCAAAAATCAAACTATAACATTAACTTCAATGCATCTTCACCTAGCCTCATCCCTTTTTCATCAAACCATAATAACCATCACTTTAATGCCTACCTAAACCTAATCCATGCTTTAAACCCATTTATTAACTACCCCACACTATCATGGCATTTAATCCATATGAAAGACATCATTAAACTCAAATACTTAAAAGAACCTTACCTATCAAGCTTCCAATCCTCACTTCTTCTCTTCAATTCTTTCCTATGCTTTCTAACTACTTCTACCAAGACCAAGCATGCATCACCTCATCATCTAACTTTGATGTAATAAGAGATAAGAGATGGTAGCTTAAAGTTACAAGAAAGATGAGAAAAGGAGCAAAAGTTTTGATGGTTTACAAAGAAGAGTGTGTGTTTCGGATGAAGCATAAACAAAAGCACAAAATTCATCTTTCCTTTCTTTTAAACAAGCAAAACCGAGAGAGAGTGGAGAGGAAGCATTAAATGATGGTTTTGGTGGCTAAATTTGATTGGTCCACATATTTAAAGAAAAGTCAAAGTATATTAGTTTAATCCAGTCCAAAATGTTACTCCATTTAACTCTAATGACCCTATTTTCAGTCCCAAAATAATATACCCAATATTCTTGTGCCCTTTGGGTAGTAATTTTGCTACTGAGAATTGACCGATTTGCCACTTGGCGATTTTTTACGGTCAATCGGGAATTTTCTCCGGAAAATCCAGAAAAATTCCTAAAATCCCTAAAATGTAAAACGATTTATGGCACGATCCAAATAATTTTCCAAACTCAATTTCCCATTAATTTCACACAAGAGTTCCATTTCAATCCTAAGTTTAGGAAAATGACATGAATGCATGTATACTATGTGCATGTGCAACCCGTCAAGAATTATAGAGACTATATCTTTCAGATGCATGCCGAGATATCTCGAACCCATCCTAATTACCAAAATACCCTTCCTATAGGAGAGGGATGTTACATTAGTAATTTAATTGAAGTTAAATTTTAATTTCAATTAACCTTTAATTATAAATACAAATAATTCTAATTAAATACCAATTATGCCTAAATTAGATTCAATATCTTGTATTGATCATTATTTATTAAATATCTCATATTTAATAAAAATTTCACAAACTTTACAATCATGTCTAACTTGATTAAATAACTTTGCTCTCTTCAAATCATTTATTTATGTGAGACCCATTAGGTTCTCAAATATGATGGCAATGATTATAAATTATAATCCAAATTTATAATTTGAATTAGATAAATTAATTAAACAATCTTGATCTATGATCAAGATTGACATTTAGCAATGCATTATGACCAATTAAATATTTAGGAATGTCAAAGTGATTTTAACTAATATTTTCATGCATGATTTTGATATAATTCAATTCTTTCATTATTAAATGTTTCGATCGGACATAGAGTATGAACTTAATGTCTACTCTATTTGAGTCCAATCGTATTAGTTCTCTGCTATTAGCTACCAATTCAATTAATAACATGTAAACTATTTACAAAATGGTTAAGAATTTCCCAAATTATTACTAATCAAGAATAGCAAAACATTCTTCTTAATTACTTTAAGGTGATGAATCATATCTTGATCACACAACTATCTCCATATAATTCATGTTACATCCATTGACTACCGATTAACCGACTCATGATTAAATAAGTCATAAGTAGTATCAAAACATAGCAATTCTTATACAAGATAACTTTGGTGACCTTAAGTCAAATGATCACTTGTATAAGCATTACAATGAGAATTCCATAGATGTACAAGTAATGTTTTAAATAGATTTCTCATGTCGGGTTTGTTCAGTGAACTTGTTCTCTAACAAACACCCACATGTTTGCTTAAGTATCTTTATAATTTAGCCTATAGAATCGACTACTTCCTTCATAAGGACAAACAAAACGTGTGCTTTTTTTTACTTTTTATTAATGTCCAGTATTAATAGAATAATTACTATGAACATTTAGGATAATACATAAATGTCATATGAATTTTATTATTATAATCTCATTATAATTTCATTTGCAATGCATAATTATCCAATAGACCTTATTATATACATATAAATACGTACAAGATAAAAGAATGTCTTTAAATAATTGTCACTAAATTATAACCAATTCGATTGGTTGTGCATAAACCAACACTCAGTGCGTAAGAGAGCCTATTTTCGTGACTTAAAATCTATGATCTTGTGATATACATATAAATACGTATAAGATAAAAGAATGTCTTTAAATAATTATCATTAAATTATAACCAATTCGATTGGTTGTGCATAAACCAACACCCAATGTGCAAGATAGGCTGTTTTCATGACTTAAATCTACGACCTTGTGGTCACAAAGAAACAACGTTACCGATTGCTCTAAAATTCAATCTCTTATTTTTCTTATTTGTACAAAACTCTAAAAACCGCTTTAGTTGTCTAGTTTTGGCTTGTGAAGAAGCATTAGAACACTTCTATATAATTCTTGTTTTTTAGTGAAAGTGAAACAAGGACAGCTACGGATTATTATAATAGAACTCTGAATGTACGAACGTTGAAAGAAAACAAAACAAGACAAAACTAAAACTATCACCAACCGTAAGTTATTAGTTGAATCTGAGAAACACCGTTCTATTCTCTCTTTTTTTTTTTTTCCCACTATTATGCATGTGAACTTTGTCTCCATTTTCAATCCTGCATTTGTCCTTTCTTCTCCAAAGAATAACATAAGATCCTAATCTTAACCGATATCTTTATAGAAAGGAGCCTCACCTACTGTTTTTTACAAAACGTATGATTAGGTGAATCACTGTATTAATAATATTTAATTAGTTTATGTATACTAATTATATCATATATGTTTTTATATTTTATTGAACAATTTTGTCATTTCTTGTAAAGTTGGACGACTATTAATTATATTTTTTAATTTTTAAATAAATTATCGGTTAAATTACGTAATTTGATCCAGATAAAAATAATAAAGGAGCCCAATAAATAATCTAAATTAATGGGTCGAAGTCGGTAAAAATGGATCCTAATTAGTATAGACTGGACCCATATCAATCTCGTGATGGAAAACCCGATATAAAAACTATATAAAGATTAATGTCTTCTACAATTGCTCAGAATCAGATTAATTGTAAGTATAAGGAATCTCTGACCCATCAAGAGAGGTTGTGTATTGAGAAAATTATAAAAAAAGTCCTAAACCTCGTGTCGGGATACATTTTCCGTAAAGATATTGAGAGATTTGTGATCGTTTGGAACTCGAAATCGGCATCGAAATTAGAGACAGAGCTGAAATCAGGTATTCCACATTACTTTTGTTTTTAATACTTTTATGTTGATTCTGGGTAAGTAATAAAATCTGTGTTACGTAATACATCACTTTCTTAACTAATTTTTTTAAAAAGGAATTATTTATTAAAAAATAAATTAATTAATCCACGTGGAATAAATTCGTTTATCCCACTTTTTATTTTCTGGGCCACTTTCGTTACAAGAGTGTTAAGCAACAATATCGAGGCAACTGGGGACCAGGGTTATATGTAATCTGTACGTTTTCAGGTGATTTAGCTTCTGGTCCTGTGTGAGAAATTAATATGAATTCCACTTCTGTTCATTGTATTTATATATAATCTGATCGGTTGATTCAGCTAAACAAGCTTCTCAGGATCTGTTTTTAGTTTTCCTTTGTCCTCGAGCCGTATATAGGGAAATAGGCTATATTTATGGTTAGTAGCCATGTTACTGGTTCATGAATCGCATGAAACTACGGCTAGGAATAGCAGCTAGAGTCTTTGGAGGTAAAAGTAATAGACAGGATTTATGAGTTTGTGGACTTTTGGTAACTTAGTGTAGAGGCATCCGAGGTTTTGTAAAATCAACTCTAGTCTAGGAGACCTTACATTCATCGATTTTAGTAAAAAATTTAAATAATTGCTAACCATAAAATGTCTATTAATAGCTCTTTTAACTCTTTTACAAAGAGGAAAAAACAAATAAAAAAATTAACATTTTATTTGTGCAGTATTTTACAATACAAAGTTTCTTGCGTGTTTCGGTGGATGAGCTCCATAACGATCTTTAGAAGCTCTTGAAATATATATAGACCTAGATTGGATAAAATTACGAGAGAGGTCAGACTATTGACACACTGATTCTTTCTCGATATACATGCTAAAATTATACCTCCCAATTCAGTGGATTAAACCATGAGTATCTTTAAATATGTTTTAGAAGCTGATGGTTTGAATCTTCTTATTGAATCTATAACATTGTTCTTATTTGAATTTACCATTTGATGAATGTTAAAATATGGATCAAGAAATGGCTAATTAAGTTCAAGGATAAATAATATAGAATTAACTTGTAGTTTAACAAAATATATACAAAATTTTAAATGTTTTAAGATAAGACTTTGGTTAAAAATAATGAGGAAACTCATCCATGTAATGATCTAATTCAACTCTTATTATAATAATTTTAACTTCTATTAAATTGAATTATTTCGAATGGAGTTTAAGATTTAAATTGAATTATTATATTGTACTTGCATGATTTTCATGTTATATACTTATATGTGTTCAATCTTTTTAATTGAAGCTTAATAGAATATGCTATTTTGAAAAATTAAAACTAAAAATAATATTTTCAATTTTAAAACGTCAGAAAATTTTCTGAAGTATTTTTAAATTAGTCTAAATAATAAATACAACAATAGAACACCTATGGGCACCTCACCTATGCCTAGTGCTCACTAACCACTCAACTGACCAGCTAAACCCTAGCAACTGACTCATATTTCACGTTCTTCAAGAACATGGTCCACGGGGTGAAAAAAGAAACAGTAGTTGGTTGATATAAAACTAAGAACTGACGGTTTATACTGCGACATATAAGCAAGTTCAAGATCTGCAATCTTTCCTAGTGTCATAGAGAGTAGCGTTCGTTGTTGATGTTCAAGCAAGTTGGGTCAAGATAGTGTTAAAATGTCCGGTCAGTACGGCTCTTATGGGGATGAGGTTCACATGCATTGTTATGTCCGTGATCATGCATTTGTGGTGTGGATTCTCATCACTAACTAAAGATTAAAGAATTCGGACATGTAACTGTAACGAGGTCGTTGGTCACAGTTGAAGTGAAACCAGCAAGTGGGACTCGTACAATCTGAGCCAATATCAACTGATCATACGAGATTTGGCAAATGGGTTTCTATCATTGGCTTGATGTTGATTGGTCAGTGTGTTCATCAGTTGATCTTGATGCAGTTTTAAAAGTATCGAGAGGTATCTAATACACACTCGAATGATAATGACTTGGATTCTACTTGAATTTCAACCCATGAGTTTAAGCTTAATATGAGGGTTATCAAGAATTGACCAATCTAGAAAAAGACGATGGGCATGCACTTTTAGACTTTGAGCTATCAGCATTATTAACTTTTATAATGTTGTATCAAACAATTCAAATGTGGAAGATTCTTCATATCTGACCAATTACTTTATTAATTTAACTCCATTGAGTTTCTAATGCAAATCGACAGATTATCTTCACTTTTTTTTTCTCGGGAAAATAGTTTTAGAGGAGAATACTTGAGAGCCACTAGTGTCAATGGCAACAGTAAGCTGCTCAGAAACTTTCACGCAGTATCTGTCTGGTCAAAAAAATAGGCACCTGCCATGACAGAACCTTAAATTATCAAGGGAAACGTGTAAGAGCCTGTCAATGCTTGTGATTTGCAAGAGATTAGAAGGACATAAAGAGAGAAAAAGCAGTTCTTCTTTCCACTGTTAAAGGAGTCCCACATCAGAGTGAGAAAGATTTTCTGATATGCGCACTATTCGAACTTTACAAATCTAAAGAAAACCCAGATAAGCTTAGTAAGTGCACAATCATGGGTTCTTCTTGGTTTTGTCAGTCATTGTGAAAAAAGGAAAACCCAGAAAGGAAATTATATCAAAAAAAAAGAGAGACAAGACAAGCTAGAGAAGCAGTGAAGCAGCTTCTTCTTCAGCTCTATTGCGTTCTTCTTCTTTTTTTAAAATTCTAATCAAATGTAGCTCTCTGCTCATCTTAACATGGACGTTAGAGACTGGAAAACCACCTCTTCACAAGGAATAGTGAGGCCCATATCATGATCGAACCCGAACTCTTCTTCTGCTCGTTGAAGCAAGCTCTGAAACTCAGGTCTAGAGAGGAAGGAGATAGGCACAATATATCTGCTTCTGTTCTCTCCAACGTACACAACAAAGTGACCTTTCGGGACGTCTAAGGGCAGGCCATCATGGTCATAACCTTGTTGTTTCTTACCTAAGCTGGAGCACCTCATCAGGATTTGCTTGATCACTGCTGCTTGAGGCAATTTGTTTGATTTCTTGATGCCCATTTTGTTGTGAATATCTTAGAGAGGCTTATAGTGAGTGTGGAGAGGTTGAAGGGGTTGTGGTGGGTATTTATGGTCAGAGCTGAGGCTGTGTGAGTATTTATGGTGTGAGCTTGTTAGAACCAGAGAAGGGTCAAGTGGGGCAAAGGACAGACTTAAGGGTGATGTTTTTGGGGTTTGTGTCAACTTAAGGACATGTTGGGTGGCCCAACCCATTGGCTTACACACTCTTGTTGCCCTTCCTAAGGACATATAGGTCCCTTGCTTTTCGCTCTCTCTTTCTCTATCAATTAGAAAAGTAAGAATTAGGTAGACTATTTCATAATTTTCAAATGATTTACTTTAATGGGATTTAAATCATAAATGAATTAAATGTTTTGTATTGGGCTTTAGAATTATTTTTAAAAATATATATCAAAGAGTTTTTTAGAATTAAATTTAAGATATATTAATCCTAAATTAATTAATAAAGAAGGTTTACCAAATTTTTTGTATAATTAATAATAAGATATATGATCCTTATCAAAGTTGTAAATATCCTAATGAAACGTATATTATTTTTGGCATTCATAAGGTATAGTATTGATATTTGTTAATTTTAAATATTGTTTTAGATAATTTTTAAAATTATAAAAATAATTTATCAATTTTCATATATTTGAAACTTAATTATTTGTCAGGATTAAAATTAAAACATTTAAAATTTTAATCAATAGTTTAATTTTCTAAAACTATATAAAATATTTTATTTTTAAACATAATAATAATTATTAATTACTAATATCTTTTATGTTTACATATTTTTAAACATAAAAATATTTACAATTTTATTCAATATTTATTAATATTTCAACTTTTGTACTAGTCACTTAAGAGTACATTTCAGTGCAAACATTTGGCATGATACACCTTCTTTTCGCACTCACTTTCTGTTCAATATAGTAAAATAAGTTTTTCGTCCAAGCCAACTCTTTAAAGGTTATTAATATTCTTTCTGCTACTCTTGTGATACTGATAGAGATTTCTATTTTGGTGATAGGTATCCAACAACTGTCGTAACGGGAATGGATGGTTCAGATCCAGCACATTTTTTGGGAAGAAAATCAGTGCATGAACAGCCTCACTTGTCTCGCTGATGTCTGCAACTCGGGCCTTTATATCCTGCAAGAGCCCCCTTTTGAAAATAGGAGATCCTCCGCCAAGATATGCAAAATGCAATGTACCCTAAAGTGTTAATTTAATTTTGTAGTTTTTCCTTTTGTAAACACAAAAAAAAAAAAAAGTAAGATAGGGTACGGATAGCATCATCATAGTTGAGGAAGCATCCATCCAATTTCCTGAGTTATTTCTTTCAAACATATACTCTTCCAAGTCTTTTCCTCGAAACCCCTTTGTTTATGCCAAAGACAAGCCACCGGAACATTCCTGCTATAGTAAGTAGTAACACTCGAGTCTCTCGTCAAACACTTTGAATTGCTTAAAGTTGCTAACTGTCAATCGAAGCTTCATCTGTCTCTTCTTCGTCAGTCTCTCTTCTTGCCAACTGCTTAACTTAACAAGGTCAGGGGGGAGTGTTTCTTGTTTCTACCGACCCTCAACATCAATTTAGATAACCCTCTGTCCCCTCTTTTGGGGGGCTTTTGGCACGTTCTTCAGTTTTCTTGTTCCAGCTTTGAAACTCTCACATCACTACTAGTTTACACTTATCTTTTAGGGTAAAAAAATATGCAACATAATTTTTTAATCTTTTTCTTAAATTTTTTATTAAAAATAAAATAGAAGGTAAGTTCAGTTTTTAAATTTGATCTAAACGTAATTCAATCTAACTAATAATTTACTACAATTATTTTTAAGTTATCATTTGGGTCGGTTTTAATTGACACAAATTGAATTTAAAATTGAGTTTAATCTTCATCTCGATAATATTTGATTGATACACATGTAATATTCATGTTACATGTGTTTTAATTATTTTAAGAGAAATTAAAAAAAAGAGTTTGCTTTGGTAGAGCTGAATTTTAAATATAACTTTTAATAATTTTAAAGATTCAGAAATTTTATAAAATAAGTTATATTATAAAAAAATGTTGTGTATTTTCCTATCTTTTGAGAGGTATCCCATCTAAGAAAAGGGCTGAGAAATGAACATTTGCAATAAATTTGCCAAGATATTGAATACTTAATTAAGGAGATATTAATAAGTACTATTGTTCTACATGTGACATACTAATCCACATTTGTTACCTTTCTTGTATGGATAAATTATACGTAAAAATCAACATGTTAATGTAGTGGTGAACGAGTTGAACTGTAAAAAAAAGAATTAAGATTCAAATTCTACATTAATTGTTATAAAATCTTATGAACTGTTATAAAATGAAACGAACATGGGAAAATAACTTAATTTGTTCAATCGATGATGATTTGTATTATACTCTTAAATTTTGAAGTACTTCTCGAAATTTACGATGCATCTTAGGTGAAAGGTTAATTGGATTGCACGCAAGAGAGAGACATGCGAAAATACTAAAGAAAACATGAGTGAATGAGATCGGACTTGATTCGAATTTTGGTAAATCTTGGATCTTGTGGATATTGACTCGACTCAAGCTAAGGACTTGTCTCATACTCGGATGAATGAACTACGACTAATGAACTTGTTATAGAAGTAATGGATCAGGCAAATGCGCTATGTGAGTTTCGGCAAGATCACAATGCATCATCAGTGGATAGAGATCGTGAGGAGATCTTAAATGATATGGCGACAATTAGAAATTAGAGTTGCAGTTGGATTCAACATCTGAAGATAGTAGAAATCTTCGAGGATAAAGATGTTAGTTTCCTATTTGAATGTAATTAGTTTTCTATTTGAATGTAAACTTTATTTTTCTATTATTTTGTAGATTCTATCTTATCAGTTAGAGTCATATTTGAATGAGGTGTCATCCAATTGGTCCATAATCTGATAGAGATGAACGTGATTTTAGTACAATCTTAGACAGTTCAGTTTAAGTGAGATTTTGAATATAGCTTGATTTTCAAGTTAGAGTGTCTATATATAGTTATTCGAGTTTTGCTCTCCTCATTCAGTCAGAGAGAGCATTTCTTGTATCTTTGGAAGGAAAGTAATATAAAGGTTGGTTTTATCGTATATCTTTTTTTTTTGTTGCTTTTATTTTCTTATTGTTTTCGCAGCATTGTTTTTTTGAGTGAAACTGTCGTATAAAAAATGTTGGCGATCAACTTCGTTAAAAGTTTGAATCCCAAGTTACCCTTTGTATCAAGGTGAAGTGCTATGAAACGTAAGAGAATGAGAGTTTGTTTGTTTCAATTAATTGAATATTCTATCGGAGAAAGTTGAACGTCCAAACTCCAAAGTGAGTTTGATGCTTCCCCCTTTGTGCATGTTTGGCTCATAGTTTAGAACTATTCAATAATGTAAGTGTACTGGAATGTACAGCCACTTGTAGGGTTTATGGATCAGTGGATTGACGTGAAATAGAAAATGCAGCAGTAATGAATAATGATAAATTCACGGTTGCTGCATCATTCTATTTACTGTAAGCTCAGGAGGGTCTGTACTATGTACTCTGTAGCGGATGTAGGTCCATTAATGCTTCAACTCCGTCACATGAAATAGTTATGGTTTAATTTAGATAATTTGTATGATTTTGAATCAGATTTAATAACTTCAATTCAAGTTTAATAGTTAGATTGAATCGTTGTGTAAACAGCATTTGACTAATTCAGGTCCAAAGTCCTAGCTAGGATTGTAATCTCCACCTTCTTGTACATTCTTTTTCTGAAAAGTTGGATACCACAGACTTGCACTTGCATGGAAGCTTCGTATAGTACAACGTAGGAAATATCATATCGCAATGTACAAGAAGGTGTAGCTTTTATAGGAATCTCCTAACGGTTTTGAAGAAATTCAGAGACAAATGTGAATAGAAGCGAGTAAGTACGAGTAGTATATAACTCAATTTGTAAATTTTTAATTTAGGGTTAGCTCTACCTTAACTTATCATTATCATATTTTTTTAAAAAAGTGAGATAACCCTAATAGTAAATTTTTAGTATTAGGTTAGCGTCACGAATGTGAATATTGTTTCGTACTAACCGATATGTACCGTACCGGATTAAAACTAGTATGAAATAAAGGATCGGTCGTACGAGATTTAATTACCGGTTGGTATCAACCGATATTCAAAATATCAGTCAAATATCGACCGGTACTAAAAATTTTAAAAAATAGAAGATTTTTTAGCAAAATTTTCAAAAAAATTTAAAATCTCCCTCTCTCTCTCTCTCTCTCTTACCTCTCCTTTCCCCTTTTTTTTTCAAAGTTTTTAATTAATTATTTTATTTACTTCAATTTTATAATTATTGTGAATTTTTATTTTGTTTTAAAATAAAATAAATATTTTATTACTAACAATAATTATAAATAAAATAAAATTTAAAATAAATTATTTTATTTAAATTTATTTTAACATTTTATATAATATTTATTAATAAAGTATTAATAAAATATTTTATTTTTAAAATAAATGATTTAAAAATTTTGTTTATAAACTAATATTTATTTTATATATTTTAATTATTAAATCAAATTTATTTGAAATATATATATTTTAAATTTAATTATATTGATTAATAATTATTAAATTAATTTTATAAATTAAATTAAAATTGTAATTATTATTTATTATTATGATTTTTAGAGACATGATTAAAATATACAGTACAATTATATTATATGACAATGGATTATTTTGTATTTTTAAAAATTCAATAAATATTTCAAAATTTAAAATTCAAGAACTATTTCAAAATTTAAAAATTATTCAAAACAGACACCAAGATTAGTTGTACTATTACAGTATCATATCAGAACCTAATTCGATACTAAATTTGATACTGTATTTACAACATTGGTTTATATTATTATATCTCAATCATAAAATTATGAATAATTTTCAATATGGACAGTTCTATTTACGAATTTCTTCGAATCATCCCAACAAAGACATTTATTGCCACAAAAACTTCAACATTCAACAACTTGTCACGTAGCTCCTGAGCCATATACTATGTAGCTCTAGCCAGCGCGACACAAAGACCAATCATAATCAACATGAGAGTCACTTTCTTTATCTTATTCTAGCTACAATGCCCATGTTCTAAGGCTCAGATCAGACTCTTTCGTTCCAACATAGTTTGGTGTTTCAGTAATGGCAGAATAGGGTACGTCCTTCTCTGTCCTTCCTGTTTTTGTTTTTGTTTTTCTTGCCCCTGTGTGTTCATGGTTTTATTGTCCTGATCATCTTTGTTACTACAGACAGCTTTCTTCAGGAAAAACATGTACATGCATGTTAATTTGCACAGTTAATGTCTAGATAATAAGGAGACATATGTCGTTGTGAACATTTATTTTGGAGGTGGCTGGCCAGTTTGAGTTCACTTTAGTTTCAGAATGTTTGTTTTATAAAATATTTTAAATTGTAGGTTACTAATTATAAATCTTTTTTTTTTTTGTAAATTAGCTGATATCCGAACTCACTGGGCCGACTAATCCGGGTCGTGATTTGGTCACAATTAAGGCTCTTCATCTTTCTCTACGGATGTGTTTAGTGAGGATTAAATCCAAGAGCTCTTCTTACAAGCCCAACCTTCGCACCCAACTAAGTCATAACTCGTAGGTTATAAATCTATAGAAAAATGCTAATGAATATCTAAAAAAGATCCTAAATTGGACGGTAAGAATTTAAAAAGACAAGACAGAGTGTCAAATTTCATATAAGATGAGATAAAATTTGTAACCAACTTATGAAAGATTTTAATAAACTCTTAATTAACTATTTTTATATTATTTTATTAAAATTAAATTAAAAATTTTAAATTAGTCTTAATTTAGAGTTACAATTTATTGTGAATTATATTAAAATTACGAGTTATTTCGATAATTACGAATATAATTATAACAAATTATAGTAACGATTGGGATACTTTTTCATTGATTCCCAACGCATTACACACATACACTCCCTCTGTTCGGATAAAGTTCCTCTTCAATTCCAATCACTACTTTACTTCACTTTCAGGATGGAATCTATCTAACCCCATAAACTTGACCTAAAACTCCATCTTCATCCCGATCTTATAGTGACTTGTGTGTGAATCATACACATGTTCAACGAAGAACTTGAAGGTGACTAACCATGGGGTCACCCACGATCGTTTAAAGGAAGCAACCCCATGTTCGCCACTGAATAAATATTGACCGGTGAAATGGACGTTTTAAGAACAGAGAAATAACACTACACGGGTCCACGATTACAGATCGTCGGTGAAGAAGCTCATGATCGACCAACGCAGTAATGTAAGGTAGAAATCAAACACACTCCTCTCGTTCAATCAATCTAGTTGAAGGGTTTTTGAGGGGATTCATCAACTAAACTTTAATATCAATAAAGAGTTTTGAAGAAAAATCATACTAAGTTTAAGTGAGTTCTTGGTATGATCAAAACATCATATCTTAATTCAACACCTTAACATAATGAATCATAAATCATATTTTTATATATAATTCATGTTATTCTTGCATCTCTTTTTAATATAAAATAATTCAATTTATGATATTTCCAAAACATTACAGGACATAGTAACTTTGATTCGATCCAATGAAGGTCATAGTAACCTAGATTCGATCCAATACAATTATCGTTCAGACAAATAGTACAATACACTTTTAAGTCTTTTATGAGGTCAGCCTTATTGCCGAAATGCATTAAACCACTAACAAACAATCTCAACCCACGCATGTCTTCATGCATAATAGCTATCCACTTCAGCATTCCTTCTGATCCCAACTTTCTTTGTACCTTCAGTGACAAGGCTAAAAAGGTAGTAATAATAGTAATAGAACCTTAATTTAGAATAGAGTCTGGTGAACTTTCTCATTCCCATATGAAAATTAGAGATAAAAGATAGTGGCAATCTTTTGGATAGTTTGTGTGGACTTTCGAGTGGCTTTAAGTAGTGTAGGTAATGTTTGGAGTTGAGTTTAAGTTTATTAAACCCTAATTTCAAGTTTGATCTTGATTCTCATTCCCACATGAAAAATAGAGATAAAAGATGGTGATAACCTTTTGGATAGTTTGTGGGGACTTTTGAGTGGTTTTAAGTAGCGTAGGTAATGTGTCAGGTCGAGTTTAAGTTTGTTAAACCCTAATTTTAAGTTTGATCTTGATTCTCATTCCTAGATGAAAAATAGAGATAAAAGATAATAGCAACCTTTTGGACAGTTTGTGGGGACTTTCAAGTAGCTTTAAGTAGTGTAGGTAATGTTTCGGGTCGAGTTTAAGTTTGTTAAACCCTAATTTCAAGTTTGATCTTCATTAAACTTAACTTGATTCATTGATTTTAAGTAAACTCGACTCAATGATGTGTCGAGTTTAAGGTGAAGTACATCAAGTCTTAATGTTTGACTTGAACCCAACTCTAAGTTCACTCAAAGTCAACCTAATTTGCTAACATTACCTCTTAAATGTTAGGTTTTGCGAATTGAGGATTAAGTATTCTTAATCGTTTAAATACAATAATAATCGTTTGTGTCGAGTTTATTATTTGACTTTGAATCATTCACCTGCAGATAATCCAATTCCAAATTTGGTTATATATATATATATATATGAAAGAGATGTGAAGTTACGTGGAAAAGGATCGATGGGTGACCCTAAACAGAGACAAACTAAACATGTTTAGGGCTGACAAAAGCTTGACAAAGGACTACACAACTCAAAAACCATAAATTGCGTGGTATGGAAACATTGAATAGTACAGGAATACTGAAACTATACAGAAACAGACTAGGCATCTCATAAACTATTGCACAAAGTCCATATTTAACAATTCGGCTCTGTTTTAAAAATCGGACCGGACTGGCCGATCTGACCGGTTCGATCGGCGACCGGTCGACTATCCGGTCCGGTTTACCCTTTAACACCATTTCTTAATTGAATCTGTGAGAATCAGTCAAAACTGGTCAATTGACCGGTCGGATCGGTCAAACCGGACCGATCCGACCACTGGTTTAATAACATTTTTATTTTTTATTTTTTTTGTATATTTTTAAATATTATTAATATTATATATAATTAAATATAATTATTTTATAATTATGACGTCACACCGATTTAACCGATAGTTGAACCTGTTGAATTGATTAAATTGATAACCAGTAAAATCTTCAATTCAATGACCGATCCTAGTTTCAAAATATTGCAATTCGGGAACCACAAAATTGAGTTGCCAATGAAAGAACCTTCCTCAAGCATAGAATGTGAAAGAATAGGAAACTAAATGGACCCAAGATACAGCTCAGGAATGAGAACAGAAGCAGAGTCAGGAACTTTTACGGTAAGGTAGAGAGAATGCTGCACATGTACTGTTGGACGTTGAGGCGAGGACAGGAGGTGAATTAATGTCAAAGTGCATTTGGTCTGCAACGAATTAGCGTGTGATAACTTATGTAGGGAGGCAAACCATTTCTATTAAGAGGGACCAACCCAGGCTGGCTAATTTGTTTGCCTGAGTCAGAAGTAATAAATTTTAGGGATGATACATACACTCAATTCTAATTCGATCTGAATTGACTCAGAAGTTAATATATTTGATTTGAGTTCATTCAAATTGAGTTTAGATTAATTTTTTTTAATTTTAAATTTTAATCGAGTTCAAGATTGAGTTATTTGTGGTAACTCGAAGTCTAAGTATATTATAAAATGATATTAATTATTAATTAATGTTAAAATAAGAAATATATTCGAGTTTAGATTACATATTTCATACTTGTTTGAGCTTCAAGTCGAATTCAAATTTTATACTAATATTTTCTATAATTTAAATTTTGTTATTAAACACTTTAATTTTTAATTTTTCAAAAAATTCTTCTACTTTTCAATTTTTAGAAAGATTTCTTCTCTTAAACTTTAGTTAAAAATAATAACCGATTAAACTAATCAAATTTCACAAATATGGTAATCTAATCCAACTCGACTCTTAAACTCGATAATAAATAATTAACTTGGACTTAAATTAATAATTCAAGATAATTATAATAAATTATTAATTTGAATTAGGTTTAATTAGTTTAATTTGAATTTGACAGTCATATTAGATCGTCATATAAATAACATTTATTTGATCTTCATATGATGTTCATATCACGTATATTTTATTATTATATTCAATTAAAATATTAAAATTACAAATATTTTTCGAAATTTTTTTTTAATTTTCCAAATTAAGAACAACTTCTTATCTTTTATTCTAAATTTTGTCTAAAAATCGATATTTATCAACTTGAGTTTTTTTTTTAATAGAAGAATCTGTTGTCATCTTTTAGATACGCACTGGGTAAACCTTTGAATTGATGCAATAATCTGTAAATCACGCCAACATGATACTTTTTACTAAGCAAGACTTATACGAAAAGCTCGATCAAGAGAACATAAATAGGAGGAATTGAACATAAAATTTTTTGGCCACGTGCTCCTCCGCTCCACCAATTCGTCCTCCTCTGAAGGCATCAAATGAGTTATTACGTGCATTTAAAGATTTATTCAATGTACATTTAAAATTGCAGAATTCGATTTTCTAACTACCCCTTCGGCTTTAGTTGGTAAAATTCATGGTTATTCTTTTATCCAACTTTAGATGGCATTGAGTGAACCGAGGCTTTAACTTGTACCAATTTGATTCAACATCAACTTCTAGTGGTCCATCAGTGTATGAATTCTATTAAAAAGTAGAGCTTGAAAAAGTATACAACCTTACTTTTTAATTAATATAGAGATTAATTTTGATATTAATTAAATATTTTGAATTATTATTATGTTATTTTAAATATATTTCTATTAAGAAATTTATTTTAAAATGTATTTAGTAAATTATTATGATATTTTTTAAAAATATATAATCAGTAAATTGTTTTTATGAGGAGTGTGTGGTAGCATTTAATAAAGGGAAGATTTGAGTGGGTTCCAATTTCCAAATGATTCAATCTATTCTTGTACATTCATAAAGCTACCTAAGTCTAGAGACCAAACCTAACAAAAGTCTCATAAAATTTTAAAATTAAATATTTCATTTTAAAACTTATTTTATTAATATTTTGTTAATGTAAATAATTTTAAATATTATAAAAGTAATCTTATTTCGAATGTATAATCATTAATCTATTTATCATAAGATATTAAAAATTATTTTAAAACGACTCTCTACTAATTAAGAGTAAGACATTTATTATCAAACCTCTTTAGATTTCAAGGCTTCAAGAGAATTTATACTCAATGTTGTTATTATTGGTTGTTGTTGTTTATATTTAACAATCATATTAACAAAGACCTTCAGCCATATAATCACATTACTAATAAAATATTAATAGAGCTAGTAAAAGACATAAACCTTCCATCTAGTTTAAGAAATTTTAAAAATATTATAATGTTTAAAATTTTCAAAAAATTATAATTTTCCATTTTCTAGAAAAATTATTTCTATTAAATTTAGTTAAAAATAAGGACGAAATGCATATTATTTGAACATTATAGATGAACTAATCAAACGCCATTGACTTAAAAATTTAACTTACCTTTTATACTCAACTCAAATGAATAAACTCGTTGTAAACTAATATTTAAGATAATTATAATAAAATATTAATTAGGTTGTATTTAATTAGTTTAATTTGAATTTAAGAATTGTGTTGAATCGTTTAAGTGGAATCTGATTGGTTTATGCATAATTGCATGTTGTGTACATTTTATTGCTATTTTACTGAAATTTTAAAAGATAATTTTTTTTAAAAAAATTAAAACTACAGCGATTTTTAAGTATAGATTTTTTTAATATTTAAAACACTGAAATGCAAAAATTAAAAAGATTCTGACATTTTTAATTCAGGTCACATGTATAGGCCAAGATCACGCTATTATTGCCATGTCTCTGAAGCTGATGAAGACCGAATGAGTACAAATGGGCCAAGGCCATGACTGAACCAGACAAGCCCACGTGAACTGGAGCTTGGACCTGACCCCAGAGCAGGCGCAATCGTCCTATTCCAAGTCCTGAGATAGGCTCGTACTACCTGCAAATTATCATATGTCTCTGATTTTTTTGTCCTCTCATCATAAGGTTATAAACTTTTAATATCTTTATATAAAGACAAAACAGACAATAAACTCCTAGCTTCTTCAACAATGATTGTAACCAAATTAATCATGTTGTAGCATTCGCCATTGCCTTATATTCAGCTTCTGTGCTTGAGCAAGAGACTGTTGACTGTTTTTTAAAGCTCCAAGACACAAGATTTGGCCCAAAGAAAACAACAAATCCATTGGTAGACCTTCGATCATTAAGACACCTTACCCAATCAGTATCAGAAAAGGCACTACGAAGCTGGAACTTCGATTGCTGAATGAAGATCCCCATCAATGGGTTGCCTTAATGTAGCGAAGTATTCTTTTTATCGCCGCCCAATGAGTATCAGTTGGAGCTTGTAAATATTGACATACTTTATTAACAGACTAAGCAATATTTGCATGAGTGAGAGTAAGATATTGCAGCACTCCAACTGTAATTCTATACAGAAATACCTTAGTTTGACAGCGATGTTCCTTGAATCTTGGATAACTGCATTGAACTAACCATAGGAGTTGATATTGGTTTGCAATTGGTCATCTTTGCTCGCAGTAGCAGGTCCACAATATATTTTTGTTGAAAAAGAAGCAAACCATTCTTGACGTGAGATGCCTCAATACTAAGAAAATAACTCACATTGCATAGATCTTTTAGAGCAAACTCTCTAGTCAGCTGCTAAACCACCTTATCAATAGCACATAAACTTGAACTAGCTATAATTATGTCGTCCACATATATAAGCATATAGATTAGTACTTCTAATGACTTAAAAATGGACAACGAGGTGTCAACCTTTGAGGGTACAAATTCGAGCTCATGAAGCTTGGTACTTAACCATGAAAACCACGCTCTTGAAGCTTATTTCAACCCATAAAAGTGCTTTGTCGAGCTTGCATTCAAATTCAGGAAATTTTGGATCTTCATATCCTTACGGTTGACGCATGTAAACTTCTTCCTGTAAAGCACCATGAAGAAATGTGTCGTGCACATCTACCTACCTAAGACTCCAACCATATGTTATGGAAGATCAATCACAATAATAAAAAATAGTGTGAAAAATAAACAAACACACAAATTTACATAGTTCACCAAAATATGGTGACGTCCACGGAGAGCTAAGGTTTTTTTATTCACCGCGAAAGTGAGCTTGGTGTAAAGTTCAAAATATTTTATCAGGCTCCATATCTCAATACCACAAGCAACAGAAATTGAAAGGATGAGTTTGACAATAGTAGGCTTGACAACTGGACTGAACGCATCTTTGTAGTCGATGCCACGACGTTCTTTGAACCCCTTTGCTACAAGATACGCTTTGTATCAATCAATGGAGCCATCAAATTTTTGTTTCACTTTGTTTACCCATTTGGAGTCAATAACATTTTGTCCCTATTGAAAAGGAACCAAATGCCACGTCCTGTTCCATATGAGAGCTTGAAATTTAAAGTCCATTGCTTGAGGTCAATGAGGTTGTGTCACAGCTTGAGCATATGTAGCTGGTGTGACAGTGGAGATAACAGCAAACCCCTTTTCGGTTAAGTGGATAACGAACAATACCATCTGTAAATTATTTCAGTCTTGACACTTTATTCTGTAATTGAATCCTCATCTGATGTCCTTCAGCTTGAGCCATACGTACTGGTTCAGAAGCAACAAGTGGACTTCCTTCAAAGCTTCCTTCAAAACTGGACTTCATACCATCACCTGAAGAACTTGAACTAAAATTAGTTGTGTTAGTTGATGAGGGAGTGGGAGTGCAACCCTCCACTTGGTCATTAACTAGAATTGGTTCAAAAGATGTGGAGGTTCGAGGACTAAGTTGAGAAGGAAAAGTGACAAGGTTTGGAACAGTGGAATTGGTGTGTTGAAAATTATTTTCAGTTTTGGCAAAAGGAAAAACCGTTTCATTAAAAATGACATCCAGAGAAATATAAACTCGATCGGAAGATCTATGTAAACATTTATGTTCCTTGTGGATATCACTGTATCCAAAGGAAAACACATTGTTGAGTTTGAAAATCAAGTTTTCTTTTGTTATATGGCCTAAGATTGGGCTAACAAGCCTAAATGCTTGTGCGAGTAGAGTGAGACCTGTTTCAATTAAGTGTCGATGCTTCCTCACAAAAACACTATTTTGTTGTTGTGTGTGAGGGCAAGATATACAATTCGAAATTCCTACAACTTCGAAATATTTATGAAATCGTTGGTACTCCCCTCATCAATCAGACTGGGTAGAACAAATTTTGAAATTTAACAGATTCTTGACATGTTTTTGAAAATGCAAGAAGGTTTGTTCAACAGCATACTTACACTTTAAAAGATAAACCCATGTAAAACGACTAAAATCATCGAGAAAGCTTACATAATACTTAGAACCTTTGATTGAGGGAATAGCAGGCCTCTAAACATCGATATGAATGAGTTCAAGAGATTGAGAAGTTACACGGGTAGATAAACTAAACGGCAGTTGGTGTATTTTGCTTTGCTGACAGGCATCATGCACATGGGACTGTGTATTGGAAGAGTAAGAACGATTTTTGACTGAAGGATGCTTGAGACGATTGCTAGAGAAAGATGATAGAAATGCTTGTGCCATTTTTCTAGGCTGGTTTTGGCAGAAGTGAGAATACGACGAGTAGTCTACTTTGTTAGATAATTGACACCTTTTCATGTTCCGAGAGGATAGAGTCCTCTCTTACATTTGCCTTGAAGAAGAATTTTCTTTGTTGGAATGTCCTTTAGGTAAAAGAAGTTAGGATAGAATTCAAAATAAGCATTGTTATCAAAGGTAAATTTGTGGACAGACGGTAGATTTTTGATAACTTGGGAAACATGCAGAACATTGGTAAGATAAAGAGGACGAGATGAACCAGAACTAGCTGAATGACCAAGATGAGAGATTTGCAAACCTGTCTCGCTGACGACTTGAACTTGGTTTGATCTAGTGTATCGTTCCTTCATGGTTAGCCTATCCAAGTCGTTGGTAAGGTGATCGATAGCGCCCTAATCTGCATAACAATTGCTGTCAATTGAATATGAGGTGGTTGCTGCAACTGCAGTATGATGGTCTTGAGCTAGGAACGAATGATCGAAGCAATGATAGCAACGAAGAGCATCATGTCCTTGTTTTCCACACACTTAACATATGGGCTTGAAATTGTTTATGAAGGAGTTATTGTTGTTGTTGTTGGATCTTCCTGGATAGCTGCAACGTCCACAGTTCTTCCTCGCCTGTTTGGTCCTGTGCACCCTCCTTGGAAGCTTCCTTGTAAGACTTGATTTGTTGATGAAAACATCTGAAAAACAGAGTTGTGATGCTCAAGTTGCTGCTCATAAGTGATAAGATAAGCATGTAAGTCATTAAGAGTTATTGCTTCAAGATGTGTCATCACTGAAGTGACAACGGGATCATATCACGAATCGAGCTCAGAAAGCATATAGAAGACAATCTCATCTTCCTTAAGAGGATGTCCAATGGTAGTCATGGTGTCGCTTAAACTCTTCACTTTGTGGAAGTAGTCAGTTGCTATCCTTTCCTTCTTTTGCATGTTGTAAAGTTAAAGTCTTGCCTTTGAACGAGAAACAAACATCTGTTCAAGAGAATTCCATACCTCAATTAAAGTGGTGAGAAACAGGTCGTGCCCAAGTATCTCCTCAGTAAGTGATGACAGTAAACTAGTTGATCCTACTGATACCAGATGATATAAGCAGGATTTGGAACTTGACATGTTTCACCATTTGAGGTTTCAACAACCATTGTGGGAAGAGTCTTGATAAAACCATCAACATACTCCAAAAGGTGTTGGCTTCGAAAATAAGGGACAATCTGAGCTTTCTACAGCAAATATTTGTCTCTGATGAGTTTAACATTGATTAAGTGGCTAAACTGTGGTGTAGGAAAAAGGTCGACAGAGGAGGAGATGAAAGAGGAGACGGTCGAGCAAGTGACAGTAGAGGTGGAAGATTAGTTGATAGAAGACATTGTTTTTGGTCACCAAGAGCTCTAATACCATAAAAGAAGAAGAGTTTCTGGTAATGGTTTGTTTAGGCTGCATAAAGATACTATTGATCCAGCAATGAATTTATACACTAGAGATACAACAGAAAAGATTTAATCTAATAGAAAAGATTAGTTCTAACAGAAGAGGATAGAAATTATAACAACTCAAGCGATAAAATCAACAAACTAAAAAGCGATAAGACTAAATCTAACAGTATTTGCACTTGATTATGCTAATTATTAGTAATTCTAGCTTCACTTCAAGTTTTGTAGTTACAAAATCATGCTTTTGAGTTGAAATCTTAATCTTTGCCATTGGAACTTAAGATCAATGACTGGACCTTAGAGAAACAATTTCTTCTGCCAATCCAGAAAGATAATTCTTGTGATATCTCTTTAGCATCAATCCCTTCAAGGGAGCTCATTTTCTATAAAGAATGTCTTTGAAATAATAACAATCACTGATCTGCATCTACACCACACAAATCCTGAATAAAAATTGAAGATCAGCCCACACGGGTCAAAGAAAACTCTTTCGATCGATTAATCAGGATGTCTTCGGAGGCATTCTGTAGATCCTAAGGTCGGACACTCTCCCCGGTGGCTTTATGAATGATAGATCATAGAATCAAGCTGATAAAACAGCAGAGTTCTGTGTTGTCTCTTCTGCCTGCAAGCTCCTGTAGTACTTAACAAGGACTTCCCAACCGCCGGGGCACATGAAACCGTCTGGAGGGTTCTCACCGGTTCTTGCATAGGTCCGCATCTGTGATCAAACAATATGAGTATCAAATGGCATGTAGCAAATCTATAATAAGGCAATTCATTTCGGAATATTCTAGTTATAGGATCATAAAATTAATAAGTTTGTTACTCCGAAAGAAAAAGGAAAGTGCCCTCGTGCTCCTCGGAACAAATCTAAGAGAGCTGAAGAAAGTTGAACCAACAATTTTAGGATAACAAGCACGAGGAACATGGAGGAACTAGCAACGGGATTTGCATATGTTGTTCTTCGTTTTCAGAACCTCGAATCCCTTACATCATTATACCAACATCCTTAGCGTGCCTTAACTCACCAGAGAATTAATTAACTACCTTGGTACCAGAGATAAAGAGGAAGTCCTTAGCACGAGATGGGTCAAAAAATGCCATCTTCTTTGCCACTGTGTCATAGGCTGCCACCTGAAGAATGCAGGAAAGAACTTAGCAACAAGGAATATATAGAGAGACAACACATCCTCGTAAATCTCATATACGTGTGAAACACAAGCCTTGCAACCTCTTATGCCAAGTAAATTAGACCCAGCAAAGAAGCAACACTCAAACTGAAGGCAAAACGAAACAACCACGTGTGATTACAGAGTCACAGCCAAAACCAAATGGAAAACTGGTAGTTTCTTATGGGATCTTGAACATGAAAACTAAACCAGCCTTATAAAGACATCTACTTGCTCTAGGGTATAGTGCACATTCAGGTTTCCTCAATGATATTGAATGTTATCTTCAATTTCCCGATAATTATTTGCAGAGAATGCTTTCCTGTCAGATTTTTTTCTATAAGAATCAGCTCCCATATTGCATTATCTTACATTTTTATCAAGAAAATGAATTACGAACTCAACCTTGTAACAAATGAAAGCCTAAGTGCTTAAAATATAGTTCTCATTCCTTCCGAAAGAGATTATCTCTGGTCTAGAGCCGTCTATCTAAACATCTCATCACACAACCTGGAGGGGAAAAAATGCAGTTCACATATTCCATGGCCAAGGGTGCTACAAGTTAAAAAGGCGGATAAATCCGTCTTCAAATGGAGATATCAAAAATCCTAGAACTCATCAATTGGCCATCAAGCATGATAACTTAATCAGTTCCAATTTGCTCGTGCAAATAGAGTGCACAATGGTGAGAAATAAAGATGAAATGATGCTCTTCTGTAGCCATGTAAATTTTATATCGCATATAAATATAATTAGATGATATAAAAGCAAGACCAAAACAGAGTGTGGAAATATGAGGCAGGAAGACATTGTACCTACCCTAAAGGGTAGGATATTCAACTTCTCCAGGCCAGGAGCCATGGTCAGCACTTTCTTTCCATGATCAGGGTCATATAGGTCTCTCTTCTCTGTAGGATGACTCATGCCTGCTGGATCACGACCTACTATATAAAAATTAGCTCCAGCATTTATTCGTGCCTTGGCATGCCATTGTACTTCAGTTGGACCTGCATAATGCATAGGTGATGGAAATATGGCGACAATTGTAGTCTCAGGATCAAGAACTCCATCTTCCAGAACCTGAATTAAACAAAAACCATGGATGTCCATTCAAAAGCGTCGAGTAAAATATAACAAGAACTGTATTGCTTTTTCCTTATGTGTACAAGTTCATTGTAACGGAATCAATGCACCATCAAAGTTGAATATAAAATTGATAGAAGCACCTTCTTATGTTGTTCCATCCGTACATCCAAAGGCACATCATCAGCCTTTGTATAACCTCCTAAAGGATGAAGCAATAGAACTGGATTCTTGTAACCCAGTTCCAAAAGGCGCTGGCGTGTATCGTTCATCAGCAATGCATGCCCGTTATGCACAGGGTTCCTTAGCTGAAATGCAAAAACTGCATCAGCTTGACGACTATCAAACTCCTTGCGCAGCTGCTGCGGAGAGATCCTATAGTGATCAAGCCCATCATTATACTTGATAGGTTTTAGCACTTCCAAATCTCCACCTATAAGCCAATTTCCAGCAGGCGTAATGACCTCCTCTACATACGGCAACCCTGGTGCAGTTGTACCCCATATTCTAGCTATTCTTTCCTCTTTGTTATGTTTGTATATCTCAACACTGCAACATCCATTTTGAGTAGAAAATGAACTTTCGGCCAAAGGAAGTGTCAAATGCACAGCACTGAAATACTAAACACTTACAGACAAGGCTTGGGTAGAATAAAAAAGGGCTTCAAAATGCACAACCAAAACCTATGTGTTGATTGGAGAGTTTTTATAGTCTAAAAACAGAAGATTTTTTTTTTTTCACTAAGATAATATTTCCTATGAGTACATTAGTAAAACTAACAAGTTCTTTTCCGCCTTAGTACTGTCCATTGCAATTAAGAAACCTGGATAAAAGCACACGCAGTTGGTATAGCCGAAGGTTGTCTGAATTTCATGTATCTGCCCTAAACCTTACCTTCCATTTAGTGTGAAAGTGACCAGCTATTCAGTTCCTGAACTACAAACACTGTTCATATAGTAGTAAAGCAATATGCCAAAACCACAATAAGGACCATTTTTCTGGGACAGAAGAGGCATTGCTTCGTTCATTATTGCAAGCAAAAACTCAAACAACAAGGTTTAGCTACTAATAACAATACTTTGATCTTTAAGGAAGAAGACTGGTACTCTTCCAGGTCTGTTGCTTCATTTTCTAAAACATTCTATAAGGTTATAAACTATAGATTTTATAACGATGATGAGTGATTTTCATATACAGTGTTGGATCAGAAATTAACCTTCGAAGTATGGCGATCAAATCTCCACCAGGAGCAACCAACCCAACATCCTTAGACGAACCAATACTCTCCTTAGTCTCGTCATCAATAGCCAAAACAATGGGAAGTGACATATTAACCACAGACCCATCACTCATTTTCAGAGAATTAAAATGCAAACACTGCAAATACTCATTTTCCCTCATGAATCCCTTCAAAGGACTCGACCAACCTTCGCTAATCACATGAACCCACTCCAAATCAATCTGGGTCAATCTCACCTTCGGCATTGACTCAGCTTCCAGTGTTTTAGACCTTCTCTCTGCCTCCGACACCAACAGATCCACCAATTTGCCACCGTCTGGGTCAATTAACGAGCTCTTCACCGCAGGAACTGCACTGCTTGAAGCTTGTTCCATTCTGGGTTTGTTATACAAGAAAGCGACAAATTCGTTGTTGTAATAAATGGGTTTTGATCGAAACCTGGGAGTGTAATTAGCAAACTTGGTTTTGCTATTTTTGCGAAGATTGAGGATGACATGTGGATTGATGATGTGTAGTCTGGCAGTTAGAGGCATGTTCTTCTTGCTGTCGCGAGTTTAATGTTTGGATGTTAATGTTGGAATTGGGTTGTGGGAGAGAAACAGGCTTGAGAGATCCGATTAGTTTGGGATAGAATAAATGCGACTCTAATTTAGGAAACATCATGGTAGGCATTGGATTGGATGATGAAGAGACTTGGGAGAGGGAAGGGTAACGCTTGAAAAGTCACTCTGAAACACATCCACACGTTTGATTTTGTTGATGTCTCCAGTTGTCTGTGGTCGGAGGTTCGTTGCTGGTCTGCATTCTCGTTGGGGACCAGAACTTTGAAAGGCTTTCGGCGGCCGTGCTGTATGGGTTTGAAAAGGACTTAAAGAGTACATTGCGTTGTCGTTAAGCAACATTGGGCCGGACTCGGTTCTACTCCAAATTTTCACATAAGACTTGCAATAGTATTGTTAATTAGCATGCTGGGATATCCAACACGTTGGTACAACTGAGTGAACTGACATAGCAGCACGATCGATACATACACATCATGACCTAGACGTTACGTACAATAAACCGGAAATAGCAAATACTAATTGGTATGCTTATCTCCCACGAATTCGGAGTAAGCTATAACTACACTTTCATATTATATGTATATATATATATATATATATATAACAGGAAGATCATGGATGGATTTTGGAAGCACGCAGCTAGCTGGCTAGAAAGAAGGTGTTCTTAGTGTGAAGGGATGCCTCCAGGGCCAATGGAGTGACCAACTCCAGGAGCTGGGCCGTTGCCAGTGGGACGAAAACCATCGCTCTCAAAATCAGCATGATTCCGTGTGGAGTGCACGGAGTCTGTCTCCAGCGTCGAACTACTGTGGTTCACGTTCAAGTTACTGGTGGCCTCTGGTGTGTTCATTTTGGTGGTCATGACATGATTTTCGTTTTCGTGTGTTAATACTGCGTTCAATGGCATTTCCTCCTTGGAACTGATGCTTCCAGGGCCAGTAGAGTGACCACCTCCAGGGCTGTGACCTGGTGGGGTGGGACGAAAATCATCGCTCTCAGAATCAGCATGATTCCCCGTGGAGTGCACAGAGTCTGTCTCCAACGTCGGACGACTGTGGTTCACGTTCAAGTTACTGGTGGCCTCTGGTGTGTTCATTTCGGTGGTCATGATGACATGGTTTTCGTTTTCGTGTGTTAATGCTGCGTTCAATGGCCTTTCCTCCGTGGAACTAATTCCGTAAGTAAGTACCAATGCAATAAGCAAAGCAAGGCTCAAACTGAGCTTGTAAACCTCGGCCATGATATGTATTTTAGAACAGGTTTTGAAAATGGAAGAGATGAAGTAGAAATGAGAAACAAGTTCAGTGAAGGCTTTGGGGTGCATGTATGTCACTCCGTTTTTGCTATTTATAGACTCCAAATGTTAAACGAGTGGGACGCTGATTTCAAAGTTTGTCAAGATTCTCTTTAAGCAACAGTATTTGGAATACATTCTATTGGTTCCTTGCATGCAACAATATAATGTAAATAGTTTATCTATTTCTGTATATAAATTCAAAAGTTACTTCCGCGACCAAATTATACCAAGGGACAAAAATTTAAAATATAAATTTTTGGGTTGTAAAATTAAATTTTATAAATAATTTAATTAATTAAAATTAAAATAATATTATTTTATTTAATAAGTGAAACATCTAATAGAATTAACCTATAGAATTAGTGATCATGAGTAAGTGCCGCACTAACATCTAAAAGCTTTACCACCCAAAAGAAAGATGGACAACCTTTGAGACCTGACCAAATCCACTAGGGTCCCATGATTTTTTGTCTGTGGTATGACTCTCCATTTGGTCCGAAAATGCGTAGTTCCATGAGAATGGTTTTACTTCTTCGTCTTCCCTCACACGTTCCGTGTCTTAGCTTGCTCCCCTTTTCCCGTCTGTCTCTTCCATTCTACAATCAACATCAGACGGTTGAATTTGATGGAGAAACCAAACTAAAGATGGTGGCTGGCTCCTCTAGTTGGGAGAAAAGTGAAAGAAAATTAACACGAAATTATAAATTAATTTAATTAATCAATATGATTAATTAATCCTAAGATTGTAACATGCTATATTCAATAATTGCATGGATAAATACTTGGATATTGTGGAACAAAATCCATTGTTATTTTTTATGAAGCGACGTCACGACATTACGAGAGAATCGACTCTCGCTATTCCAAACTCGATTAAAAAACAAGACATTCTCATAGAACCATCGATTTAAGGTCATTAGCAGAGGACCTCTCAGACACTACAAAACATGGGTCAAGCCTACCCATCATAGCAAACTTATAAACACAGACCCAATGACACGTTAAAGAGAGAATTAATAAGCTCAATTATCTTGACATCAAATTAATCGGAGGTTTGCACAAAATTATGTTTATTATGCTAGTTCACAAAATTAATGACAAAATTTTATCATTCTACCACTTTGACAACATAATCAACACCAATGAACAATATAAACAAAACCTCATATTAATTTAACAATACGTGGCCACAATAGGATGTCAAAGAAGAGTCAACAATCTATCAATCATTAGTTCAAAATGAGGTTACAAGTACCTCAAAAGTATAGAAATTATACCCGATAGGAATATTGATAACATATATGCAAGATACCCATACCTTGATGGTCTAAACAGAATGTGTCATAAGAAAATGCACAAAAAATGGTGATCCGTTTGTACAATTTCAAACAAAATGACCTAAGCATCAACTCAAGATACCAACTGAGATTTAACAAAATATCTCATAACAATAAAATGAGACTGGGTACAAAATGTCTCCAACAAAATGCCATATGTATATATATATACACATATATAGATATATATATATAAACATTTAACCGTATCTGCGCAGTATATCAAAAAAGTATATGACAATAACAATAATAGCAACAATTATAAGCAAAAGTCTTTTGACTGAATATCAAAATAGTCAAATACAATGCTGCTATCAAATTTAACACAAAAGATAAACTCTCATTAATCCAAGGTATCAAAAGATCTAAATAGACCCATACGGGTTACATGACTCACAACAGTCTTAACAGTCAAGCCTTTAGTTAGAGGGTCTGTTACCATAAGATCAATGGGTATATGCTCTATATGAGTCTGAAACTCCTTAGCCTTCTCTCTAACAAACATATACTTTGTATCAAAATGTTTCGAACAATTGGAGTTCTTGCATATTTGAGAGAAACCCACCACAACAGAGTTATCACAATATATGGTTAGAGGTCTGGAAACACTCTTCACGAGATGAAGCTCATAAATGAGATTTCTCAACCATATTTCCTGTCGAGTAGCTTCATAACAAGTCGCATACTCTGCTTCTATAGTTGAAGTTGTTGTAAGTGTTTGTTTAACACTTTTTTAATATACAACTCATCCAGCAAGCATAAAGATATATCTTGATGTGAATTTATGATCATCAGGGCAGCTATCATAATCAAAATCAGAATAACCTATCACCTCAAGGTGATTAGACATCCTGTAAGTGAGAATATAATCTTTAGTACCTTGTAGGTACCTCAGAATTTGTTTCACAGTTTGCCAATGACCCACACTAGGATTGCTTAAGTATCTCCTAAGTTCATCAACAATAAAGCAATATCAAGACGTGTACAAACTTGAGCATACATAAGACTGTCAATAGTAGAAGCATATGGGTCATTTTCCATCTCGGACTTATCTTTATTATTTTGAGGACACTGGCTATTCGAGAGTTTGTCACCCTTTTGAATAGATACACAGAAAGGATTACAAAAAGAATCAATTCCAAATTAGTATTCAAATCCTTCATACTGACAATGGTACTGAATACTTGCTGTGAGTGTTGGAGGCAGTCTATAAGATCCTACGGTATCTAAAAGGTGCTTCAAAAAAAGGACTACTATTCAAGAAAGGAAATCAAAGAACAATTGAAATATATACTGGTTTAGATTGGGCAAGTTCAAAAGAAGATAGACGATCAACCACTAGATATTGTATTAGATAATTTTTGGCATTATCAGTTTCAGTGATGCTCTCTTTAATAGTCTTCTCCATTGTACACTTGATGGTCATCAAATAGATCTTGTTAGAACAAACCCACTTATCATATTTAGCTTTGTCTACTACGGAAGTCTCAGCAGTGGGTTGTATAGGCTCATCCTCAACGAGAGCAACATCAACATTAGAAACCACACAAAAAAAATTCCAAGATTCAAGCTAATCCTCATAATTGGTCCTATTCAGCTTAATCAAAGAATTCAAAGTTAGAAATTGATACAATGCAAGGAGATTTAGCAAATGTATCAAGAACTAGCAAAATTGGGCAAACAACACAGCTAGGTTCTCATGCAATTGCAATCCTGTCTAAGGATCCTGAATTACAACACAGATCACCCAGAATATTAAATTATGCCCTAAAGCTAATATAGATAGGATATTGAAAACTTTAAAGACATAATTAAATGAATTAAACAAAACATTAGAAGCCACATTGACAAAGACAAATCGATAGGATAAGTGCATCATTAACATAGTATCTAATGTATGCCAAATAACAACATCACAATAGCAATTTGTAATAATTAGCCTCAAGATAGACGAGCTCACAATTACACAAAGTGAATGACAATAGTCCAATAACATTCCACAAGATTGTTTTCATAGGTTTAGTTAGCACCACAATTACAAAATTAACCATAGTAATCATATAATATAATATTATATGCATAAATTACATCCAAAATTAAATTTGGTGCATAATTACATAACATTGAGAGTACACAAGACCCCACAAGTCCAAATAATATCATAAACAAGTACAAAAATTTTCAAGGAAAAATTCAAAGAGTACATTATATTTTTATTAATTTTAAAATTTGGGAAAAATACAAATAAAATTTATAGCATTCAAAAAATTCGAAAAAAGAAACCATAAAATAGAACTGAGTAAGTGGAGCAAACAGGAAAAATTTGGAGAAAAACAGCCACCGGAGGCGTCGGCACGCGCCTCCACGCACAACCGCCGCGCGTGGGAAACTTCCAACCGAGTCGGTGTCGTCTTCCTCGCTCAGTTGAGTGGTATTCGGGTCGGCCGACTCAGTTAGCAATCCGTTCCGAAAAATCATCATATCTTGCTCAATTTTGATATGTTTTCAACGAAATTGGTGTCACTAGATTCACAATTTAACGATCTATTAAACCCCTCAACAAATTTCAAGATAAAAGCTACTGAATAGGTTCGAAAAAAAAAGGAACGATTATGGTTTGCGTTTTTCAGCTATTGAGCTTTCAAAAGAAGACAATAAATTGAACAAACATACCATACAATTTGACACGAAACTGAAACAAATTAACAACAACAACAAAAAACGATTTCTTAGAAATAATTAACAAAATTGAAAACAAAAATTTCATTAAAAAATTAATATCTCAAAATTACCCAAAAATTAGCAGTCACAATTATGGTTAATTAGCTTTGATACCAATTGAAGAAAAATTAACACGAAATTACAGATTAATTTTATAATTAATCGATACAATTAATTAACCCTAAGATTGTAACATACTATATTCAATAATTGTATGGATAAATACCTAGAAATTGTTGAACAATTAAATCTATTGTTGATTTTTGTGAAGCGATATGACAGAAACACAAATGATTGACTACTGCTATTTCAAACCCTGATTAGAAAAAATACTTTAAGTTCTCAATGGAGCGACTGCATTTAAGATCGGTTAGCAGTAGGGCCTCCTGTGCACTACAAAATATGGACCAAGCCTATCCATCATAGCAAGCCCATGAATATAGGCCCAATGACACGTTAAAGAGAGAATTAACAAGCTCAACTATTTTGACATCAAATTAACCGGGGTTTGCACAAAATTATGATTATTATGCTAATCCACAAAATTAATGACAAAATTCTATCAAAAAGGTCATTACATTTACGGCCACTCAGCTCATGTTATGGTCCTCAGAAAATGAAGCAGCCACTGTTACGATGGGAACCAACAACCATCAAACTCGTGTCAGGAAGAGATCAAATGTCATGATAGCCTTGTTTTATCAAAGTGGTCAAGTAATCCATTCCAAGGAATCTTTTCGATGTGACTACCACGCCTTAGTTACTACCACGCCTGAGATTAGTAACCACTAGGATCTAATCTGGAAATGGACAGGCTCCTAGCGGATTAGGGCATTCCTTTGGTTAATGGTGTAGCAAAATCTTTTGACCAATCACCAAAGAATGTTCAAACATATCACTTTAGAAAGTGGCTGCCATTTTTGTGGGATTGAAGAATCCGCTTTGCATGTTCTTCGGGATTGTCGGCAAGTGAAAGAATTTTGGTGCAAAATTCCTTCTCTAGTGATTGACACGAAAATTTTTCATTAAGATATGGAGCTGTGGGTTAAATCAAATTTTACGAAACATTCTCATATGAGGTAGATTCCTTGTAATATTATCTATGGAGTTGCATGCTGGTTTTTGTGGCAATGACGTAACAAAAGCATTTTTGAAGATGATTTTGAGTGGCCAACAGATGGGCCCAGGGCAGTTATGGATTATGCCAAGTGGATAGTCAGAGCAAGAGTAGCGAAATGTTGTGTTTATAGAGATCAAGGTCTTCCTGTCGGACATCTTACGGGTTGGACTAAACCGAGGGAGAGGTGGGTCAAATTTAATACAGATGGGGCGGTCAAACATGAGCCTAATATTGCTGCTGTTGGAGGCTTAATTAGGGATTGCCGTGGACAATGGTACGGGGGATTGCTCCACTATCTCGGAAAAGCCTCGCCGATAGCTGCTGAACTTTGAGGAGTCCATTCAGGACTTCATCTGCCCTGGACGCTTGGCTATCGACGAGTGATCGTCGAAGTTGATTCGTTATAGGTGATTAATATTATCTCCTCTTCGTTTATACTATCGACTGAGTATTCTTTCTTGGTGACAAGCACCCGAGACTTTCTCCATCGTGCGTGGGAGGTGAAGGTTCTGCATGTGTATCAAGAAGGGAACCAGTGTGCAGATTGTGTGACCTCTCTCGCCACACTCTCAAGCCTAGGACTCCAGATTCGTTAAGAGCCACCAACTCTACTCATGACGCATATTCATTGAGATCAGCATGAAGTTTTGTACCGCAGATCGCTGCGTTAATTAGGATATGCTTTGGGTTTCTTTTCCTCTGTATCAAAAAAAATTCTGTTTGTCTTCCTAGCTTCGCATATGAGTAATGAGTGGGCAGGACTTGTATGACTAATAAAGCTTAAATGTGATCACTTCAATTTAATTACATTTATAAATTTAATTATATAATTAATAATTATATTTTACCAAATTCTTTCATTCTTTTATTTAATAAGGCTCATATCATAGATAACACATTTTGACTCATAGGCTTAAATTTAGTTGTTTTCAATAGACCCAGTAAGGCTCAAGCTTAGGTTGACTCAAGACTCAATTATTCTAAGAGAGTGGTTGGTTCGTATAAAGAATGACAATATGAATGAGAATGAAAATAGTGAGGAATGAGAATATATATTATCATTATAATTATGATGGTTGATTAAAAAAATATTGAAAAATAAACAATAATTATATTTTAATTAATTAATTACACTATTTTAATTAAGAATTAATTATATTTTAATTAATTATATTATAATAAATAAATAAATAACAATATTAGTTAAATAATACCAAAGGATATTAGAGGAATGACTCTCATTCCTCTCATAATAGAGATGAATAAAATAATGCCCAAAAATTAGGAATAAAAGTATAGGTCATCCAATTATAACTTCTTATCAAGCTTTATCTTTTATCCCATACTCATTTATCTCCCTTCATTCCTATCAAACAAGCACATCTTAAGTAAATAACATCGTTTTACCTGAAAATGTTGAGTCTCAGACATGCTTAGATCTGAACAGTCTAGATCTGGATCCAATTAAAAAAATAAGTTGTTATTTATTTAAACTGAACTCACTGACATTCCTTTGGCTGCGGGGCAAGGTATATAGTAATGAAATGTTTAACATTCCCTTTCTTCAGCAATTGATTCCAAGATGATAAAAATCCACGCATTATTCTGTGGGTCACGCAGATTAAAAAATATGTTCTTCCATGCAAGTAACAGTTAGAACTGTTAATATGGTCATTATTCCTTCGCTCGCCCACAACAAAATAATATTTATAGGGATAAGAAAAAGATTAATTAAAAATATTTAATTTTTAATTAAGTGTCTAAATTCATAGAGCAACGTAAAGATTGATATTTAGACATATTACTAGTTAGCTTAATAGTAATTAGCTTAATTCCTTTCGTGCCTCAATCAATTTCGTGACTTATACGTTAGAAGTTGTTCTTCAAAATAAACATAACGTGAAACTTCAAAGTTAGTAACCTTAGACCAAAGGTGTACGCCACTCGGACTCCTATAATATATGTATTATTATATGTAGCTTAAATAAATATTTAAGATATAAAGTTTTTTCTTTTGAACGGAAAAACCCGTAGTCGCTATTATTTAGATGCGTACTAAATAAACTTTCGGATTGATACAATAACTTATAAATAATGTCAACTGGGCATTCTACACTAAACAAACCCTGTATAATAAGTTTGATCGAGATAGAATAAATAAAAGAAATCGAACATAAGACTTTTTGGCCTCATGTCTCTCTACTCCACCAACTCGATCACTCATAAGAGGCTTAAGATATAAAGTCACTTATTTATTTAATTGAAAAATGTTTTTTAAATTTAAAATTAATAGACTAAATCTATTTTCTTAATTATTATTTTTGTATATCAAGTCAATTTGATCAAAAATATGGATTTATCCTCAAAAAGATTAAAAATTATATAATACAAATGCAAATACAATTTATATTAACATTTTATGTTTTAATTTAAAATTTTATTATTTAAATAAAATTTAAATTTGTTAATAATAACAACAACAACAACAATAACTTCAATACTCAAGACTCCGAGATTCAAAGGAAAGATACCAATAATACGCATTATAACTCGAACTTGTAATTTTTTTGTCACAAAAGTAATAAAATATAATTCAAAACTAAATTATAATTAGTTAATATTTTTACAATTTTACCCTATAATTTTAGTAGATTTTATTCTTTCAAAATAAATATATTTTAATACTTATAAATAAAAGATATTAATTTATGAATTAAAATATTCATTTTGAACAATTAGAATGAGTAGTTGCATTCAATTTTTAAAATTTATGTAAATTTAAGTTATTTAAAATTTTAAAAATTTGAAGGGTAAAATGTTTAATTTAAAATTAAAAAATTCAAGATATTAAAAAACTTTAAATCTAAGTATAATTCGAAAGTATATACTGAACTGGGGCCAAAAGAGCAAAATTCAATTAGGTTTTGTTTTAGCACAGAATTCAATTACCAAAAGAGGAAAAAGGTCAAGGAATCCTTTTTATTCATCTTATCACATAATTAGGGTTTGTGTGCGCGAACAGCTCATCTCTCCGCAAATCTGCAGAAATCAAGAAATCGAAGGAGGCGAAATCACCTCTAGCTGAGGCTAGGTAAAAAGGAAACTAAGAAGGCATGGGTGTACCAGCTTTCTACAGGTGGTTAGCCGAGAAATACCCTTTAGTGATTGTTGATGCAATTGAAGAAGAGCCCGTCGAAATCGACGGCGTGAAGATTCCGGTCGACACGAGCAGGCCAAACCCTAATATTGAATATGATAATCTGTATCTCGATATGAATGGGATAATTCACCCGTGTTTCCACCCTGAAGACAGGGTGAGATTTTCTCTAGTCATTAGTTTTCCTTTGCCACATCTTTTGGTTTTGAATGGAGTTTAATGGAATATTATAGTTTAAGTGCGTGGAATTTTATTGTTTTTGTTGTCTGATTTATGTTAAACGAATTTACGGTCCTTCAGTTTTGTTGGAAGATACAAAGGACGCTGTGGTATTAGGCTTATGTATAAACCACATGGTAATTGGTATATATGATATTAACTTTGGGCTTAATGAATTTGTTGTACTTATGAAATTTTGTTTGTTGCAGCCTTCGCCAACTTCTTTTGATGAGGTGTTCAGTTGCATGTTTGACTATATTGATAGGCTGTTTGTGATGGTGAGGCCTCGAAAGTTGCTATACATGGCTATTGGTGAGCATTTTATTTTCTTTGATATTGTAAGGTTAGACGAATATGGGGTTTTGAAACTATAATACCCTGAAACAAATGGCAGATGGAGTTGCTCCTCGGGCTAAAATGAATCAGCAACGATCTAGGCGTTTTAGGGCAGCTAAAGATGCAGCTGACGCGGTAAGTTGTGGATCCTGGTTGCACCTTTATGTGTGATTTGTAAGGTTTATCATCCAAATCATTGGGGTGGTAGGCAGATACCCGGTGTTTCACTTGGCTTTTCACAAGGTTTATCAATGAGTTACTCATTCCCGTATATCATTGTTTTGCTTTTCCCTAGATTGGATAAAAGATTATGCTTAGATTGAAGAATATAATTAGTGCTCTAGTTTTTTGACATAAAGAAAAAGAAGGAAAAGTGAATATGAAGTAGCTGCAAATGTTTGATAGACTATGTTATAATCTCTCACAATTTCTTTTAGGCAGCTGAAGAACAAAGACTGAGAGAGGAGTTTGAGAGGGAGGGCAGAAAACTTCCTCCAAAGGAGGGATCACAAACTTTTGATTCCAATGTTATCACTCCTGGAACTCAATTCATGGGTATCTTGTCAATTGCACTTCAGTATTATATTCACCTGAGACTTAATTATGATCCTGGATGGAAGAATATTAAGGTATTTATGCTTCATGGTCCATTATTTCTTATTCTTTATGGAGCTTTTTGTCTTTGCATTGTGGTTGTCCCTTTTTTAAGAGGGACACTGTTTGAATTGTTTCTTCCACGTCTTGCTTTATGAAGGTTATCCTTTCTGATGCAAATGTTCCTGGGGAAGGGGAACATAAAATTATGTCGTACATTCGTCTTCAAAGAAATCTTCCTGGTTATAACCCAAATACACGTCATTGCCTGTATGGTTTGGTATGCTTTTTTCTTCCATTTTGATTTCCATGGAATCACTTTTATTGTTTTTATGCTAGATTTAAATGATTCCCATTATTCTACTTATAGGATGCAGATTTGATTATGTTAGCTTTGGCGACCCATGAGATTCATTTCTCAATTCTTCGAGAGGTTTGTGTATCTAAACTTTGTGATAATCAAATTCCGTTTTAGTGTTCTTGTTCTTGTTTACAGCTTTCATGTTTCTATATTTTGATGGGAAATTTTAGGGGTGTTGTGGATTAGGTTTCCTAGATATATTGATCAAGGTAAGTAGATAAATGGATGAGTTACTTTCAGGTTGTATTCACACCTGGACAACAAGATAAATGCTTCCTATGTGGTCAAGTGGGTCATTTAGCTGCTAATTGTGAAGGCAAGGCAAAGCGGAAGGCAGGAGAATTTGATGAAAAAGCTGATGAGGTTGTTGTGCCCAAAAAGCCATACCAGGTTGGTTGTGCTCTGCCTTTTTTGTCATAGATGCAGTTTCACTTTTTTTTTTTTACTTATACTGCTTTTCTTTTTTGGCTTTTGCAGTTTCTTAACATTTGGACACTGAGGGAGTATCTGGACTATGAGTTCAGGGTGCCTAATCCTCCTTTTGAGATGGACATTGAACGGATTGTGGATGATTTTATATTCATGTGCTTTTTTGTAGGCAATGATTTTTTGCCACATATGCCTACACTTGAGATTCGGGAGGTTTGTAATTTGCTTATCAGAATTGTCATTAACTGCAAAATGCTTGAGTAAATGTGCACCCGAAAGCCATTAGTAATGCATATGGATTCCAACATATTGTGCAATGCTTAGATAGATAAGGGAGGTCTCTGTGGGTTTTTTCTTTTTCAGGGTGCAGTTTATATTCTGGTATGGTTCAGTCCGGGCCCTTTAGTTGTAAATGAGCTAAAGTACCACTAAGTGAGAGCAGAGTAGTATGTTACAAAGATCTTCCCTTTTTTTGGACTTAGCTATAATATCTTATGTTCTAACAACCTAGGACTTATGGATAATTATAACTATGCATAGTAGGTTGTGAAACCTTTTACTTCTGCTTCTGCACTAGATGTTGTTGGACATGGATCCAGAATGTGAATGGATTTTGCGAGATTTTATTTTGTTGCAGGCAATGATGAATGGTTCCATTATGTTTGCTTGGTTTGGCCTGTTAGGAGTTTTACTTAATCTCAATGCTTGCTTCCTACAGTGTCAATTTTTAAAATCTTTCTTTGAAATGTTATGATTTTAATGTGCAATAAGTTTTTGACTCTTTTTTTCCTTTTTATAGGGTGCAATCAACTTGTTAATGGCAGTATATAAGAAGGAATTTAAAATATTGGGTGGCTATTTGACTGATGCATGCAAGGTAAGAAGTTTGCAGTCTCAATTCTTATGTATTTTACTTTTTCCTTGCTGACTGTTAGTTTTCTTTTGGTTGCTGTTTTTAGCCGAATTTGAACAGGGTTGAGCATTTTATTCAAGCTGTAGGATCATACGAAGACAAAATATTCCAGAAAAGAGCCCGCCTGCACCAGGTTAATTTATTTTCTTTGTTGTTGATAATAATGTGCATTGCATGTTGAATGTTTTTACTCATGACGACATGCATTGTATTGTTGTTTTAAGGAACAAATTTGTGGTAAACATTATTTTGTCTGATTGATAAATGAACTGCTACGAGATCATTTAAGTTATGGAGTTGCACAATCCAGACATATGCATTGATACTGATGTGCTGTTTGTTATATCTAATTGCATTGCATATATACTGCCGAGTGATTGCAAGTCTGTTCACTATGAGTGTGGGTATCAGGTAGCTGAGTTGGAGTGATTATTTTTCTTTAAATATCTTTTAGCTATCCATATCTTTATTGGTATTTTTTTTCTTCTGAATATAAGTTCCTCCATTAATTTGCAACAGCGGCAAGCAGAGAGAATTAAGCGTGAAAAGCGACAGACTAGAAGAGGGGATGATGTGGAACCTCAAGCCCTTCCTGATTCTTTGGTTCCAGTTACTCGATTTCATGGTTCTCGTCTCGCAACGGGTCCTTCTCCGTCACCTTATCAGCAAGGTGGAACATCAGATATTGAAGTTTCTGCTCGGCTCCATAAAGTTCCTCGGTCCTCTTCTTCAGCAAATATAGGTGCTGCAATTGTTGATGCAGAGCATAGTCTGGAAGCAGAAGTATGTTTTCCTGCTTATGGAGAGGCAGTTTAATGTAATTCTGACTCCTCCAACCATTCTTAGGGCTCATATTCGAATGAGCTAACCTTTATTTGGTATGAGCCTTACTGGCAAGGAGTTAGGAGTGCATTTATTACCTCTTAGTATTGTAATCTAGCAATTCTTTTTACATATTACCAAGAGCTTTTGTCGGGCTAAATTAATTTCTTTTTCATTTTTAGGCTCGTGAAAACAAAGAGGAATTGAAGGCTAAGCTTAAGGAGGCCCTTAGAGAGAAGTCTGATATTTTCAACAATGAAGCTGCAGAAGAAGACAAGGTTTGAATTGCTTCTTATATTGATGAGTTATTCAAATTTGCAGAGGACATATTATGATTCCTTCTTTATTGAGAGATTGAATGGAAAAGTAGTGGCAAATAGGTAGGAAAGGTGTTATTGTGATTGTACATATTTATATTGAAACTTTTGTGGCTGATGTGATGGTGGCTGTTGCTTTTAGTGGACTAACCTTTATTTTGATAATTCTGAAATTCTAATTCTGTTATGCACTTGGCTCTTTTTTCATGTTCTGCAAGTGCAACTGATGGAGGATTACTCTGATTTTCAATGTGCAGATCAAATTGGGAGAACCTGGGTGGAAGGAAAGGTATTATGATGAGAAGTTTTCAGCAAAATCTCTGGAGGAACGTGAAAGTATACGAAGAGATGTTGTAAGTTACATATTCTCTGATGTATTCTTGTTGTCTTTAAACAATGGATCTTTTCTTTATTTATTTGACCGTCATGTGTGTAGGTTCTGAAGTATACAGAAGGTTTATGCTGGGTCATGCATTACTACTATGAGGGAGTTTGTTCTTGGCAGTGGTTAGTTCTTTTTAGTTCCGGCTATTCCCTGGTTGAAAGTTTTTTCATATATGCTGATATTACTGTTTTATTTAGAGTTGTAGTGTTGTAACCCAAAGTGAAGTTAAAAAACCTTTGTTGATAGTTTTGCTAGCGACTATTTTATGGGTTAAAGTGATTGTCACATTAACTTTAGGCTTATTTTATCAGTTGCTAAGTGTTCTTTTCACATGTTGGTTGCAAATATATTACTACTCAATTTTACTTGCTTCAGGACCTCAGATAAATGATTTCTGAAGTATTATACTTATGCATTGATCTTGGATTTAGTGTTAACTTGTTAATAAACATTTTGTTGCAGGTTTTATCCCTATCATTATGCTCCGTTTGCTTCTGATCTTAAGGATCTTGGCCAATTAGATATAAGTTTTCAACTGGGTTCTCCGTTTAAACCATTCAATCAGCTTTTGGGAGTTTTTCCTGCTGCAAGGTTCCACAGCTGTTAAATTTGTTTTATATACCCATTTTTGCAACTCTTTTCCTTGAGAAGGCCAAGTGGAGAAACTGGTTATGATTTATCTTGCAGTTCTCATGCGCTTCCGGAGTGCTACAGGAAATTAATGACAGATCCAAACTCACCTATCATTGACTTTTACCCAACTGGTATGGCATTGTGATCTGAACAAGAAAGATCTATAGATTGCTTTCCTTGGATTATGCATTAATGATCTTGATTTCTTGAGCAGACTTTGAGGTAGACATGAACGGAAAACGGTATGCATGGCAGGTGAGTATGTCTTACTGATGTTACTGTACTATGACCCAGACAATTTTACGTGGCAGGAATGTTTTTTGGATTCTCAAATGGAGTTTCTCGAAACTTTGTTGATGTTATTAGTTTAATTCCTTTTTATTGCCTTCTCCCAAGGGTATTGCAAAGCTTCCTTTCATTGATGAAGCTCGCCTTCTCGCAGAGGTTCAGAAAATTGAACATACTTTAACGGTACTGTTCTTCCTTCACACATGCTCTGGCACATTCTTCATTTCTTTCTATTTATGTCAGATCTCTCTCTCTCTCTCCACCTGCTCCGCCCTTATTCTTCTAAGGAGGGAGAGGGGATCAGAGAGTCGGGTTCTGTTTCGTAATACATTCCATTCCAACAGAACATTCCAATGCTTTTCAGGATGAAGAAACAAGGAGGAACAGTATGATGTTCGATATGTTATTTGTGTTATCGTCACATTCTCTATCAGAAAGCATATATCTACTCGATAATCAATGTAAACAATTAACAGACAGAGAGGTTATTGAAGTCAAGGAGCCTATTAATCCTGAGTTGAGGTATGTACAACTGTGCTTTGCTTATGTAATGTCATTCAATTTTCTTTTGAGCTTTGTGATGGAATTTACTCAATCAACTTCCGAGGTTTCATTTTCTCCATGAATCTTATCATTTAGGTACCTCAATTGCGGTACTAATCTTGCTTGTTGAGGTCGAATTTGCGTCATGGAGTTTAGTTTGCATTATATTTTGTACCCCAGAGCACTTCTGTTAAGGAGTTTAATCTTAGAAAGCTTGAAAACATAAAAATTGCAAATCTTAGGAGAAAATAAAGGGGTAGAAATAATCCCTTCTATTTGTGGAACACTTACCACGTGTTAATGGTTTTATGTTATTTTTTCCTTTCTGGCTTAATATTTGTACATATTATAGCTGCAATAAATTTCTTCATTCTTCTTCTATGTTATTGAGGACCCCTGCATAAAGTATGTCTTGCCAATTCAGAAGAGAAAAGGTCCATTCTGTCTCCAAGTTATCGGTTCAAAATTTTTTTATTGGAAGTGATACTTTCAAAAGTGGAATTGAAACGATCTTAACTTGAAAATGAATTCAGTATCTGCTTTTTTTTTTTCCGAATAAGCTCATAAGAACCTCCTGTTTATAGTACCGTAGTACTGTCCTTGATTTTAGCCATCACCTGTTTTTGTTCATGCAGTACTACTAGTGATTACACTTTATGAGGAGTTAGAACAATTTTTAACACAAATCATAAACTTTTTAGTTTTATTTTGGACATCTTATGATTTGTTTAGCTCTGCATGCAGTGATGGGATGAATGGTTATATATCCCCGTGTGCTGGAGATGCTCATCCTCCTATATTCAGGTCTCCTGTTGTTGGCATGGAGGACATATTGGACAACCAAGTCATGTACGTTGTTAGCATTTTATTGTCTCTGTAGTATATTGACATGGTTATATGTTAATGGTGGCCTTTTGTAATTAAGTATTGCATTGGCTTTAACTTTTTTCTCCAGATGTGCAATATATAGACTCCCTGCCCCACACAAACACATTGCTAGACCTCCTGCTGGGGTTGTATTCCCCAAAAAGGTATGCTTGCTGCGGACAATAGAATTCTTTTTCGAGTGTGATTGTTATATTTGTTACGGTTGTGGCTATTAATCGACTAAATGTTTCTCCTCTGCATATTATTAGCACATTTCATTGTTCAGTATACCATTAATATGATGGCACGTTAGTGTCAATTTTGAAAGCCTCGTTTAATTTCTGCTTAGACTGTTGCGATTAATAAAAATTTCTGCCACTTGTATCCGTTTTTTCAAGCTTGTGTACAGATGATGGTTAATATGCATTATCAGCCAACTGCATGGGAAGACTTGTAATTTGGGTCCAACATTTGACATCTTTTACCTTAGGGTTGCATTCGACTTTAATATTTTTCTTTGAAGTCCTCAGATAGCCTTGAATACAAATTTATCGTTTCCCTTATGTGCTAGATAATTTGATTTGTCCGTTCTGGTTGGTTTACACGTCCCTTTTCTGCAGTTTTTGGTTGTAAAGTATCTTGTTTGACTCTAAATTTGATGCTGAAGATTGAGATGGTTTGGCGGAAATTGGCTTGCCTGATTTCATGATGATTGACATCCTTTTTTCTCTTATAGATTGTAGATGCTGGAGATATGAAACCTGAACCTGTTTTATGGCACGAAGATTCTGGGAGAAGGCCTAGGGAACATGAAAGGTACATAAAGATTTCAGTGAGATGATATGTTGGAAATACAAGGAACAGTGTGATTTGTTTTCATTTTGCCATCTTCCATGTATGGTTAACTGTGTGGTTGATTCTCCTTCAGGCCGCACCCACCTGGAACTACTTCTGGTCGTCAGCTAGGAGACGCATCACATCGACTCATTGTCAACAGTTTACAGATGAAGGTGGACCAAAATGGCTATATGCACGCCCGCGCACCTTATTCTGCAGCTTCCTATGTCTCGTCATATTCTTCCTTTTCAAATGGTGTCCAGGACGATGGGCACCGCAGAATGCCACAATCCAACTTTCAGGCTAATAACTACAGATATCCTAATCACTCCACTCACTATGACCAAGGATATAATCAATCCTATGCTGCTTCTGGCCCTTCTAGCAAAAGATTTCAACCTCATCATGAAAGAGGGAAGCACTGGAGTGGACAACATCCAAGACACGCGAACCAATCGGAATATCATCAGACTGGTGGATCAAGGTACACACATGGCCCTTCAGCACAAACATCAAGTGGCGGTACTGTCCCTGACTATCAAGGTGGTTATAATGGTTACCAACGTCACTTTTCATCTGCAACTGGTAATCATGGGCAATGGGGTGGCAACTATCAAGGAAGAGACAACCGGTTCTCTTCTCTCGACCCAAGATCATCAAGTAGGATGCAGCCACCACCTCCCGGATTGAACGGGGGTCAGCCGACTTCTTCCCCCGTTGAAATGCATAGAGGGCCATCTCGACAGCCACCTCACCCAAATTGGAGGCCACGACCACCGCCAGCCGTTGGAGCGAATTGGAGACCTGGTCCACTGCCGGTGAGTAAAGCAAATAGAGGGCCACCACCACCACCTGGATATGGTCGGTAAGAGTTGTTTCCTTCAGCTTCGAAGGCTTGAAGTTGTACAATAGTTAGTATGCCCGTTGTTCAATTCATTCATTTCGTTTCCAGAATTCTAGATTTACATGTTCAATTGGTGTTAAATTAAAATTACAAAATTTATGATAATATGATTGAATACGATTGTTTTTTTTAATTAAAAATTTATTAAATAAAATTAAATAGTTTATTTTAACTTATGAAAATTAATTAGCTTATAAAACTAATTGATTATTTAATAAATTGATAGTTTTAATAACAAATACTATTAAATTGAATTGAATTGAAAATTAAAATTGAATCAAAATTTTAGTTAATTCAAAGTTTTATTGTTGAATTGGTTAAACTGTGTCAATTTTAATTATTAAATGTAATTGTACTTTTTGTTAACTATATTACTAATAGTTAATAATTATAAATATTTATTAATATTAACCAAGGGTAAATATTATTATTAGTTGTCAAATTACAAATCTATTATAAGGTAAGGGCAAATTACTTTGATAGAGTTTTATTATTTAAAAACTCTATATAGTCTTCACCTTAATATTAATATTTAATTTTATCAAACAATTTAAATTTACGAATTATATTATTATAAACCCTTGAATCATTTACTTTTATGATTTTTATAAGTTATAAAAATAAAACCAAATTTCAAATAAATAGTTTTTAACGTTAAAAAAAAACAAGTCAATAAAGTAAAAGAGAATATAATAACTATCATTCAAAACCGATTAATAGTCACAAAGAAATAATAAATATAAAGCAACGATCTGAGAGTTGAACGCCGCAGATCTTGGAAGGTAGGTTTGGGACGGGTTGAGTTCAGACAGTCGGCGGTTGGGAATATAATAATTATGAAATTGTTAAGACAAGACACACGTGTGGATGGATGAGCTGTTAGCCAGTCTTATGCTTCTTCCAGAACTACTTTTCTTTTTGAATATCTCCCACAAGATACTGCCAAAGTAACGTGTGCAGAGTAGTGGGATTCCTTCTCTTAACCTTTTGTCGTGTTTTTTAAGGTGTTTTGGTTTCAACCATAGATTTGATCCCATACACTTCACGCTCAAGTTTTCTATTCAATCAATATCACTCCGATTTTATTAGTTATTTTATAAGTGAAAATAGGCCAAAAGACTTGGTTTTGAAGTTTATGATTTAAATTTGTAACATAATAGTAGGCCATGTGTTAAAAAACTAAAATTATAAAAAGTATTTGATAATTTTAAAGTGAAAAAGAGTGCATTATTAAAAATTCAACGTAACTAATGCACAAGATTTTATGCTTTGCGAGGATTTGAAGAGGGTCATAATGTACAACCTTCTCTTTGTATTTTTATATAAAGATTATTTTATGACTTGAACTTGTGATCTAATGATTACACAAAAGCAATTTTATTAGTTACTCCAATATTTACCCTAAAAAAGTACATTTATAATATATTAAATTATAAATGATATAACGAATTTTATCTTTTTTAATCTCACATATGATGGAAGGTTTAAGTTAAACTTCTATATAAAAAATGAGCACTTTCAAAAACTTAAAGTGATTGGAATTCAAGTTAAACAAAACAATGTTGTTTTAATATCAATTGTTCGTGTTACTTTAGGTCAAATTAAACTGTAAAATAAGTTTGAACCTTGATTAAAGTTTAAAATTATACAAAATTTCACCCGTCCTTAAATACAATCAAGTCAAATGAGTTTTATAAATTTAGAAACAAAACAGGTCTATTTTAATAAATATAATTATTCTTTATATATGTATTAATTAAATCCTACTTAAAATGATGTAAAATAAAATTATTCTAATTTTGATTGATTGTGTTATTTTAGGTCAAATTAGACCATAAAATATAAGTTTAAACCTTGACTAAAGCTTGAAATTATATTAAAAAATTAACACAACCCTAAATAAATTTAGAGTAAAATGAGTTCTATTAGTTAATTTTAGATCAATTTAAACTGTGTTGTTAAATAATTATTCTTCACATATGTGATAATTAAATTGTTAAATACACAACAGTTAATAAATGGCATGCTTTAAAATTAAATGAATTAATAGCTTCACACTAAATAATAAAGTTGGACTAATTGATTACATCAAATTTTCTGTTTCAGTTATTTTATGATGACTTTATTCTATTAAATCTTATCCAAACGTTTATTACATAAACGAGTCAAGTTACCTTAATTATGAAAGAAAAATATATTTACGTAAAGTCAACATAAATATGTGAATAAGATTTAATAGAACATAATAAAAATTGATGTAGCAAGCTCTGAGTGAGACCTATTTCGAGTATTGATGTAACCTGTTTTTCTTTCAAAATTGAGGTGACTCGACACGTAATTGATACTAACAAAGATGGCGATTTCTGGGGTCCAACAACTCTGGGAATGGATAAAGATACCTGTCAAACTAGTAGTAGTTCGTATTATTATAAGACTTTTAAGACGAAACAAGACACCTTACGTGGGACTTTGAGGGGATTGAAGTGGTTACCGCTCTTTCGGACAAGATGATCTAATGAAGTCATCTCTGACGCATGTCTGAGTTAACGTAGTAAGTGTTTGGCTGCTCGTTCTTGTTTGCTTTCAGATTGTTTTTTTTTTTGTTTTCTATCACCGACAAAATTGTTTTATAAATTAATAAATATATAGTATAATAAATTATTTAAAATTTAACTGCGGACTTTTAAAAGAAATGTTCTAAAGGCTAAAAGATTTAAACTTCTCAAACTTTTAAAAGTCCTCCAATTTTAAAATTCTTAAAAATCTCTTTGTAATTTAAATTTTTTCGAAAACTCAATTTTTAAATTTCGATTAAAAACTAATGACGAAAAAAGTACAACATGACATTTGACTTGTAAAATTAAATATTCGTATTCAATTTAATCCTTAAGTTTAAATCATCGAATTAAATACAACCCAAATTAATAATTTATTGTAATTATAGTAAATTATTAATTTAAGCCGAATTTAATAGCTGAATTGAATTATCGTATTAGTGGTGTTTAATTAGCTCACGTTTGATATTCATACGACATGCAGTTTGTGTCCCTTAGGGGATGGTCGAGTTGGTAGAGTAAAAGAACATAAGGCCAAAAACTTTTATATTTGATTTCTCTTACTTACGCTCTTTTGATCGTGATTTACAGGCTATTGCATTAATTCGAAAATTTACCTAATGCGCATCTAAAGGATAGCGACTGTGAATTCTTACGTTTAAAAAAAGAGCATACGTTTCGTTGTTATTTTAAATCAAAATTTTGATAATTTAAAATTTTAGAAAGTTTTTTGAAAATTTTTAACTATATGAGAGGTTTATATCTTTTATCCTTAAATTATATTTTATTAATCATTAATTTGTTATAAATTTGAAGGGTTTTAATTAATATGAATAAAGCTTGTAACTATGATAATAATTTTATCAATATATTAGATAATTTTATTTTATTAGTTAATTAAATTTTTTAATAAGTAATTTAAAAAATAGACAATAAGATTGCTGGAGTTACATCAATCCATCGACTGATCTTAATCAATCATTGATTAGTTATGATTTTGAAGGGTGTTGTTTTATTATGGTTAGTCGATCGTATGGCAGCCAATCATCGTTAACAATGGTCGTTTTATGAGCCAATCATGTCATTGAAAATAACAACTAGAATTGATGTAGATAAATAAGTAGTTATAACTTATAAGGGGAAGAGTCATATTCTCGTTTCCGTGTGCCACCGTTATTGAATAGATAGATAATCTCGGATACAAAGTGACACACAAAAATAGGATGTTAATAAATGGGTGGATGGTCTAGGACTCAAGATGACACACGAAAATAAGAACAGAAAAATTTAATGAATAGATGGATGATTTCGAGCACAAAGTGGCACAAAAAAATGGGATTTTAATGAATGGAAGAATGATTTCAGGCGTAGGATAGCACACGAAAATAAAAACAAAAAAATTGATCTCAGTTATAAGACACAATTTCCATTTGATTGAAAGTGAAACTAAGAACTTGGAAATAATAATTAATTTAAAATAATTTTCGGCAACAACCATCTAATTCCTCTTTTTTTCAATTGATTGACGTTCTAATCTTGTCTTTAAGTATATTATAATTAAATGCTTTTGCCACTTAGTTACTCCTCTCAATCTCATTTAAAGGATCGAGCCGAGTTTCGACTTAGATCATATTAAATTTCAAGGTTTGCTATTTTTGCAGTTTTCAAACTATTCAAATATAGTGCAATGCCTAATTTCTTTAAAATTTAGAAATAAATTTGATATGAACCTTAAATTTTAAACTTTATCTATTAACTCAAGTTTGAATCGAACAAAAATGTCAAATTTAAGTAAAATATACTCCGGTCATCTTTTTTATGTGTTACTTAGTTTAAACATTTTCTTGCAATGACTTTTCATTTTAATTATTTACTTAACCTCTTTAAGGTAAGGTTGTCTACTTTTTGACCTCTCCAGATTTTGAGTATCAACAAAGTTTCTACTGAGATATTATTATTATTGTTATTTTGAATTTTTTCAGACCTCACGAATCAACAAAATTTTTACTAAGGGGGTGCTTGGCTGATGGGTTTGGGAAGAGGTTAATAGGTATGAAATGAAAAATGAGTAGTTAGTTGTTGATTATGATTATAGGGGTAATGGATTGATATCCCACTTTGGGGGAATCCTCCATACCCCCCATTTAGTAGAGGAATGAAATTCATTCCTTAGTAGAGTCATTTTTAAAAATATTTTAATACTAATTAATTAAATATAATTAATTAATTAAAATATAAGTAATTACAATATAATTAATTAAAATAATAATATTAATTGATTAAGTACATTATAATTAATTAAAATATAATTCATTTATTAATTAAATATAGTAATTAATTAATTAATCAATTAAAATGTAATTAATTAAAATAATATAATAAGTTAATTATTGTAATTAGTTAAAATATAATCCATTCATTAATTAAAATAAAGTAATTAATTAATTAATTAAAATATCATTATTTATTAAAATATTGTAATTAATTATTTAATTAAAATATAATTAATTAAATTATTATCAATTAAAATATTGTTATTAATTAAAATATAACTAATTAAAATATAATTATTCATTAATTAAAATGTTTTTATTTATTAATTAAAATATAATTAATTAAAATATTTTGATTAATTAATTAATTAAAATATGATAATTAATTAATTACAATATAATTAATTAAAAATATTATAATTAATTAATTACAATATAATTAATTAAAATATTATAATTAATTACAAATTTTTAATTAATTAAAATAATTAATTAGTTACAATACAATTAATTGAAATATAATTTATTCATTAATTAAAAACTCTAATTAATTAATTATAATATTTTAATTAATTAATACATTGAAATTAATTAATTACATTTTTTTACAAACCAACCACGATCAATGGTAATGGTAATCATTCCTTCCTCTTAACCAACCATTATAATTATAATGATAATATTCATTTAAATTCTTTCTTATATTCATTCCCATTCTTATTACCATTCCTTCATACAAACCAACCGCCCTTAAAATATTATTATTATCTTTTTATTTGTACCACAGGTAATAATATGTAAGATATATAATTAAAATAAATTTCTTGACAAGTTTAAACCAACTATTATTTATCAGATACAACACATTACCCCTTCTTAACCGATCACACTTAGTAACTATTTTGACTGAATTGTATTTTATGTAACTCAAATTTGCAACATTATATAGAGATAAAAGTAGAGACGGCAACAAGTTAGATTGGTTGGACTCATATCCAAATTTGAGTCATCTAAAATAATACTGTTTAATAATGAGAATATATAATCTTTGGACCACACCCTGAATCAATCCCTTAGACCCAAATTTGATCAATCAAACTCGACATATTAACTTTGGGCAAGGCTGGGTAGAGTTGAACGCTGACCTTTTTCCCATCTCAGATAGACTCTTCATGATAGACCTAGATTCAATCCCTCAAACTCAAATCCTGTTAGTCAAACTTGGCACACTAACTTTGGACGAGATCAATGTTTTCAAGCCGGACCGAAAGTTAATCCGAAAAGATAAAATGTATAAGGTTTAAAAGGTTTAATCGATATTAGACAATGATAAAATCAGTTAGAAATTGAATAAAATTAAAATTTTTTTAAAATAATTGAAAAAGATTGTCCTCACTTGTCAAAAAATTTAAATTTTAATTAAAAAACATATTGTCAAATAAAATTAACCATTTTATTTTAGTTTATAAAATTGATTAATTTACAAATTTTGGTTAATTCATTAACAAAATAAATAATTTTAACAACAAAAATTATTAAATTAAATCAAATCGAAAAAAATAAAAATTAAACTAAAATTTGGTTAGTTTAAATTTTTACGTTTAATTTTAAAAACATTAGGTGAAATTAAACTTGGTCAAACTTACAACCTTTTTCCATCCCTATGCAACAGGATCTTAAGGGACCTCCCACTTGATCCACCGTTCAATTATGAGATTGATGTGTATATATAATATAAATTAAGCTTTTTTGGGAGAGATCTGACTTGCCACCTAAATAAAGGGTCTTGCAAATTGCAAAGAAAACGCTCCCATTGGCTTCCTCTAACTACCACCACCAACACCTCTTACCCATAAAGATTTTATATATATATATATATATATATATATATATATATAATCCAACATAATCCAACTTCACATAATGTCCCTTTTTGTTTTAGAAGGTTTGTTTGTTCCTTGTTGATCCTTCCAAAGAATGAAAAGGGCCCTCTCAAAGGTGTGTTCTTCTCCAAACCACATTATTACTAAAAGAAAAGTAAGTTATGATTTAATTATGTTAGTTTGAATGGTCAAATGAGAATTTTATACATTGAAAAAACCAAAATCTAAAATCATGGACCATGAAAAGGTTAATTGTTTAACTATTTTTACAACATTATCATAATTTATGTAATTTTTATCAATAATTAAAAATTGAATTAATATGCTTTTGATGTTAACCGAAATTAAGAAGAAGTGAGAAGGTGTTCTTGCATTTTTTGACTCTCTCTCTCCTATTTTGCATGGTATAGCTGAAAATTACATGAGAGTTGTCTCGTAAAAATTTTGAATCGGCTAATTGTTTGGTTCAATTTATCCTAATAACCCTTTTAAATTCTTTAAATCTTATTTTAAATTCTTCTTGATTAATATTTATTATATATCAGTTTTATAATAATTTAACATTAATTAAATCTTTAAATTTTAAATTTTTTATCTTATTAATTTAGTATCGGTTTAAACAAAGTGAATAAGTTGATACATAAATATATAAATATATTGGAGAGCGGATAAAATAATTATAGGTCAAAGAGCCTCGAAACCCATTTGGTGTAACATCATTTAAAATATATTATTTGAGTAACATATGTTATAGTTTAAAGGTAGAAAGTGACACAAAGCTATAAGTGCACTACTTTAAGCCATAGAAGGTAGGTCTTGTTGATAATCAATCTAATGATGACATATAAAAATAAAAATAAAAAACCCTTTTAATATGCAAAAGAAATATAAAATTTCATAAGAATAAAATTATTACTATTATCACTTGTAATTATCTAATTTATTTAATAATTTATAGTTAATTAATAACCGAAATATAAGTGACGAGTTTAATTAATCTAATTCATATTTATTATTGTAAATATATGTTCACTTTCAATAATTTTTAATATTTTATATTAATTATTATTATTTTATTAATTTAAAAGATAAGCAACGAAACACGAAGCAACTACCAACTCACCTTAGATGAGTTTGTGGGAAAGCTATCTATTGGATAAGAAACTAACAAGTAGTAATATTATCTCAACTAGTATGTCTTACGTCTAAACTCTAAACTACAATCAATCTTTGTTTATCTTTATTCAATTATAGAAATTGGTTCTCTGGGATTACGGCGAGGATGAAACGTTATCATTGTCTTCATATGATTGATTGTCTTACATGGTGAATTCGGTATGAAGATACTAAGAAACAAAGAAATTTATCTGGGGTTGTTAATAGATTAGCCTCCAACGCTTCAAGTCGGTTTTACGGTGAGGTGAGGTTGTAAACACAGATAAAGCTAAGTTTATGATTGTGCGTCATACATTATGAGAATAATACCTTTTATATGGTTTTTCAGCTAGATTTAGGTCTTTAAGTATCTGCATGGGAGATATTCTTCTACTGTTGAGTTATTGATGTGTGAGTCAGACCCGAATTAATTAGTGAATATGAGACCGACCGATCAGCCTGTAAAATTGGGCTCGAGTCCAATATAACCGACCCAACCAAAAATATATCCTGTAAATTACTTGACTAATATATAAGTCGAAAACTTATGATGCAACTCTTACTTGTCGGTGAAATATTTCTCGAACTTAAGAGTTATAAAATGAAATTTTTGTTATCCTCATATGTCCTCTGACTAAAGGTTGAGTAATTTAACGAAGTTACTTATTTCCTGTTTTTAATTTGAGGGGAAATGTAAAAAATTGTGTAAATTGTATACATTTCTTTATATTTCTTTAGCTATTAAAGAGCTAATGTTTCTATTATTATTTGATCTTAATCAACGTTTTTAAAAATAAAATTTTAATGATTAAAACTCAATACAAATTTAAAATAGGATTAAAATGAAAATATGCTTAAGAAATTAAAATTTAATTGAAAAATCGTTAAATGAAACTCAATTAATTTATTCTTATTTATAAAAATTAATTTGTTTACAAAATTCGATAATTAATTAATAAATAGGTTTTTAATAATAAGAATTATTAAAATAAAAGTTCTAAATCGATTTAAAATTTTAATCATTGGTATTAATACACAATTTCATATTCAAAATTGGACATTCCATGGCTTTTCAACATAACAAATCTATCATTAAAGCTTATCATTGAAAATCCAGTTAGGTCAGAACATTGCGTAGCCAAACCCAACTTGGTAGGGAATATTCCAGGCAGGTTCCTTCGCGGTATTTCAAATTGGTTGAAGACCAATTTATTATTTACAATATGCTCCTCTAAAATTAAAGTATTTAAATAAAATATCTCAAATAATTTCCATGTTCTTTGTGGATCCAACCAATATTGATTTCATGAAATTAAGTAATTTGAAATTTTGATTTTATGAAAATTTCCAAATATTTCGTGTCAATGAAGATAATTTACTTTATATCAATGTTTATTACCAATCATTTTGGGTCCATTTAATTTTAGATACATAAATTAGTTTGTATTTGAATCCATTTCGGTTTCGTGTTAATATGTTAAATTTGATTTAATTAATTTTAAATTCAATTTTGAGTTTGATAAATTATTTTAAGTTGACAAGCTATATAAAAAATCTTAATTTAATATTAACAAATTAAATTATATTTAAATAAGTTTAACCTTAAATATTTAAATTTAATTAAGCTCGAAATTCGAAATTTTTTAAAGTCGGCCAAATATAGTGTCAAGTCCTATTACCAAGTCCAAGCCTTAGAGGGTTCAATCCTTCGTATTCATAATCTTATATCAACTCTGTTTCATTCGATCTCATTTATATATTTTTTTAAGTTTTACATATTTATATGGATGAGATCGTGTAAAACAGAGTTGGTATAAGATTATGAATATAGAATATCTGATTTTAATCTCATACCAAATAATCTCATCCACATATTTATCTGAAACTCACAGTGTTTGTGGGACAGGAAGGAATTAAAACATATGCAACCACCGTTATGAGCTGTTAATACTTAATACGCCTTTCAATTCAACTCAAAGTGTCCAACTTAGTAACAACACTTCAAAAAGATTCCGATCCCTCTCTAGTCTCTACCCAACTCTCCTGAATGTCGATCCCTGATAGGATACGATCGTGCGGTGAATTGGTCATCCCATATCGGTTCCAGGGTACGTGTAAAGACGCAAGACCACAATCCTACGTGGGGGACATGCTCTCATGCGCGGTTCACGTGTCGCTCTGTGATTCTTCCAAGTACTTGGCCACTTGGTCCGGGAAAACTATCAAGACGAAGGCGTATTAAACAAATTTGATATTTCTTTTTTGTCAATCAAAATAAAGTTTTAAAAAATTAAATTAAAAACCTCATAATTATATAAAAATAGGTTCAATTCTTCTGTCAAATTTTATCCTATACCTTCTGTCCCAATAATATCCCAATCATACAATAATGAAGAAAGAAAATTTAAATAATTAGGATATTGTTAGGACAGAAGATATTGAGCAAAATGAAACAAAAGATTTGAAGCTTATAAAAATACACTAAATTTGATTAACATTCAATTTTATCAATTATTAAAAACACATTCATCAATATTTATAATATGATAATTAACAAATCAAATGATTTAATTTTTAAAATTAAAATGTTAAATCAAATTATAAATTTTATAATATTAAAATTATACAATTTGCAACTTTTTATTATTTAAATATGTACAATTAAACATACCGATAATCTAATTCATGAAAATATATTTTAAATGATTACTAAATTTAATTTTATCTTAGATATTCAAAATTTTAAAGAATTTTCGTTCTACTTAAATCATTCTTAAAAGATTATTTTATTCATATATTTAGGAAATTGTATAGTTAATTATATTTTGTTCGTACCTTTTAGTTATTTTTAAGTTAATAATATTAGAAGCAGTCTCTTTATTAATCAAGAGTAAGGTTATGTATTACTTAATTTTCTAAATTTTACATTTTAATGAGATTTTTACTTAATTGTTGTTTTTAAGAATTGTTTAAAGTCAATGACAGATCACATTAAGCTAATCAGAAGATGTAAAGAACGAGTTTTTATAAAAGATTAGAATGTGAACTTCACTTTGTTAAAAAAAAAAAAAAAGAGAAAGAAATAGTCAGAAAAGTTGAGTGATGTGTATGACTTATAGGAGTCCGTAGGCATTGATTTGATATAAAAGGGACCAATTGCTACTTTCCTATCTCCAATTAATTGAAAGCTGAGTGTCCTAAACACAACAAACACATTCTCTTTTTTCACTTCTCTGTCTCTGTCTCTGTCTCTGAACTATCCTATACACACCTCCTAAATCAAGCGCAACACATTCGATTCAAAGCGTTTCCAATTATGGAAAACCAAAACCAACGTTTGGGTTCGATGAAATCCAGATTCAGACGTGTCTGTGTGTTCTGTGGGAGCAGTCCTGGCAAGAACCCAAGCTACCAGCTTGCTGCCATACAACTTGGACAACAACTGGTATTGCTAAAACAGAAACTGAGATCATTCGACTGGTGTGTTTTGACGATTGAATCGAATGGTAATAAGATTGGAAATGGAAAAATTGCAGGTTGAGAGGAACATCGACTTGGTCTATGGAGGAGGTAGCATTGGTCTCATGGGTCTGGTCTCTCAGGCTGTCTATGATGGTGGCCGCCATGTGTTGGGGTAAGAACATTCATACGGATTACGAGCGATTTAGGCTGCTCTTATCTTTCTCAGCTTTGGTTGTAAGCTTGTAATAACTCCGTTTTTGTGTGTAATTTGTGCTTCCAGAGTGATACCAAAGACTCTGATGCCAAGAGAGGTACGTAACGAAATCTAATAACTCCATAGAATCTTACCCTGGAAATGGATTAAGGAGACAGGAATACGATGATGATCTTCGTGATCTTTTAATGGGAAACAACAGATAACAGGAGAGACCGTTGGAGAAGTAAGAGCTGTGTCAGGAATGCATCAGAGGAAAGCAGAAATGTCTCGTCAGGCTGATGCTTTTATTGCTCTTCCAGGTGATTATAATGATGATGAAGAAATTGTTACTATACTGTACTGTACTGCTCTGTCCCATCAATTAGGCGATTCGTTTTGAAAAGTATATTATTCATCATTCCAATCCCTAAATTCCATGAACAGGCGGCTATGGAACCTTGGAAGAACTTCTGGAGGTCATCACCTGGGCTCAACTAGGAATCCATGACAAACCGGTAGCTTCTCCTTTGCTTGCATTAAGTGTCTTTGTTGAAATTTACCCTCAAATTCAAGTAGTTTCATTAATTAAATTAACTATTAAGTGTAATCCAAAATTCACCATCAATTTAGAAAATTAAATTTGAAAATTAAGAATAATTATACTCAACCTTATATTTTTATTTCAATTTTTACGGTTTTGAACGTGTTATTTAGTTTTTATAATATTATTTAGTTACTACACAAATCTCTTACTATATTATGTTATGATAATTAATTTTAAACGATATAACATTAAAATTTAGGTAAATTTAATTATAATTAAATTAATTAATTAAAATATACACAAAGGTATTTTTAAAATCAAAATATAGAATTATAGTGTAATTAATGATCTACTCATTATTTACTTTTTCTGGAAAAAGTGAGATAAAAGGAAAGAAATTTATGAATAATGGGTTTATAAGATTTTAATTAAATCATTATAAATTATTTAATACGGAAACAACCTTTCTATTATATAAGATTAAAGTTGCTTATTATCAGACTTTTATAGACTCCAGTTTATTGCGGGACTTCGAATTAAGTTTGATGATGACAGATGACGATGATAATTATAGATTATTTAATCTAATTATTATTTCCCTCTCCATTAGTTATAGGTAAGACTCAGCAATACTGGATCTCTCGAGACCTCATGTGTCAGCAAAATTTTTATCGGGCGGTGTTGAAATTGTAATTTAATAATTAATATTTTCCTGTGGATGGTGGTTTTATAAATGTTTTTATTTTAATAATTATCTAATTTTAAAAAATATTTTTTTGCAATATATTAACTAATGAATGACATGATTTAAGTACTGGGATTTTCAGGTAGGGTTGTTGAACGTGGACGGCTACTACGATTCGCTTCTATTATTCATCGATAAAGCCGTTGACGAAGGCTTCGTTAGCCCAGCTGCCCGTCACATTATTGTGTCTGCCCAAACTGCCCAAGAACTCATGTGTAAGCTTGAGGTAACAAGTTTTGGATCTTCCTTCCCACCCAATCAATGACAACAGCACACGTGCAACACCCATCCTCTGATCAGATGATCTGAACCGTCCGTTTTTCTTTTGATCAGGAATACGAACCCAAGCACTCCGGTGTGGCCTCCAAGCTAAACTGGGAAATGGAGCAACAATTCGGTTACACCATAAGAGCAGATATTGGCCGTTGATCATCGTGATTGGAGGATTAATCACCGTAAATTTTAGTGTACACAGCAAAACATCAACCACAATAACAAACCTTGTAGATGTGAGAGCTCCACCAAACGGCAGATCTTTTAGTTAGATGTGGATCTGGCCCTTTTGTTTTTCTTTTTTCTTTTTAATAAATTATTTAATTTCCATTAAAATGTATAATTTATTTAATTTTTATCCGGATAAACAAGGCCTTTATTCTCTGAAGTCGGTGTACCTTAACTTGAGTAATTATATAATTTATTGTTTTTTGGAAATTCTTATATCTTATTAAATTATAACTATATTTTTAATATTATTTTATTAACATTTTAAATAAAAATATTAAGTTAAGTATTTCACCTATCATTTTATCAAAATTTTAAATAAAATTATTTAAAAATTATGTATTGTTACATATTTTATGAAATTTGTTATTACATATACTATTTATTTAATATATAACGAAAATAATTTCTTTACTAATTAGAGATAAAACTAAACTTTTAAACCCTACATTTTAGTAAGACTTTTACTTATGATATATTTGATTTACTTGAGAAAATGGTAATAAAATTATAATGAATATAGTAAAGAACGAAATATACCTTGTTTCATCTGTGTATCTAACCAAATCTTTTATATAGATTATAATATAAGTAAACTAATATTAAAAATAAATATTCAAATATATAAAAAATCAAATAATATTATATAAATTTCAAAATAAATATTCAAGTTGAGTAAATAGTTTAACATATAATAAACAGGAAGATGAATTTGTAAGAATTATGTGTAAAACATAAGAATAGCGGGGATTAAAATAGACATTAATTTATAATACGCAGATGAACGTTGTTTCATCCGCGTATTAAAGGATAAGAGTTTGAATTTGGTCTGAAATTCAACGCAGATTCAAGCATATCGAGTGAATTTAACAAAACATACAAGTACAGCCGAGTACATGCAGATTGGAAGAGTGTTCTTACACCTGCGAAAAAACGATGGGTGCGGATAACCAACTCCGGAGTTCATTGGATATAAACTGAATTAAGGAACTAAGTACTGGGATTGTGGGCTACATATGATACAAGCAATGGGTATTTCGTTATGTACTGAATTATCGATTAAGTGAAAGATTGAACCGCAGAAGATGTGGTGACCAGACTGGACAGCAGGCCAACAATGACAGCACCATTGTATGTGCTTGGTTCTGTTTGCATCGAGTTGTTCCGGGAATCAACAAATGTTTCGTTTAGGAACGGCCCACCGACAAGTGCTCCAATGGCTACATTAGGATTGGGTTGATCTGATTCAAGCCATTTCCATCCGTCTTTGCAGGAAGGTGCTTCGTCGGCTGGGATTGAAGCTCCTCTGTGGTGCACATATTGGGGGTACTTCTCACCATAGCCAACAAGGAAGCTCATCTTCATAGGATTGTCTCCCAAGACATAATCAGCCTGGAAAAAATATAAACAGTTTAAAAGGAATTGTCATTTGTTCTCAGTATATTGCAAGATTCGTAGACTTGTATGGGATCTATGGTTATAAGTAGGACCTTAGAACTTAGTACCTGAGATTTAGCAAATTTCCTAAGATCCGATGGTCCATACGAAACTCCGTTGCAGGAGATCTTTGCAGTCCTTGATGTAAGCATATAGTCACTGTAAAGAGAAGCTAAAAATGCAGAAGCAACAGGATGCTGCAGAGAGTTCCACTGGCTGACCCATATAAGACCACCTGTGCCAAATAGTTTGAATCAGTAATACAAAATTGCTAGCGTACTCTTATTGGAAGATTCTATTGAATATTTTGTCAAAACGATTCAATCAACATCCATCCATTTCCAAAATTTGTGATGATTAATAACCGATTCAGCAGATTGATGTGTCATATAACCTCACAGAACATTTGGTTGCCCTTAACTTGCACTAATAGAGGCAGAAATGTTATTGGCAAAGCTATGCACTAGAGCATCATACATTTCCACCTAAGTCAAGTATCATGAAAGGATCATCTTACTGTCTGTTCTGCTTTTAGTGGCTGTCGGAGAATCTGGTACGAGGCCACACATAACAGCCTCCGCCGTTTTCCTGTATCTTAAAAGGCCAGAATTCGAAGTGTCTTTGTTTCCGAAGAAGGTCAAACGGGATAGTAAAACCTGCAGCAAAAATGGACCAACCCTTCTGTTTAGATGCAGAGTAGTAAACTGTGCCCTTTGCATAACTTATGTGATGCTAACGCTGCACTAAATCCATATGCAAAGATGTGGAATTGGTGTTGGAAACTATAACGAAGTAACTCATTCCAGTAAGAGATGTGGCTGCATTAATAATATACACTGATCACACTACAGGGATTACTCAAAAGCAATACTTCTGTCATGACTATGGCATGCGGAGATAGTGTACAAAAAAGGGTCATCAATTAGAGCTAATGCTATAAACACAATCAATGATTGCAAAGAAAAAGAGTTGGTTTGGAACCAATTTTACCATTGACTTTAATTTTTCTGGCTCATAAAATATACAACAAAAAAGCATAGACATATATTGACAATCTGAATGAAGTCAACAAGCCAAAGTTCAAGTTGGGGAAATAAATACAGAAGGAAGACATGCCTGAGTTCCTGCAAGCTTATTGTCCCAACTAAACCATGTAGGACTACCCCAATTTGCATAGTCTTGTCCATTTTGCCCAGTCACATATTGCAGGTATGACTTATCCCCTGTTGCATGATAAAGCCAGGTAGCAGCCCACAGAAGCTCGTCCCCATATCCCGTTGAGTTATAGTAAGTCTGAACTTCGGGGATGCTGTCGCTATAAGAACCTCGATATTTATCAGCAAAAGCAAACAATTTTTTAGCATGTTGAAGAAGGGTGTTTGAATATTCAGAATCACTTTTAAACACTAGGGATGCAGAAGCCATAGCTGCTGCAGTTTCAGCTGCAACATCTGTTCCTGGAGCAGATATATTCACTTGAGCAAGAGGCCTTTTCTCAGTCATGTCTTCAGGTCTGTCCCAACATTTATGGTCTGCCGAAGGGTTACCAACCTACCCAACAATCAAGATCAATTGCACACTTCAATAAGACATACTTTGTTGATATAGCTACTACACATGAATGACTAAATCACACTAATCACATTAAGATGAAACATAAGATAGTGGTTCTGATTCCTTGTTTATTTTATAAAAAATAGTGAAACTATCAGTTCGGTTCTCCTATTTCCTTAAACAACACGATCCAAATTCAGGGTAACCTTTTCAAAATGAGTGAAAGATTAAGGATCTTCACTATCAACGTTGACTAATTTGAAAGGTGCAGTTACAGTAGCTCCTAATTGTGTACAAGTGGAAACTAATCCAGCAATGGAACTGGTAAAAAATTTGGTAGGGAAAGGAGGGAAGACGATAATGATATATACACACATTCACGCAAAAAGAAAACAGTTGATCAATTTATAGCATAGTACAATATCAACCTTCATACCTGAACATAGAGCACATTATCTGAAGCATGAGCGTTTATAAGGAAGTCAGTGATCCACTTGAGGGAGTTCTGAGCAGGTTTCAACTGATTCACAGCGTCCATCTGATCTCCATACTCGAGAATAGTCCACGACAATACGGTAGCGCTAAAAGCCATCGGGAATCCAAATTTCATATGATCTCCAGCATCATACATCCCTTTTGAGAGATCCAAATTCGCTTCACTTCCATCCTTAAGACCTGAATCTCCTCTCCAAGTAATCTTGTTATCCACCAACTTCCCAGCTGCATTGGCATAATATCACCTTAACTTCATTATTATCAACCCAAAATAAAGTACAAATCCATTTTTTCCCTACCAAGAAAGCTACAAATTTAATTAATTAACTAGAAACAGAAGCAAACCATGTTCATCTCGTATTCGGGTTAAACTACAGGAGAAGTTCTAAACTTTCTCAAAACCCCATCTCAGAAATTAAATTTTAACCACCAACAGAACAGAACAGATTGATATGAGAAGTGAGAGTACGTACATTTTTGAACATCGAAGAATTGCATAGCAACTTTAAGAGCATTAGAGTACTTCTTCTCAATGGCGCCAGGTGGACCAGGAACAGGACCCAGATCGTCGGATTTGTGATGACCTTTCTTCTTAACAGTGTAAACAATAGCGCAAACAACCACTGCCAATATCACCAACACCATAAGCCAGCCACACCACCCTCTAGACCCAGATTTCTCCCCCATCTTCGCTCCACTGCTTTACTCTCAATCCCAAATGAAAACCAAACTCTTGACGTTTTGATCCGATTCCAGTAAAGGGTTTTAGTCTCTCAACTATAAATGTGCCCCCGAGCTGGCTCTTAGCTGTTCTAATAAGAACAGCTCCGTTACATGCAAGTGAAATGTAGCGGAAATATAACTACAGAAGCTTGTTTGGTGACTGAGTTGGATCTGAAGCGGATCGGCGGCGAACAGAACTCGCCGGAGTTCAAGACTTTGGATCGAATCTTGTGTTCTTTTTTTCTTTTTCCCTTCGCCGACACCTAAGTATTCGGACAAAATCTTAAGTTCACCGCTGTCGTTGAGTGTTACAATGATGGCCTCTTCTCTTGGCTCTTATTAGCCCGCGAGATCTGCGGAGAGAAACTGATCCCGTGGTGAGACGACCCGTGTACGCCGTAGATCTGCCCAATTTGAAGTGTTTCTAACAAGCTACCGACAACAGGTGAGTGAAACGGACGGCTGACTTTTAATGACGTGTATAACACTATAATGTCGTTTTATCAAAAAACGGTGAATAATATGTTCAATGCCGTCTAACTCCTCAGGCTCTACAGAGACACGAGCATATGTTCATGTTGTTCGTATCAAATTGATTCCTTAATTTAACATTTTATCATTACATTCTTAATTTATAATTTCAGTCCTTCCTTTGCTAATAATATCAGTACTTTTTAAACATACATTAGTTCAATTATTTAAAATTTATACTAATTTATGACATTATTTAAATAAATGATTTAACGTTTCAAAATTAGATAATCATTTCCATTTAGGTTATATTAGAAGACTAAGAGCCTATTTTGGGAAACCAATAACCATTTTCCTTTACCCCAACAACCTTTTTAAGAAAATTGGTATTTGATTATAAAATAAAAATATTTCTTTAATAAATATGACTTCTTTAACAGTCAAAATATAACTTTTAAGAAGTTCAAATATTGAACTTTTCAAATAATCCCTCAAATAATTTTTTGGATATATTTTCATATAAATTAATATGCCTATTTTAATCCCTTTTATTCTTATGTTTTTTACATAATTTTCACAAATTCATCTTCCTGTTTATTATATGTTAAACTATTTACTCAACTTGAATATTTATTTTGAGATTTATATAATATTATTTGACTTTTTTTATATATTTTAATATTTATTTTAAATATTAATTTACTTATATTATAATCCATATAAAAGATTTTGTTAGATATATTTTTATTTATGTTTCATGGAGCTTTGTATATTGTTTAATATAGTATAAATAATATTCATACATATGTATTTTTATTAAAAAATAAAATATAGTCAAAATTAAAAATATTTTATTTTTATGTCATCGTATAATCTATCTTGTATGAAATTTCTTTAAAAAAATCTTTTAAAATGACAGTCAAATAGTTAACTAATTTTTAGAAAAATTCATCTAAAAAATTTGAAAAAAAATTTCTTGACAAAATTCTACTAATAAAATCTTAACCAAATAAAGACTACGTTACATTACTACAAAGGTTAACATTTGTGCTTAAAAACACCACAATTATTTGTAATTTAAAAGATTTGTCAATAATAATGATAATAGCCCGGATTGAGTGAGATCATAGTTTTTGATAGCCAATTCAAATTTGATCGATCCCGACTCAATAAAAAGAAGAAAATAAGATTGTTTGAAAAAGCCAATCTAAAATAATATCGATTTAAATAGAAGATTAGGTATGTTATGTTATAGTATCCCAATTCAAATTAGATATAATGGCTGATCAATTTAAATTTAATCCGAATTATCTTGCTTCGAACTTGTTTATAAGAAAGAAATAGGCGCCAAATGTTAACGTGCATAAAAATCCATCATGGTTTGGTACCAACAACACTAGACAACGGATAAGGACCACTCATCTTTGAAGGCGTGAACGGTGATTTTCCTTGAGAAATCGATATTTGAACCCACGGTCCAATCTAGTTGCCGTGTCCATTTCAACTGAACGGAGGCTCCATTTTGGTTAGACATGACATTTGGGTCAATCTCGGGCCGGCTTTAAGTTCAAACTGTCCAAGCTTGTCATATATAACTAAAAAGGGAGTATACAGGCTGACGCTTGTATAAAATTTACGCCATTGTCCAATCGTATTCGAAGTGAACTCAATTGTGGTGATCAATCTCTTATTGTTTTCGGTAAGTTACGGTTTAATTGTCCTACATCGTCTCACATCGGTAATAGAAGAAATTGATGTAGAGTTTATAGATTTATGAGCTCTCCCACTTTTTAAGCTAACTTTTGAGGTTGATTTTCTCACAAGATCTATAATAATTGGTATCAGAGTTAACACTATTTCTTTAAGTCCTCGTCCCACACCTATAAGTGGTGGCCCAATATTCTGATGTTCGCAAGGGGTTAGAAAGGTGCTACAGACACCAACCTATGAATACGTGAGTGGTGACTCCAAGATATAGTAGTGTTAAATGCGAAATTTAGAGAAAGTCTAATACACTTTCGGTCACTTTATGTTTGGGTGAAAGCGTAGTGGAATGTTACGGTCTAATTGTCCCACATCAGTAATAGAAGAAATTGATGTGAGATTTATAGGCTTATGAGCCTTCCCACTTTTTAAGTTAACTTTTGGAGTTGGTTCTCTCATAAGATCTGTAACAGCAAACTATTCAATAGCTCTCAATTTCATAATTCAAAGTATTCATGAACTGTTCACTCGAAACTGAATTGTAATACATTGACACATCTATCGAGAGAATAATAGATATACAGACTAATTAGTGAACTATGCCAAGCATTTTGATTTAAGAACCATCTACTTTATAAATATACCCATTGAATGCCACCTTATCCTCTTCAAAGATATGCCGGGAATCTGTATCTATAGACTTGTCATATAATCTGTTTCGTTTCTTCCCTTTAATTAAAAAAAAAACAACTTTATTTTTATATTTTTATTAAAAATAGCTAAAGGATGGGCCGGGTTCTTCAAAGCACATTCGGATCTCCAGCCAGGCCCAGGCCTCAGCGGCAACGATTAGATCATATCTGCTTTGCGTAGGCCTAAAAAAATCAATTACGGTACGACGTCGGAGGTTGCAGTAGCCACGAGGAGCTCTCGCCAAGTTACAGTCCTCGTTAACTCCACGAACGCCCGTTACGTCAGAGTAACACCCCCCTGATCAAATATTGTCGTTCAGTTAACCTCTCTGTCGTGTCGTGTACACGAGACTCCGAGTCGGAGGCACAGTGACCGCCTACTCGCCGCGGTTTATTTTCCCGCGACCTTCACGATCAGGTAAAGCTTTTCAACAGAAAAGGACAACCCAATCTGGGGATTTTGTTTTTGCCTTTTCCTTTCTCTTTGTGTTAATATGCCTCTTCGTATATAGTGGCCTTCTGTGATTGTTCGTACAACTGACATATCAAAATTCGGGAAACTAGTTCTTCTTCAGTTGTTTCCCGTAAATTGTTTTTTTCACTGTAATAACCCAAAATTTGGGTACGTGTTTGCTTCCTGTTTGTTTGGAAGGATTGAAACACCAAATGCAATTGTTTGTTAAATATAGTTCAGGAGATGATGGGGAAAGAGTTGTCTTTTGAATCTAGAAATTTTATGCTGGTTTTTGTGGATTGCCATATGAGTGTTGATCACAAGGTCCGTGATCTTTTATTTTGCATTCCTGCGTTTGTTTTGGGAAGAAATCGTTTGTGCATTACGAATTATTAGTCAGCTATTTCTGATTTCTGATTTGTTACGCGAGGAAGATAATGCTGTTCATCTTCAGATTTTCTGCTTCATTCTGTCTTTGTATGGTGAAATGAAAGGTTTAATTATGTCTTGTTCATGGCTACCATGTTACTGATTTAAAATTTTGAGAATCTTTTATACTTGTAGATGAATAGTGAGAATGGTAATCAGCCTAAGCAAGAACGGTCACGAACGAGGTGGACACCACCCCTCGATAAGATATTTGCAGACTTGGTTGTAGAGCAGATTAAGTTAGGAAACAGACCGAACAATGTGTTTGACAAGAAAACTTGGAATCACATTCGTGATGAATTCAATCGACGGACAGATTTAAATTTCAATAACAATCAACTGAGGAAGCACCTTGATGTTCTGCGAACTCGATTTTGTAATATGAAGTCTGCATTTGTTCAAGCTGATTTTCCTGTCGAAGATCCTTGTTGTATCGGGTTTGACCTGTGGGATGACATCTCGGTGTGTTTCTTTTTCCTTGAAGCTACGTTTCTAGATGGGTGTGTTTTTAAATCCTGTTAGCTACCACTTGCAGGGACAATCCAGGCCTGAGATGGTTAAAGTTAAGGATGGTTCAATATATGAACAACTATGCACCATATTCATGGATACTTCTGTTCATGGGAAGTATGCTCAATCAAGTCATTTCGAAGGGCTTGACAAATCGGTTCGAAATGATGCCACAGTTTTTACTTCTTATCCAGGAGGAACCGTTCCTGGAAACACAGCTCCATCAAAATTAGCAAATGTGAACAATGCCCTGACTGAGAGAGTTGTTAAGAACAAAGTTGAGAGAAAAAGGAAACAGCCACCTGACAATAGCTTGAACTCAGAGCAGAGCAGAAGGGATCAAGAGACCAATCAAGCAATCGCGGAAGCTTTGCAAGAAATCATAGCAGCTTCAAGGTGGAGGGCTGCATCGCAGACGAAGAGTAGCGAAAAGTTCACCATAACCAACTGCATTAAAGCACTGGATCGGATTGAAGGTATTGAAGAACATCTATATTTTTCAGCTTTAGACCTCTTCGCAGAACCCAGCTTACGGGAGACATTTCTCTCTCTGAAAGGGAACGACCTTCGACTAACTTGGTTGCAGAGTAAATGTGGTAAACCCACCACTATGCTGTGATGTTCATTTTCCATTTCGGTCTTCTCTGACAGTTTTGCTAGAAATGTACATTGTTAGGGATGAAGTTGAGTTTAGCTTAGGTAAGTTTTTAAGGGGGGATGTTTGATCTTATGTTTCTTCATGATTGATGAACAACAGTTTCTTCATGATTGATGAACAACAGGTTTTGTACCGGATATGAACAACTTCCAAGCCTATGCAGTTATATGAATAGTCGAAATTTTTCTTTTCATGTTGTAGGGGTACACACAAAAAAAACCTACCAGCCAAGAGGTTTACTTATGAGGTTTATTCAAAAGCAGAAACCAACCAAAAATAACTAAGTTCCACGACAAATGCCTGAAAATTGGGAACGATATGACGAATTCCAACTGGGCAATCCAGTTCCAAGCAAGCAAACCAGGACCCTCTGCCGACCAAAATATCACGCATTCCCATGATCGTTCCCGTTTACGGTCTCAGCTTTAACTCTGTAAAAATCCAGCATTTCTTCTTCCAGTGGATGGGTATTGCCTGTTATTACAAGGCAATGCAAGGGTGCTCCAAAGTCAACATTCAGTAGTTGCTTCATTGTCCCAGCAACTATCGTCTGATCCTCACTTCCAAGCCGAGCAAACCCGACACACTCAGTATTTTCATCGTACACTACAAGAGAAGATGATTTGATGAATTTGAATGTTGTAGTTAGTATAAAGTTTTGATTCAGATTGCGCTCCACAAGTTTGTGTAAACACAGAAATAACAGCATTACCACAGTTCAATCCATGGGGAACCTAAAGCTAACAAAAGTAAACTCCACAAGTTTCATAGGAGAAGTTCATGTTCATATTTGCCTCACCGGAGCCTCCTCGCCCTTGCTCGACCTCCAGGAGCTGTTCGATTGCTGTGCTTATTGTCATGTATCTGGGTGGTTCATACTTTTTCTTTCCTCTAAAAATTCAAGTAACAGATGCAGAAAAACAATCAGTGTGGAAACATGGAAACCTTAACCAAATGAAGTAACAGAAGTACAGAAAAATTCAACCGAAACGGCTTTGAAGCATGGCAAATTCTGTGAATACGTACCTTGACAAGGATTCCCACGAAGGTTCCTTCACCCGTATATCTGCAATTGAACGTAAGCAATAGCAAGATGAAAACAGAAATCACTCAAAACAGCGACTTTTACAATATCAGAACAAAAACTTCAATTGCTCCCCACCTAATAAACAAAGTGTATGCAATCCGACAGCACGGTTTCTTTGAATTTTCTCATAGAAGCTATCAGGCCTCCAATTATCCATGAAGAAAGGAATCGAAACCGTCTCTCCATATCGGTATAACTGCAACCCACATATCCCAATTGCATTCATAACTGATGCATTGTGAATCACTTTGACATCAACCCCTAATTGCTTTGCTCGAACAACAAGATCAGTGTGTGTTGTAGCTCTGCACTTCACAATAAGTTGTACATATAAGCACTATATACAATCTACCACCAGTACAAGCAGAGCAGCAAGCATAACAAGTGAAAATACTAGAAATTTAACAGTCACAATTCAGAGACATAACTACATAACTATTAATTACAAGGCCTTAAATTGCAGAATGCGGTTTGTTTGTTCAGGGGATTGCAGCAATTATGAACGATACGAACAAAATTGTGAATCGCAGGAACATTCCGGACCGCGACAGCAATTCGACAGCAATTTAAAACCATGATCAACTATTAACCATTCAAAATTTTTCTTAATGCAAAATCAACATTTGAACACACAGAATAAGGCCAATATAAGAGCATACTTTGAATGTACACGAAAACCCAGAATTCATAAAGGAACAAGACAGTACCCAAACGGATCACCTACAACAAGGAAAGCAACATCGGAGTATCGAGCTTCCGATAAAATCTGGTCGGCTTTCTCCTCAACCATCTCTCTATCAGCTATTATAATGGGTTTGCCGTAAAAACTTTCCTGCGAAAACAAAAGAAAAACAAAATCCTTTTACTTCACCACACACAAACACACACACACACCAAGACAATTAAAGCAAAAGTTCTTCATTTGTTTTCTCAGTACCAGAGTGGAAAGCCCATCAGAGGAAAGTCCGAAGGAGAGAAGAGAAGTGTAAGCTTCCATGTAAACCCTTACGCATTTCTTGACAGCTTCCAGACCTCTCAACGTTATGTCCTTCTCGTCGCCTAGACCAAGACCTATTATGTACAACATTATATATATAACCCAATATAACGAGAAGGAGACAAACTGTGAAGTTCTGAGAGAGAAAGAGGTTTAAGAGCGCAAAACAGGCGGAGGAGAAAAAGAGAATCGGCGGCGACGGTGGTCAGTGGAGGGAATTGAGCTGAGACTAGAATGACTATTCTGCCCTCCTCCTTGCTTTGCCAAAAGTCACATTTTAATACGTTTGATTATTTTCTTTGTTTTTAATATGAAATAAATTCTTCATGTTTCATATTCAAAACAAGTAATTAAGAAAATTTATTTTTATATGTTTTTAAAAGGAAATAATATTTTATTTTCAGTCAAATTAATATTTATAAATTATATTAATTTTAATTCTAAAATTTGACTTGACTCTTCAATTTTTGTATTAAGATGTTGATAATACATTTTTGAATTAGTAATTTAAAATTTAAATTGCTTCCTTTAAGATTTCTTAAAATCGAAATTAATTCTTTATTTTTTATTTTCCAATGTATTAGAATGCAAAATAGTCTTCAAATTCAAAATCAAAATTTGCTTTAATAGATTCTAAATTCATTTTATCTAAGATTTGTAAAATTCTAACTTTAATTCTTATGAAAGTTAATATGTAAAAAATCCAAATTTTATTTATTTTTATAATGCTAGTTTAAATTTTAAAATTATTAAGGATGATAATGAGTCAGTCTATATGTCTGGCCTGTCAATCTTTTTAAAATTAAAAGTGTAAAATAAAGTATTTTTTAATTAGAACCAGGTCCGAATCCGAGTTATCCAAGCTCAAGTTTACTCAAGACTCAACTCTTTTAAATAAAACGATATAATTTTATTTTAAAAAGTTAGCTTTCGAGCATTTTGAGCTTGAGACGGCCCATTATGATGTCTAAAAAGTAGGTTTAAAATGATCCAATTTCTAATTTATAACCAAAAAAGAAAAAGTCCCATGTCAAGTTTTCTGTTTAACTTAAAGATGAGATGTGTCAAATTTATATGTTTGCTAAGTAGATGACACATAAGATAGTTGTGTCATGTCATAAAATTTATTTTTTACAAATTAAAAATATGTCAACATTTAAAACATAAGATAGTTGTGTCATGTATAAAATTTATCACATCCTTAGTAATTTAAGGACTTAATTAAGTCAAACGTTGACCGTTGTTTTACTCTTCACACATGTATGGTTGCTATTTATTGGATTTCTTTTGATTCAATTAATCTGATATATTTAGATTTGATTTTAATCAAATCTAGATTATAATTTTTAAAATTCAAATAATTATAATTAATAGATTAGATTAGATCAAACTCATCTAAAATTAATAAACCAAATTAAATTTAATTGCATTCAAACTTTAAAATTTTAAAAACTCAAACTTAAATGTTAAATTTAACCTATTATCATTCTTAATTACAACATAGTGAATTCATTACTATTACTATTAGTTATAATATAATCATATAATTATATACATTCAACTCTCTTATAATTTAACTTTTTCATTTTAATGTTTATATTTATTAAAAATATCATTGCACTCTCTATATATTATTTAATTATTATAAAATTTAAACATATTTATTAAAATTTGGCTATTAATAACTTTAAAATTATTTTAAGTAAAAATGTTACTAACAAAAAGATTAAAAAATGATAACTAAATAATACAATAAAAATTAAATTATAAGAAGAAGAAGAAGAAGAACCAGAAACAGAAGCAGAAGAAGAAGAAGAAGAAGCAGAAGCAGAAGCAGAAAGAGGAGAAGAAGAAGAATGCATTAAATTTAGCATTTGACAAAGGCAATATACAGTATTTGACTGCTTATGCAACAGCTATTGTACAAAAACATTCTGTCTTCCTCTCCCTTTCTCTCTATCAGTTGTTAAACAAGCTTCAATCTCACTGCTTCTGCTTCTTGAAAGCTTCAATCATCATCCTTGAACTCTCTGTTCCCAGCAAAACAAAAACACTTGTTTAACTGTAAATTTCATTGATTAAAAAATTCGATTCAACGAGTCAACTGTAAAATCTTAAACAGACTAATATTTTAGTTCGATTTTTAACTTTTTTTATTCAATTTACTTTCAAAATTGGTGTTATTAAAAACTAATTAATAAATTGTCTTAAATTAATAAATTAACATAAATTAATTAATTTTATTTACTAATATTTTTTAATTAAATTATTATTAGGATTCAAAACCCTAAACTAAGAATTATGAAGACAATCAAGATCGTACCTGCGATCAAGATACCGGGGTTGAATCCCAGAGCCTTGACAGGTTGTACATGTTAAAGATCCAACACCATTACAGTTGATGCACCTTGAGACCTCTTTCTCGTCTCCACCTAGCTCCACTGTCACCGAACCAGTTCCCAGGCAAAACCTACACTTCTCTGAGATCCATTTCCACCATTTAGAAGATAGGCAATGTTATGTATTAAGTACTTTATCAAAAGTTAAACCAATAAAACTAGAAGTTTGAAGTTTGAAGTTTTCAAAGTTTAACAAATATTAAACTATTATAAAATTGGTTAAAGATCAGCAAATTTGAAAATTTTAAAGTATGATCGAAAATTAATTAATTTATTTGTAAAAAAATCGATTAGTTTATAAAAACTAGTTGATTACTTAATAAACTAGTCATTTTTAATAGTACAGATTATTAAAATAAATCAAATTGAAAATTTAAGATCGAACCGAAAAGTTGACTTGTAAGCTGATGATCCATTTAGTATATGCAGTTTCTATCTCAAGAATGAAGTTAGACATTTGGAAGAGTTACTTACGAGCTCCAGAGCCACTGCAAGGGAAGCATGGCTGAGTGTTTTCTCGTTTTGCCTGCAAAAATCAAACAATAAGCACAATTTGAGTTCACAATTCCATGAACAAATGCCATTTCCAGGTTAACTCTTAAGAATAGTCAGGTAATCTGACTCGAATCAGTGAACAAGAGTTCGAATCGAGAACAAACTAGCCCGAAACCATTTTTAATTTGACTGATTGGATAAGATTTAGGTCAGATTATATGAATTGAAAAAATCGGACAGCACATTATTAACAAGAACAACAATCTTGAGTGAAAATGGCAATGGCAATAAGTATATAATGGTGGAAACCAACTCACTGCATTATCAATCTGTGTTTCGTAGAAGACAGGAATGCCTATCCCAACCGCAACACTGGCAAGTCCAACAGATATTGCAACCACCTGATTTTCGAAGAGCGCATTTTAGAATCTGGAAACGCAACTGAAAATACAACAGATAGTAAAAAAGAAGTGACAGGATTAAAGACCGTGTTTGGATCAAGTTCAATGGCTCTGATACGTGGGTAAGACGTCGGAGATCGCTGGTTTTGGGAAGAATTGACGGAGACTACAGAGGAGGAACTGATCGGAAACGAAAATTTAAGAGGGCAACACAGAAACGGCGAGTGGAGGCGAGAGACCGGAGATGAAACTGGCATTTTTCTGCTTCCACGGACACGAGGAGGAGGAATTCGGAGATGGAAGGATTGATCGTGCAAAACAATGGCGCTCGTGGTCGTTGAGGATTTGGATATGTGAGGGTGGGGTTGCTTCTCGCGTCAACCACCAGAAAGTTCAGATTGGGAGTGTACTCTTATCGGACATTTGCTCTACGTGGCAGGCTATCCTAGCTAATGCTTTTTTTTTTTTTTTCTGGAAGTGGACTCTTTGGACCTGTGTCCGTTGCAGTCTTTGTTCTTGATGGATCAGCTTGAATGAGATTTTGGGTTAGCCCGAATTGGTAAAGTTGATGTTTAGAAGGCTGAATGTCTTCAACATTTATAACAGATCTTACTATTTTTATTTTGAAAATTTTAGAATGAATCTCGATATTTTTAAAATATTCAAAACGGACTTTAAATAGCGCATCAAGTAAATGTTACGTCAAAACTAACGTAATATTATTTTTTAAAAATAAAAATAAATTCTATTGCCATATACGTAACTGTCGATCCATTTTAAAAAAATATATGATGACGTAAGATTTAACTAGCGAAGAGTTACCATCCTCAAAATTTCCATTTATTTAGGATTGATTCTAAACGTTTTAAAATTTTAAGCTTTAATTTCTATTTTGTTGTAAATATTGAGGTTTAAAATGTACTTTTGATTATATTTATAACATAATACAACTTGAATTTTAATATTATGAAGTATTCAAATAAAACTATGATATTTTCAAAATATTCATAACAGATCTTAAGAAGAGAAAATTTTGATAGAGTTAACTCTTCATGAGTTAAATGTTGCATCAATATTGATGTGATATAATTTATATTTTTAAATAGAAATTTGTTCTCAATGCTGAATAATTTCATTTTTAAAATTAACAAGATAATGAATATCGGTTGCTACATGACAATGAGGCTCAATTTTTATTTTAAAATAAAGAATAATAGCATGTACGTATTGACGTGACATTTAATTTATAAAGAGTTGAATTTTGTATCTAATTAAGATTTGTTTGAAAAGTTTTAAAACCTTATAATTCAATTTGAATACTTTAAAATATTGGAGTCTATTGCCTAATTTATTGTAAACATTAAGATTCAAAAGTAGTTTTAACTCTTCAGTGAATCAAAGGTTTAATTTAAATTACAAATGTCAGTTGTGCTCGGATTCGATTTGGCTCAAAATTGACGTTTAAACTTTCAAAATTTTCAAACTTTTAATTAGTTTTCAACTTGGGTTCTATGGTCTAACTTGACTCAATCTAAATATATCAAATATAAATAATAAATTTTAAAAAAATAATATCATTATTTAAATAATAATAAATTGAATTTAGGCTCAAGTCACAAGTCTCAAGTTGAGCCCAGGCCTTACACAAATTTATGGACTAACCTTAATTCAAGTCTAAACTAATTCAATGTCGTTCTTAATTCAAACCAGCATTAATAAATAAAGTCTAATTTAACCAATTTCATGCTCTTATTCAAATTTGAAAATTTTAACCAGTCAATTATAAATCACTTCAAAATTATTGAGCCACGATATGTTCATTTAACCAATGGTTTAAAAATTAGATTAGTAGTCAAATTAGTAAGACAAGAGATTTAAGATTTAATTAAAATTAGATTGATAAATATTAAATAAAATTAAATAATCTAAAATATAATTGAAAAGATTGTCTTTATCTATTCAATAACTTAAAGTTTAATTAAAATTATTAAATAAAAATTAATTAATTTATTTTGTTTATAAAACTTATTAAGTTACTTAAAATTGACTGATTAATTAATAAATTCATCAGTTTTAATAACAATTATTAAAACAAATTAAACAAATAATTAAAAATGAATCGAAAAGTTGAATGATTTATTGCTTTTATGATTAAATCCCAAGAACCAATTTAGTTTGTTAATTATTGCATTTAACTTAAAAATTTTACGTCCATATGGCAATGTGTGGACCGTGGCCTCGCCCTTATCTAGTTTTTTTATTACGTCTTGACTTCAATTTGAAGTTTGGTGCTCAAATCTCGATACATTACCGCGTGTCACGAAACAAATGGTGATAAAGCCATAAGATTCGGGATAGAATTTTCTGTTTAATATTAAGATGTCTTATTCTGTTTCGTGAATCTCAATTATTTATTTATGCAGGACCTACGTTTATTTATGCGGAATTCATGTGAGATCCACATAAATAAATAGTTGAGATTTATAAAATAAAATAAGACACTATAAATTTAAACAGAACATCCTGATTCGTAAGGTCCACACCATTCTCGTGCATTCGTAATACTGAAGAGCGTCCTTGTTCATAACGGAGTTGTAACTACCTACTTAACCCAAATTCGAAGTAGAGAGTCAGAGAGGGAACGAAGGCTAGAAGAGAAAAATTGAGAATGAGGCAACCTCACTCTGTATCTGGAGGCCGAAATCGCAACGTTTCGCTGCCACAACTAGGAGACGCCGTTTGTACCGTACACCTGAGATCTATCAGCGTTGTTTTGCGCTCTCTGTTACCTATATTACTAGAAAAATGTAGACTAGCAACAAAAACTTAGCAACAAGAAAATTTCTGTCGGCAATTAGCGACAGAAATATGCTTTCCATCGTTAAAATTAAGTGATTTAGCGATTTGATTAATATTAAATCGTTAAATTTGGAAAATTTGTAAAAAGAAAATTTGCAATGAGATATTAACAACGAACAATATAATAAAAATCGTAATAAATTAAACAAAAAATATATCGTTAGAAATTAGCGACGGAAAGCATATTTTCGTCGCTAAAATTGAGTAATTTAGTGACAATATTAATACTCATCGCTAAATTTGGAGGAAATTCGTCGTTGCAAAATTAGCGACAAAATTTAGCGACGGTATATGTTCTGTCGCTAAAAATAGAGAGAATTTTTGGCGGAATAAAAAATTTTGAACTTACCTACGAAAATTTTCGTAGCTAAATTCCGTTGGTAAATGAATCTAGCAATGAAAATTTTTTTTCCGTCGGTAAAAGGACGGGAATTGTTGGTGGTATACATTGTTTTTAAATTTACCTAAGGAAATTTTCGTTTGTAATTCCGTCGGTAAATTCTTTTTAAATATAAGCTCACCCGACATCTCCCTCCCACTTCTATCTTCTTTTTCGTTTCTTCTTCCTTCTTCCTACATCTTCTCTTCGGTTTTTTTGGAGCTCATTTCTCTGTTGTGGACTTTTTTCTGCTCGACAACGTTGTCTTCTCCGGCTATTATCATCGTGTTCTTTGGTAGAAGTATTTTGGCAACTACTGTCATGTGTTTTTTCATATATTAGATGAAAGTTAATTTGGATATTTATTACTTTCGTTTATTGTATGAATTTTAATATTTTAATTTTTTTATTTGAATTAATGAAGTTCTCTCCATAGTGGCTTCCAGAGAAACTAAACACTTTGCAGGTAATTTTTAAAAAATAGTTTTCAACAAATTTACCGACAGAAAAAAATTCTGTTGGTAAATATATTGAATTTTACTGACGGAAAAAATTTCGTCGCTAGTTACCGATGAAATTATAAATTCGTTGGTAATTTTCTGACAAAAGAATTTACTGACTGAAGAAAATAACCGTCGGCAAATTTACTGATAAAAATTTTTATCGTCAGCAAATTTACCAAAGAAAAATTTTTGTCGTTAAATTTACTAACAGCCACGTCTCTGATGTCTTAATAACATTTCAGTAGCTGATCAGCGTATTAATAACATCTACAGGTATCGATTTCTCTTTCTTTTATCTTCCTATGCAATGGCTTCGCTTAGTAGTACTGAGCAACATTTCGGTGCTCTTCCGGGTGTTTCTAGTAAGCGATTGTTTATACTAGAAGTTTATTTATTAGCTGAAATAGTTTCGAAACGGTGTTTTGTATTTTTTTCGTTCTTAGATTTTTGTTTGGTGTTTTTGAATTACTTGTGGTTGGTTAAGTACGTATACGAGATTTTATGGATGCTCTTCTTCAGTTCATCATTTACTGTCTTGTACTGGTTTTTCGCTTGTGTGAGAAATTTTTGATTCGTTATATGCAAATGGAGCGAATCGATCTAGTTTTCTTGCTGAGTTTCGGCTTCGCTTTCTTTGTTCATTGTTTCTTTATATCTAACGATTGTTGTTTTGTTTCTTACTAAGTGGAAGATAAGTCGAAGATTGACTAATCTTGAACAAGTAGTACAAATGAGTGTGATTCGGCGAACTGAATTCGATTTGTCCCGTTTCTGAGTCTTTTTTGTTGTTTTTTTTGGGTCTGAGACTAGGTATCTACCGACAGACTCAAGGTCTAATCCTCTCGTTAGTTTGCAGGCACCTCACAGAATAAGATAACTGATCCAAAGATATAATGCTGTTCTATACTCAAAATTAATGGTCGAACTCTTAACATTTGGCTAAGGATGAATGAGTCCTTATCACTCAGCCACCATTTGGATTCGTTTATGAGTCATTTAATAAAACTTGATCTAGGCTTTCTAATTTCTTTAAAAATTGAAAAAGGAATTCAAATGCGACCAGTCCCCGTAGTTGTCTTGTGGGCTGAGATTTTGAGATGTATATGTATATGTATATTTTAGTGGTTATATAATCATCCTCGGCGCCATCGTTACAAAAAATCATATGTTTATTAAAAATTGAGTTAAAAACAATAGGAGCCATGTAATATTATTATTTTTCATTTTATTCTTAGTATTTTGAACTGTAATAGGATTATTTAAATAGCACACAATTTCTTCCGTTAATTTTCTGTCCATTATCTTACTTAAAATGATTAAGTGTTGAAAATTAACGTATATATGTGGTTTGGATTTGGACAAGCCGGGTTTTTTTCTTCTCTTTTTAATTTAAAAATAGTACAAGCTGGGTTGAGTCAAGTTCAAACTTAAGCTCAAGCTTATTGTCTCGGAGTTCAGATCTTCTGTCTAATATTATGGTGTCCTATTCTGTTCAATAAATCTCAGCCATTAATTTATATGGGTCCCGCGTAAATTACTTGTGGGTCCCGTGTGGATCCTACAAAATAAATGGTTGAGATTTCATTGGATAGAATAAGACAAAGTAATACTGGACAGAGGATCTTATCTCATTGTCTCGAATCTAGTCACTCCTCGGCCTCCAACAAAATCTGTCAAGCTTGTGTAGACCCGCGCCCAAATCAACCTATTGTTATCCCTTTTCTTTAGTAAAATTTTATGGTTTGGATTTGGACATTAAAATCTACTGCAATTGATAAGATATATATTATATATCTTATTATTTAATTTTGACATTTTTAATAATCGGAACTACAAGATAATATAGCTTTAAATCCTAATCAAGATGGAGTAGAACATACATTTGATTTGATTGGTTAATGCTAGCTAAACCATGGCTTAAGAATTGTCGTTTGGTGTGATTAAACTATAAATTTTATTTGACTTGGATTCTGAAATTAAAAATGCTATCTTGGAGAACGTATAGACTTAAAACTCCAGCTGGAGACGATCTCTTGTAGATGACGTTAATGTGATTAATTATCATGAGCTTGAGTAGGTCTAATTTTTGCCATGAACACTAAGGTTGGCATTTTGGTCTTGAACCGACTAAAATAAAAAAATCAAAAATTAATAAAATAATTTGACCCAACAATTAAACCTATTTATGCTTTTTATTCTCTGTAGAAAAATATAAGGCCTGAATTTGGCTCCACCTATTGATTCGTAAGAATTTTGTACGTCATAATCTGACTGTGAAAATTAGTCTACGTATCATAATAAACTCCTAAATTCTATTTCTTTTGCTTTCATTATAACAAATGCGCAAAAACGCAAATACACAAGTGTCGCAAGAGTAAGACATAAGAGCTTTCTAATTAATCGTCTGAAATTTAACTATATCAAAATATGGATTCTCTTTAATAGGTACATGTATTTTATTATGGATTAATTTTTGATTATTTTAGTTTCATATATTTCTAGTATTATTATTATTTTCTTATTATTATTATTATTATTATTTATTTTATTATTACTATTATTACAATTTAAATTAGCTTTTTACATATTTATTTTGTACTATTTTGCCTTTTCTTTCTTAACTTTCATAATTCTTATATTGTTTCATTTACATGTTGATCTATTGAAAATAACTTCTCTATTGCATAGAAGTAAAGTTGCGTACTTTCAAACTTCTTCAGATTTCGCTTCATTGCAAGACTTCAGACTGAATAATGATAACAGACGATGATGATGAAAATATAGATTCTCTTGAATAGGTACATGTATAAACTTAAGATTTGTTGGAGAATTAGAGGTTTCGTTACGACAAGCTACTCATAAAAAGCATAGAGTGTATTATCTTAGAAAGGTAAATGTGTTGCGTTGATTTTATTGTTTTGATAGCTAGAAGATAATATAACAGATCAAAATATTATTATATGAAACTTTTGCTGTAGGCAGTATTGTCATTGAGAATTCCCAGTCGAATACATATAAATGACAAGGCACTTAATAAAAATGATTCGAAATTCTAATGAAAATGAAACATGCTCGAATGGGGTTACGAAATAAAATTTACTTTGTTGGGTGATTGGGTCAGGTTGAGCAACTTGAGCTTATCAAGCCTCTTTCTTAACCTTGTCTTGCTGCCTTCTTCTTGCTCTTTCCATTGCTGACGACAGACTTGATCAGTGTCTCATGACGGGCAAATTCTAGTCCAAAATTTCTGACGCTCGAGTCTCAATCTGAAGTCAGATTTAATCTTAATTAATTCTGAATATCTTAAATTGAAATTAGCCAAGTCTAAATAGTAAATAACTAAATACTCATTCTCTTTTGCTTCTTCATACACTACCATTTGTGCCGCACCTACTTAACTTCTTAAAATCTCACTAATGTCTTCTCTTTTTCACATTAATTATTTTTCTTTTTCTTTTAATTCAATAAAATATAATTTTCATGTCTCTTTCTAATTTTGATTTTTTCGATTTTTATAACTTACAAAATTACAAAATAGAAAATTACTTATTTAACAGTCAAATAGATTTTTATTTTAAAATTAAAATAATAACGAAAATAAGAAGCAAAATTATATAAAGAGAACAAAAGTTAAGTCAAACAATTTCTTAGTTTTTCATTGAGTTTTTATGTTTTTATATTTTGGTTTTATACAATATTTTGTTTATTAATAATTTTAAAGCCAAAAATTAAACTTAAAATTTTAATATTATATTGATTTAGATTAAAACAAACTAAGACTAAATGTGTTATATAATAATTTAATAATATTAAAGATAAATCAGAAGTTTTCATAAGTAAACTCAAGTGTCGATTGTGATTTATAATTTTCATTTTCTGTTTTTATTTTTACTTTTAAAATAAAACAAAAATATTTGTGGTTATTGATATCATGTAACTTTTTAGTTACCAATAATAATTATACATTAGATAAAATATAAAGAAAAATTATTTTTATTAATTTTAAATGCTTATATTTTATTAATATGTTATTAACAAAAATTCTTATAATTCATTAAAGTAATTTAATAATTAAAATTTTATTTATAAACATACATTTATTTTAAATATATCTTTCATTATTAAAACAAATAATATTTGAAACTTAAAATTTAAATTTAATTATATTATTAATAAATTTTAAATTAAATTATTTATAATAATTATAAGTTAATGCATTAAATAAGTAATTAATATATTTAGCAACAAAATTTAGTTTTTTTATTTTTATAAATTCTGAAAATTTTAAGAAATTAAAACTAAAAATAAAATAAAATTCAAACAATTATTTTTAAAATAAATTTGAAAGCAAAAACAAAAATAAAAATAAAAAGCAAACAAACCTTAAACTTATTGATAAGCATAACACTGAAATGTGAATTCAATTTACTTTGAAGTCAAAAATAATCTCGCTTATTCAAAATAGAACTCAAATTTTTCTTTAATAAATTTTTGAATTCACATCGAATCATTAATTTTAAAAATTATTCCATTTCTAATTAAGTAAAATAATTATCACCAGACTTGGCATTGTACAATATCAAAACACCACCAACTTTTTTAAATGTTAAATTCAAAGAATGGGTTTTGCAGAAAATTTACATTGTAATTATTAATATTTGGATTGAATTTTATAATTAAGAAGGATTAAAGCATTAGATTAAAAATATATTTTCAAAGATAAAAATAATTTTATGCTCATTTAACTACTACATTTATTCAATTTAATTTCTAATATTAATTAAAATAATTATTTTTATTTTAACAAACACAAATAGGTTTTACTTTATTTAATTTTGACTGAAACAAATTGAAACTTAAGCATAAATCCAATTCTAATTCAACGATTTTTATAGGAATACATTCATAATGAAAGAAAAAAAAAACTTTTAAAAGGATTTCAATTGTTCTAAAAGTATACTAAGAAAAATCAAATGGCATTCATTAAATTCATTTACTAAATCCACATACGGAATAAGCATAGGCACGGATTACATAATCAGCAATGCCAACTAAACCCAGATTGGAGGAGGAAAATAAACGTACCCAAATTTGTATTCTTCAGCTTTACTGCTCGTTGTTAGACTCAGACCTGCGGTATGGCATGTACCGGTGGTCCTTGGCAGCATTTTTTCTCCTCCTTTTCTCAATAAAAGATTCCAGCTTGCCGGACGCCTTTTCATATGGAAGAAATTTATTGGTTAATGAAACCATGAAGTTAAATCAAGTGAGAAATGTAACTATCATAGGCATCTTTTCGTCCTTACCTTGAGTTTGTTGTATTTTTCAATAAGCCGTTGCTTCCGTATTTCAGCTGCAAAATCAAACAGTATCAGTATTCCAATAGATTGTCTAACAGGCTGCTCTTTTGCTTTACACAGGAGCAATTAGGGATTGCATTTGTGCCCAGACTCAGACCGAGTCGGTGGCCTGTTTGGACCTCGGCCGGATCCAAACCATTACAAAAGGTAAAAAATGAAAACACAAGCATTCACGAGCAACTACTACTTATGCCTCGCAACATAATCATATGAATTAGTCTTTTAGTGCTATTGTTGCCAACAAAATCTATTTTCTTGAATCCTAATGCCCAACTAAACTATATTATTGTTTAAACAATTACACCATAGAAACTTCTCTTCATTATAAATTTCCCCATAACCACATAATTTTTGGAATGTAGTGTAACAGACAAAGTTTTCACCAGTGAGGAATATTTTACTGATAACTCAATTTCAGTCAGTAATATTCTGCTTGATATAACAAGTATCCAACATATACAAAACAAGTTAAGTGACAGCCTCAGCCTATTTGCATACAAGACAGTCTATCACCCTTTTCATTGTTAAGCTATGATGACAGAATTATCTATCACCTTTTTCATTGTTAAGCTATGATGACAGAATTAACTATTGGAGAAACATAAACAACAGATCCAAACGTCACATGCGTACTCTTAAACATGCACACAAATGCACATACATGCGGAGAGAGAGAGAGAAAAGAGAACATTACATTTCTTAAGATAATAGGGTCGTTTGCCTTGCTTTGCTGCTTCTCTCTCCTTTTTCTTGTGTTCAGCAAGTATGGTTGCATCAATTTGCTTTGCTGACTCAAACTTGAGTTGTTTGTCCTGTCAATACACGATAAGCAGTGTATAAGTTGAACAAACAAAAATCATCAAATTTGAAGACGTAATGAGTGATGGATTCATCTAAACGGGTAAGTACTTACAATCCAGGATATGCGGTCTTTCAATTGATCAATGTCTCTTGGATTCTTAGATTTCTTTAGTTGCTTCTTCAGTTCCTTTACATTTAAAAGGGATTGAAAGAAGGAAACAAAAATCAACACAAGACAAAGTAAAATTGGGAAAATGACTATTCATATTTGAAGAATTATGTAAGCCTACCTCTCTTTCAGCTGGAAGATTGTTTTCGTATAGAAAATCATATCTTTTCCTAAACCTGCAAATATTTAAAGAGTATTGACACCACGAAAAGAATATTAAAGAAAAGTCATTCTAGACTATTGACTACCATTAATCAAGTAGAAGAGGCAGAAAATTATCACAAACTGTTGCCTAATCAGACAAACTTATACAAGACACAGGCATGTAAAAACAGCATTACCCGTCAACATCAAGATTACCAGCATATGACTCAAAGCGGGGATCACGAGGCACCTGTGAAACAAGTATCAGCACCAAATTTTGAAACCCTCAAGTATATGGATACATAGTAAGTAAATGGTCACTCTGAAATTGACCTCATCATTATGAGTCAACTAAATTTTAAATCAGATCTCTTAGACAGTCAATGATCAGATATAATGGGAAGCAAAGTAAAAAGATCTTGCATCAACAGTTGATTCGATTGTAATCAGTTCTAAGCCTGGTTATCTATTTGATCCGCAACTATTCATTAGATCATTATTTTCTACAGCAGAAGAAAGATCAAAGTTACAAACATAATGAAATAGTCTTACATATTAAATTTGCAATTGGAGAAATAGACCAAAGGAGACTTGGTTGGTTGACAGTCAAGATCTAGAAGTTCATTAGCAACTAAAGATTTTGCTACTTAAACAGATGAAACTTTAGCCAGTCGATCAGGCTACATACATACTAAAACTCATGTACTAAACTAGAGCCAAATTTTTGTTTCCAGAAAAGTCCAATTATCTAAATGCCACTAGCACATGAAAATCAATTAAATAAACCAATAAAATAGAACATAAGTAATACAACAACGAAAATAAATTTTAAAAAAAAGTGACAAGTTCTCCGACACAGTTGGCAAGAAGCCACTATATTTGCATGAGAAGTTAACATTTTTAACTCTCAAAAGAAATCTAAAACGATTTACATTGTAAGAAAACAAGCCTCATCGATTTTCAATTGATCAATCAACAACATTAAAGACAACTGAACAACAAGAATGGTGGTTGCTTAAAGACGTTAAGCGTACCTCCTTTTTAGGAATCTGAACAACCTCTCGAAACCGAGTCACTGGTTTCTTCGAACTAATCTCCATAGGCCTAGGTTCGCAAACACAACAACATTACCCAAGTAATAATCTTTCAAAGTAACAACCGGTATTAGACAGCAAAGGAAATTACAAACTCAAAATCCAAAATAGCACCTATTCTTATTAGCTCTCCTGGTCCTTGTCTCCTGTTTAGGCCTCCTAGGAACTGAATGAGACCCATTAACCCTCGCCCTCTGCAATTCTTCGAATGTAACGTCTGCCAGTTCTCTCTCTATTTCACTCTCCTATACCAATAACAATTAAATAACATCAAGTTTTTTAAAAAGAAGAAGAAGCAAGCCCTTGCATATAACTGATTGAAACAGGGGAAAAAATCACTTCAGTTGGTAACGAAAAACCCACATCTTGTTCTTCATCTTCTGAGGATGAAGATTCCTGTTCCTCTTCTTTGCTTTCCACCAACTGGGTTTTGCTTGAAGAAGGTATTTCATTATTGGGTTTCTTCATATCGACACTGAAACCGAATCAAATAACGACGAAGAGCGGGAGAGGTTTTAGTTTCCTATGTAGGCTTGGCCTAAAGCCGAAATCCAAACGGAATTAGGACTTAATATAACCGAGTCGGAGGGGGATAGTAACCAATTAAAGAGGATAGCAAACGCATAATAGAACAAATCAGGGTAATGTGTGAAATCACCAGAATCACGATTACCTGTCGTCTACTACAAATTGAGAGCTCGATATCGTTAAACAGAGTCTCTCAGCTGAGATTGGAGAGAGCGAGCTCTACAGTTCTCTAGGGAGGTGAAGAGAAGAGATGAGAGAGAGAGAGAGAGAGAACTCCACAATTTAAACAAGATTTGTATGGAACGGCGACACTATCTATTTAAGCGATATGAGAAGAAGAATTATGGTATACGATACGACGTCGTTACGGTGTTAACGTATATCACCTTTTGTCTTTGGTCTAGATTAAGACTACCGACTATCGTGAGCCACTTGATTATTTTATATCAAAGGAAACGAAATCAGAAGGAGAAATCCTGGTGCAGTAGTCTAGAAGAAAGCAACTACAAGGATTATTTTGCGCAGGAAATAGGAAATATCAATAAACAGGGAGGACTGTACACCGTAATCCGTTAAGAGTACTATAAAATTGTTAAAGAGCTTATAAGAGTCAACTATTCAAATGTGAATGATCCGTTCAAATCATTTTAACAATCCAAATTTAATTTTTGTTAATAGCTCTAAACTCTACCGATACTAAAAATTTTAATATAATTAACTAACAAAAATCTAGGAACGTTTTCCTCACAGTATCAAGATCAAAGGAACGCAAGTAGATATCATAGACATCACTGTGTACTATCATTGAACAAAGCGAAAGCACACGATATTTTGATCAGCAAAATCAATGAACAGATAGAACTTAACACTGAATCAGATGATCAAAATCAAGAAACGTGAAACAATTTTACAACATCGCGCAGAGAAAAGAGCAGATTGAGAAAAAAAAAAAGAAGAAGAAGAAAAAAAACAAAAAGAAGTTTCCGATCGCGAAATCACCAGAATCCCGATGCCTATCGTCTACTACAAATTGAGAGATTACGGAGATTGTCAAACAGAGTCTCTCAGCTCGCCATTGAAGAGAGCGAGCTCTATAGTTCTCTAGAGAGAAGTGAAGAAGAGAGAGAGAGAGAGAGAAGACTCCAGAATTTAAAAAAGTTTTGTGAGCAAAGAGCGGGAAGTGCACTCTATCTATTTATATGATATGGGAAGAAGAACAAAAAAGTGCACTATATCTATTTATATGAATATAGGATACGACATCGTAGCAGGGATTCATTGTCATTTTTTGTTTTTGGTCTTTATTAAGAGTCTGGACTCTCGAGTTAAGTATAACATTAATCTAGTACTAAACTATAATTACTCTAAAGTTGAGGGAATAAAATATTAAAGAGTTAATGTTTAGAGTTCGGTCTTTACTAAGATTCTCCAGTTTAAGTATAATATTAATTTAAGACTAATCATAATTAAATTTTGTCTCGAATCCTTAAAATTAAACTTGATCAAATATAATCTAATTCATTGATTTGAACCGATTTCAGTATTAATACAAAGTAAAAATAAAAACCAAATCTTTACAATGGAAATCAAACTCAATCAAAATAAATTCGTTGCATTAATTTAAAATCAAATTGAATTGAATCTAAATATTTTATCTTTTCTACGAGAGACATTACAATAAATTGTAATTGTACACTGTATGAGAACAAATATAGTTATAATAAATTAAAATGGATTATAGTGACAATAATTATAATATTGCAACTATGATTATTAATGTTTAAAAAATAAAACGAAGTCGACCAATTTAATAGAAAATATTAAATTGGTTAACTTTTCGATTCAATTTTTAATTTTATTATTAAAATAATTAATTTATTAATTAATCAATTATTTTTTAAATTAATAAATTTTTATAAATCAAGATAAACTAATTAATTTTTATTAACAGTCTTTCTTAATTAAACTTTAAATTTTGTTATAAAGAAGGATAATTTTTAATTTTTTAAAATTTTTAAATTTTATTTAATTTTAATCAATTTTATTACAATTTAATATTTATTGAAATTTTATTTATTAAATGTTCAAACTTTAAATTTTATACTTGTTATAACTTTTGGTATGATTTTTAGAATATTGACAATTACATCTAAAGAAAAAAGTTGGGTCGGGACTGGGTTAAGTCAAACCTGACCTTCTCCGAAAACAATGTTATTTGAGTTATTCAATCGAAATCGAGTTTAGACTCAAGTAACGCCGTCACGAGTCATACTCAAGCTCAGGTTGCGAGTTAAGGAGGTTGGACTAGACCAGCTTCCTTTTAATGACAAGTTGTACCAAAACAATCACAGGAGTTAATCCAAAACTGGCATGACATAATACGGTGGAATAATAAACAAAAGGCGATTCCACGCAAGTTGCTCACCTTCCTTTTATCAAATCGGATCATCGTCCCATATTAGTTACTTTCATCCCTTCCCACCGCCAGCCTCGCTCGCCTCGGCCATTCCGTTTTCAATCGGCTTGGTTAACTCACGCAGGCTTCCCTCAGATCGTCGCAGATCACTGGCAACCCCTTATGCCTACTCTGAGTGGCGCGATTCAGCATCTAAGTGCCCATTTAACACAATGGAATTCCTCGACATTTGGTAATATTTTTCGGCAGAAAAAACGTCTCTTAGCCCGCCTCTCGGGAATTCAGCGTATTCTTGATACTTAGCATTCAGCTTCACTGAGTGTGTTAGACCCCGAATTTTTTTTTATGATATTATTCAGCAGGAATTGTGATAATTGTGATTTTGCCTTAGTTTGATTAAATTGAGAAATTGTGATAATTAGGTGGTTTTGCTTTAATTGGAGTTATTTGGGAATATTATGGATAAGTATAGGTTAATTGTGGTTTAAATGAGGGTTAGAGGATTTAAAGTGTGTAAGGGCTTTTGAAGAAATGGAATTAAGTTGTTTTGGGCTTGGGCTTAGTAGGAAGGGCCCATGCCCTTAGGGTTTAAAAAGGAGAATTAGAATAGAAATAGAAAAGAGAAAGGAAAGAAGGAAGAAAGGAGAAGGAAAGAAAGAAGAGTGCCGTCGGTGAGAAGAGGAGAAGAGAAGAGATTTTTGCGGGTTTGAGTTTTCAAGCTGGTTTGAGCGATTTCAGTAAGTTTGCTTCCTTTAAACTTGTTAGGGTTAGATTTAAACTTAGATTTGTTGGTTATATCACGTAATCGATGGTTTAGGGTTTTGGGTGAAAATATGGATAAATCTTTGGGTTGATTCGTTTGTGCTTGATTTTGAGTTGTGGATGGGTTAGAAATGTAGAATAAGTCTTGATCTAAGGCTTGTGTATGTTGCATTTGAGTTTGGGTAAGGATCGATGTCGAAAATGCAGAAAAGGGTTTGAGTCATGACTCAGACCCGCACGTCATGACGTCTTAAGAACACGCCATGGCGTCACGGAGAAAAATTTGCACGCCGCGTGCACCAGGTGCACGTCGCGGCGTGCACATGGAGGCGTGCACGCCACGCTTTGGAGCACGCCACAGCGAGGCGAGCGTCCCTTCGCCGCGGTGAGCCCTTTTTTCGAAAACGAGAATTGTTCATTTTTTAGGATATCTTTTGGTATAGATGTCTGATTGAGGTGATTTCATATTCGTTTTGAACTAGAAATAAAAGACTACAAGTTCTATGAAGTTGGGAAGTTCAAAATTAACCTTGATGGGTTCGGAATTTTAGGAGAAGATCGGATATAGATTTTAATGCTTTATTTTGGATCCCAAGCTTTGAATATTTTCTGTGGTTATTGATTAAATGGAACTTGGTTATTTTTAGGAAACCAAGCTGACCCGATTCCGTCGCAAGAGGAAGGATATCAGTGAATCGGATTCTCGAGCGATCTTAGGTGGGTAATATACTTATAGTTATTGTGTGATTAGGCAGGTTCTTGCCTATGTATGGATATATGTTATAGATGATGCATGTTTAAATGTGATTAATTGAATGACTTTGTTTGCACATATTGTGAAAGAATCATGGAAATGGATAGCATGACATTGTGCTTGTGAATATGTTATGCCTAGACTACGGTCACGGCATTTTGATTAAATGTAAGACATGAAAGAATATCGTATGAGTAAACGATTATGAGCATGCTTATGTGCTTTTGTTTGGGCGAGAGTGGAACCATTTCGTTCGTCACGTGCACGTAGACAAGAGCCTTCTCCCGGCTGCCCGCTTGTGGCCTATGAGCTCCGAATGGACTCATTTCGTTCAGGGTTAAACTTCGGTTTCTCCCTTTTGTTTCCATGGAACCCTCGAGCCATTGTGATGTACATTGCATATGTGAATTGATCATTGTGAAGCATACTTTGTGACATAATTATGGATTGAATTAATTGTATTGATTGCATAAACCTGTTTGAGTAGTATATGAATATTTGAATTAAAGTATGTATATATATAATATATATACATTCATATCTAGGATTTGTGTTAGTTGTCAATGGCTATAATTATATTAGCCATCGGTGTGTAGCTCAACCCATTACTTTCCTCCTCAAAAGTGCGATCGGACGATCGTTGACCTTATGACATCGTGAACTTCAAGTCACTTAGAAACTTTTGTATTACGTTAGTATTTTGATTGGCCCTCCAAGCATACTATCATGGAGCATAATTCATGTCTTTTGGAATTGAGATTATTTGTATTATGTATGGTGAATTACTTGCTGAAATTCCTTTAATTTGCAATGGTATGAAATCCCATGGTTATGGGTCTTTAATTGATAGTTGTGAATGTGTGTTCGACTGATTGTTTTGTGTATAAATGTTGGGATCGGGTCCGCAGTATTTGGGGTGAATGAATCTTGCAGTGACCGAGGGGCCGCCCTCGGGGATTTGGACATACGGGGCCCCGGCCCAACATGTTTGGTATCAGAGCGCCTAGGTTTAGGTGTCATCGGCTTAGAATGCATATAGGATTGTGTGATATATGATTTTTTGTTGCATTGATTAAGTGACATGCATATCATGCATACATATAGATTGTCGTATAGCTAATCCTTAGTGTTTCCGTTGAAGGAGTACGATGCCACCTCGTAGGAGGACACGACGAGCTGTGCAAGTGTCTGCTGCACCTGACTCTCCGTCGAGAGAGGAGAGGACTGATGAGTCTGTAGCCCCAATGCATGTTGAGGCTTCTGTAGGGCTAGAGAGTGAGCCCATGCGTTCGCCGACTCAGGAATCGCCGATTCCGCCAGGGCAAATGCCCCAGTTTGATCCGAGGATGTTTCAGGCCTTTACTCGGGCGTTTGTTCAGGCTATGGGCTAGACGCCACAGCCTTCTGCTCCAGCCCCAGTTAAGAGGGGAAAACAATTCGACAAGCTGAGAAAGTATGGAGCAGTGGACTTCTTTGGGACAGCTGATCCTGAGGAAGCTGAGACATGGTTCATGGAGGATGAACGGGTGATGGATCAGATGGATTGTGAGGAGAACGAGAGAGTTGTATATGCTGCCAGCTTGTTGCAGGGAGATGCTCTGACTTGGTGGGAGAGCCGTCTTGGGCGATCGGATGAGGCCGAGAGGGTTGGCATGGCAGGATTTTGTGGGCTGCGTTCAAGAAGAAATATCTGTCGAGGTTTATGTCCGTGAGAAGCGGAGGGAGTTTTGCGTCTCACTCAGAGGATATGACGATTCTTGAGTATGAGTGCCGGTTCACGCAATGTCCCCGGTATGCTTCAGATTTGATGTCGGCGAGGCTGCGGATGTCGTCGATTTGAGTCGGGACTACATTTGGCCATCGAGAGAAGGTGATTGTGCAGAAATTTGATGACTTCAAAGATTAGTTGAGGCGACTCTTGGTGGAGAACATAGAGAATATCAAGAGTCTTGTGAATAAGAAGAGGAAGGGAGAGCGGCCCGAGAGGAGGTAGCACTAGTACTCCTATGCAGACAGAGTGCTAGGAGCTTCTCACCATCGAGGAGGAAGCGATGGTGCCGGTCGGCCGAGGCCGATGAGGACTTCACTGCTTCTCACCAAGCTTCTACGGTGGGCGGCGAGGGAGGGAGATGGGGACAGTCATCGGTTCCTAAGTGTGAGCACTGTGGTCGATTTCATGGTGGAGAGTGTTACCGATTGACGGTGCATGCTTCATTTGTGGGATGAAAGGACACAGGCTGAGAGTGTCCTCACCGCCCAGAGAGAGGGATCTCGATCTGAGCTCCTAGGAGGACAGAGACCATGGGTCGAGGATCGTGATGAGGTAGGCGCCTCGATGTCGCCAAGAGGGCGAAGTCTTCCGGGAAGACCGAGAGGCGTGCACCGGCCAGTGGTGTTTCTATATGCTGGAGGATGCAGAGGCCGCGCAGATGTTGTGACCGGTATGGCTCACTTATTCTTGATGATGTGCTTGTGTTGATTGATCCAGGTTCTACTCACTCGTTTGTGTCGTCGAGTAGACCTATGTGTGATATGGTTGCGAGTCCGTTGGATACTCCGTTGATGGTGAGTACTCCGATTGGTCAGCACATTGTGATTAGTCAGGTGTTTAGAGGATGTGAGCTTAGTATTGGTGGAGCACTTCTAGTGGTAGATCTGATGCCGCTGAAGATGCGCGGATTGGATGTGATATTGGGTATGGATACTTTGGAGAGGTACAATGCCCGATTGGATTGTAAACAGAAGACAGTAGAGTTTGAATTGGATGATGGCAGAAGAGTAGTGTTTACTGGGGACAGGAAAGCGAGTCCGCCCAGGATTGTTTCAGCATTGACAGCAGAGAGGATGATGAGTAAGGGTTGTGAGGCGTTTCTGGCTTATGTGATAGACTCCAGAGCTGATAGAGGGAAGTTAGAGGATATTCCAGTAGTCAGGGATTTCTCGGATGTCTTTCCCAAGGAATTGCCAGGACTACCGCCAACTCAGGAGATTGAGTTTCCGATTGAGCTTGTGTTAGGTACCAGGCCGATTTCGATTCCGCCTTATCGGATGGCTCCGGCGGAATTGAAAGAGCTTAAGGAGCAATTGGAGGAGTTATTAGAGAAGGGGTATATTCGACCGAGTTCTTCGCCTTGGAGAGCTCCGGTTCTTTTTGTGAAGAAGAAGGATGGATCTTTGAGGATGTGTGTGGACTACAGGAAGTTGAATCAGGTCACAGTGAAGAACAAGTATCCGCTTCCTCTCATTGATGATCTGTTTGATCAATTGCAAGGAGCGAGAGTCTTTTCGAAGATAGATTTGAGATCGGGATATCATCAGTTGAGGATTAAGGAGTCGGATGTACCAAGTCGCGCGGGACTCGGTATGGGCACTTTGAGTTCTTGGTGATGCCCTTCGGATTGACGAATGCTCCTGCAGCGTTTATGGATTTGATGAATCGGGTATTCAGGCCATTCTTGGACCAATTTATCATTGTCTTTATTGATGATATTTTGGTATATTCCAAGAGTGATCGGGAGCATGAGGAGCATTTGAGGATTTCTTTGGAGACTTTGAGGAGCAATGAGCTGTATGCCAAATTCGAAAAATGCGAATTTTGACTGAGGGAGGTGTCATTTCTTGGACACGTGATCTCAGAGCAAGGAGTTCATGTGGATCCAAAGAAGATAGAAGCAGTAGTGAATTGGGAGGCGCCGAAGAATGTGGAAAAAGTGAGGAGCTTTTTGGGTTTAGCAGGCTATTACCGGAGATTCGTTGAGGGATTCTCCATGATAGCCGCTCCGATGATGAAGTTGCTGAGGAAGAATCAGAAGTTTGATTGGAGTGAGGATTGTCAGAGGAGCTTCGAGGAGCTCAAGCTCAGATTGACTAGTGCCCCGATTCTGGTTTTGCCATCGGGTGATGACGGTTATTCGGTATACAGTGATGCTTCGAGGAAGGGTCTCGGATGTGTTTTGATGCAGGGAGATCAGGTAATTGCATATGCTTCGAGGCAGTTGAAGCCTTATGAGCTGAATTATCCGACGCACGATTTGGAGTTAGCAGCGGTGATATTTGCCTTGAAGATTTGGAGGCATTATTTGTATAGAGTTCAGACTCGGATCTTTACTGATCATAAGAGTCTGAAGTATTTGTTGAGTCTGAAGGAATTGAATTTGAGGCAGCGGAGGTGGTTGGAGCTACTAAAGGATTATGATTTGCTGATTGAGTATCATCCGGGCAAGGCCAAGTTGTGGCGGATGCTTTGAGCAGGAAGTCGTCGATTGCTCATGTTCGATCGGTTTATCTTCCTTTATTGGAAGAGATGGCTAAGCTTAGGATAAGCTTGACGCAGGAAGAGCCGGATTGTCTTCTGGCTAATTTTCGAGTTAGACCGATGCTGAAGGAAAAGGTTAGGGATTTGCAGGCTCAGGATGCGGACTTGAGCAAGCTTCGGGATGAGATTCAGAATGGTAAGATTTCTGATATAGAGGTGAGGGACGATGGGTGATGTGATTGGGAGTAGGTTGTGTATTCCGGATGTGCGAGAGATCAAGGATGAGATTATGGATGAGGTACACAATGCGCCTTATGCCATGCATCCAGGTAGCACCAGGATGTATCGGGATTTGAGAGAGCACTTTTGGTGGAAAGGTATGAAGAGGGATATCGCAGAGTTCGTCAGTAAGTGTCTAGTGTGTCAGCAAGTCAAGGCTGAACACCAGGCACCTTCGGGCAAGTTGAGACCGTTGCCTATTCCGGAGTGGAAGTGGCAGCGAGTGACGATGGACTTTTTGATGGGATTGCCTAGGACCAACAGGAGGCATGATGCCATTTGGGTGATTGTTGATCGGTTGACCAAGTCAGCCCACTTTTTGGCGATCCGACAGACTGATTCTTTGCATGTGTTGGCAAAGAAGTATGTTGATGAGACAGTGAGACTGCATGGGATTCCGGATTCCATTGTATCGGATCGAGATCCTCGTTTCACTTCGAAGTTTTGGGGCAGTTTGCAGGAAGCTTTGGGGACGAAGCTGAATTTTAGTACAGCTTTTCACCCTCAGACGGATGGTCAGTCAGAGAGAACTATTCGGACACTTAAGGGGATGCTTCGAGCTTGTGTGATGGATTTTCGAGGAGCATAGAATGAGCATTTGCCGTTGGTCGAATTTGCTTATAATAATTCGTACCATTCGAGCATTCAGATGGCTCCATATGAGGCATTGTATGGGCGGATGTGTAGAACTCTGATCTGTTGGGATGAAGAAGGAGAGAGGCAATTGGAAGGACCAGATTTGATTCAGATGACCGTTGAGAAAGTCAATCTGATTAAGCAGCGGCTTAAAGTGGCACAGGACCGGATGAAGAGTTATGTTGATGCTCACCGAAAGGAGATGGAGTATGAGGTCGGTGAGAAAGTGTTTCTTAAGACATCTCCTTGGAAAGGAGTATTGAGATTCGGCAGGAAAGGGAAGATGAGTCCGAGGTATGTGGGTCCTTATGAGATCCTTGAGAGGATTGGACCACTCGTCTACAGATTGACATTACCTCCGGAGTTATCACAGATTCACGATATTTTTCATGTGTCAATGTTGAGGAGATATAGATCGGATCCGTCACATGTTATTCAGACTAGTGAGGTTCAGTTGCGAGATGATTTGAGCTATGAAGAGCTTCCAGTGCAGATTTTGGATACCAAGGATAAGGTTCTCAGGAACAAGACGGTTCAGTTGGTCAAAGTCCTTTGGAGGAACCATTCGATAGAGGAAGCTACTTGGGAGCCATTGGAGGCTATGCGGGAGAAGTATCCGCATCTTTTCGACGATTCAGGTAAATTTCGAGGACGAAATTTCTTTTAAGAGGGGGAGAAATGTTAGACCCCGAATTTTTTTTATGATATTATTCAGCAGGAAATGTGATAATTGTGATTTTGCCTTAGTTTGATTAAATTGAGAAATTGTGATAATTAGGTGGTTTTGCTTTAATTGGAGTTATTTGGGAATATTATGGATAAGTATAGGTTAATTGTGGTTTAAATGAGGGTTAGAGGATTTAAAGTGTGTAAGGGCTTTTGAAGAAATGGAATTAAGTTGTTTTGAGCTTGGGCTTAGTAGGAAGGGCCCATGCCCTTAGGGTTTAAAAAGGAGAATTAGAATAGAAATAGAAAAGAGAAAGGAAAGAAGGAAGAAAGGAGAAGGAAAGAAAGAAGAGTGCCGTCGGTGAGAAGAGGAGAAGAGAAGAGAGATTTTTGCGGGTTTTGAGTTTTCAACTGGTTTGAAGCGATTTCTGGTAAGTTTGCTTCCTTTAAACTTGTTAGGGTTAGATTTAAACTTAGATTTGTTGGTTATATCACAGAATCGATGGTTTAGGGTTTTGGGTGAAAAATATGGATAAATCTAAGGCTTGTGTATGTTGCATTTGAGTTTGGGTAAGGATCGATGTCGGAAAATGCAAGAAAAAGGGTTTCGGAGTCGCAGCTCCGACCCGCACGTCGTGACGTCTTGAAGAACACGCCGCCATGGCGTCGGAGAAAAATTGCACTTGTGCGTGCACCAGTGCATGCGTCATGGCGGTGCACACCATGGCATGCAGTGTGCACATCGCGGCGTGCGAGAGATTTCGCACGCCGCGACGCACGCTTTGGTGCACGCCACGGCAAGCGTTTCGCCACGGCAAGTTGGTTCGTTCGCCGCGGCGAGTGTCCCTTCGCCGCGGTGAGCCCTTTTTTCGAAAACAAGAATTGTTCATTTTTGAGGATATCTTTTAGTATAGATGTCCGATTGAGGTGATTTCAGATTCGTTTTGAACTAGAAATAAAAGACTACAAGTTCTATAAAATTGGGAAGTTCGAAATTAGCCTTGAAGGGTTCGGAATTTTAGGAGAAGATCGGATATAGATTTTAATGCTTTATTTTGGATCCCAAGCTTTGAATATTTTCTGTGGTTATTGATTAAATAGAACTTGGTTATTTTTAGGAAACCAAGCTGACCCGATTCCGTCGCAAGAGGAAGGATATCAGTGAATCGGATTCTCAAATGATCTTAGGTGGGTAATATACTTATAGTTATTGTGTGATTAGGCAGGTTCTTGCCTATGTATGGATATATGTTATAGATGATGCATGTTTAAATGTGATTAATTGAATGACTTTGTTTGCACATATTGTGAAAGAATCATGGAAATGGATAGCATGACATTGTGCTTGTGAATATGTTATGCCTAGACTACGGTCACGGCATTTTGATTAAATGTAAGACATGAAAGAATATCGTATGAGTAAACGATTATGAGCATGCTTATGTGCTTTTGTTTGGGCGAGAGTGGAACCATTTCGTTCGTCACGTGCACGTAGACAAGAGCCTTCTCCCGGCTGCCCGCTTGTGGCCTATGAGCTCCGAATGGACTCATTTCGTTCAGGGTTAAACTTCGATTTCTCCCTTTTGTTTCCATGGAACCCTCGAGTCATTGTGATGTACATTGCATATATGAATTGATCATTGTGAAGCATACTTTGTGACATAATTATGGATTGAATTAATTGTATTGATTGCATAAACTGTTTGAGTAGTATATGAATATTTGAATTAAAGTATGTATATATATAATATATATACATTCATATCTTTGGGATTTGTGCTAGTTGTCAATGGCTATAATTATATTAGCCACCCTTTGAGTGTAGCTCAACCCATTACTTTCCTCCTCAAAAGTGCGGATCAGACGATCGTTGACCTTCTGTGCATCGTGAACTTCAAGTCACTTAGAAACTTTTGTATTACGTTAGTATTTTGATTGGCCCTCCAAGCATACTATCATGGAGCATAATTCATGTCTTTTTGGAATTCGAGATTATTTGTATTATGTATGACTGAATTACTTGCTGAAATTTCTTTAATTTGCAATTGTATGAAATCCCCATGGTTATGGGTCTTTAATTGATAGTTGTGAATGTGTGTTCTGACTGATCGTTTTTGTGTATAAATATTGGGATCGGGTCCGGCGGTATTTGGGGCGCTGAATGCCGGCGCAGCCCGAGGGGCTGCCCTCGGGGATTTGGACATACGGTGCCCGGGCCCAACAGACTGCGTTGGAAACTCACCTGCAAAACGAGCTGGAACAGGTCCTCTTACAGGAGGAGCTTTATTGGCACCAACAATCTCGATGTCAATGGCTTAGTCCAGGAGACAAGAACACCAAGTTCTTAATAGGGATAATATCTTGAACAAGTCAAATATGACGTAGTATCAGTTAGTTAGTATTCGGGAGATCTACTCTCCTGGATTATAGGAATTCTTTCATTGTATTCATTATTTATTCCTCTCTGTACAACATCACATACATGATTTCATATTCAATTCAACTCATTTATGGTATCAGAGCCTGAAGGCTTAGTCGCATTTTTTTCTCTTTTTCTTCAATAAATCAATCACCACACATGGCATCAAATACGTCTTCCTCCTCTACCACTGCTGTCGAAAACTCTCCTGTAGCAAATCTGGTTATTTTCATACCAGTAACCTCCCTGAGTCCAAGCTTGATGGGACCAACTTTCCAGCATAGAGGGTCCAATTTGATGCTCTTCTCATTGGATATGGTTTACACGGGTTTGTTGATGGTTCCAACCCAATTCCAGCTGAAAACGATCCACGTCATTCTCTTTGGATTCATCAAGATAAGTTTGTTCTTCATGCCATTATGGCCTCTGTCTCCCATACTGTTATCAATTCCCTGGGATCTGTCTCCACCTCTAAAGAGGCATGGGAAACACTTGAAAAAATGTTTGCAGGAAAATCAAGGACAAGATTAATGTCACTCAAGGAACGCCTAATCTGTCTCTCCAAGGGTGACTCCTCTGTTGCTAAGTATTTGAACCAAATCAAACGGATTGCTGATGAAATTGCAATCATTCATGGACCGGTCGATGATACCGATCTGGTTATACATACATTGAATGGATTATCTCCAGAGTTTAAGGAGGTTAGCGCTGCCATTCGAGTCAGAGAAACACCAATTACCTTTACAGATCTACACGAAAGACTTGTTGATCACGAGGTTTTTCTTGCTCGTCAGGCTCGACTGCTTGAGTCTTCTGTCACTCCAACAGCGCATATGGCTGGGAGATCTCGGACTCAGGGATCTGGCCGCCAACATCAGTCCCGTAATCTTCAGCAGAACGCATATCTGGGCACACCTCATCAGTCTTCACGTTCCATCTTCAGTAACTATCGTACTGGCAGGAATCAACCACAACGCCTCTCTCAATCTGGCATCCCTCTCAGCGGCGATTCATGGGAAACAGGGCAGATCTCGATCTCGTCCAAATGCGCACTTTGGCCAAGTGAATCATGCTGCTGATGACCGCTGGATTCTTGACTCCGGGGCTTCGCATCATGTAACCAATCAACTACAGAACCTCTCTCATAGTACTCCATACAATGGCCCGGATCAACTTCAAGTTGGTGATGACTATAACTTACCGATCACGCACATGGGTAATTCGTTTCTTCACACAAAAACCAAACCAATTTTCCTTGATAAAGTGTTACATGTTCCACATGTTTAAAAAAATCTTATTTCCATTAAAAGATTATGCACAAAAAATAACGTCTCTGTTGAACTGTTTCCAAATTATTTTCAGGTGAAGGATCTGAGGACGAAGTCGGTGCTTCTCACAGGGGACTGCCACAGTGACCTATACGATCTCTGTCTCCCGTCCAGCCAACCTGCAGTCTTTCATGCCACTGTCCCCAGCTTATTAGTCATTCATCACATTTTAGGTCATCCATCAAATAAAGTGATGAACTTTCTTAAATCTCAGTTTAAAATCCCGTCAAATTCAGTGTCTCCTAATGTTTGTATTTCCTGCAAGTGTTCGAAAAGTCATAAACTTCCATTTTCTTCTCAAAAATTACACAACACTAGACCTTTAGATATTATCTTTTATGATGTTTGGGGTCCGGCTCCTGTAGACTCTGTTGATGGTTTTCGATACTATGTCATTTTCGTTGATCATTTTTCAAAATATATTTGGCTTTATCCCATTAAGACGAAATCTTCTGTCTTTGATATTTTTGTAAAGTTTAAAACTGTCGTGGAAAAATTCTTCAATGAATCCATTAAAACATTTTACTCCGACAATGGTGGTGAGTTTATCAAATTAAAACCTTTTTTTGAGTCCCATGGCATTACTCGTTTCACGTCTCCACCTCACACTCCGGAACTCAATGGTACGTCTGAAAGACGTCATCGTCATGTTATTGAAACAGCTCGTGCTCTTCTTCTTCAAAGCAAACTGCCGTCAACTTTTTGGTCATATGTTGTACTGATGTCAACTTATCTCATTAACCGAATGCCTACACCTGTTCTACATATGAAAACTCCGTTTGAAATGCTCTTTCATCAACCGCCTACATATTCTCACCTTCATTCTTTCGGCTGTTTATGTTTCCCGTGGCTCCGTCCTTACACCAAAAACAAACTTCAACCCCGTTCCACGCCTTGTATTTTTGTTGGTTACTCTCTGTCTCAGTTTGCCTATCGTTGTCTTGATCCGCAAACAAATCGGCTATACACGTCGAGACATGTTGTTTTTGTAAATGATTAGTTTCCATATGAATCTCTTCTTTCTGGATCATCTTCTACTTTGATTCCTCCACTTTATCCTGTACCTCTTCCATGTCACTCTCTAGTCCCTGTTAATTCTGTGGCAACGAACCCTGTGGTAGCACCGACTGAATCTGCAATAACTTCACCAAATGAGATGGACCAGCCAGCGCAGGGCCAAGACACCATTCAGCCCAACATTGTGACTCTGATCTCTCCTCTTACATCCACCAGCCCACTACCCTTAACAACTCATATCAACTCTCCAGACCCATTACCTGGACCTTTGTCTGCCACAAACAATTCCACCGACATATCCATCTCTAACCCTTCTCACCTTCAACCACATAGAACTCACCCGATGGTCACTAGATCCCAAAACAACATTTTTAAACCCAAATCCTTCCACACCACTAAACACCCACTTTCTGAAATTGATGAACCACGAACCATTAAACAAGCCCTCACAATACCCCATTGGCGTGAATCGGTATCCAATGAGTATGGTGCTCTCATTCGGAATAGAAGATGGGACTTGGTATCGGTGTCTGATGCAAAAAACGTGATTGGGTGCATGTGGCTGTTTCGAACGAAACGCAATCCAGATGGATCAATCTCGCGATACAAATCTAGGTTGGTGGCAAGGGGTTTCAACCAAACACTGGGTATTGACTATTCCGAAACGTTTTCTCCGGTTGTTAAACATACCACAATTAAGGTTATCCTCTCCCTTCCTCTGGCCCGGTCATGGTCTTTACATCAAATAGATGTCAACAATGCTTTTCTCCAGGGACATCTCGATGACACAGTTTACATGAAACAGCCACCGGGTTTCGTTGATCCTAACTTTCCGTCACATGTGTGTAAATTAAGGAAAGCTATTTATGGCCTCAAACAAGACCCACGAGCTTGGTATCAGGAACTTCGTCGCTTTCTTATTCATTACGACTTTACAACCTGTAAGAGTGATTCTTCTCTATTTGTGTATTCTTGCGGTGATACTTTGATGTATTTTCTGGTGTATGTAGATGATTTACTTCTCACTGGAAATTCCTCTGTACACCTCAAAAATTTTATTGAGGCAATTTCGACAAAGTTCTCTCTCAAGAATCTGGGCACTCCATCCTACTTCCTTGGCGTTGAGCTAATCCCAAATACCAATGGCCTCTTTTTATCTCAGCAACGGTACATTCATGATATACTTCTGAAGTTCCATATGGCTGATTGCAATCCATGTACTACACCTCTATGCACGTCTACTATCTTAAAACTTGATGATGGGTCCGCCAATGCCGATGGATCTTTGTATCGGAGCATTCTTGGTGCTCTACAGTATGTGCTATTGACCAGACCTGATCTCAACTTTGCGGTAAATAAGCTATCTCAATTTATGCACCGGCCCTCAGAGATTCACTTCCGGCAACTCAAGCAAGTTCTGCGGTATCTGAAACACACTAATGATTATGGTCTACAATTGTACACTGCTAATGATCTTCGGATACGGGCTTTCAGTGATGCTGACTGGGGTGGTAATGTTGATTATAGAACGTCGACGTCTGCCTATGTTATCTACCTTGGTGACAATCCTATTTCTTGGTGCTCCAAACGCCAGCAAACGGTTGTTCGCTCCTCTACCGAGGCTGAATACCGAGCAGTTGCTAGTACCACAGCAGAGGTCATGTGGATTAAGAATTTACTTCAGGAATTAAAGGTTTGCAACTCGGTCCCCCCTACCATCTTCTGTGACAATCTTGGGGCTACGTATGTATGCTTAAACCTAGTTTTTCACTCACGGATGAAACATTTATCACTTGACTACCACTTCGTTCGGGAACAAGTTCAGCAACGACACTTATTTGTCACTCATGTGTCTACTCGCGACCAGATTGCCGATGCTCTCACTAAAGCCATCTCCCGAGACAAATTCGAGTTTTTTAGGTCCAAGATGAACGTTGTCTCTCGCACCTTCATCTTGCGGGGGTGTAATAGGGATAAGATCTTGAACAAGTCAAATATGACGTAGTATCAGTTAGTTAGTATTCGGGAGATCTACTCTCCTGGATTATAGGAATTCTTTCATTGTATTCATTATTTATTCCTCTCTGTACAACATCACATACATGATTTCATATTCAATTCAATCCTGTTTAGTTCTATCATGCCATCACCACCGCCAAACGATGGAAGCTTCATTTCGGCACCCTAACTGATGCTTTCGGGATCCCGTATTCTGATCCTGCAGCCATCCGAGCCCTTGCTCAGGGCTTCCTGGAAACCCTCTATACTGCTGAGCCTACCTCCCCTAGCCAATTGCCCCTCCGCGGTGGCTTTCCCTCCCTCCCTCCTCGCGTTTCCTTGGACTTGGTCAGTCCTATTCTGCCTGAGGAGGTTCGGAAGACTTTCTTCACTATGCACCCCAACAAGGCCCCAGGATTTGACGGTTTTACAGCCTTATTCTTCCAATCTCAATGGGAGACCCTAGGCTCTTCCCTGGTCTGCGCCTTCCAACAAATCTTTTGGCATGAAGTTTGGGAGACCGCTCTCAACCACACCATCCTGGTTCTAATCCCCAAACGACCCTCCCCGACGTCGATCACTCAATTCCGGCCTATTGCTTTGTGCTCTGTCATCCACAAAGGTCTTACCAAAATCATCATCAACCGACTGAAACCTTTCCTTGACAACTTGGTTTGCCCGAATCAATGCAGTTTTGTTCTAGGCCGATCCATCACTGACAACGTCATCATAGCTCAAGAAGTTATCCATACGATGCGCAAAAAGTGGGGACGAAGGGTTTCCTTGCCATCAAGGTCGATCTCGAAAAAGCTTACGATAGCCTCTCTTGGACCTTCATACATGATACTCTGCTGGACATTGGCCTCCCTGGTTCTTTCATTTCTCTTATCATGAAGTGTGTCTCGTCGGTCTCTATGCAAGTGAACTGGGAAGGTGAACTTAGTCAGCCCTTCCAGCCTTCTCGGGGCATTCGGCAGGGCGACCCCCTCTCCCCCTATCTTTTCGTCCTCTGCATGGAACGCCTGGGCTACCTCATCTCTCACGTGGTGAGCCAGGGCCGCTGGAAGCCTATCCGGCTAAGCAAAAATGGCCCACCCATCTCACACATTTTTTTCGCTGATGATCTCATTCTCTTCGCTGAAGCCACCAATAAACAAGCCCAGGTTATCCGGGACATTTTAAACACTTTCTGCACGGCCTCTGGTCTCAGGGTTAGCCACGATAAGTCTCGTTGCTATTACTCCAAAAATCTCTCTCATTCTACGGCACGTAGGTTGAGCCACGAGTTGGGTTTTCAGCTGACCATGGATTTAGGGTGTTACCTAGGTGTTCCACTGCTCCATGACCGCGTTCACCGACATACCTTCCAACATCTTCTCGATAACATTCAACAGCGCCTTTCGGGCTGGTCGGCACACATGCTATCCTTCGCTGGCCGCACCACCCTAATTAAATCTGTTTTCTTCACTGTCCCCACCTATACTATGCAGACGGTCCGCCTCCCACATCGCCTTTGTGACGACCTGGAATAGATTTTTCGCAACTTCCTCTGGGGCTCCTCCCCGAGTGTCCGAAAGCCCCACCTAGTCAACTGGGATCAAGTCTGTCAACCTAAGGAACTGGGGGGACTGGGCATCCGAAAAATTCGTGAATCTAACGATGCGCTTTTAATCAAGCTTGGATGGAACCTTCTCTCGCAGCCACATGCGTTGTGGGCTCAAATTTCGGCCGATAAGTACAAGCTCAATGTTCTCCACCCGCCCACATCCCTTGTGGCGACTGGCGGGTCCATGACTTGGTGCAGTATCAAAGCTGTATGGCCTCACGTCATCCGAGGCATGAGATGGGTTATTTACGATGGCTCTCAGGCCCGCTTTTGGTTGGATCCCTGGGTGGCGGATGTAGGGCCCCTTCTTCCTCATTCTCTTGGACCCATCGACCCCACTGACCTTTCTCATCGCGTTCACCATTATGTCGACAGCTTAGGTAACTGGTTATGGCATGAGTTCCAGCATTTTCTTCCTCACTCTATTTGTCTGCTTATTGCAGGTATTCTCCCGCTGCAACCTCACTTTGGACCTGACAAGCTGACTTGGGACCAGTCGAGACCGGGCCAGTTTTCTACTATAGCGGCCTACTCTCAGCTAATGGAGCACGACCCTCCCGCTTTTAGGGGCCACTGGATGTCTCTCTGACACTGGGACGACCCACACCACATTCGGTCTTTCTTATGGCTCCTAACTCATGACCGATTACTTACCAATCAGCAACGACGGCAACGAGGGCTCACGTCGATTGCAGACTGCCTTCACTGTCGCACAGAAGAGTCCTCTCTTCATGTTATGCGCGATTGCCTATGCGCGCGGCGCATGTGGCTCGCTTTCCCACTCCATGCTCTCTCTCTTGACTTTTTCCACCTTCGGGCTCCCGAGTGGATTCTCTACAATCTTCAACGCCATCGGCAATTCTGTGGCTTTGACTGGGCCCTCATCTTCGTGACTGCTTATTGGTACCTATTGTAACACCCAAATACCCCCTGGGAGGATACATGGATGCCACCCAAGACAGAACAAACAAAATCAAACATTACACATATGCATTGTTAGTTTAACACACATATAATACATCTCAGACTTTCCAGAAACAAATCCAAAGAATATGTACAGGCCCAAATAAACCAAACAAATACATATTCGAGTGACACAAAAACTTTGACTCCTTTGGCCACTGCGGTTGACTTGTCCCAGTCCTTAATCTCTTTGCTCGCACTACACGGGCAAATCTACGTCTTAAGTTTATAGCTTAAATGAGTAATCATTTATCTAATTTAACCAATTTCTTTTCACAATAACGATATCAAGATGCATTCCGAGATCGAGATTAATACTCGGGCAAAATGCACTTCATAATGATGTTATCATTAATGCATAAAACAAAGCAAAAGTCCATAAAATAGAAGTGGGTAACGGGACTTATCAGAAGATCGAAGTCTTGACACCGAAGTGTCCATATCAGAAGACACCGAAGTGTCACAGAAGACCGAAGTCTCGACACCGAAGTGTCCATATTAGAAGACACCGAAGTGTCACAGAAGTCCGAAGTCTCGACACCGAAGTGTCACAGAAGACCGAAGTCTCGACACCGAAGTGTCACAGAAGCTCTACAAACCCTTCTAGGCATGCCTATTTACCCACAACTCGGACTAACAGTTTTCAACCAGAACAAAGTCATTTCTGATAATTCATGTGCAAAGCAAGTAGTACTTCCAGTGATATAAACATGCGGCAAACGCCTCGGACAATCATTGCCCGAAATTCAGAACACAACACTTCAATATCACAATCATCAATCAATACCTCGGACCTTCATGTCCGGAACCAATTAGCAATTCAGTACACATCACAATCAAGTTACTTCAGGAAACAAATCAAAGTGAGACCATCCCAGGTCTATTACAAATTTACTGTCTAAATTACTTACCGATATTATCGAATTGCATGTAATTTATTTACTGGGACTATGTTACTACTAACAAACTTTCTTGTCGGAATTACTTATGAAGTTATTGACATTACCGAAAGTCCTGACATCGACCTTAAAGCGCTTCTTACTATTTATTGCCTTGAAGTCCCGCAATATCTGGCAAAGGGTCGTTCCTCTATAATCTGAGATACAAATGATTATTGTGCATAATTATCAGATGATACATGATGCATGTTCATGCAAATTTCAGGATTCTTCTTCGCTCACAAATACGTATTACTATTCACAAATACGTTGTGTTGAATCTGCAAACAATCGGACATTTGTTCTTCACCGACTCTCACTGTCGAAGTTTTCTGACATTAGTAAGTACTCACCCTCTGTTTTCATACGAATTACATCCTTGTTTTTGTTTTGGTTTACTGGTTTTGAGTTTTCATGGTGTTTATGTTTTTGTTTTTGTTTCTGATCATTAGTTTTGCGATCTTTGGAGTTTAAGTTGTTTCTGACGATTCGATACGCATGATATCGCTCACAAATACGGATCTTGATCAGAGCAATACTATTCACTAGTCACTATTCACCACTATTCACTATTTACTATTCACTATTACTATTTACTATTTACTGTTCACACACTGTTCATCGTCTCCTACCTTACGAAAAGCACTGTTCATTTCTTTTTTTTTTCTTTCTTTTCTTTTTCCTCTCAATTTTTCTCAATTCTTTTAGCATCATCACTTAACAACTAACTCTTACGCCAGTCTAACATATCAGAATCATCAAAAACTTCAAACATGATAGATCTAAAAATTTCCTTCCCTTTTCTTATCCTCCCATAAAACCATCTAATGATCATATATACCTATATGTCTCAACCAACACCGAAAAGATTCATGATCTAAAGGACTAACCTCGTTATTTCTGCGTAAAAGCGGATCGATCGACAGACGGTGATGAAGAGCATCGATTCGTGAGCAAATGAATGAATTTTATAAGTTATACACGGTTATGTCTAACCCTTATATAAGTCGGCCACTTATTCAATTTTTACCATTGGCTTACTGTGGGATGAATAGTGAAAAGCACACTTATGATTGCGGAATCAACTAATTCCCACAAGTTCCAGACAAGTTTCAAAAATTCACCAAAAATTCCGTCATAAAATATGACTGCCAAATAATTGTTCCAAAAATACTCCATACGTCACCAATAATTTCTAAAAATCATTGAAGTCTCCAAAAATTACTAAAAATTATCTTAATATTGTCCGAATCAATCCGAAATTTCATTTTACCAATGTACCCGGAAATACTATGAATGCATGCCAAAATATCAAAGAGACATAACCTAAATCGGACTAAATTTGCTTAATATGCTAACCCCTAATTTGAGGCGTTACAATTCTTCCCTCCTTAAGAAATTTCGTCCTCGAAATTCAGATCTGATCCGAAAAATTGCGGATACTGAGGTAACGGCTAGTTAAAAAAATAACGGCTAGTAACGGTAAAAATAACGGCTCGATAACGGTCAAAAGCGGCTAGGAACAAAGATCAAAATGTTCTATAAATAGAGATCATTCCTTCCTCATTACTTCATCCCTACACATTCTTTCTTTCTTACCTCAAAATTTCTTCTAGACGAAACCAACTTTCAAAATGTTATCCGCTATCGCATGCTTTTGTGTCATTCTTATCATTATGTATCTTTATCTCGTTTTTAGTGTTAATTTCGAGCTACATGAAGCTCGCATTTTTTTTGTCTTCTTAGCATTTCCTATGATCCTTCTGTTGCTTATTGGCATAGCCTTTGAGCAAGGCATGTAACTTTTTTTTTTCGTCGTAATGGAAAAATAAATGTGTTGCTCTCTATTTCGTCGTCATTGTGATGAGGGATTGATACCTCACTTCATTTGTGGAAAAATGTCCAATAGGATACTCAATATGTTCACTTTCACTTTCGGAATCAATAACGCCAATATCAAATCCTATTCTACCTCGTACCAAATGCATCTAATACCACCAAATATCATCGCAGCTAACTATAGCCACAAAACCAATGTTTCTTCACATAGTTACATAATCATACCACCATCGGTCAAAAGGTTCAATTCATATCGATGCGATCGTTAATCTCATCTTTCACGTATTCCTCTTGTAAAATCACGCAACAATGTGATCAAAGAAACCTAATATCGATATCATCAATTTGTCGGATCGATTTATAATTAATCACTTTTCTTCTCTAATTTCCTTCTCATATATTTCTCAATCTCTTCCCAATTCCTCGATTCTTATATCAAATATTTCATCAATAGTCTTTAACATTTTCCTTTAACATTTACAAGTCAATGGTCCACTTCTATGGACCAAAGTCAAACATCAAGTCATCTCATCTTTCAAAATTTGAATCTCTCACAAGCATACCGTCATCAAGAATTTCTACTCTCTAAATTCAATCTTAAATCGAACAAACAATTTAACTCTACAAATATGTATCCTCCAAGTATTTCTTATTTCATCTCACACATGAATATCTGAAAGCCATTCATCAAATTTGATCATGAAAATTCTCCTTTCAATTTCCATTACTTATCACCTTAATCAAACAATCCATTTACATTTCTATCACATTTCTCTAATTCCATCTTCCTAAACCTAATGCCCATCTTTTCATTCATCCTTTTCTCTTTCGTCCAACTTATTCCCAATCATATTCTTTTCCTTTTGGCATCAAATTTGTCTTACTCCCAAACTCACTTCTTATTCTTATTCTTATCTTAACCCGATTTTTACCACAAATCGGGCAGCATAACGGCTGTATTTTATCTAGCCCAAAAATCTGCAATGATCAAACGCACTTCTATAATGCTCACACAATAACCAGAATCATCGGACCTCCCGTCCGAAATCCAACATCAGCAAACAACGCAATGCTATACCGAACACGTCAATCAAAAATCAAACTCGTACTTCTTGAACATACTGACATAGAATTCATTACCAGACCTAACTCCGTCTAACCATAATAAGCATGTGTACATGCACGTTCAACAGTCTTCCCATGTCTGAATCACAACTTACGATATGTAACCATCATGACATTCTAATATCGAACCCATTCTTATAATCTTATCCAGAATCACAAATTCTCAACTACCTCATCAACAGTCTTATGAATCTTTTCATACGGACATTCTAGAACCAAAACATGGGACAAACCGCATTAAGCCAGACACAACTCTTCTATTCAAGTACAAGCAATAGTTAAGCGCTAGTTAAACCAGAATCACCTAAACCATGCTCTGATACCAAAAGATGTAACACCCAAATACCCCCTGGGAGGATATGTGGATGTCACCCAATACAGGACAAACAAAGCAAAACGTTACACATATGCATTGTTAGTTTAACACACATATAATACATCTCAGACTTTCCAGAAACAAATCCAAAGAATATGTACAGGCCCAAATAAACCAAACAAATACATATTCGAGTGACACAAAAACTTTGACTCCTTTGGCCACTGCGGTTGACTTGTCCCAGTCCTTAATCTCTTTGCTCGCACTCTACACGGGCAAATCCACCGTCTTAAGCTTATAGCTTAGTGAGTAATCATTTATCTAATTTAACCAATTTCTTTTCACAATAACGATATCAAGATGCATTCCGAGATCGAGATTAATACTCGAGCAAAATGCACTTCATAATGAGATATTATCATTAATGCATAAAACAAAGCAAAAGTCCATAAAATAGAAGTGGGTAACGGACTTATCGAAGATCAAGTCTCGACACCGCAAGTGTCCATATCGAAGACACGAAGTGTCACGAAGATCAAGTCTCGACACAAGTGTCCATATCGAAGACACCGAAGTGTCACAGAAGATCAAGTCTCGACACCGAAGTGTCACGAAGATCAAGTCTCGACACAAGTGTCACAGAAGACCAAGTCTCGACATCAAGTGTCGCGAAGCGCCTTATAAACCCTTCTAGGCATGCCTATTTACCCACAACTCGGACTAACAGTTTTCAACCAGAACAAACTGAATTATCATTTCTGATAATTCATGTGCAAAGCAAGTAGTACTTCCAATGATATAAACATGCGGCAAACGCCTCAGACAATCATTGCCCGAAATTCAGAACACAACACTTCAATATCACAATCATCAATCAATACCTCGGACCTTCATGTCCGGAACCAATTAGCAATTCAGTACACATCACAATCAAGTTACTTCAGGAAACAAATCAAAGTGAGACCATCCCAGGTCTATTACAAATTTACTGTCTAAATTACTTACCGATATTACTGACCTGTACAGAATTTATTTACCAGGACTATGTTACTACTAACAAACTTTACTGTCGGAATTACTTACTGAAGTTATTGACATTACTGAAAGTCCTGAATACTGACCTTAAAGCGCCCTTACTATTTATTGCCTTGAAGTCCCGGCAATATCTGGCAGTGGTCGTTCCTCTATAATACAGATACAAATGATTATTGTGCATAATTACTGTATGATACATGATGCATGTTCATGCAAATTTCTGGGATTCTTTACTGTTCACAAATACGTATTACTATTCACAAATACGTTGTGTTGAATCTGCAAACAATCGGACATTTGTTCTTCACCGACTCTCACTGTCGAAGTTTTCTGACATTAGTAAGTACTCACCCTCTGTTTTCATACGAATTACATCCTTGTTTTTGTTTTGGTTTACTGGTTTTGAGTTTTCATGGTGTTTATGTTTTTGTTTTTGTTTCTGATCATTAGTTTTGCGATCTTTGGAGTTTAAGTTGTTTCTGACGATTCTGATACGTACAGATACTGTTCACAAATACGGATACTGTACTGTAACAATACTATTCACTAGTCACTATTCACCACTATTTACTATTCACTATTCACTATTACTATTTACTATTTACTATTCACCGACACTGTTCACACACTGTTCATCGTCTCCTACCTTACGAAAAGCACTGTTCATTTCTTTTTTTTTCTTTCTTTTCTTTTTCCTCTCAATTTTTCTCAATTCTTTTAGCATCATCACTTAACAACTAACTCTTACGCCAGTCTAACCTATCAGAATCATCAAAAACTTCAAACATGATAGATCTAAAAATTTCCTTCCCCTTTTTCTTATCCTCCCATAAAACCATCTAACAGATCATATATACCTATATGTCTCAACCAACACCAGAAAAGATTCATGATCTAAAGGACTAACCTCGTTATTTGCTGCAGAAAAGCAGATCGATCGACAGACAGTGATGAAGAGCATCGGTCGTGAGCAAATCAACTGAATTTTATAAGTTATACACGGTTATGTCTAACCCTTATATAAGTCGGCTACTTATTCAATTTTTACCATTGGCTTACTGTGGGATGAATAGTGAAAAGCACACTTATGATTGTAGAATCAACTAATTCCCACAAGTTCCAAACAACTTCCAAAAATTCATCAAAAATTCCGTCATAAAATATGACTGCCAAATAATTGTTCCAAAAATACTCCATACGTCACCAATAATTTCTAAAAATCATTGAAGTCTCCAAAAATTACTAAAAATTATCTTAATATTGTCCGAATCAATCCGAAATTTCATTTTACCAATGTACCCGGAAATACCATGAATGCATGCCAAAATATCAAAGAGACATAACCTAAATCGGACTAAATTTGCTTAATATGCTAACCCCTAATTTGGGGCGTTACACCTATGGTCCTGGCGGAATCGGTCTATCTTCGACCCACAATTCACTTGGCCGACTTCTCCGGTTCATTGCATCCTACAATATGTTCAGCAGCTATCCACAGCTTCCGTCTGGCAGGCTCAAACAACTCCAGGTCGGCTACCTCGCAGGACACAGTACATGGGATGGCATCCCCCAGCCCCAAGGTGAGTGCAATTCAACACGGACGAGATGGGCAAAACCGACCCCCTCTTGGCCTCCGCTGGTGGACTCATCTGCGATCATACTGATGCCTGGCTTGGAGGCTTTGTTCACAACCTCGGTTGGTGCTCTTCTTTCACTGCTGAACTATGGGGGGTCTTTTCCAGACTGCATCTGGCCTGGGACCTGGGTTACCGCAGAGTGGTCTTGGAACTTGACTCCCAGGTGGCGCTGTAAGCATTCTCGGACCCCACTTCCCGCACCCGATCGTTTGATCCCCTCCTCTTTGGCATCAACGAACTGCTTAATTGCAACTTGACAGTCCTTCCTCGTCACACCTACAGGGCAGGCAATCGGAGTGCTGATTGACTAGTGAATTTTGCTGCTCAATGTAACCTAGGACTCACTACTTTTGTAACCGCGCCCCTCTGGGTGCCTATCTATCCTTCTAGAGGATATTGCGGGGACTAGCTTCACAAGACTTAGGCTCTGTTTGGTTACCGTCTGCGGACGTGTGGACGGATGACAAGGACATAAATGTTCTGTCCGTATAGGTGTTTGCTTACCGTCTACAAAAAATTTTGTCCTATCTTTAATGGACAAGGACAAAATTTTGTGTCCAATCCTAAACTATGGTACAGAAACAAATGTCCGTTGGACAGAGTTGTGAAATGGCCATAATGCCCATTTTTTTCCTCCACCCGAACCCACCTCTCCTTCCCAGATAACGCAGTCCCCTCTCTTGTTTCTGAAACTACCCTCTTACCTCCATGTCTCCTTCTTCACTTTGCTGCAGATCCGTCGTCCAAGGTTTGTTCTTTTCCCCTTCGCACGTCCGCACCACCAGACCAGTGCTGATATTTCTGTGTCTTCCTGCAGATCGTGTTCGCTAAACGTCCAGTCTCCCCCGAAGCAAACCCGTCGTAACCCATTATCATCTCTTTTCTGGGTAAGACTCTTCATCCATGGGTATTGTTTTCTGGTATGGGTAATGGGTTTGGAATGGGTAATGGGTTTCCGGTATGGGTAATGGGTTTCTGGTATGGGTAATGGGTTTCAAATGGGTGTTTGAGTGGTGCGAAGGGGATCCGATAATGCTGCTGGAATCTGATGATGACGGTGAGGAGGACGATGTGGAGGTTATAGACTGTGATTTCTTTTGGCAATCTTGGAGTTTTCAGTACTATGAGGTGGAATAAGATTATGTAATTTCACCATGTCTACTTGATCTTTACACTTCTTTTGGAAATTTTTTACGCATGATTAAATTTGTCGTAGGTTGCACCTTATTGTGCATCTAAATGGGCTGTTGAGGGTTTGAGTAGATCAGTGGCAAAGGAGGTGCCAGATGGAATGGCAATTGTTGCACTTAATCCAGGCGTCATACACACTGAAATGCTTACGTCCTGTTTTGGCACTTCAGCTTCTCTGTATCAGGAACCTGATGCATGGTATATAGTCTATGAGATAGATATTTCCTCTTGTCTCTACAGTTTTGTTCTCATGGCTTTCTGAGAATTTTTGCATATTATATCTACACGGTCTTACAAGTCATCAGCTGGGAGGGGTTTGAGGAAAACAGTGCAAATGAAGTGTCAAATTGAGTATGATTACCCTTTGATGATTCTGCAACCACAATCTGACCAATTGTAGAGTATGTTGCCATGCAATGTCTTTTTATTAGCCTTCTAGTTTTGAATTCCATTTCACTAAGAGACGCACATAACTTTTGTTTATCTCTATGTGACAGCCCCATATGGGATATGTTGGGATCTTGTATCCTTCCTATTATTCTTTGTATGCATTTTATAGTTGAAATCCAAGAAACAATTCTGCTTCTCATTTCTTGAATGGTTGTCTACACAGGGCCTTGAAGGCAGCTACAATGATACTCAATCTAACAGGAGCAGACAATGGTGCATCTTTAACTGTGTAATGGAAGTTAATGGTTAGCTGTGCAGTATCCATTTGTTTTGTCAAAAAAGAAAAGGCGTGTAGGGTTTAGAGATAGATATATGTACATCTTCTGGTTGATAAACTCCATAATTGCTGACGTATAGTTGTAGCTGATGATAGTTTTGTATGTTTTACCCCTTAATTGTTGTAATTAATTAACTTTTAAGGAGAGTTCTGCCCTGGACATATGATCAGGAACTAACCTAGAAATGGTGAAACGCTGGAGCATTATGTTAAATGAACAGCAACTGCACAATTTTGGCTATATGATTTCTTTGACTTGTTATTTTAAAGTTTTCTTTGGGTTAAGTACATGAGATTTTACAATTTTTGCTCAAGGATAACTACTTGTCTGCAATTTTACGATTAATGTTTATGAATGCTTAGATGTTTAATTAAATTACTATTTATTAGGATTTCTTGCTTGTCAGACTTACTTGAACTTATTATGTAATCAATTATATGAATGCTTAGATGTTTTATTAAATTATTTTGGCCTAAATAATGTTCATAATAATAATAATAATGATAATAACAAAAAATTAATAATAATAATACTAATAATAATCATTAAATTATTACCATACCAATGATAATGATGATGACATAATTTTATTTAATATTCATATTCATATTAATTTTAGTATTTTGTGATTACGAAATTATAATAATCATATAATAATTATTATTAGAGTTGCAAATAAACTTCAAATAAATATTTTACACTTATAAAATAACCAATGAATTATACTAACAACAATTACAAAATTAATATTAATTGTATCAATAATGATTTTATAAAAAATATAATTAATAAGAAAATTAATATTAGTAGAATTGTAAATACGCTTAATATAACTATTGACACAATTATGAAATAATCATTGAAATACATTTTTCCAATATATTATACTGCAACTATTGACACAATTATGAAATAACCATTGAAATACATCTTTCCAATACATTATACTGCAGGGGCATTTTTGACATTAAACACTGTTTTCGTTACATCGCAATTAAACACATTTCGTCATCGCAGGACGAAGCACAATTTTCTCTGCTCGCCCATCGCAACCAAACATCTCATCGCCTTCAATTCTTATCATCGCCTGCTCGTCTCGCTTTGTTTCGTCTCTATCCTCATCATTGTAGACGCTAACCAAACAGACCGTTATAGTTCCTTTTTCCCTTTCATGCAAAAAAAGATTAAAAACAAAAGGCGATTACCCACCAAAACTGGTCCACAACACTCTTTTTTGCTCTCCTTATTACGCTGCTTCTTGGATCCTCTCCCATTTCACTAAACCCTCTTCTCTTATAAGAGCATCGATTCTACTGCAACTCTTCTCTTCTTCTTGTAATGGCAATCCTCACATTCTTACCAGATCACACTGCACCAAAGAAGCAGCTCTCTAAACGCAAGATTTCAAAGCAGCTTCAGAAGCAGAAGCACCCAACTTCATGGGACCAAATCAAGAACCTACTCACTTGCAAGCAGCTCGAAGGGTCAAGTGTACACGACCCTTCAAAGAACTTCAATGGTTACTCAAAACTGGGTTCTTCATGCAGCTCTATATATAGTTTTGGAGACGTTGTTCATGGCGATTCAAGGGTTGTTCACAGAGCCGATAACTCACCCCAGAATAGTACCGGGTTGCTGTCTGGATCGTCATCACTCACCGGAACTGGGAGATCCAACGCTGGTGGTAACTTCACGTCATCTTCGAGAGGCATGCAGCTCAGGAAGCTTTCTGGTTGTTACGAGTGTCACACCATCGTTGACCCAAGCAGGTACAATAACGAGTCCTACCATATTTCACAGTGTTCTTCTTCTAAACTAATTTCAAGTGACGAAGATCAAGCTATTATAACATCAAAATTATTTCAGGTATTCCATTATTCCTAGAACCAGCATAGCCACTTGCTCTCATTGTGGAGAGGTTTTCCCTAAATTTGAGAGCTTAGAGCTTCATCAGAAAGTTCGTCATGCTGGTAAATTATTCCGCAAAACTCAAATTCGAATTCAATCTCCATCAAATTCAAGTACTCTAGTTCGAGTCTTTGGAATGATTTTTTAGAGAGAATCATTATTTGTAATGGTATTTGTTTTGATGCAGTCTCAGAGTTGGGACCAGAGGACTCGGGTCGAAACGTAGTGGAGATGATCTTCAAATCAAGCTGGCTAAAGGAGGATAATCCCATATGCAAGATCGAACGGATACTAAAGGTCCAAAACACGCAGCGAACAATCCAACGGTTTGAGGACTGCAGAAACGCAGTAAAGACACGTGCGCTGAACAGCACTAGAAAAAACCCCAGATGCGCAGCCGACGGCAACGAGTTGCTGCGATTTTACTGTACACGCCTCATTTGCTGTCTCGGCGCGTGCAGCACGTCGAGCTTGTGCGGCGCAGTTCCGGCTTGCGGAGCGTGCACCGCCATAGGACATGGGTTCCAGGTAAAAGGGACCAAAGGTGTCCGTACGACAGCGAGTAGCGGTAGGGCTCACGATTCTTTGATCGGCTATAGTGGTACGGACGGTCTGAGGGCAATGATAGTGTGCCGTGTAATTGCTGGGAGGGTGAAGTGCTTGACGGATACCGCGTCGCTGGTGGCAGAGGAGGACGGTGGCGTATCGGCGGCCGGCTCGTACGATTCTGTAGCGAGAAACGCCGACGTTTATTCCGATCTTGAGGAGTTGTTTGTGTTCAATCCAAGAGCAATTCTGCCTTGTTTCGTTGTCATCTACAATGCACAATAAATTTTGAATGCATTTAATAATTTCTCAAATTAAGTGTTTTATGTAAATTAATGAATACAATTCAAAAATCATCCAAGAATTTAAATTAAAAATTAGAATAAATTATATTTTGAATATTTATAAAATTCACAACCGACTTATAAATTCTTAAAAAAAAAACTCTTACTCCCTCTTAATATGTTGAACGACCTTGTTAGAACTCCCTTGCGAATACCATTTCATATCGGCCAATAGGGTTGAAGCACCTTGTTTTTGTTAGGGTGTTCTATTTCTGTATCATTTAATCTTATTCACACATTTTCATAAACCTTATATAAATACATAGATGTGATTTAATAAAACAAGATAAAAACTTATTAATCGGAACAGAAAGTTTGATTTCACTAGTGGCAAAAAAATGGTAGAATTAAAAGTTTTATACCAAACTCTAGTACTTTTTTATTGTTACCGGACAATAACCAAAATAATAGTAAAATATTAGATAAAATTATAAATTTAAAAATAGCACTAAATTAGAAAAACAAAATTTCTCCATTATAAAATAATTATTATTAATTCTTAAAATAATAAAATTATCTAAATTTTATTGAATAAATAATAAAAATTTTGAAATTAAAACTATTTTAATTGATAAGAAATATGTGAAAATAATATTTTAGAATCATTTATTATATCAAATTTATATTATTATAGTTTCTTAAAATAAGATTGAAATACAGTAAAATTGTACACATAATAATATGTTAAGAGACTATTTTATATTTTTTAAAATTTAAAATTTATTTAAAATAATATTTAATATTGATAGATACCATATTAAATATGCCCTTTTGTACGCTTTATCCGTTTCTTAAACTTCTCAGTCAACAGAGTAATAGCATAAACACTTGCGACTAATAATGAACCAGTTCATCGATGGAATCATTTGTCAAGTCTGTTTTCATTTTGGTAGACATTAAATTATTGGTTGGTCGTGTTAAGCAGATCAAACCAACTAAAAGAAGATACGGGGGAGGTTGAGGTAGTTGGGAAGACGACGCCGTTGGCGTTCAACAACGACAACCTAAATTGTACCATCATATCATAGTCCATCTTTTTCTTTTTACACTTTTTAATTTGAATTAAATTCTTTATTCACAATATTTTTAGATACTTATTATAATTTTATTTATTCAGAATATATATTATGATGTTCAAAATTTTAATATAATTTTAATATCTATTTAAAACTTAATGCATGTTTTTTTTAAAATGACATTTAAGTTTGAGCTTGACCAAATATGATATTAACGAATCAAATTTGAATTAATTGAAATTTTTTTAAAATTTTCAGTCTTGATCTAGGCTCAAACTTGAGTTGACAAGTACACAAAAATGGAATCATTTTTTATTTTTAATTTAAAATTTAAAATATAATCACGTAAGCTAAACCTCGAACGTAGCTTAAACTATTACTTGATTGCTTCTAACTCAATCGAGCCTTAAGTCGAGCTAGGTTTGAAGTAAGGCTCGGGTGAGTCACTCAACCTATTTTTCATTACTTGTGTGACTAATGTCTTATAAGCATATACGTTGATGAGAGTATTTCTACATTTGATTATTTTCCATAGATCTAGACAAAATATATTTTTGAGAACTCATTTTATTGTTAGTTTATTAATTAAATTTTAAATTATAAAGCCTTGTGTGTGTGTGTGTGTATATTCAAAATTTATTTACTACTTTAAAAAATTTAGGAATACAAATTTAACTATTATAAAAGAATTACTTGAATTGCTTAATAAAAGTGGTTCAATTAAAAAGAAAGAGTATGTTTTCTAAGATTTCATACAAAATGACCCATCACATGAATTTCTTTATTCTGGTTTAGGTGTTTTAACTCTATGTCATTTAATTTTATTTACATATTTATATGAAGCTCATATAAATATGTGAATGAAATTTAACGAAACAGATAAGGACACCATAATCAAAACAGATGATCTGTTCACTTGACATAAAGGTGTTGCCTAATTAATTTTTATTGATTATTTAAATCAAATATGTGATTTATATGATAAATTATAAGTGATTGTTTTAATATACCCAACTTATATGTAATTTTATCCAAAATATGCTTGAAAATTAGGCAGATTTTTCTTTACCAAAACAAAAAGAATATTCGCCTAGTTAGTCATTTGCTTGGATCAGCCGATTAACCGTGATTTGCATGCTGAAAGTGGCAAGAGTTGGCGAGATAATAACTTAGAAGTTGCTAATCCCATTCAATCAAATCCGAGTTAACTAAATAAATACAATGAGGCAGCGCCTGGTCTCCTCCGGCTTCCGTTCCCACCAGGAATAACGCCTCGGATGGAGCAGGCCGTTGTCCGGTTGGGTAAAACTGAACGCTGATGGTATTTGCAATAGTGTCCAGTCCATAGTTACAACGGGTGAGCTCATCCGCGATAGGGCAGGTAACTGACTTGACGGGTTCATGCAGAATTTAGGATGGTGCACTGCGCAGTCAGTAGAACTTTGGGGTGTCTACACTGGACTCTCTCTAGAAGTGGACTCGCTGGAGGTGTACCAGACACTCTCATCCTCGGTTACCTATTCTCAGACGACCTATCCTATCGTCTTGAGTATCCTGGAACCCTTCAATCCAAACTGTACTGTTGTTCATCGTCACATATACCGAGAGAGCAACAGAAGTGCGGACTGACTCGCCACTCAAGCTGGACACTCTGACATTGATGTCACCTACTTAGCTTATCCACCTACTGGGTGCCTTAGTATCCTCTCCGATGATCTGTTTCTCCCGACTTGTTTTGTAAATTGTGTTCTCCTTTTCATTTATACAAAAAATAACCTCCTTTGACTAAACTAATATTTTAAACATTTTGAAAAAATAATAAATTTAATATTTAAAATATTCAATCAGTATTACATTGTCATAAAATTGGTTAAAATTGAATTAAATAATTAAAGAAGACAATTCTCAATTATTAAAAATTTAAAGTTTAATTAAAAATACTAACTAATAAATAAAATTAATCAGTTTAATTTAGTTTATATTAATTAGTTGAAGAAAAGCTGGTAAATTAATTAATAAACTAATCAAGTTTTAACAATGAAGATTATTAAACTAAATCGAACTATAAAATTAAAATTGAACTAAAAATTTAGTCAGCACAAAATTTCCACTATTAAACTGATTGAATCGTTTTGTTTTTAAAACATTTTACTAAAGCATTAATTTAACCCTGCCATTATTGAATCACAGGCTTTAATGGTGAAAAATGGATAACATTATCTATGTAAATTTGGGGTCAAGTAGAAGAGCAAAAAGTTTTGACCAAATAAAAATATTATGCTTTATAATTTTATAATTTAATTTTAAATTTACAAGTAAAGTTTGGATACAATTTTACAAGAATATAATTTTGAAAAACCTTTTAGTTCTTATATTTTTAATTTACAATAGAAAATTTTCAAACTTGATTTGTTTTCACATTTTAAATTAATTATTGTTGATTAGTTGAATAGAAATCGGAGTGAAGGTGATTCTAATAATAATAAAAAATAGTATTTATTATTTATTATTATTTATTAAATAAATAATAAATACTATTATTTATTTATTTATTATTAAAATTAAGAGTAAACTGTATAAGACTCAAATGTGATTTAAATAATTTTAAAATTTTATGATTTTTGGCATTATTGAAAATTTTATAATTTTTAATCTTCATAAAAATCATTCTCTTATATTTTTACTAAAAATAAATTTAAAACATATCTGACATAGTCAACACTCGTAAATTAATGAAATATTAATATATTAATTTAACTCAAATCTTAAATTTGATGTAAACTAATAATTTATTACAATAATGTTGAATCGTCGTATTAATACCATTTGATTGATTCATATATATTGTTCATATTATGTTTATTTTATTACTGTTTTTAACAAAGTTTAAATAAATATTTTATTAAAATAAATAATTTCTTATAATTTAAAATTTTATAATTTTTTAATTAGTTAAACTACAAGTCTAAGCCCAAATATTTTACCGAAAATATAATAATTGTCTATCGAATCTCAAGGTTTAATCTCTTTAAAGTGAGATTTAAGAGATAAAATATTTTCCTGAGAGAGTTAATCTTTTTGGTCAACTATTCAAATTTGAGTTTGTATCTGTTAAATTACTTTGGCCTAACGAATCCCAACTCATTGTCATTCATACTTAGCATTTGATAATGATTGATTGTAAATAACGTTCCTTTTTTGTAGGGATGACATTTGGGTTCGAGGCCAACTCAACCTACCCCGACTTTATCATAAAATCAAGTCTTGAAGAAGGCTCAGATTCGAGTTGTCTCGGTCGGATATGAGGCCCGACAATTATATAAAAAAAAATGATGTTCTAAAAAAAAAATGATATTTTTTTCTTATAATTATCAAGCCTCATATTGAAAAAACAATATTATTATATGTTGAAATATAAAATAGGAGTTTGTCCCACATTAAAAAAAGAGAAGAAAGAAGACTAATATATATGTTTAGTGAACTACTCCACCTATCACCAATTGGTTTTAAGATGGAACCTCACTTAGACTTGTACGTGGTTTAACTTTCTTTCTTATGTGGGCCTGTAGGCCCGTTGTAAATTCTAACATGGTATCAGAGCAAGTTGCTCTTATGTTAGTTGTTAACTCATCGAAATAATATATTATGTCACGTGTTAGACCCACACATAGGGGGTGTGTTGAAATATAAAGTGAGAGTTTGTCCCACATTAGAAAAAGAGAAGAAAGAAGACTAATATATAAATTTAGTGGGCTACTCCACCTATCACCAATTGGTTTTAGGATAGAACCTCACTTAGACTTGTATGTGGTCTAACGTTCCTTCTCGTGTGGGCCCGTAGACTCGTTGTAAATTCTAACATTATATGTTTTGAATTTTAAAAATAAAAAATCAGATCCACCTAAATCCAAATTTAAGTAAAAGCCAAGCTCGTCCAATCTACTGTCATCCATACTGCTATGCCTAATCAACATGTAATCTCATTTGCTCTTATCCATGAGATTGAACCCTAAAGCCCCGTCTCACCTCAACACCTTCAAGATTATGCTTCTGGCCCAGTTACTAGCCTAAGAAAGAGAGGCTTATCTAATTAAACCTATCATTAATGTTTGATTAAAAATGAATTAGAGTAAGTGGTCCAAACCCTGACCACATGATTGTTGTATCCTTTAGTTTAGAACTTAAAAATACAAGACACAATCATGACTGTCTTACAAAATCATTATCTCACCCCCCCCTGCACTCCTAATCATATCATCTTAACTCTACCCAATCCCATCATGGCTTCCCTAGTTTCATTCTTCCCCTAATTTTATATATACTTTTCAATAGTAACTCTTTGTATTTTTCTTATTTTTGGGTTGATTTAATTAATTATATTAATTCTACAAGTTGGTATAGAAGCATTTTATTTGTCAAAATCTGTACTTATTTAAGTTACTTGAGTTTAAATCTCTAAACGATTTTTAAGATTTAAAATCAGGTATTCTCAATCGTTGAATTATTAAATAATTTATTTAAAATTTTTTAATAAATTATTGTATGTATAAGATTATTTATCGATGAAAGATAAGAATATGGATTTTCTGTCACATAACATAAGGAAAAAGATATAAATTTGCTTCTAATTTAATAAATTTTAATTTTTAAAATTCTTGAAAAATCTATTATATTTTCAGTTTTCAAAATAATTTATTCTAATAGATTTAAAATACAACGAAACACGTTGTAAGCTTTTAAATTAGACTCAAATCAGTAAAATTCAATTTAAATTAATAATTTAAGGTAATTATGATAAATTATTAATTTAAGTATAATTAATTAGTTTCGTTTGAATTTAAGAGTTGAATTGAATAACCAATTAGATAATATTTTGATTAGCTCATATCTGATTTTGGTTTCGCATCTGTTTTGCTGTTATTTGAAATGGGTTAGGTACAAAAAGTTCAAAATAAAGCCAATTCTTGCATCTTTCCTGGGGTTTGGACCACAGATAGCTGATGTGCTTAGAAATATACTACATAAGATGGTCTAGGATTGGTTGTGTAATCACAAATTCAGCTTTTTCACTTTGCTAATCAATTAACAAATCATAGTTTTCTTATTTATTACTAAAAGCTTCATTAAATTAAATGACTGTAAATGTCAAATGAATTTCAATTTAATTTATATTTATAAATTCTACCTTTTATATTCTCAACTAATTATTTTAAATCAGTTTAATTAATTTTCTTAAGAGAATTTGCGAATTTGTGATTACACAACCAATCCTAGTTTTCTTATTTATTACTAAAAGCTTCATTAAATTAAATGACTGTAAATGTCAAATGAATTTCAATTTAATTTATATTTATAAATTATAACTTTTATATTCTCAACTAATTATTTTAAATCAGTTTAATTAATTTTCATGCTTTTCAGTTTGGATTTTATTTCAATTTTAAATAAAAGGTGAATCAATTTTATCTAAAAATTAGTGGATCTTGTGACATAATTAAAAGTACTTGCATTAAAGTTGTCAAATTCAAATTCAAATTCAAATTCATCACAAGTATTCAATGAATCAATTTTTTGTCATTGTCAAAGTTTACCAAAATAGATTTGTTTAAAATTGAGTCAATAAAACACTTTAGGTAATTAAATTTTCAGTTATGCCCAATTTTGAGAGGATACGTGCAATAAAGTCTCAAAATGATGGTATTTTAACTTGAAATTTAATTTGGTCTTAAGTGATTTAATTGTTCAAGTTAAGCTTAGGTCAAATTTCACACATCAAATTACTTGTGTCATTTGTATTGTTCCAATTATGTTCCAGTCTATCTTATTTATATATTTATATAAGTTTCATATAAATATATAAGTAAGGTAATCTGGAATAGAGTTGAAACAGCATAAGTGGCTAAGGTAATCATATCCTCAATTGTCTCTCTACCCTATCTTAAAGATATTTTAATGTAGCAATAAAAGGACAAGATTGCATTAATAAACTTTTAGGCACATTCACAGGACCATATTAGATAGAAAGTCGCTTGGAATTTTTTTTAAAGTTGCTAATTCTTAATAGAAGACAATGAATAAACCCTAATAAACAATCAACTTTGAGAAGACAAACGAACCCCAAACAAATCATTTGGGCACATGCCCTTCCCTTCAGCAATATTCTTTCTTGACTCTTCCTCTTCCCAAATAGAATAAACCCTACCTTTAAAACCCTCTGTCCTTTTTTTATATATCCTCCCAAGTCACAACCCAACGACATGCATGATAACATTTACACTTCCAGAGGAGCCTGTAGCCTGCCGACTCTGAGATATAACCAAGAATGCACAGGGTCCAAAGAGAGAGCTTCGTTATACAAGTAGAAGACTGTGACTCCATTAATAATACCCTTCAAGCTCCTGAAGCCGCTAGCTGTTCTTCTTCCAAGCTAAACTTCTCAGGGATGAAGCTCTTCAATAGGTTTCGCAAAATTCTGATGCGACTCTTGTTCTCTTTCCCGTCTCATAACTCTTCAGGCACGTCAAAACAAAGGAACTGCGAGAGATTCGATCCACCTAAGACTTCATGCAGTTCATATTACTCCTCTCACACACACTACAACGAGGCCATTGCTGATTGTATTGAGTTCTTCAACAAGTCCTCGCAGGATGGGGTTTTAGATGGTCGAAAATCTGATGTTATGCTTTGAATTTGGGGTTTATTATAAACTAAGTCTTCCAATGGACTCAACTCGTGGGCGAGTTTTCCTGATACGATTAATGTACAATAAGGCACCACGACATGTTCTGAGTTCTCTTCCTTTCTGTTTTAATAACCTTCCTCTCATGTTATATTCATTTTCCCCATCAAACTACTTTGTAATAGTTACAGATTGCATGAGCTCACAGCTCTTTTGAATCTGGTATGTAGGCCAGTGATTAGACAGCAAAATAGTTCTGCCCTAACTCGTTCCGGGCTCAAACTTTAAGTATTTGAATCCGAGCTAATCAGGTTCGGTTGTCAAAAGTGAAACGTAAGGTCTCATTTAACCTAAATTAACGCTAAGTTAATATAACTTGAGTTCAAAACTTTTTGTAACGGGACCTATACTTTCACCTAATTATGTGCATTTTTCTTGAGAAATTACACCTTAACTAGTAAAGTTAATCTGAAAGGAGACCCAAAAGTGATTGATGTTCTTGTTTCTGTATGTGGGAATAGATTGAAACTATAGATCCCGAAACATAAGCCCGATCCCTGAAAATTGGACACAAACTAATCTTGTAAGTTGTTATTTTTAGAGTATTACATATCTATTAAACATGAAAATATTAAAGGGTTTATAAGTGGTAAAGGTCAATTATCCAAATAATTAGTTATATATATTTTGGTAATGATTAACCTAAGTCCAATTTTTATTAATAAACTCTACATTTTGTCCATATTAAAAAAATCTAATAGGTATTATCTATATAGCTCAGTGGTTACTTGGAAGGTTAATAATTTATAAATAACATATTTAAATCATTTAATGTATTAAATACAATTCAGAATTAAGAGATTGTTTTAAATTTATATGACATTTAAAGATTTAAGGTATTTTAATCTTTAATTTTCATCTTTCAAATTCTTAAAGTGATAAACAAGATTCTAATTACATTTTAAATTTGAAAATTTTAAATTAGTAGATATTAAAAATAAATTTTATTGAATTTTAGTACATAATAAGTTAAAACCGAATTGAAAAATTGCGTATATCGGATATTTCTAAACTCTGCTTTATTATAAGATTTCGAGTTGGATGTAACGACGACACGACAAAGGAAAAGAAGAAACTCTTCTCTTTAAATGCTCATGCTTCGCTTCGCTCATGCTTCTCTTGGTGAAGCGAAATGACCACCTTTCTTTTTTGAGAAAATCCCTCCTATAAGAGGAATCAATGCATTCTTCTTCTTCTTCTTCTTTCTAAGAGAAGGGTGTCTCTCCAGCGCTTCAGCTCCTTGTGGAACCGTGACCTGAGCTAGCGACGGCGGGTTCGCTAAAGTTACATATCTCTTCCTCTGAAACTCGAACCCTTGTTGGCTAGTTGTGTGCTTGTTCACTTCAAACTTCATTGACCCTTCCTCCACAACTCTAGGCTCTTGCTTCTCAGCTTCGCGCTGCTTCAGTTTTTGGAGCTTTCGCCTTGTTCTTTCAAGCTCTTTTTGTAGAGAAGAAAGGCTATTTGCCATTACCGTACTTTCTTCCTTTGCCTTTTCCAGGCTTTGTTTTGTCTCCTCTAACTCAGCTGTGAGGATCCCAAGCTCAAAATCAGACTGCCCATTTTCAGATTCTTCCACGTGAATCTAAATAAGAACAAAGAAAGTAAGCGCCAACGTTATGTAATAATTCAGACAAGACATACAAATGTGAGTTTAATTACAAAAAGATGTGAGTGTTAGTGTGATTTTAACAAATCATACACAATAGTAGTTTGGATATCCCGACAATTAGAGAAAACAATATTAAATCTCGATTTTTTTAAATTAAAATTCTTATTTAAATTCTCAAGTCATTATATAAAATAAAGATGTGTTATTTAAACAAAATCTTTCAAATTCGAACCAAATTTGAGCCCTACAACTTAGACTTAACACGTTAATTATGGTCTGACCACAAATGTCATAACTAATTGTAATATAAACTATGGTTCATGGGCAAGAAGATGCTTGCTTAGTCGTATAACCAAACTCCCAAGTTCCTTTAGTACGAAAAAGTAAAGAAGGCACGTGACACGAAGCTTCATAATTTTTTTTTTTAATTCACGAGATATTTTAAGAAGATCCTAATTATAATAAGATATTTTTAAGTTATGTTAAGAAGGTCCTAATTATAATAGGGTATTTTTAAGTTATCCATACTCAGATTAATTCCCGCTCAAGCGAGTAAGTCCTTTGTAGGAGGTAAAGTTCTGACCTAAAATTTTAAATAACTGCATACATGAGAACAGTTCAAACTCGTGATCTCACTTAAATTAAGAGCGTTCCTTACCAACTCACCTACGTTATGAGATTATCTTATTTATTTTTTCAATCTTGTAATAGATAAAGAAACCAAAAACCTGAGACAACCGTCCCATTGCTCCACTGAAATTGGAAACCTCTGTTGCGAGCAAGCCATATGGAACAGAGGACAACCTTGTTATTATCAAAGAACATACAAAGAAATATAACAACTTTGTAACTTCTGAATCAAACCGAACCCAGTTGCTATAATTGTAACTATATCTCCATTGTAATGTCACCGAACTTGTAATGTAAAACCCCATGAATAAAATGAATACAAACATAAAAGAAGATTGGTATTAAACCGTATAAACAAGTAAGGTACGGGCAAATTACCTTTTTGAGCTTACTGGCATAGAGCTCTCCAGCCAAGACCTTGTCTCCGAACAATGTGACAGCTTCTTTAACAGAACGAAATGCTGGGTTGGTGTCGATCTCTGCCCTTTTCAGTACTATAACTGTTTCTTCGTTTTCCATGTCCGATTACTTCGACGTGGACAAAGAGACGTTGGAAGATATGGATGGAGAGTGGGAAGTTGGAGACAGAAGACGAGGATGTTCTTTTAATGTGATTTGATGCAGAGGGTTGTTGCAAGTTGTTAGGAAAGTGGGTTTTGGTCAGTGTTCTAAGGGAACATAAGAAATGTCTGTTGTGGGGAGCTTCGTTTCTTCGCGTCCACTTCACTGGAATTCTCTCTGTTCACTACAGTTGAGTGTGGAAGCACAGTAGGTGTGTTTATGTTGGGTCTCGATCGGCCCTTGTTTAAGTAGGCGAGACAAAGGGACTCTATACCTTAGGCCTATGGACTCATGACCCTAATTTTGGTTTATCTTTCTGACTTCTCAAGTAATTGAGATGGCAAGAGGACGTAATTTGGAATCTTGGAGTTGGCTTTTTTTTTCTTTCTAATATAATACTTTTTTTTAATTTTATATAATAGAAAAAGATATAGTGACCCTTGAAGTTAAAACCACACACATATTTTCGAAGAGGGTATGAAGACATCTCAAAAAAGAAGACGGTAAATAAGTAATTCCTAAACCATACGACTTCGCATTTACAACTAACTAGAGTCAATGACTCAAAAGTTAAATAATATAAGTAAGGAGTTTGATAAATTAATGATTTAAAATTAAGTGATATAAATAACTTATTTGATAAATGAATAATTTAAAATTAAATAATAAAGTCAATTTAAATGATTTTTAAAAAATAAACTATTTTTTAAATCCAATATTTGATAACCTAAACATTTTGTAAAATTCAAATTCAAAGCTATGGAAAAAAATAACTTTTAGGGAGTACTCAATCTTATGAATACTGCATCGAACTTGTACTGGATTAGGTTACGATTTGATACTATATGAATCATCGATTAATCTGAAATCTGCTTTGGATAATTTTTAAATTTATAAAATAGTCCTAAATTTTTAAAATTACAAAATAGTTCATTATCATATTATACAGTTGTTGTTTATTTAATTTATCTTTTTTATATCTTATCCATTTTAGTATATATATATATATATATATATATATCTTTATTACATTCTAATCATTTCTATATGTAATAATTATCTATATATAATATATATCTATATATAATAATTATCTAAATACAATAATTTATTAATTCAATTTTTTATTTTATCAAAATATTGAATTATTTCTATATATAGTCATTATCTATATATAATATATATCTATATATAATAATTTATTCATTCAAATTTTGTATTTTATCAAAATTTTGAATTATTTTTCAGAATTGTTATTTATTTCACATTCCATTTCATTTTATATTTAATTAGACATAATCACAATTTTAATTTAACATATAAAATTAATTTAATAATTATTAATAAATAAAATTAAATTTAAAATATATTTAAATAAAATAATTTATTAGTAATTAAAATAAAAATATTTTATTTTAAGTTTTATTTAATTTATAATAATTATTAGTAATAAACTATTTATTATTATTTTAAAACTTTGAAAAAAAAGGAGGAGGGAGAGGTAGGACTTAGGAGGGAGGCAGAGAGATTTTTAAAATTTTTGAAAATTTTGCAAAAAGGTCCCTCAAATTTTTAAAATTTTTGGTACCAACCTGTATTTAAAACTGGTACCAAATTTTAAAATTTCGTATTAATTTTGTACCGTACCGATCGATACGGAACGAAATTTATATCAATGGGAGTACCCCTTCAACAATTTAAACCACCTCTTTGAAAGGAAAATTCAACTTTGTGAGTCAAATTCCCAAATTGATGATTTGAGATTGAGGAAGACACTTGGAATTTACATAAAGCTATTTTCAATTTTCTATATAATTAAAAATAAGAATTTGTTTGTTTTCATTTATGTTTTATTTTAAATTTAATCAAAATCTATTTTATAATTTTTAGTTTTTGTTTTAAATTTTGGTTTCTTCCAATTTTTAAAATTACAAAAAATATAAAGTAGCTTTTGTTTTATGTTTATGTTTTTTCCATAATATGATTTATTATCAATTAAATATATATTATTTAATTATTTGATATATTAATTATTAATGATACTATGAATAAATAAATTAATTAATTAAGAATAATTTATATTTGTATTTTATTTAATATTTAATTACCATTAGTAATAAAAAATATAAAATAAAAACTAAAATAGAACCAAAGAGCCTCTAAGGAGATTTCTGATTTTAAGCATGCCACGTTGGATTTGGACCACTCGCTTCGTACGTACCAACTATTAAATATTAGCCATTTGAACCCATCACCTAACTAAATGAGATTTAATGATTTATCCCAAAGAGGCCAACAACGAAACATCTGAACTGAAGGTGAATGTGATTGACCGAACAAACAAACAAACAAACAAGACATGTTCTGTCAACATCGACTTGTCCGCCATAATCCCCCAATTTGTCCTGTAACTCTTATCCATCACTCCTAAATTCCAAAATAAATACTAATTGGCCTACCATGGTTAGGCTTGGTAATCGAGTACGGGTTCAGTACGGCCGAGTTTAACCGAGTTTCGAGTTTAAGCCTGAGGTTTAGCTTTAAAAAATGTTTGAATTGTCTCATTGTGCACTTGAAACGATATGGACGTGCTTGATCTCAAATCATTTTTACTAGGTCGGACCGGCTAGTCTTCTAAAACTCAAATTGTGCTTCATTCGGTTGATTTGGTGATAGGCTCAATTTAACTTATTGTCGTAAAATTATTTAAGCTTGGTTCGGTTAAGCTCGAGATCAGTTCAAAAGTTTCTATCTAAATTTGCGTTTAGTTTGAAGTATAATTGAGCTCGAGGCATTCAACCTAAACCTATGCCTAATTGGGTCTAGATTAGTTGAAAGTTTGAGTTGCGACATAAATAACGTACTCAACAAACGTCGAAAAACTAAATTACACGGTCAAATAGGTGATTTATAAATAAATTGCATACACTTTAAAATTATCCCGTGGCTTTGGAGAAACAAAAATTTATTCGAGACCGATTTTTCCTGGCCAGTCATTAGCAAGACTATAATTCTAGATTATGCGATCAGGGTCGTGCAAATAGACACGGATCTTACTAGAGCTGTAGTCGGTCCAGCTCCTAGTAACACTAGGAGTATTAGTTAGGATAAACCAAGTGAGGAATGGATTAGATTAAACATAGATGGAGTGCAACGAAGGTCTAGTAGGTATGCTTCTGCTGGTGAACTCCTTACAACTCAAGATTTTGGTTAGGAGGATTCATCCATCTTATTGGCTTTTGCTCCCTTTTGAATGCTGAGTTATAGGGGTTTTATTTGGGCTTGACGATGGCCTGAGATATGAGTTATCAGATGATTGAATTAGAAGTTGACTCATTGGAACTCATTAATATTCTTTCCTCTTCGAGCTCAAGAACGTCCAATAATACTTTTCTAATACAAGCTATTTAGGCTCTATTAGGTCTATCCTGGATGGTTCGCATCCGCCTTGTATTTCGAGAAAGAATTCGATATACTGATTGGTTAGTTTTTAATGTAGTGCATTTTGGTTTATGAATTACTTATTTGCAGTGTCCTTCTTTGGGATATCTTACTATTCTTTTCTGAGTTTTCACCTCAAGGGCATTATATAGGCTTTGCTTTTCTTCATTATATGTATTAAAAAAATTATCTAGTTTGTATCCAAAGAGCACTTATCAAAAGTTAACTGATTCCCTTAAAACCAAACTCCAAAAAGCGATAACAGTTAGGAAGTTAGTTAAACGAACTTAATTGTCAATAATTACACTGTCATTGTGTTATTATTTATTATATATATATATATATATATACACACACTTGGTAACCTAACTGTTAGAAACCTTCACATAGCAATTAAGTTCGTAAACAACTGTCATAACTGTTCAACATGTTCTCTAACTTCTTGTCTTCGTCTGGGCCTCACAAGTTTCTTTCACTCTCTTTCTTTACTTTCCTCGATCTCAGCGTCTACCGACAATGCCGGTAGCCACCACCACCACAATACCGGCCGTCGGGCCGATATCTCTCTCGCGATCTCGCAGGAGCACGCGGCAAGTTAGAATGGCAGTCCGATCCAACGTCGTTTCCGTTGGGTCCATATTGACCAAGTTGCAAGCGGATTGTGCAACGCCTTTTCCGGTTCTGCGTCACGTCGCCGACGCCATGACCGCCGATATGCGATCTGGGTTGGCCGCAGATGGCGGTGGCGAGCTCAAGATGATACTCAGTTATGTTGACAGCTTGCCTACTGGGTATATCAATGCTGAGTTATTAGTTTCCAGACTTGTTTTCTCTTTCTGATCACGAAGTTTCTGTAGCTGTTGATACCTAAATTTCTGGTTATTTTGTGGCTTAAGAGGATCTTGTGATGTTTGGTGTCAGTTTTTTCAGACATGTTTTGATTTGTTAGGAACGAGAAAGGATTGTTTTATGCATTGGATCTTGGTGGCACAAACTTCCGGGTTCTGAGAGTACAATTAGGTGGGAAGGAAGATCGAGTTGTGGCTACTGAATTTGATCAAGTGTCTATTCCTCAGGAGCTCATGTTTGGTACTTCTGAGGTCTGTGTATGGATTTTGACAATGATCTTTCACTGTTCTTGATGTTTTGCACTGTATTTGTTGACCCTTTTAAGAGTTTTGTGTTTTTGTAGGAACTTTTTGATTTTATTGCATCTGGATTGGCAAAGTTTTCTCAGAATGAGGGTGGGATGTTTCATTTGCCACATGGAAGGAAAAGGGAGACTGGATTCACATTTTCTTTTCCAGTCAGACAAACTTCCATTGATTCTGGCATCCTAATCAAGTGGACCAAAGGTTTTGCTGTCTCTGGGACGGTTTGTATACTTCTGCAACCTTCAATTTTTAGTTACATTCAAGTCCTAAGACTTCATGAATCAATTTTCTAATTAGTACCAAAAATGAGGAGGAGAAAGAACTAAGGAAGCTTTGAAACATAGAAACACTGGACAAAAAGATGAGCCAAGAATCTAAATTCATGCTTCAGGCAGAGTGATTGGAAAATTCCTACTTTTTTTTTTTCAGGCAGGACAAGATGTCGTTGCTTGTCTGAATGAAGCTATGGAGAGACAAGGATTGGATATGCGAGTGTCTGCTTTGGTATCCACTATGCTTATCCATCTCTTACATAGAATGTCTGGTTATAAAGTTGACAAGTTGTACAAATTGATGTGAATTAGGTTAATGATACTGTGGCAACGTTAGCTGGTGCAAGATACTGGGACAATGATGTTATGGTTGCTGTCATTTTAGGCACCGGAACGAATGCTTGCTATGTAGAGAGAATGGATGTTATTCGAAAACTAATGGGATCGAATTTATGTTCCGGAAATACGGTGTGTAAGAATGCTGGTTTTCTGTCCTCATCCGATCTTCATTTGCATACTTAATGTGTGTGAGTTCTTCTGTTTCAGATAATCAATACAGAATGGGGAGCATTTTCTCAAGGTATTCCTTTGACATTGTTTGATAGAGATATGGATGCTGCAAGTATCAATCCTGGTGAGCAGGTAACATTTGATTTTTACTGCTTTTGTTCATCCATAATTATTGTACTAGTGCTGCAAAATAAATGATGATTTGGTCTGATGAACAGATATTTGAGAAGACAATCTCCGGAATGTATCTTGGTGAAATTGCACGACGAGTCCTGCATAATATGGCCGAAGAAAGTGCTTTATTTGGAGAACACATCCCAGAAAAGCTATCCACTCCTTTTACACTTGGGTAAGTTTTTCTCAAGTCCTAACAGAACTACTGGTTCTGAAATGACCAACTTCATTTCTAATTGGCTTGCTAGCCCTTTCTTATTGCAGCTCTCACTTTGGTTTTTTCCATATTCTATAGAATTCATCCTGTATTTTCTCCATCAAATATCTGTTGCTTCAAATATAAATCTGTCATTTGAAATGGCTACTTACTCTCACTCAATCCGAGTTTGATAAGTAGTGGGAAGGCCATCCAGTGCTGATATTGACGATATTAGAATAACGCAAATGGAATCAGATATGACACCTCTTTCAAATTTGATCACTGTGTACTTCCCCTAAAATGGTTTCCTGGAATGTTTAAAATTTGAATGCTTGTTGCTTAGATCAATCCGCCAGTCTCGAACTATTTCTGGTAATATGACAGGACTCCGGACCTATGTGCAATGCAGCAGGATTGCTCTTATGATCTTCAAGCTGTAGGATCAATTTTATTTGAAGTTTCCGGGGTAATTTTCACCTTCTTCTGCAATGAGATACTAAATGTTCGATCCGACTCAAACTTTCTCAATTCCAAATCTCTGATCAGGTGGAATCCAGCTTTAGTGCAAGGAAGACAGTTGTGGAAGTTTGTGACATCATTGTGAAGAGAGGTGGACGCTTAGCTGGTGCAGGCATTGTTGGGATTTTGCAGAAGATGGAGGAAGATTCAAAAGGTCTGATTTTTGGGAAAAGAACAGTTGTTGCTATGGATGGTGGACTATACGAGCATTACCCTCAATACAGAACATACATGCAAGAAGCTGTTAAAGAGCTTCTAGGTTCAGAAATTTCCAAGAACATAGTCATAGAGCATACCAAAGATGGGTCTGGGATCGGTGCTGCTCTAATGGCTGCCAGAAACTCCATGTATGATCATGATTATTAGATTGGGCAATGGCAGGCAGGTAATTTGTTTCCAGGCATGTAGTTGAAGATAAAATCTAAGTGCAGTGGTTAGATATGTGTTCTGTAGTTGGATTTGGAGATCATGAGTCGAGAATAAAGGCGCAGAGAACAATGTCAGGATTATTATTTCATTTAACTGAACTTGTTTTTGAAGAAATGCATTAGTTCGTAAGATGCTTTGGACTACAAGCAAAGCTTGGGATAGTTTCACGTGCTGACTGTTTATTCAGACTTTATAAGTACGGCGTAAGTGAAATCATAGGTTTGAATTTTCCTTATATATACAACTATTTAAAATTTGAGGCTAGAGTTTGTTTTCTACAAAGGATGTACCCAGTTTAAGCGGGGATTAATCTGAGTGTAAATGATTTAAAGGTGTCTTCCCATAATTGAAACCCTCTTAGAATATCTCGTGGACAAAAAAAAAAAAAGGATGAGATGTCCATTCTTCTTTTTCCTTTTTTTTTGTAAAATTAATGATTAAAATTTTTATTAGCTTGGTCAAAATTATTTTAAACTATTTAATTTTATAGTTTGATTCATTATAATAGCTATTGTTATTAAAAATCAATCAAATTATTAATTAATTTATCAATTTTATAAAATAATAAGTTTTTATACGTTAAAATAAATAAACAAATTTTATTTAATAATCTATTTTAATTATATGTCAAATTCTTGGATAGGTATAGATAATCTTTTTTTATCATATTTTAAATTCTTTATTTTATATAATTTTAGTCAATTTTATGACTTTTATCTCAAGAAATTTTAATAATTTAGTTTACAAAATTAGATCTCAATAAAATACATTAGAAAATTAAATTTCAAAATACTTTCTCAATCATTTGTTAAGAAGAAATAAAATTTTATTTAAAATTAGGTTCTATATAAGTTATTTCATATCATTACACTCACCTAAAGTCATGATAAAAGCGAGAATGTAGGAAGGTTTGATAATATATGCTTAATTTTATTTTTGCTTTATTTAATTTGAAACAATATTAAATATTTTAATCAAATTAATTTAGATTAATTTGAATTGTACAAATTTATGCTGTCAAATTTAAATATAATTCAGAATTTAATTAATTTAAATTTAATAAAATCGATTTGAAAATGTGTAAAATTTAAAACAAATTATCAACTGAATTTAATTAAAATAAATTAAATGGAAGATATTTTTTTTGGGAGAGTAAATATAATTTCCTTTTAAACCGCATTTTGAGAAATAAAATTGCGCCAAACGAATCCCTTTGATACATTAATAACACATGTACCCAGAGCTTAGACGCCATTATAGCCGTAGATTAAATCAGATCACCAAATCAGTCAAATGCGCGAGATCTGACGTCCGTTTGTCACCTTGTAGCTCTCGTCTCTGCAAGTCAAGATCATTCAGACACTGCATAGGCATAGCCTCTCCTGTCGCTTAGCTCTTCGTTTGATCTTATTGGTAAACTAGAAAAATGGTAAGTTTAGGTGTTTCTTTAATGACCTAATTGTGTTGCTGAGTTGGTCAATTCTGAATCAGAAACGATTTTGATTTGCTGGGTCGTGTATGGATTTTACAGATCCGGTTCATACTTCTTCAGAATAGGCAAGGCAAGACTCGTCTTGCCAAGTACTATGTTCCTCTTGAGGATTCTGAGAAGCACAAAGTCGAATACGAGGTGACTAAAGTTTCTTTCTTTTTCTTTCCCTTTCATTGTTAAGATTAATATAACTGATTTCTCTTGTTTTGATCATATTGCCCCTTTTTTTTTCCCCTCCCTTTTTAGGTTCATCGTTTGGTGGTTAATAGAGACCCCAAGTTCACGAATTTCGTTGAAGTTGGTACCTGTTCCTGATTCTTTGATTATACAATTTAGTTTATCAGATAAAATTATGCTTGTGCAACATTTCCCAAATTTAGCTTTATGAGGTGGAAATTTCAAATCCTTTGAAGCCCCGAATCCGTCTTCGAGTGGGATTACTCAAGATGTTTTATTAACCGTGTATATCTGTTCTACTGCACAAGTCATTCAGTTTTTTGATCTTTCATCATTTAACCTTATGAATCATGATCTGTTCTTTACCTTGTAATTGTTCTTATTGCAGTTCCGGACGCACAAGGTTATTTACAGACGTTATGCCGGGTTATTCTTCTCGTTGTGTGTGGACATAACGGACAATGAATTGGCTTACTTAGAATGCATCCATTTGTTTGTGGAGATATTAGATCATTTCTTCAGCAATGTGTGTGAGCTAGACCTTGTATTTAATTTTCACAAGGTCTGTCTACTGTTCTTGACGTCTTTCTTTGTATCACATGATTGTATGATCAATGCTCATCTTCTGTGTTCAAAGTCACTGTGGTACACATATGAATTGAATATTTTGCTTTTCTTCTGCCATCCCTATGGTACTGGTGCTCTTTTGACATGTTAGAAGATAATGAAGTAATATTTGGTTCCTTAATCTTGGTCACAAGACTTCAGCCATACTTGTATTACCATAAGTCTAGTGGCACTGATCCGGCCTTTCTGTTAGCTAAAAGTTTTTACTGTTTCAGCTAGCAATTTTAGTAATAATTCCACAAAGTGGATTCCCAGATTAGAGTTACTGGAGAATGATATGCCCTTTAGACTGTTTCATTGAAATGGTTCCTGTGAATGAAGTTTTCCGATTCAATTGCATCAAACAATATCCGTAATAGGCTCACATAATTTTTTAAGCAAGTATTGGAGTTTTTTTTCCATGTTCATCATGCAATGTAATATCTATCTTTGATTCAATGAGCATATGGTTGTGCTTGTTAATTAATAACTACCATTTCTTTCTTCATGCTTTGACTTTTAACATGTTCGTGTCTCTTTTCTCAGGTTTATTTGATTCTTGATGAATTCATTCTTGGTGGAGAGCTTCAAGAAACGAGCAAGAAGGTGAGCTAGGGATTGTTGTTGATATTCAATATGTTGTGCCGATTACGAAAACTTAAATTTGTATGGATACAATATCAGCTACAGACGACGAATAGAATTACGGTTTTACGGTTGACCAACTATCGACGTAATTTCGTGTTCCGTTAGTAATTGGGTGTAATATGTGTGCTCATGATATCCATCTTAGAGTATTGTTTCTTTCTATGCATTATTTATGGAAGCTATTCTAAGACTGAAATTGTTCTTGCTTGCGTGCAGGCCATCATAGAGAGAATGGGAGAGTTGGAAAAACTAGAGTAAGCATGTCTTTGTGTGAAGAGTGACTGAGAACTGAAATTTCCATTTTCTCTTTAAGAGATGATTGTTATTGTGCCAGAAAAACCCTGCTTCTTTCTTCTTGGCATACACAATCTGGATTGTTGATCCATCAATATGTGTAATGTACAATTCAGGAGACTTATACTAAAGGAGTTTTTATGTTCAACCAAGCTTCAACAATACTATTTTGACCGTTACCGACATACAAGGTCGGTTGATCTTTTGGTCTTCGCTTACTGCACAGCTTGTGGAACATTCTGGACTAGTTAGCAATCTCTATACAGCTAAATAAGAAGGTTGGAAAAACAGGCATGAAGAGGTCTATCAATACTATTATGTACTTGGCTCTACTGTTATTGTACTTGATCTGAACAATCGTTGGATGTTTCGATTAACTTTCACAGGTAACAAACGATATACCAGTACGTACGGTCATGAACGAAGACTTAAAGTTGTTATCCTTTTTAGAGGATAATGAACACCTTGGAGCATAATCTAGCACCTTACATTTCGTGGCTCATATGCTTTCAATTCTTAATTTTATGTCCCCATTTCATCTCAATCGTCTATGTCCTGCTTAAATCATACAGCAGTCTCCTGCCGGGCGTTTAACAAACAACTTATGAACGAAAACACCATATCTGTCGTCCATTTCTTCTGATGAATGTAGCTTATGATTCAAACCTGTTTCACAGGCGTTCATTACAGAGCAACTGCAATGCTGATGCTCCACCTGCTTGAAACCTGCCTCCGGTTTCTTCATAAACAGAAGAAAGGTGGTGATCCTGCTTCTGAAGACTTTAATAAGGTAATGATGAAGGGAAGATCATGGGGTGATGGAGGTGTTGTTGTTGCTGTTGAGTCCCTTGATAGTACTTAGAGTTTAATACATCAGCGGGAGAAGAAAGTGGGATAATGACTTGAGTCTCTTGGCCCTTTTGCCAACTGGGGAATTGAGTCATGGGCGAAGAAATCTCCATATTTCTGTATTGAGCTAACATCTGGGCAGCCCATAGCTGCTTCTTTTGTTGTAGTTTTTGATGATGCTGCACCTGCTGCTTTGACAAAGGCAGATTGCTTCCAGGAGAACCATAGAATGGATTTCCAAGATAAGTGGGTTGAAGCTGGACCTAAGATCAATCAATGGAACACGATCAATATCAAAAACTTACAAGGCAATTCAATAACCAATATGAAGCCTAAAGCCGGAAGTTGATAAAAGTTTGAAGTCATGTAAAGTTGTATCGTTTAAGCTTAATGCCACACGGTGTTTGTCATGTTGAATCTCCTCCCCTAGTCTCAGGAAACAACAAGAAACACTCTATTCTAATTCAGTGATTAGAATTACAAGTGAACCATCGAAAGTTTTTACCACAATGAGGACACAGCATGCCACAGCAACTATTATATATTCAATGATTTCAACTCCATATCACATGTAACAGCCTAAACCAGGAACAAAAACCTGCTTTGCAGCCGCAGCTGAAGGCTGATTGGGATAAGCAGTTTTGTGTCGGGACATGGAGAAAGCTGGTACTATAGTTGAATGCTGCACCTGTGAGTGTATATAAGGATATTGGTGATGTGTCAATGGTTCCGATCCATTTGCAGTTCTATCCAAAGTATCGTTTGTTTCCAAAAAATTGAAAATCTGGGAAAAAAAAAAGTAATTACCAGTTAGGACACAGTATTTGGATGGCCAGAACTTAAATGCCATTGGAATTGGATGCGAAGATACCTGCTTCTGAGAGGTGAATGTGCCTGATGCCAGAGAAGCCTGTGGCTGATTTTGGCAAAGCCTTTGATATTCAAGAATATCAGTTCTAGCTTCAATCGGATTACTCTCAGTGATGTTGACAACTCCACTAGCAGACGTAACTCCATTTGATTCATTTCTCATGTCATTTAAGTCATTTATCATCGTAATTGCTCCTTGATTCAAAAGGGAGACTTGTAGCAACCTAATAAATTGACTTATGTGGACATGAGTTGCACACTTTTTCCATGAATTCCTGTCAGTGTTGACCTTAACCTGTGATGAGATGGTTGAAAAAATAAACAATAAAGAAACAAATAGCTCTCCAGTAGGCTTTCAATGGCAATTAGGGACTGGCATTTTGGTAAAAATCGGTTGAGACCTGTTCACACCAGCCCTCCCGAACCCGAGCCCTACCCAGTTTGCCATCCCTAATGGCAATTTATAAAGGATAACTAGACACTGGTTAGTACCTTTCCGTTTGAAGAAAAATCTTTCCATGAACCAGGTCTGGTGGCACAGGTAGCAGTATCTAGCCAAAATGGAATTTTAGCAGCAGACGATCTGAGATAGTAAAACTGCTTGATGAGTGGGAACAAAACGAATAGCAGAAAGGTACCAAAAGAAAAGAAAGTTTTAAGAATTACTGTGATGAAGGACCACAACTCCAAGCATTGCTTGAGATTGTTGACAAGCCTGAGGACAATACTAGACCTCCTGGTAGTAAATTATGCTATCAGTTGAATATAGAACTTCATATTTGATTATGAAGTGCTATTATCAAAGTTGACTAGTGTGAGATAAGGAGATTTACCATTTTGATCTGAGTCCTCGGTTTTAAGCTGATGATCCGGTTGTCTTTTGGCCGTAGACTGAAAAGTACAATAAAAAGAAAAGAAGTTGGAAGAATATAAGCATATAATTCAAAGGGTTAAAGCAGAGTACTTGTCTCACCTGCCCCTGTTCAATGTCTGGTCCTGGATTAGATAGTGGAGTCTCCAGCAGTGTGGGCTGCTCCATTGTGCTATATAATTATGTAGAAGTATTGCATCAAATAGAGAACAAAAAGGGACTAAAAAGCATCACAGAGTCTCCTAAAAGTAAAAGGTTCACCAAGTATCATAGTTAGGCATATGTTGGGTGCTAAAGTCAACCGGACCACAAGCTGGCTTGCCTTCCTCATGCTTCGCTGGACCAACAGACCTATTATCGACCTGTTCTTTAATGGTGGATGCATCAGCGACAATATCCTCTGATGATTTTTCTACAACTGAAGCAGGATCAGCAGACTCGTTGCCCGAATCTGACTTCAAGTCTTTGTCTATAGTCACAGAGACAAAACCAAAACAACTTAAGCCCATGAATGCACAAGCAAAAGTGACTTCTTGATCAATAGTTTACAGAAATTTGATTAGAGAACCTTCCAATGTTGGAGTAGTCTCACTAGCCTCTGGTAAAGCTGAAGGCAATTCATCTAAAGAAGCATTCTCCAGTTCCTTCTTGCTGTTGGGTCTATTGTCTAGGAACATTCCAGCCAATGCATACAAGGTCTCTACCACTTCTTCTTCATCTTTAGTTATTGGCCCACAAACACTCTCTTCAGTGGACCAAACTAGGACTCCTTGTTTCTATAAAACCAAATTCCATCTTCATGTCAAGTAAAATGCTCCATTCAAGAAGAACAAGAACTGAATTTAGTATCCAAAGATAGCCAACTAACCATGTTTAGTTTCGATTTCAGTTTCTTTACACCATCCCTTTTGTTGGGTGATTCCAGTCCACCAGCACTTTGGTTCCGCTTCTTCGGATCAGGAAAAGGCGGCGAGATAGATTCCCGGTTGCGTGTCTTCGTGGCTGTGAAGTTCAGTTACCAATTAAATTCCAAATTTGTGTTATTTTTTATTCCCAACATCATAAAGAAAATTAAACAAAACTAAAAACTTTCCATCTTTCTGATTCATAAAGAAGTTGAAGTATCTCCCCGGAAAAGTAAATGAGAAAAGATGGGAAATAAAGAACTTAATCAATTCATTTCAGAAGTATCAATAAGGATATATGATAGAATGAAAAAGAAAAAAAAAAGGCAAAAAGCAAAAAGCAAAAAGCTTTGAGTTTTGCTTCGGCTAAAATCAAAAGAAAAATACTCGGCAAAGACATGAAACTTCTGAGAAAGATCAAACCACCAAATTGCATTCGATCTGAAACAAAAACAGTAAACCCCATCAAAAATAAAACAAACTAAAAACTGGAAGAAAAAAAAACAAACCTGAACGCAGCTTCCTTGGAACAGAGGAATGATCAACGCCATTGCATTCATCAAGAAGCTGGTGTAAGAACAAAAGCACAAGAAGTTTACTCATATAACGTAACAGAGAACAGTTAAGAGCAACCCAGTTTTCGACTGTTGCAATTAAAAAAAAAAAAGTATCAATAACGTACCTTGCTGGAAAGCTTAAACCTCTTGTCAGTACCAAAACTGCTTCTAGACGGAGCTTGAAGATGAGGCTCGAGTTCTCCATCCGAAACGTCGTAAACCATCTGGCAATTCTCTTCTTGGCTCGAACTCAGTCTCTTGATCCTCGCTTTCCTCGATTTCTCCAAGGACACAACGTCGAAACCTTTTTGAAACAAAGGACACACACAAAATGAACGATAATAACAAAGCTAGCAAACGGGAGATGAGCAAGAGACTGGCATTTGTCTGAGAAAAGGAGAAAACTCTTATCAACATACACTTGAATTAAGAACATATAGATAAGGACAAGTGACCCGTTCGGGTTTCGTTGGATTTCTGTTTCTGGGTTAAAATCTGGGGACCAGAAAAATTGAAGGAGAGTGCAGTAAATTCACCAGAAACGAGCTTGTGTCTTCCAGATTGCTTAATCTTTCTCGCTCCACGCCTCATGTCCCTACCAGTACAACTCTTGTCTGTTTCTATCATCTGAATCATAACAATTCACGTTGTTAGGCCTAAAAAATCCACCCAAATAAGCCAAACCCAGATCTTTGTTTGGCCCCTTCTCTTCAAAAATTTAGAGAAAAGCTTGTATGTCAGTGAATTACTTCATCTTCTCCTTGAGATATAGAGAGAGAGACGAAATTTCAGGTTCAGTTACAAAAGTCAAATGCCAAGATGGAGAAACTGAAAAAGCTGGTTTCGAGTTCTTTCTATGTAGAGATACGTTAAGATCTCTACTTCTCCATTCTAAAGAAGAAGAAGTTAGTGAAAAAGCAAAGAAAAGAAAGGGACATTGACGAATAGAGAGTAATTCGTTGGAGAATCAGGTTCTTCGCGAGATAAAAAGCGTATAAAAGTTACACATGCGTGTGTGGAAGGAAACAAAAAGAAGAGAAACTCTCAACATCTCTCTTACCCGTTTAAACACTCACACAACTACACCACAACCAACCTCCTCCATAGCTTTTACTGTCACTAATAAGCTTCAACTTTCCTTTAAAAAAAACACCCATTTCATTTCTAATCGAAGCTTCACTATCATCGCTTCATTGGGTCACGAATTCAGAAGCTTTCTCACCGTAAAATCATTCCTTAAATGCTTCATAAAACGGCCACCTCCATTTATGTACTCCTTCCCAGTCCAATCCTCAAGTCAGTTCGTGATCGACGGTGTCCAGTCGCTACTCATCCACAGCCGTCCGATTTCCCTTTTCCCTCCACTCACAAATGATGGAAAAAGAATCCAACGCTTCCTATTCGTTCTAACCAACATCAGCCTCTTCCAGCCGTCGGATTTCTTCTTTTATTGACGGTTAATTCTGAAACGCGATTAACCGAAACATCAACGGCCACGGTCCAGAGCTCTTAGATGTCTGCCACGTGGCTAACGCGATACCTTGTACGAACTTTTAAGATATATTTCTGTTTTTTGTTTACAAGAAAAAAGAAATTAGATTTTTAAAATTGAGAGTCCGCACAATCACCCGCTTCTTTCTTTATTACCGACAATACACGCCAGTAATGAAGAAGAGTGGTCTGGAAGGTGCATAACACGCGCGAAAATGAACGTCCTCCAGCATCCAAACAGAATGTAACGAATCTCTCTGGGAACAAACTGAAAATGCGCGACATGTCAAGGGAAAAAAAGAGTGTTGTTCGAGTCTGTCCTCTTGCACGACAAGTGTGAGCATCCCTCCAGTCGGACATCGTCATCTTGCCTTCCTTCGCTCTTTCAACTAGAGATTGGCTGCACACCAACATCCTCTAGCATCGCCGAGTGCAGGGCAAAAATTAGGCGCTTCTTTTAAGGTTGACCTGCTGGTTCCTTTGGTCATGGAGGAACAAAGCTATTTTTTATTCTGATTTTGTATGACCTCCCTCACCATCTTTTCTTATCTTGTCTTTTGCAGATCAGGTTCAGCAGCCCTTAGGGTTACACAATTTGGGCATTACCGGCCTCCACCCTCGCCAGGAGCAACAAATAGGTTGGAGTCGGCCACAGGTTGGATGGATCAAGATGAACACCGATGGGGCTAGCAATCACGCTCATTTCACGGCTTCAGCTGGTGGACTCTTACGAGACAGTGACGACAATTGACAAGGTGGCTTCTCTCAGCTTATAGGATGGTGCTCACCGTAGTCCGCGAAGCTCTAGCCTGTTTACACAAAACTCTCATTGGTTTTTCGTCGACTTGAGTTGGAAGTGGACTCGTTGGAAGTGCATCAGCTCCTTTCTTCTGTGACGTCTCGTTCTCGATCGGACAACCCTCTTATCATGGGTATCATAGAACTTCTCATCCGGAGCTGGGTAGTTGTTTATCGGCATGTGCACCGAGAGAGCAACATATGCGCGGATTGACTTGCTACCCAGGTCGATCTTGGCGACATTGGTATCACTTATTTTGATGTTCCACCTTTAGGGTACCATAATCTTCTTTTAGAGGATCAGTCGGGGCGCGGTTTCTCCCAACTAATTAATATCTGATGTACTCTTTCCCTTTATGCAAAAAAAAAAGATTTAGTAACTCGAACTAATTAGGAATTACCTACGTTTGCAGTCATTTAAAATTTAGGGTCAGAGTTTTGTTTTCATAAAAGACCTATTCGACTTTAATAAATATTAGTTCAAGTATAAATAGCTTTAAAATGCATTTTTATAATTGAAACCCTTCTAAAACATCTCGTAGGTAATCAAAAAAAATAAAAGATCGGCTATTATATGATTTTTTTTTTAATTAAGGAATTCACATTGTTATCCTTTATACATGAATCGAGTAAATTTTCAGATTTATGTAATATTTTGTAAATTACATCAATCGAGTATTTCATATTAAGCAAATCTTGTACGATAGATTTGATCGAGAGGGCATAAATACGAAGATTCGGACACAAAACCTTTTGACCCTATATTTTTCACTCAACCAACTCAACCACCCGTAAGACACTTCCAATAATTTTTTGTTAACTAAAATTTTAAATTACAATACTTTCTTAAATTTAAAGTGTATATAGTACAACAATGATTACAACTTGGTAAAAATTTGTTAAAAAGTCTAGATCGATTTACTAGTACATAACTTTATTCTTAATTAATTGAAAGGTTTTTCATGGTAAAAAATCATATATAAAATTCAATAACATAATAAAATAATTGTTTAATCTATTTAAAATCAATAAATTAAATTATAATTTATATTATTACAACTAATAAATTTGTCTATTTTAATTTTTTATCTTATATTATGGTGTAGATTTTGAAAGTTTATAAAATTTTCTCTAAATTATAAATATAATTTTATCAAGTAAAATTTTTATAAAATTTTGTGCGTATTGATAAATTAATTATAAAATTTGGTAAATCAAAATTCTTTCTTGATCAAACTTAACGTCAAGGGTTTATTTAGTACGGAGTATCCGGTTGACATAATTTGCAGGTTATTGCGTTATTTTGGAGATTTACTTGGTATGCATCTAAATGATAGCGGTTGCGGATTCCTTTGTTTTTTAAAAAAATTATGTACTTTACATATTTATGTAATTGGATCTTTAAAATTTTAAAATAGTGTGTAGAAAAGTGTTTATTGTAAAATATGCTTAATATTATAAGTTTTAATTTCAACTTACATTGTTATAAATTAAATTTTTATTTTTATTTTTCTGTTTGATAAGACTCAACAACTCGATGTGGCGGGGATCACGTGTGATGCGTGACTGTCAGATTTAGTTACTGCTAAATTACAGAAACGCCCCGACAAAAATTGGAAGACAAAACTTTATGTCAATTAATTAATCTAAATATGAGAATTAATGTGATTGGTTGGTTGGTGTTTAGTTACGACTTGCGTTGCGGGTAATGTATCTTTTCCTTTTCCGGTTTTGGGCCCACATAAGCTACTAATTAACATGTGAGTGAAGTGTTGTGGGGGACAAAACCTGTTCTTGTGTGTTTTTGCTGAGACCTATTAGGTAGGCCTAGGGAGGGTCGGAGTGTAAGTAGAAAGTGAGCTGTGTTGCTCCAATTTAGGCATGGCCTTGGTGTTGGCTTCAACCACTTTGGTTCAAATTTTATTAGCGGTTGATTATACGAATGGAAATGAAATGAAACTCCGCGGAGTTTTTCACCCTGATTAAATACGGATAAAGCCAACAAAAGATCGCTCTTTTCGGCCACAGTGGGTGAACTGATTCTAGATAGTTCGGACGCTCGACTTGACAGCTTTGTACAGAATATTAGATGGTGTTCTACTATCACCACTGAACTTTGAGGAGTCTTTTCAGGCCTTAATCTAGCTTGAAACATGGGTTGTTATCTGGTCGGGTCGATTGTGTTGGGCTCGAATTTGGACATAACAATTCAAGGGCCGATCGGTCCATCCTTCAAAGATTAATCTCATATCTCACGCCAGCCCAAATGGCACACTTCACTACCATCCAGATATGGAGTCTCCCATACATACGAAAGACTTAAACCTAAAGACACGATCATATATATAAGGATAACTCTATCATATGATGACGAATCAAAACTTAGATTCTCGCTTACAATAACCTACCTTCACCAAAAGACCGACTTGGCGTCGGAGGCTATCGAGACAACCTCGACGTCTTTCTTTGTTTTCTGAAACTTACACCAAACTCTCACGAGAAGCAATCGACTCCATGGACTCAAACGGCAACGTACAATTCCGCCAAAATCCGACAGAACCATCATCGAATAAAATTTTAGGTGAATTCGAATGCAGTGACTAATCTACTTTCATTCCCGACAAAGCGCACTATATCTTTCAATCCTTTTGTTCTCAATGAACTATTTACCCGTAATTGGGTAGTTATAACTCGACACATATATAGGGAAAGTAATCAGTATGCTAACTAGCTCGTTAATTATGCATATCAATTCGAATTAGACGTCACTAATTTTGATATACCACTCATTGGATGTCTCTCAATCCTATTAGAGGATATGACTGAAGCTTGTCGCCCTAGACTTACAATATAATATATAGTGTGTTTTCTATCCATTTATATATAAAAAATATAGTCAGAAATTATTGGTTTGTTAAAAATAGTAAAAAAATAAAAATTGTTATATTTTAATCAATTAGTTAATTATATTTTAATTATTTAATATATTTAAAATTTAAAATAGAATTGAACTTTTTATCGAAAAGAATTTAGAGGCTTGGGCAAAACTCAGACTTGGGCTAGGACCCAAAATTTGAAATTATTAAAAGTAATATAAATTTTTTAATTAAAAAATATGTACATTTAATCACCTTGGATCAAGTTTGAGAACATCTAAGTCCGATCAAATTGGAACTCCAATTGAAACCTCAAACTCTATCAAATTTAGGACGAAAGCCGAACTCGACCATAAAATTTGGACCGAGCTGCCACCACGGGGCATCTCCAAAGATGCTTCCACATGCTTCGAAAGTGTCTTGAAACGGGCTGGATTAATTTTGACTGGATCAAAGCCCAGTACAGGATTCTTTGTATATTTTTCTTGAGGTGAATCAATGTAACATTAAAAATATAAAAAATTATAAATGGTTATTGAAAAGCGGTTAATTTTATTTTCATTGACATGGTAATATCTTTGAAAAAAAACAAGAAATAAAAATATAAATTTTAAATTATAAAACATTTTAAATTTAGATTACATAGTCATTAACATATTTACTAGTTTTATCTTTCATTTTGAGTATTTACTTTGTTTTATATTTATTATTTTACTTATTTTATTTATTTATGTTTATTTTATTATTTGTTAGGTCTATTTTATTTTAATACGTATATTCATATTTTTTCTTTGTTAAGTGGATTTATCATAAACAATATCTCAATCATAAGGCTACTTATTACAAGATTTCTTTAAACTTGTGTGTGATGGTGGTGGTGTTTTAGTCGTATTGTATATCTTTCTATATCTAATCCAGATTTTGTTAAAAGATTAAATTATAGAAAATAAAAATACATTAAAAAGCAAAAGAAGAAACGATTAATAAAAACATTTAATTTATTTCAATTTAAAAGAAATTTTAGAATTTTCAAATTTTCAAATTCTTAGCTTTTGTTTAAGAATAACAAGAAAATAAATTTCTTGATGGTCATCTTTTAGAAAAAATAATTAATAATAAAAGCATAACAATCTTTAAAATTTTGAATAAGAATATATTTCCATTCATGTATAAATTCACAATAACTCTTAGTTTATATTTGGTTGAACGTGAAGTTTTTAATTGAATGAAATAGTTTATAACAGTATAATGTTTGAAAATTGTTGTTTTGAAGAATATAACGATTCATGATATAATATAGTAAAATATTGTTTCAAAAATAATTTATAATATAATATAATAAACTTTTATTTATCAATTTACGTTTGATTACAAACTTTTTTATTAGAAGTAACTTATTTTTACTATTTATAATAGAATGAGATGTAATGTGAAATCTCGCTCTTCCGTTTTATTATAAACCTTTCAATTAAACATAATCTTAATTTGAAATCAAATTCACAATTTTTTATATGTATAAAAGATTAAAATATAATAACTTCAATTCATAAAGATTTCACATAATACTTACAAGTCACAAGATTAATCCATAAAAAAACCATAATTTATTTATATATAATACAGACAGACAATACCTCAGACTTTGCGCCTGACAATGATTACAAACAGACAGTACTTAAGATCAGGGCATAACACGATAACATACCATTATTAAACATACATTATAATTTTTTTATTTTTTTTATTTTTGGTTACAGATAAAGATGAGTTGAACATCCAGGGCACTTTTGGGTCTACCGCCTTGACAAGTCAACCTGTAATAACAAGGACAGGACTCGGGCTTCCCAAAGTTCCCGGAGGAACACAGTTGCAACGAGCACAGCATGACCCACATGCCGTCATGTATCGATGCTAACTGGGGAGCAGATCTCCTGTACCTTTTTTTTCTGTATTATTCTATACGCAAGTTATCTCACCCATTCAAATTATTCAAATGAATGGTTGAAATTTGATGTTTTGGTATTTTGGTGCCAAAAAAAATCTAATTTGATATTTTGGTGCAAAAATTCTTCTCCAACTAAAGCACCAAAAGTACACACTAAAATAGTGCAATGAATAATAACACACCAATTCATTACACCAAAAGTACAAAAAGATAACTTTAATTATATACTTTTAACTTTTTCCTTTTATATCTTTTTACATATTGATTTATTTACATAATTGACTAAATAATTAAATTTAACTTATTTATTACTTTACACAAAATATATCATTACAAAGATTTCATTGAGACATTTAAAACGAGACTAATATTGAATATAATATTAAATTTATTTTTAATATTTATTTATAATTCTTATTTATACGTGTTATAAATTCATTAATAAAATATGTCAAGAATAAAAGTAAATATGAAATAAAAAGTACATAAATTTAAACAACACAATCGATTTTAAAAATTAAAATTCAACATAAATATTTGAAATTACATCTATACTTAAATAAATTACAACGAAAATCGATTCGAGATTATAAGTAAACTAAAATAACAACAATAAACTTAAAAATAAACTCATTAAATAACAATAATAAGCTCATTATGAAATTAGAATGTACTTATTGAACATTTGGGAACGATATTAAAATTTAAATGATTAGAGGTTAAAGAGAAATTTTAATCAGTTTATATTTGTGTATGTTATTAATTTGTTGTTGTAATAATATTAAATATATTTTGTAAATAATATTAATTTAATATAAAGTATATATTAATTAATTAATAATAATGATTTTTATTTTAATAAATAAATAAATAAATAAAAATTCTTGTATAAATATAAATTAATTTAGTTAATAACTAAATTATTGTAGTTATATAAATGTAAATTAATTTAGTTAATAACTAAATTATTGTGGTATATTATTTGAAAAATTTTTGGTAAAAAAATTTGGTATAGAATGATTGGAGTAACATTAAATTTCATGTAAAAAGATTATGAAAATATTCCACTTTACACTAAATTTGATGTAAAAATTTGATACCACAGTTGAAGATGACCTTCAATACAAAGTAACACAGAAAAAAGGATACAGGAGATCTGAAGCCTGCTATCTGACACCTAGCCACGCAAGCTCGAACACAATCTAATTCATGCCAAACATCAGTAACGAACTTGTAACTAAGATTTGATTAGTCATATGACTTTTTGATTAAAATTGAAAATTACAACCGAGCTCTATCATAAAAATTAGTTTCGGTATAAATATTTTAAAAGTGTTTTTTTATAATTGAGATCAGTTTAAAATATCTCATGAAAAAAAACAAAGGAAAGGAGACCTGACCTTCACAGTCTGATGAGCTTCAACGAGATGGGTCAGAAAAAGAGAGGTGAAAAGTGAAGTAATCAAAACCTTGGAGAAAGCCATGGGTGTGGTGTATGTATGCTTTGTAGACTAGAGGGTACGTGTATCTTATCTTGAATCACCACCACGCACGATGATGAAATGCTTGAAAGAGAATGAGTTTTGGGCTTGTTGCGGATTGTTGTCGCACAAACACGCAGACACCAATGTCGGTGAGGGTTCTAGAGCAAGGGGCTTTCGTGGTTTACACGTGGAGAAGCGGGAAAAATATGTGTCCATATGGTGACAAGTGTCGCTGACTTGGCAATAAATTTCATTGCGTATTTCACTTCCTTATCATGAATGTAACGTGTCCATATGGGGGCAAGTGTTGATGACTGGGCAATAAATATCATTACGTATTTTACTCAAACGTAAGTAATATTATACTCTTTCCGATTCATAATAAGAGTCGTTTTAGATATATTTTAATTATTTAAAATAAATGATATTTTTGACTTTGTATGCATGTTTATAACTTTTCTTCCAAAATTAATCTTTCATTTCTCTCACATCTTAATTATACATGATCGGTCGACTGTAGTCTTTGGGCGGGACCAATAAGACGACCCATAGCCGATCGGTCCATTCATCAAAGATCGATCTCCTACCCAATGGCTATGTCGAGCCCAAGCCCAATCCACGCTCTCCTCATTTGTCTCACGAGAGAGACTTCCATTCTGTGACGTGAAGACCTAAACCTAGTTATTGCTCCATATATAAGGTATTTTTTCCCATAATTGAGGTACGAGATCAGAACCTAATTTGTTTTTCTCTGCATCGATTTCCACTTTCACCAGAAAACTTATTTGAGCGTCAGAGGGGCTAATCGGGACATCACCCCCGACGAGCCTTCCTTGTTTTGCAGGTATATTTACGCCAAGAACAACGTAGAAGGTTGCCAACTCATGGATCCAAACGGAACGCACTGCTTCGACTGAATCCGGCAGAACCAATTGGCGCCCACCGTGGGGACCGACTTCCGGGAACCACGTCCAGAACCACACAAATCAGCCAGAGGGCGGCGACGAATTCTGATGTAGCCGTTGTCGCGACCACAGCGATCTGGCGTCTAGGTTTGCAATACTGCAATTATGCCGCCGCCGCATACCTCTCAGACGGAATCCTTTGATCCTAACGATCAACAGCAACCTCACACCTTGGAACAGGAAGAGCAGAGCGTGGTTGTGGAGGATAACGTCGCACCCAGTACACACCCGACTCTTCAACACCGATCAGGTACAGAACCTATTCCGATTGCACTCCGTCCGACTCGAAAGCGGATCGAGAAGCAATGATCGTTGATTCGCCAGATCTTGCAGTCCCAAATGTACAAGAATAACAGACGTCTGCGATAGGTTGCTGACAAACCAAAGATGATGACCGATCGCCACCAAACACAAAACCTAGAAAATCATGGACAATCGGATTAATGTGGCTATGAGCTTCGTCTGAGACCACCCCGACCACAAGAAGATCTGACTCTCCCTTTACTCCGGAGATCTTGGATAACCTCCAAAGACCCAAGCACAAAAATACCGACCCAGAAATACACGGAAAGACAGACCCTGGACTACCGCAGACTTCCATCCACGATGAACCTACATTGTGTCCGGATGCTATCCGGTGTAAGGCTTTCGCACGGCCTTCCAAGAGGAGCTCGGCGATGGTTCAACCGCCTCGGTCAGATCACTTGTTTCAAGATTTCAAGGAGTTATTCCGAATCGATTCACTACGATGGCGGCCGCAGAAGAGCGACTTTGGAGGTGATGCAACTCACCCGAGGAGGAATGAGAGTTTGCGGAGTTCATCACCGGTTTAACAATGAAGCGGTCGAGGTTCTCGACTCACTTGCTCGTCCACTCTGGCGCGCTCATGAATAATCTGAGGACGAGGAGTTCAAGAAATCATTAGCCCTCGATCGCCTCGATCCGTCCAGAAATAAGAAAAGCAGATGACGGTATATTCGGTTTGAAGAAGTCTTTGAAAATACGAGGCGTCGGATGGATGATCGCCGCCAAATGATAGGCGGGCAATTCGCACTAACGGCAAAAAATCACCAGTGGAGAAGGCCGATCGATCGCGAGGATATCGGCAGGAGTTCACTCCACTAAACAAGACATATGAAATCTTGGCGGTTTGTGAGAGCGGATGGGAAACTATCCGAGAGCCTAAAAAAATGAAGACCCCTTATAAGGACAGGAACCCCAACTTATATTGTCGTTTCCACAGAGAGGTCGGTCACGATACGGAAAATTGCTGGCGGTTGAAAAAAGAGATCGAGCTCCTCATTCAGAAGGGAAGGTTAGGCCGTTTTGTGAAACACGAACAGAATGCCGATCGCAGAACAGGTCGGACAGACAATAGACGACCGCCACAGAATCGAAATGAGCGAAATGAAGGCGACGAACACAAATATGAGATAATCGACAAGAAGAGAGAGGCCGGTCAAGGGAAAGGAACGACGAAAATACTGAGCAACAAGAAGACCGACCGGCTGGGGTCATCAATACGATATTTGGCGGAAATGCATCTGGGGGATCCACCACCAAAGGAAGAAAAAGATATGCCAAACAGGTCGACAAAGACTCACATACCAAAAAGCCGAAGGAGAGCGACGAGGTGATATCATTTGATGAGTCCGACCTCAATGGAGTAAGTTGTCCTCATGACGACGCCCTCGTGGTAAATCTGAACATGGAGGGATACGAGGTGAAACGAGTAATGATCGACACGGGCAGCTCGATCGATTTGTTGTACTATGAGGCCTTCAAGCAAATGAAGGTACCCGAGGAGCAACTATTACCTACAGACCGCCCCATTAAAGGAGTAACCGGAGCGTCAGCCTACCCGTTCGCCCGGGTGTATTTGAAGGTGAAGTTTGGGCAGAAACCATGTCAGATAGAAACGGACGTTGAGTTCCTGATCGTCAAGTTCCAAGGGGCATATAATGCAATAATCGGGCAAGCTACTCAAAATGCCCTTAGATCGGTCGTCTCCACTTACTACCAAGTTATGAAGTTCCCGACACCCCACGGGGTAGGCACTGTCAGGGGTCAACAGAGAATCGTCAGGGAATGTTATTTAGCGGAGACTAAAACATTAGGCAGGCGGTAGTCTTGTGAGTTCTCTTGATGTAAGAACCCAGCGAAGAGACGGAGAGATTGAACCCAGTGGAAGAAACGCAGCGGGTCGTACTGGATGAAGCCGATCCTTCTAAGTTCACAAACCTAGGTTCCGAGCTGCAGAGGGACCTGGTTAAAGGAATCACATACTATTTGGTGAAAAACAAGTCAGTTTTCGCTTGGGTACCGAGCGACATGCCCGGAATTTCTCGATCAGTCGCATCGCACTCCCTCGGTATTCGGCATGACTGCAAGCTGATTAGACAAAAGAAGCGATGGCACAGTAAGGAGCGACAGGAAGTGATCGAGAAGGAAGTAGCGAAGTTGCTGGAGGCCGGTTTCATCCGAGAGGTCAAATATTCAGAATGGCTTGCCAATGTCGTTTTGGTGAAAAAGAAGAACGGGAAGTGGAGAATGTGCATAGATTTCACCGACTTGAACAAAGCATGTCCAAAAGACAGCTTCCCTTTGCCTAAGATCGACCAGCTAGTAGACTCCACCTCGGGCCATGAGTTACTCAGCTTTCTAGACGCTTTCTCGGGCTATCATCAGATCCAAATGAGCCTGGAGGACGAAGAAAAAACCGCCTTCATAACCGACCAAGGCACATATTGCTACCAAGTGATGCCTTTCGGTCTGAAAAATGCCGGGGTGACCTATCAACGACTAGTCACAGAAGTCTTTAAAAAGCAGATAGGCCGAACTGTGGAAGCTTATGTAGACGATATGGTGGTCAAAAGTAAGACGTTCGCGGAGCATGTACAAGATGTTGGGACCGAGACCCAACTACATACACTGCACACTATCCTTAGCTAAATGTTGGATCCCGTTACCGGAACCCAACTACATAACCAGAAAGGAAAACGAAACGGAAAACAAAGCATAAGAATCGAAAGCGAAGCGCACACTCGAAACAAATGCAAAGCGAATGCGGAAGCGAAAATAGCGAAACGAATCGAGTAAGCGAATCGGAAACAAATCGAAAAGTAGCGAAGCGGAAGCAAAAGCAAGCGAAATCCAACTACATAAGCAGAACGGAAACCGAAGCAAACGGAAACGAAGGGAAGCGGAAATTTCGGATTGAAATTTCGAATCAGAAAACAAAGCACATCGCAAACAGAACGGAAAACGGAAATGTCGAATCGAAAACAAAATGCGGAAGCGAACAAATCCGAAAGTAGCGAAGCGGAAGCAAAAGCAAGCGGAAGCAAGAACTAATCGAATCAAACGAACAGATTGCAAAGCGAAACGAAATCAAAGCAGACACATCCGACATCCGGAAACAATTTTCAAAGGAAACGATCGGTGAACATAAAGCGTTGAAATCCTAAGACTAATCCGATGCGAAAATCCGGTATAATTTTTTTTTCTTTTCTTTTCTTATTCTCATTTCTTTTCTCGTTACTCAATCATATACAACGTCATCTTCAATCCATACAGTCATACCCAATCTTATATAAATCCATACCAATCTCAAATTACATTTTAACCCAGATTTTATCGAAATTTCAAGAAGATAACGATCGCCTTAATCCTAACCCAAACTGCAAGGGTTCAAAACACTTCTATAATCCCAAACACAGCTCAAAATCATCGGACTCTCCCGTCCGTAATCCGAACACCAGCAAAACGCAAACCTAAATCTAATACTTCCATAATTCTCAACCTATCAACACATCAATCTCATTTTCTATGTCCAAATCACGATCATCATATTTATAATCAATATCCAATTCTCATCATTTAAAATGACAATTTCACTCTAATTAACCATTCATGAATAATACAATTCCGTAAATCGAAATATGTTATACTCAAATCCTTCTATAACACAATTTCTTGTACAATTTTAATATTTTCATAGGCATCATAAGTTAATTCCTTACAAATCCTTAATGGCTTTTAAGCCATTTACAAACATTTCAAATCTCAATTCACTCAAAATATGGCGATGCAGACATCGGATCAAACGTCTTCACATTCTTTCATCCGATCTCCGCTCGAAACTCGAAGATGGGGATGAAAGGGGGTGAGCTTAAGCTCGTGGATAACACATTTATAAACCGATAAATAAGCGTAAAACATTTCTTTATAAACTTTTTGCCAAAGGGCTAATGTTTCAAACTTTTCAACTTTGAAATATTTCTCTCAAACTATTTTCAATTTTTCCAAACTTTTCATATCAAATTTCATAAATTTCGATTGAAAACCCTTTTCTTCATTTTTCCAAAATTTCTCATAAACATGAATGCAATCACATCGACAAATTATCACGCACATTAACAAAATCAAAATCACATAACAGATCAAAATGGTCGGTTTGGTCCAACGAGCGCATTGCCGATCCGCATAGCGGTCCATGCAACAGAATAGAACGAAATACTACACTTTTCGCAAAGCGGTCCAGTAGTAGTCGTGAGGAATCCAATCGGAGTTCCGTGCCACTAGCGGCAGCCGAGTGAAGGCTTTGAATAGAGACAATGACGACTCACCAAAGGACCTAACCGATCCACATAACACATAATCAAACGAGATTTCGAATGCCCAAGGCACTTTTCAAATTCTTGATTTTCCACACATTCACATAATGCATACATTTCGATCAATTCATCATTCAAATATTAATTTCAAAAATCAAATCATTCAATCAGTGTGCATAATTCAATAATGCATTTATGACAATTGAATTTAAACTTGTACCAATTTCTCGGAAATCATTCGGAAATCATATTTTCCAACTTTAAATCAATTCTTATTTTCAAACATTTCCAATAATCTATCAAGCATACAAAATTTTGCTTTCTTTCATTTTCAAAAATTCATATTAAGCTTACAGATCAAATTATAAATATGCTACCCACCTCGAAATGACGCTAGAAGTTTATCCCGAGCTTCAATTTGATCCTTGCTTCTTTCCTTCTTTCACTTAAATCGACCTAAATCATAATAACCCAAATTCCACATCATAAATTTGTATAATCTCAAAATTAACTATAAGGAACCCAAATTCATCACTTTACCAAGCTATTTAAATCTCCAATTTTGAAAATCCCAATTTTCAAAATTGGCCTAAACCAATACACCCAAATTCAATCTCATAAATAACTTAATTTTCAAAACTAACGTCACAATTCATCAATTCACATTAATTCCAAGACATCTAAATCCTCAATTTCAAAAATCCCCAAATATTAAAATTGGCCTAAACCAATTTATCCCAATACAATACCATAAAATACAAATTCTTCGAAATTGATTTCATATATCATCAATTCATCATATTTCCTATAATTCTACACCAAAATATCTCAAAATTCTCAATCATAAAATTAAGCCTAAACCTTAATCAATTTTTCATCCAAAATTAAACCCAACCTAAAGCATATACATCAAAATTAATTCCACAATCCATAAACCCATCACATATGTCATAATTCTAAATCGAAAATTAATCAAAATCTCAAAGTAGAACAATTTCTCTTACCTCTTTCTCTTCCAAATTCAATTTTTTGGCTTGAAGGAAGCTCTTATGCTCCTCTACCTTTTCTCTCTTGGAACCATCCCAAAATCCTTAAGAAATAAGAAGAAAAATCGAAAATAACTTTCTCTCCTCTTCCTCCATAACCAAGCTTCCACTCTTCTTCTTCTTCTTATTTCTCTTTCTCTTCTTCTGAAATTTTCCAGACACTTTCGTGGCTTTTAATAAGCCAAAACGACATCCATATATGTGTTTCATTAAATGAAGGTCAAATGACCAAATTGCCCCCCATTCAAAACTTAAAGTTACGCTTACTTGCGGTTTGATTCGCACTATTGATTTGAAGGAATTTTTCAAAACTTCCTTCTCAAGAAATGTTCCTCTCACTCATACGATTATTTCAGTCCCAAAATTCACATTCTTAATCCCAGAATTGAAACTCAATGTCTTCATAACAATTGTATCCTTATGTCTCTAGTTTAATTCAAAACAAGAATCGTCTCATTTCGATTCCCAGATCAAAAGTTATACTCAAATTACTCACAGGTGTTCCCAATCCAAAAATTAAACCCTAATCCGAACTCAAATTCAAAAATTAAAAGTCCTAAGGGCAAAATTGACATTTCATGTCTTCATATGATTTGTAGCCCTTTGTCTTATCTTTATTTCGCCTCAAGAATCGCTTCAATCGGATCTCTACAGATCCCGAATTTCACAAAACACTGAATCATGCTCGAAAAATTTCCCGACTCACTTTGATTAAATTAATCACCATTAATTTAATCTCAAAAGTTCACAAATTTCTATGAGGATGTAGGGAATTGTCTTAGGAATCCAACGCAAAAAGAATCAACTCAATCGGATGTCGGACGGAAAAGATATAGGCAAAATAGTGAGCAAAGGTCGGATTGAAAACAAGGAAATCAATAAATTTAAGAAGCAAAACGGCGTCGGATGGCGTACGGACGCCCAACTCGCGAGGGCGAGGCGCCCGCTCGCCGAGGGCGCACAGCTCGCGAGGGCGAGCGCAGCGCCCGCCTCGCTAGGGCGAGGCGTCGCCCTAGCGAGGCGAGACACGGCGCCTCACTGCTAGGCGCTAAAACTTCTCTTTTTTTTTCTTTTTTTTTTCCACTTAAAAATCAAAAAATTTCGAAATTCATAACTTTTACTCCGAACTCCGATTTTGACAAACTTAGTCTCTATAGAAAACTTGAGAGAAGCTCTAATTCTTCCAAGAAGAACATAAAACTGAATTCAACTCCTACGGAAGTCCATTTTCCGGTCAAAGATACTATCCTCTATACAAACTTGTAAAAATCATAACTTAAGATCGAAAAATTGCATACTTTATATCGAAATAAAGATCAAAACAAATCCTTCAATTTTCATGAAGAACATCAAAGCTCAATTAACCTCTAACTAGGTTAATTTCTCAGTCAAAGTTCCAACCAATATAAAAGTCAAACCCGATCAAACATAAACTCCCGATATCGAAAAATTACAAACTTTATGTCCACAAAAATCTCTTAACATAACCTACAAGTTTCCAGAAGACCATTTTATCAAATTTTGCCTAAATCATAAGTCAACTCTCAAAGTCAAACATTCTCTCTCCAAAAAGTCAAACTTTCTAAATCCTTCAAATTTTCACACTTTTTCTTTCTAATTCTTGCTATATAACTTCATTTCAATCAACTCATCCACTTGATCATTCATATTACTAAATCAAATTGTCACTCAAGGTTCGGGGTCCAACACAAGATCTCCAGGAAGTCTTCCAGACTTTGAATAAATTCCAGATGAAGCTAAACCCGGAAAAATGCGTGTTCGGGGCGGCATCTGGAAAATTTATGGGGTTTATGATCACTCAGCGAGGAATCGAAGCTAATCCAGAGAAGATTGAAGCCATTATAAAGATGCCTTCGCCGCAATGCCTGAAAGATGTTCAGATACTAACCGGGCGGGTAGTTTCGCTGAGTAGGTTCATCTCCCGGCTAGGAGACAAGTGCCTCCGCTTTTCAAAGTCCCGAGGAAAGTTTAACGTGACCCGATTCAATGGTCGGATGAGTGCGAGAAAGCTTTCCAACACTTAAAGCAAGATTGTCCAAATTTCGCCTATTCGCAAAGCCGGTAGAGGGGAGAATCTAATCTTATACTTGGCGGTTCTGGAGGGTCGATCGTAGCAGTACTTATCCGATCGGAAGGAAGCGAGCAGCATTCCTTCTACTATGTCAGTAAAGTGTTGACCGGGTCAGAAACGCGATATACGCCCATAGAGAAGCTCGCCCTCTCCTTGATAATGGCAACCAGAAAGCTGAGGCCTTATTTCCAAAGTCATACTATTGAGGTATGGACCGACCAACCGCTCAGACAGTGCCTTCAAAAGTCCGAAACTTCAGGTCGGCTGATAAAGTGGGCGGTAGAGCTGGGAGAGTTCGATATACAATACAAGCCCCGCACGACCATTAAAGTGCAGGTGTTGGCAGACTTCATCGCAGAGATGAGCCAACCGAGCTCGAAGGACGAGCAGTTCCCCGGCTGGAGCTTGTTTGTTGATGGATCATCCAATGCCGAGGGATGCGGAGCGGGAGTAGTGCTGGTCAGCCCGCATTTGGAAGAAAAGGTTGAGTACACCCTTCGGCTAGAATTCAAAGCCTCCAATAACGAGGCAGAATATGAGGCTCTGATAGTCGGCCTCCAACTCGCCAAGGAGATGGAGATGAAGCACCTGAAGATATATAGTGAAAGCCAAGTGGTAGTCGGCCAAGTCACCGGGCAGTATGAGGCAAAGGGGAACAACATGATCAAGTATCTGAAGCTAGTAAAACAGGAGTTGAGCAATTTCGAGCAGTACTCAATCAGCAGAATAGAACGAGCTCAAAACGCTAAAGTGGATGCGCTCTCGAAAATGGCTTCCGATCGTGATGCCATAAATAACGTTCTGGTCGAACGACTTGATCGGCCTAGCATTCAGAAAACTGAGAAAGTTCTCAACGTAAATACTGGTCGGTCGAGTTGGACAGAAACAATTACACAGTACCTTTTAGAAGGAAAACAACCAGAAGATGCATCGGAAGCCAAGAAATTAAGAATAAAGGCCGTCGAGTACACAGTAGTTAACGACACTCTGTATAAGAGGTCCTACGACTGGCCACTGCTTCGATGCTTGAATGAGGAAGAAGCCGAGCAGGCAATGGCTGAAGTCCACGAAGGGATGTGCGGAAATCACATAGGGGGCAGAATGTTGGCTCACCGATTGATCAGATAGGGGTACTACTGGCCGAAAATGAGAATAGATTGTCGGGTCGCCAGGACGAGATCCCTGGGTCCCTCGCCATCGCCATTGCCCGGCATGCTCCATAGGTCGACTTCGGTCGGTCGGGTCGCCAAGACGAGATCCCTGGGTCCCTCGCCATCGCCATTACCCGGCATGCTCATAGGCCGACTTCGGTCGGTCGGGTCGCCAGGACGAGATCCCTGGGTCCCTCGCCATCACCATTGCCCGGCATGCTCCATAGGCCGACTTCGATCTGTCGGGTCGCCAGGACGAGATCCCTGGGTCCCTCGCCATCGCCATTGCCCGGCATTCTCCATAGGCCGACTTCGGTCGGCCGGGTCGCCAGGACGAGATCCCTGGGTCCCTTGCCATCGTCATTGCTCGACATTCTCTATAGACCGACTACGGTCGGTCGGGTAGCCAAGACGAGATCCTTGGGACCCCGAATCGAACTCTACTATACGCCGACTTTGAAATCGGCCGACTATGAGCAATTTCATCGTAACTCAACATACATTAAAAGTAAAGAGTATGAATACGGAAAGAGACATCAGAAAGAAATGAAGCAAAGGTAAAGATTATATTGATAAAGTGGCCTTGGTCACAAGCTCGACCAGGTGAGCTTCAAAACTCCGTAGAGGGAGAATACCCGGGGGAGTATACAGGGGAAGCCCCGGAATCAGGAGGGAAAGTCGAAGCGGGGACAGAAGCTCGTCCTCCTCGACCGAGCTAAGGTCCATCTCTTCATTCGGGACCGGGCTCCGCTCCTCCAGAGCTCTCTCCGTCACTTCCTCTAGAGAAAGGCCAAGAGCGGTAGGAAGCAACGGTTCGGCAAAGTTCTCGAACGAAGGACCATGAGGGCCAGGTCGCAGGATTACTCCAAGCACTCGTCCTGCAAGAATCGCCTCTGCCACCGCAGGATCGCCTCAATCCTTTGTTCCTTCACGGAGGCTTGCACCCTCCTCAACATGTCCTTGGTTTGGGCATGGTCTCGAGAGCTTTCTCCAAGACACCCTCTCCGACTCCCACCGCCTCAAGAACATCAGATACTCCTCGGACAGCTTGCTCCTCGCCGCCATCTCCTTGGTGAGTGAGCTCTCAAGGCACGATCTCCTCCTCCCTCAGATCAACTGGGCTTTCAAAACATTTGCCGCCTCCTCCGACTCTTCTTCTCCTCCTCTAAAGAAGAGTTATGAGCTTTGAGAAGGTCTCTCTCTCTTCTACCTTCAAAGCTCGTCCTTGAGCTCAGATCTGCTCTTGAAGGTCCCGAACCTCATTGTCCAGAACATCCAAACGCCGCGCGCTCGAACGACATCATTGAGCTCCTCGCAAGCACGCAAGAGCAGAGACCCCATATCCTTGTTGCTCTTACGTCAAGTTTTTCCCGCCCACGGAGGAGTAATTCTTTCCATGATATGTCGGACAACGCCAACGTCGATGAGTTGAGAGTCCTCGGCGCTTGATCGAGACTCCATGGCCCGACGTCACCCGCCTTCCCTTTTCCTCGAGTTGGCCCAAGGACGGGAGATTGGTCGAGCACGGAAGGATAAATGACCACCAAAGAGCAAGGAGACCGTCGGCCACGGGAATTGGGAGATCGGTCGTCCACAGGAGAAGGTCGCCGGCCATCGGATCCCCTCCTCCTTTTAAGAGGTCGTTCAACCTCCTCCCCTCTTCCTCAATCACAACCATGTTTCGGACGGGGGAGGGACGACTACAAGAAGCGCCGCCAATGGTTCGGGGCGATGGGAGGAACATCACACCGCCCGGGAGCAATGGGTCGAGCAACCCATGAACTAGCCTCTCCCTCTCCGTCGTCCTCTAGCCTCCGAGGACCCAAGAACCTTACGCTTACCTGGCGGACTTGGGGGCAGGAAAAGTGTTAACCTTGACCATGGTCGCACAAACAAAGAAAGCAAGTTAGAAATCGAACAAAACCTACAAGCAAGGAAAACAATTCAACCATGAGGGTTAACCAAAGGAGCGGTTTCTCTCCTAGCCCGCTAACTCGTGACGGGATCAATCGAAGTTAGTGGTGAGACCCTTCGCCGTATCCCGAAATAAGCCGAAGCGAGTTATCTTGGCCGAGCTCCTTTATACTACCGACCACTTCTCGTTCTCTCTAGAAAGGAACAGACTTGATGAGTCATTCCATCGCTCGGCATTGGGATACCTCCACGGTGGGACTCGGAAGCGGCCCGGTGGCTTTCGAAGAAGTATTTAGTTCGCCACCAGATAATTTTGCAGACGTCCCTTTGGCGATACCGGGCATCCTTATACATCAGGGAAGGGATCCCACCCCCTGAGCTCGGACTCTGGCTCATTCTCAAGAAGTGACGCAAGATGCTGATTGAAGGCGGACAACCAAATTGGTGGCACAACAAAGCAAGCCCATTTATGAACCTCCACCCATTCGGAGGAATCTGACTCGGCCTTAACTGGTATCCAACGCACACTTCATCCACGATCGGCGCATACAGTAGCCTCAGGTCGCCGATCGAGAAAAAATACTCCAAAACGGCGAACCACCCACCTGCATTATCGCCAATTCCTTCATTCCCCGAGGCCAACCTAGGCTCCCAGTCCCGAGGAATGTTATTCCTAAGAATCGACCGCCTCAACTCCGCCGGACATCCTCGATCTACCTTTGGGCGCTCCTCACCACCAGCCCATCTTTCCGCTCTCTTGTCGAATCTCTTCAACATCTCCCAACCTCGACATCGCGATCGCCTCAACCATAACCTCCGACGACCTCTCGTCAACACTATCGTGAAGAAACCCCTCCGGAAACCAATGACGACATGACTCACTAGGAGGAAATTTAGAAGAGGAGAATGAAGGAAACGGGCGTACCTATTTAGTGGAAAAAGATCGGAGGTTTGCGCAACGCCAAAGAAAACTTCTGGAAACTGAAAGTAAGAGAGTGCGGAGGAAAGCAAGAAGACATCAAGAATGAAATGAGAGTGAAGAAACGCAAACCGTCTATCGGCCCTGAAAATTTATAGGGAAAGCGTTTTAAGCGCGATCCAACAAAAACTCGACGCATGGAGAGAATCCAGGCTGCTCCTGGACACGCGTCTCGATCTGAACGGGAACCGATTAGGGTTAATCGAAATGCGGAAGGGCACGAGCGGTTGAAAGAACGTGAGGGACAGCTGGGTAACGGCTACAAAGACGATACGTTTCAGATTCTGAAAGCTGTCAGACGGCGTGCGCCGTCAAATAATAAATGCCTCAAATGCCTTCACGCGCCCGCTAATGGAGACAACTAGTCGGCACCCGACCAATTGAACTACCGGCGGTCCATGGTCGCTATAACAAAGACGTGCCGATCAACCGATCATTCCATTTAGCTGACCAACAGACGAGTTATGTCTCAAGGCTCAACCGATCGTCCCAACGCCGAGTCATCCTATGACCGAGCTATACAACCTCTGCATACACCTCCGACCCTTCTCTTCGCTCAGACTCAAGGAGTAGGGGGGCTTATGGTCGGGTAGACCGTGCTGGGCCCGGACCCAGTCAAGACGACCTATGGACCGATCAGTCCATTCATCAAAGATCAGTCTCCTACTCAATGGCTATGTCGAGCCCAAGCCCAATCCACACTCTCCTCAGCCCGTCTCCATGAGAGAGACCTCCATGCACACAACGTGAAGACCTAAACCTAGCTATTGCTCCATATATAAGGTATTTTTTCCCATAATTGAGGTACGAGATCAAAACCTAATTTGTTTTTCTCTGCATCGATTCCCACCTTCACCAGAAAACTTACTTGAGCGTCGGAGGGGCTAATCGGGACATCACCCCCGACGAGCCTTCCTTGTTTTGGTATATTTGTAGAAGAACAATGTAGAAGGTTGCCAACTCATGGATCCAAACGGCAACGCACCGTTCAGCCTGAATCCGGCAGAACCAATACAGATCACAATTTTAAGGCAATATCTCTCACAATTTCATTTAAGATGCTGATTACTGAGGTAATTTTATGAGAGTATTAATAAGGGTATATCTATAATTTTATTAGCTTTCTTAATAAATGTGTATTTTTCTAAAACGACTTTTATTATGAATCGGAAGGAGTATAATAAAATAGAATGAGACGAGACAAAAAGATGGTTATATATTTCATTTCATTATATTTTAAATAATAAAATAAAATTTTGATTTAAAAGTTTAGAATATAATATAAAATAATAAATAATTTTATACCATATTATATTATTAACCCTTCATTCAAATATCATTTTATAAACCTTTTATGGTTTCCAAATAACAATTTTAATATTAAATTTATTTATATTCCATTTTATTATATTCTTTTTATATAAAATTTTACATTTAACTAAGCATAACTCAAATGTTACAAGTAGTTCACATGTTTACTATAAATTTTAATTGCAAATTTTAAAACAATGTTGTGTAGACCCAAGACCAACAGAAGAAGGTCTACGAGTTTATCCTCTCGAACTACTTTTGATTTTGCAATATTTTCTTCATTAATTAATCTTTATTTTTTCATTTCCATGTAAAGATAGATTTGTTTTCTCACTAAAATTACTTAGCGATCGTGCCAACAAACTGTTTCAGCCATTGAAAGTGTGTCAACGGTAGTTTTTTCCATAAAAAATACAATTAGAATTTTAACGAAAATTGAGGAAAAAAGAATATTATAAATCTAAAATTATAAAAATATTAATAATTTAAAAATAGATAATTATATTGATTATATATAGTTTATATAATTAAAGACAAAAGTATTAGAAGAAGATTTTAAAAAGAAAAGGTATATATGACCCACATAACGAAATAATGAAAAACATTATTGCAACTTAATTATTATTTAATACCCACCAAAATCTAAATTATAAACCGAAAACCAACCAACCACAGCACTTCGTTTTCACGTACAAGCCCCAAAGGACACATGTAATAATACTCATGACGACGATGATCTCAAGTCAAAGTACTTAAGGACACTTGCGCCTTCCTCCGTGTGTGGTGAGGCTAGCATAGCATGGACAAACTTCGTAGTTACCGGCGGTTCCCGGTGGAACGCAGTTGCAACGTGCACAGCAAGTTCCACAAGCCCTGTGGCACAGGTTTGGCCTTGAAGATAACTGACACCTGGCTATACATGCGCTTCCACAATCTGTGTATTATACATATAAATATAGAGGATTATAAGGCTTACATAATTGAAATACCCTCATGTGGGTAATTACATACTTAACATGATTGATTGCTGAAAATTCTAACAATTTAATAATAAAATTAAAATTATTTAAACTCTTAAAATATTTAATTTAGTATCAAAATTTTAAAATAATAATTAATCTTTAAAATTTTATATAACTTAAATTAGAATATAATATTTATTAATGTAATTAATACATAACATATATTTAGTAGACATATTATATCAATAAATAGTTAATTATTAAATTAAAATTTTAAAATTTGATGTTAAATAAAAATTTTAAAATTTGACAATATTTTAATTAATTTTGATATGATAAAATTAAAGTATCATCATTACACCTAATCTAAAATTCCACACTAAAATAGAGTCTGAAAATGTTTGATAGTAAGCAACATTTTTAAAAATTTAACAATATTTTAATTAATTTTTGTTATGATTAGATTAAAATATTATCATCATACCTAGTCTAACATTTTATATTAAAGTAGAGTCCGAAAAAGTTTGATAGTACTTAGCTTTATTCTTACCTAATAGAAAAGCTCCGACGTAATAGAGAAGCTGTAATCATCTAATATGATTAGATTAAAGTACGTGATCTAAACTAAGCAGTTGGGCAATTACCAATTTTTTTGGGACCTTTGCTGGCTCCTTGAATGGAGTTCACCTGGAGAAATATAAGTAAACATGCCATCTTCAGGTTAGCGACGGAAAGATTGACAGGAACTTGGGTGTGATCAAGCAAACTGAACTCTTACCTCCTGATCAGCTTCGGCAGAAGGAAGAACGAGAAGAGAGATGAGTATCGAAGCAATAAGAAACTTGGAGACAGCCATTTTTCTACAGACTATGATCAGTAATAAACACTTTTGACTTCACGTTTTGCTCTGTAATATAATGTAATGGAAACCTTCAACTTGTCGTGGAGATTAAGGAGGAAGCCTGGTGGTATTTATAGCAAGAAACTATGGGTCAGGACTCAGGACATGATTAAGTTTACGCGTAGGGAACGAAAAGGGAGAAAAAGCATCACGTCGTTGATTGAGTTGTCAGGGAATAGGGAATATCTGGTGGAGGGGTAGGGTTTGGAATCAACTGGACTGATCTTTGAGGAAGAGTCCGAAGCAGGTATGTGATTGGCAATAATGGCGTTTTTGGACTTAACTTGAACTCCAGTTGTCTCATCCTCAGATAATGCTTCATAGTGCATGCTTGCTTTTTCACTTCAAGATGATTTCCCTCTCTTAAAGGGAAGATATCTTTCAGACTTGCCAACTTCTGCCGCTTCATTGCACCGAACACTCAAAAAGCATTATGTAATATGAATATCTTAAAAATTGGACCGTCATTAATATGAAAAAAAAATTTAAAAATTAATAAGAATGGATAAAATTAAAAATTTTATAATATTATTTAAAATGTCTTACTTATAAAAGAAATTGAATTTGAATTAAAAAATAAAGTATTAAATAAAATTAATTAATTAATTTTAATTTATAAAATTAATTAATTTAACTCTTTTGTTAAAATTGGACAGTCATTAATATGACGAGAAATTGAAATTTAAAAGATTAGCATCATAAAATCGGTTAAGATTGAATAAAACTAAAAATTATTTGGAAGAAATTGTTCTTACTTATACAAAATAATTTGAAATTCAATTAAAAAGATATTATTAAATAAAATTAATTAATTTATTTTAATTTATAAAATTTATTAATTTATAAATTTGACTAACTAATTAATAAATTGATCAATTATTAACAAAAAGTTATTAAAATAAATTCAAGTTGACCGACAATGTTCAAAATATTGTTAAATCAATTAAAATTTTTAATCATTGATTTTATGTCATAAAATACAAGTCAAAGTGATAATTAATCATATTAGTTCAAATTTGGGTTGTAATATAATAATATTATTTTAATATATTTAATTAAAATAATTGAGCTTGATTTAAAATTAACTTAATTCCATAGTTTTAGATTGAGATTAAGAGATTAATAAATTAGATAATAATTTGCAGAGAATTATTTTGTAGACTTATATATTTATTAAAATTTTTACTTTTGATTTCTTTTTAAAATTATGATATTTATTTTCTATTTGATTTTTATTTTGATATTTTCATTAAGGATTGAATATAATTCAAAAATTATTTTTAAAATTCATATTTAAAAATTAAATTATTTTAGTGGAAATTTATTCTGATATTATTTATAATATTAAACATCTAAAATAACCTAAACTCAAAATTTACTAATGAAGAGTTAATTAATTTCTTCTTTTCATGTAAAATTTGAACTCTTTTATATACGAGAAATCAATTACAAATATTTAAAATATTACTTTAAATAATATAAATTATAACTATTAAGGATTAATTAGTATTTTTAACATAAATGTATAAGAATTTTACTTCTCTTTTTTAATATGAAGTTTAAATGTAGCGTTTTCGAAATGGGTCCACGTTTTAATTATTAAACCTTTGGTTGGACTTCATTGACTCATCTCCTTATGGTCTTAGTTAAACATAACTAATCATAATTAAATATGGAAACGACAGAACATAACCAACCAGTTGATGTCTTTTCACCAGTCCTGTTCTAAAGATGTAAGCCAACGAATCCTCTTCCTAAAATCAGATGGCCAAACTTTTGAGTTCGGTATTGCGTGTGGTCATTTCCTTCCGGGTCACCACCCTTTTTTTTTCCCCTCCGAAATATCTTAACGCTCCGTTTAGTTAGCGAAAAAGTAAAATCAATTTGAAATATAATTCTTTAGTAAATAACTCTACGAAAATCAATTTGAAATATAATTCTTTAGTAAATAACTCTACGAAAAGTAAAGATATTCACATGTTTAAATATTTATAAAAATCTAATAAAAAGTTTAATAGATTCTTATTATAGTGTTTAGTATGTAACAGTATTTTATACAATGTAATTTAATTTTAACTTATGTTTCTAATTATATCCTTACAAATGAATAAAAATTTAAATCATTAGATAAGAAAAATATGAATATAAAGATTGTCGATTGAAACTTTTAGCGATAAATATTCAAAATCTAAATACTAGTCAATACTGAAATTTTTAAAAATATAGGAGATTTTTGCAAAATTTTAAAATTTCCTCCTCCTCTTATCTCTCCTTCCTCCATTTTTCAAAGTTTTTAACTAGTTATTTTATTTATTTCAACTTTTATAATTATTGTAAATTTTAATTTTTGTTTTAAAATAATAATAAATATTTTTATTACTAATAATAATTATAAATTAAATAAAACTTACAAAAATATTTTTATTTAAATTTATTTTAATATTTTATATAATATTTATTAATACTTATTTATTAATAAAGTATTAATAAATATTTATTTTAAAAATAAATAATTTAAAATTATTATTTATAAACTAATATTTATTTTATATATTTTAATTATTAAATCAAAATTTATTTGAAATTTATATATTTTAAAGTCACAGAGTTGAGAGAAAAGGAATGGTTAAATTGTCCAATGAATTTTTTAGATTAAATTTATGAGGAAAATAATCTAAATACCATTGAGATTTAGAATTCAAGAAAAATGCCACTATTTTCCTTAAATTAGGAAAGTAAAACTTTCCTAACTACTAAAAAAACAAACCAAACATAATAATTTAAATTTTAGGAAAAAGATTACTTTCCTAGGCAACAATCGGTGTCAACCAAACGGAGCCTAAAAGGATTCTAATTACGAGAAAAGTCATTCATATTTAGACTAATCTTCGCTTGTATCAGACTAGCCTATAAAGGGTAAAGTATTGCTCAAATTGGTCGCTTCATTTTCAAGGCTTGAACCTGAGACTTATGATTAAGGAATGAGAGTGTTGAACTACTCACACAAACCAATTTAGTTCCAAGTCACTGCCTAAAGAGGTAAATTTAACTTAACGCAAAATTAATAAATTAATTTATAAAATAATATTAACTTAATTTAATTATCTTAAATTAGTTTATTAAATTATAATATTATTTTTATTTAATTTTTAAATAAAATCCAAACAACGTTATTTAAATTTTATATTATATTAAAGTTATAATAAATATTATTTTAATATCCTCACGCAAAAAATAATAATAATTAGTTAATTAAATTCTTTTATAAAATTTTAGAAGAATTCAGTAAATTTGAATCCAAAAGCTCAAAAAGTGTTATTTAGTTCTTGAATATCCCAGTTGTCGGATATTGAGGGTAACTTAGCCAAGTTGAGTGGCTGCTGACCTTATAAAAATGAAATAGTGTCACTTACTCTGTCATATGCATATAAGACCATTCGGCGTTTTGTGAAGAAAACTATGTGCAATTTGAAGGCTTTGGATGGGCATTACGGGCACGTCAGTTTGGGATAGCCCCATGACAACAGCCTCAAAAGTGACTTCACCAGCTGTGTTGAAGTAACAGCAACAGCTGTACTCCTCCTGTTTCCAAGCACGAGTGGATTGTGGATTTGGTAAACTGGTCCAAAGCTGTCGCTTTTCTTGTTTAATATCACATTTTGTTTTTTTTCTGTTATTATTAGCTTTTATTAAATAATAAATTTTTTATTTTATTATAATATTATTTTTAATTATTTACTTTTCTAATGACTATTAATTAATATAAAAACTAGTTATAAAATTTTTGATTTTATTTAATAAGTTTTAGTAATAATTTATCAATTTAAATTATTAAGTGATGTTTAATATTTTAAGAGTTTTAAATTTAGTGTCAAATTTTTAAAATTGTCAATTTAGTAACATAACTGTAAAACTTGTACGAGGGGTAAGGAAAAAGCAAATGAAACCATGCAGGTCTTATTCTTGCCGACGCGTAGGATTCAATGTATGAACGGTGTTGAGAGATTGCTTTCCGATCAGGTCAAATCTTGGATTTTTTGGTAGCCAGTTATAGTTTTTTTTAATGTTAAATCTTATCCATATATTTAGTCATTTATAATTTTATTTATATATTTACGTGACTTTATTTTTATTAAATCTTATTCATATATATATATATATATATATGTGTGTGTGTGTGTGTGAAGAGATTACTTTCTAAGCACATTTGGATTAGATATAATAGAAAGATTATAACTTAAATGGATGAGATTTAACATAAAAGATTATAACTGAGTACCTAAAATCCAAGATTTGATGTGTTCGGAAAACAATCTCTTCACGTAAATATATAAATAAGATTTAATAAAAGAAAGTCACATAAATATATAGATGAGATTTAATAAAACAGTATTTCACATAAATATATAAATGAGATTTAATAAAATAGGATTAGAACAACGCAAATATATAGATGAGATTTAACACAACGGATTATAAATGAGTACCAAAAATCCAAGATTTGATGAGCTTGAAAGCAATCTCTCATCGCATAAACATAGAGATGAGATTTAATAAAACAAGATTAGAACAGAGCAAATATATAAATGAGATTTAACATAACATATTAGAAATGAGTATCTAAAATTTATTTAAATATATGAATGAGATTTAATAAACAATATTGGAGACTCCACATAAATATATGGATAATATTTAATAAAACAGTATTAAAATAGAGTAAATATATGGATGAGATTGAGTTCAGTATAAATATATGGATGAGATTTAATAGAATATGATATAAATATATAGATGAGATTTAATAGAATATGACATAAATATACGGATGCGATTTAATGGAATAAGATTGGAACATGATAACTATAAATCCAAGATTTGAATATAAATATGAGATTTAATGGAACTTGGTAGGAATATTATAACTTCGAAAGGAACATCTTTATATAGATAATGATTAAAAATTTGAATTATTTCTTACTATCAATCATAAAATGTCAAATTATTTAGTTTATTTTAATAATTCTTATTATTAAAATTATTTATTTTATTTATTTATTTTATAGTATTATATAGTTTAGTATTTATTTCACTTTCATTTATTAAAATTTTATTTTATTTGTTTATTTGGGTCATTTGAAAAGAACAAATTTATTAGTTAAAAATAAGGATATATACTATTAGTTCTTTTCAAATCTTGTGTTTCGATAAAATTTTTATTAAGTTATTGTTGTTGTTATTATTATTAAAAATTGATCGATTAATTAAATAATTAATCAATTTTATAAACTAATTGATTTTTTAAACAAAATATCAGTTAATTTTCATCTTATATTTTCTTTAATTAAACTATTTTCTTCAAAACGTAAATATAATTTTCTTCTTCAATTTTATTTTAATTTTTAATTTTGTTCAATAAAATCTTTATTATATATGATAGTCTAATATTGGTTAAATATTAAATATTTTATTTTACTAGTTTAATTTTTGTTCTAATTTTTAAAATATTAGGTATCAACATTTTATATAATAAATGATAATATAGTATTTTAAAGTATTAAATGAATTAGAAAAAGGAAAACTATGGACCTCGTAAAGGGATAAAGGAAACCAAGGAGTATGGTTTGGGTTGCAGCTGTTTGCCACAGCTGTGTTTTATAGGCTTTTAAAAGCATTCATGGACCACTCTAGAGTTTTTTGTTTTTTTAATACTGCGGTCAAAGCCTAAGTTTGACAAATAAAGTTTGATTTGGTTTGTATTAAATTTGAGTTGACTATATTCGATTTAAAGGCTTGATTGAAACTAGGGATGACAATGTCCGGGGTCAGGGTCGGCCTGCCCATTCCCAAACCGAGTCCAACTAGGCTCAATGCAACCCTGTTCTATCTCTAGCTTGAATTAAATAATGTAAAAATGACATTGTTTTAGTTATACGTGTTGGCCCTCAAGCTTAGCTGGACTTGGGCAACCCGAGCATAGCTCAGTTAAAGGGGACAAGATTCTCTGTCTAATATTATTTTGTCTTATTCTGTCTCATAAAATCTCAGTCGTTTATTTTATTGGATTCACGTGAGATTTATACGAGACCCATATAAATAAATAACTGAAATTTATTAGACACAATAAAACATCATAATATTAGACAGAGGATCTAGACTCCAGTTAAAGTTTCAATCAATTTAATATGGGGCAATCCAAATACTATCTCTAGTTGAAATAGTCTCAAATTAAAATGACATCTATTTGATTTCTAATTTTAAAGATAATATTTAGATTTTAAATTTAAAACTAAAATTTAAAACAATAATTAAAACTAAAACGATATTATTTTCTGACAACTACAACAAATTCGAGTTTGATTCAAGTTTCACAACTCTTGTCTTATTGAAAATTAAATTAAATTTAGATTGATCCTATTTTATTTGAGCATGATTCCACCCAAACTATTTATAATGTCATTCAACTTCTTTTGAATACAAAAATTATTAACCTTAATTTTAAATTAAATATAATTAAATAAATTTTATCTTTAAATCGAATTGAATCTAAAATTCAGTCATGAATTTTAATATTAAAATTCAATCAAACTAAATTTGTCGGAGTTTGAATATTAAAATTTAATAAAATTGAATTTGACTTATTTGTAAAAAAACATAGCCATCAATCAAAATTTAACTTTTTACAAGAAAAAGTATCAAAATTGCTATTCTTTCTGTTGATTTTGATTATATTTGATAATCAGTAGATTATATTAGTTGATAGCCAATAGTAGATTAATATAAATGATTTGATTAGTTGATAACATCGGTTATTTATTTAAAGATATTTGATATAATTAACTATTTAATATTAACTGTTTATATATAAAATAACTTATAAGAGCATGACTTAAAAAATTATAAAAACATAAGTACTATATTTTAGTATTTCTTTGAATATTCTCGTAACAACTTAAACAGAGCAAAAGAAGCTAATATCATCATTTAAAGTAAAAGTTTATAATAATCTAAGAACAACATCTAACTATCACTAAATTTGAAGCAATATTTTCACGAATAGTTGTCATTTCTTGAGTTTTCGATTTTCCAGCGTTTTTTCGTGTAAAGTTAACTTAAACATCTTGAAATATATTTGGAAGTATAAATTCAGGATCTTGATCGATGATATTAAAAGTCAAGTTATCAATTATAATTTTTTCTAATATAGTTATGCAACACAAATGTTGCACAAATTATTCTATTTTAATCTATTAATGAATACTTAGGCATTTTCTTCAATATTTTCCATCGAAACTTATTCAATAAAAACTTTTTAAGATCGTTTTGAATTTGCACCACAAAATTTCGATTGATGATACCTTTTATAAGTAAAGTGTTAAATATCTTTCCTTTTCAGACAACATTTGTCATGGATTTGTTTAATAAATTGAATTATTCATTAGTATACATAAGTAATTTTACACAAGATAAAGTAATAATATGTTAAAATAATATTTAAATTATAAAGAAGTATGTTTATAGGACATTAAAAATAAGTTAGCATAAAGTTAAAGTAATTTCTGTTGACTTTCTTTAAACATACTACTACTTTTATAAAACTTTAAATGAATGATAATATAGAAGTACAACTTTGATTTTAAATTTTATTTTAGATTAAATCTTATTTTAAATTATTACATTTGTTACTAGTTTATTATATATTAATAGGAATTATTGGTTTTTATTTCAATAAAACATTTTATTTTATACTATATTTTTACTTACTCTTATAATTTTTACTATATTTTTACTTACTCTTATAATTTTTACTTTTCTTTATCATATGCCAATTTTATAACAGTTTAATATTTATTGAACCTTTAAACCTTAAACTTTTCTGTGGCCTTTTAATATCCGATTGGATTTTTAAGACATTCATGTTATTGCATAAAGTTTTCAAATGTCAGGTGAAATTTTAGTGAGAACAAAATTTCAATATTTATACTAACGTTAAAATTCTTAATCAGTTTGTAGTAATTTTAATTTTAATTTTTTCTTATTTGTCCTAAATGTGTCTCCACTTTTAAAGATCAACCAAGGAGGCATTTGATAACTTATTTAAAATTTTCATTTTTGATAAGCTCACTTATCTAACAATTTGTTAGTCTCCAACTGATCTTCGGTTTTGCATGTGCAGTAGTTTGGTTGTGTAAATTGTTTGTTATCGTCTTACAATAATAATATTTTATTTATTTATTCACTTATTTATTTATTAATAAAAGAGTTATTATAATGGAAAACAAAAATTTCTCTATCTCTACCTCAAGATGAAGTAATTTATAATATTTTTTGGATACAATCGTCTTTTGTTCAACTGCTAGAGTAAACACTTATATGAGAAGTATTTTAAAAACAGTAGTAAACGCTTATATGAAAAGTATTTTAAAAACAGTAGATTGAGTTCAATCCACCAACTCAATCAAATAATTACCGAACATGATTATCGGCAATTTTACATAATCAAACAACCAAAGATCTCTCATTTTGCAAAAAAATATTTAATTAGCTATTTACCAAACAAGTCATTTGTATTTTTATACGAATAGGAAATTCAAAGTTGTATTATTTGATATCCATTGGATAAATTTACATAATATTTCACAAAACAAAATGAACTACTTCATAAATTCATATTTCAAATAAAACCATTTAAGATGAACTCAACTATAATTTCCAATCACTTTGGAACATTTCAACCAATATTTTTATAATTTAGGCATTCTTAAACTCTTTTGATATGACCAATAAGGATGATAATGAATAAGACTAAACTCAATTTTTGTTGTCAATTTGACTTTGATCGAGGTAAAATTCCCAATCCAAGCTCAATTAAGTTTGAACGGCTCAAAGCTCAACCTAACTTGATCAAACCTGAGCCAAGCTTGATTAAATTTATTTTTTTAAAATGAAGTTATTTTTATTAAAAAATTTAAATCTTAGACTCACCAAACCAAGCAGACCAAATATGAGCCCGATCAAAGCCCAAAATGAAAAAAAACCTCAATCCAACCCAAAGCCCAATCAACTAAGGCCGACCCATCCATTGACTTTAATTTAGGTCGCACTTGACTGGACAAACCTTGCCATTCCTACTGAAAACTGACCGTTACAAAAAAAAAAAAACTTAAGCCACAAGTACAAGTTGAAGAGTAAAAGAAGTACTTTAAGTTCTGTACATGTCAAAGTACAACCATGGTGGCACTACACTGTTGCTGTGGAAATTCTGACATTTTGTATTGAATTATTAAATTATTGTATCCCAAAAAAACCAAAATGAAGCCTAAACTTTACAGTCCACCAACTACTGTAATCGCTCTGTGTCTACATATTACACTGGATCTGCCATAAAAACTCAAGAAGCAAGCCTCACCATATTACTTCAAGTAAGTTAAGTGTTCCTGTTGATGCATCCTGCAAGTTTTATGTAATCGCGCTTACACCACCCCTGAGGGGAGACGTAGAACGAGATGTCCGCCAAATACACTGCAACCAACCAAATCGCTTTTCAGATGAACGAAAAACATATCGCTACCAATTCATGCAATGTTCATTTCAGAATCTCACCTCTTGATATAGTAGTAGCAAAAATCAGCAAGAATGAAAGTTTGGACAATTTCGGAAAGGAGGACCATAGATGGCCATAATCCGTAGCCCAGCGCCGTGAGCAGGCGTCCTCGAGTGTCCAGTACCTATGCAAATGAAAGATTGTTCCATTTCAAATGACTTGAAACACACTGACTGATTCACAACACTCTTTGTTCTTTAGTATCAGAAATGAGATGACAGAGAATAATCACAATTTGCATTAGAAACTTGTAAGAATGAATCTTGTTTATGTTCTTTCTCTTTTCGAACCACCTAGCTTTCTACCTAATCGAATGTATTCTAAAAAAATGATAATTTTTAGCTACAATAACTGGTATAGTCAATCTTACTAACATGGACAAGTTAAAGCATTTTTAATTTCTTAATGACAGTCAAATCTAATCTTAAAATTGAACCAAATGGGAATTTCAAACTTTAGTATCTTTCAAACCTGGAGGACCCAGTGTGCACAACTCAAGAACCTTGCAACTCCAAGGGCAAAGACATAATGTGCTGTGAAAGGTTCAACAATCTGAAAAGAAGGTAAGAGAATGATGAATGAAAAATTAGTTGCCAAAACACCATCTACTTGCTATGCGAAACCGAAAGCTTGAAAAAGAAGACCACTAGTTCGAATAATGTCTGCAAAACTATTTGTCTTGTGGTTGTAAAGCTTGCAATCAATTATGCAGCAACCCGATTTAGAAAGCCGACATGGTTAAAATTGCTTTCAATTGTACCTTTGTGTTCTGCATGACCCGTAGCTGAGGTAAAACCGAAACAGCTTCAAGGTAAACACAAAAAGCCCAGCAGATCCTGTTAACTATGTGATGTGCAGTTGCTGGATGAATAATTAAAGAAAGCACAAGACAAGGAACTACCTGCAATGAGAATCCAAAATGAGAATAAAAGGACTATTTTGAACCTAGAAAAGAAATCGATGACGCAAAAGAAAGAATAAAACCAAATTCAAGTATGCTACAGAGTAAGAATTACTCTCTTTTGGCAGACGTCAACTCTGGTTTTCTTTAAAGGATACCTTTCAATTAATATAAGTAAAACCATTTTCTGATATAGGTTCTTATTGCTTAGTAAGGTAGGTACTAATATTTGTGTCAACATAGAAGCTCAGAAAATGTACCGAAAATCTTACAGTCCACAAGATAATTGAGAAAAATAAGATAAATGTTACACCCAGAATAGTTCGCCATGTTTAGATGAGCTCTTAAATGTTCAGAGTTGAAAACAAAAAAGCTTAATTCACTTAAGGGGCATAATTTTCAAATATCAAGATGATTTAGGTAAACCTGAACAAGGGAAGAGCTCAAAGGAATAAGATAATCAAATTTAGATCCAAACAACAGCACCCAAACACAAAAAAACTAAGTTCTCAACAATTCTGTCCAAGAAACACCAATAGCAACGTATAGACATGAAAAAGCTTTCTTCTACGTTAACAAGACAAAATGTTGATTCAGTTAAGAAAGTGGCGACACTAAAACTGTGATGCTTTGAAAAGAATAAGAAAGAAAAGTGAATCAAAACACTTGCCAGCAAGTAAAGTGCAAAGTTGTCTTTGTCTTCCATGTAACTGGATCTCAATTTGAAGCGTATTGTATATATAACCCAAAGGGTTGTCAGCAACGTAGCAGAATCGAGTAGGGTGTGGATATCATATTCCATTACAAAACTGCAATAGAGTCTAACAGCCAAAAACAAAGCTGTTAGCTCCTGTGATTTCAGGGAAAGTCCTGCAGAGAACCAAAAGGATATGTGATACAAAATAAAACTCATATTAAACATACAGCTTGACAAGGTTTAAAACATAAATTTTCGATACTGAAAGTACTGACATTGCAAGTGACCAACAATCACTATCACGACATGGTAACATGAAATCGGTCTGCTTTCTTCCGATAGATTCGTTGATGACAGATTAACATATCAAGCACAACAAAAGTTATTAGAAACAATAAATTTTCTGTCAAGCAACAGAAAGAATGGCAAGAACCTCATGAACACTATACTAAATCTCTTTCAGGTTCTAGTTCAAATCCATATTCATCCCTCAAATCAATTGGTATCGCCAGTTTATGGCTAGCTAGGTATTTTGGCTTCTGCATGAATTTGTCAAAAATTTAAAGAGAGAGAACCATACTTCCAGAGATTATTATTCTTATTGTCTAAAATTGTGCATGAAGCAACTAAAACCAATAAAATACCCCAATGAAATAGCATCATCCAACAAGAACCCAGAAGATAAAACTCACAACTAAGGACAACCCATCAGACCAAACCCATAACCCAACTAATACAAACCGTTTCGAACAGAGCATTGAATTGAAATTTGAGAACAGAGAGATATCAAGGTAGATCATCCCACATACCAGCACAAGTCTTCTCCTTCATAAGCTTATATATGAGGACGGAGATTCCAATGGCGTGAACAGCCTCGGCAGCAACAAACAGATTCTCGTGATCGTTAACCACCATTCGAAGAAAAACCAAAGCCGTCATACCAGAAACCACCGCCAAAAACGCCTTAATCTTCGGTGGTTGCCTCCTTACCCATGTCGCCACGGCTTGGATCGGCCTCTTCGTTCCCTTCATTGCCTTTTCCTCAACCCCCCTCTCTCTCTTTCACTTCTGTCACTTCCAGACACAAAAGCTGGAAGCTTTTTTGATTATGTGATCTGGGTTTAGGTTGGTGTCGTTTGCTTCTTAAGATCGGCTGGTGAGATTGTCTGAAAATGAAGTGATACGAGAACGTGAAACGAAGAAGAAGCTGGCTAAGGACAGTTATGTTGAGACGCGTGTTAGTTGAACTGAGTTTATTGGGAAGGTAGGAGTTGGATGCTGATTGGGCTGTTTAAGAATATTGGGTGATGCCGTTGAACCACTATGCCTTGGTGGTAAAGCCCATTTTGTATTGTTTGATAATGACACTTTCTTTTGGACATTATGCAATTAAAATAACAAAAACTGATAGATTTTTGTTTTTCGCAACCGGTTGGTGCTTCATATTACATGAGTTTTGTACGACGAGTCCGATTGAAAGCGTAAATAGAAAAATCGAATATAGGACCTTTTGATCCCATGTTTATCCACTCAATCAACTCGATCACTTCTTAAATGATAAATTTGTTTTATCTAATTAACTCATCAATTATCATAAATTTAATTTTAAATTAAAAATAAATCAAATATTTGAATTTAATCTCAATTAAAGATATATTAATTCGTTAAATTTAAATTTTCTATAATTGAACAAAACACCCACAAACTTGGGATCAACTTCACAATTTTGTATAGCCAAATTAGGACTACTACAACAGAACATTGATAGTAGGTTAAACAAAAACTCAAGAGGCAAGTGAATTGATAAGGGGCTCTTCTGATTTAAGTGAGGTCGCGAGTTCAAGCCATCTTTATGTATTCAGTCGTTTAAAAACTTGGAGTCAGAACTTTATCTCTCGCAAGGGACCTGCTTGGCTCGAGCGATGATTATTCTGAAAGTAAATGACTTAAAGGTGTCTTCTCATAATTAAGACCCTCCTAAAACACCTCATAAGTAATTTAAAAAAAAGGTTAAAACAAAGATGACCCGAGCTTAACCTGGCCAGGACCCTCCGTTATGGTAACTCCATCTAGTGTTCTTTGGATCACAACCCGTAACAATCCGCCATTCATGGCTCTCTATAGCTGGATAACAGATCTTCAATGGCATTTCTCCTACAAGTTCGTTCAATCGTGATTCAATAAGGTCCATGACGCTGAACCTTGCTCAGGAGTAGCCAAAGACGACAGGATTGGCACACAGTTCCCTAAGCAAAACCATCGAAAGTCCATTCTCGCAGGACTCACATTGCCAATGAAGTAACCTCCATTAATTGGCATGAAATCGAAAACCCATGCCAGTCCGGAAGCGAATCAGGCATTACATTGAACTTGTTAACTGCTGTATGTGAATACTCTTCTGTTTTGTACCTGTGTATGTCGTTGAGTTGCTTCAAATCCAACCAGAAGCAGTTACGCATGTGGTAGCTTAATGCATGGAGTGTCTTCACGATCAAATCCATGATTTCCTTTCCTTCCTCATCGTGTTTAAGCAAAATCAATGCACATCTTAATGCCATGAAGAACAGTGCTTGAATCTCTATAGCCTATAGGATAACCATATATTCCCTGAATTGAAACAATTTCAGAGAAATTTGCAGAGAGGCTTCCAGAATTCAGAAAACACGTACTTACAATTCTTCGGTCAATCATGCGGCATCCATCAGCACATAGCAGAGTTGGGAATGTATCGAAAACTTCAGAGAGACACGATACAAGGTCAGGATAAGTCGCATGCCCCGTTGGCATTCAGGCATTTCAGCTAAGGAAAAGTCTCCTGTGGATTTTGTATAGGCACGAAGCAATATGATCCACCAGAATCCTGAATCTACTCTTCCAGTTGCACACTCACCAAAGTCAGCGATCAAGGTCTCCATGCTCCTCTCAGTATCGTGAAGACTTTAAAACTTGCAGACATCACTCCTTCACCAAGCTTGAATTGATCTACTTTTTTCTCCTCGGGTTGTAGGCGAAGTGTTTTCAAGAGAATTCTTGACCACATCGTATTCTCCATTCGTCAGAAATGCCAAGGCATTGCGAACGAAATCTCTTACAAAAACCTGCCATGACAAGTTTTCAACTTCAAAACTAGAACCCCGTTAATCAAAATCTAAACATTTTAGATTCTAACAACCTGATTATAGTTAAGTTCGGACACGGAACGGTTCGACTGACGTGGACATCTTGGAAAGATCCTATATCCAATAATTTCCGGTTAAAACAATATGTTAGAATATATTTTATATATTCTTTGTTTAGTTTTGGTATTTTTAAATTGGACATATAAAAGATGGAGTTTGTGTTTTATTAGAAGTTCATGTAGTTATTGCCACCTTATTTGATTTTAAAAAGGAATCTATGAGATACATGTGATAACAATGAAATCTTAGTTTGGATAGAATTTAAATTCTTGAAGATCACCCATACATATGTGTATCTTCTTATTATGGAATGTGTCAAGCTGTACATTAATGTGAAAATTTTGATAGCAAGGTTTGTGGATTTGGGATCAAGTGAGGTTGGGCTGAATCTTTGAGAATCCAAGTTTGACTAAGATTCTTAAAAAATCTAGTATTTTGCGTGTTTGATGGTGTGCTGGTTGTGTAATTTTTGGAGATATCGTGAAAGCATTGTCACACTTTTATTATCTTCAATAAGTAGTCCAAAGGTTATGCGCAGTTGCTGATTTTGCTGGTTTCTAAATTGATGTCTGCAGTATTATGAAGCCTTCGTCACATATGAGTACACATATAATTGGTGTTGCAACTTGGTTGTTTCGGTGAAAAATTTCAGATCTGAAATTGTTGCATTCCTGTTTTATTTGTCTTTGTTTTTTAGTAGAAATAGTTAGGAAAATCCTCTGACGAGGTTAACACGAGTTGGTCGTCTTATTGAGCGTGAAGATCTTTCACGGCTAGTTAGGTTGTGAGTTGGTTACATAGATTGAGTCTTAAGGGGTAGATCAATCTTGTGTAATTTTTGTAGACTACAGTAAAAAAATTTAATCTAAATGAAGGCCTCACAAACGTAGGTAAAATGTGTCAAACTGCGTTATCAAACGTCAATTTTTTTTTTGTGTTTTGTTTGTATGATTGTTGATTTACTCTGCAGAAAAATTAATTTTGAATCACTCTTGTCAAATGCGGAAAGGCTGTTTTAAGGAAAACTTGTCTTATGGGTCCACGTAAACAATGGGCCGAAACGGTGTCGTAGCAGGCCGATCTGCGTTCTTTTTTTTTTAATGCTTAAAAAATGGACCGTTGAAACTTGAAAGTCCTTTCCTTTACCATTGCAACGGTCGGCTCTCTCGCGCTGCTTTCAAACACTTCAAAACTCTCTGGTTCTTCTTGTTTCGTCCGTCATCTTTTGCTTCTTTTTCCGGCTCAAACAATCGAAAATGGTTAGTAGAAAACGACCTCAAGTCTCGTCAGATCGGGAAAAATGGGATAAAGTATTTAACGGCTTGGTTAAACTGCTAAAGAACCAACAAGAACAGCTCGAGTCTCTCGTCAAAGACAGGAAACTCCTCGAAGATCGCATAAAAATGCAACACGAAAGATGGGTCTCCGATGTTAGGCTATACCAAGATCACATCTTTCAGGTAAGCCCAGAAATTTTCAGTAAATTTAGGTTGTTTTTTGTCTTTTCGAACTAGGGTTTTCGAGGTATGACCAGAGTTTGGGGGTTTGGAAGAATTACCTTGAATTATAGTGTTTTATTGTGTAGATGAGGGAGGAATTGACCGAGAAAGAAATGGAACGGTTGCTAGAGGCCGCGAAATCTGATCTGATGGTGGGATTGAAGCAGAGAGATGCTTCTCTTCATAAGTTGAAATCAAGTAGGAGCCTTTTTTCCGTCTCTTTGTATTTAGTTCATGCTATCAACGTGTTTGCTCCTTCTTTATTTGATTCATAGACAAAGATGACTTCTTTTAGTGTCTAACATGGAACTATTTGTTGTTAGATATTTTTTAATAAAAGGATCTTACAACGGTATTTTTGTTTTTGAATTCAAATGCTATTGTTCTGTACTGAAGAGAAAATAGTGTTATTTCGTTATGTGTAAGGCATTCAATTCTTCAATCTTAAAGCTGGTAATTTCCATTCTTCTGCGCAAATCTATGGTTTAAAAGTAGTTGTTTTGAAGGACTAGATGGGAGAAGGATCCAGTTGTTTGAAACCACAATTCCCTCTTTTGTTCTCTTGTGTTATGCGCAATGATTGCCTATTAAAGAACCTAAAAAACACTTTCTTACACCATCACGTTCATATGCCAGTTTGAGTTTTTTTTTTTTTTTTCAATTTCTTGGAATTACTTGTGTATCTACTTTCTAGCATTGATTTTGAGATTAACACAATTAATGTGATTCTGTCCTTATTGCAGAGTTAATGGAAGATGAATTGATTGACCTTAAGGATTGGTTCCACTGTCTTATGTCTAGCCTAAAAGTAAGCTCTTTCTTTATATTGAAACTTTCATGATTTTTCTTTTTAAATTTTTATGGATTTGGGTGTTGTGTATTCTAATTGGTTGCTTTTATTTTTTTCAGGGAGATACGGAGAACTCTGACCACAGAAAAGGTGGTAGAGATGGCAACAAAAAGTCACCTGCTTCTAAAGCTGAAGTCGACAGGCTACGGCTTGAATATGAGAAGCTTGCATCTGAAAAGAATTCTGAGATATCTGCTTTATTGAAGGAAAAAAGTTTTGTATGGCATCAGTATAATGTTTTAGAAAGCAACCTCACTACGAAATTAAAGAGTAAAGAATCAGAAGTTGGAAAGGCAAACGAGAAGATCACAACGGTTATTGCTCATGCTGAGATGCTTCAGGCCTCTAATAATGAGAAGGATGAAACAATTGAGAAATTGCAAACTAAACTGGATCATATGGAGGCTGAAACAAGTAATTACAAGGAACAGATATCCAAACTCTCCCAGGAGTTGGAGTTGTTACGGAAGTCTAACAATACTCTAGTTACACCAGTGTTAAAACCCTGCAATGGAGAGCCTAAAAGTTCCCAACCAGGAATCAAATGCAGCAACCGGGATAGGAGCAAAATTTTAGTGAAGAAAGAACAGTCTCCTTTACCCTACAAAGTTCCTTCCAAAGATATGAAAAAGGTACTTGTGAGTCAATCATACGAAGTATAACTTCAGACTGCTTTTCCATTTGTAGGGCATCTCTGAATATTGCACTTTATTTGCTTTGGAATGTACTAATGAGAAAAGATATGTAGTAGCTATGTTGAAAGATTGTTCGAAGAATCTAGAGGAGAGACTAGCAGAGGTAGATTAGACATGTTTACAGGATCCTATTGCGAAAAAAACAATTCGAAGTACCCACATTAGTTCACGCTGCATTTTATTTGGTACTGGTCTTGAAAATTTTTGCCGGTGATCAACATTCCATCCTAACCATATTTCCTGTTTTTCTTGTTTCTTAGGTTGGCAGAAGTTCAAAAAGAAAAGCCACTGAGGTAATTGACATTTCAGAGACACCAAAATTGTTCTCTCCTGCCTTCAAAGTTCCCAAATTGAAGAACAGTTCAACTTCAAAGCTGTTCGCTTCTGCGTCTGTCAGATGATTCGTCCCTCGTTTCCATGTGACCTCTAGTTCAGGTTTTGTACTTTCCCTTTATATAACAGCTTATTGAGCTCCCTCTTGGCTCTGTAATTTTAAATCACCTTCATTTCTTGTAAATTTGTACCGTATTAGACAAGTATTGAATCAGTTTACAATTTCCTGGTGCAATATGCAGTATAATTTTTCTTTTCTGTCCTGTTTTTGTGACACTTTTTAGTATTTAACCATTTGACAGATGATTTTGTGGAGACTGATCTCCTGTATAAATTATAATTTGTGAAAGCCATTAATGGTGTAAAAGGACCTCAACAGATCAATTTCTGGTATTTTCACCATAATGCGATTTCTACCAACTATGCCTGTTAAGAGTCATTTATCTGTGGATCGATTATCCGAACCGTACTGTGCTTTTGCGTTAGGAAAGAAGAAACTTTCACAATTGTGAACGAACTGTGCTATGAGTACAAGTAACACAGGCAAGAACAACAGAAACAATTTGAAATTCAGAACTGTGTTCTGCAACTGGTTCTTGTATGTCACGGAAGTTGAAGCATAAACAAGGAGGAAGATGATCGCGAAAATGGCAACCAAAGGAGAAGCAGGTGGAGACATAGAAGCTAGTGTGCGCTCTGCCCAACCTTGTCTTGTTTCCATGGTGGACCTCTTCTTTCTCTAAAGAACGACCCCATTTTCCTCTGTTTCTTAGCTTCAAAGGACTCTGGATTCCTGCATAAGCAAATAGTGTCAACTTTAGCATTTAATAGTCTCAAGAGCTTGGGAGGCTGCTTTAGCATAAATTCTGAGGTATTGATTCTATCCACAAGCGACCCATGTTTTGGACTCACCTCCATTGAATTATTTCTTTTTGTTTATATTCGAAATGCAGGGAAAATGGAATATATTCCTACTTTTTTTTGGCATAGTCTCTCCAATAATGCTTAATCTTATTTTTAATTAATAGAAAAATTGTTATAGAATTACACTTATAAAATAATAATAATAATAATAAATACTTAGTAAATAAAATATGAAATAAATAATAAATCAATTAATACATACACAAAATATTAAATAATAATAATAATAAAATATTTGTTTCAAATAATTTTAAATGTGTGTTTCTATTTTAATCAATTTTCTCTTATCAAATATTATGTTATATGCAATTTGTTAGTGGTAATTATTATTATAAATAATAAAATATTTTCTTAATATTTTTATTTGATAATAATAACTATCAATAAATACCAAATAAAAAAGCACTTTTTTTGTTGTTTAAACCTAGTTAAGAACTGCGTCGTTTTGGAAAATGCTTGAAAATAAAATGGCGTCGCGTTTCGATAAGAAAAGCAGCGTCAAACCGAGCCTCGAAGGTCACATGATGAAGCTTTAGAATCTCCGAAACCCCACAAACGGGGCTCTTTCTATAAGTTGGAACTTCACAACAAGAGGGGTTTTGAGTTTTGCCTCCAAAACTTCAATTCAGATTTTCCCGGATATTTCATTTGATTCCCGGAAAAAATGCCGTCGGAAGACGCAAAATCTGTGAAGAGAGAAGCGGTGAAAGCCGAGCAAGAGGCGGAAGATAGGAGCTTGAGTTCAATTCTTCAAGCTCGAAAGAAAAATCCAACAAATGCTGGAACTTTAGCTGCCAAATCTCGTCCTAAGGAGGGTAAGATGAAGAAAGAAGATTATGAGGACTATAAAGATGAACCCATTAAGGTTAAGGGTTCTTCAGGGTCTCGATCCAAGCCCAAGTCAGAAAAAGTGAAGAAGGAAGTGAGTTTTAGTGATGAAGAGGACGATGATGACGAACCGCTGTCCAAAAGAAGTGTTACTACCAAAAATACTAGGGTATTTATTCTTATTTATCAGCTTTTTGCTTACAAGTTTAAGAATTTGGTATTTCAAGTTTTCAAAGGGATCTTTCTGTTTTATTCTTGTTTCTTTTCCGGGCTGAGGGATTTAATCTTGAACAAGATCGATTTGTTTGCTGAATTTTTTTCTTCTTTCTCTGTTTTCATGTTCTGTGGATTGGTTTGAGCTAAAGGAATTAAATAAGAAGAAGAAACAGAAGGAGGAAGCAAAGAAGGTTTCTGTGAAAACAAAAGAGAATGGCAAGGTTAAAAGGGAGAGGAAGGTATATGATTTGCCTGGCCAGAAACGAGACATTCCTGAGGAGGTAATATGTTTGAGGAATTTTGCTTTCGTGATGCCTTTATTCTCTGATTATCTGTAGAATGATTTGTGCATTCTGTGAATTGCAGAGAGACCCACTGAGGATTTTCTATGAGACACTGTATAAGCAGGTTCCAAGTAGTGAGATGGCTCAAATATGGTGAGACTTCTGTTTCACAATAAGTATGCTATGTCCATAATGTTACTTCCTCTTCTTATTGGCTTTCTTCTGATGCATACAACAAGTTTGGACCCTTTGGGCTTAGGAACTGGAGTTGAATATCTGTCCTGAAAGAATATTATTGAGTGGTACTTCCTTGAACCCTACAATTCCATGTTTTTATGCAGTCAGGAAGCCAACATGGTTATTCGGCCGTTTAGATAACAGTAACTATAACGAGTCTGATGAGAGAATTTTGCTTCATTTAAGTTTATTCACAAATCAATGAGTATCCCAGTTAGCCATTTAAAGCTGAGTTGAACTGTTGAAGTTATCTTCATTACTGGTTTAGCTTCCTTCTCTCCCTTCCTCATAGATGTTCTTTTCCTGGTGCACTCTCAATTGTTTATGATTAGTTTTTGAAGATGTGTGATATAAGATCCTGCCATCTTTGTGGTGTTTTAGCTAATGTTCTTGTTTAAGTTACCATACTCAATGACACACGTCTGTTGTGGCTTATAAGTCAGCAAGATCTTATACTTGATTTTTTGAGGTGGGAAGTTGTAGAGAAGTTAGTGCATAAGGATCGCTAGCTTTATGGATACCCAATTAATCGCTTTTTTTTATACTTTTTTTGAGGTGGTCTTGTGTTTGTTTCTATTGGTGTTTTCCAATTAGTGGCATCCCGTTCTTTTGCACTTGCTGTTTTTGCAGCATTGGCTAGTTCAGAGTCTGTCTTCAATCTTCCTTACTGGTCATGAATGCATATTGTAAAACTTTACTTACGAGTCAACCACCCTTGCCCCCACCAAAAATTACATTTGCAATGAAGAATGGTTATTTCTTTCCCTTCCTTCAACTTATCAGACCAACATGTAGGCATGATCATTTCATAACAACTTTGTTATGGTGAAATGTTTGTTTTAAGTATGTCTCATGTTAGATGTCATTATACTTATCTACAGCTGAAGCACTTAGTGCTGGGTTTACTTTTCTTTGTGTACTTGACACGTACCAGTTGAAACTCTTTGGATGTGCTGCGCTGCCTGTTATGAACTGTTTTTCGTTCAAATCTTGAGTTCAGCTTCTTATATTTGGCACCAGTTACTCTGAAGAGTTGTTGAGTAGAATCAGGGGTAGCTACCCTTCAAGTTGCAATTGCAAATTAACCATTTGTAACCACATCATAATCCTTTAATTTCTTATTTCTCTGTAGTTTATTCACGTTCAAATCTTGGGCAGAGTTGTATATTCATGGATATTCTTCATAGAAGTGATTTTGACCCCAATTTGAGCTTTTGTAAAAGATCTTTCTCCATCTTTACTAGTGCAATCTTCTATGGCTAGATCTAGATAACATCTTCCGCACGTATCAACTTGCACTGGACTCTATTTTAAGATCGTTATCGTGTAATGGCTCGTGTTTTGGATGATTTTTCAAGCTTCCGTTTAAATATATTTGCAGGATGATGGAATCTGGTTTGCTCCCAATAGACGTAGCAAAGAAAGTAAATGAGAAGAAACAGAAGAAGAGTCAAATCAAGGTCACTTCTCCATTGAAAGGAGTCACTCCTGCAAGAAGGGCACAAACTGAAAACGTTAGGAAATCGACAGATGCATCTTCAGTATCACAGAAAAAGAAGATAACTGGAACCGGTACAGTTGCATCGAAGCAGTCGAAGAAGCGAAAGATTGGAGATGGAAGCTCTGAAGATGATTCCGACCGGGATTTCTTAGCTAATATAAGCACAAAGAAACATAGAGCATCTTGAAAAAGGAAAATTGAATCCATTTGGACTTATTAGTGTTTTAGTAGATGAATTGCTAACATGATCCATCAATTTCGGATCACTGGATTGCTTATGGATAGTATATTGACATCTTTATGAAGAGAACTTTCAGGGAAACAAAATTTTCTTTCTTTTGATCACTTAGATCAACTCGGATTGGATTTGATTAAGTTCGAAGTTGGATATGACTAAAAACTATGTTCTTATGTCCACATATTATCCAAACTTATATCGATGGTGTATTGGAAAAAAACAAATTAGGGGTGCTTATTTGGGGGTGATGAAAAAAAAAGGCATTGGTATGGAATGAATACTCACGTTTGGTATTAACAGAGGTAATATTTTTATTTCTTCATTTTCAACAATGCTTTATTTTTTTGGATTATCAGAGAAATGGGGCTCATTGTTGGCAATCTTCCATTCCTATTCTTTACTATATTTATTCATATTCTCATTCCTACTAATCTCTGTGAACCAAATGCCCCCTAATACTTATTGATGTAAAAAAAACATTTAATCATTAATTTATAGAACAAGATAATTAACAAATATGAAAAAAAAACTAATTAAAAGTTAAGCAAATATATATATATATATATAGAGAATTTGGTAAAATTTATAATCATATAAAAATTAGGTAATAGTCTAATATCAATTTTAAAAATTATTAATCAATTGTGACGTCGAAAATAAACATTTTTCTACCATTGAATTTAAAATTAACCACTTTTTTCTTTCTTTTGACAACTTAGATCAGCTCGGATTCGATTTGATTAAGTTCGAAGCTGGATATCACTAAAAACTATATTCTTACGTCCACATACTATCCAAACTTATATTGATGGCGTATCAAAAGATACAAATTAGGGGTGCTTATTTGGGGGTAACGAAAAAAAAAAGGCAACTGGTATGGAATGAAAACTCACGATTGGTATTAAGAGAGGGAATATTTTCATTCCCCAATTTCAGCAATACTCTATTTTTTTGGATTATCAGAGACATAGGATTTATTGTTGGCAATCTTCCATTATTATTCCTTATTATATTTATTCATATTCTTATTCCTACTACCTTCGGTGAACCAAACGCCTTAATAATTATTGACGTAAAAAAACATTTAATCATCAATTTATAGAACAAAAAATTAATAAATATGAAAAAGTAATTAAAAGTTAAGCAAATATAAAGATAAAGAGAATTTGGTAAAATTTAAAATCATATAAAAATTAGGTAATAGTCTAATATCAATTTTGAAAATTTATGAATCAATTGTGACGTGGAAAATAAATATTTTTCTATCATTGAATTTAAAATTATACTCTTTTTTCTTTCTTTTGACCACTTAGATTAGCTCGGATTCAATTTGATTAAGTTCGAAGTTGGATATGACAAAAAACTATGTTCTTATGTCCACGTATTATCCAAACTTATATCGATGGTGTATTGAAAGGAACAAATTAGGGGTGCTTATTTGGGGCTAGCGGAAAAAAAAAAAGGCATGGGTATGAAATGAATACTCACATTTGGTATTAATAGAGGTAATATTTTCATTCCCCCGTTTTCAACAATACTCTATTTTTTTGGATTATCAGAGAAATATGATTCATTGTTGGCAATCTTCCATTCCTATTCTTTACTATATTTATTTATATTCTCATTCTCATTACCCTTTGTGAATCAAACGCCCCTTAATACTTATTGACGTAAAAATAACATTTAATCATCAATTTATAGAATAAGAAAATTAACAAATATGAAAAAAGTAATTAAAAGTTAAACAAATATAAAGAAAAAGATAATTTGGTAAAATTTATAATCATATAAAAATTAGGCAACAGTCTAACATCAATTTTGAAAAATTATAAATCAATTTTAACGTGGAAAATAAACATTTTTCTACCATTGAATTTAAAATTATACTCTTTTTTTCTTTCTTTTGACCACTTAGATTAGCCCGGATTTAATTTGATTAAGTTCAAAGTTGGGTATGACTAAAAACTATGTTCTTATGTCCACATATTATCCAAACTTATATCGATGGTGTATTGAAAGAAACAAATTACAGGGGCTTATTTGGGGGTAATTAAAAAAAGGCATGGCATGGAATGAAACTCATGTTTTGTATTAACAGAAGTAATATTTTCATTCTTCCATTTTCAGCAATATTCTATTTTTTTGGATTATAAGAGAAATGAGATTAATTGTTGGCAATCTTCCATTCCTATTACTTACTATATTTATTCATATTCACATTCTCACTACCCTCTGTGAACCAAACGACCCCTTAATGCTTATTGACATAAACAAAACATTTAATCATCAATTTATAGAACAAAAAATTAACAAATATGAAAAATAAATAAAAGTTAAGCAAATATAAAGAAAAGAGATTTTGGTAAAATTTATAATCATATAAAAATTAGGTAATAGTCTAATATCAATTTAGAAAATTATGAATCAATTGTGACGTGGAAAATAAATATTTTTTTGCTATTGAATTTAAAATTATCTTCTTTTTTCTTTCTTTTGACCACTTAGATAAAGCTTGGATTCGATTTGATTAAGTTCGAAGTTAGATATGACTAAAAACTATGTTCTTATGTCCACATATTATCCAAACTTATATCGATGGTGTATTGGAAGAAACAAATTAGGCGTGCTTATTTGGGGACAACGAAAAAAAAGGCATGGATATAGAATGAAACTCATGTTTTGTATTAACAAAAGTAATATTTTAATTCTTCCATTTTCAACAATACTCTATTTTTTTTGGATTATCAGAGAAATGAGATTCATTGTTGGCAATCTTCCATTCCTATTCCTTACTATATTTATTCATATTCTCATTTTCACTATCCTTTGTGAACCAAACACCTCCTTAATACTTATTGACGTTAAATAAACATTTCATTTTCAATTTATAGAACAAGAAAATTAGCAAATATGAAAAACTAAAAGTTAAGCAAATATAAAGAGAAAGAGAATTTGGTAAAATTTATAATCATATAAAAATTAGGTAATAGTCTAATATCAACTTTGAAAAATTATGAATCAATTGTGACGTGGAAAATAAATATTTTTCTACCATTAAATTTAAAATTATCCTCTTTTTTCTTTCTTTTGATCACTTAAATCAGCTCAGATTCGATTTGATTAAGTTCGAAGATGGATATGACTAAAAACTATGTGCTTATGTCCACATATTATCCTAACTTGTATCAATGGTGTATCGAAAGAAACAAATTAGGGGCGCTTATTTGGGGGTTACAAAAAAAAAAAGACACAGGTATTGAATGAAAACTCACTTTTTGTATTAACATAGTTAATATTTTCATTCATCCATTTTCAGCAATATTCTATTTTTTTAGATTATCAAATAAATGAGATTCATTATTGGCAATCTTTCATTCTTATTTCTTACTATATTTATTCATTTTCTCATTCCTAGTACCATCTCTGAACCAAACACCCCTTAATACTTATTGACTTTAAAAAACATTTAATCATCAATTTATAGAACAAGAAAGTTAACATATATGAAAAAGTAATTAAAAGTTAAGCAAATATAAAGAAAAGAGAATTTGGTAAAATTTATAATCATATAAAAATTAGGTAATAGTCTAATATCAATTTAGAATAATTGTGACGTGGAAAATAAATATTTTCTACCATTGAATTTAAAATTATCCTTTTTTTTCTTTCTTTTGACCACTTAATTCAGCTCGGATTTGATTTAATTAAGTTCGAAGTTTGATATGACGACTAAAAACTATATTCTTATGTTCACATATTGTCCAAACTTATATTGATGTTGTATTGAAAGAAACAAATTAGGGGTGCTTATTTGGGGGGTAACGAAAAAAAAAAGATATGGGTATGGAATGAAAACTCATGTTTGGTATTAACAGAGATAATTTTTTCATTCCCTCATTTTCAACAATGCTCTATTTTTTTAATTATCAGAGAAATGAGATTCATTTTTGACAATCTTTTATTCATATTTCTTACTATATTTGTTCATATTCTCATTTTCACTATCCTCTATGAACCAAACGTCTCCTTAATACTTATTGACGTAAAAAAACATTTAATCATCAATTTATAGAACAAGAATATTATCAAATATGAAAAAGTAATTAAAAGTTAAGTAAATATAAAGAAAAGAGAATTTTGTAAAATTTATGTTCATATAAAAATTAGGTAATTGTCTAATATCAATTTTGAAAATTTTGAATCAATTGTGCTGTCGAAAATATTTTTTTTTTACTATTAAATTTAAAATTATCCTCTTAAAAGAGTCCTACTTCAACTGTATGACCGAACTCCATCTCTTGCAACTGTAATAAGTCCTTTCTTAACTAGAAAAAGCTAAACCTCATCCTCATTCAAATCTTAATACTCCTTGCATGGTTCGGATTATGGTGCCCTCTCCTTAAATGTTGACTCTTCCTCTAAGATATATATGTTTCTTTGTTAGTGAGTCGCCGGAAAATAAAACAACTTCATTATCTTTTTCACCGTGAGAGAAGCACAATGATAACGCCGATCGTCAGGACTAAAGGTGGCGATTTTTCACTTCTCTTCGACGTTACTGAGGAAGAACTCGAGGTCGCAACACTGTTACGTGATTTTCCTACTTACGTTGAAGCTGAGGCTCGCGGGGTTCCATTAAAACCGACCACTGAAACTTCCTCTTCTGCTTGGGGTGCCAGACGAATAAGAACTTCCGTTAACAAGTCGTCTTCCCAGTCGCCGTCAACCGTACCTACTCCACCGCCGTCAGTTCCGTCTGCTTCCGTTGGAACCGGTGTTAGAGATGATAAGACCAACTCTTCATTCCCTCTGTCTTCGTCAACATATCCCCCTCCGACGCAGTCAGTTCCGTATACTTCCGGTCAACCAACGGTTCCGTTGTCGCAGTCATCACCATCCCCTCAGACACAGGCAGTTCCGTCTACTCCCGGTCGACCATCCGTTACAGTTGAGGCGCGGACCACTTCGTTCCCTCGCAATGGCGATAATGACTTGAATCACAACCGATTGAACAAGACAGCCCCAGTTAGAAAGGTGCGTGTTTGTTTCAGAAACCTTCCCTAAAATATTCCAACTTCTTGTCCGCTAACGCCGTCGTTTCTGTGGTTTAGTTCCAAAATTTTTGGAATTTCCATACGCTATAATTGTACTGTTCGACTTATTTAATTATCTCGTTGGCTTCCTGAAGAAGAAGAAGAAGAAGACGAAAGAGGAATTGCTAGAAACCGTGGAGAATTTGACTAAGAGCAACGAATTTCTTGTACTGGTAAATTAATATTTATTATTTTCTCAATATTCAGTCTTTAAATTAATACAGATACTGACCATCTTCTTCTTCTTCGGCAAAATCCAAACAGGAGATTGAGAAGAGGAAGCTTGAGTTGAAGAAGGAGGCAGCCATTAACGAGTTCCTGAAAGCAAAGAAACAAAACGTAATGGAACTTTTTTGCTTTAACCTTTTTTTTTTCCCTCTTATAGCTGTGTTAACTTACTTACTACTATCTAACATTACAGTTAAGTTCCGCCATTGATGGTTCAAAGACTTCTCCAGAACCAAGCACCGTACCTCAACTGGGCATTCTGAAATTACTTGCAACGGTAAATTAATATTTATTCTTTTCTTAATATTCAATCTTTAAGAAAATACTGACCATCATCGTCTTCTTCTTCTTCTCTTTCTTCTTCTTCTTCTTCTCCTTCTGCTTCTTCTTCTTCTGCAAAAACCAAACAGGAGACTAAGAAAAGGAAAGTTGAGTCAGAAAAGAAGGCAGCCATTAACGAGTTACCGAAAGAAAAGAGACAAAACGTAATAAAACTTCTTTACTTTAACGTTTATTTCCTCATAGGTGTGCTAACTTGGTACTTTCGTAATGTTCAGCGAAGATCCACCATTGAAGGTTCGAAGACTCCTCCAGAAAAAGCCACCGTACCCCACTTTAGCATTCCGAAACTATATCTTCATATCCGTAACGGTCACGATCAGAGACATGAACACGTCATGGGTCATCAAGAACCGAAAGAATCTAATCCGAATACCGTGATCGCAGGACCAGAGACTCCGTGGCATTCATCGGAAGATGGTGAAACAATGGCGTTGGCGGCTTCGATTAGAGAAATTCCTAACCAAAAGCCGTCTTTAAGTGAATTTCTAATCTGGAACAGGAAGGACTCCATATCCGTTCAGGCAGCGAGCGGTGAAGCAAGACACGACAGGATGGTGACTAAGAAGGAGGAGATGAACAAAGAATGGCAGTAAGTCGCATGTTCCGTACATGAAATTATGCTGAAGATTTTATTTTGTAAAAAAACATTTTTATCATTAATATCGATGGTATGTGTAACTATTAATTTTAGATTGCGATTTTTTATTTTAGTGATTTTAATGACTCTGTATTATTCTTATATTATATATAAGAATATTGTAAATAATATTGTCTTAATAATTATTAACAATATTTTAAAAATCAGACCAAAAGTTAATTCTATAAAATAAGAGGTTTAAAAATTCAACTGAAATTAAATACTTGAAAAAGTTACTAAAGGTTAATAAAATTAAATAATTTAAAATATGATAGAAAGTAATTTTCTTTACTTATTAAAAATATTAAATTTTAATTAAAAATGTGACATGAAAATTATTGATTTATTTGAGTTTATAAGAATTTATTAATTTATAAAAAATAAATAATTAAATAATAAATTGATTAGTTTTAACAACAAGAATTAATTGAACCAAAAATTAGATGATTTAAGAATTTTATAATTAAACTGGTTAAGTTTTTTAATGATTCTTTTTCGTAAATATGGAGTATGAAAAAATTATATTTTTTATTTGTTTTTGTTTGAATTTGGCATGATAGATAATATGTATAAGGTATTAATTTGCCTCTTTTGTTCTTTTCAAGTACATAACTATGATTTTGGGTTTCATAAAAAAAAATGATTTTGGGCCTTATTTTTTCTATGCTAGCTTAGGTTGACTCACTTTGGGCCTTATTTTTTCTTAAAAAATGAGCCTCCGGTGCAGCTCGAGTTTAGGTTGCCTATGTCCTATCCTATCCGAGGCCTAACCTTTATAAGCAAAATGACACCGTCTTATTAAAAACGAATTTGTTTTATATTTTTAATTTATTAAAAATTTTGCGCTACTTGTGACAGCACTCGGCACCCACGCGGCCGTCGGCGGGATTCTTCGGAATCACTCGGGCAGCTGGCTGAAGGAGTTTACACAGAATATTGGCTCCTACATCCCGCTCAACGCAGAGCTCTGGGGCGTCCTCCATGGCCTGACACTGGCCCATCGGCTAGGCTATCCATTGGTCCAATTACACTCCGACTGTAAAGTGGTCGTCGACCTCCTCACCACCGAAGGTGATGACCATGGGAGGAGCACCATCCTTCGACACATCTACCTGCTCTTGGATCAGAATTGGCACGTTGACATCCGCTATGTCTATCGGGATCACAACGGCTTGGCCGATGCATTCGCCAAATTAGGTTTCACTCGTCCTTTGGGCCTCCATGTTCTGCATACCCCTCCCCGTCAGGTAGAGCGGTGGTTATATCCCGTGGACACCCCTCTCTAAGCAATGTTTTGCTTCTTCCGTATGTAAAAAAAAAAATTTGGGCTACATTGTCTCAAGCTTAGGCTCTAGCCCTTTGGCTCGATCCTGATCAAGCCTCAAACTGAGCTTAGGCCTCAAAAACAAGGGGTAGGGTTGAACTCTGATTTTGGTGGGCCCGATCTAACTTGACCGGTTCTCTTATCTAAAAAAAGATACTAAGGAGAGATGCTCTTTTTTTTTCTTCTAAATTCAAGTTAACTAAATTACCCATAAATGTACGCTTACAAGATAGCTTAAATCAAAGATTTTCTTTTACTACCATTTTACTGTTTAGGATTTTGTAAAACTAATTAGGTTAGCTTAAATTGAAATCGATTTTCATGAAATCTTAATTTGTATGTTTTTAATTATGTGATGCCATGATCATATTAAATATATAGTTATAGCTTTGAGATAATTGTCTATTTTGTTACAATTTTATGAATGATTAAAAATCAACCAATTAGTCGGTTTAACTGTAAAATCTTGAATCGCCTAACTTTGCGGTTTGATTTTCAAATTTTCAATTCGATTTACTTTAATAACTTTTATTATTAACATATGATTATTTATTTATTTATTTTATAAATTAATAAATTAAAATAAATCAATTAATCTTTATTTAACAAACTTTTAAATTAAACTTCACGATCTATTTTAATCATATTTTAAATTATTTAATTTCATTAAATCTTTAATCAATTTTATGACGTTCTAATATTGATTGAACATTTTAAACTTAAATTTTTATTTTATTGTTTAAGTTTTGATTCGGTTTTAAAAGATTAAATTTTATCTTACTATCTTCATTTTATTTAACTATGTGAAAAAATTGCATTTCATCATTATAGCTCACAATTAGTTACTAAAATTTTGATTTTAAATTAGTTTAGTATCAAAACCATTATCGAGATTCGTATTGATCAATCAATCTTTGCCTTTTTTGCCAATTCGCTAAGCATATTCACTCTGTCGAGGTGCAACAAACGAAAAAAATGAATATTTACCTTTATTTTAACCATTATTATATTTCGAAGTCCTGTCTTAAAGCGAGATTAAAGGATGTTTGATAATACTCATTTTACTTTTATATATTAGAGAGATTATTTTCAGTAGACTCACGTACAAATATGACAAGATAATAATAACATATGTTAAAAATAATAAATAAGTAAAAAATGACAGTATATATATATATATATATAATCTACTATTACCTTATACCCTTACAAAGATTAGTTTTTCTCGTTGCTAGTTACACTATAAGTCTTCACTGAGCCGCCAAATTGTTAGGGTCCAAAAAGATATATGGCAAACCACTCACCTCTTTTCCGTCTCCTTTTGAGTTACCGTATTTCACAGTGAGATTCATGAAAACCAGTTACTTACCGTATCGTCGTCGGAGATGCGAAGCGGTGAATGGACCAGCAGTGCGTGTAAAGTGGAAATGTAAAGTGGAAATGTAACATGAAATATAAACCTTCATTCTAACCATTTAATATTACTGCTTGTATTACAAATTTATTTTACAAATTAGTACAATTATTTATTATCTTTTCACGTTTAAAATAATTGTTAACCAGCTAATTCCTTTCAAATGAATTAAATAAAATTTTAAATTAAAATAATTACGAAAAGACAAATTTACAATTAAGTTTTAAATTTAAGAAACCACATCTCGAATCTAATTTAAGGTCTGAAATTTAATTTAAACTCTATAAAAATTTGGATAGACCCAAAATGAACTAATAGATCAAGAATAGACCTTAACTAAACTGGATTTTCTGTCCTTGCTTTACCAGTTGAGCTATCATAGCCATTTCTAATATATCGTTTTCTTTATTTAAATAATTTATATTTTACTAATTTACTAAAAGTTTTGGGTTTATGCCAGTTAAAAAGATAAAAATATTCTAATATCCTACTCAGGACTTTGGAATTTCTTTTAAAATAGAACTCCTTAAGTTACAATCCGAGTAATTGGTAATTATCACAATATCCAATATGATTCCTTTCTTATTTTGCTAATAGATGTTTAATTGTACGTATATCATATCAATTACAAGATTTGTATACATTTGTGAAAGAATAGAGTGCAATGGAACCTTCCAATAAGTTTATTAAAATTGACTATGTGTTAATGGGATCTTATCATCTAGACGTAACTAATTGGTGTGGTATATTCATATCATAACATATGAATAGTAAAATTAGCATTTTTATCCATTGACTCATTGTCATATTTAATTACGATCAACAAATCAAACCAATTTTGAACGATTCAACCGTATAAATTTTGAACTGACTAACTTTTCGATTGAATTTTAACTTTTGATTCAATTTATTTTAATAATTTCTATTGATAAAAACTCATAAGTTTATTAATTAGTTGGTCTATTTTATAAATTAATTAATTTTATAAACTAAAATAAATTATATAATTTTATTTAATAATATCATTTTAATTAAACTTTAAATTACAGATATTTTCCATTAATATTATTTCAAAGACTTCAATCAAATTCAATCTTTTATAATTTAAACTTTTGTAATTTTTAAAGCATTAATATATTTACCTTCATTAAAGTGGGCCCAAAACACTAGTCGGAGTCTCTCTTCCACCATCTGATGATCATCGGCATATATTATCCTGACCGTAGGATTTTACTTAACCATAGTTCTCGAGTTTCCCTCGGAGTCTTAACCTGGGTTAAGAACCAACTCTAGGGTTTTAGTTACTTCATATATAAGCCCAGGCCGTCACTTACTCTGCCGCCTTGTGCAGTTGTGCGTGTCCGCAACGATATTCTATTTCTTCTGTGTTCCTCGCTCTCTCTCTCTTCAACTCTCTGTCTCTGTCTATGTCTATGTATCTCTTCTGATGCTATACTATGTGGTCGCGTATTTTGTGATTTCTTTAAGGTTGCTGTTTTGATATTTAATATTGCAAGTTGGTCTGAGAAAAGTGAGCAAGTGACGAGAACTGTAATGGGTTATGAGAAGCAAGCACGCATATGCGAGCAGTGTTCTTACCTCATTACTTCCATGACTCTGATGCTTTCTTTTCCCTTTTATCAACAGTGTGGGATTTGTATTACAGGAGATGTGCTCTTATTTTTTTTTTTCTTGTTCTTATATATTTATATTTATATATACATATTTAATATAATTTAATGGCGTCTGAGTTAAAATTCGATTGGATGAGACTTAATAATTTGTTTGTGTTTAATTAATTATAAAAATTGAATTAATATTTACCCGAATTACTCGAAATTACTCGAATTACCTGAATTTTTTTCCCTTATCCGGTCTGAACCTGAACTTTCAATTACCTGAATTTACTCGGCTCGATTTATCTGAATTACTTATTTATTTGGCCTGATTTATCCAATTTACTCGAATTATCTTGACCCAATTTATTGAATTATTTTATTTCATAATTCTTTTAAACCTAATTTGGATAATCAGGTCGGTCTGAATTTTATATCTGAATTTTATAAGAGTTATTTGTTCAGGTTTGAAAATAATTTGGGTAATATTCAGTCGGCCTAAATTATCCAAAATTTAACATTTATTTACCCAAATTAATTTAGACCGGTCGAGTAATCAGGCCAGTTCAAATAATCCTCACCCCTACGTCCAACCAAGCCACTCCTAGTTATGACACCTAAATGAGAAGAGCCCAAAAGATATTTTCTAAAGGGTGGTCGGCATCACTTTGATGACTTGTTGATAAACCCCTGAGTATGAGTATGTATTCCAGGAGAAAGCCACGTGATAAGTAAGATGTTTTCTGTTGCAACTCTCTGATATGGCTGCTCAGTTGAGTAATCTGAACTCAGAGATGATTGCTCTGAATACATCCTCCAACAAGACTCCTCATGTTGGAGGCAGTCACGGCAATCAGGAAAGGGGCAAAGCACATGTGCGGAGCTCCGACGATGAAGACGATTATGACATGCCATAGTGGCTGAAAAATCCGTCTAAGCGTCCATCAACTAAGATTTGAGTTTCCCAAGTTTGAACGTGGGGACCTGGATGGATTTTGAAGGCTGAAAAATACTTACAGTATTATCACACCCTTGATGAGATGAATGTCGACATTGCTGTTATGTACCTTGAAGGTGATGCTCTTGATCTCTTTGCATGGATCATCACCGAACGGACATTGCTTTATTGGGAGGAACTCACAAAGACTTTTCAAGAGCATCATGGTCCAGCAGAGTTTCAGAACCCGGACGAGTATCTTTGTGGGATCAAACAGACGGGAACAAAATGAGTCTTCATGGAGTTTGCGTCAGAAACTCACTGATATTGATGGCTTACTCCAAGATTTCTCAGACGTATTCGCTGAGCCTACCTCTTTGCCACCTCTCCGTAGTCATACCCATGCCATCAATCTTCATCCTAATGCCCAACCTACAAACATACGGCCATATAGATATCTTTATTTTCAGAAGGATGAAATTGAGAGGCAAGTTGCTGACTTGTTATCTAAAAGATTCATTCGACCTAGCTCTAGTCTGTTCGCGAGTCCTGTGCTGCTAGTCAAGAAGAAGTATGTGTATTGACTATAAGAAACAAAATTACATCACTATTTCTGATAAGTTATTATAGACGATTTGTGCAGAATTATGGAGTCATTGCTAAGCCACTTACTGATCTCACGAAGAAGGATGTATTTTGCTGGAATGAACGGGCTGAAATTGTATTTCAGAAGCTCAAGGATGCATTGACAATAGTGCCAGTCTTGAAGCTACCAGATTTTCACCAGTCTTTCACTATTGAATGTGATCCTTCTATGGAAGGGATTGGAGCTGTTCTCATGCATCAAGAGCACCCCATAGCATATTTCAATAAGGGACTCTCTTTCTCAGCAGTCGTCGCTGTTACCCGTTCTTGGTTCAGTAAGGAAATACTACGAATCAACGTCGTGAGTTCAGCAAATTTTGCGTCGGTGTGTTTAAACATCGCCTCCTGCTTCTGATCAATCTCATTAATCATCAATTCAACTCATTTCTCGAGATCATGGGATCTTGTTTCTTTCGCCATGGCCAAGGATCGGGGAAGCTTTGATACCAATGATAGGGCTTAGAAAACTATTAACCCAAATATATGGATAAACCAAGAACTCACTGTGAATTCTTTGGGTTTCTCAGATTTCATTCACCATTTTTATATTTTGTTACAAGCAATCTGTTGGTTATTTATACAAGAAATCAACAAATGAATGAATCAATGAATTAACCGCTAATCTGTTATCTGTTATTCCAAATTGCATTTTCCCACCACATTAATTGGTTACTATCAGGAGTGTTAGGATTTGAGGTCTGAAATTGGCTGACGGGAAATTGGGAGGTCTTGAAACCTCCAATTTACTTGGAAACTACAGTTAGAACCAGAGGCAATGTCTTTACAGCAACCTTTTCCTAGTCCAGAGACCATGCCTGAAACCAAATCCAAAGGAGTTGAGTCATGACCTGAAAGTACATAACTTAGTGTTAGTTACAAGCTTAGATGGTAATCTCACCTGGATCTTTCCATCAGAGGAACCAGCATACAGCATTCCACCATCCATATCAGCAGCTAAAGATGCGATCTTGGAGTCTCCACCGACAACCTTAATGGAAGCAATTCTGGTGAGCCTTTCTTTTAACCAAACTTCAATCATCCCAAACTTTGTTGCTGTGAAGATGAAGTCGTTGTTGGTGATAATGCGAGTGATGTCAAATCTGGTTGAGAATGATCCTACTATTGCCTTGGTTGTTTGTGAAAATACCTGCCATGAACACCATTTTTGTTCTCAATCATAAAGCATAGTTTCTGACATCAGTAAGTAGTGATGGGAATAGGTCAGGTTGAATCCAAAAGAGTCTGATCGAACCTGAATAGAGCTCGGTCAAACCAGATTTGATTTGTTAATTTTAGGTCGGTCGGACTTTTTGATGATGCCCTAGTAAAAGATAAGAAGTATGTGTAGTTGCTCACCTTTCCTGCTATTCCATCAACAGCTGAACCGCCAACAAAGAGAGTGTCTTCATTTATATGTAGGGACCGTATAGATTGTTTCCCTAACAACTTTTTTGAACCAGAGTAGAACTCGGTTGTTGTTAATTTGGATAAATCAACTTCCTGTAAGTTTTTTTAAGAACCTGTGACATGTTCAGTACCAGGAGAAACTGGTTCAGGTGATAGGAATGGTTCAGAAAGTAGGTAACCTGGATGGTGTAACCAGAGCAACCGCAGTATAGCCTATTGCCTGTCATAGCAAGGCATTTCACATTTTTATTGGCGATCAGATGCTTAAGAGGTCCAGACCAATTATATACCTGAATACACAACAGCTTTTTAGCATATACTTCAGTTCTTCTGCTCTTGTAATGTATACATTCTTTAACTACCATAAACTTAAACTTGCCTTAACACCTGTTCGTTGAGAAATGAAACAGGCTACTATAGGATTAGCCACTAGGTCATACACTGCCTCTTCCACATTATGAACTTGAATACAATTCATTTCTCCAGATTTTATCACCCAAACCTTTGGAAAGAAAGCACACAAGAACATTGGAACATAGTCACTTTAGTAGTGAAAATTTTCCTGTGTTATGGGAATGGCTTACACGAATTGTTTTGTCTAGAGAACCACTGTAGAGTCTGTTGCCCGAAGATAAAATTTGGAGGCAAGTGACTGCCTTCGAATGTTCACGAACTTCTTGAATTAGCCTTATAACCCTCTTCCCAGCATCCCACATCTAAAATAGAGCAACTAGTTAGCTGCTGCAGCTTCCTGCAGTTATGGACATCGTGGTTTAGACACATACCTTTATGGTTCCATCGGAATGCCCGCTTATAATACGACCTTTCAGGCAACGTAATGACGTTACTACACCATTTTTTGATGATTCTAGCTCAACCACGTGATTACAGTTCCATAATTCTGTCTAGAATGGACAACAAGAGTAATAAGCTCATCTTTCTATGTATGAATTACGAAAAGAATGGGAAATAATTTTGTTCTTGACTTACTGCATTGACAGAGGATAAGTTCATCAAAGATTTCAGCAAATCGTTGGCAATTCCCGAGTTACGCTTGATCTTTCTCAAAGATCTGTGAATGCATTTAGCATAATTTGCGAGTTCCTCAAGTGCAGCTTAAATCATAAAATTTCAACTTAGAGCTTTCTGAAATGTAATTGAATCATCTGTAAACGTTTGATCACATAAAGTTAGCTCACCTGGGGCACTAACTAAAGTTTTCAGAGCAAGAGTTGCCAAAATCTTTTCTTCCATGTTCTTAGAGCACTGGAGGATGTTGATGAATTCGTCAAGCAAGGATTTGCTAGCAACATATTTTATACCCGTATCAGGAAGAACTGAAATCATGTAAACGAGCCATGTAGAAATGACCAGGCATGACTTTGCCATCTCCAAGGAGTTACTCTTGAAGCATTCCTCCAGAGCCTTGAAGATGGAGCCATTTTCGTGATTGCAAATGGCAAAAGCAACCCTTTTGTCCCAAGAATTTGCAGCCTTCTCTTCGGTACCCTTCACGAAATAAGCACGTGTTAGTTCGGATATGGCAGCATCATGAAATAAGGAATTCCAATCTTTCTTGCTAACATAAAATGCAGATGCAAACCTTTGTTTCTGCAAACTCATCTCCAGGCTTCTTCTGCCACTCTGACTCCATTAGGGCTTTGTAAGGTTTATCAAACCCTGCAATATTTAATAACCAAGCTTCCGTGTATGATCTCCCTGATGAAGTCAGTCTCCCAGAAAGTGATAGTAAAGCGTTCAGAGACATCATTTGAGAATCAGGGAAGTCTCTTCTGTGCAGTGCTTCAATTAGTGTTTCAATTGCTTCTTCCCTATAAATACTCATCTTCCTTGGTTCGGCCTGGCATTTACATTAGGGAACACATGATTAGATAATCAACTATGTAATGAAATTTTTTAACTGTAAGAAATGTTGCTGAGTCTAGAGAAACCAGAAGATCAAGCTGAAGAAGAAGAGTGGCGATGGCAGGTTGTTGCTCAATCGGAGCCATTTGAAGGTACACAAGAAAGCTATGCATGGTACTATATGCTCCTTCATCTTTAATTATCTGCAAAGTATTATTACAGGATGTCCTCCTGAGACATCAAAAGAACAGAAGTTTCTCAAACGAGGCATTGTGAAGAGTGTTGCACAGGATTTCAAGAAGATTAAGTCTTAACATGCTCCTGGAACAGAAAAGTTTATCAAAAAATGATGTATACCTGTCTAACAGAACTAGTTCTGAGAGGAATTCGATGCATTCACCTCTCACTCTATCACTTCCAGAGTGAAACAAATCAAGAACATGAGATAGTGCGACTCTGCTAGCAGTCAAGTTCCAGCAACTTTTATCGGCACGTATGCAACATAAAAGAATGGTAATAATGGACTTATTTTCTTCCACCTTTCCAAAACAATTGACTAAGGCTGGAATTCCATTTGATGCAATTACACTAAAAGCATTGACAGATCTGCTTTGTTCACCCCCTTTTGTAAGTAGCTGTTCAAGCAGAGCTATAGCAGCAGCCTTGGGTTCTAATATAAACTGAAGATCATCCAAATCTTCAGTTTTACTCTGAATTAGGTGAACAAGAGAGGGTATAAAGTTGTGAACTGAAAGTTGAGAGAATCCTGGATTCAGCAGGAATATGAGAACAGCAGCCTCAGCCAAGCCATTCTTAAGTAAAGCAGCTAAGCAATCAAAATCACAATCTATACTGGTTAGAATATCTCCAATACTTTCATCTGAAAATACTAACTCAGAGAGAATAGAAATTGCTGTCCTGACAACATCTCTGTTCATGGAAGCTGATAATATTTCAACAAAACCATTTACAGTTGCTTTCTTGGACAAGTATGAATGAAACCCTGGATCACCCTTTGATTCCTTCCACAATTTGGCTATTGCCAAAACAGCTCTTTCGCATTTTATTAAGTTTTCTGAAATACACAGACATGAAATATGAGATTTTAGTTCACTGATTATTGTTTCAATACTAGCTTGAGAAATTACGCTAGTTGGCGATGAAGATATAGCTGCCTGTCCAAATTTTTTTCTCCTCGGGTGCACAAAGTTGTCCGAATTCTTAAGATCTGAGAATTCAACTGCACTGGATGGAGTGTACCCTGTTGAAGTTACCGTCCTGGAGGAGGGACTAAAAGCATTCCTTGGTGTTCCAGAGTATGAATACTCCTGCGCAGGTTCAGGATGTTGTTCCTTCCAAAATGTTACAAGTCTCTTCAAAACAAGGTTTGTTTTGGGCAGTGAATCTATAGAGAAAGGTTGTTGAGTAATGGGCCATGTGGTGTTTCCCCTTTGTATCCATTCTTGAATTGCTTTCCTTTCATAAGTTTGACCAGTTTCGAGAGTAACTGGATCATTAAAAAGCTGTCTCGTTATGGGACAGACAAAATCTTTTGGTGGTCTTGTAAGATTTGCGGACCTCTCAGACGTGGGGATTGAAATGTAGCTACGGGTTCCATCATCACTTAGAGGTCTGTTGAGTCCAAATTTATCCAGATATGTTAATGGGAAAGGATAAAAAGAACTTCAAGTACTTCAGAAAAAAAATAGGTTTTTTAGCTACCTATTCTCGAAAACTTGACAGTTGATAATTTTATAACTCGTGCTCCTTCCGTCATAGTTTCTCCTGAAATTTCTCCTTCCACCCTTATTTCAGAACCATCATCAGTTAAAAACATTATCTGAACATTCTATATTGCTTCTAAAACAGCTGTAAGTTGAGGACTTACCGTGACTTCACTCTCAGAATCTGGTGATCTAATGCTGTAATCTTTGTTCATTCCTGAACTTGACAAAGAGATCATATCGATAGAATCCATGACATTGCTGGACGAAGATTGTAGTGGAGACGCATGCCATTTCCTGGAATTAGCATATAGACTTGGAGAAGAAATATCAGATGAAGCAGTTCCCAGTGATTCCACGGGGGAGAAATTTGTTGACTTTTTCAGGCTCTTGGTTTCAGTTTCTCTAATGCTGCTATGTCTTACCAAATCGTGACTTCTAACTCCAGATTCGAAATAAGCATTAGTAGGCTCGCAATCAGGACCGTCTTCACTCTCCACCAGTACAGGCTCCTGACACATTCACCAGGTATACAAGTTGAGTTAGCGAGAAGACCTAGACCTGTAATAACTTTTGTACCATTGGAGAAAACGAATTTTCCAAGTTATTCTCATTTAATAAGTTCTCAGCCTTACTTCAGGATTCCACACTGCACATTCCCCTATTTCATTTGAGATTGTTGAACTGAAGCTTAATCTGCATAAACTCATCCAATACATGCAAAATATCAGAGCCTTGGAGAAACATAAAGATCAATGACTTAACTAGAGAATGTAGACTGACCTGCTTGTTTCTCCAACTCTATTGTTAGATCGAGAGAAGCTCTTAGGCAAGACTGGTCCACTGAGTTCTTGCAGTGGAGTCATTGGAGGTTCTGCTATTGGAAACATTGGAATCATCTTCTTGGCACTGATTGAGTAACAGTTTATGCAGTCGTTGTAGTACTTGGCAAAAAGCCGAGTATTCTCATTCAAAGTTTCTCCATAAAGCTGCTCAAGCTTTTGCAACTTCTGCATTTGATCTGCCCTCCGAGAGAAGTCCAAGGACTCATTAAATAACTGATCAACATCATTCGAGAACGACAGATCAGAAGAATCAGGAACAATTTCCAGCATCAGCCCATCCCTTGACCCAGAACACCACCCAACAATTGAACTCATGTGGGGAAGAAACAAATCTTTCCACAATTCGGGTGCAAAATCTGTCCGTGAAAAGAAAGGATCCACTATGAACATCTCAAGAACATGAACAGCTGAAATCTGAGCATTTTTCCTCAACCTCCAAAGGTAGGAAAGATTTAAATGTGCCCAAGCAGACAGGTAAGAGTTGGGAACACCAGCAGTTCTATGGCAAGAATTCAACATTGCACACACTTGTAGCATCTTCTCTGCATAATCTAATCGTGCCATCTTAGTTTCCATATTACTAGTGTCAATAGCTTCTTCAAGAGCTTCAATACCCCAATCTAAATTCGCTATAACTGCTTGATCAGAGTACCGGAACTCAGTTTCCTGATCAGACTTTCCACCTTCTGCTGCTAATCTCTCTGCACACTGTTCTTTCTGCTGGATCCTTTGCTCTTTATTTTTCAACCTATCTTGAATGAAGCTCCCTACGGTAGTGATTAATAAACTAAAAATGCTCTTCTGGTCCATTCCAACCCTCCTTTGCCTTATCCTACAAGCTTCTACTCAATGTTAACTTATTACCAAACACTTAGCCATCATCCTGAAAAGGAAACCAAAACCTGAAGAAAGATAACCAAGTTGACAGGAAAAGACCATCTTCACGTTTCTTTCCATCTTTCTTTTCCCGCTCAAATTTACGCAGACAAACACTTGTAATTCGTCGTTTCTTTCAACACCAAGTAACAACAGAATAAGCTCATGCATTACAACAATGGCAGAAGGAACAAAAAGGTGAAATCAAGCTTTCGAAACAGTCCATAGAATAGAGTTCAAAACAACAACAACAAGAGAAAAGAACTAGGATGGACAAGTAGTTTTTGGTCAAGCCAACTCCAACTGGAGCTGAGCTTCCATTGACCAGTCATAGATAGCGACACATCACACAAGAAAGCGAGAAAGAGCCGGCGTGTCGTTGCTACCAGACCTTGCGTGTCAAAATTAATCATGGATTAATCACATTGTTAACATGTAGTTATTAATCATTAAGAAGATAATTATTAACCAAGATTAAGATAGAATGTGATAGGACGTTAATTATATGACAAGACGGCATAGTTTGGTCCCATTCAAAATCGCTCAATACAAAATTTGAAATGTGTTAATTTTTAAATTTTTCGGATTTTTAATACCGAATGGAATTTAAATTAAGTGAAGTTATTATTTTCAAATTTGAAATTTAATTAAAGCTTAAAATACTTTTAAATTTTGAGGCTTGAATTTGTTAAAGTTCAATAAACTCAAATTTTGTTTATTAATTATAAATTAAATTAAATTAGTCTGAAGTAAAATATCAACTCTAATTATAATATTTTAAAAAGTTGTAAGTAGTGCCAACAGAGTTAGAAAAATAGTTCGAGCCAAGTCTAATCTAAAGATATAGACTTGAATGAACTTTAGATTAAGTTTAGGTCAAACTATCCATAAGTGTAAGTTTAGTATTTTATACTTTTATTTACAACAATAATTAAAGTTTATAAATATATAAAATTTTTAAATAAATATTAGCAATTAAAAATTACCTAATAAATAATTTTCCAAATTTACACGAGCCTTTTTCTTTTGTAAGATAAAAAATAAATACAAATATTGATTGGGATGGCTGCTCCATGGAAAATTTTCCTCCAACTTGTGGTACATCTTATCTCACCACTCAAAGATAAACTCGCGTCAACTCTCCGCAATCATCAATAAAATCCATTTTCACATCCAACAAGATACTGACACGAGTCCAAATCAACGACATCAGAAAATAGTTTATAAACCCCCACTCACACTCGTCACTCCTCGTGTACTTCACAATTGCTCGATTCAATGGCAAACCCTAAGGTCTTCTTCGACATGTCAATCGGTGGAGTTTTGGCCGGCCGAATCGTGATGGAGCTCTTCGCAGACACAACACCGAGAACCGCGGAGAACTTCCGTGCTTTGTGCACTGGTGAGAAGGGAATAGGGTGGAGCCGAAAGCCTCTGTACTACAAAGGTTCCAAGTTCCGCAGAGTGATCCGGGACTTAGGAAATTCAATTATTTCCACACAACTAGAATGTCAGTAGAACAATAATAAATTTGATAACGAAGTTTGACTAAATTGTGCCTATATTTTCGGGGCTACTGTACATCCTTTTTATTATGGAGAAAAAACAACATTTACAAATGTTTACACTCAATACTTAATTCATTAGTGTTTACACACACTCTCAAACTCTTACCACAATACACCCCAAAATTACTCACAAAATTTTCTACTCTTAGTATTTCTCTTACTCACTAAAGGAGGAGAAAACTAAAAGTTAATATTTTGTTTTCTTTTTTTTGGATGATATAAATGAAAAGGGGAGGGGGTTTATTTATATTTGTTAAGCCTCCCCTCTTCCTCACTCACTTTCAATATGGGACAAAATCCCTTATAAAACTAACAATCTCCACTTGAAGACTGATTTCAATCTGTCTTTACACTTAGTTGATGCAGTAGCTCGTCTAGATTTTATTACTCTTGCAGGCCAACTGAAGTTGTGCGCAACTTCAGTTTGTCGATTGTCACTACCTTGGTTAGCATGTCTGTAGGATTCTTACTTTCAAGGATCTTCTCAAGTGTTAATATTTCATCTTCTAACAAGGACCTGATGAAATGATAACGAACACCGATATGCTTGCTTCTGGAGTGAAATGATGGATTCTTGGCCAGATGAATTGCACTCTGACTGACACTATATAGCACATTCTTCTCCTGCATGAAACCAAACTCTAACAGCAAATTCTGAAGCCAAATCATCTCTTTGTTAGCTTCGGTTATTGCTATGTACTCAGTTTCTATAGTGGATAATACAACAATCTTTTGAATCTACGACTCACAGTTGTTGTACCTACAGTAAAGATGTAACCGGTGATGCTCCTTTTTCTATTAACTTTACCTACATAATATGAGTCAACATAACCTTGTATTTTTATTTCTCCTTTGCTAAAGTAAAGGCATTTCTTGGTTGTATCTCAAAGATATCTTAAAATCTACTTTACTGCTTCCCAGTGGACTTTTCCTGGATTTGCCATAAATCTGCTAATTGCTCCCATTGCATGGCCTATGTCTGGCTTATGCATACCATGGCATTCATCAAGCTCCCAATAGTAGAGGTATAAGGAATTTTTGCCATCAAGTCTCGCTCTTCATTTATCAGAGGTGACTGATTTTGGGATAGGTAAAAATAACTGGCAATGAGAATGCTGATTAGTTTAGCATTCGTCATGTTAAACAGTTGCAAAACACGATTAATGTATTCTACTTGAGGTAATTGTAATTCCCCTCTCTGCCTAATTATGGTGATCTGCATCCCAAGAATCTTCTCAGTTGGATCCAGATCTTTCATGTCAAATTCTTTTGACAATTGTTTTTTCAAATTTATGATATCATCCATATTGGAACCAACTACTAACATGTCATCAACATAAAGTAGCAAAATGATATAACTGGACTGATATCTCTTGATATAACAACAATGGTTGGCATTGCACTTCTAGAAGTCTTCCATATGCATAAAGTTATCAAACTTTTTGTATCACTACCTCGGGGCTTGTTTCAGGCCGTACAAGCTTTTCTTCAACTTACACACTAAATGTTCTTTTTCTTTCTCCAGGAAACCTTCTGGCTGATGCATAAATATCTCTTCAGCCAAGTCTCCATGAAGAAATGTTGTCTTCACATCAAGTTGCTCAAGATGGAGATCTTAACTTGCGACAATACTTAACACCGTTCTGATAGTATTAAGCTTCGCCATCGGGGAGAAAATGTCGGTATAGTCTATTCCTTCCTTCTGTTGAAACCCTTTGACTACTAACTGAGCTTTGTATCTTTTGGAACCATCAAACTCCTTTTTGACCCGGTATACTCATTTGTTGTGGAGAGCCTTCTTTCCATTGGGTAACTTTGTTAGTTCCCAAGTCTGATTTGATATTAAAGATTTTATCTCATCTTTCATTGCAAGCTCCCACTTGTTGACATCTTTTGTTTGGCATGCCTCTTTATAAGGCTCAGGCTCGCCACCATCAATTAACAACAGATAATCTGTGAATCTCCTGTTTGGCACATGAGGTCGAGAAGACCTTCTCAACTCAGGAACAAGAGAAGTGGACCGTGATGATTCAAGCTGAGCTTCTTCTTCAATAGTTTCCTCTGATTGAGGATTTACTTCCATTTGTCTCACTGAAAAATTTGGAATATTGTTGATATCAACAAATACAGGGTCTCTCTGAGGGGCTTTCTCCGATGCATGTCGATCTTTATACATCAGCTTTTCATTAAAGACCACATCTCTACTCCGAATGATCTTCTTGTTTTTGTCATCCCAAATGCGAAACCCAAACTCATCCTCGCCATAGCTAATAAACGTGCATTTCTTAGAATTTGGATCAAGTTTATTTATGCCTTGATCACTGATATGTACATATGTTGTATAGCCAAATACCTTGAGATGTGAAAGCTTCACATCTTTTCCACTCCAAACCTTCTCTGGTATCTTGTACTCTAATGGAATTGATGGACCTCGATTGATGAGATAAGCTGTTGTGTTGACTGCTTTTGCCCATAACTGCTTTGGTAAACCTGATTGCATCCGCATACTTCTAGCTCTTTCAGTTAAGGTTCGATTCATGCTCTCCGATACACCATTATGTTGTGGCGTCATTGGCACGGTTCTCTCCATTCTGATTCCAAGCTCATAACAGAACTTTTTAAATCTAGTGTCCTTATATTCTCCACCATTGTCAGTTCTGAGCTTCTTTATCTTGAGACCCGCCTCAATTTCAACCATAGCCTTCCATGTTTTGAAAGCATCAAATATTTATAACTTGTAAATCAGAAAGTAAACTCACACCATACGAGAGTGATCATCAATGAATACCACGAAGTAGTTCTTTCCACCAATGGATGGAGTAGTTGTTAGCCCCTAAACATTATAATGCATGAGCTCAAGTTTCTCTTTCTTTGACATTCTACCACCTGTTTGAAAGCTGACTCTCTTCTGCTTTCCAATAATGTAGTATTAACACGTATCAAGTTCTACTGACTGTAGACCTGATAGTTTTCCATAGGAATGCATTAACTTTATTCTTTTTTCACTAATGTGGCCAAGTCTCTGGTATCACAAGTTGAAATCTTCACTCCCTTGTGCAACTGCAATTGAACAATATGCTTCAACTGTTAAGTAGAGAGTACCATTCTTCTTTCCTTATGTCACAATCATTGCTCCCTTTGATACCTTCCATTCATCATTACGGAAAGTTGTGATGTAGTATTCATTTGCTAATTGTCCTACTGAGATTAAGTTCTTTCTCAGATCAGGGATATGTCTGACATCCTTCAACTCCGAGATGGCTCCATTTAGCTTGAGCTTAACTAAACCTTTACTGAAAATCTCGCAGGGTTGATCATTACCAAGATACACACTGCCGAGATTTTCAGGCACATACTTTTCGAGAAGACCTTTCTTCGAAGTACTCACTTCTCTAAGCCTCTGATACTAATTATTAGGAAATTCAACTATTTCTACATAACTTAAATGTTAGTAGAACAACACAATATTTGATAACGGAGTTCAACCAAATTGTGCCTACGTCTCCAAAGCTACTACATATCATTTTTATTAGGGAGAAAAAATAACACTTACAAATGTTTACACTCAACACTCAACTCATTATTATTTACACACACTCTCAAACCCTTACCCCAATACACCCCAAATTACTCACAAGACTTTCTACTCTTAGTATTTCTCTTACTCACCAAAGGAGCAGAAAACTAAAAGTTAATATTTTGTTTTCTTTTTTTTAATGATATAAATGTGGGGTGTTTATTTATACTTGTTGAGCCCCTCTCCCTCACTCACTTTCAATATGGGACAAAGTCCCTTACAAAACTAACAATGTGCCATGGTGGCGACTTTACCATCGGGAACGGAACCATCAGTGGCGACTTCACTGCCGGGAATGGCAACGACGGTGAGACAATCTATGGAGTGAAGTTCGCCAACCAGAACTTCATAAAGAAGCACACGGGGTCTAGGATCTTGTCGTTGGCCAATGTTGGGAACAGAACCGGCGGCGAGTCAATCTATGGAGAGAAGTTTGCTGACGAGAACTTCATAAAGAAGTACACGGGGCCTGGAATCTTGTTGATGGCCAATGCCAGTCTTGGGATGAGTGGCTCACAGTTCTTCATTTGTACTGGCAAACCTGAGTGGTTAGACGGAAAGCACATGGTATTTGGGAGAGTTGTGAAGGGAATGGACGTCATGAAAGCCATCGAGAAAGTGGGTTGTAGATCTGGAGCGACCTCAAAGCCTGTGGTTATCGCCGATTGTGGTTAGATCTCTTAGGTTCTGTTTGATTGAGGAGTTAATAACGGAATAGGATGGAAAGTAACACAGTTCTATTTGAAGGTTTCGTAATGAAATAGAACTTATGAAATAGAATGAAATAAGTTCTATTTCATTTTAAACAGTAAACCTTCGAGAAACGTAATAATAAATATATGTTATCTAATATATCCTTAATAATTCTCAATACTAATCGTAACCAAATTAGAATATTAATATATTAAATATAACATAATAATATTTAATATAATAAATTTTATTAAATAATAAATAATAATAATTTAATATAATTAATAATAAATAACATATTAAAAATAAATAAATTTTTATTGATAAAAGTATAAAATATATTTAAAAATTATTCTTTAATTATTTGTATATATTTTATATAAATAAAATAACAATAAATTATTTTATATATAAATTACATAGAATAGAATAAAATAAAATAATTATTAATAATTATTAATAATATTTTAAATAATTAATAATAAATTGTATATAATTAATAAAAATAAAATAAATAAAACTTTTATTAATGAAAATAGAAAATATAATTTAAAATTATGTTTTAATTGCTTGTATATATTTTATATAAATAAAATATAAATAAATTATTTGTAAATATAAATCACATAAAATAAAATAAAATATATAAAATAATTAATAATAATATTTTATATAACTAATAATAAATTGTACATAATTAATAATAAAATGATAAACTTCTTGCAACAACTATTTTAATATAAGGAGTATTATAGTCATTTATTATACATTATGTTCTATTTCATTAATCTTTCAAACAACATTTCACTATATTATATTATCAACTCTTACATTTTTCAAATAATTTTTATTTATTATATGGTATTCTATTATAAATCGTTATATTCAAATTTATTATATTATATTATATTAATTAACGTATAACCAAACACACCGTTTATATCAGAGCTTTCAGAAGTTGTGGATTTGACTGTTATAAGCAGTGATACGGGTTTCATCTGTAGTAATGGTCGATGCATATGACCATTTGAAACCAGAATGCAGTCTTGATCTTGCACGGTTACCGGCTTTAAATTTCGACCGGTACCATTAAAACTGAAAAATACCTGTGATTCCGGTAATTTACGGTTTTCCTAGGGACCTATTTGCAAAAACAACAAGTTTTAACCTAAAAATCTACCCCCCGGACGGCCCGACCTACTCGCTACTCCTCTCTTCTCGCCTACGCTCCGTCCGTCTTCGTCGCCCTCGTCCGCCGGATCCGTGTCGTCCGCCGGATCCGTGTCGTCCGTCTCTCTCCCGCAGCGTTGCTGCCCTCCTTGGTCTGGATCTGGACTCCGGTAGTCTTCTCGTTCGTCCTTCTGTCGAGTCTTCGGCTCTTCGCTCTTCTCCCTCGCGTCTTCTCCTCGTCGGTCCTCCACGTCAGCTTTAGTCGGTTCTCCCTTGCGTTGTCGATCCTCCACCGTGAGCAACAGCCTTCGTGGCCTTGTCCGTCGTCCTCTGACGTCAACTCCAGCCTACCCGACCTCGACCCAAATCGATGAAGACCGAATGTATTGTTTTATTTTTCATAGATTTTTGACATTAATTGCTTATGTCATTGTGATGGTTGCTGGATGATGGTAGATTTGTGGTTAATAATTGGATGAGGATGGATTTGTGGTTGTTGGAAATTGCTTATGTTTTTGCATTGGATACCGATGATGAATTGATGATGGATTTGGGTTGAAGTGTTGAACCGTTGAAGTGAAGTTGTGTAAAATGTAAATGGTGAAGGTGATTTCGGTTGAAATGTTGAATGACATTCTTGAAGTGAACTTGGCATTTTGCATTTTGGTTTTTGGCATTTTGGATTATGGAAGTTGATTTTAGATTTTGGCATTGAATTGATCCGAATGTCCCATTGGAAAATAAATTTAGAATGGTAATTGTGATTGAATTGTTGAATTGTGGATGAATGAGATTTAATTTTAATTTGTTCAATTGAATTTGAGATTGAGTTTGATACTTTGATAATCAAAATCAAATTAACATTTAAACCTAATTTTAATTGTAAAATTGATAATCAAATGTGAAATAAATAATTATATGTAAAATTGTACAATTAATAATCAAAATCAGTAAAATTGAAAAAACTTAAATCATTAATTGACATATTGTTAATATTTGTTATATGGTAATTCATTTTTATATTTGAGTATTGAATTTTGATAAATAATTAGTTAAGTATAAATTTGGGTATTTGGGAATTGGAATTGAATTGAATTGGAATGGAATTGAATTGAATTGGAATGGAATTGAATTGAATTGGAATGGAATTGAAATTGAATGGAATTGGAATTGGAATTTGGATTGAAAATTGATTAAATGGAAATAAATTTATGAATGTTTTGTAATTGTTAGGATTGGAAATTGTTGTAAATGGAATGAATGGAAATGAAATTATGAATGTTTTGTAATTGTTAGGATTGGAAATTGTTGGGAATTGATTGAATGGAAATGGAAATATGAATGTTTTGTAATTGTTAGGATTGAAAATTGTTGGGAATGGATTGTTTGGAAATGGGATTATGAATGATTTGAAATTGTTAGGATTGAGAATTGTTGGAATTGAATTGAATGGAATGGAATTGAATGGAATGGAATGGATTGGATTGGATTGAATTGAATTGGATTGAATTGAGTTGAATTGAATTAAATTGGATTGGATTGGATTGGATTGGATTGGATTGAATTGGATTAGATTGAATTGAATTGAATTGAATTTGATTGAATTGAATTGGATTGAATTGGATTGAATTGAATAGGGTTGGAATTGAATTGGAATTGAATTAGAATTGAATTGGAATTGGAATTGGAATTGAATTGAGTTGAATTGAATTGAATTGGATTGGATTGGATTGGATTGGATTGAATTGAATTGAATTAGATTGAATTGAATTAGATTGAATTGAATTGGATTTGATTGGATTTGATTGGATTGGATTGGATTGAATTGAATTTGATTGAATTTGATTGAATTGGATTGGATTGGATTGGATTGGATTGGATTGGATTAGATTGGATTGAATTGGATTGGATTGGAATGGAATGGAATGGAATGAAATGAAATGAAATTGAATTGGAATTGGAATTGAATTGAATTGAGTTGAATTGAATTGAATTGGATTGAATTGGGTTGAATTGAATTGGATTGGATTGGAATGGAATGAAATTGAATTGGAATTGGAATGGAATTGAATTGAGTTGAATTGAATTGAATTGGATTGGATTGGGTTGAATTGAATTGGATTGGATTGTAATTGAATTGAATTGAATTGAATTGAATTGGAATTGAATTGGAATTAAGTTGAATTGAATTGTATTATATTGGATTGGATTGAATTGAATTGAATTGAATTTGATTGAATTGAATTGATCAGTGGGGTCATTGCAGTTCAATTCAATCCGCCCGTTGACGATTGAACTTCAGATTTTTATTTTTCCTCTTCTTTTAATTTTTCTTGTATTTGATCATTGATGTTTATGTTAAATTATATGTATGTAATATTTTGTTTCGAGTTCAACTTACTTGATTGTTTATTAAATCATCAACTCTTTTGTAATATTTATTGTTCTTTTTATCGAATGTTTTGAATCTTTTGATGGAAATATGTAATATTATTTATTGTAATGATGAAATTGTATGATTGTAATATTTTAAATGCTTTGTATTATTCTTAGTTTTATAATTGTACGATGATTGTTTTATTTATATTAATTGTGGTTATTATTTATATGTAAAATATTTAAAATTATTGTTATTTCAAATTAACTGTCATTATTATTTATTATTAAGATTTTTAAAACATGGTTGATGTAAACAATAAACTAGTAAAGTATACAATACACAGTTGTATAATATATCAATATGGACTATTCTGCAATTTTTAAAAAGTTTAGGGACCATTTTATAAATTTTAAAAATATCCCAAAAGCAGTCTTGGTATCGATCAGACTTGATGCGATTCAGATTCTGAAGTCAATCCGATACCAAATCCGGTACGTTATTCATAACATCGGTTATAAGTGATAACTTTACTTTTACTTTTAATTTTCCTTCAGCAGCTTCTGTTCCACGTGATTGTACTAATGGCTGATATATGAAAATAACGGGTGCTATTTGTAATTTTAGACTTTCAGTTATGAAACCAAGTCTAATTTTATTTCATATTTAATCAAGCTTGTAGATCTCAACCTTCTTATTTTACTAAAATTTGTAAATTAGGTATACTAGATAAATTATTCAACAGCTTAAATATAATTAAATTATTTAACTAATTCAGATATAATAATTTAAACTTTAAATATATATAATAATTAATAAAATTTCTCATATACAATTGGAATTTAAATCAAGGATTAAAATATGGTAAAATTAATAATTAAAATTGAATTTGTTTAAATTTCAATAAGCTCAAAATTTGTTTATTAATTATAAATTAAATTAAATTAGTCTAAATTAAAATATCAACTCTAATTATAATATTTTAAATAAAGTGATAAGTATTGCTAATAAAGTTAGAAAAAAAAGTTCAAGTCAACTTCGCTCGGTCTGGTTTAAAGTTAATTAGAAATACATCAAATACAATAGGTTTTTTTATTTTGTAAGACAAAAAAATCAATAAAAATATTGATTGGCATGGCTGCCACGTGGAAGATTTTCCTCCAACTTGTGATGTATCTCATCTCACCGCATGGTCACCCAAAGATAACTCGCGTCAACTGTCCGCAACCATTAATCAAATCCATTTCCACGTCTAACAAGATGCTGACACGCGTCCAAATCAACGGCCAGGATCTAACAGACGAAAATATTCCAGATCGGAAAATAGTTTATAAACCCCCACTCACACTAGTCACTCCTCGTGTACTACACAATTGCTCGATTCAATGGCAAACCCTAAGGTCTTCTTCGACATGTCAATCGGCGGAGCTCCGGCGGGCCGAATCGTGATGGAGCTCTTCGCAGACACAACACCGAGAACCGCCGAGAACTTTCGTGCTCTGTGCACCGGTGAGAAGGGAATAGGGCGGATGCGGAAGCCTCTGCACTACAAAGGCTCCAAGTTCCACAGAGTGATCCCGGGATTCATGTGCCAGGGCGGCGACTTCACCGCCGGGAACGGAACCGGTGGCGAGTCAATCTACGGAGAGAAGTTCGACGACGAGAACTTCATAAAGAAGCACACGGGGCCCGGGATCTTGTCGATGGCCAACGCCGGTCCTGGGACGAACGGCTCGCAGTTCTTCGTTTGTACTGACAAAACTGAGTGGTTAGACGGAAAGCACGTGGTGTTTGGGAGAGTTGTGGAGGGAATGGACGTCGTGAAAGCTGTCGAGAAAGTGGGTTCTAGATCTGGAGCGACCTCGAAGCCTGTGGTTATCGCCGACTGTGGTCAGATCTCTTAGATCGGAGCTTTCAAAAGTTGTGGATTTGAGTGTGGTATCTTTACTTCTACTTTAAGTTTCCTTCAGTTTCTGTTCCACGTGACTGTACGAATGGTGATATCTGGAAATAACGGGTGCTATTTGTAATTTTAGATTTTCAGTTATGACAAAGTCTAATTATTAAGGATTAAAATACGGTTAAAATTAATAATTAAAATTGATAAATTTTAAGTCAAATAGTCATTCATAATTTGGTGAGTAAAATGACTTGAGCAATAGATTTTTTTTGAATAATTGGAGACTTTCAAATAGATTTGGTGGAAATATATTTAATAAATTTAATGATTTCTATTTTAATTAATTTAAATAGTATGAATTAATGATTTGATTTGATTCAAAATCTAAATTTCTTATAATATAAACATGATATTGTGTTATGAAAATAAATGATAATTTAATTATTAAGTTATATATATGTTTATATATGTATACCAATCAACATCAACATCTTCCAAAAAGGTTGCGTTTGGTTGCAGTCTCCAGTGGCTGCAAACAGAACAAAACAGGACTGAACAGATGGATGAATGGTCTCGGACATAGGTGATACGCGAAAACGGGAATATTAATAGATGGATGTGACACGCAAAAATAAAAACAGAGAAATTAATTCCCTAAAAATTAGGTGTTGCAATTCCGATAAAGACTTGGGCCTAAAAGTTAGGTGTTGCAATTTGGATAAAAACTTGGGTTTGATTTCCTGGAGGTCAAGCTTAGGTATCTAAATTCGGCCCAATTTTTTAAAATAAAATAACTTTATTTTATACTCTTAATTTTAAAACTATTAATTGGATTGATCAAAGTTAAGCTTAAGTTTAAACTCACTATTATACATATATATATATATATATATATATAATTTCTAACTTTTAAAAATTAAATTTCTAAAATTTGATCAAATCTAAAATTAAATCTAAATAAAATAATTCTTATTAGATATATCAAAATATTGAAAAGCCATTTTCATAGTATAAAATTGAACTTAATAAGTTTTTTCATTTATAAAAGTATATATATTTTTATCATTTTGAGTTAGAAAATGATAATTTCTAGAACTTCCTTGAAATATCTTTTCTTTTAAGACACTTTCGTATTGAAATAGTAAGATAAAATATCAACGGCTGGGGGAGTCAAATCTCTGTACTTTTTATATATATGATGGAAAGGGTCAGAGTCAGAAGAGTTTAAGATGTGGCTGAAATTTTGAGCCAATGATAACGACCCACGTGTGTGTTTCGTGGTCTTACGCAATCATACCTTCTCATAACATTCTATGACTTTTAACCTCCGTTTGACCTTTTGGCTTTGGTGTTAATTAATACTAGTTTGAAATGACGTTATCGCCCTTTTCCTTTTTTTCCTTAAAAGAGGAGATTTATAAATTAAAATTAAATTAATATTTATTTTTATTTTTATTTTATTTTTCAAATTATTACTTAATCATGTAAAAAGTCAATATATTCAATACACAAGACTCTCAGTGTTGCAAGACTTTGAAAATGGTCATAATGTAACTTTTTTTGTATGATTACAAAAGATGTAAAATATTAAATTCTCAATTACTGACTCATGTAATATTATTTAATTATTAGATATTATATTATATTATATTTATTATAACTTCTTAATTAAAACAACACAATATCAAAAATAATGAAATATATTTTAAAGTTGTAAATATATAAAATTAATAAAGAGAATTTTAAAATTAAAATGGCATTATATTTCTTAATATTTTTAAATACGTGATTAATAATTATTTTAACTAATTTTGATATTTTCTTTATGCCACACAATTTATTTTTAACAAAAAATAAAGTTTCCTAATATTATATGTTTTAATATTTAAAAATAATAAAATTGATAATATAAAAATGAAAACTTTCTGATGTATCATAATTTTAAAATTAAAAAGATAGCGGCAATAATATATTTTTGAAAATACTAATTAAAGCTGGGGCAGAATGGTAAAATGCCATTTTCAGAACAAACAAGGCCTTAGTCAGAGGAACACACCTAAACTCAGACAAGGCGGGCGTGATGACTTCACATTTCATACTTTCCTACTTTCATATCACTTTCTCGGTATGTAGAATTTTTGCCAAATGTATTGAATATTAATCAACTTGCTTTGGAAGCGTCTAAATGCGAGATTTTACGCGTTTTTTCCTTCAATCCTAAGGTCAATTCACTCATTTACTAGGTAATTTTGTACAAACTACTTTCTCATCTCCATCTTTATTACTCGATCAAGACCACCATCTTTCTCTTCAGTTTTTCCTCGTTTTGGGCATTATTCTTCAGAAGAACGAAATTCAGAACTGGGTTTGTTGGCTTATTGTATTTTATGTTATTTGATGCGGGTCTTGTTCATTTTTTATTTTTTCTTTTGGGTCTGGGTTTAATGGGGGTTTGTTTCTTTCGCTTGTTTTTCTGATTTTTGTCAGGTGGGTTCGTAAGTTCGCCAGCAGAATGGGAGCGGTTTGTGCTGGTGGGACAAAGCCGAAGAGTGCGAGAGTTGGAGGGAGGACTTCATCGTCGGGATTTTCTGGTGAGATCAAGTCTGTGAAGAGGAATGATCTGTCCAATGAGAGCGGTGATGAGCTCGATTTCAGCACAAGGACCCCGCGGAGGCCTGATTACGGTGATTTTCCGTTGACGTTTTCGAGAGAACTGAAACCGTCTATGTTTGCCAAAACAGCAGATACCAAGGTATGGTCTTAGTTGATTTGTTTGTTCGTTCTTGGTTGTCGTTATGGTTGTGGTAGGTTGTGCTCGTCTGATTTTCCTGTGGAACATGCTAAAAGAATTAGCTTGCTCTTGACTTGGATGAGTTGATTTTAATTGTTTGTGAAACTTCACCATCTGATGCAATAACAAAGGAGGGTCTTACTGGAAGAGAAATTGAATGCTTGCATATTCCTATCTGGAAAGTAATATACAGTTTAGATGGATTGGTTGAGATCTGATCTATAATAGTGTATTGATGGATTTATCAGAAAACGGCTTTAGTAATTCAGTGAATGTCAGGCCGTTGGAGAATTGATTGAGTGTTGAAACAAATGTAATGTAGTCGAGAACATGCTGCATTGAATATCAATTTGATACAAATGGCAATGTAATCTGTTTTTTTATTTATAGGTCAACCAAAAGACTTCATTTCTTGGTAAAGCTGGCACAGTCGGTTTGGAGAAAGCGGTTGAAGTTTTGGACACTCTCGGAAGCAGTATGTCCAACCTGAATGCTAAGAGTGGGTTTGTCAGTGGTCTGAATTCAAAACGGAATAAAATATCAATATTAGCATTTGAAGTAGCTAACACAATAGCCAAAAGTTCAAGCTTGTTTCAATCTCTTTCGGATGACAATGTACAGTCCCTGAAAAATGAAATAATAAATTCAGAAGCCGTACAGAAACTGGTTTCCTCAGATATGGAAGAATTGCTTATTATTGCTGCTGCTGATAAAAGGTTGTTCCTTATGTCTGTTAAAACATGCTTTCTCTATAATATGATTCATCTATAGCTCTGAGAGTTCATGTGTTTCCTTTTCTTTTTTGGTTTTTTATTAGAGAGGAATTTAATGTCCTGACACGGGAAGTAATTCGTTTTGGAGACTTATGTAAAGATCCTCAATGGCATAACTTGGATCGATATTTTTCAAAGTAAGGTACATTTTTTGTGAGGCTATGTCGTAAGGTTACATCTGAGATTAGCTGACAAAGATTTTTGTCTGTCTGCAATCAGATTAGATGCAGAATATTCTACTGATAAGCAGCTTAGAGAAGAGGTGGAAGTCACGATGCAAGAGTTGAATTCCCTGGTCCAGCATACTTCTGTATGTTTATCTTCCTAATCACTGCAAATTTACACTTATGTCATTGAATTTTCTGCTTTATAGTTGTAGGGTTGTTATTCATTTGTTGTTTGTACAGTTGAAATCTGGATATAGTGTCCAAGTTTTAAACATTTTTATTTGAGATTTGTTTACTTGCCTCTGAGCATTTTAAAAATGGAATTTTGAATGAAAGAAATTATTACTTAGTTTGTCACATGTACTTTTGAGCATGCTATGGAAATTTGAATTGGATTTTGAACCTTTTGGTCTCTTTCGTTTCCATTCATTATAGAATTTACCAAGAGAGCACTCACTCTCTCATTTCCACAAATGTATCTTCAAGTTTTGAAGACACTTTAATCATGTTCATCCAATTTTGAAATTATTGGGCTGCATCTTGCTTGAAAAGTGATCACATTTATTTGAATCTCATTATCATCGTTGTACTTCTTGTACAGGAATTATATCATGAGTTGAATGTTCTGGACAGATTCGAACAAGATTATCAACGAAAACTTCAGGAAGTGGAGTCCTTGAATCTTCCTCGAAGAGGTTAGCCATGGATAACCAATCATACTGACAATAATTTGATACCATATTTGCTTTGCCATTGATTTGGTCAGACGCTATTCCTCCAACATGCTTTGCTCCATACTCTGAATGATCTGTGAATTTAAACATAGACCATTATAGGTCAATATAAGTCTTGTATTTGATTGTGAGCATGGATATGCCTTAAAATAATACTGATAGCCATCTTCTACAAATGCTTGTGTAAGTATTCTTTGTTTACGTGCTTCATGTTCAATAGCTGCTTAACAGCTGTTAACTAAAGTGGAGCAGTATGTATTAACAATCCATTTTCTTTGTAATTGTAGGAGAAAGTCTCACTGTTTTTCAAAGTGAGCTAAAAGAACAAAGAAAGCTTGTAAGGAGTTTGAAAAGGAAATCTCTTTGGTCAAAAAATTTGGAGGAGGTACACTATTATGAACCTTGGTTTTTATCTACTGAAAAAATTGCACCAGCATCTCTTAGGCCCTCATCAAGGAAATGTGTCATCCTCTTGTCTCAGACAAACAAAAATCTTAGTGGCATATTTTCCTTTTTGCCATGATTTGTTTCTATCTCCATCTGATACTTTCATGTAGGCAACTTAGTTTTGAGTTGTAAGAATCATCATAATTGCACATCCTAATCATACTATTTTTGTGGTGTTCCACAGATCGTGGAGAAGCTTGTTGATGTTGTTACCTATTTACATCAAGCTATATTGGAGGCATTTGGAAATAATGGTAGAAATTCTTTGCTTTTGCTCTAAATTTCCTATATCTTAGCAGATGAGCTTTTCATGAATATGGTGAATGTGGCAATCTGCTGGAATTGGAAATACATGATATAATCTGTTGTCCTTTCTTCGGCTTAAAGGATCTAATTGAAGTGTGTTTAATTAATAATCAACTGCTTATTTGTGAAAGGATTGAGGTTAACAAAAACTAAAATGAACCTATTTCAATTTGAAGCAACAAACATGATAGCTGATCTATTCTCACATTTTCAACCCGAACAAAAACTTGCTAGGATCTGGATTATATTCATGTGCTGCAGACATATAACAAGGAAAATACTTCTTTTGCCATATTTAAAGCATGCCTTAGGTTATAAATCCTTTAAGCTTGATGAACTCATGCAGGTGCTACGTTGGCTAGCGAGGAAGCCAACAAGAACCCTCAAAAGTTAGGCCCTGCTGGTCTTGCATTGCACTATGCTAATGTGATCAACCAGATCGATAATATTGTAAGTGAATTTGTAATTCTTTAGCAGTTCAGTCTTTGAATAAGTCCAACTTTTCATATTTAATTTTGTAACATACTTTTACAAATAAAATTTCCTTTCAGGCATCTCGGCCAACCTCGCTTCCTCCAAATATAAGGGACACTCTATATAATGGATTGCCTGCTAGTGTTAAGAAAGCTCTTCGATCTCGCATACTAAGGGTTGATATCAAGGAAGAGGTTGTTTTGACATTGTTAAATTATCAATTAGAATCACTCCTTAAGTGCCAGTGTTTTCTTCAGTCATGTAACTAATTTGACTTGCTTATTTTCCTACAAATGCAGCTCACCATAGCTCAAGTAAAAGCTGAAATGGAAAAGACCCTACAGTGGCTAGTACCGGTTGTTGCCAACACGACCAAGTACGTTCAGTCTGTGTTCTAATTGATTGTGCTTTCTGTACTTCCTTCTAACTTCACTATTTAACTTTTAATATGCTCCAGATTGTGAATACCAGGTCTTTTTTTTTGCTCTTTCATTTTTATTTTCTTTTGATGTTTGCTCCTTACTAGCTGTTACAATTGACAACAGGGCACATCAGGGATTTGGATGGGTTGGAGAATGGGCAAACACTGGGTCAGTTGAGCTCTTCTTACTTGCACGTTTATGCATTATCTCTCTGTATAGTTGTACGCAGAATGAAGATTGTCACCAGGATGATCCTGATAATTTTTTATGCTATTTTGCAGAAATGAATTCAACAAGAGTGCAGGTGCAACGAGTAACCTGATCCGCCTCCAGACACTTTATCATGCTAATAAACAGAAAACCGACGAATACATTCTTGAACTGATCACGTGGCTTCATTGTTTGATAAACTTAGTCAGAAACAGAGATTTCGGATTCAATCCTGTACCTGCTCAATCTTCAGCAACCAAGGGACTACTCTTCCCTGCCAAAATGCATCGCCTTTTATCCCTGAAAAACTACCGCACCCATCTTTCTCAGGAAGACAAAGACATGTTAAACAAGGTAAACTGGAAGCGGCAGGTTCCAGGCATAAGCAAAACTCAGGAGTTTGCCATTGGGAGGAGGAGGAAAGTATGGGCTTTGAGCAGGAGCAATGGAAACACCCCAGCAATCTCAGAACATCCCAAGGCTATATCTATTGATGATACCGATGTCCTGAACTCCTCATCAAAGAGCCTTTTTGATTGATTCCATTTAATGGCATTTTGCTTTCCTAGTGAGTTCGATATATTTTTTATGTATATATTCTTTCATTAAAGTCCCATCTTCATGTACATACCCCTATAAGGCTCATTGCATATTGAATCATATTGAACCATTTATATGGCTTTTCTCTGCCATTTCTCAGGTCCCAGCTACATATCATTTGGTTTAAACTTCTGCTATAGGAAGAAGCTCCAATGCTTTGCGATATCGAGTCTTTAACTTATATACATCAATCCGATGCTGTCGGATGTAAAAATGTATCTATTGGTCGAATCCTTGTCGGTTTCATTATCACCTAATCCAATCATAAAAGTTTGACAAACTACTGATAAACAACATATGAGCCACTTCTTTTCAGCCATCTCTTGTTTTTTCCTTTATCTTCCGCAGCATAAGCAGCTTCTATATCTCAGAAATACTGACTCAAAGGGTGAGGTAATCTTTCATTTGAATTTTAAATTCCATTTGGACCTAAGAAACTCGTATCAAATCGGGCTCAAACTATAAAAGCCCAACATTTAATTGGGTTCGTATTTATTTAGACTTGGGCTTGAGTTTATCTAGCCTGCCATTAGTAACATGAAGATAAGAAAAATTAACAACATCTTGTAGTTGAAATATCCCCTGTAGCACACTGGCAATTTCTACTTAGAAGAAATCCGGGTTCAAATCCCGGCAGGGGAAATCAATTTTTGTTTGCTAATTTTATCAACATCAAGATTGGGCCTAGGAGATTTACGATGAAGAACGTTAATGGGCTCTCAACAAACAGCATGAATATTAGTCTTTTTTTTCCCGCTAATTAAATAAGGTTCCATATTTTTAAATCTTTTTAACTCTATATTTAGCTGAATATAAGGTTTTTAATGAAATTGAATAATTTATAATGAAATGAAATATAAATAGATGTAGTATTAGAAAATTGTTGTTTGATAAGGATGGAAGGACTCGTGATATAATATAGTTGGAATAAAAGTTCATAATGTAATATAGTGAAATGCTATTTATCATTTTACATTCTATTCTAAACCTCCCCTAAAATTGAAGGTTTCTCATTTTATGATAGAATGAGATGTAATATGAAACTATCATCTTCCATTTCATTTCATTCCATTATAAACCCTCATTTCAAATGATGGAATAATATTACATTCGATTTTGTTCCATTAATAAACCCTCTATTAAATATAGTCTAAACTTAATTGAATTTTAGATCGAGTTCGGGTCACTTATTTAAATTCAAAAGTAGGCATGACCCATCCAACTCATTATCAACCTTTCAGAATTGTTGCAATATATCCCACAATCAATAACTTAGGAATTGAATCTTTCAATTTACATTCTCTTGGATTTGGATCATAGTCCTATCTATGTAATTCTTACTTTGAGAGCATCATACTTATCATACTTATAATAATGGTATAGATACGTGATTTTGTTTTCTGCTTTCGTTGAGTCACTCTCAACGCCCATTACACGTGACAATTTCAGCCGTTCTTTTCAAATTGCTCCGTTGAATTACATAACCTAAACTTCAAAATTTCCGGCAATCCAGGAGTGCATTGAAGATGACCAGAATCTGTCATCTTCCTCAGAAGTCAGAAGACAATGCAGCCATGGTAGGAAGCAGACAAGAGACCTTACGTGGAGGTGGAATAGCGTGAACCTAACATAGTCAAGAAGATAATGTGTTTTAACTAGGTAAGGTCCAACCATGTCTAAGACTATAGTTTGGGCATTACGAAAAGAATAAATTGGATATATAGAAAATTAAAAGTTTAAATTATTATAATAATTTTAAATTTTAATATTTTTAATTACTTATAATTATATATAATTAAAATAATAATGTAAAACAATTATAGTATCGATTCGATTTGCGTACCCGTATCCATATCGATTGTTCGTTAAATGTTGATGTCGTTAAATGCTTTTACTTCCTCTCGCCTTCTTCTGTTCTAATTTTTCTCAATGGTTAAGAATCATCAATTTCATAAGTTATTTGTAACTTATATACCATTACCAAAAGGCATGTCTTTTGGAATTAGAAGAGAGAGGAAAAAGGTTTGTGACCTATTTGAGACCCAGTCGGTAATACCCAATAACCATTATCTTGGGTGCATTTCATAGGACTCAATCAATAAATTATATGGGACATTAAAAAATCTAACAAATAAAAGATACCATTTTTTTTTTGTGAATTAAGTAATTAAAAATACTAATTTTAAAATTAATTTAATAATTCAAATTTTTAATTTTCTAATAAACACTCTTTATCTTACACTTGGTTAAACAATGACATTAAAACATAAGTTGCATAAATCACACATGTCGACCAATCAAATATTATAGATACCAATCAAATCGAATTTAATTAGTTTAAAGTAGGTTTAAGAGTTGACATCGAACATTATGTCAATGAAATTTAATCAATTAACATGTGATATTCATGTCGCATATTTTTATTATTTTAAATAAAATTTAATAAAATATTTGTTTAAAATTAACAATTATAAAAAATTCAAAAAATTAAATATTATAGAGTTTTTAAAATACAAGATGAGTCTTTTATCTTTTATTCATAATTAGAAATATTAAATCTTATCTTAAATTTTAAAATAAAATTATAAATCTTATTTTCATAAATAACTTACTTCATTCTCATATTGGTTTTTTTTTAAATCTCATTCCACTTGTAAATATTTAATTATTTATTAGCTAAAACACGTGATAAACCTTGGATTCATATGAATCAAGAGCATAGCTAAGTGAGAAGGTCAAAAGGGAAACGTTAGTGTCCTTATCTAGCTTACTTGGAATGCCACGTATCAGAATTAAAATATGTTGAATCAAATTGAGCCGTTTATGACTTTTTCTTTTATTCTAAACCCGATTTAAATTTCAATTAGAGTCTAATTTTAGTAACTGAGTATCTCAAGTTTTGATTACACTTTAAACTAAAATGTTATATGGCTATTTTAGAATTTGGTTGAGTCGGTTTTGAATTGTTCGAATTGAACCGAACCGGTTTAACACTTAATCAATATTTAAACATATTAGAAGAGATCGAATGTGGGCACTCAAAAGAGGACTGATCTTGTCGTGTTACGTAACGAACTCTTTCAACACAAATTTGACCCCACAAAAGACATACATAGGGGACAAAGGGATAAGGTGAGACCCCCAAAAGAAGAGGTGCATTACGTAAGTTAGCTGCCGACTGCTTCGTCAAGCAAGAAACCATTGCCTATTGCTTTAGCAAGTACACAAAATAAAGACTTATGTAATAACTACTACAGATCTTATTACATACCCACGATCTATATAATAAGATTAAAAAACGAAAGTAACGTAGAATATCTAATTTCGGTTCTATTTTTAATTTTGATGCCAATTTCGAATTTCAAAAGATTATGGATCTCTCAGGCTTTTACAGAAAGTATTTCCTAATACGAGTTTTAAGATTTTCTACAGTTTTTTCAATACGTAAATTTTTTTAAATGATCAAAGATTCCTTACACTTACGATTAATATGAGCAATTATAAGAAACCTTAACATTTATATAACTTCTATATCAAGCTTTTCTATCACAAAGTTAACATGAGTCTTGTTCACATTAATTAGGATTCATTTTTCACTTGAACTTTGACACATTAATCTATGTCAATTTTTAGATCACTTTATCGTCTTTATCTGAATTAAATTATGTAAATTAACTGATAATTTATTTAAAAACTAAAAATACAATTAATAATTGTCCAATTTTATAGGAAATAACAAAATTGTCCAACAAGTTATTCATCCGAGGAAGATATCGTTGGAAATTTATAAATAGAAAAATTCTATGTCAGAAAGAGACATACGGATAAAGTGAGTTATATACAAAAATATAACTTTTAACTTATTGTTTTAAGGTTTTTAATTGAAATATAATGTCTTGATTATATATGGATTCATTTGAATTCAGTTCGATTTCTCTTTAGATTTTCTTAAAATCCTTCAGATAGGTCTTAGCCAGTTAGCCTTAAACTCGACCCTAATCAATTTTGGCAATTCGAAACTCGATCAGATTGATTAAATTTATTTTTAATTTTAAAAATAATGTCATTTTATATAAAATTTTTAGATTTTAAACCATGCAATTCGAACTCATGTCAACTCAAATTTTGGTTAATTTAGTCTGAATCATCAAATTGAACTTTTTTTGTGATTAATGCCTATTCCTAATCACTCAAATCAAAATTTATTATTCTTTAAACTCGAGTTGAAATCAATATTAGCTCTAAATTTGATCAATCCAAATACTTGAACTTGAATTCGTTTGACCGGAGGGTAGCACAAGAGCAGTAATGAATTACGTGAAGTGGATAGTCAGGGCAAAAGAAGTGAAAAACTGTATGTTTCCGAATCAAGGTCTCTCGGTGGGTAATCTAGTAGGGTGGTTCAAACTATCGAAAAATTGAGTCAAGCTAAACACGGATGAGTCAGTTAAACATGGGTTGTCCATCGCTAGCGCTGGAGAATTAATTTGTGACTAGACCGGCTAATGGTGTAGTGGGTTTATATAACATATTGGACGAGGATCGTCGCAAACTGCTAAATTCTGGAGAATCCACTCGAGTTTGTCATTGGTGTAGTCAATGGGGTACCACAAAGTCATTGTCAAAGTAAATTCTCTAAAAGTCATTAAAATCTTTTCCTCTTTAAGAATAGAGTTTACTGTGCATATTTTTTTATTGACAAGTACCCGATATCTGAATTAATTTGTTATTCACATATATACTTGAAGCATTATGTCAAAAATTAGCAATTAAAGTTCAATCCGACGTAATTAAAAGTCACTAAGTCTTAATTTAGGCTTTCAACCTTAGCAAGCTCGGATTATACGACTCCAGTCTAATTGTGCTTCAAACTTCAGACATGTCTCATTGTGCTTCAAACTTCAGACATTAGATGTTTGATCGAGTCGTCTCTGCTTATTCCCGTCCTTAATTATATCGAACTTTCACAGAGAGTTACAACACATGGAAGCAAGTTCCTGACCCTCCTGGTCGTGCACTCAGACTTTTAATATTGATTATTCCATCTTTGACGCTAATCAGGCACTAATTGTTAGCAGAAAACGGAGTTACTCGTATACAAAATGCTTTTTTAGCTGTGGGGACAAACTGGACACTGACCTCTTTGACTATATCAATTCAACACCGAACCATAAATAATAGTAACGTACACACACATATTATATTAAAAGAAAAATAAAATAAAAGAATTTAAAATGCTTTTTTTTGAAAATTTTAATTTATTGTTTAAATTTTAATTTTCAATTAAATAATACATTTTAAAACTCAATAATTCATTTTAAATTATTAGTTTTACTGATGTGACCAATAAATAAACACTTAGTCAAAAGTTAATGAATCTAATACACAAAGCTCTCGCTTTACTTAATATTTAGTAAACATATCATATTATTAACAATAATATTACATGTGAAACAATAAAATATATTATCATCTTCTATACTAGTTAAGAGTAAGATTGCATATTACTTGGACCTCTTGGACATTGTGTATTAGCGAGATTTCTATTTAACATTGTTGTTGTTGTTAATATTGAATAATGTATTATCATATTCTAAAATTATTAATTTAATTCAAACTTATTTAATTCAAGTCAAATTTAATAATTGAGACGAGTTAAGTATTAATAACATTCGATTAGTTTATATATAAAATCTATATAATTTTAACTGAAATTTAAAAGTTATAAAATAACAATTTTAATAATTAAAAATTTTAAAGTTTCTTAAAAAAATGTATATATTTTACGCTAATTTGTAGATTATTTATTATAAACAAATTATTTAATAATTTAACAAAATAGTATTTAGAAAATTTAATATATCGGAATTTCTTATTTTTGTGTAGAGATTATTAAATTAATACAAAACATATGTTATTTGACCGAAACAAATTTCAATACCGACTGCTCTCTCAAAGTCTCGAAGCCTTCGTGTAAAGGGTGTTAAGGCCGCCAATTCCTACGCTGAATGCGGTATGAAGTGACGCATTATCCAATAAGATGCAAAATACACGACTGATAAGCCCAATTGGCCTTTACTTTAATCAAACCGCCATCGTCAGACCAAAGTTGTCTAACAGCTACTAGTAGTAGTCTACCGTGGTGGCTCCGATGCTACAGGAAAACTGTTGTCTAACCTCTAACCTCTGCAATAGGGCAGCGACTGCAGAGTTGTCCAGTTTACTAATCAGACACTTTCATTCAGCAATTTCAAATGATTAATCATGCGGGTGTGAGATATTTTTCAGGATTTGGGTAGTCTTATATATTCAGAAAAAAAGTTAAATTGTATTTTAATATTTTTATTAAAATTAGCCTTGCGGCTGAAAATATCAGAAAGTATGTTGGTTAAAATATCTTCTCATCTCTAAATGAAGTTGAGCAGTTTGATTAAGTATTGGTTGATGTAAAGAAATATAGCATTAATTTAAATAATCCTTTATAAAAATATCGTATAAGATACTTTCCAAAATTCTGAATAATTCTATATATTTAAGCATAGTTAAATTTTAATATTTTAATAAAATTTAATTTTAATTTAAGTATTTTAATACGTGTATTTAAAAAATTACAAAGGTTTAATTTAATCTTTTATAAATTATCACTTATAAAAAATATATTTCATGTCTTTTTATGCATAATCTTTTATAAATTATCACTTATAAAAAAATATATTTCATGTCTTTTTATGCATAATCTTTTTATAAATTATCACTTATAAAAAAATATATTTCATGTCTTTTTATGCAACACCGCATCCTTTAGAAAAACCTAAGGACCATGAATTTTGAAAGCCAGCTTTTTTTTTGGTTGCTCACGAAGTGTTCTAGGCGAGTCCCAACTATGAGAAGATACTTTTAAGTTATTCACACCCAAACTAATTCCGGTTCGAGCCAAGTAGGCCCCTTGCGGGAGACAAAGTTTTGACCCTAAATTTTAAATGGCTGTATACATAAGGGAGATTTGAACTCACGATCTCACTTAAGTCAGGAAAGCACCTTATCAACTCACCTGCGTCCTGGAGTTTTGAAAGCCAGCTTTAACTTGTTATTCCTGGAGCTTTGTACATTGTATATGATGATAAAGTTTTAATATAACCACACCAATCCATAACTCGCATCGTACTATCCGTTCAAGTAACAGAAGAAGAGTTTTAGAGAGAGAGAGAAAATAGAGAGAGAGATAAAAAAAACATATTCATTCCATTCATAACAAAAATAGATTCATTCCATTCCAAAAAGGTTGCTTCTTGAAGTCACTATTTTCTAAGGGCCTGCTTGGTTAGATGATTAATATAATGGAATGTAATATGATGGAACGAAACGAAACGACTTATAACGGAATAGAATATAATATAGTGAAAAATTGTTTAGAAAAGATGAAAGGGTTCAATTTTGCATGGTCATTAAAACAAAGAAAATGAAATGTTTAGGCAATACATTCTTCTAAAAAATGTTCCTGTATGTCTTAAGTTTCTAATGAACTAAATTTCATACAATTTGGTTCAGTATTCTGCAAGTTATACACAAAATACTTCAAAATGTACTCAAACTGCAACAGTACTTAGTACTATACTTCAAGCCAATTTTCAAAATCCTTAAAGACAGAATTAAAATTATATTTCTTCATAAAAATTGTATTCATATGTCTCTAATTTAATTTAAATAAAAAATCATCCCATTTGGATATCTACAAATCAAGATATGACCAAAATACAGATGTTTGTTCAATGAAAACACTCCATTTATGAAATTCCATCACACTTCATCATTTTCACTCTAAACTCATCAATCAATCCTTTCCTAATGAATTCAGATGGCTATTAATTTTGATGGAGAGGGAATACAATTTGTAAGGAGTTTGTGGTTCAAATTTCAAGTCAATCGGAAGTCCGAAGAAAAAGTTATGGCCAAAAGAGTGAAAGATGTTCAAAATTGTCAAATATCAGTATGCCTTCACTTTCATGATCACGCATTTCCAATTGATCCTCCTCTGTCACGATCGTGCTTGTGCATAATTGTGCAAACCCTTAATGACCCCTTTCTGTCACGATCGTGCACTACCTCTTATACAAGCATCATTCTAGTTTTTCTCAAAACAAAGTTTCGGGTCGAGTTTGCATGGACATTTTGACAATGAAAATGAAGTATTTATGCTAAATATTCATCTAAACAATTGTTTATATATATCTTAAGTTTCTAAAGACACCAATTTCATGAATTTTGGTTCATTATTATACAAGTTATACTCAAAATACTACACACTATTCCCAAAACGCGACAATACACAATACTTGATCTCAAGCCAAAATTTGAAACTCTTAAAGACATAATTCAAATTCAGTTTCTTCATGAAAAATATATCCATATGTCTCTAGTTTAATTGAAACTTAAAATCATCTAATTTGGATGTCATCATATGAAAATATGGCTAAAATACATATGCATGTCCAGTGGAAACATTACAGTTATCATACTCCAAAAATTCTTCTTTCACTTTTTTTCAGATTTTAACTCCTACATTTTACATCTAACACATCTTATGCATAAATCATCTTTTCTGCCTCATTTCCTCTTCATTCTCAACTCATTGTCATTCATAAACAATTCATAAACCAGGGTGGATTTCTCCTTCGGTATTGTCCTCTTTGGTACTTGGATAAGTCACCACTCGAACCTAAGACCTCAAGGTTTTGTTGTTTCTAAGAACACGCCTCTTACTATTGAGTCATTTTGTTGTTTCTAAGAACACGCCTCTTACCATTGAGCCAAAGAGGATAATACCAAAGGGGAAATCCACCCCGGTAGCAGTCGCGGGCCTCTTGAGGCGCGCAGGAAACCCACCCGGTACGCAAAGTTCAGGTCGCTACACTTTGTATGAAAACGGGATGTTACATTAACAAATACTTTTAGGATGTTCACAGACTGAGACTTCTAATATAGCAGATAAAATTAATCATAACGTGAGAAGTCATCAATAAAGATAATGAAATATTTTTCATCGCCCCAAGAAGGAACGTCAACAAAATCTAATTGAGGTAAGATTTTATTTTTCATTAACCTCTGTACCCTTTCCTTGGATATATGACCTAATCTTTTATACCATATAAAAGCAGAACATTTCTTATGTGCACTATGTTTATTTCCTATAATATGGTCAACATAAAACAAAGATTCAGTAAAATCAACATCAATATTGAAACGATATAAACAATCAATTAAAGTATCAGAACCATAATAGTACTTGTGCTTATATAAAAAAAAACACACGGTTCCCAATCTTAAAGTTACAACCATCATCATCCAACTTTAGAACAGAAACTAAATTTCTTACACAGTAAGGAACATAAAGACAACTTTTTAGATCTAGGAGACACCCAGTGTCTAAGATCAATCTGTACGTCCCAGTGCCCTCTAATCATACCTTTACTATGTTCCCCATATACAAGAACTTTTCAGTTTTGTTTATGGTATGGATTGAAAGGAATCCCTGTTTAACATGTGACATATGAGTAGTTGCACCAAAATCTAAATTTTGATTCAAAACATACTAAGACATAATATGTACCTTTCTTTTCGAACGAAGTCTTTCTTTTAGGACAATCCTTCTTGAAGTGACTAGGTTTTTTACATAAGTGACACCTTTTATCTTTATAGATTTGACCCTCATTAACTTTGTTAAGAGCGTCGTCCTCATATTTGCCTTTCTTTCCTGGTTTGTTCTTGTTACTACTAGCTCTTTGATGAAATGTTAGATAAACGGAGTGTTCTTTCATTTTCTTCAATCTCCCATCCTCCTGAACCAACATGACCTTAATTTCTTGAAGATTCCATTTTTTCTTAATGGTGTTATAATTCACCTGGAACTAGTCGAACTCAAGAGAAAGTGAGTTGATAATGAACCATACAAGGAAGGACTCACTTACATCCATACCCATGGATTTCAGTTTTGCAGCTAGATTTGACATATGTGTTATATGATCACGAATAGGCTATGACCAGTTAACTTTTTGGTCGTCAGCTCACTCATTAAAGTCCCTACTATAGATTTGTCAGCTATATCAAATTGAGAGTATTCTTTAAGCTTCAATATGAACTCCTTTGTATTGTCCATTTTAGGCATTAATAACTTTACATTTTCGACGATCATCATTCATATTAAATTCAAGCTCAGCCTTTTAAACCGTTCCCAAGCATCATAATAAGAGTTGTCAGCTTCAGAACTACTCTCAATTATGACTGCGGGCCTTGCGTCTGAAACTATGGCCAAGTCCAAATCCATTACACCTAGTTGGAACTGGAGTTGTTTGGACTAATCAGTATAGTTCAGACCATTGAACTTGATCAGCCCATTTCCTAAAGCAAACAAATTAGTATATGATGCAAACACAACATATAGTTAACATATTAATGCTTTGAGTAATCCTAAATGGATTCAAACTAACTAATACACTTTGATTATGCATTTAAAATCTCCTTTGGGTGAAATTTAAATACATAGTTGTAACCTATCATGATGCAAATATTGTTCACTATAATAGATAATCAATCATATTCTAGTCAACATGCATGTTATCTTTGGATATACAATCATATTAATCAAATATGTTAATAAAGTCCCTTTAATGTGATTAATTATAAGCAATGGTTTACCTTTGTGTGATCTCCTAGCGTTATAATTAATAATCTCAATTATTCAGTTCAACCTTTATGTCATTTTAGCATCATATCATAATGAACAATTGAAACAATCACAATTAAATGATTAATATTTTAAAGCTAGGAACTTTGGTAACTAATAAGTTTTGCAGGCAATAAACTTTAATTGGACAATTATCATATATGAAACAATTTAATTTAATTAGTCTGGTCACTTTGGTGACTAACAAACTATTCTAAATTATCATAATGTCATGTAGCACATTCAACATATAATAAGAAAAAATTTAATTCCAAGCATGGCATAATATAAATGGTCAAAGTACCAATTAAAACTTAATATGACACAAAATTATATTATGCATAGCAAACATATGTGCAACTTTTATGCATATAAACCTAAATTAATTAATTAACTACTTCATTAATTAATTTAAATTATCAATTAATTAATGAATTATGAGTTATGACCCAAAATAAAAATACCTTAAGTAGGACCAATATTCAAAGCCATAAAAAAATTTAAAAAAAATTTGTCGGTCGTGTGAGATTGCACGTGCCTCATCTTCCTTAGCGACACTGCACGTTGGTTTCTTCTGCGTGTTTGTTTGTTTTTTTAATTATAACATCTTTTTTCTTTCATGGATTCTTCTTGCAATTCCTTTCTAGAATCCTCTCTTAACTTGAGCCAACAGTAATGGCATCCACCATTTACTTCTTCGATGGTCAGTAAACGAAACAAACCCATGTGAGTTTCTCACTCTAAACCATCCATCCATATTTTGTTTCGGTCCATCCATCTATATTTTGTTTCGGTTAAGTATTGAGAATGGAGTCCAAGTCCTTCGAAACTGATTCTATTAACATCCGAAAAAACTTTTCCCATTCTATACATATCAACACCGAAATTCATCAAGAATTGCAGTTCATTTCTATTTTTGTGTCCTTGTTTATGGCAGTTCCAGATGTCATATATGAAGAAAGCAATGACATTAAAAATACAGAAAACAACCATTCTATAAATGAAACGAATAGTTGATGATGGCAAAAAACAAATAACGCAACACCTTGTTCTGATACTAATTGTAACATATTTAAGGATCGATTTATTAAATCATACCTGAATCTATAATAATGTTTGTAAGGATTGATTCCCTCTCTGCCTTTTCTTCTTTTATTAGTTTCCTCAATGGTTCATAAAACCTCTTAGATAGTTTTCTAAAATTTATGAACAACTAACCATTATGTTGATTTTTAAAAGAGAGAGAAAAAGGATCTTGGACTCATTTGAGATCAAGACTTTAATACTCAATAACTATTATCTTGAGTTCTATTCATTGAACTCAAATTTATAAGTGACATGGGTCATTAAATAATCTAACAATTCATTCCATTCATAACAAACATATTCGTATAGCTCTTAAAGGTGGCTTTAATACATGTGTGAATGGGAAGAACTTGCATCAGTATCTCAATTTCCATTCAAACATGGGTTTGATTCACACTCCATGTTCTGATAAATATTTACCATCTGAAAAGAGGAAAAAACGGAGTCTTTGTCTAAAGAAATGCGTTGAAAAAGGGCAGATGTATAGAACCTTTCAACGAGATAGTGCTTTTTCAACTCTCTAAAAATGGAATCTATTCCAAACATATATGCCATGGTTCCTTACTTCGACAGGGTACATATATCTCAATTTGATATACCGTATACTCAGGTACAGAACATCAACCCTAACGTAGCGTTTGGTTAGCGTCTGCAGACGCGAGGACAGAGGACAAGGACATATAAGTTCTGTCCTGAGTGGTGTTTGGTTGTCGTCTTCGTCCATTTTCGTTCGGTCTTCAAAGGACAAAGACAATTTTTTGTCCAATCCAAGACTATGGTACAGAAATTTTTGTCCTAAGGACAAGAACAGAACATCATGGTGAAATGTCCGAAATACTCTCCTTTTAACTCCAAAACGCTACGTTTTCTAAAGGGAAACGATGTTCCCTCTTTGCGCAGCTCTCCTTCCTTCTTCCCTCTGCTTCATAACTCTCCTTCCTTCTTCTCTGGGCTTCGCAATCTCGGCAGGTAATAGTTTGCATGTTTCATAAATCTCCCCTTGTTTGCCTCTGGAGTCGCTGCGTACAATACTAACTAAAACTCAGGCCAATGGTTTATTTAAACGCTGTTTTTCGCTCGAGCGTCATCGTCTTAATTAATCTTGAGCAACAGTATACACGCCAGTGGATTGTTTATTTGAGAAGTTTTGTTTAGTATCCAACTGACTGGTCAATCGACGACGAATGATTTTGATTACAAGGTTTCGACCTTGTGAAATATGTAAGAGAAGAACCGAGTCCTTTGGCAAAAAAGCGAACCAAATTGCTCTCGTGGTCTAAATGGTGAAATTAACTCTTCTTGAATTCTCTCCAATTCAGAAAGTAAAGTTCCAATTCACTTTAATTTTAAAATAAATAATCGCTTAAGAATACAAATATAATAGAATATGTAATTAAATTTATCTCTTAAGTTTAAATTATTAACTAGTTAAATACATAAATAATAAATTAGTTCAACCAAGCTCGAGTTAATCGAAATTTTAAATTTAAGATAACTTTATTGGATATGAACTGATATTAACTTAACTAGACTTCAAGGTACTTAAACTTGACCGAGGTTAAAATCAAATTTGGATTAACAAAAATAATCACAGTCAATATTATGTGCTGATACGAATCTAATCAGATATAGTATCGTTTCTAATCAGTCAATTGATTTGGAATACACGATTAGTGCATACTAAATATAATAATAATAATTTGAGGTTCCACTCATATTAAAAAACAGGGAAAAAAAGAAAAAGTAGCCAAAGCAGAGTCACTCACTCACTCTTCATATTCTTCATTATTCATGAGTAGGTGTGCGCGCGCAATTGCGTATCCGGAAGCCGTAATTGACCCTGTTTGAGTCATCAGGTGGTTGTAGCCCACCAAACCTTTCTTCTTCCTTCAAACAAGAAAACTTAAATAAAATATTATATTTTGCTTTTGTCTATGTGACGACTCACCCTAAATTATTAAATATAATATGCTTAATTGAAAATTTGTAGTCCAAATTATAAAATATAAAAATGAATGTCATTTTTTCATTGTTTGAAATTATTAATATTTTAAATCATACAAGAAATTAAACTGATAAACAAGAGATTTAAAGTTTTAAATAAAACTGGTTAAAATTAAATAAAATTAAAAAAGCCACCTTTTTATTTAAAATTTAAAATTTAATTAAAACATAAGATTGTTAATCCGTTTAATTTAGGGGCCGTTGTTTCTATTTTTTCTTCGTTTTTGTTGCGTTTTGTAAAAAGAAAAACAAGTAAGTAAAACGTACTTGGCTTACTCTGTTGCAATTTTTTATTTCTAAAAATAAAAAAACCACAACAGTTTTACAAAAACAAAAAAATCGTTTCTGAATTTTGACAACATGTTTTTCTACAAAAAATCAACATAACCTTAGTTTCTATCTCAAATAATAATAATAATAATAGTAATAATAAATTTTATAATAATAATTAATAAATAATAATAATAATAATAAGATAATTAATTTGGTATAATAAAATTAATAATAAAATTAATAATATTAATAGTATTAAAATAGTAAGTAGAAAATTTATAACAATAATTAATAATTAATAATAATAATAATATTATTATTAACAATAAATAATAATAATAATAATAACTTATTAAAATTAATAATAATAATAATAATAATAATAATAAATCATAATAAAATTAATAAGAATAAGAATAACTTAATAATAACAACAACAACATCAATAATAATAATAATAATAATAAGTTTAATAATAATAAAAAAAGTAAGTAGAAAATTTATAACAATAATTAATAATAATTAATAGTATTATTATTATTAACAATAAATAATAATAATAATAATAATAATAATAATAATAAGTTTAATAATAATAATAATAATAGTAAGTAGAAATTTTATAACAATAATTATTAATAATTATATTATTAACAATAAATAAATAAATAAATAATAATAAATAATAATAGTAAGTAGAAATTTTATAACAATAATTAATAATAATATTATTATTAACAATAAATAATAATAATAATAATAATAATAATAATAATAAAAATTAATAATAATAATAATAATAATAATAAATTTATTAGAAATCTCAACCAAACAAGTTTTTATCTTCAATTTTTATGTTACAAATCTCAACTAAACAGGTTTTCATTTTTTTAAGCAAAAAACGAAACCAAAAAAAGAAATGAAACTAAAAAAACAACAATGAAAAATGAAGTGGAACCAAACAGGCCCTTAGTTTATAAAAATTCTTAGTTTACAAAAATTTACATATAAATTAATAAACGATATATTTTAACAACAAAATTATTAAACTAAATTGAACTAAAAATTGAAAACGAACTTAAAATTGGTCAGTTTAAAGTTTTCGCTATTAAATTAACCAAATGGATTAAAATTTTAAACTTATAATACAGTTTCAATGCAGTAGATGTTGAAGTTTAAAATGGTTGGTGGCCAAATGAAATGATATACTAGAATCCAACAAACTTTAATTTTACACATTTAAATTTTGTATATTAAATAATAATTTATAAATTACATGTTTCAAAATAAATTTAATTTAACTTAAATAATTTTGACACCTTTAATACAAAATAAATTCAATTTTAACACTTAAATTTTTTAATAATGCTAACAAAATTTAAATTCAAGCATTTTAAGGCATTTGAGATTTTTTCTTGACAAAATGTTTAGCATTTTTGGGTTATTTTGCATATCTCTTATTGGATTATAATCATAATTAATTATCATTAATTAATAATTATCTCCAAGCTGACTCAAGGTTGACAAAAAAGTTCAACCATATTCTCCTAATTCTTGACCTTTAGAGTAAGTGTTGCTGTGTTGGTGACTTACCACTGATCTTTAGATAAAGGTTAAGCCTTCAAAAAGTTGTGCTTTGATTGACATTGTTGCTCAAAAAACGCATGGTCAGATTGTACTGTTAAAAAATTGGGAAATTGATAATTATAAACAAAATTAGTTAATTAATATATAATTAAGTACAAAGGACAAAAAATTAAGATCATTAACTATAGACAATAAATTACAAATTAAAGCAACAAATAACCTAAAGTATAAAGTTTCTTATAATTTGATCCGAATTGTTTAATTTGAAAAAAATTGGACGGAGTTCAAACCATCCAATACACGATTGGTTAGTAATATTCCTTTATTTTTTAACAACAAAATCATCGAACTAAATTAAATCGAAGCATTGGAAACTAAACTGAAAAATTAGCACATTCGAAAATTTTGCCTCTTAGGGGGTGGTTGAGTTGTCGGAGTGGGAAGTATGGAAAAAATAAGGTCCTGTATTCGATTCTTCCTATCTATGTTCTCTTTATTGAGCCTGTCGTATAGAGCCTGCCTAGTGTGGAATATTCGATTGACGTAGTTTACAGGTTATTGCGTCCATCCGAAGGTTTACCCAATATACATCTAAAAAGTAACAATTGCGGAATCCTTTATTTATAAAAAAATAATTTTTTTTTACGTTGAACCAAGATGGAAGCACAAAAATTGTGAGGAGATTAACAATCTAACACTTCATTGTAATAGAAAAATTAGTTAAAATGCCACTATAAGATGAAACAACCTACATTGCTACATCAACCATGCATTGGACTCTTTTTACTCGTACCTTGTTCTTAGTTTCAAAGATTATACAGTATACACCCATAGGTTTGTTTTTTACCACTCACTCATAGCTATCAAGTGGGCTAAACTTCATGATTTTTTACCTAACCTTTTTATGGGACAAAATGATTTATTTGAGTATAGAAAAAAAACAATGTTTCAAAGAAAATCAGTACTCATAATTGCAATTAACGGACTAAAACAGTGTAATTAAATCGTCTATATTTTCCTTAAATTAAAACTTTTTAAAAAATACTTGATTATTTATTTATTACGCATTTAAAAATATAAAATACTAATTTTATCAATATTAAAAAGAAAACTCAAGGTTAAAAAAAATATTGTATTGCACTTTTAATTTTTTAAAAATATTTTTAAAAATTAAGGAGTTAGTCGGGATCCATTTCTCTGTTCCATGGTGTGGAACAGAGTTGGCATAAGGTTATGGATCTTGAGGGTTAGTCGGCCATTGCTATCATTAAAATTAAATTAGAAAAAAGAAAAAGAAATTATAAAACTCGTCAAGCTCTGGTGGTCCCCGTTAACGTCTATAAATACCATTGTCCTCCTACTTCATCTACTCATTCTCATTGTCCCTGATAAAACGGAAGGAGTTGTTCTCTGAAACTTCAACTTCTTCTTCTTCTTATTCTTATTCTTCGATCACATTCTTCTTCAATGGCAGTTCAACTAAGATTACGGATTCAACTGTTCTTTGTTTCTGTTGCTTATGTACTTATTCCAGGTAATAATGCTAACGACAAAGTTGTGATGTTTATGGTTGTTCGCACTGTGATTCGAACGTTGTGAGTTGTAATAATTTGGGTATTGTAACGTTTTTGGTTCCAGGAGTTGTATCAACAACCTTTACGATAACAAACAAGTGCAGCTACACAGTGTGGCCGGGTATTCTCTCAAACGCCGACTCGTCGCCTCTCGCCACCACAGGTTTCGCTCTCCAGCAAGGAGAGACCAGAACCATCACAGCCCCTGCTTCATGGGGTGGCCGCATGTGGGGTCGCACCCATTGTTCTCAAGACACCACCGGTAAATTCACTTGCCTCACCGGCGACTGCGGCGGCACTCTCGAATGCTCCGGCAGGGGCGCTGCCCCTCCCGCCACCCTCTCGGAGTTCAAGCTAGACGGCTACGGTGGTCTCGATTTTTTCGACGTCAGCCTTGTCGACGGTTACAACCTGCCTTTGAGTGTGACCCCTCAAGGTGGCTCCGGTCAGAACTGCTCCAGCACCGGCTGCGTCGTTGATCTGAACGGGTCCTGTCCGACGGACCTCAAGGTCACGAGCACCGACGGCGAGAGTGTCGCGTGTAAGAGCGCTTGCGAAGCGTTTGGACAGCCTGAGTACTGTTGTAATGGTGCGTACTCTACACCGGACACTTGCAAACCGTCTTCTTACTCCGAGATCTTCAAGAAGGCATGCCCACTTGCGTATAGCTACGCGTATGATGATAAGACAAGTACCTTCACTTGTGCGTCCGCCGATTATGTCATCACCTTCTGCCCCTCTCCCAACGTCAGGTAAATATCTTTTCCACTTTTTTTTTTACCGTTTTACCCCTTTTTTATGTCACAGTACCTTCTGCCCCTCTCCCAACATCAGGCAAATATCTTTTCCACTTTTTTACCGTTTTACCCCTTTTTACTGTTACCAATCATTATAATTCCCATAGCGTTAAAACACTGTAGAATGTGAACGTTAGGTGGACCGTTAACATTTAATCGTCCAACTCTGGCTTAATCAAGTTTGGATTAAAATTGAAGTTGGATTGTATTAATTTTACTAATTCCAATTAGGAGTGGTTTAGTAGTATTAATTAATAAATTTAGACTATATATTATCAGACCTCCTTATATTTCGTTTGGTCGTGTCTTGTAGCGTGAAGTAAAATATATAATTTATAAATAATTATAAAATTTTAAGAATTAATGCCTTAGTAGTTGTTAGCTAAAGGCACGTTTTTCGCTGTAAAATCACATGGGGTCTGCAGAGTAGGGGGGGACAGTATCTAAAAAGTACACAGAGACCCATGCACCATTACACCATAGCAAGCCGTTACTTTGTTCAGAGCAAGTGGGGTGGGAGTTTGTTCTTCATCTAATCCCAATGAAGACAGGACAAGCCGTTATGTTATTATAGTACAGAAGTTAATACTCGTCATGTCATGTAATAATTGATGGTTTTTGTTTTCTTGTTTTTTTTATAGTCAGAAATCCTCACAAGGACAGAACTCGGACACTCCCGCCGCCACCACAACCCCCGACGGTAAAATGGTGTATCAAGGAGCCGCCATAGGTGGAGCTTCGTCTTTAACCCGGTTTTTAGGGTCAAATGCCGTTCTGGGTATGTTCAGTATCGTAGTGGCAGTGCTTCAACAACTGTGAGCTTGAAGGATCAAGAATCTTCATAGATCTTATTACCAAGAACACGGAAGCTTGCTTGGTTGGGCCACTGCAAGCTTTCTGGTAATTCCATTTGTAGTAGTAGTAGCTACTAGTTTAGTTTCAGAGGAACACGTGGAGGAGAAGGACGCACGAAATAGGGTTGATTTAGCTGAGATAATAGTTCTTTTTAGCTAGTTAGTAATTCTTTTTACAAATGTTATAGAGAGGATGGGATATTGGGATGGGATTCATTTGATTGTTCACACAGGTCATGAATGAATACAATGTCCAACCACCACACCACATTTGGTGCTGAGGTTGATGAATTTCCTCATTTAAATTTCTATAAGCCTGTCTCTATGTATCATATAGTGTACAATTAAGGATTACATAACACGGTAAGGTCCGAGTTGATTGAGTTTGAAATTACAAGTCAATTTGTTAATTCGAACAAAATAATGTGTCTAATTGAGTTGAATTTTAAAAATATTTAAGGTCGGGCCTAGTTTTACAAATTACTAACCTTAATAACTTAAAGATTTTGGTTACCATTTTTGGCTAATGAAAAGGATAATATAAAGAAAACAGGAGACTTTAAGGAGTGGGCATTCATGCAGCAGTTACTCATTATATGCTAAACAACAAGGTACCAATTAATGGTAGGTTGTAACACAGCTCTCCAACTCTCTTGTTTATTCAACGCATGATTTGTACTTCAATGTCAACGGGTGGCATTGGTTTTAACCCTACTCCGAAGCTTTGGGTTGACTTCCCATATTGCTGGAAGTTGAAATGCCCTGAGTTCGGTAGATGTTTGTCAGGAGGCTCAGGCACAGCACATCCAACTCATAAAGCGATGAACTTATTTATACTAAGAGAAAGAAGTTGCTGATCTTAACCCATCCGTAAACAATCTGATGATCCATTCTTTTATATATCACATTACTCTTATAATGTTATCTATTTAAAGTTGGTAATAGGGTAGATCGAATCGGATTACCTCAAACCTAAATTCAAGTTAAAAAGAATATAATTTATTGACCTTTTGGTCGATTCACCCAAACTTAAAAATTTATTATAATTAGTCTAATTCAAAAGTTTGTAAAACTTAAAAATGATATATAAATTTAGAATATTTAAATTCGGTTAAACCAAACTTAGCCGTGCTAATTTGTGAACTTGATTATACTATTTTATCATGCTTATACACTGTCATTAACTTTTGTGAACATATAATATTCTATTAATTACGTGTTTTTATTGGAAATTATTTAATAAATTAACGGTTCAAAACCATTTCATGAGATCATCCAATCGAGCCAATAATAGACTTTGAACCATCTCTCCTGATGACAACAGTAAGATGCAACATCCACAGAACGTAACTGATGAGATGCTAATCTGGTCCAGATGATCCAACCCCAAGTGAGTTTGGTATTTGAATTATAAGCTTAGACAACGACATATACATAGAATCTCCAGCATTTCACATGGAATCATAAGACAAATCACAGGCAGACATACGGAAATTCTGCTACAAAGGTCACGTTACACAGTTCATGTTGGCGGGTTTGAATATGAACTCGAATTGTATAGGTCTAACTTTAGATTAAGTTCGGGTTAAGTATGTTGGGTTTGGTTCCTTTATTGTCTCATATTGGATAGAGACAACAATTGGAGCAAGACTTTTACCTATATAAGGAGGTTGTTATCTCCTTAGTTAGTGCACCAAACAAAGTCAAAGATTTGTATGACAAATTTGACTCTAGTTAAATTCCTCTTTTGAGGTGAAAGTTGGAGAGTTTGTCTTGTGTATTTCTTTGTGAGTGTGTTGGTGTATTGGGGGGATTGGGTGAGAGGAAAAATTGCGTTATTGTAAGAATTATTCACATAGTGAATTTTCTTCTCAGTAACCATAGTTTTTTTTTCGATTTGGGAGTTTCTACGTAAATTCTCTTGTGTTGTTATTTTCTGATATTCTTGTCTATTAAATATCCTTGAGTGTAGATTTGGAAGGTCTAAATTTTCAACAAAGTATTCAGCTACAAATAACACATTACACAGTTCATGTTGGTGGGGTTTGAATCCGAACTCGGATTATATAGTTTGAACTTTAGATTAAGTTCGGCTTAACTCGACTCATTTTCATACTTAAATTTAGAAAAACCATCAATTACACGAGGATTAAATCACGTCGGTGTCGTGCTCGTGCCTCTACTGATACTGTCTTCATACGATGAGTCTGTAAAATGTAAACATCAAACAGATATTGAATCCGCCGTGGTCGCAGGTGGCTGCTTTCGCTCCGCCAACTTGGTGATAAGAGTGCTTATCCTTTGCTGACTCGAAAACAACGTGCATGTTGCGTGTACTCACAAACTCATGTCTCATCAATTGAAAGTGCACGTGACAATTACATAGGTTTGGTAATAAAGCAAAATTAAAGGATCGAATCAACATTATTTTATTATAACAGTATGGTTTAAATATTTTAATTAAATCAATTTCAATCATTTCTAGTATTCAAGCAAACTCGAACTGGTTCTATTGAGTTCCAAGGTTTTGACTGATTCTTACGTATTTCTGAAAAAAAAAAAAGAATATCATTTTGAACGTGACATATGATTTCAGAGCTTGGAATAGGCTTTAAATAAATAAATGATGTGTTTGATGGGAAGGGAATAAGATTCCACAACCAACACAAAACCCTTTTCATATTTATGTAATTATAAGTCAAATATTATATCAAAAAAAAAAGTAGGGCTAGATCCAGGCTCGAAAGATTTTACAGATTTAGACCCGAACTTAAACTCGATTACATTTGAATAATATCCGAATTAGCCTATTAAAGATGCAGGAATATCATAATTATTGATTATAACTTCAAATTCAGCCAATTCAAACTTTGTATGTTTTGTCAACCTTCAATATGACAATATGGGAATAACCTTTTGTGGTGATGAGTAGATAAGATGGGACAAGAAGCAGCAATGCCATCACCAGGCTTCTAAGAAGTAGGCCTAAGCCTGATTTTTCTTTTGCCTCTAAAAGACCTTAAAGCCCAAACTCTTTTTCTTGGTTACACTTGAACAGACCTTTTGTGGTAAGAGCTTGGCATCGCTAAAGTATTAGACACAATTGGGAAATAATGGATATTGATGTCTATTTTTATTAATACTATAAATAATAAAATTAATATTTTTATAAAATAAAATTTTCTTATTTAATAATAATGATTGCTAATAATCAAAGTTTTAAAAATGGATCATAAGTTAATTCGATAAGATAAGAGATTTAAAATTTAAAATATTCATTCAAGATTACACTATTATAAAACTGATTCAAAATTAAATAAAATTAAAGAATTTGAAATATGATTGAAAGAGATTATCTTTACCTATCGAAGAATTTGAAGTTAAATTAAAAATTATTAAACGAAAATTAATTGATTTATTTTGGTTTATAAGAACTTATTAATTTACAAAATTGTCCGATTAATTAATAATTTATCAGTTTTAATAAAAGAGTTAATAGAAAAGTTGAACGATTCAAAGTTTTTACGGTTAAATCAACCAAAATGATTATATTTGTTAATCGTTGTTAATAATTATTAGATAATAGGCACATAATTAATCCTAACACAATTTGAGGATCATATTAACACCAAAGTACTTGTCTTTTGTACATGTGTGTCACCCTCCTTTTGGATTTATGTTTTAAAATTATACTTTACAGTCAGCAATGCTAGTAAAGCCATCTTAATTCTTTGGACTCCACTTTAACTTTTCAAATATCACTTTTTTATGAATAAAGGAGAAAAATCTTAGCTTGTAAAATGGTGATGCTTGTTTCACTATTGTTAGGAGATAACAAAAGGGATAGAAGCGCTTGTCTTATTGTCAAGCATTGTATCAAACTAACTCACTTTTGATGTCATTTGTGTAGACATATTCTTTACACTTGCTTTCTTTGTGAACCCTTTTTCCAATTAGTTTCAACCAAGGTGATTAACGTTTATAAGATGCTTTATCTTAATCAAATCATGTGAATACATTCTTGTTAAGCTTGCAAATAAGGATGATAGTTTCGACCGAATCTAACTCTTTTTTTGTGTGATTTAAGTTCATCTTAATCAGGTGAAATTAAGATTAAAATGACATAATTTTAGTCAATTATATCAAAATAGAAATGCTTTGTCAAATTTATTTAGATTGAATTGGATTGTGTCAAGTTAGACCCATTGACACGATATCCAATAAATTTGGCTAAATCAATTTTCTCAAACTTGAGTTAGATTAAGTTCGTTACTTACTTACGAGTCATTAACTCATCAAATAATTTATCTCGAATCAAATGACATGTGATTATGAGTCATTAACTCCACAAAGAATGTTGATACCTTGCACTTAAAAGGTAGAATCGCCTATCTCAAGCGCCCCCACACCTCAACTTGACAGAGTAGTGAGGGAGTAAATCACGGTTTGATCTCACTTTGCTTATAAAAAAGGCGGCCTAGTGTATAATGTGCACAAGCAGTCACCACATTAGATGAACTCCTACACTGCTGTTACCGGGGGATTCGAACATGAGACCTTGCACTCAACTTCTTTTCTGATAACCAGTTGAGTTACTCGTGCAGGCAAAGAATGTTGGTACCTTAATTGACCCTTAAGATCGTTTAGGTGACTAAATTTTAAAAGAAATTCATAAAAAAATGAAAAGCAAAGAGATCAAAGCTTTATATTTGTCCAATTCTTCAATTTGCTTATCAAGGATAAGATATGGATGATGTATAAGTAGTTAGTCATGTAACCCTCAAAAGAAAAAGTGAACGAAGGTTGGAATCAAATTGGTCATCAACATTAAAAGACCTTTAGTGTATATATAATATAATGTTTGTGTGACGCAACTCTTTTTGCAAAGATTGGACATTGAATATACAACGATATCGTTTCAATCTAATTGGCTCTTTACACGATAACTAACATGTCAAAAGTGGTTTTTGATCAAACAAAACTTTGCTCAAAAGCTACAATGGATATTGTCAATTTCCTTACAAAGACTTTGTTTGACCCTAAGGTTCAACAATTCAGGCATGTTGTTTCTATGAACATTATCTTGATTGATGTTTCTGTTATGTCTTGTAAAATTTAATGTTTAAAAATCAGATCGGAAGTTAAACCGTTGAGATAAAAAGTTTAAGATTTAAAAGGTTAAATCAATACAGATCATCATAAAACTGATTAAAATTGAATAAAATTAAAATTTTTGGAATATGATTGAAAATGACTTTAGTTACTTATCAAAGAATTTAAATTTAAATTAAAAACATTTAAAATTAATTATATTAAATTTATTTTATAAAATTGATTAATTATAAACTGACCAATTGTTTAATAAGCTTGATGACTTTCAATAATAAGGGTTATTAAAGTAAATTGAAACCAAAAATTAAAAATCGAAACAAATTCAAAATCTTTATAATTAAATGGACCGAGATAGTTGAATTTTGTAGTCATTAATAAAAATAAGATTGAGTTGGTAAGAACAAAACCGTATAATCTCAATCTATCTTGTGTTCCTTCCTGATGTTCATTTGATGTAATGGTATGTTTAATCTTAAACCTTGGAAGATTTTATTAGGGTTATTGAGGATTACCCTTTTTTCTCAAGTCTATGGATTTGAGACTTATGTCTAGTATGAATACTAAACTTGACTAGTGACTGAAGTGACTTCTTCCACGTAATGCATACTCACCTAAAGCTAAGGCAATACGTAGACATGAGACTGTTGATATTTACAGAAGCCGTTCCTGCAATTTTTGCACATGGAAACGGACATGGCCAAACCTCTAAAGCAGACAGATTACAGACAGTAGGCTTTTCTTTTGAACGTGCAACGTAGACATTGCACTTTTGCATGTCATCGTCCGGTACGTCAATGAACCTGACCATGCTCTCTTTATTAAGATTGCATGGTCAACTATTTAGGGCTAAAGCATGACGATGATCATGCAAAAAAAAAAACACTAGCCACCAACACGACAACCTTATCCTCAAACTCAACACTCCTTCACCAGCTAACCTTTATGACCGTGTACCTATATCACTTTCTCCTGTAATATTTTGTATTCAATTGCTTTCTAATGCTAGCCAATAATCTAAAGAATTGTATTTTTTATTTTCTCTAAAATTATTGTTTTTAAAACCGCCAAAAGTTAAACTAATAAAATAAAGAAGTTTAAGGTTTAAAAGGTTCAACATATATTAGATAATCATAAAACTAGTTAAAATTTATACAAAATTATAATTTTTGAGATATAATTAAAAAGTTGTCTTTATCTATCGAAGAATTTGAAGTTTACTTGATAAAAAAGTTGTAAGTAAAATTAATTAATTAATTTTAATTTATCAAAATTGATTAATTTACAAAACTGACTAATTAATTAATAAATTAATCATTTTTAATAATAAGAATTATTAAAATAAATCGAACTGAAAAATTAAAAGTTGAATTAGAAAATCAATAGATTCAAAGTTTTACGGTTGAACTGACTTAATCAGTTGAATTTTTAATTATTGTTAAACATAAAAAGTAGGTTCGAGTTTAATTGACTTAAATTAATTGGTTTTAAATTAGGAAAATCGACTAAATTGAGTTGATTGATCTCAAATTTAAGAAGATTAATTGACTCAAATTACTTCATGCTAAATATTAAAATGATATTTCTTTATTTGAAGTTTAATTGAAAGTAGATTGGAGTTTAATTGATCAAAATTAATTGGTCTTAAATTTTGAAAAAAATGACTAATTGATTTGGGTTTACCGGTTTCAAATTTAAGATAATTAGTCTAAGATGATTAACTCAACTCAAATTAATTTATACTAAATATTAAAATGATATTTTTTATATGAAGTTAGTGGAATGGAGGGGTATGGAGTCAAAAGGTTATGTATTCGATTTCTCCTACCTAAACTTTCTGGATCGAGTTTGTTGTATAGGATTTGCTTGGTGCATAATACTCGGTTGACGTAATTTACAAACTTTTGTGTCAATTCAAATATTTACTCTGTGCACATCCAAAAGATAGCTACTATGAGTACCTCAATTTAAAAAAAAGGTACTAATAAATGATAATTACAGCAAAGAAACAAGATTTCTAGGTATATACTTTCTGCGTTTTGTACAAAGTTATAAACTGATGATACTGAAAGATTCATATGCAGTGTTTTGGAATGCTTTTTTTTCTTAATGAGGTAACCATTGTTTTTAACTATGCCTTAACAAATTAATTAATAAAATTAAGAGTTCTGAATAATTACTATTCAAATTCTCTTACATAATACAATTTCAGTTCAATACCTTTAAAAATATCTGAAGAGTCCTTGTAAAGATTAGAATTTTAAATTTATAAACAATTGAAGACTATTAAAAATATTTACAAAATTTTTATAAATTTAATAAATGATTAAACATATAAAATTTAAACAAGTTAAAATTTAGAGTAAAAACATAAATCTCTCTATAATTTAAAACATTTTAAAATTAATTTTATAATTCTCAAAATTTTCCTTTTAATTTAAAATTTTATAAAAAATCTTTATCTTAAATTTCAAATAGAAAATAATAACGAAATGCGTATAACATGAATATCACACTTGTACCAATCAAATGTTGCTTAAATGATGATTCTAACTCAATTCTTAAGCTCAAATTAAACTAATTAAATATAACTCAAACTATACTTTATTATTATTATTATTTTAAATTATTAATTTAAGTTAAATTTAATTGATTCAAAACAATTTTAAGAACTAAGCTAAATTACCATATTAGTGCTTATCACATGTATCTCATTATTATTTTAAACCAAAGTCTATAAGAAGAGATTTTATGAAAACTAAAACAAAAAATAAAATTATGAAATTTCTTAAACTAATAAGAAATTTATATCTTTTACCCTAAAAGTTAAGGAAAAACATCTTATTGTAATCCAATTCATCTAAATTTGCTAGGGATTTGAAATTGGTTTCTACTACTATAACCTTTACAAATCATGTCCACTTGGCCATTGTTAATAATCATGCAAACATAAAGTTGCTTCTACTTTTTTCAATATTAACCATGTGCTAGGTTATTAGTGAACTTTTAGCTTGTCATGTACAAATTCGATTCCTCTATCGAAAATACCCTGTCTAATGCTTAAAACGATGTCGTTTTGAACCTTAGACATAATTAGACAATCTCTAAGTCATTTTAGACATTAGACGTAATTGGACAAAATTATTTTAAACAAAGGATCCAAACTAATCTTGCACTAAATTGACTTGAAATCCATAAAATTTTAGCAACTTTAGTTTCGAAAATTATCCATTTTTGTAAGAACATATTCTTACCCTAGGTAAAACCATTCAATTTGAGAAGTGTACCCCACTAGTTTAAAGAAAATATAGCATTAGAAGGAAAAACAAAGTACGAATTAGGAGAAAGGGTAAAATTGTAAAAAAGAAAACAGAAACAAAAAAGTAAATTGTCAGAAGTGGGATTTGAACCCACGCCCTCGTTAGAGGACCAGAACTTGAGTCTGGCGCCTTAGACCACTCGGCCATCCTGACTTAGTTGTGAAAGAAAAAAAATTCTTTTAACATATTAATTAATTATAATCTTATTGTTTGGACAGCCTCTAGTAATTGATACAAAACTGATCTCATTCACTTTTTAAAAATTAAGTCTCATAACTCTAAAATATTCTACTTTTTGTTATCAAATAATTAACTAAATTAAATATATAACTTAATTTTAAAATATTATAATAATTTCATAAAGTTAACAAAACAATGGGTACGGTTGATCAGCCGTCAAATGTTTGTGATCACCGAAGCTGGGAATCCCTTCCTTGCTGTTTCAATTATATGTGAGTTGATGGCGTCGGAAGCCGAGCCGTGGCGAGCTCTGATTGGTTGGTTGGCACGTTGAGTACAATACGTGGCGTTTCACGACCATAAAGTGAACCAAATTATATTGTCCTCCCACCGTCCCACGAGCCAATCATCGATCCAATGCAAAAAACCACTTTCCCATGAATATATATATATATATCAAATATAAAAAAATTATGACACAAAAAGAGTGAAAGAGTCTATTATATATATTCAGCAAAATTACTAATTTGATTTTAAATATTTCGTATTGAAAGCCCTCTTATAAAATATATTTTAATAATTGATTTTAATTTTAAATTATTTATTTATTTATTTAAACTGATAAAATAAAAGTTAAAATTTTAAATAATTCAATTAATATTAGATCGATCGAAAAATTGTTATACGATAAATATTAAATAAAATTAAATAATTTTAAATATGATTAAAAGTAAAATTATCTTTACTTATTAAAAGTTAAAATTTAATTAAAAATGAAGACTAGTAAACACATATTAAATAGTTTATTTTAGTTTATAAAATTGATTACTTTATAAAAGATGATCTATTAATTAATAAATTGGTGCATTTAAAACATAAATTATTAAGATAAAATGAAATAAAAATTAGAAACTGGATTGAAATGTTGATTTATTTAAGATTTTTGTGGCTAAATTGCTTCGATTTTTAATTAGCAATTAAGAATTAGCCTATTATTATATAATTTTAAGATTTTGCTTTTCCTTGACAAAACAAGGAGAAAACTTGAGTATAATCAAAGTTACATCATTCTCTTTTAAATTATAAATTTTGTGAGTGTAAACAAATTTTAAAAATAATTTCTCTATTAATTAAGATTAAAATTACATATTTTTAAATATTTTTAAACTTTACGTCTCAATAAAATTTCTATTAGGAATTATTGTCCTCTTCGTCGTATATCAAAATCACTTACATTCCTTTTGAATTATAAATTTTGTGAATATAAATAAATTTTAAAAACAATCTTTCAATTATTAATTAAGAATAATACTGCGTACGAGTCAACAAAATTTCTATTACGTGTTGTCTTCGTCCTCGTAGTCATTATTGAGTGTGAATAAATCAATTGGGAATCCAATTCCACTTTTTTAATACTACCAAAGAAATGATTTAAGATTCGTGGAAAGACTTCCACAAACACTTTAGGCAGGAGGGAATAAGTCGGCTTGAAGAGATAATAAATTCAAATATGACATGAAGATGCTCTCGAACTAAATAGAATTTTTAATTTTTTATAAAATTTAAAATTAAAATTTATTTATAAAATTAGTATTAAAATATTATAACTTTTAATTTTTAAAATCTAATATTATATATTCCATCAAACTTCAGATTAATATTTTATAATTTAATAAATTACAATATCAATTTTATAATAATTATAAACTAAAATATAAAAAGAATGTATTAACTATGCATTTTATTAAATAAAAAGTAGAAGATATTTTTAAAAATTTTAAAAAACCTCTTACTCATACTAATAATTTATTATAATTATCTTAAATTATTAATTTCAGTTCAATTTAACGAGTTCGACCAAATTTAAGAGTGATGTAAATTATCATGCTACTAAGATAGGATTAGTTCACACCTAATATTCATATTATACGTGTTTCATCGTCATTTTAAATTTTTAAACTATAAGAATAAATCTTGTTCCGAACAACTTTCCTCAATCTAAGACTTCAAAAGTTGGATCAAAAGTAAAGATTAATTCCACTAAAATTAAAAAACTAATAATACAAGATGATAGCAATTGGATTAGGGTTGGCTAAAGCAAATTCCTTTCTTACTTGTTTTTCCTCGCGTGGGGTAGATCGAAGAGGAATTGTATAATCCTATGATGTCACTTTTAAAGTAGTCTTAGTTAAAAACGTCAACCCATATCCAAAACCATTATTTCATTCTTTCCAATTTGCTTAGCAATATAATTATATGGATTTATTAGAAATAACCTTTTTTACTATCTTAGCATAAAATTATGTATTATCGGATCTTTTAAATTTTAGCTTAACAAAATTTTAACCGGATCTTACTAACGACAATGATGATGATTTATTAGTAATTAATGATTTCATGAATTCACGTACATAAAAGCTAAGAATTAACAAATAAAAAATACTCAAATTTATTTTATTAATCAAAATTTTAAAATTGATCTTATTGTATTCAATTGCTATCAAATTACACTTAAAATATGATTTAATACGAATATTTAAGATATAAGTTGAATCTACGGAAATATAAAGTCAGTCTTTGAAATATTGTAAATTAAAATTTAGATGTTTTTATTAAAATTATTTTAATGGTTAATTATGATAAATATTTTTAGGTTTGGTTATTTGAATATTTATATTTTAAGAAATAATACTTATTTTATAATATTATGTAATTAATATAAAATCTCCTTTTACCATAAAATTTCGTTATTTATATTTCTAGAACTATAAATTTCTAAATCTAAACCTATAAAAATAAATATAATATAACAGAAAATTACGTGATAATTAAATAATTTTATAAAATCAAGAGATAATTTTAAAAGAAGAAAAATGAATAAAAAAAATATAATATATTTCGATAAATCAGAAGCTAAATGATTATATGCATAGACAATCATTATATATACAAGCACAGACCAAGCTGACATAATTCTCTTACCCATCAAATCTCTTCAGGTCACGCGAGTCATTTCTGTTTCTTCTTCTTTACCTCATCACAAAAAGTCTGTATCCATATTTTCTCATCATTTTCCACCAAACCAAACAGCTTTTCTTTCTTGTTCTTCACTCTTCTTATTCTTTCATATCATCAACAGGTAATGCACGCCATTTTCTGTTAGAACAATACAACAATCGATACTCTTAACGATGAATCCTGTCTTCCCTAGTTCTTGGCTGTCATTGGTTCTCATTTTTCTAACAACCTCCAAAGGTATGTAATGATGTTGTAACCTATTCCGACTTATCTCTTTTCTCGTCACTGGTTGTTAATATAACACGACAACCTCTATAACAGGTGTTTCAGGAGCTACATTCACTGTCACAAACAAATGTGGTTACACAGTATGGCCTGGTATTCTCTCCAATGCCGGTAGTTCTCCATTGGAGAGTACCGGTTTTGAGCTTCCATCAGGTGGGTCACGGTCGTTTCAAGCCCCACCAAATTGGTCGGGTCGGTTCTGGGGAAGAACCGGTTGCACATTCGACCCGAGTACAGGGCAAGGTAGTTGCAGCACCGGCGATTGCAGCACGAACCAGCTGGAGTGCAAGGGTCAAAACGCGAACCCGCCGGCGACTCTAGCGGAGTTCACGGTGCAGTCGGGCGGTCAGGACTTCTACGACGTGAGTCTCGTCGACGGGTACAATTTACCCATGATCGTCGAACCAAATGGAGGGTCGGGTTCCTGCATGATGACTGGTTGCGCTGCGGATCTGAACCAACAATGCCCGGCCGAATTGAAGGTCGGGTCTGGCGACGCGTGTAAGAGCGCGTGTGAGGCTTTTGGGAATCCGGAATATTGTTGCAGCGGCGCGTATGCTTCACCGGACACGTGTAAGCCGTCGACTTACTCGGAGATGTTTAAAGCCGCGTGTCCCAAATCGTATAGTTATGCCTATGATGATGCCACTAGCACGTTCACATGTTCTGGTGCTGATTATTTTATAACATTTTGCCCTTCAGTTGCAAGGTAAGCAAATTTTAAGTTGTGCTATACAATTTATATTTAAATTTAAAAATTAAGTTAAATTTTCGTATTAAACCACAATTATTTAATTTATATAAATTATTCATATTACACATATATATTACAGTTTTTCTATTAGTCAGGATAAGATTGCACTTTAAGCATCGGTGCTTTTTCAAAAAATTAAGAGGTGATATATTTCATAATATTTTAGTTTTAAAATATTTTTAAAAGTCGAGTTATATTTTATATTTTATTTTATGTATTTATTATAATTTTATTTACATAACGATTTAGTGTGTCAGTTTTACTTATTTACTCTTTAACCTATATCATTGTTTTATTGTTACATCTGCATGTGGCTCTACCAGAAATAGCATCTCTATTATATAGGAGTAAGGCTGCATATTATCAAACCTTTTCAGATCTTGTTTTATTGCGAGACTTCAGATTAGGTGTGATGATGAATATTTGTTTTTAAAATCGATCTGTTAATTAATTGATTAGCCAATTTTATAAACAAATAAGTTTTATAAACTAAAATAAATTGATTAATTTTTATATAATAATTTTTCATTAAATTTTAATTTTTATAAATATAAATATTTGTAATTATTTTTAAATTCTTTAACTTTATTGAATGTTTAAATAATTTTATGATGATTTCACGCCTGTTTAATTTTTTAAACTTTTCTGAATAATTAGTGGTATCGGTGATTATTAATATTATAAAAAAATTTATTTTAAAAAATTAAATATTAATAATCACCAAATAATGGTGATAATGAAAATTTTATATTTTTTATCTGACAAAATATTAATAATCACTCAATTTTCAACTCTTTACAGTCAAAAATCTGCAAGAGACTCCTCTGCTAACGCTGGAACGAGCAGCACAAATACTAGTTCGGGTGCAGAGCCAGGGGGGTTTGACAGTTCATGGTTTTCAAACATTCTCACAGGAGACTCATCCTGCAATAACGTTTCCTCTTCTGCTAGGCTCTTTGCTTTGATTTGCTCTACAATGGTGGTTCTGTTTCTTCGTTTATAATCCCCTTTTTTCTCTGAGTGCACATGCCCACCACCTGGACTAGTACCATTGCTTTGCAATGAGAAAGGTTGACGAGGCACAGATTGTAAAGTCAATTTTCCACGTCACATGTGTAGAAAATTAGATGATTTCTTCTTGGATAGCATAAATATATTAGGGTTTACACCAAGACCTTTCTGTTTCAATTCTTATATCTTAATAATTTTTTTATAGTAATGTCATCGTACCGATATATAAGGTTCTTCGTGATCTCCGAAACTCGGAGAGGGTTATAATATATGTACTTTTCTTAGTATTTTTACAAAGAAATTATTTTCTTGACTTTACGATTACAAAGGAACAACAAAACTTTAACCCTATACTTATTTTTATAGTATTATTTAATTATTATATAATTTCATGTCATATTTTATAAATTTTCATTTACAATGTTCGCACATAAATTAATAAAATATGAGTTATATGATAATTAAGTAATAATATAGAGAAGAAAATAATAATTTTAAAATACTAATATTGGAAAGAAAAATATTAACCCAACAAATTATATACCTTCCAATGTTGTACTTCAATTCTTTCAAGGAATGGTAACGTAAAGCTACAAAATTGGGAAGGAGACATGAAAGATCATTTTCAATGTTGTAAAAGATTTAGAGGGCAATCAAGAAAAAGGAGCATTTGCTTTATTGTGAATCTATTGAGTGATGTGGTTGGTGCCTACTTTGCTGGATTTGCAAGATTGGAAGTTTTGTGATTTGGGTGGGACTGAAAACGCTATGATGGTGTCTAAGCCATGCCTCTTATTATTGCCATTCATTCCTTGGCCAACGACGGACAGGACAATCAATATGAGAAAAGGATTATTTTTAAATATGATACTTTTTTAGTTTGGTTTTAACCTTTTAATTTAATTTGTTTTAATAAATTTTTTGTTAAGAATTAATTAATTTATTAATTATTTTATAAATTAATAAATTTTTATAAACTAAAATTAATTATTTAATTATTTAATAATATATATTTAATTAAAATTTAAATTCTTCAATAAATAAAAACAATCTTTTTAATCATATTTATTTTTTTTTAATAATAATTTAACATTTTAAACTTTAAATTTAAAATACATGCCTATCTTACGTAACTTGCTATCCTCTTACTTATCAGGTAAAGATTGGCCTTTGTAGAAAGGAAGATTCATTCAGATATGACGGTCCAATTATATCGCATTGTCAGAATCTATGTTTTATATTTGACAGAAGATGATCTCCTTGCTTCTCTCCTGATATAATCCTCTTTTTACCGAGCTCTTTTTTTCTGGGTTTATAGAGATAAAATATAGGACTAGTGCTAACAGTTCATTATGAAAGAAAGAAATTATTGGCCAAGATCACTAACTAATACTACTATATTAGTATTCCGTCACGTCGAGCTAGAAATGGATTCATTTGCGGTACATCAGCTCCTTTCTTTATCGACCAACCGCACGCAGTCGACCTACCTTATTATAGCGAGCATTCACGACCTATTTACCCGCAATTGGACTGTTGTCCATCGGCATATTTATCGAAAGGGTAACAGATGTGCTGACTGACTCGCAACTTAGGCCGATCTTAGTACATTTGATGTAACCTATTTTGATGTAGCACCTACCGGGTGCAACCATATCCTTCTAGCGGATATGTCGGAGACCAGTATCTCCCGCTCTGTTTTGTAATGTACTTCGGCAGCTTCCTTTTAATAAAAAAAAAACTAATACTACTATAATAAAAAATATAATAAATAGAAATGACAACCCTCTAAAACAGAGCACAACGACCCCGCAGAAACCGTTAACTCGAGATCTCTTATTATTTGGGTTCATTTTTTGGGATCAGAATCATCAGATATTTCATACAGTAATACTCTCAATATCTGTAGATAAATTTTCTTTAGCATAAGAGCTTTTATGCCAAGACTATCACTATCCAATCATTGTGACTATTCACGTAGCTTGCGAAGTTATTGCATATGAATAGAATAGATCGGAATAAAATCGAAAAGTATTATTTAGTTTGATTTATTTATAAAAGTTTCTAACGATGATATATGCCAATATTTGGTTTAAAATATAAATTTAAAATAAAAAATAACTAATAAAAATCAAAATATTAATTATAATTTTCGTTATAATAATAATTATTATTATTTTCCTTATTATTAATATTATTATTTTATTTTATTATCATTAATTTCTTATTATTATAATATTATAATAATTATTAATTTTCTTATTATTATTATTAATTCTTATAATAATAATAAGAAGAAGAAAATTAATAAATAATAATAATAAATAAAATTAATAATAATAAGATGAAGAAAATTAATAATAATAAAAAAAGATGATAAGAAGAAGGAGAAAATTAATAATAATAATAATAATAATAATAATCATATTTCCTTATAAAAAATAATCATATTATTTTTACTTATTTTACGTTTCTTAAAATAGGTAAAGACAGGAAAAGTTTATTTAGATATTCCTAAAATTGTAGGAATAATTAAACCTGAAATTAATTATTCTGTATGTTATTTTTAACTAAACAAAGAAATAACTATTAATTAAGAATATATTAATAACTGAACGGCTATTTCAGTCAACCAAGATAAGTTTTGGAGGTATATGCATGGTCATCAGGCTCGTAATGGAAACCGAAAGATGTGAAAACCAAAGTAATAGTATACTCATCAGCAAGACCTCAGCATACGATTCAATACTGATTCTGAAACTTTAGTGAATTTGTTGAAGGTGTCAGGCTTTCACAACCACAGTAAATGTCGTACCTCCCAAGTGCCGTAGCAATAACCCCTCTCTTACGACCTTTTAATGTTCCACCTTTAGAGTACGACAGTCTTTTTTTATAGAATATGTCGGAGATCAATTTCTAACGACTCATTTAACTTTCGATGTATTATTTTCCCTTTATGCAAAAAAAAAAAAAAACCCCTCTCTTACTACATGTAGAGGCACAAACGGTAGGAACTTGAGGACTTGGATTCAATTTCTATGAATTTCTTATGATTTTGTGTTAGAAACACAAAGTTTCGCTTTGCAATATATTGATACTTGATTTTAAATGTATATTTATCAAGTAATTTAGCATAAATTAAAAGTTATTTCATATAAATTTTAGAATTTCAATGTCTTGTTTGTATTTATTTGAGGCCAGCCCGAATGGCAATTTTGGTGGATCAAGTTCGGGTCAACGGGATTCAGTCGGGCCGAACCGGATCAAAATTGCCATTGTTATGATAGCCATTAATAGTAGAATGGACCTAGCCATCACTGTTTATGTTATAGATAATAAAGCCGAAAAAAAAGGCACTAAAATTAAATTAGTTAGAAGCTTTAAGATCATACCTATCCTGCAATTCATGATCAGCCACCAAGCTGAAAACAAATCCTGCTAAACATAAGGTTACTCTACAATCTAGTATTTTTCCCGTGGCTTGACTCAAAAAGATGATGAAATGTAAGAAAAAGTAGATGTACCACAAGGTCCGTGCTTTGGGTAAATCTATAGCTCATCCTTAACAGCAGAGTCCTCCTCGTCACTGGTTGCAGCTCCAGCTGATGTGGCTGAAGTTTCTTTAGTTTCAGTCTCTGCTTCAGCCTCTTCTGAATCGTCTTCCTCCTCAACAGTGGCATCTGGGCTAATGTCAAGGCTGGATTTAACCGAGTCATAGATTCGGGAAGCAAAATCTTTCGGATCAGTGAGCACGAAGCCACTCTCCATTAACGCTGTTTGGTACATGAGTTGTGCTGTTTGTTTGACGCTCTCATCCTGAAGGCAAAAGACAATAAAATATTAACAAAATGGATAACAGTAAACACATTGATGCTAAGCTAACTAGTCGTTCGCTAAATTCTAATGGATTTTCCACTCGAGTATCTGTAAACGGATCGACTGTAATGTTGTAGTTGTTAGAATTTACAATAAGCCTACGGGCCCACACGAGAAAGAAAATTAGACTACATATAAGTCTAAGTGAGGTTCCATCCTAAAACTAATTGGTAATAGGTGGAGTAGCCCACTAAATTTATATATTAGTCTTCTTTCTTCTCTTTCTCCAATATGGGACAAACTCTCACTTTATATTTCAACAGTAGTCACTAAAAATGTTTTACAGCTCAATCAGAACGTTAGTTCTGATACTATATGGCTTTTCATGAATTCAAACATCATTACATACAAGCATATGCAATTTCGAAGAGAGTTTAGCAAATAATACCTCAGGGTCTTTGAGCACTCTTTCCCGTAGCTCCTTGATGATTGGGTGCCTGGGGTTAATTTCGAGCACTCTCTTGCCACGCATATATGCTTGTTTGCTAGCATCCGACAAGGTCTGAGACTGCATAATTCTCTCCATATTTGCACTCCATCCATACTTTGATGTCACAACTACACAAGGTGTGTTATCCAAACGATTGCTGATCTTGACATCGTCCACATTCTCACTAGCAGCAAGAGCACCCTTCCACCACTTGGTGAGCTCCTTAAATGACTCCTTCAACTCCTTGACTTTGGAGTCTTTAATTTTCAGGCCCTCTTTAGACACATTCTGGAACTTCTTATCTTCATAGTCCATCAAATATTGCATCAAGTATTCATCAACAGGGTCTGTGAAGAATATAACCTGAAAAGTGTTTCAACCCAAAAATGTCAGTGTGAAAAATCGAGGGCTTTTAAGGAATGACACTTCTTAGTTACGTCAAGAAATTACCTCATAACCCTTCTTCTTTAGCCTCTCGAGGAATGGAGACTTCTCCAATTGTTCCTTGTTTGGCCCTGTTATATAGAAGATGTCCTTTTGCTCTGACTTCATTCTGGAGATGTACTGGTCAAGTGAAGTCAATTTACCATCTGACTTTGTGCTGTACATGTGCGAATTCAAATAAATCATCAATGAAGGATCAGAAGATCCACCCTCTTTCGGTTGACTAACAGAAGATAATGAAGATGAGGAGAACAGCTACCTTTCAAATCTGAGAAGTTTTGCCAAGCGGTTTCTGTTAGTTGCGTCCTCGATAATACCAAGTTTGATAGATTTGCCAAACTCGTTCCAGAACTTAGTATATTGACCTTTCTTCTCATTGTCAATAGAATCCTCCGTATCTCCATCTACTACGTTACGACACAATTGTCAGAAACAAAGCCAACACCAGAATTTTAAACCATATCATAGTTAAAAAGCGCATGATGGGTTACAGACAGAAATTTAAGTTGTTATTTCATTTCATATAAACATAAGCCAGAAGGACCTGGTAGCAGTGAATGGAAAGTCACCAACAAAATTTCACTGAAATGCAATGTTGTGTATACAGATAAGAAACACGAGAGCTAATTACTCACACCCCGGTGAATTGGTTACAGAAATACCTTTCTTGTCATTGTTAACCTCGTCAGGATCCTCATCTGCGATTTTGCGGATCATATCAAGTGCCTTCCGGATAAGTTTCTTTTTTATTGTTTTCAAGCTGCTGTGCTGTTGAAGCATTTCTCTTGATACATTGAGTGGCAGTGTATCAGAATCAACAAGACCCTGTCCAAAAGATTATGGTTTAAAACTTGATATCTACTCTACCTTGGTTTAGAAGAATGAAAAGAACTTCTCTAAACTAATCTAATACCTTCAAGAAGCTCAAATACTTGGGCAAAAGCTCATCAAATTCATCAGAGATGAAGACCCGTCTAACATACAACCTCAAGTTGGATTTGTTAGAGTTGTAGTAGCTTTCATATAGATCATGAGGAGCCCTTGGTGGGATAAATAATACAGCCTTGAACTCCACATCACCTTCTGCATTGAAATGACTCGAAGCCATAGGTTTATCCTCGCCAAAGTCCTGTTAAACAAAAATATATATATTAGAACAAATGAAACCGTGCAACCAACCGATCAATAAACTGATCAATGAAATATTCTTAACCTTTCTGCAGCTACCAAAATACAAAAGCTTACCTTTGCTAGAGCATTATAAAATTTCGTGTACTCTTCATCAGTAACCTCCTTTGGATTCCGCAGCCAGATAGCCTTAACATCATTCAAAAGTTCCCACTCATAAATAGTTTCCTTAACTTTCTTAGTTTTGGGCTTCTCCTCCTTATCTTCGTCATCTTCACTCGTCTCAGATTCCCCTTCTTCTTCAGAAGAGCTACTTTCAGCTGTTATCAACAAAGAATTGAGCATCAGGCAGCCAAAAAGCCAGATTGACCTTACAATGATGTGTCTGTTGGACTCACCAGAAAAATCAACACCAGCAAACGTCAATACAGAGGAGCTATAGCGAGACACCTCATCAATTCTGTTTTGTGCCTTTTTACTGTTCATTTTCCTTCGTTTTTCTTTAGACAGTACAGGCTGTTAGATTTGTTACTGCAGAATAACAGAAAAGAGAGAGAGAGTGAAATCAAGCGTGTATATATCTTACAAATCATGAATAAAGAAATCATCCCTTTCTCACCAGCTTCGGTCCTTATTTTTGTTTTCTACATGGTATCAGAGCAGAGAAACTCTTGATATCCGGAAATTACTAGTATGGCTGGTAACGAAAGCGAGATCAGCGATATACAACCCAGAAATGAAGAACTTGATTCATACGAAATGGCAGCATCAGAAAATCCAGGAGCTATACTGGTAGCCACATTACTTGACGAAACAAATTACCTGCAGTGGAGTCGAGCGATGACCATTGCCCTAAAAGCCAAAGACAAATATGGGTTCGTTAGTGGAGCTTGCAAGGAACCAGAGAATAACCCACAACTACTGAAGAAATGGAGAACAGCTGATTCTATGGTAACATCTTGGCTCTTAAATTCTATGACTAAGGAGATTGCTAGATCCTTTTTGGTTGTGACTACTGCGAGAAACCTTTGGGAAGAACTAAGAAATAGGTTCGGAGAAAGTAATGGACCCCAAATCTATCGATTAATGCAAAGTATCAATAACTTGAGACAAGGAAACGATTCTGTAACTAGCTATTTTAACAAGCTAAAACGGTTGTGGGATGATCTTGGAAGCGTTATGCCCTTCAAAACTTGTTCTTGTGAAATTGGTACTACGAATAGTAACGTTGAAGAAAACACCAAGCTAATTCATTTTTTAATGGGGTTAAGAGATGATTATCAAAGTGTGATAAGCCAAATCATGTTGTATGATCCTTTGCCAAATGTAAGTAAAGCTTATTCTATGGTGCTAATAGTTGAAAAACAAAGAGATGTCTCTGGGAATTTGAATGAAATTGGTCAGTTAAATGTTGCTCTTAGTGTGAAATCTAGTGGAAACAGAAAGGGAGATGTGAAGGAAGGTAACTTCAGGTCTGGATCAACAACACACAAGAGATTCATTAAGAGAGACGACAAGTACTGCACCCATTGCCATGAAAAAGGTCACACGGTGGAGACATGTTTCAAAATCCACGGAGAGCCAGACTGGTTTAAGGAGCTAAAGCAGAAAAGGGCAAGAGAAAGAGGGTTCCATGTAGCTGCAGATTGAGAGTCCTCTGGATATAGGACAGGAAGCCAAAATGCCGAGACAATTGAGGTGAAACAGAACTCACTACATTATCTCGCCAAGCATGAGAGCTTATGAAGCTAGTAAAAGGAAAAGGTATGGTTGCGGCAAACCACGTAGCATTCAATAGCTACGCAGGTATGAATTCTTTTCATAATGATAATGTTTGCACTGATTATGAACATGGTTCATGGATAGTAGACTCGGGAGCCTCCACCCATATGACCTTTGACAAAACCAAATTCAAATCCCCAATAAACACACACTATTTTACACCTGTGACTCTCCCAGATGGATCTTTAACCCCTGTTGATCAAATAGGACATGTAGATTTAACCAAGGAAATAAGGCTGGAAAATGTACTTTACGTCCCTACCTTTCACCATAATCTGTTATCTGTTTGTAAACTTGCACAGCAAAACCATTTGGCTGTAATTTTCGTGTCCAACAAAGTTTTCTTACAGGACCCTACTACTGATTATGTCGTGGCCAGCTGCGAGGAAACTGGAGGTGTATATAGGCTCCAACCACACCACTTCTTACCACCAAAAACCAAGAAAGGTCCCCCCTTGAAATTTTATCTCGATGAAAATATTGCTTGTAATGTGATCGATGATTATGGCTTATTACACTCCAGGTTCGGTCATGTATCCTTTAAGGTTTTGAAACATTTGAACTTTCGTTGCTCGGAATTACCTAAAAATTTCTTTTGCGAAACATGTCCTTTGGCAAAACAGACCAGAAAACCTTTTGGTAAGCATAGTATCACAGCTACAAAAGCTTTTGAGTTACTACATTTGGATCTTTGGGGCCCCTTCAAAGCAAAAAATATTGATGGTTCAACATATTTCCTTACAATTGTTGATGAATATAGTAGAGCTGTATGGACTTTTTTATTAAGCACCAAGGAACAAGTTCACAAAACCCTTATCATATTCATCACCATGATTGAAAACCATTTTAAACAAACCATTACCACTATACGAACGGACAATGGAACCGAATTTGTGAACTATTTGAACCAACAATTGTTTGAAAACAAAGGGATTTTTCACCAAAAAACTTGCGTTCATACACCTCAACAAAACGGGGTTGTTGAACGCAAACACAAACACCTCCTCCAAATCACCCGAGCATTAATGTTTCAAGCTAATTTACCAAAAGATTTTTGGGGGGAAGCTCTTTTGACCGCTACTCACATAATCAACCGTCTACCGACAAAAGTGCTTTCATGGGACACACCTTACAAAAAATTATATAAAAAAGAACCGACCTATGACCATTTCCGCACCTTTGGATGTCTATGTTATGCCACTAATACCACTCCCCACAAAGAAAAACTCGACCCCCGAGCAACGAAATGTTTATTCCTTGGATACTCGACCGATCGAAAGGCTTACAAATTACAAACAATCGACACAAAACAAGTTATTTTTAGTCGAGATGTTGTCTTTCATGAATCTTTATTCCCATATAAACAAACCAACGAGCTCACACACAACACTAAACAAAACCCATTATTTGGCCACTCCAGTCCAAATGTCTATGCCCAAACCCAATTACCCAGTTACCCATTGCCTAATCTTCATTAACCAAGCCAACCAATTCGACCACGCGACAACTCTCCTTTACCATCACCAATTATTGCCACCATCGAAAATACCCCATCCAAACACCATCTCCATCACCTACTCCAACACCACCCATTAACTCCCACATCTCTACACGATTTAGTACCAAGAAACCCACCTCCATACCTTCAAGATTACATCACTACCCTACCTAGTCGAGCTCTCAATGTTTCCTCACAGCTCTCCCTAAACCAAGACAACCTCACATTCTCCATTACCATAAAACCTTCATGGCTAACTTATCATCGACTCGAACCATTTTCTTATGAAAGTGCTAACAGACCCATTGTGGATTGAACCGATGGAGGCGGAGTTTGAAGCTTTGGAAAGAAATGGAACCTGGGTATCAGCTATGTTACCGGTGGGAAAAAAGCCACTAACCACGAAATGGGTTTACAAAATCAAAAGACACCCAGATGGACAGATTGAGAGACGCAAAGCACGCTTGGTTGTAAAGGGATTCAAGCAGACTCTGGGTGTCGACTATTTCGACGTCTTCTCTCCTGTTGCAAAGCTTACGACCATTCGCACTATTCTTGCTGTTTTCACAGCAAAGGGGTGGCCTATACACCACGTGGATATAAACAATGCCTATCTACATGGAAAAATCGATGAAGAAATTTACATCTCACCACCTCAAGGCTACAACAGAACGCGACCAGGAGAGGTACTAAGACTTCGAAAATCTCTATACGGCCTCAAACAGGCAGGAAGACAATGGAACAAGGAAATCACAGCAAAATTGACTACATACGGTTTTGTCCAAGCAGATTCCGATCCTTGTTTGTTTACAAAAGGTACCAATGATGAATTTATAGCCTTAGTAATCTATGTCGACGATGTGCTGATTACCAGTTTTGACGAATCTTTGATAAGTGATGCGAAGAATTTCTTGAATGATTTATTCACCATAAAGGATTTGGGATACGTAAGGTATTTTGTTGGTATTGAAATAGCTAGATCAGAGTGCGGTATGATATTATCCCAATGAAATACATACGTGATATATTGGTGATTTGAATGGGGATTTGAAAAGTGTTGATGTTCCCATGGTTCCGTGGATTGAAATTGAATTCTAATGATGGTGCTTTACTAGCCGATGTTGAGAAGTATAGGAGAATAATCGGCAATTGTTATATTTGAATTTTACGCGACCGATATCACATATGCAACGCAAAGAACTAAGCCAATACACATTGCTCCTAGAGAACCACATTGGAAGGCACTAACTCATGTGTTAAGGTATCTAGCAGGAAGTGTTTCAAAGGCACTATTCTACTCGGCAAACTCTGAAAATAAATTGTTAGCTTACTCGGATGCAGATTGGGCAGGCTGCCTAGTCACCCGAAAATCCATCACAGGCTTCTGTATATTTCTGGGTTCATCATTAATTTCTTGGAAGACAAAAAAACAACAAACAGTCAGCAGATCTTCCGCTGAAGCCGAATACAGAAGTATGGCTAGCACTCTCTGCGAAATAAAATGGCTCAATTACATCTTAAGAGATCTGCAAGTGAAGGTTCCACTACCAATCCCACTGAGATGCGATAACATGGCGTGATCCATATCTCCAACAATCCAGTGTTCCATGAGCGTACCAAGCATCTAGATATTGATTGCCACTTAGTACGTAATGCAGTCCACGATGGTTTTCTCCAAACCAGCCACTTGTCTTCGAGGTACCAATTAGCCGATGTATTCACAAAGGCATTACCGGCACCATCACTTCATACGGCATTAGACAAGTTGGGTTTACACAAACTCCAACTTGAGGAGGGGCTGTTGGACTCACCAGAAAAATCAACACCAGCAAACGTCAATACAGAGGAGCTATAGCGAGACACCTCATCAATTACATTTTGTGCCTTTTACTGTTCATTTTCCTTCGTTTTTCTTTAGACGAAGACAGTTTGTTAGATTTGTTCTGCAGAATAATGAGAAAAGAGAGAGAGTGAAATCAAGCGTGTATATATCTTACAAATCATGAATAAAGAAATCATCCCTTTCTCACCAGCTTCGGTCCTTATTTTTGTTTTCTACAGTGTCCTACAAATAGCAGCGGTTACAAATTAGAATGCATGAGAAACCATAAAGAACACATACATGTTTCTTCTTCATCACTTGATTCATCGTCATCTGCTCGAGCCTCTGCATCAATCTCTTTGCTAGCCCACAAATGTATCGGGAAGTTAATGAATTCAGAATACTTCTTCACTAGATCCTACAAAGGAATAAAATAAAAAGTTATCAGTCATGTACTGTCCACAAAGGCGATCGGAATATTCACCAAAAAGATATCCATGTTTATGCACCAAAATTGAACACTCAGATAGTAATCTAATGGATCATTGTTGAACAAATACATTAACATACCCACCTTCAGTTTGCTTTGCTCCAAGTACTCTCCAGCTTCATCCCGAAGATGAAGTCTAATCTCAGTTCCACGTCCCAATGGTTCATTCCATGTGTCCTCAGATATTGCAAATGCTCCATCAGCCTTTGATTCCCATACGTACCTAAAAACACACATGCAATGTACAAGTTATACTTCCAAACTGGCAACAAAATTAAGTTACCAATTACATTAAAACAAAGAAACTATATTAGAGAAGAGGAATACTGTTTATCATCGTTATGTTTGCTGATGACTTCAACATAGTCAGCAACAAGATAAACAGAGTAGAACCCAACTCCAAACTGTCCAATGAGGTTGAGGTCTCCACTTGTTTGCATTTTCTCCACAAACGCTGCACCATTTAGAGAACAATTTTGATAAGCATTTTTCATAGCTTAACCCAATTAGAGGTTTCATTAGCAAACGTATTGCTCCGTACGAATAAAACTTACCAGAAGTTCCCGACTTTGCTATGGTTCCCAAGTTCTTGATCAAATCCTCCTTCGTCATACCTATACCTCTGTCACGAATTGAAATAAGTTTCTTTTCTTTGTCCAATTTTATCTGCATTCACCCCATCAAAGTTTACATGCATAAGTCACTACCCTTACGTTCTAGAGTATTGGGCCACTAATAAAAGAAAGCAAAGTGCCATTAACCTGGATTTCGAGCTTGGTGTTATCACCTTCCCCCAAAACCTCTTTGTCAGTAAGAGACAGGAATCTAATTTTATCCAGCGCCTGAAAATCAACCAGTGCAATTTTTTAATCAAATTCGGGCAATGACAACCAACTTTCAAATTTAGCTTAAAAACACTACATTATCCTTACATCAGATGCGTTAGAAATCAACTCTCTGAGGAAAATATCTTTGTTGCTATAAAGAGAGTTGATAATAATATCCATAAGCCGAGACACCTCAGCTTGGAACTCAAACTTCTCCGCATTACTGCGAAGCGATCTCTTCGAAATCGACTCCGCTTCTCTGAGCCAAAAAAATACACATAATTCCAAAATTTCACGCACATTTGAACATCCAGATAAGTTCCAACCATGCATCTCCAATCATAATTCACAGAAAAAAAAAAAAGCAAGCGTACCTCCTCACTACATCAGAATCAGTCGATAAGCCGTGTGGAACAGCACCGAGTTTCTCTTCAACCTTTGGAAGATCGGCGATGTCTTCGGAATCTTCCTCTGCATTTGCCTGCAACTTCCAGCCTACGTACACACAGATCCAAACAAAAACTCAGAGAAAACCGAATCTAGAAGAAGAAGAAGTTTAAGGAATCCAGAGAATTTAAAACACACAGAAAAATTGCGCTTACGCTGATCTGAAATCAAAGAGAACAAGCAAAGAAGAAGCAAAAGGGAAGGGATCGTCCACTTCCTCATTGTTAGTTTCCAGTAGCTTAGCAGCTTCTTTCAGTGGAGAGCTTTCAGAGAACTGTGTTGTAAGTTCTTTGGATGGTTTGGCTCATTTCTCGTGTCTATTTAACTGGCAGTTTTTATGAGGAAGACGGTTTTAGGTCTTTGCGAGATTGTGTTGATTGGTTTAGCACTGCCAGCGTGGAGAACCTGACGGGTGAGCAGTGAGAAAGTGGGACGTGGATGAACCCTATTGGTTGATGTTGTAGAAAACTTATATGTGTGAACGGTCCCACCGAGACGACTTGACCTCTCAGTGTAGTTGACCGCTCTGATTGGGTTTTTACGTTGCCACGATGGACGATCAAGTATGAAGAGTGTGTCCTGCGTGGCGAGATTTTATTGGATATTGGTTTCTGTTCGACGTGGACAGACTGAGATTTCCAAAATGCTCTAAGAAAATAAAATCACAAGTGAAGAAAAAAAAAAAAAATCCTCCAATGGGCCATAGGCTATGAAGTGCATTGGGCCCATTGAGCAGATTTGTGATTATCAAGACCAATTGTGCTATTATTAAATTTGGGCCAATATGAAGACAAATACTAAGCCTTTGAACTTTCGGCCTATACTTTACTGTTTTTGTTTTCGTTCGTTTTTTTGAATTTTTTGTTTCTTTCAATTTTCAAATATTATGAAGATTTTAAAAATTTATTTTATTTCTACTTTTATAATTTCGTTTACTATTATTTAGATATATATTATTTAATTATTTAATATAATAATTTTAATAATAATAATGAATAATTTAATTTTAAAATATTTTTCTTACCAATTTGCTAATAAATATTATATAAGATCAAAATAAATTTATTTAATTTAAAATGATTTTATTTTTATTTAACATATAATTATTATCAATGATTAAAATATAACCATGTTAACAATTAACATATTTTATTTTTATTTAAAAGGAAAACAAAATTGAAAAGCAAAAATTATAATAGAAAAACATAAATAGGAATATCAATAGACCGATTCGACTCAGTTTTACTTTTTATTAAAAAAATTTATAAACCAGCGTCGTTTTTGTTGTTTCAGTCCATTTTTGTGACTTGATCGGACTGAACTGTTTTGATCTGTAATCTACCCATGATCCAATTAACCTGGGTCAAAATCGCCAAGCCTAGACATAAATAGAAAAAAAACTTTTTAATTTATATCGATAAATAAGTGATAAGTTAAATAAGAACCATATTGAGCTAAAATTTGTATACAAGAAAGGGAAATTTTTGTTGTTATCGCTCAATACAAGTTTTTCACTTAATTTATTTAAAAATATATAATTTATAATAACAACTGATTCATATATTCATATGTGGATAACATTAATAAATAGGTAATTTGTTCGTATACGGATAACATCGAGATTAAATTAACCTTTATCGCTGGCCTTTGTTATAATATCAGTGAGATAGGGAAATTTCCGGGTAAGGTTCGACAGGATCAAACGTTTGCAAGGTATGGTCTCCATCACTTCAATTTAGCATTAGTCTCGTTTAGCATTACTCTCAAGGTTTTTAAACTCGAATCGGACGTCGAATTGAAGGTTTTATTAATCACCGGTTCGATCACCCCGTCGAATCAGTGTGACGTCATAATTATGCAATAATTATATTTAATATTAGTAATATTAATATATATATATATATACCAAATAATATAAATAAATATAAATAAAAAATTCATTTGACCGGTTCAAATAATATAAATAAATATAAATAAAAAATATCATTGAACCAATGACCAACCAGTTCGACCACCGGTTTAACCGATCAATTGACTGGTTCTCACTGGTCCAATTGGAGATTGGTTTTTAAAGATCACTGGGACTGGATAGCCTATTGGTCACCGGTCAAATCGACAGGTCCGGTCCGAGTTTCAAAACAAAGGTCCTACGTCAAAAAAATATAATAATCAAAATTTGAAATTTTTTTAAATTTAAATATTTTTATTTGAATTTCAGTTCTGAAAATTTTAAACTTAAAATTTAATTTAAACTTTGTTGCATGAATACTATGTACACATTTCCAAGAACTTTATGAGATTTTGTTCAAACAAAATCACTTACGTACATAAATGTGTAAATGAAATGAATTAGAGCAAAATTGAAATAGCAAATTTGGTACAAGTATTGTTTTGAAAATCAGACTGAACAATTCGGTTGGACTATAGAACTGATGATTGGAGCATAAAATGGTCCGATTTAGTTCTTATTTTTTGTGAGTGATTGATTCGTTTATTTTGCGGTCGAACCGGTAAAAACCTCTGAATCGATGTAAAATAAGATCACCCAATTTATTTAAAATGCCTTGATTTTGATAATTTTAACTTGACGAGAAGTCTAGTTTGAACGGGACATTAGTTGAGTTTGGTTTTTGGTAGCAGATATGCGTATGCTTAGGTGGATGTGTGGTTTTTTCAGGAGAGATAAAGTTAGGAACTGGGTGGTGAGAGAGAGACTACGGGTAGCCAGCTTTGCCGACAAGTTGAGAGAGACTAAGCTTCGGTGGTATGGGCATGTGCGGAGGAGGCCCGTCGATGCTCCGATACGGAGCTGTGAGGGCATAACACTTAGTGATTATAAGAGAAGGCGAGGGAGGCCGTACAAGAATTGGCAGGAAGTGATCAAGACAGATATGTCAGAGTTATCCCTTAATGAGGTAGTTGTTTAGAATAGAAAAATTTGGCGAGATCGGATAAGGGTAAAGGATTAACTGTTCCAGTTACCCAATCCTCTTACTTGGTGAGTGACAAAAAGGGATGGACTTTATATAATACTAGGTTCTTGCAGATCTATCATCCTTCAGGTATTCCCTCTCTTTTTTATTTTATTTTTATTGTTTCTGTATTCCACATCATTCCTATATTGTCTCATTTGCATGCGAGTCCACCGGAAACAACCTCTCTATTATGTAGGGGTAAGGCTGCGTACTATCGGACCTCCTCAGACCCTGCTTCATTGCGAGATTTCAAACTGGGTGATGATGATAATGATGATGATGATGATTTTTAGCGGTGAATTAATTGAAAACCTCTGCAAGTGATTGAAGCAGTTGAAAAAAAAAACCTCTAAAATTCATGATCTCTTCAATCTTTGCTAGACGCTTGAAAGCTGACAAAAGTCTCCACCTTTACACTGCTCCTTGCTTTTCCACTATACCAGTTTCATATTTATGCTCTGAACTCCAAAACCCTCCTCCGAGTTTCACAAAATTTTGACTCTTACATTGTCTTTGTTTGCTCTATCCTGATATCTTATTTTGTGTTGTGCTAGTGAACTTAAAAAAAAATTATATGTTTTGAAGTTTGAATGTTTAAGTTAAGTTTATAATTAGATAAATAATTAAATAGCATGTTTAAAAATCATCTTATATATATAATATATAAAATTAAAATTTGTATATTTAATTATTTATTAATCACCAATTCGATCACGATTAAATTATGATTGAATCATTAACCCTTGAATCGATTGCTTATTCGATTCAATTACGGTTTGATTTTTAAAACATCGAGTAAAAGTGATCAATCGATATTAAATTGTCATAAAATAGCCAATAAAATTAAATAATTAAAAATTGTTCTTATCTTTGAATAATTTAAAATTTAACTAAAAAGTAATGTTAAATAAAATTATAAGAACCTATTAACTAATAAAATTTAATCGATTAATTAATAAATTGAATAATTTTAATAACAAAATTTATTAAAATAAGTCAAACTAAAAATTAATAACCGAACCAAAAATTAAATATTCAAAATTTTTATAATTGATCAGATTACTTATTTTTATTAAGACTTCTAGCCCATATAAACGTTTATTAATTTTTGGTTATTTGCTTTGAAATGCTTCTTTTTATGATTTATATTTTGACTCGGTTCTACTTAAAATTAATAATTAATATATACTTTTAAACAAGCTTATCATTATGTTAGCTAAATAATATATTTAAATCACATAATGTATAATATTAACTCATCCACACATCCGTACGTTGTTGTGTATACAGTGAACAACATTAACGAACTTTTTTAAATTTTTATAAGAAAGAATAAAATAGATTACAAAATAAGTCAAGAGAGATAAAGTCCTGACACTAGAAGGATAAATTGGCATCCAATGTGTGTAATATCTAAATAAGTAGGGCCTATCACAAACTGTTCTGCATAGTTTGTTAGCCAGTTAGCACACCTGTTATTCTTTCTATAAATATAATGAGGGACAACAATTCAGTTATGAGTAAATAGTTCATTAATTCCTTGAACTATGGGATTCAATATCATTGATCGTCTTGTAGAAAAAGAAAGGAGATTGATCACCGCAATTGAGTCCATTTTGAGTTTGATTCGGCGATAACTGAGATTTCACGCAAGTGTGAGTCCTGTAAACACACCCCAAAGTTTCGCAGACACCGAGAAACACCAACCGAGATTGTGTACAAAGCTTTCAAGCTAATTGCCCGAATTGTCACGTATGAGGCCACCTGCTGTGGCTAAGCACGAAAAAGATTTACATGAGTCATTCGTGTTGAGCTTGACCCAACCTGTGGGCGGTGTGCTCCATCCGTCATGTCGCTTGTGTCGTGGTCAGGGCCGTTCCTATCATTTTATAGGCCCGGGACGAAATTAAAAAATGGCCTTAATAAATCGACAATATACTTAAGTTTTCATATTTGTATGAAACATAAATGACTCAATTTATAAGTTTACATAATTAACTAAATATTGAATGATCATAACACCAACAAATATATGGAGGATCATGATTTATAAAAAAACAATTTATCCGTGCATTTCTAGATGCAAAATCATTAATAATACTATCAAGATTAATATTGTCCAACATATCCTTATCAATACATAACATAACTGAACCATTCAACATTTCTTGTGACATTGATAACCTCAAGTAGGTTTTCAATAATTTTAACTTTGAAAAATTTCTCTCAGCAGATGCTACAGTCACAGGTATAATCAATAAAATTCGATAAACAATTGAAGCATTTGGATAACAATCTGCAGCTTGAACAAATTATGATATTTCATCTCATGACATTAATTCATTTGGCAAAGTCATTTGCAATACTTTTAATTCAGAAAACGATCATCTAAATTCACATCAGACACATTATCATGAGAAAAAGTTGTCATAAAATTAGAAGAGCCTACTCTTTTAATAAATTTATTTATTGCTCCTTTTTGAGATTCTATCAACTTTGCTATTTTTTGTTCACTTCCAGACAAATGCTTTTTAGGTAACATAATATAAACTAATTATAACACAGTTGGTAGAAAAAGAACAAAAGCACCTGTATAGAACTGGAAAAAGTATGCAGGCACAACTAAACTCCAACAGCTTCACAATATATCACAAAGATATATAAATAGTATTATATCTATGATAGAGGAAAAATAAATAGCAAAGTTTAATATCTAATATTAAAATAAAAACAAATAGCAAAATACATTAAAAATCGAAACTTTATCTTTAAATTATACTCGTAACTCAAAAGACATAATCGTAAAAATTTTCTGCTAATTTTTAGATGGAGTATTTTAAATACATATATTGATGACAATAAAAAATTAGAAAGTAAAAGTATACTTAAATATTCAAAACTATTTATAAACATGAGGACTACAATATTAACTTATAAGTTTTAAATTCTAACGTATTATTTAAAGATAAGTTTACGTTAACATATCATTTAACGTATAATGATCTTAACGCTATAAGATGTTGTTGGCGCATAGCAGACTACAGAGGAGAGTCCCTTATAACGTTAACATGGAGATTAAAGAGCCAATTAAATAAGCTTTATACTGTCTAAGTGGAGTGGGGCGGGGCCCCCTCTCAATCATGGGCCCTGTTGGCCCCTACCCAGGGCCGACACTGGTCGTGGTCGATGTCCCGTAGCAGCGTGACTTCCCCAACTGACTGATGCATGAATCTAATCTGCAAAAGACACAATTAGCAAAATGGGTGAGGGTGGCCAACTAAAATGATTATCAAATAGAGTCATATTATGTATCAAAAAAAGAGTCATATTGCGTCAATTCCACACGAGCCAACAGGTAGCTCCAAAAAAGATCGACCAATCCTGTCCAAAAATGTGGCGATGTTGTTGGAAGTTAGTGTTGAGCCCAATGGCGGAGCCACAGTGGGGGCAAGTGGGAGCACTTGCTCCCACTAGCTCCAAAAGATTTTACTTGTAAAAATTATTATTTTAAATTTTGATGGTATAAAAAAAATAAATTTTTGCCCTCATTAAAAATAAAATTTTGCTCCCATTAAAATTTTACGCCTATTTAAAAAATTTTCTGAATCCACCACTGGTTGAGCCACTGACGAGTCGGCAAAGTGAAGAACTCGTCGTTAACTATGTGAGGGGAAATGATGTCCAAACTTGTCTGACTTTTTTGCAGTCACGCATAGTATGCAACGCGGATTCGGCGAGGCTACAGTGATAACAGGATCTGTCTGTAGTGAGGTGCCTACGTTGATGATGTTGGTTAGTGAGTAAACGATCGTGTGTCAGGATTCGTAGAAAGGTTCTAATGCGTTGAGGGACTTTTCATTGCTAGATTACCATCCAAAATCTATCAATCGTAGTGTCTACCTGTTCCATTATCATAAAGTAGGCGGAGGTGACCGTGAATCGACCAGTGTCAAAGAGGCCTCAGATAACGTTGTCGTGGCTTAAATAGGACTTTGAAAAAAAAAAAAAACCTGCGATCAATCTACAAACTGACATCGGGAGGCAAGCATGAAGGGTATCCCAGCTCCAATTGCCATCAACGCCAACAAATTGTTTGACCAGCTTTGAATTGGATAATAAAGACGAAAGTGGCTTTTATCGATCGCCTTTAATATATCATATTAGTGAGGCGGGGACATTCCAACGTAGTTTTGTCACATTTGGTCGGGCCAGGGGCTGCCTGGCTCGTGCTCGGACTGTGGATCGGTTAACTCTGGTCTGATCTATTGATTCCGCACTAAGTTAAGATAAACTCAGACTAGATTATCATCTTTAAATGGAAATGGGAAAGCGTACACTCTATGCGCAAAGATCCTAGAACCGTGTTACAAGGTTAATGCTCATGTTAACTTGGAACTTCCGTCAAGCTGGTTAACCTCTAAGGTGTCGCTTAAATATCTCGAGAAGCTGGATTCCAATTTTAGAATCCCTTAAATGATTTTTTAAATTGAATAAGTTATTTTTTATAATTAAAAATTCAACCTATTTACTTATTTTAATGATAAAAATTTTAAATTAACCGTTTTTTTTTTAATTTTTAACTTTTCTATTTTATTTGCTTTAATAACTTTTGTAATAAAATTGGTTAATTTATTAATTAAACAATCAATTTTATAAATTAATTAGTCCTTATAAACTAATCAATTTTTATTTAATAATATCATTTTAATTGAACTTCATTATTCGATAAGTGGGGACAATCTCTTTCAATCATATTCTAAATTATTCATTTTATTTAATTTTAACCGACGGTTATTTTAAACCTTAAAGGAAATGCGGAAGGTATTTCCATAGTCATACTCAATATTAAAATTAAATTTGAATTAGAGGATAATTAATAATTTATATTATTCATACTACAATGTTAAAATTAAATTGAGTTAGGGATAATTAGTAATTTAGATTAGAGGCACGTTGCTTTTTTATTTTAGATATTAATTTAGGGTTGCTTGGTTTTTTAATTTTTAATTTTCAAATTTAAAATTTTGTTTTATTTTAAATAAAAACAAAAACTTGTTTAATTGTTAACATCAACGTATTTATATTTTTATCATTGATAATTATTGTATATTAGATAAAACTTAAACGTAAATTATTTTTAATTAAATAAATTTATTTTAATCTTTTATATAATATTTATTATCAAATTATCAATACAATTATTCAAAATGAATAATTTTAAAAATAATTTTCCTATAAATAATTTTTCTTTAAATAAATTTTAATTGTTAAATTAAATTTTATTTGAAATTTATATACTTTAAAATATTTTAAATTTAATTATATTATTAATAATTTTATATTAAATTTATTTCACTTAATTAAAATTAATAAATTAGTAAGTAAAATTAAAATCATAATTTTATTAATAATTAATTTTAAGTGAATTAAATAAATACTATTGAGTGAATTATTCATAATTCTTATTAAAATTAACGATTAATATATTAAATAATATATTTAGTTAATAATAAATTATATTATTTAAAAATAGAAAACAAAATTTTCTTTTATATTTTCATAATTTTGGAAACGGAAAGAAGTAAAAATAAAACATAAACAAAAATTCAACTCAACAAGTTTTTATTAAATTTGAAAAAAAAACAAACAACAAAAACAAAAAATAAAAATGGAATCAAGTAAGTTTTTAGTTTAATTTAATTTAAAATTAATAATTTTAATTGAAATTATTATTTTTCAACAAAGGAAGACAAAAACAAAAGAAACTAACTAAACCACGGCACGACAGTCCGCCGTTCCCAATCGGTCCCTGTACAGCAGTGTCAGAAAAAGAATCGAAGGGTCCCAAAGTAGGTGGGTGCCTGGGCTCGCCATCCCTGCAAGGTGTGCCAGGTGATCCGCGCATTGGTTCCCTTCACGGAGCACGTGCGTGAGCTGCACTTTCCAATCTCGCAGTAGAAGATCTCGGGTACCTGACAGCAAAAAATGAGGAACATCAATAGCGGAAGAAGAAGACGAGAGAAGATTGATAACTTCCAGAGAATCCATTTCTAAGATGACACGGCGGTAGCCGAGTGACCATGCCAGAGTGAGACTTGAGTGGACTCCCCAGAATTCGGCGAGGATAGGGGAGTCGCTACTAATCTGCTGAAGAAAATCTCCACACTACTGACCATGACAGTCGCGAATAAGGCCTCCAGCAGAAGCGAGGCTTCGTCCATGGTGAAAGGCGCTATCCGTGTTAACTTTGACCCAGTTCTCAGGTGGAAGCTTCCATTCCACCCTAGTATTGCCCAAAATGCCCTGATGAGGGTAGACACAACCCTCCACTGCTCTGGCCCGATCAACCTATCGCACATACTCCAGAATCACCTGATGCCCATCCGTTGGCTAAGTGAACTCGTCATCAAACAAACTTTTGTTGCGCCAAGTCCATAACATCTAGCACGTGGTACCAAAAATAATGGCCCAGGTGTCTACCCTACCGTGGACTTGCGGCAGTAGGTTGGAGTGCACCCAGTCCTCCATCGCCTGGTGAAAGAAAGCGGGATCAGCCGTTGCTGGGGGGAAGGAACGCTGTACTTGGGAGGCCCGAGGATAGTCATGGAGGACATGAAGAATGGACTCTTCCTGCCCACAAACAGGGCAGTTGCTATCGACCGCAATGTGACGTGACACTCGTTGCTAGTTGGTGAAAAGTTTGTCCTTGGTCATAAGCCATAGGAAGACGCGGATGTGCTTGGGTCCTACCCATTTTCAAATCAACTCCTAGATTCGATGAGGCCGGACTAAGCTTCGGCCTTCAATCAAATCATATGTGGAAGCCACCGTGAAACGCCCATGAGTCGTAAGGCCCCACTGGATGACATCTGGCTCCACACAGGGGGCTAAGTAGGGGAGGACTGCGCAATATCGAAACAGACAGGAGGTGGTAGATACTGTTGAAATAAATGCTACTTCCATTGCTCATCCTCCTCCCAGAAGTCGGCTACCTTAGCAAAGCGGAGTCCTTCCGGAATGGGAGAGAGCGCCACCTGCTGGAGCGGCCTCCAGTCGATAACCCAATTGTCCTGTCAAAAAGAGATATGATGCCCATTGCCAAGCTGCCATTTAGTGCCTTGGAGAACAAATCACCAAATGATCGCAAGACCTTTCCAAAAGCAGGATGTCCCAGGCCGATCAATTGAGTCAGGAATGTGGTGGAGGGCCATATGGCATTAATTGAAATTAATTAAATTTGGGTCAAAGTTAAATATAAATTAACCGATTTGAACATATTCAAATTTAAACTAAAATCACGTATTAAATATTGTACGAACCACTTTAAAAATTAATAACGGGTGTGGAGTAAAGTCCTTAAAGAAAGATGAACATTCGGGATAGAGGAAAGAGATAACTCTGATTAGGTCTCTTAATAATGGTGTTACCTATTTGGTTAGCACCAAAAGTTGGGTCACTAACGTCACTTTGATTGACATTGAATACGATAGGAAGCAGCTTTACGCATGAGCAAAGGTCACGAAAATTTGGTAACACCGAGGGATGACAAGCCACCACATCAAACAAACTGCACTAAAGGACCACTTATTTAATGAAACTTGGACCCCTGACCTTATATTGAAAGTGAAATAAGCTAAAATAAATATATATTATTCAAAACGATTCAACTCTAAAAGGGACAGTCCACTGTACCAAAACCGTGGGCAATTCCTAAAACAAAGTTGTTGTAAGGTGGGTGCCTACGTATTAAGGGTAATTATTAAATAATCATAATTTTTATATAATTTCATAATTATAGATAAAATTTTATAAATTGACAATTAAATACTTAAAATTATAATTTTTGTCAAATATAACCCGACGTTAATGTTTTCGTTATCAGAACTGACGTGACAAGTCACATAAGGTATGCTATAATAAATATAGGATGTCATACATTATGTTAAATTCATATCAAATTTTAATAAAATAAAATTAAAAAAACCCCGACCGTCCCATGTCCCCTCTTCTATCATTTACTTAAAATCCTAAGTTAATTGATTTTAATGGTAGTTAATCCATGTAGATGTAATTAGTGTTAGAATTTACTATCAAATAATTCACAATTACCAATTATAAAATTTTAATTAAATGATGCTATTTAAGATTTTATAATTAGAATGCATTTTATATTTTTATAAAATTTTAATTAAATGATGTTATTTAAAATTTATAATTAGTATGCAATTTTATATTTTTGTTTATATGTATTTATTTATATTTTATAATATTATTATTTTATGTTACATATGAATTCAATGATGAGTCAAGAATTTAAGATAGTAGCGTTCAAATATTTAATTTTTTAAATTTTGGGGGCTAATGTACCATTAGATTCCAAATAACTCCATCCTTGTAGGTGTATATATATATATATATATATATATTAATTAAAATAAAAATATTTAATTTTTTAAAAATTGGTGGGCTTAGTGGCTATCCAAAACATGGTCTCTATCTAATAAGGTTAAGATTGTATATTACTGAACTTCTCAAGACTTCACATTTAAGTAGGACTTTCAGTATAATTAATTATATTAGATATTAATTCATTTCAAGTAATTATTATCTACTTATATTATTGTTTATTTATTACATAAAATTTCAGTTATATTTTATTAAAATTTTATTTACTTATAATTTAAAAATTGAATTAAAATATAAAACTTTAAAATTATATTATTTTAAAAATAAAATTACAATATTATAAATAATACAAAATAAAATTATATTATCGATAAGGTCTTTCAATTTTGTGTCACTCAATTTCACATTTACGTAAACCTTTTGTAAATATGTAAATAAAATTTAACGGAAGCTGGAAGATTTGATTCCAAGCGACGGTTCTAATCATGCCAATGAACCCTTTCAAAAAACAAAAAAGGGTCATGTCAAGGAACAGATAAGTAACGACGATGTGATCAATCCCATCCATTGAAGTAGTAGGTTAAGGACTGTACTATATAAAAAAAGAAGCAGAAGTAAAGAAAACTGAGAAACTAGTGCCACGTATGCAAGAATGAAATATCTCAAATCAAAAAGTGACGTAAATTCTCACTTTGGGTATAACAATTTTAGGTGGACTGAAAATGCAATTTACACTTCTAAATGTGATAAAAGCCCAAATAAAATTTTTTAATTATAATTTTCATAAAAATTTACATCCTTATTTCCTATATCAAATTTTTATTTTATTTTTTTACAAAGGAAACTCAAAACCTGAAAAATCTATCCGTCGCAGTATTTTGCGACCTAAAAAATCTATCTATCGCAGTATTTTGCGATATACTGCTCCTTGCTTATTCTGGTGAATGAGGTCTAGGATTGACATCGGAGGCTCTTGAAGAACATATATGCCTGAGCTAGTTAGGATTGCGAGGGCGGCCAGGTGATCCGTGCACCAGTTCTCTTCCCGATGCATGTGTTAAATTTGCATATTCTAATGCAGTCTACGGGTATCTGTCAACAAAAAATTATTAACATAAATCTCTTTATTAATATATAAAAAATTTACTTCATGTTAAAATGAAAAGTATATTTTCATTTAATATTTGAAAATATTTTAAAATCACATTAATAATTAATAAGCCTAAATCACTCAGTTATAATATTACGTAATATTATCAATATTATTTTAAAAATTCTAACGTACATTGTAATATTATAAATAAGAGAAATTTAAAATTTTATAATTTTAGAAAATTTTAATTTAATGATCAAACTTTTAAAATTGATTCTAATCAACTGAAAATATTATTTTAACATCAATAAAAATCTCTTAATGAGTTTTAAAAATTAATTATGTTAAAATTTTGGTAGTAAATTAAAATTTTTAAAAGATTGTGCACTTATGAGTAAATTTTAGATTTTTTAAAAGACCTGAAGCTGGCAATTTGCCTTTTGGATGTTTTTAGTTTACAAGGGGGAGCAGGCTAAGCACAATATAAAGGGCAGAGCACCAAAACCATTTCTTTTTCGTTATTTTTTTCACAGACCGGCGTGTTCTTTCTTTTAAACTAAACCCACTCCGACATTCCCAAGACCAACCAAGCTTTTTTAAATCTCTCTCGCTCACTCCTTTTGCTTCTTATTCTACTACACACACCCGATTTCCTCACTTCCGCTACGGTCTTTTGTTGTTTATGGGTCGGAATTGAAAGGGGAAAGGAGGGAGAGGTTAAGAGTGACGGCGGGATGGCGATATCCGATGCGGTGATAGCGAATCTGACGGTGATTTACGTGGCGGTGATCGCGGTGATCAAGGCGTATGGGTTGGTCTGTGAGCGGAGCTTCAGCTGTGGGTTTGTGCTGGTTTTGTCCAGTACTGTGGTGGGTTTAATCTTGGTTGGGACGCTGACGTGGGACGTGTCCCGTAAGGCCACGTATACGATTTCGCGGGATCACCATATCCACGTTCACGAGATGTGTAAGGGTGGTATTTGCTGGCACGGCGTGGCGGTCCGGTCACCAGCGTCTCAGGTCCGTTTCAGGCTTCCTCAACACCACCACCACCACCACCAGCATCATCAACAACAACAACAACAACACGCTTTCTGAGAAGGGAACGAACGAACTAGAGAGAACTGGAAAGAGGAACGAATCAATAAAGAACAAGAAAGGCTTTATTGTGTAGCCATTTGGGTTGCGATTTTCTTTTCTTTTCTTTTCCTTTGTATTTAGAAATTTGGGAATTGTGTATAAATAATTTCCGCCAAAAAAAGAAAACTTTCAACTTTCAATTATATTTGTCAATGTAAGAACATGGAAATTGCGAATAATTAAAGTAAATATTATTATACATATTTTAAATAATTTTTAATTTTTAAATTTTTATCTTTCAATTTTTAGAAAAACTTCGACTAAATTTTACATGAAAGTAAATTAATAAAATATTAAGACAAAAAGAGCAGTTTACACCGTGGTTAAGATTAACCTAATATCGGTCAAAAAATGATACGGTAATGGTTGCTTCGATACGACCAGTATCAGTGTTTTCCGATCGGTATTGGCTGATATCCAAAATACAGGCACATTGAAGGACTAATTTATTATTTTAAAAATTTTAACCTTAAATCCCCCCTCCTCTCTTCCGACCCCGACTCTGCTATCATTTTCTCACTTTCACTCTGATTGGATTCATTCATCTGGGCCCAAACTCAAGATTAATGATCGTGGTCGATCGATTCTATTCACAAAGATCAGTCTTATGACTAAATCAAGTCCAGGCCCAAGTAACGATTTTTTCGACCCATTAGCAGGAGAGAGTCTCCCATGCAAACACGTAAAAGATCTAAACATAGTTGCGGCTTCATATATAAGGTACGATTTTACCACAACAAAAGTATGCAATTACAACCCTAATTCTCTCGACATAAATGACTCTCCTTCACCAAAAACGACTTGAGCGTCGAAGGGCTTAATCGGGACATAACCCCGACGCGCCTTTTTTTGTTTTTTGAGTGCTTGACGTTAAGTTGACATCGGAAGCAGTTGATCATATGGAGTATAACAAGAACATCCAGTCGGCCGAATCCCATTGAACTAATTAGCACCCACCGTGGGGTCCAATTCCGTACCACGCCCGTAAGACTCAGATCGGTCGGTGGCGATGAACTCGATGTAGCCATTGTCGCGGCTCTGGCGATGTAACGTCTAGGTTTGCACTACTTGCGGCTCTACCGCTGCGCGATATTCCCACGGAATCTCTCGATCCTCACGATCAACAACAACCTCGCACTTGGAGCAGGAAGAACAAAGTGTTGCTTTAGAGGATAACATTCGCACCCAATACACACTAAAACCTCCAACACCGATCGGTGCGGAACCTATTTTATACGCCTCGACCCAAAAACAGATCGAGAAGCGGTGATCTGTTGATTCGCCAGATCTTGCAGTCTCAGCAGAGCAACAACAACCGCTCGCATCTGAAGTCGCCCGACAACTTAGCATGACGACCGATCATCGCCTAACCGAGAACCTAGAAAAGTCGTGGGCGATCGGATCAATATTCTTATGAGCTTCGTCAGATCGCCTGATCACCTTGATCTGACTCTCCTTCACTCCGAAATCTTGGATAGCCTCAAGCACCGGGACAAAGATCTGACCCCGAGAAATACACTGGAAAGACCGACCCCTCGACTACTGCGGCAGACTTCCGGTCCATGATGAATCTACACTGTGTTCCGGACGCTATCCAATGCAAGGCTTTCTGTACGGTCTTCCAAGAGGGAGCTCGACGATGGTTCAACAACCTGCCCCCGAGCTGTATCACATGTTTCGAAGATTTCATATTGTTATTCCTGAACTAATTCGCCACCAGTAAGCGGCCACAGAAGACGGCTTTGGAGGTGATGCAACTTACCCAAGGAAAGAATGAAAGTCTGCGAGAGTTCATCACTAGGTTCAACAACGAAGCGGTTGAGGTTCCCGACCTCACTTGCTCGTCCATGTTGGCCGCTCTCATGAGCAATACAAGGGATGGGGAGTTCAAGAAATCATTAGCCCTCGATCGCCCCGATCCTTCAAGAAATAAGAAGCAGGCGGATAGTACATTCAATTAGAAGAAATCTTGAAAAATACGAGACGTCGGATGGATGATCGGTCGCCAAACGACCGGTCAGGCAATTCGCCACAACGACAAAAGGCCGGTCGAATCGAGAAGGCCGACCAATCGAGCGAGGATATCAACAGAGTTTACCCCTCAACAAGGCGATATCGTGAAGTATTGATTACCATAAGAGCGGATGGGAAACTATCGAGAACCCAGAAAATGAAGACCCATCTGAGGATAGAAACCCCAATTTGTATTGCTGTTTCCACAAAGAGGTCGGTCATGATAATCAAGATTCTTGGCGATTGAAAAAGAAATTGAATTCCTCATACAAAGGGGAAGGCTAGGCCGATTCGTAAAACGCGAACAAAATGCCGACCGGGATAATCAACGCAAGGCAGGTCGATCAGACAATAGGCGACCGCCCTGGAGGCGAAATGACAGGAATGATGGAGGGAGGTCGAATGCAAACACATAAAATCGACGAGAAGAAAGAGGGCGATCGAGGGAAAGAAAAGATAGAAATGTCGGGCAACAAGATGACCGACCGGCTGGAGTCATTAACATGATATTCGGTGGAAATGCAGCAGGAGGGTCCACCACTAAAGGGAGAAAAGATCGCCAAACAATTGGCAGAGACTCGTCCGTCAAAAGCCAAAGGAGAATGATGGAGCGATATCGTTCGACGAGTCTGACCTTGATGGCGTAAGTTATCCTCATGATGACGCCCTCGTTGTGAACCTGAACATGGACGACTACGAGGTGAAGCGAGTAATGATTGATCTGAAATTTCGGTCGACCGCTTCTATTACGAGGCCTTCAAGCGGATGAAGGTACCGAGGATCGATTGCTACCTACTGACGGCCCCATCAAAGGAGTAACCGGGGCCTCACTATATCCGTCCGGGTGAATTTGAAAGTGAAGTTTGGGCAGAAGCCGTGCCAGATAGAAAAGGATGTTGAGTTCCTAAGTGTAAAGTTTCAAAGGGCATACAATGCAATAATCGGGCGGGCTACTCAAAATGCTCTCATATCGATCGTCTCCACCTACTACCAAAGTTATCAAATTCCGACGCCTCCTGAGCTCAGATATCGAGGTCAACAGAGAATCGCCAGAGAGTGTTACCTAGCGGAGACTAAAACTTTAGACGGGGCGGTAGTTCTGACGAGCTCCCTTGATGTGAGAACTGATGAAGAGACGGGTAGGATGAATCCCGCAGAAGAAACGCAAAGGGTCGCGCTGGACGAAGCCAACCCCTCTAAATTCACAAACCTAGGTTCCGAGCTTCAGAAGAACCTGGTTAAAGAGATCACATATTGTTTGGTAGAAAATAGGTTGGTTTTAGCCTGGGTGCCGAGCGACATGCTTGTAATCTCTCGGTCAGTCGCATCGCACTCCCTAGGTATTCAGCATGACTACAAGCCGATCAGACAAAAGAAGCGATGGCACAGCAAGGAGCGACAAGGGGTGATAGAGAAAGAAGTGGAGAAGTTGCTTGAAGCCGGGTTCATCCGAGAGGTCAAATACCCCGAATGGCTCGACAATGTAGTCTTGGTGAAAAAGAAGAATGGGAAGTGGAAAATGTGCATAGACTTCACTGATCTAAACAAAGCATGTCCAAAGGACAGTTTCCCCTTGCCTAAGATCGACCAGTTAGTAGACTCCACCTCAGGGCACGAACTGCTCAGCTTCATGGATGCTTTCTCGGGCTATCGTCAGATTAAAATGAGTCTGGAAGACGAAGAGAAGACTGCGTTCATAACCGATCAGGGCACATACTGCTACCAAGTGATGCCTTTTGGCTTGAAGAATGCGGGGGCAACCTATCAACGACTCGTTATGGAAGTCTTAAAGAAACAGATGGGCCGGTCAGTGGAAGCGTACGTAGATGATATGGTGGTCAAAAGTAAGACGGCCATGGAGCATGTAGAAGATCTCAAGGAGGTTTTCCAAACCCTAAGAAAATTTCAGATGAAGCTGAACCCGGAAAAATGTGTTTTCGGGGTGGCGTCCGAAAAATTCCTGGGGTTTATGATCACTCAATGAGGAATTGAAGCTAATCCAGAGAAGATTGAGGCCATCATACAGATGCCTTCGCCGCAATGCTTGAAAGATGTTCAGATATTGACCAGTCGGATAGTTTATTGGCGGTGTTCATTTCGAGGCTAGGTGACAAGTGCCTCCCATTTTCAAAGTCCCGAGGAAAGCGAACATGACCCAGTTTCAATGGCCGGAGGAGTGCGAGAAAGCTTTCCAACATTTAAAACAATATTTGTCTAGCCCGCCTATTCTGCAAAGCCCGGTAGAGGGGGAGAACCTGATTTTATACTTGGCGATTACGGAGGTGTCGATCAGCGCGGTACTTATCCGGTCGGAAGGAAGCGAGCAGCATCCCATCTACTATGTTAGCAAAGCGTTGACCGCGCCAGAAACGCGATATACGCCCATAGAGAAGCTGTAACATCCTGTTACCCATGCTAGGGCTAGAATTGTGATTTTTGATTATTTGATGATAAATTAGGAAAATGCACATCATGCATTATTAATTGTGACATGCACATTTTTGCACGTTTATATGATTGTACATGCATTCCTTGACATTTCCGGGTGCAATTGAATTATTAATTGTGATGAAAATGTGTTTTGGTGATTTTGGTATTAATTAGGACATTTTGGGATTTTTAGTGAATTTAGTGAAAATCTTGATTTTTGGGCCAATTATATTGTGACATGTGGCATCATATAAGTGAGACAAATGGCTTCGTTAAATAGGGTGTGTAAGGCATGCATAGTACCGAGTGTGAGTTTGAGTTGGGCAAATGTATTGCATGTGTTCTCGGTGAAGAAACACTTGATTTCCGAATGAGAACCTTGGGACTTTAGCTGTTTTAATCTGTTCTCTTTGTTGGAATTCATAGCCGATTCAGGTAAGTTATGTTTTAGTTGAGTGTTGTTGTTGTTAAATGATGTTTTATAGTGGAGTTGAATGCATGCATGTGAGGTTATGGAAGTTAAGTTTCGGTGATGAATGAACTAGATGGTCGAATCTGTGAAATAGGAATGTGTTTAGCAAGGTAGGAAATGAGATCTGTTTAATTTGAGATGAGTTACAGAAGAGTGCGAGAAAATCTATGAATGGTTACACTCTGTTCGGGTTTTGGGATAGTCGAAATGAACATGGAAACACTTTTGTCCGATGTTTATCAGTAGAAGTGGAACTGCATGTGTGAGGATCAGATTTTGATGTTTAAGAATGAATCTTGAGTTTGATCATATGTAAATGTTTCGAACTGGGTTAGGAGTTTATTGGAGTGAAGTTTTAGAGATTGTTTTGGGTATAGAAGTGAGAAGTCTGGAAAATGAAATCGGGGAAGACAAGTTGCAGAACCAGACGTCGCGACGTGCTTTTAATTTATTCGTCGCGATGTCCATTTTTTTCCTCGCCGCGACGTTCATTTTCTTCCTCGCCGCAAATTAGGTGACCCCCCTTGAATTCGTCGTGGCGTACGCTGTAAAAATCTCGAGAAAATCAATTTTTTAGGCTGTTCGTCGCGACCTCATATTTTCCCCACGTCGCGACGAGCATCCATCTTTTGACAGCTCGAACATGCTTTAGTATTTTGACTATAACTTTCTCTATACTGATCCAATTTGGGTGATTCTTGATTCCATATAAACTAGAGACATAGGGCTACAACTTTTATGAAGAAATGGAATTTTAATTCTGTCTCTAAGAGTTTCATATTTTGGTTGCAAGTTGACGTATAAATTTTTCTGGAACTTATGAACCGTCGGTAATATTTTGAGGACATCTCTCGGTATACTGATTCAAATTAAACGATTTTGGTGTCCTTAGAAAACTAAGAAATGGGGGAACAACTTTACAGAAGGAAGTTTTGTCTAATTTGGTCATTTACCTGATCTAATTTAGTATGGAAAGTTGATCAAAATATGTTCTATAGGAAAAATCTGAAGTGGTCAATGAAGCTATGAGATTATTTGACATTGTTTGGTCCAATTTAATTGTAAGAATACATGGTATCAATGAGGGATTTGATTCCTAAATGATTTTTTATAAGGATCGCATTATTGCACCCCGGAATTGTCATTGAACATGCATTGTCCATACATTCTATACATTGATATTTTTATGAAAGAACATTTGTGCAATTGTGCAAAGTGTGATATTTGTGAATGTGTTTTGCCTATTTTAGAGGAGCATATCGAACGCCAATCGGACATTGCCGGACCATCCAGGCAATAGCTTATTGGAGCTTACTGCGAGTCAACCTAGATGTTTTCCTAAGATTGATTTAATTTGATTTGTTTAAGCTTTCAATATTGTTTTATTGCTTGCGATCTAATTATGAATTCCGGACTTCAATTGTCCGAGGAAATCAATATTTGGGAATGTATTAGAAGTGCTCTGATTGTGACTTTGTTTACTATGAAATTCTGAACGTGATTATCAATGTTATGTGAATCCTCAACGAAAGTTGAATGCCGGATTTAGATTCGATGAATATGAGTTCTGTTGGATATGTGATTGTGATACATGCGATATTCAGATAGATGCATGTCATAAAATGCATGCTCAGATAAAGGCGTTGTGACTTGAATTGCCGTATGAAGCGCTTTCACGTAGAGCTTTGCTCTCGTGATATATGTGTGTACACGTAGAGCTATACTCGTGATTACGTTTCGATTGAGCCTACGGGCAAAGAATTGTATAAGTATGTGATAGGCATTCGATCGTAACAATAAGAACGAATGTGAGTCTCATATGCATATGTTTATATATATATATATATATGATCATTTGGCAATGATTAAATGTTACACTTGATTGTGTGAGTTTTGAATTATAAATGTATCTCGCTTATGAATGTTTGTGAATTATGTAATGTGTGCTTATGATCCGGTGAATTCATCAATGATGGTTCACTCATGGAGTTTGCAAAACTCATCAAAATTTGCAATGTGGCTTTTCAGGTACGAGTCTGGAGACCTATTTCCTTAGTCAGGACTTAAGGAATCTTTTGGTTAGAGATATGGCTCAGAGGTCTGTCAGCTGACACCAGAAGTGTTCTAGCCTTATTTTTGTCTTTTTGTTAGACATTGTATAAGCTTTTATGCTTAGTCTTTTGGTGGTATCAGTGTAAACTTTATAAATGAAAGGATTTAAATGGTTTTAAAATTTAGTTACTGGAGTGCGTTAGATGATGCCGTGTGTTTATTGGATTGCCATGTGTAAGTCGGTTATGTTTTTGCTCCAACATACCATTGTCATAAGGTATGTACTTGAATATCCTTCGGGTGTTTGGGTATTTGCCTTATGGTAGTGGGATGTTGCAGAGAAGCTAGCCCTCTCTTTGATAATGGCAGCCAGGAAGCTGAGGCCTTACTTCCAAAGTCATACCATTGAGGTATGGATCGATCAACCCTCGGCAAAGGTGCCTTCAAAGTTCAAACATCGTGTCGGTTAATAAAGTGGCAGTATAGTTTGGGGAGTTCGACATACAATACAAACTCCGACAACCATCAAAGCGCAGTGTTGTGATTTTATCGCCGAGATGAGCCAACCCATTTCGAAGGACGAGCGATTCGCACTGAACTTGTTTGTTGACGGTCGTCCAATCTTGAGGATGCGGAGCGAGAGTAGTCTTTGGTCACCCGCATAATGAAGAAAAGGTGAAATATGCCATTCGACTCGAGTTCAAGGCTTCCAATAACGAAGCAGAATATGAGGCCCTGCTAGCCGGCCTCCAGTTGGCTAGGGAAATGGAAATAAAGCATCTGAAGGTGTATAGTGATAGCCAAGTAGTGGTCAAGGTCACCGGCAAGATGAGGCCAAGGGGAACAACATGATCAGGTACCTGGAGCTGGTGAAGCATGAGTTGAAAAATTTTGAACAGTACTCGATCAGCAGGGTAGAACGAGCTCAAAACGCCAAAGCAGATGCTCTCTCCAAAATGACTTCCGACCGTGATGCAATAAACAATGTCCTAGTCGAACGACTGGGCCGGCCTAGCATTCAGAAAGTCGAGGAAGTTCACAACATAAGTACCGATCGGTCGGATTGGATGGAGCCGATTGCGCAGTACCTTTTAGAAGGAAAACAACCAGAAGACGCATCGGAAGCCAAGAAACTAAGAATAAAGGTGGCCGAGTACACGGTCGTTAATGGTACTCTTTATAAGCGATCTTACGACTGGCCGCTGCTCCGATGCTTGAACAAAGAAGAAGCCAACCAGGCAATGGCCGAGGTCCACGAAGGGATGTGTGAAAATCATGTAGGAGGTCGAATGTTGGCACACAGATTGATCAGACAGGGGTACTACTGGCCGACAATGAGAAAAGACTGGCAGGAGAAGGTCGACCGATGTGAGGCCTGCTAGAGAAATAGCAACCTTTCTCATCAGCCGACTGAGAGGATGCAAATCGTGAGTTATCCTATTCCTTTTGCTCAATGGGGAATGGATATACTGGGGCCTTTCCCTCTCGGTCCCGGGCAGAAGAAGTTCTTAATGGTGGCAGTGGAATATTTCACTAAATTAGGGGCTAATTTGAACGTTTTTCAAATATTATGATTCATTTTTAGAGCTCCAAGATGTTAAGTTTTAACGTAAATTTCAATGTAAACATTTGGGACTAAATTATTGTTCTGACCAAAATATTCATGACATAAAAAAGTTAATTTAATTTTTAAATTTTGGCTTAATTTATTATAATTATTTTAAATTTGAATTAAATTTAAAATTAAATTTAATTATTACATCAATAATATTTAATTAATCTTCGTATAATATATAAATTAAAATTTAAAGGTTAACATAAGTGTTTCAAATTTATTGAAACTCTTTGTTTTTTGGTGCATATTATTTGAAACATATAATATACTCCCTCCGTTTCATAACAAGAGTTGTTTTATATGTATTTTAATTATTCAAAATAAGTGTCATTCTTGACTTTGTATGTATGTTTATAACTTTTCTTCCAAAATTAACCTTTCGTTTCTCTCTCATCTTAATTATACAGATCACAATTTCAAGGCAATTTCTCTAATAATTTTATTTAAGATGCTGATTACCGAGGTAATTTTATGGAAGTATTAATAAGGGTATATCTATAATTTTATTAATTTTTTTTAATAAACGTATATTTTTTAAAATAACTCTTATTATGAAAGGGAAGAAGTATTATATTAATTTACGATGAAAGTATTAATTATATATTACGCAGAAAAAAACCCCGACAGAAGCTCGTGTTTTCTTGTGGTTGGTTTTGTATTTAACTCATGAGTATATGATTATGACACGTCGGAACACAACCTTCCAATTTCAAGCATTGAAGCCTAGAAGACTCCAGCCCAATTATGGCACCTTCAAAGCAAAAGATGGATAAGTGGAGATTCACCTTCCACTTATATTACTTTAATTTAACTATTTAAATTTAAATTTAAATTATATTAATTAAATAATTATATTATTATTTATAAATTTTTTAACGATAGAGACAGGTTGCCTACTTCTGGTATCAGCACAATTAAAAAAGAAGAGCAAAGGTAGTCATCATGGTTTTGAAACTCGGATCGGACCAACCGGTTCGACGGGTGATCGGTCGGTGATTCGGTCCGGTTTATACATCAAAATTGGTATTCAATTAACCCGTTGTGAACCGGTCAAAACCGATCAATTGATCAATTTTTGACCGGTCAGACAGGTCCGGTTGGACCGGTTCGATATATTTTTTTTTTTTAAAATATTTTTAATATTATATATAATTAAATATAATTATTGCATAACTATTACGTCATACCGGTAAAATCAGTAATCAGTAAGGCCACCAATTTGATGACCGATCCGAGTTTCAGAAAATTTGTAATCATTAATAAAAGACGAGAAGAAACAAAGTCAACAAAGTCCAATTCCCATCCAACGGATCTGATGAAAAGGTACACGTCACAAGAGAACACCAGAATTTTCCTCCACGTACTGTAACTGCCAACTTGAACTGAGCTTGAGTCGTCCAGAGCCCCAAAAGTTCTCTCCCAACGATGTCCCGGCAACTTCTCCCCCGGTCGGGGCGTCATCGGCCCGATTGCCGAAACCGCTTCTCCGGCGACGACTCCCGTTTCGGACGCTGACACGTTGCAATTATGGTGCCGGCAATGCAATAAACGCGTCGCCGTCGATGCCCGAGAAACCATCGTCGTTTGCTGCGAGTGTAGAAATGGTTTTGTCGAATTAATACCCCAAACCTCTCATCTACCTTCGGATGCATGGTCACTCACCTACGATCAGGCCGAAGATGCATTTTTAGATTCTCGGTACCGACAGGCGCTTCGCATTGCCTTGGCCGGTGTCGATTACGGGACAGATACTTCGGATGCATGGTCACTCACCTCCTATCAGGTCGAAGATTCAACTACTGGTTCTTATTACCGACAGATGCTTCGGAGACTCGGGGATCCGCAGTCCGCGGACGATTTCCTGGGGATCGAGCTCAACGGGTGGGATAACGACGAGGAAGATGGAGAGAGCAAGGACAAGGAGAGTAGAAATGAAGATTGAGATATTCTAAATCAATCCGGTAATGAGGTTGAGGAAGACGACGAAGAAGACATGAGGAGAAGGCGGCAAGACGGTCTTCGACTTTGAATTCGAGACAATGGGACCCCAATCCGACGTTGACGGAAACGGATCCACGAATGGCTCTCGATGACAGCTCAACTGAATTTCGCCTCCAGGTCCCTGACTCCGATCCGTACATACGCAATCCGGAGGATTAGGTTGATGTGGTTGGGTACGAGTCATTGTTGGAGCGCTTAGCTGAGAGTGACGGTGCTCGGAGAGGTGCTCTGCCGGCGTCGAAACGAGCGGTAGTGACGTTGCCAAAGGTGAAAATCGCGCTGGAGAGTAATCTTGTTGTATGCGCCGTGTGCAAGGATATGGTAAATGTGGGTGAAACTGAAACGAAGTTACCTCGTGGACATGGGTATCCCGGGCATTGCATTATGCCATGGTTGGGTTCGAGGAATTCGTGTCCTGTTTACAGGTTTAAGTTGCCGACGGATGATGCCGAGTACGAGGAGGAGAGGAAGAAGAGGGTTGGAGCTTCTAGTTCTGGTGGAGATGGTTCGGGTTCCTATTGATCATGAATGCAATTTAACGATCTAGAATTGTGTTGCATTTGTCTACTTGGTTGCTGAACCGTTTCTACAGTCATGTATTTTTGGGATTAGATAGGGTGGAATTTGTCTCCATTAGCACCTACATTAGAATGTAAATAGTGCTTACTCCGTCTGTTATGCTTATCTAATTGTTGTTACTTAGACTAGATGAAAGCGTATGTGATTAAGTTTCGTATAGAATTTTCGAGGAATTCATGTCCTGTTTGCAGGTTGAGTTGCCGATGGATGATATGAGGAGGGGAAGAAGCGGGTTGGAGCTTCTATAAGTGCGGCTTCTAGTTCTGGTGGAGAGAGTTCGGGTTCCAATTGATTATGAATATTATGAATGCAAATTAACTATCTATAATTATGTTGCATTTGCTTATTGGTAACTGAAGCTTTCATCAGTCATGTTCTTTTGAGATTAGATAAAGTGGAATTTGTCTCCATTTCACCATAATGTCAATAAATGTTTACTGTGCATTTTATGCTTAAATCTAATTGTTATTACTTAGACTTGGTGAAAGAATGTGTCATTCAGCGTCGTATAGTTTGTATCTCTACCTTAACTGTTAGGATAAGACTTATAGAGTTAGTTTCGAGGAATTCGTGTGCTGTTTGCAGGTTAGAGTTGCCAATGGATGATATGAGGAGAAGAAGAAGAGGGTTGGAGCATCTGTAAGTGGGGCTTCTAGTTCTAAGGAGACGGTCTGGGTTCCCGTTGATTATGCATGCAAGTTAACTATCTATAATTGTGTTGCATTTGCTTACTTGGTTTCTGAACATTTCATCAGTCATGTCCTTTCAGGATTAGATAAAGTGGAAATTTCTCCATTTCACCTTAGCGTAAATAAATGATACTGTGCTTGTTATGCTTAAGCTAATTGTTAATACTTAGACTAGGTGAAATCATATGATATTCATTGTATTTTGCATGTGTTATGCAGTGCCATATGGTTTGTATAGACTTATAGAGTGTTGGGACAAGGAATTTTCATGGCCTCCATAGCTTGTTTTTTGTAGCTAAGCATAGCAAAGTGAACTGTGAGTATTGTTTCTGGTAGCTTTTAGGCAAGTCTGACGGAATTTTGCCCCTAGAAAAGATGCAACGTGCAGCCATGGCTGTTTTATGGACAAGAAGACAAACATTGGTCTTCATGCCCATGATTTCTTTGGTCTTCTGTTTTGTCTATGTGATAGTTGCATTCTTTGTCTGTTATTAGTATTTTGTTCTTCGTCCTTACAGCGTAACATGATTTTTCGTGTATACTGCATATGAATCCATTACTCTTAATGTGTACGAGGACCCTTGATTTTTGACCAAAGGCTTGCATTGACTCAATTCGATGGGACGATTTTTTATAGTTTGGAATTCTACCCTATGGTGGTATGCAAGCATATTTAAAGTTGCCATTCTTAGTGCACTGGAATATTGGGGCTTCTGCTTGTTATTGTCCTTTAGTTTTTGTTGAATGAAAAGGTTGCACAGAATTGTTTAAGATTGTCATTGCTCAATATTTGATCTGGAAAACGCTGCTTATAACCAACGAAGGCTACCTTAAAATTTTTTGGCATTGTTTACATAATATAAGTTGGATTGGAATTGTTACCTTACTATATGTGTTCATTCGAGTTGGTTAGCAGTGGTTTCAGTACTTGTTTAAGGTTGATCCAGATTGAATGGACGTGTCTTACTATGTTGTAATCTGTGTAATTTGACGTGTTTTATAGTATGAAGGGAAAACAAATGTGTTCTTCAACTTTTTTCCCTTGGTTTTTTGTCAATTTTAAAAGCGTGTCACTAAGGTTGGTACCGTGATGGATGCTTCAATGATCTCTTCAGCTTTTATCTGCATATTTGCTTAAAGACGATTGAAGCAGTCGTTGATTCCCTGTGGGAAGCACTGATTATTTCTTGTTTCCTTGATCGCCTGATTGTGAAGTTATGTTCCAGTTTTAGATTGAACTCCTGTTAAGAGTCCCCCATTACTTCAAGTATTGTTTTCTTTCTTATTTCATACTACCATCAGACACGATGAACTTAAAGAACTTAGATCTGGAATGTTTGAAAGCTGCTGCAGAAGGGTAGGGTAGATTTGGTTACTAATTCTCGTAAAAAGGTTATGTTTTATGGTTAGAAACATAATGTACAGAAGCCAACGGATTAAACTTTGAGTTGATTTGGTTTGGTTCAAATTTGAAAGATTGACCCGGTCTAAACATGTTTAGGTAAAATAATGTTATTTTGGTAAGTTATATAGAAACGACATTTTTTTCTTTGGTTCGACTCGATTAGGTTTTAGATTTTTAGAACCTGATTGGGCTGAATTTGGTCTGTTAGGCTCGAGAAACAAAATTGGGCTTGCCTAATCCACTGCCAACCTTATTGAGCGGATAGGAGAAGAGAGGTGGAGTTGTGTAGAGGAGAAATGATTTGATAGTTTTTGGCTAAGCCAATCAATTGAAATCTTGATTTGTGTACCAATGAAGTGCATCGCTTGCTTGAAGTACGTTCCCATGGTTACATTTGCAATAAAACCAAGGTTTAACATGTTAGCTGTTGGTTTATAGGTCGAATCATTGGTATATGAATGCAATAACTCCAAGGATACGCGGCTTTTAATTAAAAATAATTTGGGCCAAATCTTAATTAGGTATTTTGTCTCGGGCCAAAAGCCCAAGCCCATTGCTGTTCCTAAAATTCACTTGAATTTGAAATTAAATAATTAAGATTTGAATAACTTTCAGCAATTCTTCTGTAAATTGACCAGTTTTAATAATATTAAGGTCATATAATTTGAGTTAACTTATTAATTCAAATCAAATTATGAAAAAGTATTAACTTATCAAATTTTGATATATAAAATTTTTTACTGTTAATCCTATCAAGTCCAATTAGAACAAGTTTAGAAATGAGCTCCTTCAACTTTCTTTCTATAAAACGAAGAGCAAATACAGCTAACACTTAAGGAGCTTTCTGTGATTGAAACAACCTAAGGTAAATTAAGAAACTAGACCAGGACTGAAACAAATAAAATCCTATCTTCACTTTGAGACTAATCTCAAGAATCACATTACAACCTCCCTAGTTTTATTCAGTTATACTCCCTCTCTCATTAATCATACTTGCATTATGAATGATCTTTCTCCGACAATCAACTTGATCAGATTTCCAAAGATAGTTGTAAAAGTTACCTCCAGGGAGCTTGTGGATGCTTGTGCTGTAACGAGAAGGGTTCCCACCCGGTATCTGGTTCCTTCCTTTTCTCACCAACTCCTGAGCTGGACGACAGTTGGGAGCTGGCATTGAATGACCTTCCTTGACTAGGCATGAAAAATTGCCTCAAGCTTCCGGTACTTCCTCCATCCACCCCAAAACCAGAATTTAGATCGAAGTTAGAGCGTGAGGATCCTGCGATACTTGGACCGAGGGGTGCATCACTCATGCTCATCACAAACGGTGGCTGGGCGTACGGTGGAACAATAGATGCAGATCCCATAAGCTGCGGCATGACAGGGGCTCCCCTTGAATCAACCATGTAAGGGATTGAACTACCGGGTCCGCACATAGGCCCGGAGATGGACATAGTAGGTGCTGATGGCAATCCACTGTATCCCAAAACAGGAGAATGTGAAAATGACATCAGAGGGACCATTCCCAGCGGACCTCCCATTCTTGCAACATTAGAATCCACTACTGTGTCTGGATACCGACAGTTTGGAAAGGATATTATCTGAGGACTAAGATCCTTTCTCCTGGCTTCCACTCTACTACCCACTTCTAATCGGGTACCGAAAATTGAAACAACATTATTGCTCGGTCTATTTCCTTTATATGCACTTACATTTTGGGGAGATTTGCCATGATAGAGTCCTTGATCTGAGAAATCATTTGAGAAAAAGGGTCTATCATTTAAATCAAAGTTCCTTACCGAAGGCTGCATTGTAGATGATGAAGAGGCAGGAGATGGGCTGCGATAGCTACTTAGTGGGAAATAAACTCGTCCCTCCATCCTCAAATTTGCTGGTGGTGCATCCCCATCGTCACTGATGCGATTTAAATCCAAATTGGGCCTCTCTGATCTTGTTGGACCCAACTCTAAAGAAGACTCCCCAGAATTGATTCCAGATGAGACTGAAATTTGTCTTTCTGAAGTTACATCCACGAGTTTTTCATCTCCATCCTCCGCCACATTGAGATCAATACCAAGGCAAAAATGTCTCTGTTTTGAACTGTTGTTGCTGACATCAGTCTCAACAGTCTTATCACCATCAGAAATCTTCCGTGGAGAAGCTGGACGAAACGCACTAGTAGCTGCCGAACCTTTCCATCCAAGAGTTCCGCCAAACTCCAACGGTGCTGCAGGTGATCCAGAAACTGCCATTGGCCTTGAAGCTGAAACAACCGATACTGGGGTCAAGATGGGATTCATAGAATGCTCCACATCATCAGAATGCACTTCTTGATTCAGATCAAAGTTACATGGACCTTTCTCGCAATGAACTTCTTGTTCTTGAGTCAATTCAGTCAAAGATCCTAACTCCTGACTTCCATTTTCTGTCCCAGCAACCTGATTATCTGGATAACCTAACTGGCATTCTTCTTCAGTATGTTCAGCAGGTGTATGGTTTCTGGCTGACATGTCATCTGGTGCGACAGCAGAGGGTAACTCCTCATTTCCGCTTACCGAATCCGGGCTACCTGGTATATTCATAATTTTCCCCGAAGAGGAGCTGCAAGATGGTTCTTTGTAGTCAACCACTTCTCTCTCCACTTCTTGAGCAACCTGTCGAGCTACTTCTAGAGCATCAACAATACCATATTCAAGCTCAATGTCTGGTTTCGTCCTGTCAACTGGATTTGAACTTTGGATGTCTATGGTCAACTTGGATAAATCAGAAGTGTCTACCATAACATCATCTCCATAAGAATGCTCCCCAACATCATCAGCACGTACAATATCTTCCGTCTGTGATGCATGACTACTACCATCGTCAGATTGATCCGACCTACTGTCCTTTTCTGAAAAGTCCGCCACAGTTTCAGTAGAACAATTGCTGTTGTTGGCTGTAGACTTAAGCACCTGGTCATTAAATTGATTTGCAGCTCCAATATCATCTGTGTTGCTCTGGAAAACAGAGTCTGTTTGCTCTTGAGCACTCGAGGCATCAGATCCAGGAGGAGCACCAGCTTCGGTTTTAACAGCAGTAGAAGCTATTGGATCTTGGAAAACACCAGGCTTCTTTGAAGAATCTGACTCCTCTTCATCTATTTGTCCATTCGGAACTGTAAAACTAGAAACTTCAGCGGAAGAGGTTAACCCTGAAGAATTCAGGGCAGGCTTTTCCTTTACTGGACTCTCTTGTACTGAGAATGATATAATAGAGGTGTTATTAGGTGATCTACCCTCCTCATTTTTGGGATCTAAAATCATCGGAGAAAGATGGTTGTTAACAGGAGGTTGAACCTGTACATCTTCTACATTTTCTACTCGAAGAGAACTTGAGCTTCTTGATTGCAAACTCTCAACCCTTCCAGGTTCTGTTGTATTATTTTCTTCATCATCACTTCCTTTTGAAGGAGGAATGGCTACAGCAGATTCTGTTTTGCTTTTCTCATTGTTGTCACTCGTGTGAAATTCAGCAGCACCAAGACCATCATTGGACATTGAATAACTTACCCTACCCCCCTTCCAGCTATTAAAAAGAGCTCTTGCTCTGTCCTGAACCCTAGAGGATTTGTGATCAAGAAGATTATTAACAGTTATAAAGATTCCAGAAGAAATTGACCTCTCCTTGTCTATATGTAGCTTTTCCAGAGCTCGCAAAAGTGCACTAATTGATTCTTCTACAAAGCCATCACTTGTATCATTCGCAAAGTTTTGAGCATCTTTTAACCAAGTACCAAAGAAACAGAGTCCATCTAGTTGAATAAAAAGATCAAGACATTCTTTATTTTCAGTAGCAGCAATAGTGCTTGCAACTGCAGCCCATTGCCTTGTTGTATCACCAATGTTCTTCACGATACAATCTTTCTCCTTCTGCATCACAGCAACCAACTCTTGGACTCGAGAAGGGCTTGTGAGCCCGTCTTTCATCTCATTCAGGGTAAAAAAATCTTCAAGCGTCATATTTCTTTACATACCATTCCTCTGAGCATTAAGGAATTCCTTTAATTGCACTATGCGATCTGTTCCATGAAAATGTCTAGTGCAGTTTGAAATTCTATTTACAAGATATCCTGAAAAAGAAATAGAATAAAACTCATAAGCAGACAGTTCTAGTCTGTAATAGCAGCTGAAAACAGAAAGTAAAGGCCACCACATAGAACAAAGAATCAAGTTAACATACGCAGAAGAATGCCTTTGACATCAGCAATACACATTACAACTTAAAGTGACATTCTGGTATACAAATTTGTGAGTGAGTTCATTAGCACAATAACTACAGCTGCCATATCATATATTGGTAAGAAAAAACAAGTAATCAAGGTGGAAAAGGAAAAGAAAATTTTGCATGATGATGTCATTATAAATTGTAAAGAAAAGCAATGAATTTACAAAGCAATGAATTAAATTTACAAGTTATTCTTTCCAATAGGACCATAAAACAATAGCAAGCAGTTACCTATTTGCAGATAACAGTTGCACAAAAGAATATCTTTGAAACAAGCTAGAAGCAGAAAAATTGTTTGGAAAAGTGTTTATGGGTCATAATTCTACCATCTCTAATAGCACAAGATAATGTTAATCAGATACATGATGTCTAATTAGTCATAGAGAATGGAAAAACTCCAATAAGGTGGACTTCTATGATCAACATCAACAGCTGTATGGTACCTTTAATCACCAAAACTTTGAATCTGAATTAAGGATTCAATCTGACCAATCAGAATGGTATACTCTCTCTTGAACTAGTTAACAAGTCAAGTTTACAACTGTAATTCGGGTTGGATTTATCAGGATGAGTACTTATAGAATCAATATTAGAAGCGAATAAAATCTACAGTTCACCCACTTTGTTTTATACAAGTGGGACTAATAAAATCAGTTCAAGCATTTGATGACATAACACGAAGAAATTTCTACTGAAACTTGACTAGAATAAAATGAATACCAGATCCTATACACATAACAAGTTGGCATGGTCAACTACCACCATACAAAGCAAGGCACAATAAATGAAGTCCTTAACGAACTAAACAATATGATTAATTCTTAGAGATGCATAAACATCCTTTCTTATTTACCACATGTTTAAAGATTCTAAATATGACAACTGATAAGAAATTAATTCATCCAAATTGCACATCAAGCATATTGGTGTCGATCAGAAAGCAATTAATATGTATAAATTGAGAAATTATACAACAAATCCGACCTTTAGAGCCAGTATCACTATAAGCATTAAAACCTTAGTCACAAGTGTCAAATTAAAAGTACATTATCTATATCACTACAATTGTTACATGTCATTCTTCAACCGAAAACGGCATTAATATCAGACAGCTCGATGACAAGAAACATCAAAGTAAATATATAATCTAAAACCCCACAGCCGTGTGCTGAACAATTAAAGACAGATAACATTTCATCAATCAAAAAGATTAAATAAAATTGTTGAAGAGGAAGGCATTTTCAAGATAATTTCCCAGCAAATGGTATCATTCTATGCAGTATCCATTAATTACCAAAAGATAATAAACATTCTAGATTATTCACAGACAATTAATCACCAAATCCAGAAATTGCCACAAACTTAAAATTATATAAAAAAAACGAAACCCAAGCAAGGACTAGACTGAGTTAGAAGAAAAACCAATCAAGTACAAAATGGATTCAAAATTAACAAACCCAAAAAAGAAAAACAAAACTCAACTGGCTATCATTTCCTACTTTCTTCAGAAAGCCACAGAAGTAAAACTAACAGAACTTACCATAACTAGAGAATATCAAACCCTAGAATTCAAAGCCCACAAAGAGATATGCAACACCAAACCCTAACTTTCTCTATCTCTGTCTCTACGAAGAAGTGCAAGCCTGAAATTTAACGAGCTTAAACACAACAGTTTATGGATTCTCATAATTAATGCTTCCAGATACGAAATTAAATAAGGCCAAATCCAGGAAAAACGCAACGCAATAAATATTTCACAAAAAGGCAAAATTAACAATAATTATCATTACACCAAAAAGCATTAAAAGAACAGATAAAAGAAGATTACCTCAATAAATTAACACACCAAACTGAAATGAAACAAAGAGAGTCTCTAACTCTGTGAGTCTCTCTCGCTACAAAAACAAACTCTTCAACCTCAAATTCAAGCTTCCTCTCTCGCATTAAAAGTTCAGTGTAAGCTTCGTATTTACTCTTCTCCACACAAAAACCTCCATTGACGCTCGATTTCTTCGAACCAGAGAGAGAGAGAGAGCGAGAGAGAGAGAGAGAGAAGCTAGATGTTTCTTTCCGAGTGTGAGTTTTTCAATTTTGTTCTTTTTTTTCGTCTTGGTCTTGAGATGTTTCGTAATTCGATTTTCTGGTGGATTTTAGTTGGCGATTGGGTTGAATTGAACAGCACGTGCGAGAGAGCGGTTTGGTTCTGGGTTCGACCGCACTCGGTTTGGGTGAGAAACCTCGGACTCGAACCTATGGGACTCCTCAAAGACCTCGTACTTAGAAAATACGATATGACATGACAGTATAAATGTTATATGAAATTAATTAGTTAAACTCTATTTAATCAAACTTAATAAATTTCAATATTTTTCAATCTAGTCCAAAACTTTTTAAAATTTTCAATTTAGTAATTATTGTTTTATAATTTGAATTTAAAAAAAGAAGAAGAGAACTGTCAAAATCGGGTATGGTCTTATGTGGGCCTTTGTATAATGAAAGAGTTTGTGTGAAAATGATAGGTTTTGCAATTTGTACAAAGTTCTGACTTGAAAAGGAAAGAAGCAAGCACGTCCTTATCTCTGTCCTGGGAGGAGTCCCATGTCCATGTTACATTTGAGTCGGACGTCGTGCATATGTTTACTATTCTTGTGGAATATTCTTAAACATTACAGTAAGTCGGGTTGAATATGAATGTAAATATTACAAATAAGACGGATCAATACGAATCAAATGGTCGAAATTCGACTTAAATTTAAAATTAGAATAATATTATTTTAATAAAATTATTTGTAAAAAATCAAATTTAATTTAATTTTAGAATAATATTTCAAAACATTTAAAAGTAAAACTAAATGTTCAAAATTTTATTTTAACAAAAACAATCCGATATTAACTTATCCGTTAATATAGATAATATGATAATTTATATTAAATTAATATTTTATCACGTGATTATTATATATTATATTTATGTTACTTATAAATTTTATTATTTAATAAATTTAAAATATTAAAATTCTCAAGATAATTATACTATTTAGATTGTCATGTCAATGAAATAAATAGAAAATGGAGCTATTATGATTAAAATTAAAAATTAGAATATTTTATTTCTCTTTTTAAATTCCAACTAATATTATAAATTTGAGAAAATTTTAAAATTTTGAGCCAAACTTCCTAAATTCAAGTTAAGTTTAAAATTAGATTTCTAATTATAATATTTCTTATTATTTCATACGTTCTTTAGATTTAAAAAGAAGAAAACAAAGAAATCAACAAAAAAAGGATAATCAAATAAAGTTGGTGCCCTAGGGGATGGTCGAATTAATAGAGTGGGGAGATATGAGGCCAAAAGGTCCTATGTTCTAATCTCCTTACCTACTTTCTCTTGATCGAACCTATTATATAAGACTTGCCCAATGTGGAGTACTTGATTGACGTGATTTACAGGATATTGTGTCAATTCAAAGGTTTACCCAATACATATTTAAATGATAGCGACTGTGGTTCTTCGTTGAAAAAAAAAAGGGTTCTAACTTCTAACTATAGATATTCCTCTCATGTTTCAAAATTTCAAGTTAAAAAATTCATTGCAATTCTTAGATTTTGAGCCAAAAAGGGTTCATGAACCTTAAGATCAAGTTTTCATCCTCTTGACTACATCATATATATAAACTCCCAATTGGGTTGGTTTAATCGTAAAATCTTGAATCGTCTAATTTTTTAGTTTAGTTTTCAGCTTTTCGATTAGATTTATTTTAATAACTCTTATGGTTAAAAATTAATCAATTTATTTATTAATCGACTAATCTTTATTAATTAATAAATTCTTATAAATTAAAATATATTAATTAATATTCATTGAATAGTCTTTTTATTAAACATTAAATTCTTGATGAGTAAGAATAATTTTTTCAATCATATTTTAAATTCATTAATTTAAATATGCCATTATTTCAAATCCTAATTGGCATCCTTATTAAAAATCTCTTAACTATTCAAGAATTTTGTGTCAAGAGATATAGTTTTGCTCTGCATTTAATATCTATTATTTGTAGCATGATTTGAGCATATGACCAATTAAATGACTTTTTAGTATATCATGTATAATTCATTATGTTCATTTAAAATTTATTCATTACCTGAAAATAAACCCACAAAATTCTCTCATATTGCAAGTATTAATAATTTTGAATTAATGCCTGTTTGGTTAAGCTTTTGGAGGTTCAATAAGTACTTTTTTTCACTGCAAAGACTTTTTTTAAGAAAAATCAATTTTTGGCTATAAAATAAAAAAACACACTTTTTTAGTAGCTACAGTCTTTTGGCAACCAAAATATAACTTTTAAGAAGCTCCAATTTGAAGTTTGTGAAAAAAATTTAGATAAAATTTTCATATCAATTAATGAGCTTATTTTTAGTTTCTTTTGTCCTTATGTTTTACATAATTTTCACAATACTCACAAACTCATTTCCACATTTATTTTGAGATTTATATAATATTATTTAGCTTTTTATATGTTTTAATTTTATTTTATATTAGTTTTATTTATATTATAATCCATATAAAAATTTGATTAGATATATTTTATGTTTTATATGGTTTAAAATTATATAATAATTAATACATTGTGCTTTGCATATTGTTTAATATACTTTAAATAATTTTTATGCATAAATAATTTTATTACAAAATAAAATATAGTTAAAATTAATAAAAGTGTTTTTATTTTTATGTTGTCAAACATTCTACTTGTATGAAGGTCTTTAAAAAAAATATTTTTTAACTGACAGTTAAACAGTCAAAAAACTTCTTATAAAACTTCTTCTAACAAAAGCTTTACTGACAAAAATTATATTAATATAAGTCCATTCAAACAGATAATCAATCAATTTTTTGTCTTGCTTTAATTGAAATCTTAGATCGTTTGACCTAAATTCGATTCAAATAATCAAATAACGTGAAGTGAAATTAAAATGACATCATTTTAGAATTTGGTTAATATATCATATTGGCCCGAATTCAACTCTCTTAAATTCAAGATTGGTTAAAGTTTCAACAACTCAATCTTTTACTTGAGTTGGCCCCAACCAGTTTACCAACTCTAATCGTCTTATTGCAACCTTTGTCGTCCTTTTTGTTTGAGCTGTACATATAATAACTTTTAGTCAACTCATAAATTATTTAAATACAGAAGAGGCTTGTGGTTGGTCGGCCGACCTTCTACAATGTTGTGCGAGGGCTACGGTTATAGGCTGAAAAGATGTGTGACAGGTTTGGAATAGAAAAAAGAACACAAAAAGAAATGGACAAGAGCTTTGAAAGTTTGAGCTGATGAGTGAGTTGGAGATTGAGACATGAAGTGCATCGAACAATCCACTCATTAGTCACCCATTGGAACCAATTGATACAAGCCACAGGTCCATTTCATATGTTTATCTAATGATTCCAACTGGGTTTTCAACCCGATTAATATCTGCATTACTCGACCCAATAGATTTAGATATGGACAATAAATCATAAAAACTGATGGATATAAATATGAATATAGGTTGAGTCATAAAAAATGAATATGGATATGGGTAGAGTAAAACCCGAACCATGAATACCTATATCCTACTGGTTTTTTATTAACTTTATTTTTTCTATTTTTACTTAAATATTTATGATTAAATATAATAAAATATTAAAATTTTATACCAAGAAACAACTTTAAAATCTCCACTTTACTCCTCAATACTCACATTTTTCATCATATTTTATTTTTCTTATAGGATGATAATAATGCAAATGATATGGAGATAGAGTTTTGAATGTTGTAGAGTTCACACAGACAATTTGAAACTTTAGTTATTTCAATCTTTGTTTCAGTTCTAAATTGTGAAAAATGTATGTGGTCTTCATACTAAATATTATGATTTTTATTATTCAAATTTTATGATTTTTTAATACATACAAATCAAAATCTTAACTTATTATTATTAAAGTTATTTTGATTTGGAGCGTTCGCAAAAATCTACTCTTTATATTTTTTATTTAAAAATTATATTTTTATGTGTTATATAACCCGATGAATATCCAAAAACCCGAACAGTCCAATGAATTTGGATATAGATAGTAAATCGTAAAAACCGATAGATATAGATATAGATATGGGTTAAGTAATAAAAAATGGATATAGATATGGATAGAGTAAAACCCAAACCGAACCCTACCCATTGCCATCCCTAATTCCAACTTTTGTGAGAAAGCCACAATAAGTGTTGTTGGAATTTTGGATCTTTAAAATTAAATTTTATAATAAACTTTTAATTGGATTAATTAAGATTAAATAAATATGAAAATTTTAAAATATGATTAAAATATATCTTTATCTACCAAAAAATTAAAAATTAAAATTAAAATAATTAATTTATAAAAATGGACTAATTTATAAAAACTAAATAATTATTTAATAAACTAATCAATTTTAACAACAAAGATTATTAAAATAAATCAAATTGAAAAATTTTAAAACTAACCTAAATTAGTAGTTAAAATTTTTCATTTTAAAATCATTTACAAGGATACTTTCAAAATCATACTCAAGTTTTGGGCCAATCACTTGAAGGTGGAGCCCAATTAAACTGGCCCTTTTGAAATTGAACTATTCACAAAGGCTTAAGCCGAGATGCAACCAGAGGCAGTCTGCACACTTGAAACTTCCAGTTCATACAAAATCACAAACAACTTCAACGTGTTGATTGGAACACCGATTGATTATGGTACAGAAGATTTCATGTGGTTGTTTGCATTAGTTCGAGCCAATGGAACCGTGTGGGACACTTCAGATCTGTACATGAAAGACCAACTTCAAGGAAGTGTCAGGTTCTCAAAAAATGGCGACTTTTTTCAAGTATACGCATGAGAGAGATGTTGCCCTGGGTTCTCTTTGTCTCGTCTATAGCCAATTTTTTTCCTCCTCTATTTCCCTGTAATCCATTGTAGGATCCTATTATTATGAGTAACCTAATAATAAAAGAAAAAAGAGCTTTTCTATTCTCATTTGCTAATCCTGATTAAACTGTTCCCATCGAAAATGGCAATCCGAAGTGGAAAAAACTAAGCATCCTAAACTTACTTTCGGTTTATCTTCGTCATCCTCAATAGATAAAGCAGTAATGTCCCTCAGTAAAGTGGCCTTGGCAGGCAAAAGTCTCCTGCATTTTAAGGAATCGATACATGGGCATGTACCCCAATCATCCAGTAAAAGAATCAACGAGGAAGACATTGGATATGTGCTGAAATGTTGATGACATAAAAGCAAAATTTGATCTAGTTTTAAGAACGTGTAACTTCATTAGAACATGAAAACCAACCTTTTTGGTTTTTCCAGATTCGATGATTTCTGAGAAGTTTTTATTGTCCCTTTATTAATTGATGCTTCAAGGTGGTCTTGCTGGTGGGTGGATTCAGTTTCTGTCCCGAAGGGAAGCGGTGGCTTTATTGATCCCTGGAATAATTAACAGTCAACGGATAAGTATGACACATTGACCACAGGATTATGGCGTACGTGCATTGGATTACATAAACCGAGATGAATCAGTAAGCAATCAATATACACCTGAGTGGAACTAGAAACATCCCGATCCCTTGGAGTGCTTTTGCAGTCTGACTCCAGGTTATGAGAATCAGAATTTGTCTTCGTCTAATTGTGAAAGCCTCAGATGTTAGTCGCTTTCTATGAATCTCATGCTAAGTAATTTTTTGACAGTTTTTCAACTACAGAATGTGGAATTGGAAAAAAGGCAATAGATCTAGATATCAGTACCTGAGAGGATACGTCCTTATGAAATCCCATGTTAGATTCACATTCTTCACGAGTAATATTGCATTTGGCTGACTTCAGATTGGGAGAGTGAATATTTCCTTTCATCTAAATATGGAGACAGAAGTTCAGAGATTTGACAATAACTAAGAACATAAAAACGGTAAAAAGACCATTGTTTCACGGACCTCACTATATGGACCTTTTGCCTGTCTTGTAGCGCTAGTGTCGTTGCACTTGGATTCCTTGTGTCTCAAGGTCATGTTGCTAGGTTCACATTCTTGAAGAGTATAATTGCATTCGGCTGACTTGAGATCAGGAGAGTGAATGTTTCCTTTCATCTACAAGATGAAGAGGAGATTTGACATTAAATAAGAATCTAAAGAGAATAAAAAGGAGAACAAAGAAAACCATTGCCTTACGAACTTCATTATATGCATCTTTTCCTTGTTTTGTTTCACAATCCTTAGTAATGTTGTTGCACTTGGATTCCTCATTGTGTCCCTGCCATATCACAAATATCATGTGCTGTCTATAAATCATTATACAGGTCAGAAACCAATATTGTAAGTGTACATACCGCAAAAGTAAAATTAATCAGTTGAGCAAGAGAAAAGAATCCCATATGTCTGGTTAACGAAAGGAAGAAATCAAAGTGAAATTTCTTACCTCATTTACTGTACTAGGCCCAGTGCTATCCGGAGGCCACAGGGACTCAGTTCGAGTATCGGTTTCCACTAAGGTTTTATCTGCTGAAATTTGTTTCGAACTACTACAGCATGTTTTGAAATCTTCAAACTCCTTTTCCAACTCAAGGTATCTTGTCTTCTCATTTTTTATGTTCTCATTTAAACTCTGAATTGCTCTCTCAGCCACCTATTTATCATCACAACTTCCAGTGAATTCACTACCAGACTCAAATCTAATTCCAGCTTACAAAATTGTATGGCTGCTAAGAATTTGAGCAGTGAATACCATTCGTGAATTTACCATGAGCTTTTCTTTGTATTGCTTCAAGACCTTCCATAAAGCTTTAGCAAAATTTTGCATTATTTCAAAGTTTCTATTCTTATCTGCCATCTCGCTCTTTGCTACATAGACGAAGTCTAGATTTTCAGGCAAGGTAACAACAGGGTTCTCCTCGTTGACAGTTGGGGCATCTGAGAGTAAAAAAAACCAGTCTTCTTAAGTGCTTCACAGAAATATGGAAATAATTAACAGAGTCAACAAACCATTTGAAGGATACTATAAACATCGGATAAAGATACTGGAAACAAAAGATATAAGTAAATGCTGCCCTTGGTGTAACCTTTTTGGAGAGTCTCGTTTTCATATTGCACAGCTTCTCCTTCCTCGATCTGAAATGATCCAAAAGAGCTCTAATTACTACAATATTTGTCAGCAGGAACAACGTAATTTCCAAATTTTAATCCATGGTAGCAACTGTTACATGAAAGAAAGGAAAGCAGGGGAGTACATCATCATTACCAAGACCAACAGTTTACTCAAACTAGCTCATTTGATCATATAGTTTTCCCATGACTAATTCAATTAGGGACCAGAGATGCGTTTAGAAATAAACAAACATGCAACAAAGAAGGTACACACAATGTGATATGCTTGCAAACCAAGAAGAAGAAAAAATTGATTCAGAATCCAATATATTTCTCTGCGTCAACAGCCTATTTCTAAGTGCAGCCATGAAATCAGCCAAATAATGGGTCTACGCTAAATGAACAAATATGCTGTAATAGATAGTCTAATTATCACATCCAGAGAGTAGTCAACATATAGTTGCAACATTTCTCCAAAACATTTTTTGCCCCGAGAATAAAGTTAACGTAAGAGAAATTATGTGAAGCAATAGATAATAGTCTCAACCATCAATAAGGAACTTTTTAGCAACTCCATTCAAAACCACCTATTGCATTAATACCAAGAGAAGTATGATGTTATTTGTAGAAGAAAAACGTATCAAGAAAAACTACAGGGCACATAGAATTAGCAGTTACAAAACAGAATGATATTATACCACATAAGAGTCAGCGCTGTTGTTGTATTTCATTCTTTTGGGCTGTTGAACAGTAGACAATGTTGGGATATGCCTCTTTGTGCGAACCAAATTGGATGGTTCCTCACCTGTGTTGAACCTATGATACAAGCATTGGAAACAAAGTACAATGGAAAATTAAAATTTTGAACCTAAAAGGGACTGGTGGGTAGGGGTCGAAGACTTTACTTGATATTCATGTAGGGTGAAGCTTGTCTTAGTAAGTAAGATGTATCAAGGTAGTCTTCTTCTCCTGGTTTCACTGTTAAAATCTGAAAAGATTAGCATAAACAAAATGTCTTAAAAGCCAGTGCTAAAAGAGCAATATTGAAATGAAGAGTTATTTACAATCCAGAAATCAATGCAAAGAAAGAAAGACGCATACCAAAGTCATCCGTCTCTTGCCTTCCATGTAATCTCTCAGGTACCTAGTCAACTGTTCATAGATGAATCCAATACCAAGTACCATACATATGCTTAAAACCAACTATTTCAAACAAATTAAATGGACCTACTTGGAAATTTACATGTCAAACAGAAATTAAGTACTCCATCCAAGACTAACAACCTAAAACTTTCTGTCAAAGGCAGCATTACCAAAGAGTTCTGGAAGTGCTTTTGCAGTGGCTTCTTAGGGTTCTTTTGATGCTCCAATAATGACTGAAAATAGAAAATGTCAAATTCATCCGGTAACCATGGACAGAACAAGAAAATTTTCTGTCAAATGAATGACAGCAAAGATGATAACAAACCAAAATATGGTAATGAAGGCCATAGAAACTCAAATGGTTGACTGAAGTGACATACTCTTAAACAGAGGCCAAAAACCATTGACGTATTGTTGATAAAATTACTTTCAAGCAATCTTGAACCCTGCAAATCATAATTGAAACAATTAAGGAGAGATGTTTCTCCTGAAATAAGTTTGTTTACTATGTTTCTCTCAGCATTACCATACATTCAAAATTATCAGCTTATTTTAAAATTTGGGACTGTTTTAAGTTCTTAAGTCTAATGAGCAAAAATCTTTGGCATCTGAACATGATTTCAAAAACCTGATCCCTGATGCAATTCTTTTGCAGTTTATTACAGGCCTTAGAAAAGCTATTGAAGGTCATCCGATAAGTCAAAAGAAGTAAAAATGCTTAATATCAGAGAGAACATGTACTTTTGCAATAAAATCAGATGAGTAATCTAAATCTGGAAACCTGATTTCCTGTCCTCTTTTCTCTTTCAGCCCCAGCAAGGTCGACAATAGTTAAGAGAGCATTTTTGGGTTGAACTTCCAGTTCCCCGTCCAGTTCACTAATAAGACTGTGGATGTTAATGATGCATTGTGACCGGCTGCAAGAATGTCAATGGGCAAACAATCACAGACATGCAAACAACAAAAATATAAATAAATCTGTTAGGCCTCGAGATTGGATCATAGAAGTTGAGAGATAGGAAGAAGAGAAGAATACAGTGAGAGAAGAATGAGACTATCAAAAGTGAATTGACTGTTTCAATTCTTGAATGTCCTCTGCAACAGAACATCTCATATCTATTATAGTTCCCACAAGAACCTACTAACACATCTAACTTCAAGACACCCAACATGTACACCTTTTCCACTTAACCATTTCCCACTATACCCCAAAATAATCATGGACACTGCTCATTCATCAACCTAACTACTGACTTCCTATTCACTATTGTGGAACGAAATGACACCAGTCAATCGAAAAAGGAAATAAAATAGCACATGTTACCTTGATTGGCTGTTTGTATTAGTCATAGCTGTGGCACGTTTGAACATGGCACGAGCTATCAAGGATTCTGCCTGAGTAGCATCAGAAATGGGAATCTATTTGCAGAAATGAAAACCGAGAATCATTAGATAACAGAGTCAACATTAACATGCATTGTCATCACATATGATGAGCACAACAAACAACAATCTAATGAAACTATACAACATATGCATTCATAAACCTCTTGGAGACCCTTGATGGTTGACTGTTGTATTGACAAATCAGTACCATCTGGAGATAAATCGGTGACCCTCTCCACCTTCCCTCGTTCAGAACTTATTTCAAAAATTGACATATAGAATGACCTAAAAGGACAAGAGATATAAACAATCCTATCAAAGACCAGATCAGCACAATGTATCACAAATATCATGGAATATCTCAAGCTGTAGAAACAATCGAGTAAGATTTCATTTTCAGCTAATTACCTTGACGAGTTAGAAACACTCTTTTGAAAAATGTGTTGAAGCGCGAGAGGGACCATTCCAGGCTCTCTTGGAGTCCCAAACACTGTATGCGTCTTGCCCGATCCACTAGGCCCTAAAGCAGCTAACATCCCACTTTTACCTTCTAGAAAATCATCAACCAAAGGTTTTACCATTTTCTCATACACATTATTCTGACGGAAAAAACCATTAATCAGACTTTCGTTGTTAACCCACAATCTCATTCATAAAAAAACAAGAAAATAAAAGGTAACTAACACCTGAGAAGCATCTAAGTCAAAAACATGAGAGAATCCCTCAAATGCTTCGGACTTGATCCTTTTGGACTCCTGAAACGCTAGAGGCGGTAATAATCTCACAGAATGAGAATCGTTGACCGATATGCAAACTTCACCCCGCTTTGTCCTCGTCTTCTTATCTTTTCCAGCGTTGGTTCTCTTGGCGGCAGGATTTTTGGGCCAGACACTCTTGTGACAATTGGTAGTAGCCTGTTTTGGCTGCGGCTTTAGAGGTCTAATCCTCAGATAAACTTTGAGGGTCTCAGTATCTGGTGCCCCCGAGGAGGAGAGAGGCTGGTCTGGTTTTGGGTTTTGAGGAACCTCAATTGAAAGAATTTCATGGATTGGAAATGAGGGGATTTCGTTCAGATTTGAGTCTCCTAACTGATTTTGAGGAGGGTTGGTGGATGGAGTAGGTCGGGCCCTCCGGGGAGGGTTTCGCCGGACGGTGACGGTGGTTGGACATTGAGGACTCACCATCTCCATTTCTCTCTTCTGTCTAATTCTCTAGTTCGCGCTCGTTTTTTTGCAACGACATGTTCAAAATTGAGGACTCTGAACCGGCATCACAAAATAAACCGGGCCCCCAGTGGTCCATATGAAATTAGAATTTATATGGTTTGCCCTCAGTTGGTCATTGGCAGGTAAATTGGTCCAAGAATATATATGGTTTTTACTTTTTAGTAGGAAATAATGATAAGAAAATTTCATAAGTCATTTAAATTTAAGAATAATTCAATATCGTTGTTTTTATCAATATTTTAAAATGAAATTAAAATTAAACTGATAAAAATTTAAATTAATATTAAATCGTTATAATATTCCTATTATTATTCCTATTATTAACACCTTTGGGTTTTATTATTATTATTATTTGTTATTAGTATTATTATTTTTTAACTATATCTTGATATTTGGATATTTTATTATGTTTTCTATTTAGTACTTTTTTTGTTCAGTTACTTATTTTTTCAATTTTTTGTGCATCATTATTTTATTGTATCATTTATATATGGTTCACCAAAAAAAATTTCTCTATTATATAGGAATAAGACTGCGTACTATCAGACCTCCTCAGACCCTGCTTCATTGCGGGATTTTCAAACTGGGTGATGATGATGATGATTAAATCGTTATAAAATTAGTTAAAATTAAATAAATTTAAAGAATTTAAAATGTAATTAAAAATTATTAAAATTTTAAATTTTAATTAAAATAAATTATCAAATAAAAATTAATTAATTAATTTTATTTTATAAAATTTTATTAATTTACAAAATTAAAAGATTAATTAATAAATAATTCAATTTTAACAAATAATTAAAATAAATTAAACTGAAATTTTAAAACTAAACATTAAATCATCAAATTAATTAGATTTTTTAATCATTAATTTTATCTAAATAAAATGTTAAATAACCTCTAGCATAAAACTTACCAAGACTCGAGATTTAAGAAGATCTAATAATATCTGACCTTATCTCTAAGTAATAAAATACTCTTTTTAAATAACCTGGAAAGAAAAATATAATAAATAATAAAGAATAATTAAATAGTAGTAATGAAAAATACTAAGAAATGATAATAAAATAAATAAATACATACATATAATTAACAGTACTTCCCATTGCCAATGCTACATTATGTTAACCCTAGTTAAAAGAGAGTCTATACAATGTATAATACAGAACAGTCAAGACTGGGGTATGATCCGCCAGATCCATTTTCAAAGGCTAATCAGGCTCGGGGCCGATTGAGGAGGGTTCGTTAGCATATGAACCACTTCCCTCATCGTTGGTCTTGAAGGGCCCTCATCTTCGACACACATCATAGCTACCTTGAACAGAAGAATCACACTCGTCAGTGAATACCCACTAAGCCTTGGATCAACAATTGCCAGAACTGAAGCTGCATCTGAAGGTTGATCAAGCTCTGAAGCTGTTTTCCTTACCCATCTCACTATGTCCACTCCATCTCCAAACTCTCCTACAGGTTTTCTTCCTGTTATTAGCTCCAGCAACACAACACCGAAACTGTAAACGTCGCTTTTCTCGTCCACCTTCAAGGTGTATGCGTACTCTGTTTGAGAAATTGGCGTTAATCACAGAGATTGTAATGAACTATCAACGCAGTAATCTGATTAGTAATGATTCGGTATGACTGACCTGGAGCAATGTAACCGTAGGAACCAGCAATGGAGGACATGTACTCTGATGTACCCGCGTCCTGTAAGAACTTGGCGAGCCCGAAATCTGCTACGTGAGCCTCGAAGTCGAGATCGAGCAATATGTTGTTGGACTTCACGTCTCTGTGTATGATGAGAGGTGAGCAATCATGGTGGAGGTAACAGAGTCCCCTGGCAGATTCCACAGCGATCCTATACCTGCTCTCCCATTGTAAATGCCCTCCTTTTGATCCATGCAAGAGCTCTCCAAGGCTTCCATTGGGCATGTACTCGTACAACAACAAGTTGGTGTCTTTGTTAGAGACATATCCGAATAGTCTCACGATGTTTCGGTGCCTGATTCGTCCCAGAGTTTGAATCTCAGCGGAGAAACCGTGATCACTCCGACCAGTGCCTCGACCGACGAGTCTTTTGATAGCCACATCGATGCCGTGAGGCATCGAGCCACGGTAGACAATGCCTGCACCTCCTTTGCCTATTATGTTCTCTTCTTTCAAGCACTCAAGCACGTCCTCAGCCTTAAAATCAAGCCATTGGAAAGCAGTAAGCTTCCAGGATCTAGACTTTTGGACCCTTCTCTTCCAAATTCTGTAAATCGTAACGAGTATTAGCAACAATACAGTAACAGATACTATAATGGAGATGATTAACTTTGAGGAACTGATTGCGCCGGAGTGACCGTGATCGGAACCTCGCATCTCAATCACATCAGACGGACAAGTCACACGGTGTGCTGTACACAAGTTGGGGTTTCCAGTAAATGAGCTGTCCTTAAACACCATGAATTGCCCACCTGTTGGTATTAAGCCCAACAAGTTATTATACGAGAGATCAAGAGTGGTTAGACTCGTCATGAACCGCATTTCACTTGGTATATGACCAGTAAGTTGATTGCGAGAGATATTGAGAATGCTCAACACCTTCAGCTTCATTATGCCTTTTGGAATCTCTCCACTGAGACTGTTCCGACTAAAATCCACCAAGGTTAGCGATGAACACTGCGAAATAGAAGTGGGAACTTCACCACTGAAGTTGTTGCCACTCATGTTGATATTGGCCAGATATTTTAAGTTGAAGATCTCATCGGGAATCCCACCGGAAAACCTGTTCCTGTCAAGTGAAAGACTCTGTAAACTTGGCAAGTTCTGAATTGAGGCAGGTATTCTACCAGTAAGTCGATTGTTGGAAACTGTCAGTAAGCCAAGTTCCAGGGAATCTCCTGAGATATCAGATGGGAATTCTCCAGAGAAATAGTTATCATTCAGCTCAACCACTGTTAAGGAGGGTAAGTTAAACATTCCAGGAGGAATATTTCCAGAGAGCAGGTTGCTCATGATCCGAATTTTGATCAATGATTTGCACTGACCAAGTGATACAGGTAATGGTCCAAGAAAAAAGTTGTTCATCAGAATCAAAGTCTTTAACTTACCTCCTTTGCACAAGTCCTGAGGAATGAATCCTGTAAGATGATTAAAAGATACGTCAAGATATAGGAGCTTGCTGTTGCGACCAAGATTTTTGGGTAATTCAAACGTGAAGTTGTTTCCCCAAACCTGAAGCGTCTCAAGATTTGGCAAATCGCCAATGAACTCAGGGATTGGTCCGTGGAGGTTGTTCTTAAACAAGTTTATCAGCGTAATGCTCTCCAACTTGGAGAAGTTTTCTGGGATCTCTCCAGTAAGATTGTTTATAGAAAGATCAAGTGATTGCAAGCTAATCAAACCAGAGAACTCAGGAGGGATAGTACCTGAAAAGTTGTTCATTTGTAGAAACAAAGAGTTCAGATGCTTCAACTGACTTAAACTTGCAGGAATCTCACCACTAAGATTACAGCTTGACATGTCTAGAACTTCCAACGAACTCAGAGACCCGAACTCAGGTGGAATACCTCCCTCGTACATGCTGAAGTAACCAACAAACAGTTTTTTAAGATTCTTCAACTTTCCCAAGCTCGCAGGTATTTTCCCTGAAAGCTGATTACCGTTCAAGCCCAAGTACTCCAAGCTCTGAATTTCGGAGTATGACTCTGGTATGTTCCCAGAAAAGTAGTTCCCACCAAGATTAAGATGTTTGAGGTTCTTCAAGTTCACAAGCTCCATTGGGAGTGGACCAGTGAAGTTGTTGTTATATACGTCAAGGACCTCAAGCTGAGAAATGCCAAAAGCGATCTCTCCAGGGAAATCTCCGGCGATGACATTGCCAGAAACGTTCAGCACTCTGAGATAACCGAGTTTGCCCAGTTCAAGAGGGAGTCCACCGGTGAGATTATTATTAGCAGCAGTGAGATTAACGACCTTGTCTAAGAACCCGATTTCAGGAGGAATCGAGCCGTGAAGAGACCGAAACGAGATGTTCATAGACACCACACGTGAGTCTTCGTCGCATGTAACTCCGGAGAAGTAACAATGAGCAGAAGGAGAGTCTGAAGCCTCCCAGTCCTCGAGTCCATAGCCCATTGAACCAGTCACAGAAGCTTTCACCTTCAAAAGGGCTTCAAGATCACTACAGTAGCAACAACTAATAGTGAACAGTAACACCATTAGAAGAAAACTCACACGAGTTCTCATCCTCTCAGGTTCCTCACTCCTTTCTTCTTCAGAAGGATAATGAATAACCAAGAAACACTCTCACTCGAAGTATCGTAACTCTGTTCAATCAAATAGGACCTTGCAGTCTATATAAGAAGTAGTTGTAAGCAGTAGGAGCGTTGGCCCAGTGAAAGAAGAATCGAATTATAATATATATATGTGTATATATATCAGAGACTCTAGAAATAGAGTGGAGCAGAGGTTTCTTTCTGATTTACATGATTTTGTAATTTTGTATTTAGTGTAATGGAGTCCACTGGTGTACGTTCTGGACCCATCAAAATTGACAGAGATTATAGACATGGGAAGGCTAGCTGAGCGAAGCTAAGCTAAGCCGATGGGCTATGAGGCCCCTACAGACGTGAAGATAAGTGCATTTGACGGCTTGATCTGGCCCTATGAAAGACAGCCGCATGATTATGTTGCTGTGTCGTGTCCGCCAGTTGTTTGAGTGACGTGGCAAATTGCCCCTACTTCAGTTAACGACGTCGTTTGCAACAAAACCAAAAGTTAAACATATTATTAAATAAATTATGGGAAAACAATACCTTTAATTTTCTATTATAAATAATTTATTTTTAAGGCTTCTAACATTGACATATATACTTTGTCTTTTATGTTAATAAAATTTATTTAGTACATTATATCGTAAAACAAATGATATAAAATTAAAAACTTAAACAAAATTTATATTATATCCTTTTAATATACAAAACAAGAATTCGATATGACAATGTGTTAGGTTCGAGAGAACAGATCGTATCATCTTAAAATGATGTTTTTTTTTAATTTTAGATTAAATTTATATTTAAACTATTTCACTGACATATCCTAAAACTTGAAATGTTAAATAAAATAATGTCTTTTAAAATTTTAAATTTTAATTAAAAATTAAATTTGATCTTAACATTAATTTTGAAGGCAAACTCAAATTTACGAATTCGAACCAACCTAACCTAATCGCATGAGATTTTTTTTGCCTTTTACGATATTTTATAATTTAATTTAATTTACATATTTATGTAAATTTCATATAAATATATAAAATTATAGATAAGAATTGAGTTATAAAACGAGGGAAGTTGTCCCTTAACCTAATACCAAGCCTAAATTTGAGAAACGAACACTCGCTCGCTCACTTGCTTGGAATGGGGCCTGCGAGGCATCTGATGGGCCAGAGCAAAAGCAGTTTGTGTCTTTACCGAAAAATAACACTTTTTCCTATTATTGCCTCTGACTCACTCAATTTGGCGCAGAGCTGAAAGTCCACTCTTTTTGTTCTTTACCTCTTCTTACCCCAACCCTGATATGTCAAGCTTCAGCTTCGGGTCCTGGTCCTGGTCCTTGGTCTTTTACTAGACATCAAATATTGTTACATTAAATTTACTAGGTATCATGAGTTGGTAAGGGACTCTTCTGATTTAAGTGAGGTCACGAGTTCAAACTCCCTCATATATACAATCGTTTAAAACTTAAGGTCAGAGCTTTACTTCCCGCAAGAGACCTACCCGACTGGAGCGAGGATTAATCTGGTGTGGAATGACTTAAAGGTACCTTCTCATAGTTGAGACTCACCTAAAACACTTCGTGAGCAACAAAAAAAAAAAAGATATTAAGTTTAATAAGATAAAATTTGATGTCAGAATTTTAACTCCTATAAAAGACTTACTTAATTCAAATCAGAATTAGTCTAAATATGAATAACTTAAAAGTATCTTCTCATAATTAAAACTCTAAAATACCTTTTAGATAAAAAAAATTAATACGATAGAAACATTATAACTGAGAGCCTACCTTTTTAACTATGGCTAATAATACCCCTTCGTTCAGGTAACCTTACCAGGCACTTGTCACTGTCCTGTTCCTGCATGGTCCATTTTTAGCATGTGGTAAAGTATAAATGCCCCTTATATTATCATCTTCCTATGCCACAAGCATACAAGAGTCACGAGGATCTTGGATTTTTTCTCCTCCACTTATGAATTTAACAGATTCAAGCTCGAATTGATCTTATTTCAAGACTATCTTTCGTTCCAATAACCTAGATATGATAGTCAAATTCGATTTTGACTCGGTTTAAATGATCAATTACTCTAATGTTCGGTCGAAATTTAGATAAAACAAAATCATTTTAATATTTTGACCAAATTAAGTCAAAATTTCTCTCGAATCTACTCAAAATTCTATTAATTCAAATTTTTGATGGGTTTAGACTAATTTGTCATTCATATAATTTATCTACAAGTATAAAGAAAATCCACTTAGACACTTGTATCTCTATAAAGCTTTTAAACGTTAAGTCATGAGTTGTGCACCTAATTTGATAATCTTAGCAATTATTTGTTAATTTGTTAAATAATTTATCATATTTATCTTAAATTATATCCGTTAATTTAATAAATAAATTTAAAAGTGTATTTTGCATTATTTTAAAAATTAAACCAACTCAATCAATTTAATAGTAAAAATCTTACATTAATTGATTTATTATTAGTTAATTGACTAGTTTTTGTAATTTAATCATTTTTATAAATTAAAATAAAATAATTTTTCATTTAGTAGTTATCTTTTTAATTCAATTTTAAATTTTAAAGAAATTATTTTTAATCAAATTTTAAAATTTTAATTTAATAAATCTTCAACCGATTTTATGATAATCTAATATCTATTGAATCTTTTAAGCATTAAACTTCTTATCTTTCCAGTCCGATTTTAAAAATTTTGATATTTTACACTCAAAAAATAATAACCACAAAATTTTCATTATAAAAACAAATATTCCACCAAAAATCATTAACTCAAACAAATCTTCAGCGTGGACTTTTGACATATAACAATTACATGTTTTTAACACACTTTGAAAAAAGTGATGCTTTGGAGTATCCTTTTAGATGGGTTGAAATTTAAAGTTTGGTTTAAAAGTTGATTCCTGAGTTGATTATGGGAAGATAACGTGAGAACCACACATAAGTTATATCAACAAAAGACAAAGAGCATTGATTCTTTCTTTCTGGAATTGAGTGCAGTTAAATTATCCAATCTGGATGGGATAGAGAACTTATTCACATTCTCAAATACACAACTTGAGTTAATGGTTTTAGTGGGAAATTTTCTCTGGCAGAAGAATCTAAGGAAGTGATTGAGGGAATAAAGTAAGCTCTACTTTTGTAATAATTACATTTTTAGACATTGTGAAATTTACAATAAACTTACAGGTCCATACGAAAAGAAAAATTATACCACACACAAGTTTAAATAAGATTCCATTCTAAAATCAATTGATTATAGGTAAAGTACCTCACTAAGCTTATATGTTAGTCTTCTTTTTTTGCATTTTTTAATATAGAAAATTCACATGTGGGTATTATCAACACTCTCTTTAGATATAACTGGAACTAAACATTCAGTTATCACTTGAAATAAAATGATGGTAGCAAGAATCGAACCATTGGGGATTTAGGCGATTCGAGACGGACAATCGTAAAATTAATAATCCGAACCAAACCTACTCTAATATCATATGAAATTTGCAATTGGTCTACGGACCCATACAAAAAAAAAGTTAGACCATATACAAGTTCAAGTGATATTTCAATCTAAAACTAATTGACAATAAGTGAAGTAGTCTACTTGGCTTACATGTTAGTCTTATTTTCCCTCTTTTTCTAATATTGAACACTCACAGGTGGATATTATCAACAATTTACACTTCCCTCGTCTCAGAAGACCTAAAAATATTCTTATAGATGCTTTTTTTTAGTGCTTCATCGCTATTGTTATTAAATTTAAGTTCTGTTTGATCTAGAAAAAGAATCCCTCTTATCGCAGATGCTTTTATTGTGCTTCAACGCTACAATTCGAAAGTTTAAATACTTAATGGAAGTTTTCGGATTAGTTTGATCAAACTTTAACTTGTTGATTGGTTTGGTCGAATCTATGGTTTTTGGTCAAATGATTTACATATTGGAGATACTGGACGAGCACTTTGTAGATAGACTGCTCAAATGTTAACACGGATTAGAGTATTTAAACTCCAATTGTCACATACTTTAAGTTTGAACTTTTTGAAGATACTAATAAATAAATTGGACAACTAAAATTTTATATATTTTAATTTTCTTTAAAACTAACTTTAACTTGGAGTAATTGGTAATTAAAAACCAAACCGATTCAATCGGTTTTGAATATTTTAATTTTTATTAGATTTTATTTTTTGATTCGATTTATTTTAATAATTTTAAATATTTAATATCAATTAATTTATTAATTAATTGATCAATTTTATAAACTAATCAGTTTTATAAAATTAAAATAAATCAATTAATGAAAAAATATTTAATATTTAACTATGTTTAAAAAATTTACTTGTTGAACCTTTCAAATCTTAAATCTCTTATACAACCGATTTAACTTTCAATTCAATTTTAAAATATTATGATTAATTATGTTAAGATAAATCATAACCCTGTTTTAGATAGACAAGTAAGATATTTGTTTTAAGAGAAATTATATATTTACAATTTGACAACAAGGAATTAACCTAAAAATATCGCAAGTCCACAAATATATCACAACACAAAATTTACTTTGTATTCTTGAATATGCACATAGGCTTGAAAAATTAAGTTGGATTCTCTCTAATTTAATCTAAAGTAGTCAAGTTTGTATTTAGTGAGTTTCAAGTTGGGTTCGGCTCTAATGATCGACTCAAAATTCAATTTGAAAGATTCAAATAATTCAAGTTCTTTTGCAAACAATGTTGTTTTAATTTAATTTTAAAATTGATAACGTTTTGGTATTTGAATTTTAAAATTTTAATATTAAAACAATGTTATTTTGGAAGTAAAACTAAAACAATCTTATTTTAGACTTTAAACTTTGAAAAAGTATAGAACTAGTTGAATAGATTATAATCATATAGTTTAAACTTAATCGGACTTAGACGCAAATTTAAATTATTCTTGAAACCTTAAATTAAATCAAGTTAGGAATAAGTTAGTTTCGTTTAACCTTTATCAATCTCTTAAGGATAACAATAGGCTCGACTTTGAGGCTAGGCGAGTTCGAGTCTTATTTGGTTCAGCCTTATCTTATTATTTTTTAATTTTAAATTAAAAATAACATTATTTTTTATAAAATAATGTCTTTTTATTATGGTTGATTAGTCTCGGGTTAAAAAGGCTTGAGTAGCCCGAGCCCTACCTTAGTCAACTTAGGTCGCAAAGTGGGTTGGGCTCAAATGTGATCTCAATCAATCCTATGTACACTTTAAAACTGGCTTAACTTAACATGATCTATTAATAATCTTAAATATATTTAGGGATATCATCAATTCAAGTCAAGTTCGAGCCTAGGAAATTAATGCGTGGGCTTAAGCTTGACTTGAAGTATAATAAAGTTCAAAACGCACAATGAGCCTAAACAAAATCTAAATTAGGGAGACTAAAGCTCGGTTAAATTTGAGCTCAACTTAAATATTTTTTAATTAAAAATTTTTAAAATAATATTTCTTGCTTTAAAATTTTTGAATTTCAAATTAAAAAGGAGTTTCAATCTAATTTAAAATGGGATCAAATTAGATAGATCTGAAAGCAGGCTTAATTGAGAAGCATAAATACTAAAAGTCGTCATCATCGTTGTTATTATCATCATCATCATATTCAGTCCGAAGTTCTGCAATGAGATAGGGTTTGAAGAAACTCGATAGTACGCAACCTTATTTTTTATATAATAAAGAAATTATATTTGATAAATCTATAATAATAAAGAGACTATTTTTTATAAATCCACAATAAAATAAGTTTAGATTATCTGATTCGTTATCCTATTTCTATTGTATTATATGAATATTTATCTATCTAATTTTTATAGGTCCTATTTATTAAACGTACGAAAGATCATAAAATAAGGTAGTAACAAAATAATAAAACAGGTTACCAATATTCCAATCTAAGTGCCAAAAGAGTGACATGTGTGTTTCTCAACGGCCTTTCAAGTTTATTCAACCATGCTTCAAGTGGCAATCATATCCCTTACGAATACGAGTACTATGAACTAGACACCTTCCTCTTCTTACTAGCAATTATTAACTACGAGCCTGAAGAAAGTGTGGATAATCGTGAAATTTATCATAAAAAATTGTTCGTTGGTAGCTAGTCAATCTCTTCTTCTTCGCACTGGCCCATGCACAGGCTGAGAAGCTGATAACGTCAGTGAGTTAATAATAATGCAATAAAGTTTCAGTTTCACCAAGATCTCACGCCAAGGCAGGGCAGGCATGCACCTACTCCTACTGATTTAGGGTTTTAGAAGCATCTATCTATCTGTCACAGAACAATTCAGGAATGGTAAGAACGGGAAAAAAGAGAGAGAGCTGCAGAGAAGTTGAAATGTGAAGAAAATTGGAAGGGTAATGACGCAATGTACCCTTTTCAAAACTTTTTTTTTTAATTATCATGTTCTGTAATAAAGCCAAAAGGGTAGTTTTTACCATTTTCTGTGAGTTGATAGATCACAGAGTAGGACACTTCAGTTTTGCTCGTTTTCCAATGCACAGATCCTGCAAGTCTTCTTCTTCTTCGATGATGATGATGAAGACGATGAGCGACCAGTCATAAGGGTCAAATCTGTTTTTGTAGGCTCTGCCTTTTCTGTTCCCAAATTCCAATAACTTTGAAGCCTGTGTTAACGACTTTTTTATTTGAACTCAGATCACAGATACTGTCATGTTCATCTAATTATATGTTAATAAAATAGGGTAAAAGAAGAATAATAGTAACAAGTGATTTATTCTCAGAGATCAGTGGTGAGTGGACTGAAGTACTAATGTTAGGTTTTGTCTCATACTTTTTTTTTTTTTTTGGGCAGGTACTTGAGGTCTATTATATCTAATATAAGAGTTACAACTTTAGCATATCTTTCGTTAAGGAAATTAGTATACCGATAATGTGACAGCTCTCACAATCTTATTAAATTTAAGTTTACATATCTTATAGGAGCCTCCAATGGTACTTCTTTCAAGATATACATAAGAAAAGTTGTATTCAAAATATTGCGTTAATTTTATATCACTTTCTTTTGTAAACAAAAAAATGTTAGGTTTTGTCTTCTCCAACTTATAATATTTAATTTAAACTTAAAATCAATATTAAATATTTTCTTAATTTATAAATTTTCAAATTAAACTCAAATTTAATCTAACTAAATGTTAAATTAAAAGATGTAGAAAAATTTTATTGTCAAAATTTAAATTAAAATATTTAACTCAAATTTAATCGTTGCTAAACCCGAATATAAATTTTAGAATCAAACTCAAACTTGTCTATGGTATCAAATTAACGGGAGCAGAACTATTACTCCCAAATTACTGTACCCCGTTATATCTTTAAGATCCTAGTCATCTAACTTATTGTAACGGATGATTAAGATTTATTCAAGCACAATGAACATAACAATTGAAGAATGACATATCTGTTCCCTAAATTAACTAAGATTGTAATATATAAGTGTAGAGACAACATTTAGGCCCAAGCCCAAAACGCTTTGGCCCATGGTCAATAGTCACAGTGATAACGGAACCGATGAGTGGACTGAAGTAATAATGTTAGGGTTTGTCTCATACTCTCTTTTTGGTGGCACATACCTGAAGTCTAACTTGGAAGGTTCAACTTTAGCATATCTTTCGTGAAAGGAATTAGTGTGTCGACAGCCTAGCGGCTTTCGCAGTCTTATTAAATCTAGGTCTATATATCTTACAGGAGCCTTCGATGGTAATTATAGAGCTTCTCTATAGAGATGCACAAGAAGTGTTGTATTCCATAGCAACGTTAATTTTGTATTTCTTTCCTTTGTAAATCTAAGTCTACATATCTTACAGGAACCTCCGATAGTAATCATAGAGCTTCTCCACAAAGATGCACAAAAAGCATTGTATTTCAAAGCAGTGTAAATTTTGTATTTCTTTCTTTTGTAAACAAAAAAAAAACGCTAGGTTTTATCTTCTCCAACTTATAATATTTAATTTAAAATTAAAATTAAAATTAAATATTTTCGTAATTTATAAATTTTCAAATTAAACTCAAATTTAATCTAACTAAACGTTTAATTAAAAATGTAGAAAAATTTATTTTGAAAATTTAAATTAAAAATAAATTAATTAAATTTAACTCAAATTTAATAATTGCTAAACTCGAATATAAATTTTAGAATCAAACTCAAACTTGTCTATGGTATCAAATTAACGGGAGCAAAACTGCTACTCCCAAATTATTGTACCCCGCTGTGCCTTTAAAATCCTAATCACCTAACTTATTGTAACGAATGATTGAGATTTATTCAAGCACAACAATTGAGGAATGGAAGATCTGTTCACCAAATTAACTAAGATTGTAATATGTGTGTACAAACAACATTTAGGCCCAAGCCCAAAATGCTTTGGCTCATGGTCAATAGTCCAAATCTTGATTAACGGACTCGTTTTTTAAAAGGAGGCGTTAGGCTAGGCTCAAGCTGGGACTGCTTAAACTCAGCTGACACATGTAATTAAAAAATTGTCGGTTTGAAATTTTAATTTAAAAATAAAAATAACTTGGGTTGGGCCTGCATAAGCCCAGGCCTGAGTGGAGGATTATTAGCTATAAATGTACCCTAAATTAACATAATAATATTAATAAATTTAAAATAAACTAATTTTCTTTTTTCAACCTCACGAAACAAAAGACACCGAGGTCAAGTTCTACTCTCTTAACATTATTGTCTGGAGACTAATTACAACGTTAATAACCGAAGATCATATGGAATGTTCTCCACCTGACATCATTTGACCAAACTGCAAACACAGTTTCAGGATGAAGTTCGCCATTGAAGCTCCACCTGAAGCCTGCCGTTCTTGGAGTCGATCAGAAAATACTTCTCATTGGTTCTCTTGTTGCTAACAACATCTGCTAAGTTTATATCCACATAACCAAGACATTCCTGAATGTAATCAAGAAGATGTTAATAAATTGCAAATCACGTGTTTTGAATAAATTACTTAACGAGTCAGTGACTCAAAATTAAGGTTGGCAGCTAAGTTGATTGGGCTTCTAACCCCAAAAGGCTCGAACCAACTCGAGCAGAACCGATAAAATGTCATTTTGGTGTAGCTAACTAAAACGATGTCGTTTTGATCTTTAGGTTCTTATCATGTGTTCTGAATAAATCACTTGAGAAGAACGGGTACATTGACTTTGACTTGATAAACACATGGATGGCATACCTTGGGATGTAGTAGACCAATCCTTGAGGAAGCACTGAGAACTTCCAAGTGAAGTTTCTCCTTTGTGGGTGGTTCCTCCAGCATGAATGAGTATTCCTCATTCCATCTGGGGTCTCTGTTTTTCTTGACCGACTGCACCAAACACCAAACATGATCATTAATCAGAAGACAAAACTTTGAATCATCAACTGTAGACCAAACATGATCATTAATCAAAAGACAAACTTTGAACCATCAACTGTACACCAAACACGATCATTACTAAGAAGCCAAAACTTTGAATCATCAACTGTAAAACACCGCTAATTGCAAAGTTGAATCATACAAAAAGGAGGACAAAGATTGAATCTTTATTGCATACCTTAGTTCTTTTTTCCTCCCCTTTAAATAGTAATCGAACGTAAGGATTTGTATGGTGTTTTCCTTCCACATCTTGTGCTTCATGTATGATAATGACCAGTAAACCGCCACCGGCTGGTGTTCCTTCGGGAGCTTTTTCCATCGCGCTCGAATCATCCATGTTTGACATCTGATCATCCTTGAATGGTCTATAAACCACTTCAACAACAAGCTGTCCACGTTGTTTCTCGTTACTAACATCATCTGGGTTCATAGTTTTTAGCAGATCAAGGGTCACAACTTTTGGCTCCTCTGGTGTAAGCTCTTTTAATGGAATCACATTCATACCCATCTTGTCATGTTTGCCAACCTGAAACCAAAGAAAACACACATAATTTGTTCTTTAAATGATGAGGCTAAATACCAAAAATGAGGTCTAACTAGAGGATCTGCATGCTGAATTAGTAAACGTTTGAAGAGTAATGTCTAATCCACAAAAACAAATGATTGATTCCCAAGTCAAAGCAATTTATCCAAAGGAAAGTGTAAATTAGACCCCAAGAGAGGAATAACTGTTTTAATGGCAATCATATGGGTGGTAATACAGAGGAAAGACTGAGGACTCCATTGCTAGTCCAAGAAAAAATAGAAAGGAAGAAAGTACCTGTTCCCAGTCAAAGACGTGAAGCTCCAAGTCTTGAGATTCTGGGTCCTTAACAACTAGATTAAATTCCTCATTCCATTCAGGATTCAAGTTTCCACGTTTAACAGTTGTTTTCTTTGAAGAGAGTTTATCCCCAGAAAGCTTTAATTTCACAAAAGGGTCTGCACCCCCAAGAAAATCTTTCTTTTTGAGCTTCACAGCCCTCAGGATCTTCACGGTGAGAATTCCAACAGGTCGCTTCATTGCTCTGTCAATTGTGGTCGGTATTCCATAAGCAGCGAGTCAAGCATGAGATAATGTTGAAAATTCAAATATAAACAAAATAGATAACAGAGAACATACTTGGCAGGATCCAAGACTTGTACTTTCAGAGTTTTTGGCCATAAGTACATATTTGCTACTTGATCTTTTATAAGCTCCTGAAGTAAGAGACAGAGGACGAAATGTGAATTGCAAAAAACTGGCATTCTTTCTTTAGTTTCCAATGCCTTGAAAATCTTTACTTCTTCTCATAATAACAGAAAAAAGAGACCTGAACAAATCGGTACAACCCCGGAATTGCCATAGCGTCTGCTCCAAGCAATTTAAGTCCAAAGTCAACATGTGGCTGCAAAAGAAAGACAAATTAACAGATAAGTGAAATAAAGATACAGAATTGGCTCCGATAAAAACACCACCACCAACTCAAGAGTAATCCAAGAGATGACCCCTACACAATAGCAACGTAAGGCATGCAATCATTGCTGAAATAAAAAAGTATTATGTACCTTCTCCATCAGGGACACAAATATATTTGCAAAACAAGGAAAGGTAGGAACCAGAGGCTTTAGTGTTATACGTGGAGCAGCAAATACTTGCAAATCAATGACCTGAAATGCTTTGAATATGTTATAAATCATAAATGAACATCAATCTTGAGGCAAACTTGTCAGAGTGTCTTTGCGAATGACTTGTGAATCACTCGACACACACAGACAGAAAAATTCAACCAGTATTCCACGTTTGCCAAATGCACAACTCTGAAACGATACTAAGGAAAAAAAAATTTGATGAATAAGATGTCATTCACTTGACCAACAGGACAAAAGTCAAATACCTGAACTGTTGCTTTCAAACCAAAGGCTTTAACTGCTATGGTGATATTGGGATTCCCAGCCCACTTCACTAATGGTTCCATAATCAACTCTTTCTCATCTGTGACGTAGACTTTCATTCCTGGCATATGCAAAACTTCAATAAGTATATATGGCATGGCTAAGGATAAAAATTTCACAAAGTAAGAAAGTATCAAGTGGAAGCACTTGCTGTCTTCAGTTTCTGTGCAATTAACTAAGACGGCTCGATATCTACCATCACAACAAAAGTACCAACACACACTTCCGACGAGCATATACTATTGCATCGAAGAAAAGTGAGTTCATCGCTAAGGTCCAAGAACAGACATGGCATTCTTAACTTTAAGAGTTGACAAATTTTGAGTGAAACCCCATATTTTGACAAATAGTTAACCCCAAATTTATCATAGATTGATGCTTAACAACCGCTGATTTCTGAAAAAGCTCAAATAGGTAAACTTACTAAAGAAGAGTTTAAAATATCTGCTAACAATTTTGTCATTGTCTAAGGCCTAGTCCCTCATATGATCAAATAATCACACCAAAGCATTTTTCTTCTGTCATTTTGGGGGGGTGGGAAAGCATTTAAGTTAAAGAGGTAACCTTGAAAAGTTGGTGGAAGGGAGCCCAACGTAAGTACTTCAAATTCAACTGAATCAATCTTGTACTTTGGAATCTGCTCTGCAATAATGGGCTTTGCTATAGTCTTTGCTGTATTGCAAATTGCCTAGAAATTACAAAGAACATGTTCAATGTTTACAAAGGCAAATAAATTTACCAAACAACTCAAGCACTTCTATGAACATTATGCAAGTTACGAACCGTATTTAGGTAAGGCCACATTTTCGCAATCAATTCATTGATCCAGTCAACCTTCACAAGAACAAAATTTTATCACTAAAAAACTTGCAACAGAAACTGTATATACAATGAACATTAACAAGTTAACATGTGGAGTAGTCTCAAATAGAAACACAATTACCACCAACAACATACACGATCAAAGTCTGGATTCTTCACCCACATGGGTATTTCTGGAAGCAGGCGTTGCAAACTTTTTGAGTCTTGCTCAACCAAAGGACGAATCACTGGATCCTAGAGAATAAACAAGCACAAGATTTGAACACAATAATCTTATATTCATGCTGATACAATTGCTAACCATAAAACAACAATATCCACTATTCTACTTTCTACTCTACTTCATTGCAATACAATAAAAAAGTTTTCACAGTAAAATAGGGTATCAGTAACAGTTGAAAGTATTCAAAATAGGGTATCAGTAACAGAATAGCTACTGCTGCATACTATTCAAATTAGTTTCCACATACCAAGATTTCGAATCAAAACACACCAAATGTTATTCAACATACAGACTCTCCTTTTGTGAGAGCCACTATCCTTTTATTCCTTTTCCTACACCTACAGTTTTCTTGGTCATAAACCATAAATACACGGTTGAACAAGAAAGATCAAGTGAAGAAATTCAAAATGCATGCTTTGCTAACAGTAACATGAACGCATTACAATCTTAGGAGATGAAACAGCTCTAGTTTATACTAATTTCTACAACAAAACGCTAAAATCTAAAACCAAACTTAAGCAAAAGAAGATCAATCAATCATGGAGAGAATATAAAGAAAGCAGGAAAAACGAGAACTGACCTTAACATCAGCTGGCTGGAAGTAAATAAACATGAAGTACCCAATTGCAAGGCCAATGGAAATTCCAACTCCAAATCCACAAAAACCCAGTATAGTACTCAATATACCCATCTCCACCCCTGTCTAAAAGCCCGCTAAAAACTCAAATCTTAATCAGTCTATTAACACTTTCCCACCCAGAAAAAGAAGAAAAAGAAGGGCGACCTGTTAGAAGCAGACAAGAGCTTGTCAAAACCTTCAATTCAAAGAAAAGCGAAATGAACCAGCCAAGAGAAGAAAAGTAAAAGCATGAACTGTACAGGTTAGGTGTCATACAGATATAGTATCTATCTGTCTCTTGTCTATCTTATCAATAAGAGGGAAGAAGATCAATTAAAGAGGGCATTTAATCCACTGTGGCCAGTCCTTAACGTTAGCGGAATACGATTGGACGACACGACGCTGGACATTTATTTCAATGCCAAGGAAAAAGGTCGAAGATTTTCACGCGCGTGATGCTTTTTCGGGGCAATGTCGGCAACATCTAAGTGGGGCGGAGTGATGACGTGTGTGCATTCCATTGGATGTGGTATTTTATCTGGATTTGAGGATTGAGAGGTGGGACCCCTTTTGTTTCTACCAACTGTAAACTGTAAGATGACACGTGTTGGGCCCGAAATCATATGAGGTGTGTCGGAATTGGAACAATCATTGGTCTTTCCAATTTGGTCCTATTCGATTTCGACTCTTCGGCTTATCCATTAGTTTTTCTTAATTTTTGTAATTATTATTTTATTCTCTGAATATATATATATAAATTATTCCATTCCATCCTATTATATTACATTATATAATATACATTATAAAATACATTATAGTAGAAATATATATATAGTTAAATCTTTTTTGTTAAATCTAAATCTATTTTTATTTTATAGTTAATCTATTTTATAGTTAATAGGTAAATCTATTTATAGTTATAATAATCTATTTGTACTTATAATGGTAATAGGTAAATTTAGAATAATCTAGTTATGTTTATAATTTATAAGGATAATGATTTATATAATTAGTTTATTTATATAATTTTGATTTATTTATATAAATTTGATTTATATAATTGAAATACTTTATATATATATATATATATAAAGAATAAAAGGCATCAATCTCGTGTATAATTTAAGTGATTTTAGAAAAAATAAATTTTAAATTTCTTAAAAAATTATAAAACTCTAACTCGAATAAACTAATTAAACTAAAATTAAATTAATAATTTAAAATAATTATAATAAACTATTAATTTAAATCAAATTTTATTATTTGAATTGAATTCAAAAATGGCTCAAAGTATTATATATACAACATTTGGGTAGTTCTAGAATAATATTCATTATATAAATAAAAGGAAATTGGCAGGAAACAAACAAAATGAGAAAAGCATACGTTCTATGCTTATGTCCTCCTATTGATTAAGATTCTTAAACCATTATTCTTTATAGTGCCACAGTGTTATTATTGATAATGATTGAAACTACTAAATCTTCATTCACCTTTTTGGGTTGTGAAATGAAAGGTATTTATAAGTTTTTCTTTGTTTAGAAGCAACATTAGTGCTATTATTGAATATGTCACATCAAAAGTCATTTTTCTTTAACATAATTATATAAAATTTTAGATTTAAGTTTTGTTAACTAATTGTTTATTATCAAACCATTTGAGTCAAATTTGTTACTGTAGAAATCATTACTAGCTCCTGAAATAAAATGTTCAAAATATGAGATTTATAAAATAAAGTTCATTACATTGGATCTCTATTAAGTTTAAATTTTATTTTGATAATGTTTTCTTTTGTTAATGTTTTGTCTATTCATAACCCTAAAAGACATTTTATGAGATTGATCCAATCTTCAAAGCAACTTTGTGCTTTTTGAATACTCTTTTTGTACTTATAAATTTAGTTTAAACCAGGTATGATAATCAGGCTCGAAATCAACGGATTATTAGGGCATAAGCTGAATCTTCTGGCTCTACTGAATTATGGGTAGGGCTCAGGCTAGGATTGCCTAGCTCAATATGACCTGTGGCTTGATTAAGAGAGATAAAATGACGTCATTTTTTTTATTTTTTATTTAATTTTTAAATTGAACCTGACAATCCATGTCCAGTTGAGCTATAGGTAGGCCCGATCTAAATTATTGTCATCCATAGTTTAAACTATCCTTAAAAGTTTTACAATTGTGAAATTTAGAAACAATTTAAAATTTCTTAATTTTAACGTTTAATAAGGTTTAAATTGAACTAACGTTTTTCTAAAATTTTAATTTGAATTTTCTATAACCCTATCTATTTAAGATGTATATTAAAGTAATATTTAATGAATTTAGGAGATTAAAATCTTCTTACGCTTAATTAACAAAAGCAACCCAAACAAAATAATAAATAATAAATAATAGGAATAATCAAAACATGACAAGTCTACCTAAGAAATTCCATAACTTCAACTCTTTTTTCCTTTTAAAATTCAAATTAGATCCAATTGTAAGGAATATAGAATTATACCTAAAAAGCAAAAAAGAACAAAGAATTTGTACGGCAAAGATTAAAACTTGGTAGCTTTATTCCTTAATAGTGTTTTAGTCAAAGTTCAAAATTTGAGTTGATTAGAATTGGCACTGAATTTAAATCTAATTTTAAAAAATAAGTTTGAAATTACAATGTTCATTTAAATTTTGGAAATTGGAAAAAAAAAGTAGTGTAAATTCAAGACTTGGGCCTTATATTGGTCCAATAACTTAAACCTTATAACATCCACAACCCAAATATGCAAAATCCAAGGCCCATTTAACTACTAAGATTATCCTACTAAAGATCCATTAAACACTTCATTAGTTTTTATAATGAACATCATTAAGTTTAAAACGATCAATTCAAGAAGCTACTCCTAACTTGCTTGACAATGTTATGTAAATCAAGAGTTTGGTGTTGAAATTTTGAAAGGGTCTCCCCTGAGTCTACAAAGAATATAAGTGAGAAGTAATAAAAAGTAACTGACGTTGAAGAAAGAATCATAAACTCTTTATACTTACCAATAGAACAAGACTAAAAGTTTTGTAGGAGTGAGTTTTGGAACAATTGATAGTCTTCTTTTGATATAAAAAGAAGATTATATATAATTGATAGTCTTCTTTTGATCCTCGCAAAACGTAGAAGCCTTGTGTCTTGAAATTTATCTTTGATATTCTTTAAATTTAAATTTTGTAAAACCCTAGAAATAACTATTTTAGATAGTAAAATATAGAATGTTAAAATAATATATTTTAATTTTAAAAGTGTTCGACTTATTAAATCTTAATTACAAAGTCATTTGATTTAAAAGAACTTCCAATTAAAATATATTATACCAAAGACTCTTCTCTGATTAAAAGTTTTAACCATTTAAAATTAATTAATCCTTTAATATCATTAATTATCTAAGAAGGGGAAATGATGATTATTTTGAATTTAATGCGGTTCGAAATTAGTAAATAAAAATGATCGTAAAAATTTTTAAAACTCATTAAAAGTCTAAAAAAAAAACCGAAAGGCTAAGGCCATTGGTTGGTGCTAAAAAGATGCTCCAAGATTCTTTTAAGACACCGACCATTTCTCTGCTTTTTTTATTATATTGAACCACTCGATGTGAATAAACTCTTTTCTATTTGAAATCAATATGCTGTCCCCCAAATCCTTTTTAAGAACTTTTATAAAAAGATTAAGAGACAAACCCATGAAAGTAAATGCCATTTTTCAATTCAAATACCAAAATGGGATGGTGAGTAAATGGAGGTCAGCGATCAATCATCAGCTGAACAATCAAATATGTGAAGACTCTTTATGCGCAGACGTGTACAGGCGACGTAGAAATTTGAGGGATCTTGGGATTTTCAGATTTACCCCCTCCAGAACTTTTAAGGTGGAATCTTAAGAGATTAGGATTAGTCCAACTAAACTGGATACCTAATGTAATAAATAAAAAAAAAAACCTAAGCGTCGATTCATACTTGTTACGTGTTAATCTGCAATTTGATTTCTTTACCTTTGTCTTTTATTTTTTAATACTTTCATAATGGACGGTGCAACAAGTTCGCATCAACTAACGTCACCCCGCGAGAGGCTCAAAATGTCAAACCATTAGCAACAAAATCAGATTTTCAAATCAAAGTATCTCTATATTTGAGTTTGGTACAATTGGTTACAGGTGCAGTTTGAGATGAATTTGTCTTTTCTCTCTTGTATTATTACGTGCCTGTCTCGATTTATCCACCTATTAACAATCACCTTGTGTCCATCAAGTTTGGGTCTGGTATGTATCTAAATTAGAGTTCGATTCATTTTATTTACTTTTTATGTCAATACAAATTCAATTTAAAATTTTCGAACAATTTAAAATTGACAAAAAATGCAATTTATCTTTTAATTTTTACATTTTTTTAATTTAATTCATACTTCACAATTCATCTTAACGTTTTTTAATATTATTAGTAGTTTCTTAAATTTTTAATTAAGTTTTAATAATTTTATTATATGATTCAATATAATGTTATAAGTAGATAGTTTAAGAAATATTTTTAAAATTTTGTTAAATGTGTAATTTTTATCTTACCGTCGTTGTCGTTGTCGTCATCATCACTCAATCTAAAATCTCACAATGAAGCAGAATTTAAGAAGGCCTGATAGTACGCAATCTTACTCCTATATAATAAAGAGGTTATTTTCGATGAACCTATGTGCAAATGAGACAATAATAAAAATTCACAAAAAAGTTTTTGAATCCTTTCAAATCAATACGAGTATTATTGATTCTTTTAATCTCTAATCTAACTTGAAATTCGATTAATTAACACTTTTTCATTAGATTTGAATCGAGTCTCAATCGGTTTATCCAATAATTAAAAAAATTAAACCGATTTTACCTGTTTAATTTTAAAAACTTTGAAATATCTAAATTTTGATTCAGTTTATAATTTTCTCGTTCGATTAACTTTCATAGCCCTTGTTTTAAAAATTGATCAATTTATTAATTAATCGTCAATTTTATTAATTGATAAGTTCTTATAAACTAAAATAAATCAATCAATTTTGTTTAACAATATTCTTTTAATTAAATATCAATTTTTCGATAAATAAACATAATTTTTTAATTATATTTCTAATTCTTTGATTTTTAATCTTTAATTGATTTTATGATTGTTTAATACTGATTAAATTTTTAAACTTTAAATTATTTATCTTATTGGTTTAATTTTGATCCGGTTTAAAAAGGATCCACCTATAATCCCTATAAATTGATTGTTTAATTTAAAAATGGATAGTTTACATGCAATAAACAAAAAAATCATTCAGTATGCTATCGAGATTGATGCTATCATTATCGTTTTGGTAGGTGTTGCCTTGGTCGTTGAAATAGAAAATTGGGTTGCGTGTACGAATCCTTCGGGATTGTATCCGATGGATTCGCTTATTTCTTAGCAATGTTTCATTATACAAGTCAAAAGCACTCAATCCTAAATAGTAATATACCATTTGTGACCACATGACAATGCCTTGGACTTTTCACTTGGCTCTTAAAATTCATAAAATTATGTTTTTAATAATCGTAATAAACAAGAAAAGAGATAAAATATATAAATTTAAAGTTAAGAACAATAAAGAGCAAATAAAAAGAAAAATTAAAAGAAGTGATGACCATTGTTCAAGTTTAAGGTAAAATCAAAGGATTCTTAAAGCAAAAGCAAGATACAAAATCTCCGAAGATGACTTACATAAATTGAATCTTCTTTAGATGTGAAATAATGTACAGTGAGATCAGATTTATCTTTCGTATAAAAAAATATAGGTTGAATTATAGAGATTGTCCCACTTATTTATTGTATATTAATAAAGTTAATAATTATATTTTAACTTTAAAATAATAACAAAACACCTAATAAAATTTTATTAAAATATAAAATTTAGAGATCAAATAGTATGCAGTCTTAATTCTACAAGATAATGAGTTGTTTTGTTAAGTTGACACTTATTGTAAATGTATTTTTTTAACTTAAAATATAAATTTAAATATGGTGTGATTAAGGGATCCCAAATTTTGATAGTATTTTCAATGAGTTTGAGAATAATTAAAATCAAATTTATAAAACTGTCGGAAAAATTATAAGCTATATTGATATTTTTAAAAGACTATTATTTTATGTATGCTATAATTATTTATCATTTGTGATTCGTTTAAGTCTATTATGTTATGACTATTATACTTATAATGATGAATTACTAAAATAATCGACATTGCATTTAAACTAATTATTCAATTTACTTAAAATTTATGAATCTTTTGTATTTTATAAAGAGACTATTTTCATAACTTAAATCTGTAACCTTTTAGTTACAAAGGATTAAGAGCCCTATCTAATCACCAATTTAATTACAAAACTAATAATAGATGGATTATACATTAAAATATTAAAATGTAATTTATACCTTATTAATAAAAGAAAATAATCATAAATAATAAATCTAACCTGAAAATTGAAACGGCTAGAATTTTTAAGAGGGTCAATTAATTTTGTTATCAAATAATAATAATTATTATAAATTATTTTTAATCATAAATGATCATTATTAATAAGCACTCTATATATATATATATATATTTATTTATTTATTTATTTTGAGTCGCTACTCGCCAGTCCCTAATCCCTATGTCACCAAACCAACTTCGGAGAGACAGCGAAGGAAATATCAACGGCCACAATTTTTTCAAACGGCTACATCTACGAGAATAATCCAACGGTCGATATAAAACCGGCGGTTGCCTGCCATGGATGTTGGACCACCGCAAACGGTTGTCGGTAAAATAGGAATAATTACTTAACATCAGAGAATGACTATATCATTAAAAAAATCAAACTCACGTCTATAAAAAGACTTAATCTCGTGCTTATACGGTGAATCCTACGGGTTCTACATATCAATATCTTTGAAACTAGGTACCTATCCTTCATTTTGGATTGCAAGATCCATTTTTTCATCTTTTTTTATCAATATTAATGTGTTAGGGTATACCTTATTTCTTCGATTTTCAGGCTATTGATGGTGTTATTTGAAGATCATCGGCCTTTTTGATCTATATGCATGTATAGCTTCGCTTGTTCAATTTCTAGTTGTTTCAGATCTTTAAGCTGGTAACTATGGAGGCGATCTCTGCTTCTTCTTCTTCTTCTTCTTCTGCTCCTCCTCCTCCTCCATGCAAGCATGTTTCAAACTCAACAAAAAAGGGTTCTCGACGGTTTGTTGTAACGAACAATACAATCCATGGAAGCTTGTTCTATGCTCCTCCTCCTCCACCATCAACTTCATTTCCATTTCTCTATCCACATCAACACCAAAACCCTCCTCTGCTTCCCCTTCCTATCTCTGAACCACGTAGCTCAGGCTCAGTCTCTCTGAGTCGTGGTCTCTCTTTGCCACTTACTTCGAGAAGATACAAAGGAAAACGCCCCACTAAAAGATCTGATCATCAACCAAATCGTGACTCCATAACAAAAGAAGCTGTAAAAATGTCTAAACTTAAGTCTCCTGTTGTTTCATCGACTTTACCACCAGGACCTGACCCTAGTGACCTACCCAAAAATTTGCAGAAGCTTTCAGGTTATGTCTTCACGCAGTCTCCACCGCCAAGCAGCTTGCCGCTGCCAAAGTTCTCTATAAGGCCAAAAGCCTTCAGTTGCACTGCAGAAGCTGTAGGCGTTGATGCAGGAGCAACAGACAATCTCCGGCGACTCTTACATCTCCGGTGAAAGCAAGTTGAGCGTGTGACGGGTGTTTCTTCGTTAGTTCTTGTGTTTTGTGTGATCACCACCTGAGTTTTTGAATCGGGGTGGCCAAATATACGAGTTAAAGAAGGCAACAGCTTTGAACTGGATCGAATGTCATCTTCTTTCTGTTCTAGTTCAGGCTCTCTTTTTTTTCGCCCTGATAAACTCAAGTTTCTTATCCTTATCAATGAATAAAAATAAATAAATACTTATATTTTTCATTTACACTTTTTATTTATCTTATTTATTATTGTTATCTTTTATTTACATTATATTTTTAATTATTATTATTTTCTTATATATATAAACATATATTTCTATGTATTAGACTTTCTAAAATTTTACATTTCGGTGACTTTTAATAAAACCAGTTTTACCATTTCAACTTAACAAAAATTCTTTTTTCAGATTTTATATTAGGTTTAAAATCTGAAAAGGGTAATTATTGAATGGATGAAATAAAATATAACTTCAAAATTCCATAAAGTCATTCAATAAATGTTATTAAATTCAAATTTTAATTAAAATTTTTAATAATATATAAATTAAAAATAGAGTGACACGATTCATTATCATTGTTAATTTGAAAATATTAAAATGGTAATTAAGTCGGTATGTTATATCTTCTTGTTCATAATTCTTGGATCTTTTTGCAAAATGATATAAAATAAATATATTTATGATAATGTAATTAAATTTAAAAGTTATTATTATTATAAATAATAAATAATAATTTTAATAAGACGAACCATATCAATTTGATTAAGAAAAACAACAACATTTTGTTCAATGGATATAACAAAATATAACTTTAGAATATCGGCATCCATTTATAATTTTGTAGAATTTTCATGATATATACATATAGATTTATTGGAAATAACCTTTCTATTAAGTAAGAATAAGACTGTATATTACTACATCTCTCTAGATCTCGCTTCTTAATGAATTTTTAATTGAGTGTCGACGATGATAACTTAGAAAATTTATAAAATATCATTATTTTATAAATTTTATTAAATTAAAATTCAATCAAACTTAAATTGAGAATAATGTTGATTTAAATTATTATATTTTTCATATACTAATTTTTAATTAATACAAAATTAAAATTTAAGCTGAAATTTCCGGTATGATTGTACAGTTTTCAATAATTAACCATTTAAATTTTTTGGAATTCTTAATGGCACCACCTGCAACTAGCTTTTGTTGAGCAAGAGTTTGATAGGTGTTAAATTGATTTGAGACTTGTGAATGCTTGCTACTGCTATACAGATCTAAGTGGTGATGGAAGTTGGCCCGGCTTGAGGTTATCAGGTTAGGTTCGATCAAATCAAGATTTAGGTCGAACTTAGAGTTTGAAAGTTGATTTGAGATTTGATTTGAGGAGAATAAAATGACAAGTTTCATAGGTTAGGTTCGGCCAAATCAAGCTTTGAGCCGAGCTTAGATTTTGAAGGTTAAATTAAGATTTGGTTTGATGATAACAAAATGATATTATTTTAGAATATTTTTAAAATGGCATTGTTTAATCTCAAATTTAAGAAACAAAAATGCAAAATTGTTTAAAATGACATCATTTCGGAAGACACTTTAGATGGTCAAGTCGATGGCAAGCCTAATCCAGTCCGACCTGTTGCCATATGTACATCTAATAAAAGATTATGTTTATTGACAACATGACATTTTTTTCTTTTTTCTTTTTCAAAACCAATGTTTATTACTTAAAGGACCTCTCGTCAAGAGATACTTATGGTTCTCTTATGATTTTAACATTTTCTTCACTACAAGAGAAGTTGAAATTAGTGATAGTAATTTACCTACGATAAAGAAACTGTAAACAATTATCGACGGAAATAATATAAGTGTCGGTAATGTCGCTTAAAAATATTAGTTTAGTAGCAGTAGAAATTTTCGTCGTTAAATTCGAAAGAAATAATTTAACGACTGATATTGTCGTCGATAATTTCGTCAATAAAAGTCGTTGTCAGTTGTTGGCTTTGGATTCTAAGAAAACTACATTATTTGGTTAAACCAAACGATGTCGTTTTGTGTTCAACAAAACGATGTCGTTTGGGATTTAACCAAACGACATCGTTTTGTACTGAAGGTTTAAACGTTTATAACTTAACCAAAACAACGTCGTCCTCCATCTGTCGCCTCCGTCTTCCATTGTCGTCGTGAGGAGCTCATGTGTCTCCATCGTCGTCTTCTCTGACGATTTAAACTCAAGGTATTCTCTTCTTCTCTGTCCTCTCTGCTTCTCCCTGCGATGAGAGGTTTGTGGTTGAATTTTTTGGTTGATATGAAGTTTGTTTTTGGTTTTGGTTGTTAATTACTTATTGTTAATGATGGGCTGTGTATTTATCGAAGAATGATGAAAAAAGATTGAGAATTTGTCTTGAATCAGGGATAAATCTTATAATGCATACCAAGTGTTTGATAAAATACACTCCTTTAATAAAAATTTGATTTGAAGTCATTTAAATTGTTCCCTCAACTTTGTTTGGAGATTACTAGATTTTCTTTAAAATTTTAAAACATTTTCCTCTGAATAATTGAAAGGATTTATACATAAAGGATTTTATAAATAATGCCCTACAATGTAAAAGATTATCAAATGATTAAGTCCTTATTTATGTAAATGGCCAAGATTAGGTATAATAAAATTACAATAATTGTTACATAAATAATAACTTCATTCTTTCTTACTCTTACTCTACTTGACTTGGAAACTTCAACTCTTAAGTCTTTTCATAGATAAAACACACCCTTTTAATAATTTGATTTAAAATAATTTTTTAAAAGTCCTTTTAAGATTAACTTTTTAATTTCAAAACAAAATTTATCTTGATTATGAAAGGACTATTGCCTTATGTTCTGCACATAAATGGTCATGTAATGATTGACCTTTTAATTTATTTAAATTACCAAGACAAAGTTATAATAAAATTATAATAATTGTTACACATGCAAATGATTTATTCTTTCATTTGATTAAGTGTTTAGAAATATTAAGCTACCAATTAAGAGATTATCTATATCAATTTCATATTTTCAATGAAAAAGAAGGAATTAAGTGATTTATTGTAATTAGCATAAATTATTAAAAAACTAGATTGAGATATTAAACTAAACAAAATGATAATATGAACAAAAGTTCCATTCTTTAACATAAATAAAATTGGAATTAGACTAAGTAAGGTTCTAACACCTAGTTTTAATTATTGAAAAGATATTGTTATTAATAATTTTACTTTAATATGATATTAGTAGCTTTATTATAATGAAATCAAGAAATATGTGCAAGATTAAATTAAACAAAAGGATTAAGTTAATGAATGATCCGCTTTAATTAATTGAATAATCAAAGGATTAAAAAAATGAGTAAAATGGAGTACGGATGCAATTGAAGAGAGTCATAAGGCAATTTAATTTTATTTGACTACGTCTAAAGAATAAGTCACACAAGGCCATAACAAGAAAGAAGAAAAAAACAAAGATGATTCTGAATCCCTAGAAAAACTTAAGGTGAAAAACTAACTAAAAATTGGGTTTTGACTCTTTAAATAGGAGGTCCTACGTCATATTTGTAAGAGACACAGTCTAGGTCATAATCATGTACGAATACATCAGTCTCTCTAAAACTAACTAAAAATTGGGTTTTGACTCTTTAAATAGGAGGTCCTACGTCATATTTGTAAGAGACACAGTCTAGGTCATAATCATGTACGAATACATCAGTCTCTCTACTTCTATTGTGGATCACTATATCAAATTTAAAAAATTAAATTGGATGAGATTTCATATGAATTGAAACAATAAAGCATTATAAAGAATTCATTAATTTATAAAATAATATTCATAAATTTAATATTCACTACAATTACTCACATAATTTATTTATTATATAGTCAATCATAAATGGTATTTATAGCTTATTCATCTATACATCTTCATTCCTATTTGTTATGTAGACAATTTCTTTATCTATAGAAATAAGTCAAGACAAGATGATTAAATCCCATATCCACCTAAATTTACTTTCCTCTTCCTTATATTATTAGGAATTTTTTATTTAAAATGCGTTCTTATGGATATTTAAGTAATACAGAAACCCTTCATATATAATTTTGTCTAATTTGTTCAGTTTTTCATTGAAGTCGTTGACATATCTAGACCATGAACTTACCCATAATTGTCTCCTCATCTTTACCACTCTATTGTCCAAGTTAATTATGGTGCATATGTCTGGGATATATTATGTGATATGCACTTAGAAGAGACTTCTTAACAAATCTTATTAATATTTGGATTTATAAGTTAAACATCTATCAAATAATGGAATATAGTAACGTATATATAAAAAATAACACAAGTATAAATTGTTATACCTTTTACTTGTAAAAAATTATTGTCACTTCATCTCCATGTTCCAATTAACTCCAAGCTAACTTATAGGAAGAAACGAACTAACTCTAAGAGTTAGGATTTTCAACTTCAACAACTGCTCATGCTATAAGATGCATGCCTTTAACTATACTGAACTAACTCTAAGAGTTAGGATTTTCAACTTCAACAACTGCTCATGCTATAAGATGCATGCCTTTAACTATACTGCTTCCAACCGAATTAATTAGTTGCCCTTAAAATTTAGTCTTCAAGCATCTTTCTTTCATAACTAAAAAAAAAAGAATAACCTCTTAATGAATAAATCCTAACAACTAAGACCTAAATAATCTTATTCTCGATGTACCTAAAAATTTAGAAAAGGGTTATGTTCTTATACAAATGAATGAAATTGATTTAACTGAGTTATTGTTGATTAGAATTAAGAATATCTTGATGTATTGACTATAATTGAGAGTGTATGGGTTACAAATTGGTATACTTGAATTGTGAATTGGATTATTATATATTTTATATTTAAATGTGTACTGAATTGATAATAGACATATAGTTTAGAGACCCAATTTGGGTTGTGGTTATTGGCCGATATAGAAGTATATTTTTATTGCAGGATTGACCTTTCTTTCAAAAGGGAGATGTTCTTTTTATAGGGAAAACTCTGCCAAATTTTCAATTGGATCCTCATAAAATGTGACATCACCGTTTTTGCATACTCACATAAAGAAGCATGACAGTGTGACATTCATCAACAACCAATGTAGAGAACTGAATGTATGTTAAATTTATGCTTTAATATTCATTCTTAATAATTATCACTTACTAATATAAGCATTACCTCCTAATAGGACCAAATACAAAAAACAATTCAGAGATAGTTTTAGGGAGAACAAGTTGTTAATAAGAGTCAGGCATATTTTGATGCAATAGATGGTAGGGACAATCGTGTAGGGATCTTCAGGCTAGATTCATTTGTAAACACATATTATTCGCACTCCTCGACGTCCAGTACAACAGCATCAACTAGACGGCTAATAATGGAACATATCCATCAGCTTGAGAGCACAATGCAGACGTTGACAAGTCACTTGTAATAGACAATGAAGTACATGACTAAGCTCCAAAATGACATGAAATAGTTGAAGGGGAGGGGTAAAGACTCAAACCATCTGCGCTCACTAGGACAATAATATTGTTGTAGTCATTTGGTTTGAATTTATGTACAATTTAATGTTTTTATTATCAATGAAGGAAATATTAACTTTATATGATCAATTAATTTTTTGTTTAAACAAATTAAATATATAAACAAACCAAAAAATTATGCACAGATAATTTATAGATGTTGAAATTATCCATTAATAATAAGATTATGAAATAAAATTTAATGTCAGATTTTTTTTTAAATAATTAATACCTATTTGGTAGAGTCGTTATTGACGATTTATGATAAATCGTCGCAAAATATTTATAGTACTTACCGATGAAATTTTAGTTTCCGTCGGTAAATTGAGTTATATTTACTTACGGCTAGTCAACAAACTGTCAGAAAAATGCACATGTTCACCTTAGACTCACCGATGGAATTTTAATTGTCCGTCGGTATACTGAACCATATTTACTAACAGTTTATGATAAATAGTCAATTTTTTTTTACATTTTTTACTGTAGATTAACTGATGGATTGACATAATCGTCTGTATATATACCGGCGGTAATTTTTTCCATCGGTAAATATAACGATGGAAAGTCTTTTCCGTCGTTATTTTTCTCGACGGATAGAAGTTTCTATCGGCAAATTTATCAACATTCAATTTCATGACACATTTTTCCGTTGGTGAATATCGTCGCTAAATTGAATCACTGACGGTTTGTTAATGTTGTCCGTCGGTAAACGCCATTTTTCTTGTAGTGCTTCTTACAGTTAACCAAAACTTTTAGATTTGTAATACTTATTTAGCTTAAGTTTTTTTTTTTACTTAGCCTGCTTTATTATTATTATTATTTATTTTTATCATATTATTTAGTTTATTACTTTTTTGTGTTTTATTTATTAAATATTTATTTATTTTATTATTTTGATATTAATAATAATATTATTATTCATGGGTCATTTTAGAAACAACTTTTCTACTACTTGGAGATAAGACTGCATATTTTTGAACTTGTTTAGACATGCATGTTAGTGAAATTTGTATTAGGTTGTTGTAGTATAATAATTCGCTAATGACTACGTTGGCAAGTTGAATTGGACTCGAAATTAACAGGACGAGTTCGACACAGTTTAAGTCTTTGTTTGATTAAACTTATAGCAGTAAAGTTTTGGTTATTAGAGCTTTTCCTATAGATTTGTTATGAGAAATTTTTTTCAAAAAAATCAGTTGACTGTTTGGCTGTCATTTAAAAATAACTTTTTTGAAAGAGCTTCATATAGTAAACTGTTTGGCAACAAAAAAATACAAGACACTTTTAATTTTAACTATATTTTATTTTGTAATAAAATTATTTATGAATATAAATATTATTTAAAGTATAGTAAACAATATACAAAGCATAATATGTTAATTATAATATAATTTTAAATCATATGAAACATAAATGAAAATATATATAACTAAATATTTTATATGGATTATAACTTAAGCAAAACTAATATAAAAATAAATATTTAAATAAATAAAATGTTAAATAATATTATATAAATCTCAAAATAAATATTCAAGTTGAGTAAATAGTTAAATACATAATAAATTATGTGCTTTATTGTAATACAATAAGATTTGCAACATCAACCTGTATGTTACAAAACAACTGCGCAAAAGATTAGAGAAGATGAGTTTGCAAGATAAACGTGAATATGAGATTGTAGATATTGTTAGAATTATGTGTAAAATATAAGGGTAAAAGAGACTAAAAATAGATTCATTAATTGATATTAAATAATATACCCAAAAAAGCCATTTGAGATGCTTTTTTGAGAAGCTTCAAATTTGAGTTTCTTAAAAGTTGTATTTTGGCTACAAAAAACTATATCTATTAAAAATTACTTTTTATTTTACAACCAAACGCCCATTTTCTTAAAAAGCTTTTATGGTAAAAATATTTATAAACCTCCCAAAAGTCATAATTTATTATGTATTTAACTATTTACTCAAATTGAATATTTATTTTGAGATTTATATAATATTATTTGACTTTTTATATATTTTAATATTAATTTTATATTAGTTTTACTTATGTTAAAATTCATATAAAAGATTTGGTTAGATATATTTTATTTATGTTTCATATAGTTTAAAATTATATAATAATTAATATATTGTATTTTGCATATTTTTAATATATTTAAATAATATTTATATATATAAATAATTTTATTACAAAATAAATTATGGTTAAAATTAATTTTATTTTTATTTTATGTTGCCAAACAATTTACTTGATTAAATTCTTTAAAAAAAGTTCTTCTTAAATGATAGCCAAATAGTTAACTTAACTGGTTTCTTAAATAAAATTCGTCTAAAAAGAGTCTGCAGAAAAAAGCTGACTGATAAAAGTTTTAATGACATAAGCCTAACTAAATATGCTAACTCAAACAAGAAACTCGGTTTACCTGATCCGCAGCTCGGAAGAAAAGTGGAGTAAGTTAACACAGAACTTTGGTCTCTAATAATTGAAATACAATAAAACCAAATAAAACCAGAGATTTGTTATTGAGTAGAAATCAAATCTCAAAAATGATGTTTCTGTTTAAATAAGTTTAAACAATTGATTGTTTTGCAAGCTCCAAGAATATTATGTCTCAAATCTTTTCTTCCTGTAGACTAACCAATTGTCTGTAGATGCTATCAGGTCTTGCAATAAGTTGATTATGGCTGCCAAGTTCGACAACCTTTCCTTGCTGAAGAACAGCAATTTTGTCAGCATCCCTGACAGTTGATAACCTGTGTGCTACTAAAACTGTGGTTCGTCCCTCCATGAGCTTGTCCAGAGCCTCTTGGACTTGCTTTTCAGATACTGTATCTAATGCACTTGTTGCTTCATCCAGAAGCAGGATTGATGGGTTTTTAAGAATTGCTCTAGCGATTGCTACTCTTTGTTTTTGCCCTCCTGATAGCTGCAGGCCTCTGTCACCAACATGAGTTTGATACCCTTCAGCCATTCTGCAGATGAATTCATGAGCATTTGCTGCTTTGGCTGCTTCGATTATCTCAATTTCTGATGCATATTCATTCCCATATTTGATATTTTCGTAAATTGTTGTTGAAAACAGAGCAGGTTCCTGTTGAACTAAACCTATTGTCTTCCTGAGTGATTTCAGATTCAACGTTCTAATGTTATTTCCATCGATCAGAATTGTACCTGAAATTGGGTCATAGAATCTCAATATCAGGCTAATTACTGTACTCTTCCCTGACCCACTCTGGCCAACCAAAGCTACACTTTGTCCAGCTGAAATCTTCATGTTTAAATCCTCAATAACAGTAATCTCAGGCCTTGCAGGGTAAGTGAACTTGACATTCCTGAAAACTATATCTCCTTTCACATCAGTCACCATTTTTGATGCAGGATCGTTCCTGTTTATGACTGTCTTTCTGTGGAGAATACGAAACACTGATCCAAGCGCCTCTGAACCCTTCACTATGTCCGGTGTCAGAGCAAGTGTTTCTGCCATGGCCAATGCTGTGACCATCAAAATAATGAAGGCCTTCATTGAGCGCTGGAAATCGGATTCCTTATGCTTGATCAGGACTGATGCGTACCAAAGGACAAGGGCATAGGACCACATACACAGAAGCTGCGATACTCCATAGCCAAAACCTGATATATGCCCTCGGAGAAGTGCTTGCTTGTTCGGTTTGTCCAATTCAGAAGCAAAGTGCATCGAGATTCGATCTTCAGCTCCAAATGCAGCAACAGTACGTATATTGACAATTACTTCACGTGCCAGAGCTGTTGCTCTAGAGTAAGCATGGTAGTCTCCTCCGAATCCCTTGAGGAATAGTTGCTGCAGAGTTTGAAACACAAGAAATATTGTACAAACATTAAAGGATTAAACTACCAAAATCAATGCAAGATTAAGTTGCCAGTAGACTTTGGCAATGGGCCAGACTCAAGTCAGTTTTCTTTTAGCCTACAGGTGGCCTAAAAAGTCCGATCAAGTCTCGCCCATTCAACAAAATAATGTTTTTTACCTTGTTTTGTTAATCTCAGTTAAATTGGGTTTTGTCTATTGACTTCAAGTCGATTTGGGTTCGATCTAGGTTGATTTGCCATCCCTAGTTGCAATAATTGTTCTATGATTTTATGGTTTAAAGACTTGCCTCTGTTATGCAAGAAACAACAAGGAGAGGGAAGGTGGCAACAACAACACACGTCATGCGCCAGTTTGATGTAAAGGCAATAACACATGCAGCCACAGTGACTGATACATTTTGGACAATTGTTGAGAGACGATCAGCAAGAGCACTTCGAACTAAAGTAGCGTCCGCTGCTAAAGCGGAAGTCAAAGTTCCTGTACTATTCTCATCCAAATCAAACCATCCAATCTCGTTGGAAAGAATAGCTGCAGTTTGAAACAAGAAAAAGTTTCAGGATTCCTGAGATGTCACCAAGGTATGAATCGGAAAAGTTCTATTTATTTTAATCTTAATTGAGTTGGGATCTTGCTCTATCCGAACCTGAAAATATCGATAAACGAATTCGAGCTGTGAGACGCTCTCCCATCAAAGTGTAGAAGTAGTGCTGCAGAAGATATGCAGGAATGGCAACAGCACCAGCTCCAACAAAAATGAGAGCTACTCGTTGGACGTCGTGTTTCATTTCAGATGCATCAGGAAAATAAAATGCTGACAGGACAGTGGAGAGTCCAAGGGCAAATAGAGGAGATTGTGCACCAGTCAGAATTGCACCCACTGATCCAAGCAGAGCATAAGGCCATTCTGGTGCATTGAGTTTCAGTAATTCCATAATCGATGGGGTCGAAACAGAGCTTGATTTTGAAAATTTTTCATCGCTTGGATGCACTTGTCTAGTTGAACTTGAGTTTAATTCTGATTGCTGGTTTGAAATGCTTGCAAGTTCAGAATTTCCAACAGTTTCAGAAAGAGCCAAGGAACTTGAATCTGTGAAGCTTTTAGATCCTTGCAAGCGCACAAGATTTGCATACTCTCCTCCAATGGACAGCAGGTCTAAGTGATTACCACTTTCAACCACCTGACCATCTTTTAAGACAAGAATCGTATCAACCCCTCTAATGGTGGATAATCGGTGTGCAACAACTATTGTAGTTCTCTCTGACATAATTTCATCTAAAGCTTGTTGAACCAGGAGTTCTGATTCTGCATCAAGAGCACTGGTGGCCTCATCTAAAAGCAGTACCTTTGGGTTCCTCAAAACTGCTCTAGCTATGGCTATCCTTTGTTTTTGTCCGCCAGAAAGCTGAGTCCCACCTTCACCTACCTACGTACAAATTTTACATATCAGGATACCGTCACAAAAGTGTAGAAGAACTTGAGTAGGAACTTAGGATCCACCTGAGTTTGATAACCATCAGGAAAGTTTTGAATGAATGTATGTGCATTAGCTGCTTTTGCAGCTTGGAGAATCTGATCCATACTTGCAGATTCTTTACCAAAAATGATATTGTCAGCTATAGTTGCACAAAACAATGCTGGTTCTTGACTGACCAATCCCATCTGTTCTCTCAACCATTTCAACTGGAGAGTCTTCAGGTCGTGTCCATCAAGCAGTATTTTACCTGACAAAGCTTCACGTCAGGTTTTCATAACTTCTATGTACTATATGATCATGTATGTACCATGTTAATTTGTATTATGTACCTGAAGTGGGTTCGTAGAAACGTTGTAACATGGATATAACAGTGCTCTTTCCTGAACCACTGGAACCAACAATCGCAAATGTCTTCCCAGCAGTTGTGGAGAAGCTCAGATTTTCAAAGACCGTATTGGGTCGAGAGGGATAAGCGAAATGGACCTTGCAGAATTCAATTTTCCCTGCTACATTCTGCAGAACAATACCATCTTCTGACATGTGGGAAGGTTCAGAATCTGCTTCGATCATGTTAATGATATTTGAGACAGCAGCTTGGCCTTTGGCAATAGCAGCCAAGTTTGGAGTAGCCTGACCAAGAGCTCTGCCAAAACAGAAGATCAAAGCTTTGTTTTAGTACTGCAAATAACTAGTATTACCAAGAACTAGCATGTTTTTGCTTAGATTCAACTTACAATCCACTGAAAATGATATTGATTATTACTATGAATGCCTTCCCTCCGCTTGTCTTGTTATGGCTGACAAGTACACTGGCGTACCAGAGGAGCAAAGCCCAAGAACAAAACAATAGCCCATGTGCTAATCCAACACCGACACCTTTTGCAACACCGCTTTTCTTGCCTAGTTTATATGAATTTTGAAGGGACTTGGTATATGCTTCAATTGCTTTATCCTCTCCAACGAACGAGCACACAGTACGAATTTCAGAAATCACCTGATCCATGTAAATGGGAGAGACAGAAAATTAAAAGAACAAGAAAACATAACACCCTCGACTAGATCTTCAGTTAAATGAGAATGAAGTTTTTCAATTGAACAAATACACAGTACGAATTCGCCCTGAAGCCCAGTCATGTCGAACTTTTAAAAAAGAAGTTCGGATTTCGAGTTCGGAGGTTCGAACAACAACGTTTTTCGTAAGGGCTTCAGGCCGGACTTGGGTATTTCATTGCATACCTCTTCTGCAACTTTCCCAGCTTCAGCATAAGCAGTCTCACTTTTTTCTGAGAGAGTAGACGTGGTTATAGCATAAGCCCCTCCGGCAACAGCCATTAATGGAGCTACAGCTAATGTTAGGAGTGTGAGCTGCCATACTGAAGCAAATCCCATGGCGAATCCAACAATGGACTGAGAAAAATAACGAATTACATGGCCTATCTGCACCAAGAAACCATTAGAATTGACTCAACCAAAGTTGGTTCTGGTCAGGAAGTTAGGTCAGGAAGTTTTATCTTTCTTATCACCTTATCTCCAATGGCATCTTGAACAAGTATTGCATCACTTGATATGTGAAACAGAATATTCATATCTCTAGCTTTCGTATCGAAGAAATTCATATCCTTTCTAAGAACAGACTGAAGATACTTCAAACGTAAGCGTCCTGTTTGCCTCTCCCCAGTTTGCATCCAACACGCAACACCTGATAAAAAAGCTGATGAAGAAAGCTGTCTAGTGTATAGTTTCCAAGCGAATTGTCAAGAAACTTACCAATCCAAGCTGATGCAAAACACACAAGTCCTAAGTAAACCAGGTACAAAGCGTTCTGCATATTAAGGAAACACTAGTAAGTTGGTTTTCCTTAAAATCCATGATCTTCCACCAAGAACTGAGGTGAACCTGAACATGTCTAAGCATTCTGTCATATACCTGAGAGACCTTGGAAACCATGTCATGAGTACTCGTAGTCAAGTGTCCCAGAGAATCAATCATTCGTCCAAAAAAGATTAAGAACACGGGCAGAGAAGCTCCGTGGACACACGCCCCAACACTTCCAAGAAACATCAACAAGTAATCAACTCTATCTGCAGCAGAAAACATACTAAAGAACGAAGCAGTCTTTTGTTTATCCATTTCTCGAAATGAATCATGGTCTGAAACCTGCTCAGAAGCAACCTCTATCTCTGCCATTGTAATTTTTACAAAAAGCAAAACAACCCAAAAAAGTTGCATCTTTCATATAGGGCTGATGGGGGTTGATCAGTCCATTTCCTCCATTAATGTATAAGCTTGAATACTGCACTAATCCTGAAACACCCAAAGGTTGATATTAACGTTGGTTAAACCTTATTATCAGGATATGATTTGATTGTAATTAGCTTAGATTTAGTGGTATAATTTGATTGTAATTAGCTTAGATTTAACTAATTTACAACCAGATTTCCTTATTTATGCCTATGGCTCATGTATAAATACTTATGTACACTTTACAAATACATTTCAATATACAATACACTTCTCTCCCTCTTGTCTACATTCTCAATTCTTCTCATAGCTTTTGTAACATGGTATCAAGAGCTTAGGTTTAAATTTTTTCCAGTCTCTTATCCATGTGAAATCTTTTCCAATATGGGCTTCACCCTCCAGTCACCACCAGGGACGGATTCAGAATTTTTTTTCAGTGAGGACAAAATTTTAATGGGGGCAAAATGCAAAATTTTAATGAGAGCAAAATTTTATTTTTATTTTTTGAATCAAAACTTAAAATAATAATTTTTTCATATGAAATTTTCTGGTCACCACGCTCCTCTTTTTATCCTGCTCTTCTTGTCTGAATCCTGGCTGCTATCAACACTCCTAGCTCTAAGATTGATGACCAGATCTGGCCATGTCAACATCCAGTCACCTCTCAGACTTGCCACATCATCAATCAATTTTCATGTTAGTATTTCTCCTACGATGTCAGAATTGACAGTTGACTACCATATCATCTTTGACTGTTGCCTTGTCACGTGTTCTGTCATGCTCATTGTTGATTGTTGACTATTTTCATAAACACCACGTGTTCTGTCATGCTCATTGTTGATTGTTGACTATTTTCATAAACACCTCTCCTGCCTAATTTTGACCTCTTGAATCTAATTTTGCTCTTTGTTAGCCTACTTTTGCCTTGCAAATGGAGAAATTAATTATTTTTGGCCCAATCTCAACAAATTTGAAGGTAGGAACTATAATTTGTGGGACCAAAGTATGAAACACTTCCTGGTTGGATGTAAAATCTGGCATATTGTTATTAGTGACATCATTTCGACCTAAACAGAGTCCAGAAGAAAGTGATGCCAAATTTGTTGAATGTATTGAAGACTGGGATGTCAAAAACCATCAAATTATCACCTGGTTTTACAACACCTCCATCCCCGACATCTATGTTTAGTTTGAGACTCTTAATACATCAAAAGAGGTTTCGAATTTCTTGGCGACTCGTTTTAAAACTTTTGGTCTTGCTCATTATTATCAATTGTGGATTACTCTTTGTTCCTTAAAGTAAGCTCCGAGCCAGTCAGTTAAGTGCATAACATCTCTTGTTAATCCAGGTTTTTATGTCTCTTAGTTATGCATACAAGTCTGTTCGTTCCTCCTTACTACATTGCACTCCATTGCCTACTCTAAATGAAGCAATCAAAGAAATTATATTTGAGGTGACTTGTCTTAGCCTAGACAAATCCTCCCAATCTAGTATTGCTCTTATTGTTGCTCACTCCTCATCCCAAAAGTCAGGTACTCCCTTTAGCAAAAATTGTCGAAAGACTAGACATCATTTTTCTACTTGTCCTAAGATTGAATGTTGTTACTGTCATAAGACTGGACACAATATTAGCAACTGTCCTGTGCGATCATCAAAACCTAAGGATGGTTCTTCTAATACCACAGGAGTTATCTTTTAGCCTGGTTCTTTATCTGTAGCTACTGTTGCTTTTGAGGGTCCCGCCAATTTTATCATGAGTGATCTTCAGTCCTTACTTAATCAGGTTATCTGTACCAATTATTCTACCACTGCACTCTCTGTCACTCCAAGTACTTCTTTTTGGCTTTTGATTTTGCTTGTCATAACCATATGACCTCTGATTCTTCCATCTTGTCTTTTAAAACACATGTTTCATCTTTTCTCCTATTGATACCACCAGTGATACTCTAATGTATATTTCCCATATTGGTCATGCATCTAGTTCTAATCTTAGTCTCCTTGACACCTGATGGTACCTACCTTGGCCTTCAATCTTCTTTCCATCGGAAAATTATGTGACCTTAGGTTCTATGTTTTTTGTCTCCTTTTGGTTGTCAGGTACAAGATCCACAGACAGGGTAGACTCTTAGGACGAGGAAGAAGGTCGGAAGAACATTTGAACTCATCTCTCTTCAACTTCCTAAACTAGTCTCAGCTATGACCACCTCTAACTCCTCTCTTTATTAGCGACATCTTCACTTAGGCCATGCTTCTGTTGGCAAACTTTACCCTTTAGTTTCTCTGGATTGTTAGGTTCAACCAAAAATGAGTCTTTTCAGTGTCATCTAGCTAAACAACCTACTCTTGCCTTTAATAATAGTATATTTGTTTCACATTCTCCTTTTCATCTTATTCTTACTGATATTTGTTGAACTTCTCCTATTTTATTTATGAGTGGTTATCAATAATATGTGATCTTTATTGATGATTTTTCTCGATATACCTGGATTTGTTTTTTGAAACATAGATATGAACTACCACAAATATACATTAAGTTTGTCACCGTGGTCAAAACTTAGTTTTCTTATACCATCAAAAACCTTAGAACAGTTAATGCAATGGAATATAAAGAATCTTTTGTACTCCTTGTACCATGGTTCAATGTTCTTATCCTGGTACATCTTAACAAAATGGTAAAACTGAATGAAAATACCGCCACATCCTTGATTCTGTCTGTGCCCTTCTTCTGTCTGCCTCCTGTCTTGAAAAACTCTAGGGAGAAGATGCTTCAACTGTTATTTATACTATCAATCGAACTCCTACCTCCATCCTTAATAATATTTCTCATCATAAATAGCTCTTCGATAAGCCTCCTAACTACCATCTTCTTAATCCTTTTGGTTATGTTTGTTTAGTTCTTCTACAGCACCATGAGCATAATAAACTAAAACTCTGTACTTGTTTCTGTTGCTTTCTTAGGTATGGGATAGAACATAAAGATTATCATTGTTGGGGTCCGATCTCTAGTAGAATTTGTATTTCACGACATGTTACTTTTGGGAAGACATCCCATTTTCCTTCTTGCCCAAATTTCTTTCATCTGATACCAATCCTTCTAAATTCTTTACTGATAGCTTTGTAGCTCTATTTCCAAGCTCTAAAACATATTTGTCTCCTGCGTCCAACCATCCTTTACCTTTTGATCCTACACTTGTGGAGTCTGCTTTGCCTGTTGAAACTGTACCAACTTTCATTATTTCGCTTCGACAATCTTCCTGGGTAAGAAAGACCCCTTCTCATCTATAAGATTATCGTTGTTTTTCTACTATTGTCAATTTGCATGAACCTAACTTTTATCAAGAAGATAGCTCTAATCCTCACTAGCAATAAGCTATGAATGAAGAACTTCAGGCTTTTAAGAAAACTTATAAAAGATAGCTCTAACCCTCATTGGCAACAAACAATGAATGAAGAATTTCAGGCTTTTGAGAAAACTCATACTTGGGACTTGGTTGATCATCCTTTAGGCAAAACTGCAATTGGATGTAAATAGGTTTATAAAATCAAAACATGTTTAGATGTTTCTATTGAGCGTTATAAGGCTCGTCTAGTACTTAAAGGCTACACTCAAGAATATGGGATAGATTATGAAGAAAATTTTGCCCTAGTTGCCCGTATCACTTATATATGCAATCTTTTAGTTATTTCTGTTGTCAAAGGATGGAAACTTCTTCAAATAGATGTGAAAATGCCTTTCTTAATAGGGACCTGCAGGAGGAAGTTTATATGTTTCCTCCACCTGGTTATCTCATCCTTCACATAAGGTCTGTAAGCTATGGAAAGCCTTATAGGAGCTAAAACAAGCACCACGGACTTGATTTGCAAAGTTTAGTTCCACTATTATCTAATTTCCCTTTCATTCCAGTCCTCACGATTCTGCTCTATTCATTCATCACACTAATCAAGGGATTGTTATTTTTCTTCTTCATGTGGACGATATGGTCATTACTAGGGATGATACTGGTTGTATTACAGAGTTACAGGGATACCTTAGCCACCCCCTTCGAGATGAAGTTTCATCTACTTCTGATGGTTATTATCGCTCGCAAGCAAAATATGTGTCTGATCTCATATCTCAAGCTGACATCACTGATAATAAAACTGCCTCCTGTCCTTTGGAGCATAATGTCAAATTGACACCATCTGATGATATCCCGCTTGATGATCCCACTTTGTATTGACAACTTGTTAGTAGCTTGGTTTGTCTCATTATTACCAGACCTAATTTTGCATATAATGTGCATTTGGTTGGTCAATTCATAGTTGCCCCTCGATCCTCTAATTTCCTATTGTCATTCGAATTCTTTGATCTGTTAAAGCCACAATATTTCACGATCTTCATTTCTATGCACATTCTTCTTTTGTTTGTCTAACTACTCGGATGTCTATTGAGTTGGCGATCCCACTGACTGGATATTGTTTTTTTCTTGGGAGATTATCTTATTTCATGGTGAAGTAAGAAACAAAAAGTTGTCGCTAGTTCTAGCACTAAGTACGAATATCATGCTCTTGCTAGTGCCACTACAACATTACTGTGGCTCCGTTGATTACTAGAAGACATAGGTTTCACTTCATCTTCAACTACTATTCTCCATTGTGACAATCGCAGTGCAATTCAAATTGCACATAATGATGTTTTTTGTGAGCATACCAAACATATTGAAATTGATTGTCATTTTGTAGCCATCATGTTGCACAAGGCACTATTCATCTTAGAAATATCTCCTCTTCCCATGAAATAATTGACATCTTTACCAGGACACACTTACTTGGCAAACTTCAAGATCTTATTTCCAAACTCAAGTTGGTCTTTACGACACCACCTTGAGTTTTAGGGGGGGTGTTAACGTTGGTCAAACCACAATATTAGCCTAATTTGTAGTGACATGATTTGATTATAATTAGCTTAAATTTAGTCTAATTTACTCTAGATTTCCTTATTCATACTTATGACTCATATATAAATACTTTACTCATGTACACTTTACAAACATACCTCAATATACAATACACTTCTCCCTTTCTTGTTTACATTCTCAAATTTTCTCCTAGTTTTTGTAACAGTTGAAGTTAAAGTTTCGCAAAATTCATGTTCTACTACGGTTGCTTCAAACTGAAACTGACGTGTTGCTTATCAGAAAGTAATTGGGTCTGCAATTATGATTTTCAGAATCTGATTACAAGTAGAAAAATTAAGTGTGAAAAAAAATTCAACATAAGAAATTTGTTGGCGTAGCTCGGCACACACAACCTATATCTATGGGACCCTCACCCAAATTAATCAACTTTCATTGTAGTACAATAGGCTTGCACAAAGCAACTATAGAGCAGACACTGCTCACTCTTTGGCGCTATCCACTCGTACTCACACCCAATAATATAATTACCTTGTGCTAACCTTAACAAAGGATTTTGAAACAAATAATGATGAAAAAAAGAAAAATATCTCATGTGATTAAATCAATAATAACTTAAACACAAAGGCCCTTGATTTAAAGAAACACTCCTCTATATATGTAGCCTCATTAAACCATAATCACAGAGAGTCTTTCAAAAGTTGTATACTTTGTAGTTCATCAATCAAAACTCATATATATAGAACAACCCAAAACGTTAATTAATAGAACATTGTAATTTTCTATTAAGCACTCCAAAAACATGACAACAAAATGTCAATCCATGGATTACTTATTTTTCTACAATAAAAGTTCTACTACCTCACTTAGCAATTGATCTCAGAAAGTCCACACACCCAGGAGTAAATATTAATGGATATTTTTCACGTAATATACTCCTTATTAATGGATGTTAATGTTGGTCAAACCACAATATTAGCCTAATTTGTAGTGGCATGATTTGATTATAATTAGCTTAAATTTAGTCTAATTTACTGCTAGATTTCCTTATTCATACTTATGACTCATATATAAATACTTTACTCATGTACACTTTACAAACACACCTCAACATACAATACACTTCTCCCTTTCTTGTTTACATTCTCAATTTTTCTCCTAGTTTTTGTAATAGTTGAAGTTAAAGTTTCGCAAAATTCATGTTCTGCTATGATTGCTTCAAACTGAAACTGACGTGTTGCTTATCAGAAAGTAATTGAGTCTACAATTACGATTTTCAGAATTTGATTACAAGTAGAAAAATTAAGTGTGCAAAAAAAAAAATCAACACAAGAAATTTGTTGGCGCAGTTCGACACACACAACCTATGTCTGTGAAACCCTCACCCACATTAATCAACTTTTACTGTAATACAATAGGCTTGCACAAAGCAACTATAGAGCCGACACTACTCACTCTTTGACGTTATTCACTCGTACTCACACCCAATGGCATAATTACCTCGTGCTAATCTTAACAAAAGATTTTGAAACAAATAATGATGAAAAAAATAAAAATATATCATGTGATTAAATCAAGAATAACTTAAACATAAATAGAGAAATTAAGTGCACAACAAATAAATCAATACAAGAAATTTGTTAACATAGTTCAACATACATGGCCTACGTTTACGAGACCCTCATCCAGGTTAATCAACTTTCACTATAGTATAATAGGCTTATACAAAGCTACTGCAGACTCGACACCACTTACTCCTTGACATTATCCACTCATACTCACACCTTTGGAAGTTATCTCACACCTAACAACATGACAACCTTATGCTAATCTCACCAGAGAATTTTGAAACAAAGAATGATAAAAATATCTTAAGTGATTAAATCAAGAATAACATAAACACAAAGACATTTGAGTCGAAGAAACACTCTCCTATATGTGCAGCCTTATTAAACCATAATCATGGAAAGTCTTTCAAACAAAAAGTCTCATGTATACTTTGTAGTTCATCAAACCGAAACTCATTTGCACAGCAGCCCAAAAAGTCGAACAATAAAACATTGTAATTTTCTCCAAAGCACTCCAAAAACACGGTAGCAAAATATCAATCCATGAACTGCCTCTTTTTCTACAACAAAAATTCTATTGCCTCACTTAGCAATTGATCTTAGAAAGTCCCCAAGCCCAGCAGTAAAAGCCAATAGATGTTTTCACGTGATACAGTACTCTTTATTAATCTCCACCAAACTCCTACCTTCTTTAAGTTTCTTTAACAAACCCGGCTCCTTTCTTTCACTCATTTTTGCATCTTGGATAAGAAGCACAACTGGGGAACCGCTAAGTTGTCGGTTCTCAGGCAAAGGATATGTGTTGTTGCCTCTGCCCTAAAAAAGTGGCTAGTAACGCTACTTCAAATTCAATTCTTCCCCACAGGAAGGGTCAGTCTTGTAGGTGCCATTTTCCACGCAAGCAACCATTACAGTCGCGTCCTCTTCATCGTACTTGTAGGCCGCCCTCCGTAGGAAGGCATTTATGATCATGAAGTAGATTGAAGCTGTTTTTGTTTACTTCTTCGTGATCATAAATGCATGCTTTTGCTTTTTTTTTTGTCAGTTGTCGCAGTTTTTGCTTTTTTTGTTAAACGTTGGCTTTAAGTTTTAACTATCTATGGATTCAGGTATCAGAATCTAAATGATTGTTTCGATCTAATCACAATTACATTATTTAATGTTGAGGAATATAGGTGATAATTTTTGTTTGATATGACCCAAAATTACTAGATTTAGATTGAGCTGACTGAACTTAAGTTCTGTATTAGACTCTTTTTAATTTTAAGGTTCAAATTGGACACAAATTAAAAAATTAATCGGACTTTATTAGACCCTAATTGAGCTTTTGGCTTGCCTAAACTTGAATTTGAATCTTTGTCCAAGACCCAATACCAAGCCTAATTAGGAATAATTCTAAAATTTACAAATCAAGTATAAATTAATTTAAGAGTAAAATAAATACCCTTGTCTTATAACTTAAAATTATTAAAAAACTCATCATCTTCAAAATTGTAGAAAAATTCTTTTAATTTTCAATTTTTAAAATAACTCTTTTTTTAGACTTGGATCGTATGAACATCATATGTTGGCTAATTAAATGTTATTTATACGAGAATTGAACAGCTCATAAGCTCGAACCAAAATATTTAAATTTATCATAAACAAATAATTTATTATAATTATCTTTAATTATTAATTTAAGTTGAATATATTTAGTTTGGGTCAAGTTTATCAACATGTAAGTGAAATTTTAATAAATAAATTATTATATTTAAGAAAAATAGATAATTAAAATAAAAATAGAAAGATCAATTAACCACCTATGTATGATTTTATAAAACCATAAAACTTTATTTTACTAGATATTTTTATTAAAATTCATGTATTTTCTAATATTAAATACTTAGTTTATATAATAGCTGACATCACTAAGATTAATGATAAGAGTTGATTATTGATGATATGTATAATAAACTAAACTTTTAATGTTTAATTTATATTTTATGGTTTTGATTAATCTTTAATTATAAATATGATTAATAAAGTTCATAAAAATGAGTTTAAGTACAATTATTTTATTTATATTTTTGAACATTGAAGAATCTTTGAATAATCAGCACGATTATTATTTTGTGATTAAAAGGTCACATGTTGGAGTCACAAAAAGCAACTTTTTTTATTAATCTGTAAACAAAAATAATTTGGGAATTAAATTAAAAAAATGAAAGCTAATTCCAAATGAAGGAAGCAAAGCGAAAAGGAGGAGTTAAGGATAAAGGTCTCAATCCCTATCATCAAGGAACCATCCTAATACAAAGGTAAGATAACAGAAAGTTGTACGGTGTACATCTCATATGATCTGTATTTGAATTATTCCAAACTGGTGTAATCCTATCTTTGTACAACTAATTCCTTCTTACTAGGCTTAGCATTCTGCAGCCTTGTATCTAAATACTTGTGCCTCATATTAATGAATTAATTCCCTTTGCCTCATTTTTAACCATGCGTACTTACTTATAATTTTACAACGGCCTAAAGGTTCATACGAGAAGAAAAGTTAGATCATATACAAGTTTAAGTGATAGATTATGTCACGTGTTAGACCCGCACGTGAGAAGAGTGTGTTGAAATATAAAGTAAGAGTTTGTCCATATTGAAGAAAGAGAGGAAATAAGACTAGTATATAGGTCTAGTGGGCTACTCTTCTTATGACCAATTGATTTTAAGATGGAACCTCACTTAGACTTATATGTAGTCTAACTTTCTTTCTCGTGTAGACCCGTAGGCCTATTGTAAATTCTAACATACCTCACACAAGTCACGAAGCTCTCCTTCCCGTCAGTGCTCTCATCGTCGTTGCTGCTCCTTCGCCGCCGTTGCTATCGTCATTTCCACCATCGTTATGTTGTCATGTCACCCCGTAAGTTTGTCAACAAACACAAAGTGCACAACAAGCAAAATTATCTCAGAGAAATGAGGAACAGTGACTATGATGTGATTCAACTCTGGTTTTCTTCATATGGCAAAGATAGAGATGAGCCCAGAACACCACCCTTCTTCTCAAAGAAGAGGTTTGCTTGCGAATGCATGTACTCCCACGCGCCAGCTGAGTGTGCACATATTAACAACACTTTTGTCTTCATCTTCTGTAGCGTAAGTGACAAGCACAGATGTATTCAACGTGCATGTGTCGTGAACGTTACGAACGATGAATTATCAAAGGCGAGGGGTTCACAACCTCACATTGCAATCATTTTCGTCAAAGGAAAGGGTTAACTGAAAAAAAATCTAAATTTTATAATATTAATTTAAACTTTAAATTAATATTTTAATTTTTAACAAAATAATTTGACATTAATATGAATAACATGAGGATTCACGTCATATTATTATTTTTATTACGTGATTGTTAAATATTGTATTTTTGTCATATATAAAATTTATTATTTATTGTAAACAACCTCTTTATTAATTAGAAATAAGATTGTGTATTATTAGGCCTCTTGGATCTTATGTTTTAGTGAGATTTATACTTAATGTTGTTGTTATATATACATTTTATTATTTAATAAGTTAAGAATATTAAATTCTCTAAAATAATTATAAAATAAAACATATAAAGGACCTAATAATTATTTTAATTTTGATATTTTAAAATTTCCAAAAACATCACAGAATGTGCATTTTTGACGTTTTATATGTATTTTTGAATATGCATTTTATGATATTTTTGCACGTTTTAAAAAAGTCACGTAATATACATTTTGAGACATTTTATGAAGATTTTAAAATTTAAGTTACTAATACAAAACTTAGTAAAATTTGAAATTTTCATAATTAACCTTAGAAAATAGCTTTTAAGTTGAATTGTAGAAATTAATTTTAAAATATGTTTGGAAAACTCTAAGAAACAAAAGTGACAGCTTTGGAGTATAGTGAACAAATCACGAGGTGGCAAGAAGTTACAAATTAGTATCAGTGTACTAGCTCAATCATACTCTTGCAGAAGTGACGTTAGAGGTAGTCCAAACTCAGGAAACAATGCTTCAGGATAAGGCAAAGCAGATGGCTGATTGTTGTTTACAACCAGTCAAAGGAAAATTTGTTTAAGACACGTTTGCACAAAGGAAGCCCTTGGAGCTATTCTAATTTAGATAAGATTACGAGTTTGAATCGTCTTTATATATATAATTATTTAAAATTTTGGATAAGGGTTTTGTCTCTTATAAAAGACTTATTTAATTTGATAAGATTACGAGTTTGAATCGCCTTTATATATATAATTATTTAAAATTTTGGATAAGAGTTTTATTTCTTATAAAAGACTTATTTAATTTGAAGAAGAATTAGTTTAAATATGAATTGTTTAAAATATCTTTCCATAATTGGAGCTCTTTTAAGACATTTAGTAAGATAAAAACAATAAAGGAAGTTTTATAAATTTATAAAATTAAAAGATTATTTTATAATTTTAAAATTGTCTCAAATATTGATTGATATCGGCTGTGTGTTGTACCAGAATTGAATCATGTACTAAATTATGGTAAACAAGTTTAAAATTTGTGGTACGGGTCTGGCCGAATTTGTTAATTTTGGGTTAGGTATAAGAATAAATGTGCTTGGTCCAACTTGAATGACTTGAATCGGTTTGACGAAAATAACATCATTTTGACATAATTTAAGAAAATGATGTCATTTTAATTTTGAATCATATCTAAGTCAAGGCTTAAACAAATTTAAAATTTGTGGTACAAGTCTGATTTTTTTTTTTAGTATCGGCTGAATTTGTTAATTTTGGGTTAGGTATAAGAACAAATGTGCTTGATTCAACTTGAATGACTTGAATCCGTTTGAGCAAAATATTATCATTTTGACATAACTTAAGAAAATGACCTCGTTTTAATTTTGAATCAATTGAACTTTGAGTTATCCAAATCTGATCACGTAGAAAAATAAAGTTGTGTTGCAGTTATATGTAACCCAAATCCGATTCAATTTATTATCATCTCGGCTAATTTAGAGATTAAGAATATGATTATTAATTTAAGACCAAAAAACAAGGAGTTATTTAAATAAAAGTTGGTATTAAACTCAAGGTCGAAATAGCCATAGCTTATCAAAATTTGTAGTAACTAAAAGGCTATAGATTTGTTATTACCTGAATTGAATAAAAATTCTATTAAATTGCATTAAACTTTTGTAAATAGCTACAAAATTATGATTAATTACAGAAAATAAAATTTAATTATAAAATAGGGAGATTTCTCGAAATATTTGACTACACTTTTGTTTACTCCATACTCAATTAAAGTCAAAGTTATAAAATTTACTACAACAATAACAATAATATTTTAATATAAGTCATACTGATAAGCGAAATTTTGAGAGGTCCATAGACACACAACTTTATTCCTAATTGATAAAAAGGTTGTTTTAAATATACCACATGATAGAATATATACTAAATATAAATAACTAATATATAAAATTAAATAAAATTAATAAAAGATCCATGTTATAAAGCTTAATAATTTGCAATTTTCGTATTTAGAATAAATCCCATTAGCAATAATAAATAGATTATTGTACTTTCTAGTTTTATTAATCAGTCTCGATCCATTTTCTTGCTTAGGCTTACAAGGTAGTGAATATAATTACCCAAATATACCCCTCGTTTTAGAAGCCTACATTTCCTTAATGATAACTACATTATGAATTTATTGACATTTCTATTTTCAAATTAAAATTTTGAAATTCGTGAGACAAATTCAAGTCGAATATGATAATTCTGATATCACTTTACTACCTTGTAAGATCTTACGAAGTAAGGGATACAATTACCCAAATAAAACTTAGATTTGCTGAATGACAAGTCACTACCTAATACCTAATACCTAATACCTAATACCTAATACCTAATACCTAATTACTAAATCTTAGAAGTACATTATTGTAAACTGGATAAGAAACTCTACTGAAGCATTCCAGCTGAGATATCGCATACGGAGAGAGTGAAAGAGAGAACATTTAAAACATGAGATATTAATGGGGTGGCCGAGATTTTTCAGGCCGGTCTCAAAGTCAATGGTCCTGGTCCCTAATCGATTAAGCTTCCGGTGAGGTTCAGGTTCTGTTCTATTAAAGCCTAACCGAACCCAAAGACCTAAACTTTTCTAGAAACAGCACTATTTTTAGTTTTTTGAAATTTAAAAATATATTTAGACTTTGTTTAGTAAATGAATTGTCGGTCTTTTTTAGTAGTTTGATTTTTTTTAGCTGTTTGATCATGTTAAATTGTTAATCATTATATTTAGTAATCAACTGACTGAGTTAGCGGATTAAACTCAATCTATTTATTTTAAAATGTTTCAAAATTAAAAGACTAAAAGATTATTTTTACAAAATTATTACAAATTACACATAAAAATATAGATAAATAAAGATAGAGACATAAATAGAAATAGAGATAGAGATAAAATAGTAAGTTTAATATTTAAAATTAAACTTTTAAAATTAAAATTTTAAAATTAAAATTTTGAAGTTAAATTAATATTAAATTTGAGTTAGGATATACAAAAGGTTATCATATTCTTATATACGTCTTTCTTTAACTTTGAAAATAAACATAAAGACAATTGAAATGATTGAGTAAATTTCACGGATAAAGAATCGAGGAATGTCTAATATAATACTTATGTCCTTATAAATATTTTCAAAAAATCTTATGCTCTTATAAGTCATTTTATATATAAACAACTAATATTAAACAATTACTTTTACCAAACATCCTTAAATAAACAACTAATGTTATCTATTAATATATTAATCCTCTATCAATTAACCATTGATAAAATCAGTTAATAACTAATACAATTTACTGATTGTCAAATAAAGCCTTAATCGAGTTTATTTCAAGGTTGATTAGCTCCATTAGACTTTGAATTGAGCTTGACCATTTAATTTTTTACTAGACTAGAGCTAGATTCGACTTATTGCCACTTCTATATGCCCACCTTTAGATGTTAACAGTAGATTGGCGAATTTAATGTGGAAACATAACTTTTGCAAGAAAGAACGTTCAATATCAATGACTATTGATTTTTCTCACGGGCTAAAGAATGTTCAATAGCAATCACTATTGACTTTTCTCACGGGACTGATTGTACGGACTTTTTAATTAACAAAAGAGGAATGTTGGCTAAAACTAATTAGTTATCAATAAATCTAAGATTAGGATATCTAACTCTTATTCTATCATGTTATATGAGTGTCGGAGTTAATGCTTGAAGCGGTCAAGTTTGGGTACTTAACATAAATTTCTCCCACAATTAAATTTATGATTTAGAGATATTATTGTAATTTTATTTATTTATTATTAAATTATTTTAACATATTACTATTTTATTGCTTTTTAAATATAGTATAAAAGACACATAAATGTCCTGTAGTTTAAGAAATTTTAGAAAAACTCCCCGAGTTTAATTTTTTTAAAAAATCTTTTAGTTTTCAATTTTCAAAAACCCTTCTCTTATATTTCAGCAAAAATCTATGAAATATATATAATATAAATATTAAACATAGACTAATCAAATATTATTTATATGACGATTCAACTCAACTCTTAAATTTAAATTAAATTAATAATAGCTTAAACTAATTATTAATTATGATTATCTTAAATTATTAATTTAATTAATTTAGATCAAATTTAAAATTAAGTTCAATTGTCATATTAATGACAATTGATTAGTTCATAAACGATATTTATATTGTATGTGTTTGTGTTCCTTTATTATTTTTAACCAAACTCTAAGAGAAGGAATTTTTTGAAAATTTAAAATTTAGACGGAAAATTTTCAAAATTTTAAAAATAAGAGGATTTTCCTAAAATTTTTAAACTATACAAAATATTTATGCCTTTTACCCTAAAATATATTATGATACGTATAACAATTTTATAGCAAATTCATTAAAATATCAATTAAATTTTTAAACTTTAAATTTTTGTTTTAACAGTTTAACTTTCGGTTTGATTTTAAAACATTAAAAATTTATGCTTACTTTTAAAAGTTTTTGAATTTTAAATTGAATTTTCAAATTTAAAATATATTTAAATTAATTTAGAGTATGATAAATCTAAAATATATTTATTAATCTCAAGTAAGATCGAACAGTGAAAGTGTTAGTGAATATATAAAACCAATGAAGTTGACTTCACATAACAGCTTAAGTTATTGCGATAAAATGGTCACTTAATATGATATTAGAGCTTTTGTGACTAAGTGATCGTGAGTTCAAATCTTACCATTTATTTATTATTCAGCACAAGATAGAGTAAGCCCGTATATGTTTCAAGTTCAAAGAACTTTTACTTAAAAGATTGTGTTAGTAAATATATAAAATTAATTAAGTTGACTTCACCTAACATATTAAATTATTATAGTTCGAAACGTCAACTCTGCTTAAACGTTTCTCTCGTCTTGTTGAACAATTTAGAAACACAGAACAGTGACCGATAGGGAATGAACGATAACAAGTGGTTCAGCTTAGAGTTCAAAGTTGTAATTGACCGACATTACCAAAAACTTAATTCGAATTTATTATCCAAACTACAAACTAGAATTCAGCTTTTACATTTATTGGCAATAATGGACTGATCATCACCGCCCAGTTAGGTCTGTATGAACAAGCCACTTGTGTGGTCATCTTTACGTGCATGAATTAGCTGTAGCCCTATAAACACTAGAGGTAGACATAGAGATTGCCTCTGGCTGGGGGGTGAACATGGCCGGTAGAACTCGGGTTAGACTTTGATAAACACTAGAGGTGGACGTAGAGATTGCCTCTGGCTGGGGGTGAAAATGGCCGGCAGAACTCGGGTTAGACTTTAAACTTAGACCTAAAATTTAAAGGCTAGGTATGAGACTTTCAGTATAAGTGCCCTTATATTAGGACAATTTTGTCAATAAAGCTTTTATCAGATAAGTTTTTTTAAAAATTTTTTTTAAATCAGTTGACTATTTAGTTATTAATTAAAAATATATAATAGACTGTTTGATAATATAAAAATAAAATATATTTTATTAATTTTATTATATTTTATTTTATAATAAAATTATTTATGTATATAAATATTACTTAAAGTATATTAAACAATATACAAAACACAATACATTAATTATTATATAATTTTAAACAATATGAAACATAAACAAAAATATATTTAACCAAATATTTTGTATGGATTATAATATAAGGAAAATTAATATCAAAATAAATATGAAAACATATTTAAAAAGTCCAATAATATTATATAAATCTTAAAATAAACGTGAACACGAGTTTGTAAATATTGTGAAAATTATAGGTAAAATATAAAGACAAAAGGGACTAAAAATAAATTTATTAATTAATTTAAAATTTTATTTGAAACATTACTTTTTAAAACCTCCAAAATTTAAGTTTTTAAAAATTTTATTTTGACTGTCAAAAAATTATATCTACTAAAAGGTGTTTTTCATTTTATAACTAAACGATCATTTTAAAAAATTGCGATAAAAAATACTTATTTATCTTCTAAAATTGAATCAAACAAGCATTAAATGCCTCTTTGGATCTAAGCTCGATTAGCCTTGCACTTTGATTGGTCTTAACGGATCTAAATCAAGTATATATTTTTAAAAATTTAAATTAGGTTATTTTATTAAAAATTACAAATTTTGGATCGGGTAAGATTGAAAAGTTTGAATTTAACCCGACTCGAAGCCACAATTTTTTTTTATAAAAAAAGTCGAATTGGGCTTGAAGTTTAATATGAACTCATTGATTGCGATTTGCGAACAAGTCGGGTAAGCCTTACAATTCCTACCTTTGACTCTGAGCAGGTCGTGGATCATCATTCATTTCAAGAAATGGACAGACACCTGACATCAGTAAGAGTAAGCATGTTCCATTCTTTAATATGGTTCCTTTTTGGTACGGAAAGATTGACTATTTGTTGATGTTTAAGGATCAATTTCAAATATGAAAGATTTTAAAATTTGAATTCCCAATATCAAAAAGAAATTTTGATTACATATAGTATTGAACAATTTTATTTTTAAATAATAAATAACATGTTTAAATTAACGGATAACATAACTTTTAAAAAAACTTTAGTGTCTAACTTTTGAAAATTTAAAATAAGTGTAAATTTTTAAAATTGGACTATTGAAACCAAAAGTTGTCTGCATTAACAGTTTATGGTTAATAGGGTATGTGAAGAGTGACATTTAAAGAGCTTACGTGATTCATTATATTTGTGAATATGTTTTTTGAATCTCTTGTGATAAATATATTGATAGTTATGTGTGCGAAATATAATGACTTATTTAATATTTAAAGATATCTTGGAAAGGAAGTTGTCTTATAATCTTTTGAAATTTTGGTATCTATTGACTAAGTCTACGTTTGGTTGGGTTTATATCTGGATAGTTTTATCAATATACCCTTTTTTGTAGATTTTTTAGAATAATTTTTTAAGAAATCAGTTAGACTATTTGATTGTCATTTAAATAAGAATTTTTTAAAGAGCTTAATACAATTGATTGTTTGATAATATAAAATACTTTTAATTTTAATTATATTATATTTTGTAATAAAATTTATTTATGCATATAAATATTATTTAAAGTATATTAAACAATATGCAAAATACAATATATTAATTATTATATAATTTTAAATCATATGAAACATAAATCAAAATATATTTAACCAAATCTTTTATATATATTATAACATAAGTAAGTTAATATCAAAATTAAATATTAAAATATATAAAAGTTAAATAATATTATATAAATCTCAAAATAAATATTCAAGTTGAGTAAATAGTTAAATACATAATAAACTAGAAGATGAGTTTGTGGAAATTGTATATAAAATATAAGGATAAAAGGACTAAAATAAGCTCATTAATTGATTGAAAAATTTACCTAAAAAGTGTTTTTAAAAAGCTCTAAATTTGATCATTATTAAAATGCTGTATTTTAATTACCAAAAAGTTATATTTATTAAAAGAATATTTTTTATTTTACAATCAAATACTCTTATTTTTAAAAAAGTTTTTGTTGTATAAAGAACTACTTATCGAGCCTCTCAAAAGTCCATCCAAACAAGCACTAAGCCATTTGGAATTTTGATCGGTCGGTGAAATCCGAATCTAAATCTGAATCAAAGCTTGAAATTTTAAATTTTTTTAAGCATGATCGAATTAGAATCACGATTAAAACGAATCTTACCATTATCTTTACCCCGAACTAGACTTTTGTCCTCTCTAAATGTTTCATCACATGTAATTGGAATCGCCACAGCTTTAACACTTTGGATTGTTTTGAACCACTAGGATCTATTGGCCTGGCCTGTACTGGCAAGGGCCATGGCCCAAATTTTGTTTTATAAGTCCCTTCTCATTTAAAATGATCGGCGCTAATATGTTAGCCAACGATTTCAAAACAAAACTAAAATTATATCAAAAACTAGGTTCCTTATTAAATTATTATAAAATTGATTAAATATTAAATAAAATTAATAAATTAAAAATATTCATACCAATCGAAAATTTTAAATTTAAATTAAAATAAATAAATAAAAATTAATCAATTTATTTTAATCTATAATAACTGATTAACCGATTGATTAATTAATAAATTATTATATTTTTAATTAAAAAATTATTAAACTAAATCAAATAAGAAAGTTAAAATCGAATAAAAGAGTTAATTTCTTCACATTTTTACTATTAAATTAACCTATCTTGTTCAATTTTTACAAATTCATTGACTACGATCTGCATTAGACTTGTGCTGGATATGAAACCATGATTATTATAGAACAAGAAAATTCAAAATTTTAAATAGTGTGTACTAAATAACATTTGCAAATTATATACCTTGCATAATTTTTAATAAATCAATCATTTAAAATTAAATAACATATTCAATTTAATTAATATACTTGATGTACGTCAAGTTTGTTGAACTCTTGTCATCTGTAATTTAATTTTTCTTGCAAAATAGTTTCAGAGGTAATTTTGAAATAAATAGTTCAATATTAAAGTCAATTTTCATTGAGAGAGGAAGAGACCAATGTTGATACGTAATATAATGTTTAGAAGCTTCAAATAACTAACACGTGTCCAAGTGTCAATAATTTGTGCATATATATGAAATATATTCTGTTAAAAGTTAATGATTAAAAATTTAACCAATTCATCTAATTCAACAATGAAACTTTAAATCGTTCAATTTATTTTAATAACTCTTCTCGTTAAAATTCATCAATTTATTTATTAATCGTTAATTTTAATAAATTAATAAGATATTATAAACTAAAATAAGTCAATTAATTTTAATTTAATATTCTCTTTTAAATTAAAATTTAAATTATTCAATAGGTAACGACAATATCTTTTAATCATATTTTAAAATTTTAAATTTTATCTTGTTGGAAGGTGTGGTGAGACTTTACCTCTCAAACTTGACAAGCCCTTTTCTCTTATGCTCGCTTTACAAGTCTGCCTTATGTTCTAATGACTCTAAGTAGCTCAAATTTGCCCCTTTCTAGATATTGTAAGTAGCTATCAGAGTTACTCATTCTAATTCACACCCCAAATTTCAAGCCTTGTGAATGGTAGCTCAAAGATATAAGAATATGAGGGAGAACTCAATGTTTTTAGGAGAGCCTTAAGTGTGGGAGGGAGAAGCTCCTGCATGCATTCTCTCTTTTGCAACTTATACAGAGAAATAGGAAAAGGGTTAGACATTCCCACAAGTAACCACTTGCTTGTTAACTTTGTCTTTCTTATAAGGCCAAACTTAATTGTCCACTTTGGTTTTCTTGTGCCAATGTGGACACATTATATTATTTTGCTACATCTCCCACTCGTACACATTGGCAACACATGCTTAAGAAAGAACAACACATGCCTATTCGTAGCAACAAGTCCTTTGTTCATAACAACTCATGTTTTATTTCTTAACCTTAAATATTCATTCTCACTATCATACGGGAAGTGGAGCGTGCGATCATATGGGAAAGGTAACGACGAGGATTGTTACATTAAGTTACTATCAAACTAACATATCGTCACTCAAGATCTCGTTATACCCCAAATCATTTCTAATCACACTAAATTTTGCATCTCTAATCCCTCTTTTCACAAAGAGCTATGCAAAATCCCATAATGTATTTGTACTCATAGTTATCATATAGACCACTCATGCCTTTGTAACTGCCCGGGCAATGAGTCACAAATAGCTTATGTGATATCAAAATGAATTTTCTTGATCGCTTTCCTAGTCATACCTCGCTAGACCACATAATTCCTAGCCCTTGGATAATGTGCTAAAGTAGCAACATGAATTATCAACTTCATGACATAGGTCAAAATCCTAAAGGGTATAGAGGTGGACTAGATGTCCACAGGGCTCATACAGTGATGAAGAAGGGACCTATTCATCACTCCTTTATGCGGTGGTCTCAAGCACATGCAGTATGCAATGCATGCCATGGTGGAGCTCCTACTAAGGATTTTTCATGCTCTAAATAACATCATACAGAACACGGTCCAGCCACTTCAGAAAGTAACCGACTTGAGCCACCATAGACTCAAATCTAGCTTCATACAGGCTATATGGATACACTTTCCATGTTTGACTAAACAAGTCTCATCTTAGCATTAAGCTAAGGCGATATACATAATCCTTAATCACGTTACAGTAATTAAGGAGATTGCTTATCATTTTATATCTTGAAATGCTTTGTCTCATCCCACTTACTATTATGGCACTGGGGTGATGTTCCAGGGTAAGAGAGCAACATCAAGCCTAGTGACAATTTTTAGATATGTGTCATTTTCAATTAAACCTTAATTTACTATGCAAATTCATATAAGATTAAAATAAAAAAACATATTTCATTAATGCATAAGTAAATGTATAAATACATCAAATCCTTAGCAAACCTAAATCGATAATACGCTTTTGAAAAGCATCTCTAACAGTGGGTTTAGTAAAAGGATCAACTATCATATCTCTCATAGAGATGTGCTTTAGGACCACATGTCCTTGTGCAATGATATTATGGATGAAGTGGTAGCAAGTATCTATGTGCTTTGTCTTTCCACGATACTTCGAGTCCTTTGCATGGGCAATTGTAGCTGTATTATCACAATAGATAATTATGGTCTCACAAAGATGCCCAGTAATGTTGAGGCTCCTAAAAAATCTCCTCAACTATATCACTTCTTGCACTGCCGAAGTACATGCACATACTCGGACTCCATCATGGATAATGACATGCACTGTTGTTTCTTGCTATACCAAGAAATAGCTCCTCCTCTGAGAATGAAAGCGTATCTTGATGTGGACTTTAGCTCGTCTTTATCAACAGATCCATCGGCATCATTATATCCAACCAATTTGAGGCTCCTACCTTGATATCACAAAGCCATGCGGTTCCTCTTAGATATCTAAGTATCCTTTTAACCGCTACCCAATGCGCAAGTTCAAGATACTTTGATATCTACCAACTATCCCAACTGCAAAGCATATGTTGGGTTGAGTACACAACATAACATACATTAGACTACCAATAACGCTTGCATATGGCACCTTAGCCATTTATTGTTTTTCTTCCTCTGTTTTAGGGCATTGATCCATACTTAGGTATACGCCCTTCTCTATTAGAGTGCCAACATATTTGCAGTTAAGCATATGGAAACATTCCAAGATCCTATTAATATAGGTTTCTTGGGACAAACTCAGAAATCTCTTAGAATGATATATTGAGATCTTAACCCCGAGAACAAAATCTACTTCACCCATGCCCTTCATTTCAAAAATAGAGGACAACCACTTTTGAGTGGCAATGATCATCTCCATATCATTCCCAGCTATCAAAATATCATCTACATATAAAGAGAGTATAAGAAACACATTCTCTTGTCTCTTTAAGTATACACAATGGTCCTCTTCAATCATAGCAAAGCCTATCCATGTAATGGCTTGATGAAATCTAAGATACCATTGCCTAGATTATTGTTTCAGGCCATAAATGGAACGTTTAAAGTGACACACTTTGTGCTCTTGTCCCTTTGCTCGAAACCTAGCAGGTTGATCCATATATATCTTTTCATTTATTTCTCCATTCAAAAATTTCGTTTTAACATCCATTTGAAACAAATCCAAATTTAGATGTGCAATAATAGCTAGGATAAGGTGAATAGACACAAATCTCATCACAGGAGAAAATGTCTCATCATAGTCTACACCCTCCTTTTGGGTGTAACCTTGCACCACTAATCGGGCCTTATACTTATCAGTTGATCCATCTGCCTTGCGTTTAACCTTCAAAATCCACTTGTTTCTAATGGTTTTGTGCCTAACAGATAGATCGACTAAGTCCCACTCATGGTTCTTAGCCATGAATTCTATCTCGTCTTCTATTCCTGCAAGCCACTTAGTCAAAATTGGTGAGTTCATTGCTTCTTCAAAAGAAGAAGGTTCATTAACATCAATAGAAATGCTCAAGAAGGACCCACCTTCTATTTCAAAGTGTTTATGCAGAACACTTCCATGTAGGGTGCTACACAACTATGGAGATTGAGACTCAGGTTCTATGCTTCCATTGACCTCAATAGTCATCGGAATTGATGTTCCTCTAACTCATAGAGAGCTTAACTTTTTTTATCTCACCAATACTATGGAAATCATCATCTAAAAAATCCACATCTCAAGACTCAACCTCATTGGGCCCTCTATGATGTTCACCATACATTAAATATCCTTTAAAATGCTCACAATATCTAATAAACATACATTTATTAGCTTTAGGGCCTAACTTCCCAAACTTACGAGCATAATGGTGAACATAACCAGCAGAACCCTATGGCCTTAAGCCTTCCAAATGAGGCTTATCTTTATTCCATAACTCATATGAAGTAGTTGGACAGACTTAGTGGGCACTCGGTTAAGGATGTAAGCCGCAGTCTCAAGGGCATTCCCCCGAAACTTAATTGGGAGGTTGGCTTGAGCCATCATCAACCTAACAATATCTAACAGAGTTCGATTCCTTCTCTCTCCAACCCCATTTTGTTGCGGAGTTCTAGGAATTGTTAATTCTCGACATATTCCCTTATTCTCACAACATTCTCTAAATTGATCAGAGAGATACTCTCTGCCTCTATCAGAACAAATAGCCTTATTGCTGCTCTCTTTCTGATTCTTAACCTCAACTACAAAGTGTTTGAAACAATACAAAGCTTCTGAGCAGTGAGACAATATAAATACTAAGCCATATCGTGAGAAATCATCTATGAATGTGATAAAGTAAGTCACGCCATTACGTGCTCTCACATTTATAGGCCCACAAATATCAAATTGGATCAACTCTAGAGGAAGCGAAGCCCTCTTAGCCTTACCAAAAGGCTCTCCACTAACTTTCCCATCAAGACAAGGCTCATGAGTAGGAAGACTCACTTTGGCGAGAGAGCCCAATAGCCCTCCTCTAGCCAATATGGACATTCTATTTTGTCCAATATATCCTAATCGATCATGCCATTTAACATACTCAAATTCAATATCAACAGAAGAAAAAGAAGCAAGATGAGCAAAATATTTATGAGATTTAGATAAATCCTCTAAGTCCATCTTAAATAAACTATTACAAAAGTGCCTATAACCATAAAGGGTATCATCAAGATAAATGGACACACCATTCTTACTAACAAAAAAAGAAAAACCAAAGTCTATTAGTGATGATACTAAAAGTAGATTATATCGAATAGTGGGTACATGAAGCACATAATGTAAGAACAATTTTTCTCCATTGTGCAAAGTAAGTTGGTAGGTTCCTACACTAAGGTCCCTCTCCTTCGATCCATTTCCCATTGTTACAAAATGTTTACTCGTCGATAAACGATGGTAATCTTCAAATCCTGTAAGAGTATAGGTTATGTGCTTTGCCACTCCGTATCTATAATCCGATCGTAAAGAGAATGAGCAAAAAATACATCTGTGCAAACAAAGGCATGTATAACATAAGGTAAGTGAGAACAAACCTCACATGGCTCAGTACACTCCTGAGCAAAGTGTCTCTTCTTTCTACAGTTGAAGCACATAAGTTTGGACTTATCCTTCTTGCCCCAGCGTTTGCCTCTACGATGTTTAGCGACTTGCCCTTCTTGAGGCCCTTGGTTCTTAGCTTTTCCCTTCTTGCTCTTAAGGCCATCACCCTTGCGTCTATTTTGTGTAACTAATGCAATGACACTGCAGTTTGCATTTTTGCGCTCTGCCTCATTCTCTAAATGGCGGGAAATGTCATTAAAGGTCTTAATGGTCTCATTATGAGTTGATAAGTCATTTTAAATGCATATGTTTTGGACTTAATTTTGATTGATTTGTGAAATTGGTACTCAAATATTGATGGAATTGTTTGTTAAATATTCACAGATGGTTTTCAATGTTGTAAAGACGAAAAAGGATCAAAAAGAGCAAAAATATGGCAAGAAGTTCGGAAATTCCAGATTGGTCAAAATTCAAAGATTAGGCGTGGGCACGCCTAAGGTCAAGGTCCTAATACTGCAGATTTTTCAGAAGATTGTCTCTAATTAGAACAAAATCACCGAAGATCTTCTACAGTCCTTTTCAAGAAGTTTCCCACCTAAATTAGAAGATTATCTACTTAAGATGAAATCCAATCAAGATATGGAGATTCATGTCAATTAGGAAAATTGGGAGCTTGCAGTGGATATAAATACATGTATAGGGGTTAGAAGGGGGGGCATCGAGTCTGAATATTTTCCTTGGGTCTACCGTATACTGATTCCCTTGGGTTTTCTAGTTTATTTTTTTCTATAGATTCCAAGTAGTTTTAATCGTAGTCTTAGTTAATTCTAAGTTGCTGCACTTCCTTTGTCCTATTATTCACGTTTCTGCAGATTCAAGTAGGGATTTTCATTATTTTTTTTATTAAAGACTAGTTATGGATATTGTCCTTTTTATTATTTCTATTGTTTTCAATTCAAGTATGATTAACTAATTTTCTTGTGTTGGTTGAGGGATCCATGTTCCATGTTATTATGGTGAGATGTTCGGAATCTTTTTCATGATTGTTAACGTTCATTGGATAATTTCATATCAATCTTTTTAATTGGATTTGTTAGTTTCTAGGTGTGCAGCTAGAGATTAATGGATTTAATCCCTAGGTTAACAAAATCTGACGTTCAATTTTGGTAACCACAAGTAGCAATTAGGATTAACCCCTCTACGTTAGAGTTGGAAAATTATAATAAATTATCCACTTGATTGATTTCATGTCGTACATGTTTATCACTTGTCATTGGTTCTTAATGCTATTATTCAATTTAATCTTTGACCGTATCTAGGTTGTTGTTTAATAAGGTTGCTAGGATACATGTTTCTAGTCAATACAATTAATAGAAAATTCACTCAATGAATGTTCGTTAACAATTATAATTTTTGTCGAGGATCCATAATAGCATGGTAATATTGGTGACCGAAACCAAGGTGTTTTTTTCCTATCGGTTTTTTTTCAGACTTAAATATTAAATTGCCATTTCTTTCTTTTTTATTTTCACTCTTATTTCAGTAAGTAACAAACCCCCCTTTATTATTTGTGTTGTTTGAATTCATAAATTTCATAATCGTAAAATTCATCGTGGGAACGATATCCGCTTATCGCTACTACATTAATTTGTTTTAACAGGAGTGAAAATCTTTAATATTTGGTTGCAGGCGACAACATTACCAAATTTTCGCGCCGTTGCCGGGGATTTTTTGACGGTTTATGTACGTTACGCGTTCAAACTAATCAGAAAATTTGCAGTATAATCCTGAGATAGAAAAGACAGCAAAAAGACTACGAAAACAGACCAAACAATGGAAAGAGACGCAAAAGATGGATAGGATAGCTACCAATCTCACTCTTCACTAATTAGCTGCGCCGACTGACGCGCAACAACCCCACTGCATCAATTTTCCAAATTTAGGTGATAATAACACTTTTGAATTAAAATCTGGACTGATTCACTTATTGCCTATTTTCAGGGGTTTACCAGGAGAAGATCCATACAAGCACTTAAAGGAATTTGATGTAGTTTGCATGGGTATGAAGCCGACCAATGTCACGGAAGAACAGATCAAGCTGAGAGCTTTTCCGTTTTCCCTTAAAAATGATGCGCAGGATTGGCTTTATTATTCAGCTGGAGAAAACGTGCAGACATGGGCCGAGATGAAGAGACTTTTCTTCGAGAAGTATTTTCCATCATCGAGAGCCGCCAATATTCGGAAGGAGATTTGTGGAATTCGTCAACATACTGGAGAAACACTTTACGAATATTGGGAAAGATTTAAAAAATTATGCGCTAGTTGTCCGCATCATCAGATAACTGAACAATTGTTAATTCAGTATTTTTACGAAGGACTTTTGCTTTCTGACAGGAGCATGATTGACGCTGCCAGCAGTGGTGCCTTAGTTGACAAAACACCAGCAGCCGCAAGAGAATTGATCGCAAACATGGCCTCCAATACACAACAGTTCGGAATCCGTACAAGTCATGGGTCAAAAGGCGTGAATGAAGTTAATGAGACCTCGGTAGAAAAGAGACTGGATGACCTCACTTCTTTGGTGCGACAGTTAGCAGTCACAAGAAAAGAAGAAGCTAAGGTATGTGGTATTTGCTCAATGTTAGGCCATGCTACTGACTCATGTCCGATTTTGCAGGAAGACAACGCAGAACAGGTGAATGCCGTGGGTGGATTCAATGGGCTAAATCAAAGGAAGTATGACCCATTCTCCAATACTTATAATCCGGGATGGCGCGATCATCCGAACTTGCGATATGGGAATCCTCAAGGGCAACAAGCAAACACCAATTTTTAGCCATATCGACCACCATATGTGCAGCGTCAAAATCCAAATATGACGTCAACTGCCGAAGGTAAGTCTTCTTTGGAAGAGGCATTACAAACTTTAACCACGAATACTTTGATGTTTCAGCGGACTACGGAACCAAGCATTCGGTCTACAGAATCAAGCATTCAGAATTTGGAAAATTAACAAAGAAATTTTGAAAATCAATTGAGTCAAATTGCAGCTGCTGTTAACCGACTAGAATCACGAAATTCCGGTAATTTTTTAGCACAACCAGAGGTAAATCCTAAACAAAGTGCAAAGGCTATCACGTTGCGAAGTGGTAAAGAACTATCGAAATCAACTCCGAAGGCTTCAAAACGAGAAATAGAGGAAGAAATCACACACTTACCTGAAGAGAAACAGAAAGTCGTGATCAACAAGGTGCTTGCACCCCCTTTTCCGAGTCGATTAGCAAAGGCGAAGAAGGAAGAACAAGAAAAGGAAATTTTGGAGACTTTCCAGAAAGTTCAGGTAAATATTCCTCTTCTTGATGCAATAAAACAAATTCTGCGATATGCTAAATTTCTTAAGGAGCTGTGTACGTCAATGAGGAAATTGAAATTCAATGAGAAGGTTCAGTTAGACGAAAATGTTTCAACCATCTTACAAAAGAAAAAGCTTCCACCGAAATGCCAAGATCCAGGTATGTTTACTATCCCGTGTCAAATTGGTAATTTGCGAATTGAAAGGGCTATGTTAGATTTAGGTGCGTCAATTAATGTCATGCCATATGAGGTATATAAATCTTTGAATATTGGAGCTCTTAAAGAAACTAGCGTAGTAATTCAATTAGCGGATCGATCAAACGCTTACCCGAAAGGTGTGTTAGAAGATATATTGGTTCAAGTAGGAAACGTGCTTTTTCCGGCTGACTTTTATATTTTGCAGATGGGCACAGATGATACATCCTCGTCAACTCCGATTTTATTTGGGAGGCCATTTTTGAAAACAACTAGAACCAAAATAGATGTTCATGATGGGTCGTTAATTATAGAATTTGACGGTGACTTAATTAAATTCAATATTTATAATACCATGAAAATTCCAGATGATGAGCAATTTGTTGTCTCTATAGATTTCATTGATACATGGATGCAGGGAAATTGGAGGGTGGAAACCATGGATGACGTTGAATTAGAGGAGAATGCATCAATTGAACTTGGATGTCCATAAGTTGCGTCATTATTTAGACAAATGGAGAATGCGCTGCCTAATGCCTTAAGGGAGATGACGTTATGTTCACAAGATGGAGGAGATGCATTACACGTACAAAGGGAAACATCATTCAAAGACCAATACAAAGATAAATATGCGATATCCAGCAACAGTGAGGGAGACACGCCAATTTGGCTAGAATGTGATGTGCCAACGTTATTTACAGGACCAAAGGGAAATACATCCAAATGCCATAAAATTGATGAGTTGGAATTGACCAGTACACAAGAGGAAACGTTAACATGTGCAGTGGAGACAGCCAACCCATTATTCCATCAACTCACGCCCAAAGAAGCTTCAAGAGGGGAAGACAAGTTGCTGCCATCATCAATCAGCCCACCAACATTAGAATTAAAAAACTTGCCTAGTCATCTTAAATACATCTTTTTAGGTGAGAAAAATACATTGCCTTTGATTATTTCTAATCAACTTTCTAATGTGCAGGAAAACCAACTTATCAATGTTTTGAAGGCGCATAAAGAGGTTTTTGGTTGGACAATAGCCGATTTGAGAGGAATCAGTCCCACCATATGCATGCACCGAATTTTGATGGAAGACGAGGCGAAAGAGGTGAGTCAACCACAATGTCGAGGGCAACAAAGGTTCGGTGTGGGAGAATTTGATAAGTCATTTTAAATACATATGTTTTGGACTTAATTTTGATTGATTTGTGAAATTGGTACTCAAATATTGATGGAATTGTTTGTTAAATATTCACAGATGGTTTTCAACGCTGTAAAGACGAAAAAGGATCAAAAAGAGCAAAAATATGGCAAGAAGTTCGGAAATTTCAAATTGGTCAAAATTCAAATATTAGGCGTGGGCACGCCTAAGGTCAAGATCATAATACTGCAGAATTTTCAGAAGATTGTCTCCAATTAGAACAAAATCACCGAAGATCTTCTACAATCCTTTTCAAGAAGTTTCCCACCTAAATTAGAAGATTATCTACTTAAGATTAAATCCAATCAAGATATGGAGATTCACGTCAATTAGGGAAATTGGGAGCTTGCAGTGGATATAAATACATGTATAGGGGTTAGAAGGGGGGGCATCGAGTCTGAATATTTTCCTTGGGTCTGCCGTATACTGATTCCCTTGGGTTTTCTAGTTTATTTTTTTTTCTATAGATTCCAAGTAGTTTTAATCGTAGTCTTAGTTAATTCTAGGTTGCTGCACTTCCTTTGTCCTATTATTCACGTTTCTGCAGATTCAAGTAGGGATTTTCATTATTTTTTATTAAAGACTAGTTATGGATATTGTCCTTTTTATTATTTCTTTTGTTTTCAATTCAAGTATGATTAACTAATTTTCTTGTCTTGGTTGAGGGATCAATGTTCGATGTTATTATGGTGAGATGTTCGGAATCTTTTTTATGATTGTTAACGTTCATTGGATAATTTCAGATCAATCTTTTTAATTGGATTTGTTAGTTTCTAGGTGCGCAACTAGAGATTAATGGATTTAATCGCTAGGTTAACAAAATCTGACGTTCAATTTTGGTAACCACAAGTAGCAATTAGGATTAACCCTCTACGTTCTGATTGGAAAATTCTAAGAAATTATCCACTTGATTGATTTCATGTCGTACATGTTTATCACTTGTCATTGGTTCTTAATGCTATTATTCAATTTAATCTATGATCGTATCTAGGTTGTTGTTTAATAAGGTTGCTAGGATACATGTTTCTAGTCAATACAATTAAGAGAAAATTCACTCAATGAATGTTCGTTAACAATTATAATTTTTGTCGAGGATCCATAATAGCACGGTAACATTGGTGACCGAAACCAATGTGTTTTTTTCCTATCGGTTTTTTTTCAGACTTAAATATTAATTTGCGATTTCTTTCTTTTTGATTTTCACTCTTATTTCAGTAAGTAACAACCGCCCCTTTTTATTATTTGTGCTGTTTGAATTCATAATTTTTATAATCGTAAAATTCTTCGTGGGAACGATATCCGCTTACCGCTACTACATTAATTTGTTTTAATGGCAGTGAAAATCTTTTATATTTGGTTGCAGGCGACAGCATTACCATGAGTAAGGACCAACTTCACTTGTCCCCACGAGTACTTGGGAAATGACCTAATGACAATTAAAACCTTCTGCTGATCTGTGAGATCATAACCTATTGCCTTCATTTCTCTAATCATGGAGGACATCACCTTAAGATGTTCAGTCATGCTATGCTTAGGGTCCATCATGTATTGATTGAACCTAAGTGTTAAGGCACGAAGCTTTGTGGCTGTTTCCCCTCCATATTTTAGGCACAATTGTTCCCACATCTCGATGATAGTTGGATAGTTCTCAAACTCCCCAATAAGGTCGTTGTGCATGCAAGCTAACAACGTAAAACAAGCACTTCTATCCTTCTTTTGCTAAAGGGCATAAGCCACAATGTCACGACGATGTTGGGCCGAATTCCCAGTCTCGGGTGGGCTTATTTTGGTGGTTAGATGGTCGAGCAACTCATGCCTATTGAGAAGGTATTGAATCTTCCTATGTCAGATGTCATAGTTTTTACCATCAAATTTCTCTCCTTTGATTATCTCAATAATCGAACTCTTTGTTGCCATTTCACTACATTATTGCATAGGTTCAATTAAGGCACATATTTATTTATGATAATCTTAATTAGTTAGCTTAACTCCCACTTACATTATTAATTCAAAATTTTCACAAACTTGTTAGTAATCATCACTAATAACATAAGCAGTAGTAAGCGCCTAATTGTATTTAGCTCAATGATTAATTTTAATTAAATTATGGGTAACACATCCACTAAATATATCATCAACTAATCATGCATGCATTAGTGAGTGAGTCTCACTGTAAGACTCCATTGATATTTTGGTGTCTAATGTCCAAAATAAAATTATATATTTAGAATTAGTGTGAAATTTTATCCCCTTACAAAGCCTCAATATGATACAAAACAGAAATAATTACAATGCAAATCTTATTACATCTGTTAGACCCCGAAATTTTTTTTGTGATGTCATTAAACATATATTTGGATCATTGAGTGATTATGCCTTAGTTTGAGTTAATTGGGAGTATTATGGATAATTACGGTTTAATTGTGGGTTTATGAGGTTTAAAAAGTGTAAAAGCTTATGAGGGCATTTTGGGAAGTTTATTTAAGTTGAAATGGGTTTAGGGCTTAATTAGGAGGGCATTGTAGTCTTTGTGCTTTCCCTTAGGTTTAAAAGAAGAAATTAGAAATAGAATAGAAAATAGAAAGGAAAGAAGAGGAATAGAAGAAGGAGAAGCCGTCGTAGGGAGAAGAGGAAGAAGAGTGGAGATTTCGATTTCTCGGATCTTTCGACAGTTTGGAGCGTTACCCGGTAAGTTTAGCTTCGTTTCTTCTTGTTTATGTTTGGATTAAACATTAAGATAACTTGTTTATGATTAGAATGCATGTGTAGGTGATCGATTGTATGAGAATGTATGTGTATGATCGAACTATGTTTAAATGTTGGGATCGGGTCCGACGTTGTGGGGCGCCCGTCTCCGGCGCTACCCAAGGGGCCACCTCGGGAATCGGGGATCCGGGGCCCGGGCCTAACATGTTTGGTATCAAAGCGCCTAGGTTTAGGTGTCCTCGGCTTAGAATGCATAATAGGATTGTGTGCTCTATGATTATTTGTTGCATTCCTTGATTGTATTCGGTGACATGCATATCATGCATACATGTAGATTGCCATATAGCTAATCCTTAGTGTTTCCATTTTAAGGAGTACGATGCCACCTCGTAGAAGGACACGAGGACTTTTGCAAAGATCAGTTGTACCTGACTCTCCGACTAGAGAGGAGATGACTGATGAGTCAGTAGCCCCAGGGAATGCTGAGGCTTCTGTAGGACTAGGCAGTGAGCCCTTGTCGCAGTCTCAGGAGTCGCCGATTCCGCCAGGGCAAATGCCTCAGTTTGATCCGAGGATGTTCCAGGCCTTTACACAGGCGTTTGTTTAGGCTATGGGTCAGATGCCACAGCCTTCTGCTCCGGCCCCAGTTAAGAGGGGAAAACAGTTCGACAAACTGAGGAAGTATGGAGCAGTTGACTTCTTTGGGACAGCAGATCCTGAGGAAGCTGAGACATGGTTGCGGAAGACAAAGAGGATGCTAGATCAGATGGACTGTGAAGATGACGAGCGAGTGGTGTATGCTGCCAGCTTGCTTCAGGGTGATGCTCTGCATTGGTGGGAGACCGTGCCAGGCAGTCAGAGGAGACCGGTAGGGTTGGCATGGCAGGACTTCTTAGCTGCTTTTAGAAAGAAGTATTTTTCAGAGGTATATGTCCAGTAGAAGCAGAGGGAGTTTCTGAATCTCACCCGGAGAGAGATGACGGTGAGCGAGTATGAGCGCCGGTTCACACAGTTATCCCGGTATGCTTCAGACTTGATGCTGAGTGAGGCTGCTAGATGTCGTCGGTTTGAGTCGGGACTGCATTTGGCTATCAGGGAGAAGGTGATTGTGCAGAATTTCTGTGACTTTCAGCAGCTGGTTGAAGCAGCTTTAAGAGTGGAGAACATAGAAAATATCAAGAGTGCAGTCAACAAGAAGAGAAAGGGCAGAGAGAAGTTTAGGAGGGGAGGTAGCACTAATACTCCTATGCCTGAGCGGAGTGATAGGAGCTTCCTACTCGGTCGAGGAGGAGAAGAAGCGGCGTGATGCGGCGTGTCTCGGCAGATGAGGACGCCTACTTTTTCTCATCGAGCTTCTGACGAGGAGAGGCAAGGAGGGAGATGGGGACAAGTCATCTGTCCCTAAGTGTGAGCATTGTGGCAATTTCCATGGCGGAGAGTGTTACCGATTGACGGGTGCATGCTTCAACTGTGGACAGAAGGGACACCGGGCTAGAGAGTGTCCTCAGCCACCCAGGAGAGAGGGATCTCAGATGCAGGCTCTTAGGAGGACAGAGACTGTGGGTCAGAGGACTTCGACAGAGGTAGGCAGTTCTGATGCTGCCAAGAGGGCAAGTCTTCCAGGAAGACCGAGAGGGCAGGCACCAGCCAAGGTGTTTGCTATGACTCGGGAGGATGCAGAGGCCGCTCCAGATGTTGTTACTGGTATGGCTCGATTATTTGATGATGATGTGCTTGTGTTGATTGATCCAGGTTCTACTCACTCGTTTGTGTCGTCGAGTAGACCTATATGTGATAGGATTGTGAGCCCTTTGGATACTCCGCTAATGGTGAGTACTCCAATCGGCCAGTACCTTGTGATTAGTCAGGTGTTTAGAGGATGTGAGCTTAGTATTGGTGGAGGACTTCTAGTGGTAGATCTGATGCCACTGAAGATGCGAGGATTAGATGTGATACTAGGTACGGATACGTTGGAGAGGTACAATGCTCGACTGGATTGTAAGCAGAAGACAGTAGAGTTTGATTTAGATGGCAGAAGAGTGGTGTTTGCTGGGGATAGAAGGGCAGGTCCGCTCAGATTTGTTTCGGCTTTGGCAGCAGAGAAGTTGATAAGGAATGGATGTGAAACATTTTTGGCCTATGTGGTGGATTCCAGAGCATATAGTGGGAAGCTAGAGGATATTCCAGTAGTCAGGGATTTCTCGGATGTATTTCCCGAGGAATTGCCAGGACTACCGCCAGCTCGGGAGATTGAGTTTCCGATCGAGCTTTTGTTAGGTACGGCACCGATTGCGATTCCGCCTTACCGGATGGCTCCGGCGGAATTGAAAGAACTTAAGGAGAAATTAGAGGAGATGTTAGAGAAAGGGTACATCAGGTCGAGTTCTTCACCTTGGGGAGCTCCGGTCCTGTTTGTAAAGAAGAAAGATAGCTCATTGAGGATGTGCGTGGACTACCGGAAGCTGAATCAGGTCACGGTGAAGAACAGGTATCCGCTTCCTCGCATTGATGATCTGTTTGATCAATTGCAAGGAGCAAAAGTTTTCTCTAAGATTGACTTGAGATCGGGATACCATCAGTTGAGGATTAAGGAGTCAGATATGCCGAAGACTGCTTTCAGGACTCGGTATGGACATTTTGAGTTTTTGGTGATGCCTTTCGGATTGACGAATGCTCCGACAGCTTTTATGGATTTGATGAATCGGGTTTTCAAGCCATTTTTGGACCAATTTATCATTGTCTTCATCGATGATATATTGGTGTATTCCAAGAGTGATCGGAGCATGAGGAACATTTGAGGATTTCTTTGGAGACTTTGAGGAGCAATGAGTTGTATGCCAAATTCGAGAAATGCAAATTTTGGCTGAGAGAAGTTTCATTCCTTGGGCATGTGATTTCAGATCAGGGGCTGCATGTGGATCCAAAGAATATAGAAACGATAGTAAATTGGGAAGCCCCGAAGAATGTAGCAGAGGTGAGGAGTTTTCTGGGTTTGGCAGGTTACTACAAGAGGTTTGTGGAGGGATTCTCAATGATATCCGCTCCAATGACTAAGCTGTTAAGGAAAAATCAGAAGTTTGTTTGGAGTGATGAGTGTCAGAGGAGATTCGAGGAGCTCGGCTTGATTGAGTGAGTACTCGATTACGGTATTGCCTTCTGGAGATGAGGGCTATACTGTGTATAGTGATGCTTCGAGGAAGGGTCTTGGAGGTGTTTTGATGCAAGGATATCGGGTGATAGCTTATGCTTCGAGGCAGTTGAAGCCGTATGAGTGGAACTATCCGACGCACGATTTGAAGTTAGCAGTTGTGATCTTTGTCTTGAAGATTTGGAGGCATTATCTGTATGGAGTTCAGACTTGAATCTTCACTTATCATAAGAGTCTTAAGTATTTACTGAGTCAGAAGGAATTGAATTTGAGGCAGAGAAGGTGGCTCGAGTTACTCAAGGACTATGATTTACTGATTGAGTATCATCCGGGCAAGGCCAATGTAGTGGCGGATGCTTTAAGCAGAAAGTCTTCGATTGCTCATGTTCGGACAGTTTATCTTCCTTTATTGGAAGAAATGGCTAAGCTTAAGATAAGCTTGAGGCAGGAAGAGCCGGATTGTCTTTTGGCTAATTTTCGAATGAGGCCGATGCTTAGGGAAAGAGTTAAGGAATTGCAGGCTCAGGATGCGGATTTGAGCAGGCTCAGAGATGAGATTAGGAATGGCAAGACTTCGGAGATAGAGGTGAGGGATGATGGATTGATGACAGTGGGCAAAAGGCTGTGTATTCCGGATGTGCGGGAGATCAAGGATGAGATATTGGATGAGGCACACAATGCGCCTTATACTATGCATCCAGGTAGCACCAGGATGTATAGGGATTTGAGAGAGCACTTTTGGTGGAAAGGTATGAAGAGGGATGTGGCAGACTTTGTGAGCAAGTGTCTTGTGTGTCAGCAAGTCAAAGCTGAACACCAGGCACCTTCAGGCATGTTGAGGCCATTGTCCATCCCGGAATGGAAGTGGCAAAGGGTGACCATGGATTTTCTGATGGGTTTGCCTAAGACCAGTAGGAGGCATGATGCCATTTGGGTCATTGTGGATCGATTAACAAAGTCAGCTCACTTTTTGGCGATCAAGCAGACTGATTCTTTTCATGTGTTGGCAAAGAAGTATATCGATGAGATCTATGCTCTAAAACCCGGACCGGTCATCAAACCGGTGGCCTTACTGGTTACTGGTTTGATCGGTTCGACCGGTTCAACCACCGGTCGAACCGGTGTGACGTAATAATTATGCAATAATTATATTTAATTATATATAATATTAAAAAATAAAAAAATAAAAAAATTATCAGACCGGTCGGACCGGACCTGTCTGACCGGTCAATTGACCAGTTTTGACCGATTCATACTGGGTCAATTGGAGACCGGTTTTGAAGCATCAACCGGACCGGACCACCGACCGGTCCGGTCCGAGTTTTAAAACCCAGGATGAGATAGTGAGATTGCATGGGATTCCGGATTCGATTGTGTCGGATAGAGATCCTCGGTTCACTTCGAGATTTTGGGGCAGTTTGCAGGATGCTTTGGGCACCAAGTTGCATTTTAGTACGACATTTCATCCTCAGACGGATGGTCAATCGGAGAGGACCATTCGGACTCTCGAGGGGATGCTTCGGGCGTGTGTGATGAATTTTCGAGGAGCTTGGGATGAGCATTTGTCGTTGTTCGAATTCGCTTATAATAATTCGTACCATTCGAGCATTCAGATGGCTCCGTATGAGGCATTGTATGGGCGGAGATGTAGGACTCCGATCTGTTGGGATGAAGAAGGAGATAGGCAATTGGTGGGACCAGAATTGATTCAGATGACAGTTGAGAAAGTCAATCTGTTAGCGGTGGCTTAAGCAACCTGAGATAGGATGAAGAGTTATGTTGATGCTCACCGAAAGGAGATGGAGTATGAGATCGGTGAGAAGGTGTTCCTTAAGACGTCTCCTTGGAAAGGAGTATTGAGATTCGACAAGAAGGGTAAGTTGAGTCCGAGGCATGTGGGTCCGTATGAAATCCTTGAGAGGATTGGACCACTCGCCTACAGGTTGGCGTTACCTCCGGAGTTGTCACAGATCCACAATGTTTTCCATGTGTCTATGTTGAGGAGGTATAGATCGGATCCTTCTCATATCGTTCAGGCTAGTGAGGTTCGGCTGCGGGATGATTTGACTTATGAGGAGCTACCAGTGGAGATCTTGGATACTAAGAAAAAAGTCCTCAAGAACAAGACGGTTCAGCTAGTCAAAGTCCTGTGGAGAAATCATTCGGTAGAGGAGGCTACTTGGGAGCCACTGGAAGCTATGAAGGAGAAGTATCCGTATCTTTTCGATAGTTCAGGTAAATTTTGAGGACGAAATTTCTTTTAAGAAGGGGAGAAATGTTAGACCCTGAATTTTTTTATATGATGTCATTAAGCATAAATTTGGATCATTGAGTGATTATGCCTTAGTTTGAGTTAATTGGGAGTATTATGGATAATTACGGTTTAATTGTGGTTTTATGAGGTTTAAAAAGTGTAAAAGCTTATGAGGGCATTTTGGGAAGTTTATTTAAGTTGAAATGGGTTTAGGGCTTAATTAGGAGGGCATTGTAGTCTTTGTGCTTTCCTTAGGTTTAAAGAAGAAATTAGAAATAGAATAGAAAATAGAAAGGAAAGAAGAGGAATAGAAGAAGGAGAAGCCGTAAGGAGAAGAGGAAGAAGAGTGGAGATTTGATTTCGGATCTTTCAACAGTTTGAGCGTTACCGGTAAGTTTAGCTTCGTTTCTTCTTGTTTATGTTTGGATTAAACATTAAGATAGCTTGGATTGGGAGAAATCGATGATTTAGGGTTTTTGTGTGAAAAAGTTGGGCAAATCGTTGGATTGATGATTTTAGGATGGATTGGAAGCTTAGAATGGGTTAGAATTGTAGTAGAAGAGTTGATCTATGCCTTAGATGTGTTGCATTTGAGTTTGGAACGGATTGGAGTTAGAAAATCTGGGATTTTTCGGGTTCGGGAACGTTTCCCTATCCAAGACGTCATGACGTGCTCAAGAGACGCCACGTCGCTGCTTGGCAGCGCTGGCAGACGGGCGATCATGGGAAGGCTTGGCCTTCGTCGCGGCGAACGAAGCCTTCGCCTCGGCGAGCCCCTTTTTCCAGCGATTTCTTCTTTTGATTTGCCGAAGCTTTTGAGTAATTGCCTTTGAATATTATTTGATTGGATGGAAACTTGGTTGTTTTAGGAAACCAAGCTGACACTATTTCATCGCAAGAGGAAGGACACCAGTGAGGTGACTACTCGAGCGATCTTAGGTGGGTAATATACTTATAGTTATTGTGTGACTAGGCAATTTCTTGCCTATGTATGAATATATGTTATTTGATATGCATGTTTAAATGTGATGAATTGAAAGAATCATAAGAATTGATAGCATTACGTTTTGATTCCGATCATGTTATGCCTCGTCTTCGGTCACGACATTTTGACTAAATGCAAGATATGGAAGAATACCATACGATAAAATGATCATGAGCATGATTATATGCTTTTGTTTGGGCGAGAGTGAAACAATTTCGTTCGTCACGTGCACGTAGACAAGAGCCTTCTCCCAGCTGCCCGCTTGTGGCATATGAGCTCCGAATGGACTCATTTCGTTCAGGGTGTAAACTTCGGTTTCTCCCTTTTGTTTCCATGGAACCCTCAAGCCATTGTGATGTGCATTGCATATGTGAATTGTTCACGGTGAAGCATACTTTGTGACAGAATTATGAATTGATGAATTAATTATATTGAATGCGTGAATTGTTTGATTAGCATGTGAGTGCTTGAATTGATGTCTATATAGATATATATATATGTGTATGATCGAACTATGTTTAAATGTTGGGATCGGGTCCGACGTTGTGGAGCGCCCGTCGCTGGCGCGACCCGAGGGGCCACCTCGGGAATCGGAGATCCGGGGCCCGGGCCCAACAACATCATTCTAATAACAAATATTAAATGGGGATGTCACACCTTCTTCATTGTATATAAAATTATTTTGAAAAACATACATCACACAACATAGACACTAATTCAAAATATCAAAGCAGCTTTATTTAATTTATGACAATTAGCATTAATTAACAATTAGTCACATTGATAAATAATTAGCCAATTTATTCCTAACATAAATAATAATCACTTAACACATAAATGAAATAAATAATAACATACAACTCATAACATATATGAAATGCATCATAAATTCATGAATATAATACACAATTATCAAGCATGAAAATCCAAGTTAACAACCAAAAAAATATTTTACTTTATGTAATTAAGTAAATTTCAAATAAGGCTAACAAATAACTCAAAATTTGAAAAATTTTAATAAACGACCCTTTGAGGTGGCCCCACACACGCCCAGGGCTCATGTGAGACGTGGCTGTGTGACTTTGGAAAACCCAGATTTTCCAAAAATTTGTCTTTCATGATCATGATGCCACTTCGAGCTATTATTTCTCACTCATTTTAACTCCAATTCAAGTATATAATATACCGTTGGAAAGATAATATGATAATGAACATATCCATATACATATCTTATGCAAAACAGTATTGTAATAGTTCAAAAAATGGGCAAAAATTTTAGGGAAACACATGCCGCAAATGAACACATTTATATTAAACCCAAATTTTCAATAATTTCATAGTCATAATGCCCACTTAGAGCTATTGTTTCTCACTCATTTTAACTCCGATTCGGGGATATAATATACGGTTAGAAAGATAATGTAACAAGGAACATATGCATATGCATATTTCATGCAGAAAAGTACTCTAACAGGTCGGACATTGAGCCTAAACTTTTGGGAAACATATGCATGAACCAAAAATTTATCATGCAATATCTCACTCAATTCAAATATGTTTTTCACCAAATTTTAGGCACAAGTTTCTGACATTATAAAGAACATATCCATGTCAAAATTTCAAGCTAAAACAAAACACACAAAAATTTGTCGTTGATGGGCATGTTACACATGCACAAACAAATTTCAGCATATATGACATTATTCTCATTTGGCACAATTTCAAGGAAGAAAGCAAGCTATACTCGCTCTTGTACGAATGCTAGAAGGTGTGGTGAGGCCTTATCTCTCAAACTTGACAAGTCCCTTTCTCTTATGCTTGCTTTACAAGTCCATCTTGTACTCTAATAACTCTAAATAGCTCGAATTTGCCTTTTCTCAATGTTGTGAGCAGCTATCAAATTTACTCACTCTAATTCACACCCCAAATATCAAATCTTATGAATGGTGGCTCACAGAGATAAGAACATAAGAGAGCTTTAAGCGTGGGAGGGAGAAGCTCTTGCATGCATTCTCTCTTTTGCAATTTATACGGAGAAATAGAAAAAAGGGTTAGACATTTTTATAAGTAACAACTTATCTGTTAACTTTATCTTTCTTGTAAGATTGAGCTTACTTGTCCACTTTAGTTTTTTTTGTGTCAATGTGGACATATTATATTATTTTGATACATATGTAATCTTTAGTCAATTTTATAACAGTCTAATATCACTTAAATTTTTAAATCTTAAACTTCTTATTTTATTGGTTTAATTTTGGTTTTATTTTTAAAGGATTCACTGAAACATTATTTAGAAAATGTATATGAAACACTGATTTAGAAAATGTATTGTCAAGAAAATAAAATCAAAATTTTGGATATCTAATTACAAAATAATAGATTATTAAGAGAGCAAATCTTTGCACGTCAAACTTCAAGGATGACAATATGTGATTGGCTCGAGTTATCCGAGTATAAAATTAACGAGCTAAATTTAAATTATGATAAAATATAATTTAACTAATAATATTATTTTAAGACGTTGTATTAAAAACATATCTGATTTAAAGTTAATAGATCGGGTTTGGATGAATTCATCACAATTTGAATTGAATTCGAGATTGAGAATCAGCTTCAAAGTATGAGATAAGTAAAACTTTTTTCGAAACAATATCGATTTAATTTAATTTCTTAAAATAGTTTTGTTCTTACTTTTAACTTGAAAAAACTCGAGTCGATTTAAAACTAAGCTGCCTCTTGAGAGTCAACATATTGCCTAGCCTACTAATGGTCACTACCTATCACTTGTCTTAAAAAACGTCCGTTCACATGTCACAACCAGACATGAATGGCGTGCCTGCCTTTTTTGTGCCAGAAAGCAACGACAAATGACTCGTGTCGTTTTGTAGTTTTTCAGTACCCATTTTCTATTTCGACCACGCATAACATATGTGCCCGCATCTTGGTGCAACTGAAAATTAATAAACCAAACTTGAGTTAATCTAATTCGTAATTAAATTTAATTTTAGATGTTGAGATCAAAAAGCTTCGGTTGAGTTTTACCTAATTCAAAACTCTAACAAATTTACAAACTTGATCAAACACTTGGCTTTTTGATTTGACTCGAAAGTTAATGAAATCAAGTTCAAAGTTCAATCAATACGACAATCGAATATGATCAAAATTTAACCGAATTCAAAGTTATTAAAAATATTTTAGGTTGAGCCTAACCAAATTCATAGTTAATACTAACAGAAGCATCACACCACTTAAGCTTTAATTATAAAAAATTTAAATTTTTTAAATTTTTAATTATAACCTGAACTTTAAAAATAGTAATAAAATGTTCAAATTTTCATTTTTCTTAATTTTAACCTAAATTTCAAAACTCTAAATTTCAAAAATGGCAATAAAATGCTTAAATTTTCAATTTTTTCAATTATATTCTGTAATTTATGAATTATTATATACTTAAATATTGTTTATTGTTCAAATCAAAATAAAATTATTTATATAATGTAATTTACAAATTATTATATACTTAAAATTTAATTAGACACATTTTGTGTTTCAAGCAAATTGCATCAAACCACTTAAGCTCTCTCGTTATATGGAAACCAATTAGTCATCTATCTATTTTTTAAATATTTATATAAAGGGTAATTATAAAAAAGACTAATTTTTTCAATTTTTCCGTTATAGCTTGAATTTTAAAAGTATAAATAAAATATCTAAACTTTTATTTTTTCAATTCTAGTCGAACTTCAAAAATGACAATAAAAGTCTTTATTTTTTAAAAAATTAACCTAATGTTAGTATTTCGGTTAAGTTTGTTGACGTGACTTGTCACGTATTTCATATATACTGACATAATTGCATATCATAAGAATCTCAGTAGTATGATCACATCATGATTTCCTTCATACTGCGTCATATATCATGAACTTTGTTAATATGCTTATAGATTAATATCAATTCATAAATAATAAACATCAAATTAATGGAATATGTATAAACCTTAACTATTAATACATGTCAACCAAAATTAACACAACAAATAAAGATTCATGAAACGTGTCGTTTAATCACATAATTAAAACGACGTCGTTATTTAAAATGACTTAAATCAGATTATACAGTCTCGATGATCTTACGCTTTGATTTCATTTTTTCCTTTTGTTTTCAATTCATTCTCTACTTCCTCATCATTTGATTTTCAAATTATACAACCTTGACACCCTCATACAAAGGGCATTAAGAGAATGAATGAAAAATGAAGAACTTACTGGTGCAATACACTGTAATGCGAAAGTAGTTTGAGATGTCAGAAGAACAAACAGAAACCAAAAGATTGAGGGTTGAGGGCAGTATTGTGAATTTCGAACCGTCTGGCCGTAAACCCAGATGCAGTGCGAAGTGTAGGTGATCTGGGTAAAAATGCTGGTCAGTATCGTAATTTCAATGATCTTGGCAGATCTTGACAGTATTCAAAATATCGGTCAAATCTAATAATATCTGAAAAATTTTAAAAATTGGGGATTTTTTGCAAAATTTTCAAAATTTCCATTCCTCCCTCCTACCTCTCCTTCCCCCCTTTTTTTCAAAGTTTTTAAAATAATAATAAATATTTTATTACTAATAATAATTATAAATTAAATAAAACTTAAAAAAAATTATTTTTGTTTTTATTACCAATAAATTATTTTATTTTATTACTAATAAATTGTTTTTATTTAAAATTTTAACATTTTGTATAATATTTATTAATAAATACTAATAAATTAGTTTATAAATAATAATTTTAAAATTATTTATTTTAAAAATAAATAATTTTAAAATTATTATATATAAACTAATATTTATTTTCTATATTTTAAATTATTAAATCAAAATTTATATATTTTAAAATTATATTTTAAAATTAATTATATTTATTAATAATTATTAAATTAATTTTATATATTAAATGACTTTGTAATTATGTTTAATTAAATGTAAAATGAAATGGAATATGAAAACAACAATTCTAAAAAATTCAAATTTTTCATAAAATAGAAAATAATTAATAATTCAAAATTTTGAATTATTTACATTATTTTACAATTAATTATTATATATAGATAATTATTATATATAGATATATATTATATATAGATAATTATTATATATAGAAATAATTAAAATATAATAAAGATATATATAAACTAAAATGAATAAGATATAAACAAAAAACTAAATTAAATAATCTACAACTTTACAATATGACAATGGACTATTTTGTAATTTTTAAAAATTCAGGGACAATTTTATATATTTAAAATTTTTTTGTATTATTGTAATATTTTAAATACTTTGTATTATTCTTAATTTTATAATTGTATGATGATAATTTTCTTTATTTATATTAATTGTGTTTATTTTATATATAAAATATTTAAAATTATTGTTATTTTATATTAATTGTCATTATTATTTATTATTAATATTTTTGAAAGCATGGTTGATGTAAACAGTAAATTAGTAAAGTATATAGTACAACTGTATAATATACCAATATGGACTATTTTGTAATTTTAAAAAAATTTAGAGACAATTTCATAAATTTAAAAAATTTTCCGAAATGGTATCCGATACCAATCCAGAGAATGCGATTCTGATTCAGTAACTCAATCTGCAAGATCAAATGCGGTATTCATAACATTAGTTGAAGAAGAACAACAGATAATATCAGGCTACAATTGAAAAAAAAATAAAAAAATTGAGCATTTTATTGTCACTTTGAAAGTTTATGCTAGAATTAAAAAATTTAAAGTTTAGATATTTTACTGCTATTTTTAAAATTTAGGCTATAATTGAAAATTTGAAGAAAATTTGGATTTTTTATAATTAACTCTTATATAAATAATTGTATCAAAGTCACTCTCCAAAATTTAGAAATTAATCAATAAATTTATTTAATTTTCATATTGATAAAGATATTTTAACTTGAAATAAATGTTTTAATCAAATTGGTATAACTTTATTATATATATTCACAAATTAAAGTTTATTTTGATATTTATTAAAATTAAGGTTGCCATCATGCATCTTATCTATCTATTTAAATATATTATAATATTTGCCAACCAACAACTCTTGCTCGTCTCCTTCAATTCATTTTGAATTTATTATCTATCTATTTAAATATATTTTACTATTTTCGTAAGTTTTAAACACTGAAAGAAAAACTAAAACTAAAAAAATGGAAACTAAAACAAACAATATTTTTCTAAACTTAAAACCGACAACCAAAAACAAAAAAGTAAACACTAAAACGCTAAAATAGAAACAAATAAACTCTAAGATTCTTTTATACCCTTAAACATTAAAGTCTGACATATATTTTAACACAAATATTAAATTTGAAATAAAATTTTGTTAAACTTTTTTAAAAATATGATGGTTAGAGAAATCAATATTTTAGAAAATGACCACAAATTAAACCAATAAGATAAGATATGTACGGTTTAAAAGTTTAATCGGTATTTACAAAACCGCAAAATATTGAGTAAAATTTAAGAATTTAAAATATGATTAAAAAGATTATCTTATTTAACGAATAATTTAAAATTTAATTAAAAATATTTTTAAATAGAAATTAATTTATTTATTTTAATTTATAAAATTTATTAATTAACAAAATTGACCATCAAATTTTATAATAAAATTATTAAAATAAATCGACCTAAATATTTAACCAATTTAAAATTTTTACGATTTAAACCGGCAAATTAATTAAGTTTTTTATTAACATTATGTAATAAGACAAATGGAAGAAAAATCTATTAAGAAGATGACCCATGAAACCAAGGTTTTAAGATCGACAACGAGTTGCGTGGAGAGTTAGGACACCACTTCCTATAATTTTCTTGTGCACTTGTGTGGAGGACAAGAAAGCAACGATCATGTACCATATGACTTGGTGTATTTTAAAACTAATTTCCCTTTTTGAGGGGACATTTGCGGCGTTGCATGTCCTTTTCTTAAAGTAATTTCATGTTATACACAGACTGAAACACGTTGATCGTACTTATGGCAGTTGCTACACGATTCACTGTAATTATTTTTTTATTTGTTACATGTATTGTATCGAAAATAATTAACGCTAACTATGGAAAGTAATAATATAAAAAATTTCTAAATATATATTCAAAATATAAAATATAAAGTATTTTTGTTGTGAATGTATATAAAAAGTTTTTTGGTGAATATAATGAAAAGAATATTGAAAGGTTTTAGCTTTTATTATAATCATAAATTCTAAAATTTTATTTAAATTGAAAATATGATTTTCTTCATACATAATATATAATGAATAAATAATATTTTGTATTATATGTTTCAACCACTTTTACATATCACAATAAAATTGTAATAAAATAATTAAGTTATAAAAATATAATCTTAGTATCATGCATTTTACATGGGTAATAAAAAATTCAACCATTCGCAAGTCAATCTTAAAAATTTTGTACCATCTAATTATTAATTTGGTCTTCAAATTTTCAATTCAATCTATTTTAATAATTTTATTGTTTAAAACCGATTAGTTTATTAATTAATTAGTTAATTTTGTAAATTAATAAGTTCTTATAAAATAAAATAAATCAATTATTTTCATTTAACAATATCCTTTTCATTTAAACTTCAAATTATTTGATGGATAAGAAAATCTTTTTAATTATATTTTAAAATCTTTAATTTTATTCAATTTTAGCTAGTTTAATACCAATTGAACTTTTAAACTTTAAATATTTTGTCCTATCGGTTTAATTTCTGCGGTTTTAAAATATTGGATAAAAGTAGAGTGTGTATATATATATATATAATAAATATAATATAATATAAGAAGATAGAAAGAGAAGCGAATGAATGGAATTATATATTATTAGAATCTTTAAAATTAAATTTGAATAATTACATATTTCCTATTATATCTCTCTGCAGTACTTGCAATTAATAGCATCAAAGATGTAATTATAATCTTTTACATTACTTCACCGCTTAAATTTTGTACTACTATTTATCCAGAATATCTTCCCGTCTACCTCCATAAAATATTATAAATTAAATCTTGTTTTCCTTTTTTTAAATTGCTTAACTTTGATTTCATTTATGAGAATCCGACCTTAATTTGGCTCGGTGGATTATGAAATTAATAGATCAAATTTGAATTAACTGAATTTCAGGCCAAGGGTCGGGTTTGAAAGGAAATAAAAAAAGGGCATTATTTTTGTTTCAAGCCTAATGGAGGTTTATGTCAAGTTTAAAGTGTTTGGTCGAGTCTAGGTTGTTGCCAACCCTAAGCAATATTAATTTAATAGCATTCAAGCATTCAATTTTGTTTTTATCAATCATTAAAAAAAACCCAACTAGTTTAATTGATTTATATATAAAAAATTTGAACTGTTAAATTTTTTACTTAGTTTTAAATTTTTCAGTTCGATTTATGTTAATAACTCTTGTTGTTAATTAATCGGTTAATTTTGTAAATTAATATGTTTTTATAAACTAAAATAATTTAATTAATTTTCAACAACTTTTTCAATTAAACTTCCAAATTTTAAATAGGTAAGAACAATCACTTTCAATCATATTTTAATTTTTAATTTTATTTAATCTTTAGCTGATTTTATGATTTGTCTAATTCTAATTGAATCTTTTAAACCTTAAATTTCTTATCTTATGAGTTTAATTTCCTACCAGTTTATAAAACACTTGGTTTTATTTTTTACAATGATCATATATTAACCCTAAATTTCGATACAATTTTATTAAATAAGAAAGAAAATACTATTCTTGTATTAAAGCTTCTTTTTACTTCTCTTTCTCTAAGACTATGTTTGGTTATAAGTAAGATTTTTAATGTAATGAAATGAAATGTAAATGGACGTTGGTTTGGTTGGGCTAGAGGATCTTGTCTGCTGAATCTCAACCAAGCAAATTAGTATTGTTCCCTTTGTAGCTCAGTAGTGAGAGGCGTGCGTCTCAACGCGACAAAACTCTGAGGTCATAGGTTCAAGCGACGAGATCTGCATCTGGCGACCAAAGGGGACAATACTAATTTGCTTGGTTGAGGTTCAGCAGACAAGATCCTCTAGCCCAACCAAACCAGATGTAATATTAGAAAATTATTGTTTAGGATGAAAGGGACCATAATGTAATATAGTGAAATATTGTTTTAAAAATTTTTATAATATAATATAGTAAAATATTGCTTAAAAGAAAATTTCATAATAAAATATATTTAAATGTTATTTATTATTTTACATTTCATCGTAAACTTTCAAAATCAAAGGTAACTTATTTTTACTGTTTATGATAAAATGAGATGTAACGTGAAACTCTCCCCTTTTATCTTAGTTTATTTCATTTTATCATCTCATGAACTTTTCATTCAATTAATAACCACCAAATCTGGTAAATACCAACCAACATAAATGAATTGTAGGAGACAAGTAAGAGTCGATGGTTGGCAAGTCAGCACTCAAGGTAAAATTTAATGCCGGGACTGATAAATGATCCCTACTACTTCTGTATGAAGAAGTAACTTCTGTGTTCTCTTTTAATGTCAGTCAGAAGTGGCTATATCACAAATAATATTACCAAATGGCGGAGATGGAGCTTGTCCCTGAGCTGGTTTCAGGCGGTCATGCATTTCCAAAAATTGAGCAGCAATCAGATGCTTCTAAACAAAAGACTGTTTCGTTCTTTGGTATGTTTTCCTATGCAGATAGAGTTGATTACATGTTGATGTTTCTTGGAAGTGTTGGGGCATGTGTCCATGGAGCTGCTTTGCCTGTGTTCTTAATCTTGTTTGGACGAATGATCGATTCTCTGGGACACTTGACCCTAAGTACTCATGAAATGCTTTCCAAGGTCTCCCAGGTATGTGACTAAATGCTTTGACATGTTCAGCTTAAACGATTTTGAAGGATTTCTGGGAGAAATTGAACCGAGTTCAAATGATTCCACGTAAAATCAACATCATATTTCAAGTTATATCTCTTTCGGACTTGAGATTGTTAGGTAAAGGGACTTTGTCCCATATTGGAAATGAGAGAGGGAGGGGGGAGGCTAAACAAGTATAAATAAACCCCCTCCCCCTCCCATTTATCTCATCCCAAAAACCAAAGTAACTCTTAGTAAGAGTGGTAAATTTTGGTGAGTAAATTTTTGGGTGTATTGGGGTAAGGGTTGAGAGTGTGTGAAAACACTAGTGAGTTGAGTGTTGAGTGTAAACACTTGTAAGTGTTGTTTTCTCCCTAATAAAAAGGGTATGCAGTAGCCGGAGGCGAGGCGCAATTTGGCGAACTCCGTTATCAAATATTGTGTTGTTTTATTGGTGTTTTTCGTTGCGTGGAAATAGTTTAATTTCTAACAATTGGTATCGAGCCTTGGAGCGGTGAGTATGCTCTGTAGTCGCCACGATAGTGGATCTTCTACATCAGAAAACTTTCCTTGGGTTTGTTGAAGCTTGGAGTTAGTATGCTCTACAGTTGCCACAGGAGTGGATCCTCTGACGAAAACTTGCCTCACTTGTGATAAATACACCGCGCACGTAACTTCGCTCAGGAGGCGGGTTTTAAGTGGGACCGTTTGTGACCCTCCGCCTTTCCAGGATTTTACGTGGAATGGTAATCTTGTCTAAGGAGTCTTTGACGGTCTTTCCTGGGTATTACCGAATCGGTTCACTTCACTAGTTGTCTACCTCAGAAGAAACTAGAAGTCAGTGGGAGTAATGGCGCCAGATGATATGCTCAACAAAATCGATAAGTTCGACGGCACGGATTTCGAATACTGGAAGATGCATATAGAGGATTATTTGTATCAGAAGAACCAGTTTCTACCGCTCTTTGGAAAGAAGCCAGAAAACATGTCAGAAGAAGAATGGGTTATTCTTGACAGGCAGGCCCTTGGAGCAATCCGAATGACCTTATCCCGGAATATAGCCTTTAATGTGTTAAAGGCAAAAACCACAAAAGCCCTTATGGAGGAATTGACGGAGTATTATGAAAAACCTTCAGCAGTAAACAAAGTACATTTGATGCGGCGTTTGTTCAACTTGAAGATGGCGGAAGGCACCTCTGTAGATCATCATATCAATGAATTCAACAAAGTCTTGAATCAGTTGAGTACAGTGAATATTGATCTTGATGATGAAATACAGGCCTTAATACTTTTATCATCCCTCCCGAGAGTTGGAGTGCTACTGATCACATCGGTGAGTAACTCAATGGGAACCAATAAGTTGAAGTTCAAGGATGTTAGTGGCCTGATTATTAACGAGGAAACCCAAGAAAAGAAGTAGGTGAAACCTCATCCTCCTCCGCCGCTGCAGTAATCAAAAGGAAGAAGTAGAGGACGTGGAAAACTAGATACCGTGATAGATCAAAGGACGGAGGTCCAAGTCACGGAATCTGCTACTTCCCAAAACTCAAAAATATTGAGTGTTGGAATTGTGGAAAGTTTGGGCACTCTGTAAATCAATGCAAGAATGGTTCAAAGAAGGCGAGTCAAACAATCGGGAGGCAATATAGCTTCCACCTCGGTGAGGATGACGCGTTGATATGTGCCTTAGAAAACAAGCAAGAGGCATGGATATTGGACTCCGGAGCATCGTTTCATGCAACTTCAGAGAAAGATCTTCTTGAGAAGTATGTGCCTGGAAATCTCGGCAGTGTATATCTTGGTAATGATCAACCCTGCAAGATTGTCGGTAAAGGTGTAGTTAAGCTCAAACTGAATGGAGCCATCTGGGAGCTGAAGGATGTCAGACATATCCCTGATCTGAGAAAGAACTTAATCTCAGTGGGACAATTAGCAAGTGAAGGCTACATCACAACTTTCCGTAGTGATGAATGGAAGGTATCAAAGGGAGCAATGATTGTAGCACAAGGAAAGAAGAATGGTACTCTCTACCTAACAGCCGGAGCATGTTGTTCAATTGCGATTTACTGAGGAGTGGAGATTCCAACTCAGGCACCGGAGACTTGCCACATGAGTGAAAAGGGAATGAAGTTAATGCATTCCATGGAAAACTATTAGGTCTGATCAAGAGAGCTTGATACGTGAAGATCGCATCCTTGGAAAGCGAAGAGAGTCGACTTTCAAAGCGGTGGTAGAACGCCAAAGAAGGAGAAACTTAAGCTCGTACATTCGATGTTTGGGGACCAACAACTACTCCATCCATTGGTGGAAAGCACTACTCGTGACATTCATTGATGATCATTCCGTAAGGTGTGGGTTTACTTTCGAGACACAAGTCAAGTATTTGATGTTTTTAAAACATGGAAGGCTATGGTTGAAAATGAGGCGGGTCTCAAGATAAAAAGCTCGAATCGACAATGGTGGAGAATATGAGGACACCAGATTCAAAAAGTTCTGCTATGAGCATGGAATTAGAATGGAGAGAACTGTGCCAGAACGCATACAACATAATGGTGTAGCGGGCGTATGAATCGAACCTTAATCGAAAGAGCTAGAAGTATGCGGATGCAATCAGTTTACAAAGCAATTTCAGTCGAAATCAACACAAAGACTTATCTCATCAACCGAGGTCCATCAGTTCCATTGGAGTACAAGATACCAGAGGAGGTTTGGAGTGAAAAAGATGTGAATCTTTCACACCTCAAGGTATTTGGTTGTACAACATATGTGCATATCGATGATCAAGCGAAATAAACTTGATCCAAAATCTAAGAAATGCACATTTATTGGCTATGGTGAGGATGAGTTTGGATATCGCATTTGGGATGATGAAACCAAGAAGATCATTCGGAGTAGAGATGTGATCTTTAATGAAAAGCTGATGTATAAAGATCGACATGCATCGGAGAACACCTCTCAGAGAGACCCTGAATTTGTTGATATCAGCAATATGCCAAATTTTGCAGTGAGACAAATGGAAGTAAATCCTCAATCAGAAGAAACTGTTGAAGAAGAAGCTCAGCCTGAATCACCACAACCCACCTCTCCTGTTCATGAGTTAAGAAGGTCTTCTCGACCTCATGTGCCAAACAGGAGATTCTCAGACTATCTATTGTTGACGGAGGCGAGCTGAGTCTTACAAAGAGGCATGCAGATGAGAAGATGCCAACAGTGGGAGCTTGCAATGAAAGATGAGATGAGATCTTTAATCTCCAATCGACTTGAAACTAACAAAGTTACCAAATGGAAAGAAGGCTCTCCACAACAAATGGGTATATCGGGTCAAAGAGGAGTTTGATGGTTCCAAAAGATACAAAGCTCGGTTAGTAGTCAAAGGTTTCAAAGAAAAGGAAGGAATAGACTATACCGATATTTTCTCTCGGTGGTGAAGCTTAATACCATCGAGCAGTTGTTAAGTATTGTTGCAAGTCAAGATCTTCATCTTGGCGACTTGATGTGAAGACATGCGTTTCTTCATGGAGACTTGGAAGAGGAGATATTTATGCACCAGCGGAGGGTTTCTGGAGAAAGGAAAAGAGCATTTAGTGTGTAAGTTGAAGAAAAGCATGACGGTGCGAAACAAGCCCCAAAGCGATGCAATGGTACGAAAGTTTGATAACTTTATGCATAGGAAGACTTCGAAGTGCAATGTCGACCCACGTTGTTATATCAAGAGATATCACCAGTTATATCATTTTGCTACTTTACGTCGATGACATGTTAGTAGTGGGTTCCAATATGGATGATATCGAAATTTGAAGAAACAATTGTCAAAAGAATTTGACATGAAAGATCCGGGTCCAATAAGAAGATTCTTGGGATGCAGATCACCGTAAATAAGAGAAGAAGGAATTACAGTTATCTCAAGCGAATACATTAATCGTGTTTTGCAGCGGTTTAACATGGCGAATGCTAAACCAATCAAGCCTCCACTTGCCGATCATTTCGCCTATCCCAAAATCAGTCACCTCAGACAAATGAAGAGCGAGACTTGATGGCGAAAATTCCTTATGCCTCTGCTATTGGAAGCTTGATGTATGCAATGGTATGCACAAGGCGGACATAGGCCATGCGATGGGAGCGATTAGCGATTTATGGCAAATCTGGAAAAGTCCACTGGGAAGCAGTAAAGTGGATTTTAAGATATCTTCGAGGCACTACCAAGAAATGCCTGTACTTTGGCAAAGGAGAAATAAAAGTACACGGCTATGTTGACTCAGATTATGCAGGCGAAGTTGATAGAAAAAGGAGCACCACCGGTTACATTTTCTTTGTAGGTACAACAAATTGTGAGTTGGATATCGCAGATTGAAGATTGTTGCCTTATCTACTACTGAAGTTGAGTATATAGCAATAATGAAGCTAGCAAAGAGATGATTTGGCTTCGAATTTCTTTGTCGAGTTGGGTTTTATGCAGGAGAAGAATGTGCTATATAGTGACGATCGAGTGCAATTCATCCGCCAAGAATCCAAGATTCCACCCGTAACCAAGCATATTGGTGTTCGTTATCATTTCATCGGATCCTTCTAGAAGATGAAGTGTTAACACTTGAGAAGATCCTTGGAAGCAAGAATCCTGCAGACATGTTAACCAAGGTGGTGACAATCGACAAATGAAGTTGTGTGCAACTTGGTTGGCTCAAGAATAATAAAATCTAGGCGAGCTCTGCGATCAACCGGTGTGAAGACAGATTGAAATAAGTCTTCAGTGGGAGATTGTTAGGTAAAGGGACTTTGTCCCATATTGGAAATGAGAGAGGGAGGGGGGAGGCTAAACAAGTATAAATAAACCCTCCCTCCCATTTATCTCATCCCAAAAACCAAAGTAACTCTTAGTAAGAGTGGTAAATTTTGGTGAGTAAATTTTGGGTGTATTGGGGTAAGGGTTGAGAGTGTGAAAACACTAGTGAGTTGAGTGTTGAGTGTAAACACTTGTAAGTGTTGTTTCTCCCTAATAAAAGGGTATGCAGATTTTGGGAGGCGAGGGTATAATTTGGCGAACTCCGTTATCAAATATTGTGTTGTTTTATTGGTGTTTTTTCGTTGCGTGGAAATAGTTTAATTTCCTAACAGAGATAACTTCAATTATGAATTTTCAACATAGATTCGCCCTGTGCAAGGATAAGATGGGCACTTGACTAAGTCCATCTTCATAAATAATAAAATATAACCTATATTTACTTTCATAGAAAAAAAAATAGAGCTCATTTAAAAAAAAACTCATATTTTATTTTCTTTTAGTTTTTATAAAAATTGGAGGAATTTGGGTTTTAAGAAAACCAAACTTATAGTGTTTCCTTAATATGCAGAATGCCTTGTACATGGTTTACGTGGGACTATCGATTTTTATATCAGCTTGGATTGGTAGGTTTCTAGAGACTTCTCTCATAAACTACACATACGACTTTTTTTTCCCCTTCATCAGCTTCTTTTTTCAGCTGTTGCGTCTTGGATGCAAACTGGGGAGAGGCAAACAGGACGTTTACGTTTGAAGTATCTTCAATCTGTTCTTAGAAAAGATATGAGTTTCTTCGACACAGAAGCTAGAGATTTGAATATAATGTTTCACATATCAAGTGATGCAATTTTAGTTCAAGACGCCATAGGAGATAAGGTGATGAGAAAGATAAAAACTTCCTGAAACTTTGGTTGAGTCAATTTTAATGGTTTCTTGGTGCAGATAGGGCATGCAATTCGTTATCTTTCACAGTTCATAGTTGGATTTGGCATTGGATTCGCTTCAGTTTGGCAGCTTACACTGCTAACTTTAGCTGTAGTTCCACTGATAGCAGTAGCTGGAGGAGCTTATGCTATAACCATGTCTAGTCTGTCAGAGAAAGGTGAGAAGGCTTATGCTGAGGCTGGGAAAGTTGCAGAAGAGGTATACGTACGTACTGTTCTCTTTTTTGTTTTCATTGTTATCACACTCAGTTTAAAGTCCCGCAATGAAGTGAGGTCTAGAAAAATTCGATAGTACCCTTATTCTTATATAATAGAGAGGTTTTTTTTGCAAAAAACTCACATGCAAAAGAGATAATAAAAAAATTATGAAAGTTAAAGAATACTAAATAAAATTACAAAAAATATATAAATAAATAAAAATAAATTATAACCAAATGATATATCTGAAATGATGTCTAGATCTGTTAGTAGCTGATAAATTGCAAAGTCTTGCTCTTTTCGTCTTTAATTAAGTTAGGAGTCCTTGCTAAAAAATGCTAAATGCATGACAAATCCGAATGTTATCTTCTTCAACTGAATAAATAAACAATACTTCCTGTGATAGATTTCAAGAAATTTTGAATAAAACTCTTAATTTTAAAATTTTAATATTTTTGGTAGAAAATAATAGCCAAATACATGTGAAATGAATATTATTATAATTTGACTAATAAAACATTGTTAAATTAACGATCTAACTCAATTTTTAATTTTGATTCAAGCCGATTAAATCTAAATTAAATCAATAAATTGAGGTAATTACAATAAATTATATTTTAAGTCGAGATTAAGAGTTAGGTTTACTCGTTAGATCAACAATGTTTGATTAGTTCATGTGTCAATATTTTAATGAAAATTATTAGAATATATTCTTTTGAAAATTTGAGAAGTATAAAAGTTTTTAAGAATTCTAGAAAATTAAAAATTATTTAAATCACAGAAAAATTAGTGTCTTTTACGATTTAAATTTGATTCGAACTAATTCAGTTGAATTCAAATTAATAAATTAAGATAATTATAATAAATTATATTTTTATTCACATTTAAGTAGTTTGAAATTTGAATTAATTTTAAAAACTATATTGAATTATTATGTGACCAATATTGGATTGTTCCACATATGACAACAATATTATAATATTCCATTTTTTGTCGTTATTTTTAACAAAATTTGATTAAATAGTTCTGAAAATTTAAACATTATAAAAGAGTTTTTGCGAGAATTTTAAAAATAAAATTTACATAAATAGTCCATGTCTTTGACGTTATAAGTGAAGATTTGGTTTAGGTTATTATCATTTTCTTGTCCTCCTGTTTCCATGCATCAGATTATTTCTCAAATTCGTACTGTGTATTCATTCGTTGGAGAGGACAAAGCAATATCAGGATATTCCAAGTCCCTGGAAAACGCATTCAAACTTGGCAAGAAAAGCGGAGCTGCAAAAGGAGTAGGTGTTGGACTTACATACGGCTTACTGTTTTGCACTTGGGCTTTGCTTCTCTGGTATGCTAGCTTACTTGTCAGCCATCAGAAGACGAATGGTGGGAAAGCATTTACAGTAATTATAAATGTCATATTCAGTGGATTGTAAGTTGAAATCCGAGTAGCAAAAACAATCTAGTTCTTGTTTTTCGCAGAGCAGTAAAAAATATCTTCTGTTTTGGCAGAGCTCTTGGTCAGGCTGCTCCAAACTTGGCTGCTATTGCAAAAGGTCAAGCTGCTGTCTCCAATATCAGTAACATGATTGAAGCGGATGCTGAACCTTCTCACATGTCAGATGATGGTATTGTTCTGCAGAAAGTAGCAGGGCATATTGAGTTCTGCAGGGTCCATTTCGCTTATCCCTCTCGACCCAATACGGTTTTTGAAAATCTGAGCTTCTCCATAACTGCTGGGAAGACATTTGCGATTGTTGGTTCCAGTGGTTCAGGAAAGAGCACTGTTATATCCATGTTGCAACGTTTCTATGAACCCAGTTCAGGTACCTGATACAACTTAACAGGGTACTGACATGATCATATAGTATATAGAAATGATGAAAACCTGACGTGAAGCTTTTTCAGGTAAAATACTGCTGGATGGACACGACCTGAAGACTCTCCAGTTGAAATGGTTGAGAGAACAGATGGGATTGGTCAGTCAAGAACCAGCACTGTTTTGTGCAACTATAGCTGACAACATCCTGTTTGGTAAAGAATCTGCAAGTATGGATCAGATTCTCCAAGCTGCCAAAGTGGCTAATGCACATCAATTCATCCAGAATTTGCCTGATGGTTATCGAACTCAGGTTAATCATAAGTTCCAAACCAAGTTCTTGTATATGTATAACATCATCCTTGTATGTGAAGTTTGATCTTTCTTTGTGCATAGGTTGGTGAAGGTGGGACTCAGCTTTCTGGTGGACAAAAACAAAGGGTAGCCATAGCTAGAGCAGTTTTGAGGAACCCGAAGATACTACTTTTAGATGAGGCCACCAGTGCTCTTGACGGAGAATCAGAACTCCTGGTTCAACGAGCCTTAGATAAGATTATGTCAGAGAGAACTACATTAGTTGTTGCACATCGATTATCCACCATTAGAGGTGTTGATATGATTCTTGTCCTGAAAAATGGTCAGGTGGTTGAAAGTGGTAATCACTCAGACCTGATGTCTATGGGAGGTGAGTATGCAACTCTTGTAAGCTTTCAAGGAACTGAAAGTTTCGCATGTTCAGGTTCCTTGGCTTTTTCTGAGCCTGTTGGGAATTCTAGCTTTCGTGAACTTAGCAGCAATCAAAACGCAACAAGGGAGGTGCAATCTAGCGATGAAAACTTGTCGAGATCAAGCTTTGTTTCAACCCCATCAATTATGGAATTACTGAAACTCAATGCACCAGAATGGCCTTATGCTGTGCTTGGATCAATTGGTGCAATTCTTGCTGGTGCACAGCTTCCTCTATTTGCCCTCGGACTTTCTCATATCCTGACGGCATTTTATTTTCCTGATGCATCTGAAATGAAACGCGAAGTCCAACGAATAGCTCTCATTTTTGTTGGAGGTGGTGCTGTTGCCATTCCTGTATACCTTCTGCAACACTACTTCTACACTTTGATGGGAGAGATTCTCACTGCTCGTATTCGTTTATTAATGTTTTCAGGTTCGGGTAGAACAGGATCACAATTCAATTAAGATTGGTCTAAATCGGACCTTTTCAATTCATATCTTAGTGAGATTTCCGGAATTCTTAAACTTTTTCTTGTTTTAAACTACAGCTATCCTTTCCAACGAGATTGGGTGGTTTGATTTGGAAGAGAATAGTGCAGGAACTTTGACTTCAGCTTTAGCTGCAGATGCCACTTTAGTTCGAAGTGCTCTTGCTGATCGTCTCTCAACAATTGTCCAAAATGTATCACTCATTGTGACAGCTTGTGCCATTGCCTTTACATTAAACTGGCGCATGACTTCTGTCGTTATCGCCACCTTCCCTCTCCTTGTTGCTTCTTCCATAACCGAGGTAACTCTTTGAAACATAACTCGTTCCGACCAGAATTTGAGCTGGCTTCATTTTTATGTTTCACGGCCCGACTCGATTTAAAAAAATGAACCCGGATCTGACCTGATCCATTGCCAAAACTAAATGCAATTCAATCTTACATAAATTTTGTTGGTTCAAAGAACATTTTTCTTGCGTTTCAAATCTGCAGCAACTATTTATCAGGGGATTCGGAGCGGACTACCATGCCTACTCTAGAGCAATAGCCCTGGCGCGAGAAGCTATTGCCAATATACGTACTGTTGCTGCATTTGGAGCTGAAGATCGAATCTCAATGCATTTTGCGTCTGAATTGGACAAACCGAACAAGCAAGCACTTCTCCAAGGTCATTTATCAGGTTTTGGCTATGGAATATCACAGCTATTTTCTATGTGTTCCTATGCACTTGCCCTTTGGTACGCCTCGGTACTGATAAAGCATAATGATTCCGATTTCGGACGCTCAATGAAGTCCTTCATTATTTTGATGGTCACAGCATTGGCCATAGCAGAAACACTTGCTCTGGCACCAGACATCGTGAAGGGTTCAGGGGCACTTGGATCAGTGTTTCTGTTAAAACATGGTATTGGGGAAAAGAATTCTCATCTTATTGATCGTATTCTGTTTTCTATATATACATATTCATTCATCTAAATCAAGATATAAAAAACCCTAAACATAATCCCTAAGAATCAGACTAATAACAGATTTTTAGGGATTAAATCTGATAAGTCAATGTTACCATAAATTATGATATCCTAACACTCCCCCTCAAGCTAAGTGATGGAATCCCCAATGCTTAGCTTGCCCAACATGGTTTGAAGTATCTGACTTGTAACGGCCTTTGTGAGTATGTCTGCTAGTTGATCTTGAGACTTTACAAAGGAATGGAGATAGTGCCATCCTCCAACTTCTCTTTAATGAAATGTCGATCAACCTCCACGTGCTTCGTTCTGTCGTGCTGTACCGGGTTCTCTGAGATGCTGATCGCAGCTTTGTTGTCACATCTCAGCAGACTTGGGCCCTTTTGTTCCATGCCAATTTCTGCCATCAATTTCCTGAGCCAAATAAGCTCTGTGACTCCTTTTGCTATTCCCCTGAATTCGGCTTCGGCACTAGAAAGCGCCACAACCTTTTGCTTTTTGCTCCTCCAGGTTACCACATTTCCACCAACAAGTGTGATAAATCCAGATGTGGATCTCCGATCATTCGGATTTCCTGCCCAATCGGCGTCTGTGTACGCCTCAATGTTGAGATGGCCATGTCTCCCAAACATAATTCCTGTCCCTATGGTACCCTTAAGATACCGAATAATACGTATGACTGCTTCCATGTGTTCTTTCTGTGGCTGATGCATGAACTGACTCACAATACCTACTGAATAGGCAATGTCCGGTCGTGTGTGAGACAAATAGATTAGCTTCCTACCAAGCGTTGATACCGTTCCTTATCTGCTTGTTCCCATTCTCTTATCTTGAGTTTGTGGTTTACCGCATTGGGGTTTCTACGGGTTTGCAATCAACTAATCCGGTTTACGCGATAGGTCGAGGATGTATTTTTTGTGATATGAAAATTCCTTTCTTTGATCGAAGGACTTCAATGCCTAAGAAATACTTCAATCCTCCAAGGTCTTTCATTTCAAATTCTCGAATGATTCTCCTTAAGGTTTTCCATCTCATCCCTATCCTTTTGTTATAATCATATCATCAACGTAGATTATCGAGCACGTGATCAAATTCCCGCTTCTTCGAGAATAGGGTGTGATCGAGTGGCTTTGCGTATCCATGGCGTTGCATAGCTCGTGAATCGCCAAACCATGCCCGTGGTGATTGTTTGAGTCCGTCTGAGCCTTTCAAGTCCGCACACCTCATTTTGCCCAAAAATTCGTGAACCACGGTGGGGTTCCATGTAGACCTCCTCATTCAAATCTCCATGTAGGAAGGCATTTTCACGTCGAACTGATGAAGTGGCCAATCCTTATTTGCTGCTACTGATAACAGTACTCGAATCGTATCAAGTTTCGCCACTGGTGAGAAGGTTTCAGAGTAGTCAATTCCAAACGTTTGAGTGTATCCTTTCGCGACCAGTCGGGCCTTATATCTTTCCACCGAGCCATCAGCTTTATGTTTAACTGTGAAGACCCACCTACAGCCAACCGGTCTTTTTCCCTCAGGTAATGTGCACTTCTCCCATGTATCATTTTTTGCTAATGCTTCCATTTCGACTTCCATAGCTCTCTGCCACTCCTTACTCTGTTTGGCTTCCTGTACAGTTCTGGGAACCTCCTCTCTGTAGAGTGTATTTAAAAAGGACTTTGCTGTATGTGATAGGCTACCCCTGACCATATTTCCCACAGGATATTTGGCAGTCTGGGATGTATGATCAGGTGAATATCTCTGCGGAGGTATCCCTCTAGTACTTCTTTGTGGCAGGTTGTACCTAAGGTTTGTTGTATTCTCAGGCACAGTATCATGAGTATTTGGGGCATCAATAGTATCATAAATAACAACAGGGAGAGGAGAAGGGAGAGGAGAAGGTTCAGTTACCTCATTTTGAACATCATTCGGAGGAGAATCGTTGGGCGTAGGTGTGGTACTGAGTTCTTCAAGAGTAGATGGTGGTGGTGGTGTATGGTCAACCAGATCGGTATAACTCAACCAGCTCAGAGATCTGTCACTATGAGTCTCCCCCTGATCACTGTGCTGGGATAAATAGAAATACTCTGTTTCTACAAAATTGCAGTCCATGCTGATAAGAAACCGTCTGGAACCAGGATTGTAGCATCGGTACCCCTTCTGATTGGGTGCGTACCCCATGAAGACACACTTTTCCGCACAAGCATCTAATTTGGTGCGGTCCGACTTTGGTATATGAACGAAGACCGTACATCCAAAGATCCGTGGTGGTAGAGTGAGATGTGATGGGACTGTAGTTTGAGTTTGAAGGACAGTCAATGGTGTCTTGTGGGCCAGGATTTTGGTTGGCAGTCTGTTAGTTAAGTAGACTGCAGTGCTGACTGCTTCAGGCCAAAACTGTTTCGGGACATTTGCTTCAGTGAGTAAAGCACGGGACATCTCAAGTATGGTTCGATTTTTCCGTTCTGATACCCCGTTTTGTTGAGGAGTATTCGGGCACGACGTCTGGTGGAGAATACCCTGCTGCTGGAAAAAATTATGCATGTCCTGGTTAACATACTCTCGTCCATTATCCGACCGGAATACTCTGATTTTCTTATCAAACTGTGTTTGTAAAAGCCAGAGTTGTGTGGTTCCTGTTCCTTGTGAAAGAAGGGCCTTGGACTGGTTCTCTACTTCATCCACATAATACAACCCACCACGCTCAGTACCACGCCCAACGATCTCCTTCGTATGAATGTCCTGCAAGATACAAAAATGAGGATATATGAGAACCACACAATTCAATTCCTTCGTCAAGCGGCTCACAGACACTAGTTTGCAAGATAGAGCGGAACAAGAAGGCGTTTCTCAATTTTAAAGTTGGAGAAATAAACAAAGCCTTCTTTCTCAACCGAGAGCTTGTCCCCACTTGCAGTCAAAATATGGGACCGCTTGAGTTATGGGATCAATAATGTCACCCGAGTCAAAAGTCATGGAGTCATGGCGCCACAATCAAAAATCCACTGTATTGTTTGATTAGGTTTGGTTTGAGAGTGTAATCCATAAGGTGCAATAATGTTGGGACCCATCTGTATTTTGTCATAAATGCTTTTAATACAAGACTTCGACCTAGGGTTTGGGTCATTACCCCCAAACCCTCTACCTTGTGAGCCGTCGTTAGCCCCACTTCCGCCTATGTTGCCGGCGATGTTTGCCCGGCTTACTCCAACCGTCGTTGTCATGGTGTCTCCTCCGATGACGCTGGTGGCGGCCGTCTCTTCTTCTCCGTTGCTGACGGCAAGGTTTGCCCGTTTGTGGCCTCCCTTCGCCGCCTGTCTTCGATCGCCAGTGGTTTTTCGGGCACCTTCCCACCAGTCCGGGTAGCCAACGATCTCAAAGCATTGATCTATGGTGTGTTTCGGCTTCCCACAGTGGTCGCAGACCAACTCCGACTTGTCCTCACGCAATGATGGCCGGCGACCGCCGTTATATATTCGGCCAACACCTTCGGCGTCAGATCCACGCCCACTTTTCTCCTTTTCACTATAAGTCCGGATCCAGTTTTGGGTTTCGAGTTGGGAGATTCCGCCGCCGGTCACCGTCCTCGGGATCTCGGAGGCGGCTTCTCGCCTCACGGTGGCATATCTTGCTTCCACCATCGGCTTTGGGTCTGTTTAGTATGTCCTTCGGATTACATCAAATTTTTCATCTATACCTGTAAGAAATTGGTACAGACGTTGTTCTTGGGTGATCTTGTTGAAGATCGTGATATCTTGAACATTTCATCGGGTTGGGTTGTTTTTCGTCAATGGCCATCCAAATCGCTGAGTTTGGCCCGAAATCCTCAAGCTTTCGTGTCCTCGTCTCGAGTATTAAGCCCTCCGATGTAAATCGAAAAGCTGAAGCGGATCCCCTCCGCTGCCGTAGGTGGTGGCAAGACCCTCCCACAACGCCTTCGCCGTTGGATATTGCAGGACGTTGTTGAGAAGGTTTGATTCGATGTTTTGAATCATCCACGTAAACACACTCTGATCTTCTTGTTCCCACTGATCGAATTTGGGGTCTGTTTCTTCCGGAGGCGGTGGGATCCCAGTTATGTGTGATCGGCCGCCCCGGCCTCCAATTGCCATCTTCATTAATCGCGCCCATATCGGATAATTGTCACTGTTGAGTTTGATTCCAATAGACAAATTATCGGAATTGGGTAGAAGAAATTGGTTTTGGTTTTGGTTGTTGTTCCGCAACAGATTTGCCAATTGTATTGACAAATCTGGATTGGCTTCTGTTGGATTGGTTTCTGTTGGGGTTGACATGTTTATTGCAGGTTGTTGCTGGATCAAGACTGATTAGGATTCGAGATTGGTTTGGGACGATGATGATTAAAACTGAGTCCCCAAGGTTCTAACACTGCTCTGATACCATGTTAAAACATGGTATTGGGGAAAAGAATTCTCATCTTATTGATCGTATTCTGTTTTCTATATATACATATTCATTCATCTAAATCAAGATATAAAAAACCCTAAACATAATCCCTAAGAATCAGACTAATAACAGATTTTTAGGGATTAAATCTGATAAGTCAATGTTACCATAAATTATGATATCCTAACAGTTTCGTATTCTCCATAGAAAAACAGCCATAAACAGGAATGATCCTGCATCAGAAATGGTAACTGATGTGAAAGGGGATATAGTTTTCAGGAATGTCAAGTTCACTTACCCTGCAAGGCCTGAGATTACCATTATTGAGGATTTAAACCTAAAGATTTCAGCTGGACAAAGTGTTGCTTTGGTTGGCCAGAGCGGGTCAGGCAAGAGTACAGTAATTAGCCTGACATTGAGATTCTATGACCCCATATCTGGTTCAATTCTGATTGATGGAAATGACATCAGAACCTTGAATCTGAACTCACTGAGGAAGAGAATAGGTTTAGTTCAACAGGAACCTGCTCTTTTTTCAACAACAATATACGAAAACATCAAATATGGCAATGAAGACGCAACCGAAATTGAGATAATTGAAGCAGCCAAAGCAGCAAATGCTCATGGATTCATCTGCAGAATGGCTGAAGGGTATCGAACTCATGTTGGTGACAGAGGTCTGCAGCTATCAGGAGGGCAAAAACAAAGAGTGGCAATCGCTAGAGCAATTCTTAAAAACCCACCAATCCTGCTTCTGGATGAAGCTACTAGTGCATTAGACACAGTATCTGAAAAGCAAGTCCAAGAGGCTCTGGTGAAGCTCATGGAGAGAAGAACCACAGTTTTCGTAGCACACAGGTTATCAACTGTCAGGGAAGCTGACAGAATCGCTGTCCTTCAACAAGGAAAGGTTGTTGAACTTGGCAGCCATAATCAGCTTCTTGCAAGACCTGATAGCATCTATAAACAATTGGTCAGTCTACAAGAAGAAACGAGAGATTAGCTTATCTGTCTAGACCACTTAGGTTTGCTTTAACTTCTATCCATTTGTGGTTACGTGGAATTCACAAGAGGTTTAACAATAAATTAAGATAATAGTTGGATAAGCTGAAGGTGAGTGCTTAAGCTAAACGCTGGAACTTAGTGACATTTCAAATTTTCACATAATTTAAAGTTTTTTCTTGGTTAGTGATGTATCTGCTGACCTGACATGTCCACATAACTCACTGATCGATCGTTTATAAGGCGATAATTTCAGGTGTCAATCAATCGGGTTCAATTTAAAATTAACAAGTCAAATTTGAGTTGGTTAAGTTTTAAGACAGATTCGAATTTAAGGGGACAATTTAATCCTACTCAAGTTGATTCGATAAAATGACTTCATTTTGATATAAATGAAAAAGGAAAGTTATAAATTTTAAATTGTGATTAAAAAATTGAACTGATATAACTAGTTGAATATAAAAAATTAAAATTGATCAACTTTTTGATTCAGTTCATCTTTTTTTTTTTTTTGAAAAATGAAAAAGAATTTTTACTATAGTTAAAACTATATCTATGTTACAAGGAGTTCAAGGCATTAAGCTTACCATTATATTTACAATATGACCAAAAAAACTCCCCAAAAAAGGCAATATAATTGTATGCAAGATAGACAACAAAAAGAAACAACTAAAAATACCACATATACTCCATCTCCATGGAAAGATTAGGCCGGACGTTGCGTGCTAAGATACATTTTCCTGTTTATGAGAATCGTTTAACCCAACCTATTATTGGTATTTGAGATTTTTCCTTCTCTTCCTTGCTAATGTCCTTTTTGCAATTTTAGACTGCATACAAAATCTTCTGGAATATCAAGAACTTGGGCTACAACTAATAAAAAAACACAGTGTAACATCCCGTTACTGTTAGCAAGGGTATTATAGTAATTCTGGGTTATACTGATAGGTTTCATTTCATTCACTGATTGAGCATGTTACTGGCCTCTGATCATAGAGGAACATGTTTATTGCATATGCATTTATTCATAGGTACATGCATTCATGATTTTCTGGCATTTTAATTGTAAGTATGAACTGATTGAATTGTGAACTGACTGGACTGACTGGATTGTAATTGATTGAGGAATTAAGAGTAAGTGAGCCCGAATGACTGATTTAGAATAGTCTAAGAGTGATTGGCATCTGATAGAGACTTGTAAGAAATTTTCTGGAAATTCGAGAGAAAATGCCCGGACCGAAAATTTTGGAGTGACAGACCGATTGACTGTATAGTACTGAAATAATTGTCCAATGACAAAGGAAATATTAGGGTTATACTGTTAGGGAATTTAAATGTTGAGCTACTGAAATTTAGAGACTGAAATTTGGATTGAGTTGGAGACCTTTGCCTATAAATAGATAGGTTTGAAAGAAATTGGAGAAAATTGGTCTAAGGCATTTCGTTTCTTCTTCCCCTCTACGGTGATCTTCGATTTCTCCCAACGGTGAGATCCTTCGATTTTTCCTTGTGGTTTCTTCTCATTGTGCTAGCCTAACTGATTTATTGTGATTGATGAAGGTTGAGAAGGATTGGAGTGAGTTATCGTGGAGTTTGAAAGATTTAGGGTTTACGACGATTCTTAGAGATTTGTGGATTTGAGGGTGATTGGTAAGTGTTTAAGGCTTTAATGTTGTTATTAGTAGTTGTTTCAAGCATTTATGGCATTTATTGGGTTAGATTGAGTGGTTAGAGTGTTAATGGGGGTTTTAAATAGCATTAATGGCGGAAAATCGATCGGAGAAGAAGGTGGCGTGATGCATGCGTCGCGACGTCTGGCGTCTTCTCCGCGACAAATAAATTTAGTGTTATTGCGACATCATTGCGCTTTCGTCATGGCGATGGCGCTGGAGATCGTCGCGACGAGCCTTCCGGCTATGCGTCAGAAAGAGCGGCGAAGCGTCCGTGATATCGTCGCAACGAGCGGCCATAGGTCGAGGCGAGGATGGCAATTCTGAAGGGATGATTGTTAGTATATTGGGCATAATTTATGGTATAGACCTCCGATTGAGGTGATTCCTGATTCGTTATGAACTAGAGAAAGAGGTCTACAATTGAGGATAATTATAGGAATTAGAATTGATTTAAGTGACATTGATTTATAGAGAATAAATTCGATTATGGTTCATAGTGTGACCTAGATATTAAATTGAGACAATTGGAGTTTTAATTGAGATTCTCAATAGAGGTTTTGACCCAATGGATAGGAAATTGCTTTAGGAAATATGAATTGAGAAAATTGAACTGAATTTTAAGATTGGATCCATTATTGTCTATCAATTGAGCGAAGAGTTAGAATGGGACATAAGAGTTATAAATTGGGTTTTAGCGTCGGAAAAATCGTGAACATGCATTGTACATCATCTCACTGAGACATATGCATTACTGAATGGTTTAATTGAGCATCTAGTAATGGGACTGTATTTTTTTTACTGTTATAGAGGCGTCGTTGGATCGTCATTCCACGGACATTGATGGAACTTTCAGGCAGTAACTCTGAAGTTACAGGTGAGTAACCTAGTTGGTTTCTCAAATTCCTGACTGTTTAATTGCTCACCGTGAACTTACTTGTCAAATGTGAAACTGTATGATTACTGAACTATACATGATCGGATGGTATGCCTCTACTGTATTAGACTGTGAAATTGCATGATCACTTTCTGCTGTACTGGAATGAATTACTGTATATTACTGAGAATCACAATACTAGGCTTTTATAGCCATACACTGAATCACTGAATACTGAATTACTGAACACTGCATTGCATGCATAAATGCATGATCAGATAATGAAAATGTGAACCAAGTTGTTATTATCACTGAAAAGAGCCTCAAGCTCGAACACTGTACTGACCGGGCCATGAGCCCAGGGAGAAATCACGACGCGCCCCCATCGAACAACGATCGGGCACTTGGGCACAATACTGAATAACTGGAAAGAGTCTCATATGCATTATATACATGACTGATTGAATTGCCAAATTGTGTGACGATTACTGAACTGCGTGATGCCATGATTTACTGTAAATTGTTATGTGAAATGTTTTATGCTATTGTAAATTGTTACTGATACTATAAACTGTTATAGACTACTGTGAAATTGTTATATAACACTATTAATCGAATATTACCGTGCCGTGCTGTACGCAAATTGTGTAATGCATGATTTGAGTGAACTATCGATGATGGTTTCTCACTGAGTTCTCAAACTCACCCAAAATTGCATCTAATTTTTCAGAATCGATAGAGTAGACCCCTAGCTCCGGAGATAGCCTTTTCTACCGCATGAAGCGTCTTTGGCGGAGAAGCAATGACACTGTGTCGGTCAATTTGGGTTGGATTTTGAGGATGACTTAGGATAGATGTTTGTATTAGTTTCCTTTTTGGTTTTGTTTAAGGGACTGATAGACTTGTCTATTCTATTATTGGACGACTGTACCAGATTGATATCGTAATTTTAAAAAGTTATTGATTTCTGACATTGTATTATGTTATGGTTTTAATTATTGCGATGCCATGTGGATTATTAGTGGAAATGTTCTGGTGGTGCACCTTTATCGTGGGATACGTATCGGAGCGACCTTCGGATTTCTCGATGTGTACCCTACGGTGAGGGGGCGCTACACACAGTCCTCTTCTACCAAATCTAGACTGTTTTTCCAATAAGAAACTATTTTCACAACAGCAAAAGAATTACATTTCATTGCCAAGACATGCTCTTCCCCAAGATGTTCAAAAATCTAAAAGATAATATCCACAATTTCCTAAATTGCCACACAATTATCACTTGAATTTATTATTATTGTCTGTTTTTCATACTTCAACTTAGTCTTAGAATTCTCATTTTACCCAACAATTGCTAATTGAGTCAACATGTTGGCCCATCCACCTAACAATACTCCAAATATTATGAGGTGAAATGATCTACTCCACTATCCAAACTCTCCACGTTGTCTTCACTGGAGTTGCCCATAGCTCGTGTAGGTCAGAGCAAGTTGATCGGAGTTGTGGCTTGCTTCGCTCTTCAGATCTAGATTTGGGTCCTCGTCTTCAGATCTGGAGCTGGATCTAGGTCTTCAGATCTAGATGGTCGCTATCACTCCGCTATATTACTATCGCATGTATTGGTTTATGGGAATTTTATTGCCCTTCTGATTTAATTTATCTTAATAACTTTTGTTATTAAAATCCGACCAATTTATCATTTAGTCAATCAATTTTTGTAAATTAACTAATTTTTACAATTCATAATAAATCATCTGGTTTCTTTTAACAATCTTATTTTTTAATTAATCTTCAACTTTTTTGATAGAAAAGATAATCTACTTCTTGGTTCTTTTTCAATTTTTCAATTTTGTCAAACCTTTATTTTATACCCATTTTATAACAGTTTAATATTAGTTGAATCTTTAAATTTTAAACTTCTTTTTCATGATTAAATTTTGTATCCTATTTTTAAGACATTAAGTTTAGGAGATGAGTCCGAATAATCAATTTATTAAATAAGTGACACAAGAGGTGTATTGAAGGCATTATACAACGATGAAAGGCTTTGAGACATTTATTAGCCTGACTAATTTGTAGATATTATTAGGTGAATTTGATAGGGAATGAATTGAAAATTCAAAATGGGCGGTGGGTCATTATTGCTCCGACGCTTTACGAGAAAGGGATCTTACACTTTGGAGGTGAATTAGATTAGACCTAGGCACGTATTCCTTAACTACTCATCATTCAAAACCAATCAAACGATAATGCCAACACGATGAGTCCCATCTAATATTTAAAACTAGAGTTAATTAAACGGGTAGGAATTAACCGGCCTTAAATAATTGATTAATTAAAATTTAAATTGTTTATAAAAAATTTGAATAATAGTAAAAAAGAAAAGGAAAAATGAAAAAAGAAATAACAATGAATAGATACTCAATGCAAACCCAACTTATGTGCAACTGTTACTAACCCATGTGTCTCCTCGTCGTTGTTGGTCTCATTCTTTTTTTTTTTTTTTTATCTACGAGATATTTTAAGCAGGTCTCAATTATAAAAAGGTACTTTTAAATAGGTCTATACTCAGATTAATTTCCGCTCAAACCAAATAGGTCCCTTACGAGAGACAAAGCTCTGATTTCAAATTTTAAACGGCTACATATATGAGGGAGGTTCGAACTTATGACCTCACTTAAGTCAAAAAAAAAAAAACCCCTTACTAATTTACCTATAACCTGGGGTTAGTTGGTCTCATTCCTTGAAAGCCAATAAATATTCATTAGACACCCACTCCATTCCGATCTGTAGAGGGTTGAGACACTGTTGGTAAGTCAACTATGCTTCTTTTATAATGTCTTTTCCCTTCTATTCATTCTCTCTTTTCATCTCTTGCATTTGCAAAGTTACCGGTGATATGTTTTCCCCTGGAATAGGTTTGGCATTGGGTGGGACATGATTCGTGCCCAAAATTTATGTTCGAATCTGGCCCGAAGCTCAAACCTGATCAATTTGGACAATCAAAACTCAGTTAGGTATAGACTTAGCTCAATTATGATTATTTAATTTAAATTTTAAAAATGACTCAAAATCATTTCATTTTACTTAACATTTATGAACTTTAAACAAGGCCAAATGATAATTTGAGTCCAAACCTAACCTAAAGTTAAAAAAATTATAAAAGTCCCAATTTGACATAAAATTTAATCATCTCAAATAACTCTAATTGAATTTAAATCCGACTTAGATAAAAATTCATCTTACCTAGTAATAGATTAGATTGAGTTTAATTTCAGTTAAGATTAAACCGTTAAGAATAATATTGTTTTAAAGTGAGAGTCAACTAAAATTAAATTAATTTATTAATTTTAAAGTGAAGATACAAAATTTACTAATGCATATATTAATACATTGAACCAAACAAAGCTCCAAAATTGTCAAAAGCAATGGAGAGTGTATTAAGGGATTGAGTTAACAGAATTTTATTCATTAAATAGATTATTTAAAACTATGCCCCAACCGTTTAATTACTTAATACCGAAGTTAAATCGACAAGATAAAAAATTTAATGTTTGAAAAATTCAATTAGTATTAGATCGTCATAAAATTGGTTTAAAATTAAACAAAATTAAAAATAATTAAATAATATTATTCTTACTCGTTGAAAATTTTAAGTTTAACTAAAATTGATTGTTAATTGGTTTATTTTGGTTTTAAAATTTATTAGTTGATGAAAATTGTTTAATTAATTAATAAATTAATCATTTTATCAACTGATAAATTTTTAAAACAATAAATTAATCATTTTTAACAACAAAGATTATTAAATTAAATTGAACCGAAAAGTTAAAAACAAAATCAATTCATAGTTGTTACTGTTAAACTGTGGTTTTAAAACATTGCACAATAGTAATAAATGTCTTATTAAAGAATAATAATTACTTATTTTGTATAAAAATATCAAATTAATTAGATACATTAAACCGTAGAAAGAAGGAAGGAATTTTGAAATTTTTAAAATTTTGCAAAAAAGTTTCTAATTTTTTAAATTTTCGATAACAACTAATACTTGACCTGTATTTTAAATAATATCCGGTACAGTTAAAACTGGCTGATATTGACCTATATTTAAACTCAACACTAAAACTTAATATACGGTACTAATTTTAATTTGATACAGTACATATCGACTGGGACGTCCCAGAATTCATAAAAATGCTTTAAAAGAATCGTAAAATTCAGGTGTAAATTAAGAGATTCTCAATGCTTGTCAGATTTTCGAATGATTAGATTCTAATGGAATTATGGAATTTCAAGAATCGGTAAATAATCATTTTACAAAATTATAAATAAATTATTTCTTTTTTAAAAAATTAAATTATTTCTTGTTAGTTAAAACTTAAAACCCGGTTAAATCAATAAAATAAAATGAATAAAGATAATAGCTGTCAAAAGGTTGTATAGTATGCGCTGATCGCACTCTCTCTTTCTCTCTGGCTCTCTCTCCCTCAAACTTTCTCATTGCTCTCCGAGTAGAGAGAGACTGGAACTTCCTAGAGAGTTCAGTTCTGGTTCTTGTTCTTGTTTCTTTGGTGTTTGCAATTAAGGTTCTTGTACGGACGAGTCTTGATGTGAATGATCTCGTGAGTCTTGAGCTGTAATGAGTAGTGGATATAGCTTTGACTTGAAATAGGAGGGGGAAAGCGCGGGCGTGACTGTTGAGCGAGGCGGTTGTTGTAGTGATTGTGGCAGAGGAGAAGAGATCGGACGGTGTAGATGAGTGCTTCCAGGTTCATCAAGTGTGTGACGGTCGGCGATGGCGCCGTTGGTAAAACTTGCTTGCTTATCTCCTACACGAGCAATACCTTTCCTACGGTACTCTCTCCATCTCTTTCTCTCTATTTTCTTTCTACGTGACTTTGTTAATTCTTTATCCTCATTTTCTAGTGGTTTAGAGCAGTTATTGAGAAGCTCCGCATCTTATCTTGAGAATTCTGTGAAGGTCTTACGAGATGCTAGTGTTATTTTCATGATTAGAGACTGGTGGTTTTTCCTCTGGAATCTGATTTCTTAACTTCACTTGAAGAAAATGATTAACGTGTTCTGGATTGTTCGTTCGTGATTTTGTTCAGAGCTTTGAGACTAATGATTGTGAGACGTCTGGTATTCCTTCTATTGTTTTGAGATTTATTTACTTTCTGTGAATGATTCATATAGAAATGTGTTGTTTGGCTTATTGGACGAATTTTTTGCTGTTTGACTCATTTGATCAACAGCAAGATTTTTGTGCTAACCGTTTCCAAAAAATTGTGTGTATATATGTACACACACTGTTTTTTAAGACATACACAAACAATGAAGAGTTATGTGAAGGTTTTACCAGATGCTGGTGTGGGCTTTTGTTCATTGAAATTTTAGACAGTGGCGATTCTTTGTCTGAAATCTGATTTGGTGACTTTGGTTTGGCATAAACAGATATCCATAAAGTGGTTGCAGATCATTTTATTTCTGATTTTGGTAGCTCAGGACTGAAAGTAATTCTTGTTAATGATTTGATGCTTCTCTCATTTGTCATTTGTTAACTTCTGTGGATCATTAGATTGAATAGTACGGGAGAAACTGCACTTTGGCTTGATTCATGTTTTCCTTGCTATTTGGCTCGTTATAGACTCAAGGTTGTTAATATGATCAATTACAGGATTATGTTCCAACAGTTTTTGACAATTTCAGTGCAAATGTGGTTGTGGATGGGAATACTGTCAACTTAGGGTTGTGGGATACTGCTGGTAATTAATGCAAATTTAAAGTCTATAATAATTTGATTCACTGATGCAATCGGCCTTCTTATTTTGAGCTTTAACTTATCTCACTTCAACAGGTCAGGAGGATTACAATAGGTTAAGACCTTTGAGCTATCGAGGTGCAGATGTCTTCATTCTTGCTTTCTCTTTGATAAGCAAGGCCAGTTATGAAAACGTCGCCAAAAAGGTTTCAATTCATTATGGTCATGATTCTTCAAGATGATCAGTTGTTTTATTTAGGTACAGCGACAGGCCGAGCTGGCCTGTCCCCCCAGAGCACAGCCTTAACCTGGCCCAAACCCTGGTTGAGCTCGGGCCACCCAATGAAGATATTGTCTTGGGGTGGGACAAACCCGAGGTCCTGTCAACTTGGACCTGTCTCATTGATTTTGGGCCAGGCCGGGATTGCTCTCTCTGGTTTGATTAAATATTTTAGTTTCCATGTGGTGACAAATGCTTTACTGGTTTCTGCTTCAGTGGATTCCTGAATTGAGGCATTATGCGCCTGGAGTTCCAGTTATTCTTGTTGGCACAAAACTTGGTAATTGTTTTTACCCTTTCTTGGTTCTTCCCTTATTCTTTCGCATTTTGATGCGATACACCCATTTGCATGATATGACAAGCTAATTTTGGTTGGATATTGGCCTAAGTTTTGAATAAGAATGACAATGGGTGGCAGGCCCGGCCTGACCCAAAAAAACCTGCTGCCTGAGCTGAACAGGCAGTCCAAAATGACGTTCTTTTCAGCTGGCAATCAGGCAGTTCGGACTGGCCCAAGCATGAGCCTGGCCCCAAGTCCAGTCAAACTGAACCTAGCTTATTGACTTCGGCTAAACCCCAGGCCTAGTTTTAACCTATTTCTTGATCATGCCCTAGGTTATAATGAATGATCTCATTGCAGATTATTAACTTTCCTTTTGCACCAATTTGCATTGTAGGGTGGCGGTTGAGCTAGCTCAACTTGGTTAAAACCGTTAGAAAGTTGTCTAATTCTTGTGTTCATTACCATTGCAGATCTCCGGGAGGATAAGCAGTTCTTTGTCGAGTATCCTGGTGCAGTATCCATTACTACTGCACAGGTAAAAATCATCATCTTCTATGTTGTTTTCGAGGATATAGTACTATGTGCCAAGGTTTTATAACTTTTGGGGGGAATATAGGAAGATTACATGGGATGAACTATGCAACAATGGTCACAATATTCAAGTACATATACATGAATTTCATGGTTTAGACTACAAGAAATGCTTTTATTGTCCACTAGGATGGCAAATTCGTCCGGTCCAGTTTGGACCAGTCTGAAGTCAATAGATTAAACCCGGGTTTGTTTTCAGTATTCAAGTCCTACAGGGCCCAATATGAAATAAGGTTTGCTTGATCTGACTCAAGTTTAAAAAATATTTTTCAAGCTTGGGCATTAGGGGGTCGGGACCCGTTCCTACTTACTGCCAAAACTATTCTTCTATTCTTGATCATTTTTAAACTCATTACCGTAATATGATCATATTAAATTTACTTGATTGCCTTGGATTGCCTTTAACCTGTAGGGCGAGGAACTGAGAAAGCTAATCGGGGCAGCTGCCTACATCGAGTGCAGCTCAAAAAGTCAGCAAGTATGCTTTATTCCTTTGATCTTTTTGCTTATGAACATTGCGTGTTGTCTCGTACTCTTAGATCTTAATGACATTATGTTGTAACTGCAGAACGTAAAGGCGGTTTTTGACGCCGCTATTAAGGTGGTTCTTCAGCCGCCAAAGCAAAAGAAGAAGAACAAAAAGGGTCATAAAGCTTGCTCCATACTGTAATGTTCAAAAAGGTGAATGATTAACAATCAAAAATGAAAACTCCCCAAGTCGTCAATTTATCTACCGTCCCTCTTAATGCTTCTACTACATGTGCTTGCTTTTGAGAAGCAAGAAGCGTTGTTGTTGTTGTATAGTATTGCTGACTGACTCTAGAAGAAGCATCGAATTGTTTGTTTAATGCTTTGTCTTAGATCTCTAATGTTGTGTAATCCAACTTCATTCCTTGCAAAAACATGCACACTTTTTCATATTAAAAGAACGATTTCTTTGCAGCCGACGACAGTGCCAGTTACTGCAGCCGCGTATGGTAACTTCCCTGTATCCCGTGTTCACAATGTTAGGTTAATTAATCACACTTGGTGTTTGAAAAATTAAAAAAATGACAAAATTAATAGTTAAAACGTCAAAACTGAAATATAAGTCAATTCATAGTGTCTTAGTGTACTTAACCTTCGAATCTTTTTGTACATTGAGATGTTTAAACATATTACCAGTTTGTTTAGAAGATATTTATTTCGTTTAATTTCTTGTTAAGTTTATCTCTTTATGTTTATTTTTGGTATTCTATAGATTTTATAGAAGATATAAAATCAAATCAAACTGAAATTCGAGGGCATAGCCAATAAGAACTGCTGAGACTTAGTGGCAGGTTATCGTTTTATACCGTATGGGAAGAATTTAGAGTTCGAAAATGTGCTTAATCGAAATTACAATAATTTTCTTTTAAGTTCATTATTTTGGAACTCTTGCAATACGATTTTATTAATGATTCTGTTAACTATGTCAAAATTAAAATTACGTTAAATTATAGAGATTTGGCATATTTTCATTTTAATATTGCCACAAAAGAAATATAATATAATAACTGTTCCATCAATTTAAAATAATCGTGTAAAAAAGTAAATAATCTTTTGTGTAATCTTTTATTAAGTGTATAAATTTGAACTAATCAAAATTTGATAAGTTGTATACTGTATATATAATATAAACTTGAATTATTTGATAAAAACTGAGCTTTACCACATTCTAAAATCAAAGTTCATAATGAGTTCCTTTTTGAAAACCATAAAACTTGTTTTTAATTCATTTTCATCCCATGATTGCGATCTCTCTTTTAAAAGATTAATAACTCATTTACATGTTCCCCTTTTCCCAATCATTTTCCTTTTTCCGATCAGGCAAACAAAAGTTAAAATTTTATAAAATATTTATGATTTTTATTTTATTTCTTTCATAGTATTTATTTAGTAAAATCTATTACCAAAATCAACAATATTTCTATTATATTTGCATTAATGAGGAACAATTAAACCCAATTCTTATAATTTAACAATAATATTATTAGAAAGGAAAGCGAATGCAAAAACCAAATCAAAACAAAATATTAATCTAATACAATTCTTAACCGAGTATAAAACCACTAAAAAATGAACCAAAATGTGAGGATAAAGTTAAAAAACATATTGTATATCATTCAAATTATATGAAAAGGTCATAAAAATCAAATACTTAACAGTATAAAAAGAACTAATATGAAAACAAAGCATCAACCCAAATCAAAGCAAGAAATAAATTTTTTTAAAAATGCCTGTTACTAAATTTAAAATAAGAAACTGAACTCATGAAATTAGAAAATCTATTATATTTAACTAGAATTTTCGTTAAAATCATAAAAGAGCAAATACCAAAATATGTTTAAGACTATAAAAGATTACCTTAGATTCTATGCACTACACAAGAACAAATCAAATTAAAACACATTTAAATAAAAGGCACTGATAATTCAATAATAATTATTCAACATTTAAACAAGACAGACAGTTGTTACAATTAAATTATTTTATTCATACTTCAAAATTTTAAACAATGCCTTTTATTCACTATATTTTATTAAATAAGTCATCCAACACCTATAAATATTTAGGTTTTAATTATCACAAATTACATATTAATATTTCTTACATCACACAATTAAAGAAACAAAGGATAACTTAAACTAAAAACATTGAAAAGGTATGATCACACGGGATCGTAGTATGAACTAAGGTTATACAAAACGACTGCCTGTTATTAGAATCAAATCGGCATAACAGTGAACGGATGATACTATTAGTAAGCAAATATCACCGAAAACACCAGAAAGATGATGAAATTTTAAAAGCACCTATGAAAAATAATAAAGAACTTTAAAACGTGCGAGTTAACAATGAAAAATGACAAGCTATGCAAAACGCCATATTATAATTCCTTTTCCTCTTATTATTTATATCTAAAAATTCAAAGACGAAAAAACGAATGCAGAAGAAAGAAAGACTGAAATGCGTACACGAAACACTAGGCCAGATGCATATGAAACCAACTTAAAATAATTGACAAAAGACGTTGGGGTTCAGTGAATACACCAAAGGACCACAATAAAGTACCGAAGAAAATGTACATCGACAAAGAAGAAACTATTAAAATGTTTCTTCTTTTTTTTTTTTCTCTACAACCCTCTCTTTTCCCACCTTTAAGAACTTTTCTTGTATCTGTCTCGTCAATGATTTAATCAAAATAGGGAAAGAAAGGAAAAAAGAGGCAACTTCTTAATTAGAAAGATTTTCAACAATTTCATTGAAACCCAAGCACTCGCATGCCAGACAAACAATCTTAATTTAGAAACATTAGTAAGTTACACGTTTATAGACTCGTATTTCTCACCCATAATACCCCCTTTTTGTTTCTGGAATTGAATGTAACGGAGTGTGCTAGCAAGGAAGGCATCTGAAGATGGATCTGAGGTAGTAGAGTCACTCTGCATCTCAGTATTGATTAATTCTACAAGGTCTTGAATCGCAGAACTTGTGACCTGTGAGTTTCCCTTCTCAAAAAAGTAGATGTACCTGAAAGTATATATATATATATATATATACACCCACACACACACACATTCATGAACAATATTAACAAGGAAGTGACAGATGGGGTGTTTAATAGACAATGTTGAATGAACAGGGCAATTTTTTTGACCCATGGACCTAAATTTAGTTATTTTCAATAGATCGGCCGATGAGCCAAGCCCAGGCCTAAACTAACTTGGGACTCAATTATTCTAAACAAAACAAGATTGTTTTACTTTGAAAAATTAGGCCTCGAATAAGCCTAGGCCTGAGTAGCTCAAGTTTAAACCCAATTAAAAAAATTACATTGTTTTATATTTTTATTTTTAAAATTTTTATTTTAAAAAAATTGGCAAGGGCTGAACCATTGCCATACCTAGGTGCAAGTCACTTACTTATTCAATATTTCAACAAACAATGTTACTGGTCCACTGGTACCCCTCGTAACATTGGCCATCTGCTGAGCTGCATTTGCAATCCTCAAGGCACGCTTTAGGCAAAGCAGGACCCTGAAATTGGAGGAAGCACTTAGAAGATCCACTCATACTTGTAAGATTCCGCGTATCGAAGTTACATCTTGATACTCAAGCCACATGTGAAGACAACAGACCACTGACCAATAACGGTTATATGAATATTGAAAACTGAAGTGCATGTATGTAAGCCTCTACCAAGGTTGGCAAACCAGCCCCATTCAAAAGCCCAAGTTAGTCGGGATTCAGGTTGGGTTTCAAGCTAGGGAGGGTCGGCCCAAAGCCAGTCGAACCATTTGACTGGACCCCAATCGGGTTTCAAGCCTGGCCCATTGTTATCCCTCTTCTACGACACAAATATGCATACTTCTGAGCATGAATCCAAAATATCTAGTAATATGACACCAATTTGTAGGTCATTAGAAGACAAATAGGAAGAAAACCTTTCTCCATCCTTGACAACATCTTGATCATCAACCCAAAATAGATGTGAGCATGCATAAACTGCTCTGCACTGATCAGGTTTCTTCAGTAACTTTGCGGAATACTGATGAAGAAAGAAGGAAACAGAAGTAAATCAGTCATTAGCAGTTTTCTTAGACAAAAGGCTGACACGGTGAATGAAGAATTGATCATAAGTTGAGCATACACTTACTCCTGTTGCCTTATGTGTCAAGGTATCCCTATTCTCAACACCAAATACATTCATCCTCTGCAGAGACCCAATTATTAAATGTATTGCAGTCACCTGTGCTTTTGAATCCTGAAAGACAAGGTACATAATCACGTGGACCATCCAAATTTAAATTAGAAAAGAATTCTAGTGAACTATTCTCTTTGCGGAATATGATTTCTCGTTAAGTCTACTGTTAGAAAGAAGGATATATGCACATTTACCGCAACTTCTTCCTCATATATCACGAATGCCTGAGTGAAAAATTCATAAGCTACTGGCTCAAGATCACAGTCATTAGCTGCCTGATTATGAAATAAACATAATAATAGGTCAGATATTTACAACAATTACACCTGTCCAATAAGTATTTGCTTAGGGATGGCAAAACCAACCCGATCTGGACCAGTCCGATTTCACCTGGGTTGGGGCCAGGTTCGGACTGCTACCAGGCTCAGGCCTGCCCAACCCAAAATAGCCCAAGCAGCTTAGGCCAGCACAACATCATTTTGGCATAACTGGCCAAAGCGACATCATTTTAGTTAGTTGTGACAAAACAACAATTGGGCTTTGGACTGATTGAACCTGGCCCATTATCTCTACATTGACTTTAAGAAATCTTCTATTACCACTCTTAGTTATATAACCAGAGATAATACTTTTTTTTTTGGGGTAAAGCAGAAGTAAAGAGTACCCTTGGAAAGACAAATGATTTATATTTTTTATCAGTATCTAGAAGAATTATCAACTAGCAAGTATGCCATACCTGAGCACATTCCAAATACAACCTCAATGCCAGTTCAGGGGATGAAACAGCTGAAAGAGCTTCTAAGGTCTGATAAAATGAATATAATCAATTTTACTAACAAAACAAGCTACAGATATTTTGCAAGGAGTATTGATATATATTGGGGGAAGAGAAAATAAGATACAAAACACCAGTGGATAAAACAATATTGAAAATAACAAATAAAACTTGATTGAGGTAAATGAACAACCAATAAGCATCTGGAAAAGGAAACAAATGACAGAAGATTAGAATTATGTGAATTCTTCTATAAAGACCAAGTATCTAACGACAAAAAGAAATTCATAAGGTTTTATTTTCACAGGCCTTTGTTTATTTCAAATCCAAAAGCCTTCGAAGAACTACCTAAGCACCTTACCTGATTCAAGATTTGAAATATTTTCTTAGGTGATGCTGTGACTTCTTCCCCCACTACTCCATCCTGACCTTGCAACTTTCTAATGAGCTGAAATGCACATCACATCATTCAGAAGGATTTAATGTTAACTAACTGTAATTGGAAGGGAAAAGCATACAGGAAGTGGCCCAGTCACTTTTAGTACATTAGAGATAAAAAGTGTGAGCAAGAATTATCAGACTTAAGGGTATGATTTGCAAGATTTATTTTGTGAAAAAACTATAGGCTTATATGTTTCTAAAAGATACCATCAATTATATGCTTCAACACTCCATGAAATGAGGACTCACCCTCAGTGCACAAAATATAAGAGGAGGAACTGTGAACGGCAAGCGCTTTGGTCCTCCAGTCATTATATGCTTCCTCACCGCACATATGATCTAACATGAATTACAAATCGAAAGATAGCAAGTCAACTGAAGGTCAAATAGCAAACCAAATATGTAAGGATGATACATAGGCACGTTGCTGACTATATGCAAACATTTTAAAGAAAAATGCAAATGCTCAACCCTGAATAACTCTAAATCGACAGGTTACCTTCAACATTTCTTCGGAATCATCATTATAAAGCATGTGTATAAGGCGAGCGACAGAATTCTGTTCTTCCTTAAAATCCTCTTCATCAAGCTGTATAACATAAACAACAAAAATTGATATTTAAGTTGCTGACATAATACGCGTTAGATTCTTGCAAAAGATCTTGGAAATTTGAAACGATCGCAACCCTTCACATCTACAAATATGGAATGTTTCACAGAAAAAGAATCTCAAAATGAACCTTGTCTAAGGTAGCTCCATCAGAATCCTTGATGAGTCCCTTTATTAGTTCAAATAACACCTCAACCTACAAAAGGAAAGATCACGATGAGCAAATTTCAAAGGAAATATCTGATTTGATTTGAATAAGCTGATCGGTATACCTTGTCCGCAGTAGAAATGCAAGTATTATTTTTCATAATGCTTTGAACAATGAGCATTGCCATGACTTTATTCGTTTCATTATCAAGGTGATCCATTACACGAGGATAATTTGAAAGTGTCAAGGTAGTGACAACATTGTTGTATTTTTCTAATGGAGCACTAAGAAGTGCTATAATTTGTTTTTTTGCCCTGCTATCTTCGAGCTCTGCCTTGCCAGAAAGCTTCTTAACACATTCCCCCTGTAAATAACATGTCAAGAAAATGAAAAAGGTGAACATTTAAGAATTCAATAGGAAAGGAAGCTGGAAATAGGAAGCCTAGAATTCTAATGGTTACTTGACAAACTGGCATAAAAGTCAAAAGCCATGCACTTACAATGAAAATTTTATAACTCTATCTACCGAGATATCATACCAGGACTTGATCCACATAATCTAGCCGATCAGGGTGAACGCGTAGCGTAAATGTAAGGAGGGAAACATACAATGTAATTGCTCCAAGAATTGGCATGTCAACTTGTGCTTCAACTACCTGCCAGTGAGATGTTTATGGAAATCAGCTTTCAACAAATGGTTCTAAAATACAAATCACAAACCTTGACAGCATAGATTATTGCAGATAAAAATTTTAAACAAGAACTATATTGTCCAAATGAAACTGAACTTCAGCAGTTAGGTTAGACATTACCAAAATGCCATTTAAAGATTAAAGAACTTCTTATCCACTCAAGATAACCGATTTACCTTCCCAATAGCATTGCTCAATTTAGTAAAGGCTTCTACTTGCAGGAACTCTGGCAAAACCTGATAAAGAACTATTGTCAATGTATGACAAAAGCATAACATTTGAGATCAGCATCAATAAGACTTACATCTGGACTTGAAGCAGCATAGTTAGACAATCTATCCATCAGTTGTGATAGTACTGTCTTGATGTCAACTGTTGACTGGAAACCAAAGGAAGGTCAGAACTAAAGAGAAATATATCAACTACATTAAATCATATTAAACTTAAGTCTTGCTCAGCACTCCATCCTTTCCCACAGTATGGAATAGAATAAACATGGTTTCTGGTTGAAGACAGGAATGATCAAATACACAAGCAGAAAAGGTTTCCATGCACAAGATTCCAAAATCAAAAGGTACAGAATTCACTGAACCCAACAGCAGAAAGAGATGTAAATTTTAAGATAAAAATTGAACAAACAATAAAGGCATAAGCAGAAGAGTTCCGATGGCCAAAATTATACTTCAGAAATGGAAAACAGTGTACCTGAAGTTGGGGGAAAGCCCCCAACAACGTCTTAAGTGTCTGCAAATGGTACTCATCAGGAAAGACCTGAATTATGCAGTCCATCAAATAATACTGAGCAAGCTCATCCTTGCAGTTGACAACCTGTACACATATTTAGTTAAAATTTTCAAAAAAGCAACATATACAACAATCATGTAACAATACAATTACAAAAGATGACTAAATATGCTTTATGAAAATGCAACCAAAACATCACTTCAACAAGAGTAAAAGAAGCTTAATCCAGACTAAAGCCATCAGACCTGCTCTAAAACTCTGGGAAGAACAGTATCTTTGTATATTTCTAGGTCCACACCCTCTATTTGACTGAGAACATGCAGATTTTTTCCCACCTAACAAGAAAGAAGATAATGTGAAAATGTAGTAGAGAACACAACAAAGAGCTAACTGGTTATCCAGAAAAAGAAGCAGATTGTCAGTTTTACAAGATCACGAAGTTCGCTTCTCTCCTTTTCTCGCTTCTCTCTTACCCGACCAGGTCCCTGCAGACCAGAAAGCCCAATTGAGGGCCTCAACTCAAGATCACCAAAGAGTATGAATGATCACAAGCACCATAAAACCTGCATGTCCAAAAATCATGTTCTCATAATTCATTTTACCTTTATGGCATGCAACTACTGTGGTGTTATGCATTTCATTACCAGGAGTATGAAAGCGGTCACACATACACACAAACCTGATGTTGGACCCGAACCCAGAGCTTATTCATCTCAGTGAAGTTCTGTAGCACAAAATCCACAGCATCCATGAATGTGTCCTCATCTCTGCAGGAAGTAAGCATCATGTTTACATGCATAGTTCATGGTAACCATTTGTTGTTCAAACCGTTCACAGCACTAAAAGCTTATGTAAGTGAAGACTATAAAGTTGGCTAACAAAATGAAATTGAAATATCAAACGACATCATAAGAGGATGCAACAACTACTAATTACAACAAAGACGGTGCTTGCTTTTCGGAAGTTGCAGAATATACAAATCGCACACAATTTATGGATGCCAGGATTCACATTTCAACATTCTACTTGAAAGTTTAATCTCCAAAAGGTAATCCTACATTGCCTTGAAGTAATTCATAGGACTTGAATTTTTCTATTTCCCTCACATCTGTCCTAGTTCTACTGCAAGAAATAGAAAAACAGCACCATACAAGTACTTTCTTGGTCACAGTAAAACAAAAGTATTTCAATAGAGAATATACCAAGTGACACAACATTTTCAAGTGGTTAAAGTACATTCTCTAGCATATTAATTTAAGGAAATATCGTATACACATTATTTAGTCCAAAGTTCAGATATCTTGTGTTTCCTTTTAACTCCTAAATTTAACAAAACAAACCGTGAGAAGAACCAAAGATAAAAAATCAATTTCAGAGATCTTCTTACTCCGTGTATTCAGAACTAATATCAGGCAATTTATCTCTACTCAATTGAGCAAGATAGCTTCTAAGAAACAGTCCTCGCACTGGATGCTGAACTCCACGACACATCTCCACAAGATCCTTAAGCACATCCTTAGCTGGTGCCTCCTTCGTTTTTAGGTAAACAGATCCAACCGTGCACAGAAGATACCTAGCAAACATATCCACCAGCTTCGACTCATAGTTGAACAAAATCAAAACAACGCGTCATTATCAAAACTCGATCTCCAATAACTATCATAAGCAAATCACTTACAATCTAGGCAACACGTTTCCTGCGTGCTGCACGAGCTCGTACAAATCCACGATCGGAACTCCATGTCTGCTCTCGTCTTTAAAGAACATCTCAAGTTTCCTTAACTCATCAAAGACTCTCATATCTACGAATAAAAAATCAAATTCAATTTCAAGGAGAAAAGAAAACTAAAAACCTAAAACGAGATCCGAATTTTACAGAGTTCGTAGTATTTGTGAGGGGAGAGCTTGGAAGTTCTGAGCTCCGACAGCATCTGAGAAGAGTACTTGAGAGCTTCTCTCAGATTGTTCGCGTCCTGAGGTTCGAAACGTTCGATTGGACATCTCAGATCTGAAAATCAAGAGAAAATTCCTTTGAGCTCGAAATCGGAAAACGTACCAAAGCGCGATGCATGTAGAAGGCGTTGTGTTGAATTCCGGCGATTCCTTCGGCGAGCCATTTCTCTTCCTCTTCTACTCCTTCTAGAATCATCCTCTCCTGTTTCTGTTTGGCTCGGGAGTCTAGCACTTGGAGAAACGATCTTATGTATTCGATTGTCTCGAAATGTTAAAATTGAACAACACATTCACTATTCGAAGAGTCTCCCTCTACAAAACAAAAAACAATGGAAGTTTACGCGGGTGCACTGAAACGACAAATCGCATGACTTCGTATTCTTGAATAATACCGACTCCACCTTATACGACATGTCGCTAATGGGGTATCTATGGCTGCGAAATAAGGGTTCCTTTGTAACTTATTTTCTTTTAATATAATCTTTTTTTAATTCTTCGAAATATATATAAAATACTTTTAAATTTTAAAATCAGTATAGCACAAGCAAATTCTAAAATATTTTTCATTAAGAATTTGAATTCAAAGAACTTAATCATTGAATTCATAATAAAACATAAGACAATTCTATAATTTTCATTTTTTTGTTAATGTCATCTTTCTTTTTAAGAGCTATTTTAAATTTTCATTAATTCATAAGTGAGTATTATGTTTTAAAAATCAAAATAAATTTAATATAGATTTAATAGGTTTTATTCGTTTTGACTTTAAAATACCAAAAAGTTTATAATTATTTATGAAACTAAAATTTTAATTAAAATGCTTTTGTAATTTATTTTATTATGTCATTATAAGAGCTAATAATGTTTAGAAAATACGATTAATTCAATGATATTACATATAAGGATGATATTAGGATTATTTCTGGTTGAACAAATATGTAAATATATATAAGGAGATAATTAAACCAAAAATTGAGTCAAGTATTTTCATATACAGATTTATTTTAAATTTAATTTTAAAAAATAATTTATTAATTTTAGGTTATATCAAATAAATCAAATTTAACGAATCTATTTAACAATTTTGTAAATTTAACATCTTTTAGGGCATTAAAATAAGATAAAAGTCTATTTGAACCTTAATATTTACCATAGAACAACTTGAACTCTAACCTTACGAAAAGTTCATATTGAACCATAATATTTTTAAAATAATTAAAACAAATCTTAATTAGACAGAATTGTCAGTTAAATATCATATCAATGCAGACACGATATTTTTATATTTTCAAATAAAAATAGATCAAACTGTCACATAATTAATTTTTAAATTAATTAAAAAGTGGATCTCACTTAATATTATGAATACCGTATTAGATTTGGTATCGGATTGGGCTCGATACGATGATTATACCAAGATCGATTAATATCGTGTACCATTTTGGTAGTTTTTTAAATTTATAAAATAGTTCCTGAATTTTTTAAAAATTACAAAATAATTTATTGTCATATTATACAATTGAAATGTATATTTTAATCATGTCTTCAAAATTATAATAATAAGTAATAATCACAATTTAATTTAATTTATAAAATTAATTTAATAATTATTAATAAATATAATTAAATTTAAAATATATTTTAAAAATATATATTTAAAATAAATTATATATTTAAAATAAATTTTGATTTAGTAATTTAAAATATATAAAGTAAATATTAGTTTATAAATAATAACTTTAAATTAATACTTTGTTGATAAATATTATATAAAATAATTAAAAAATTTAAATAAAAATATTTATTTATTTAATTGTATTTAATTTATAATTATTATTATTAATAAAAAATATTTATTTTAATTTTAAAATTAAAATCATAATAATTATAAAAGTTGAAGTAAATAAAATGACTAATTAAAATCTTTGAAGAAAATGGGAGAAGGAGAAGTGGCGGGAAGAAGGAGTGTTTAAATTTTAAAAATTTTACAAAAAGTTCTTTTATTTTTAAAATTTTCAGATTATCTGAAATGGACCAGACTAATCGATATTTAAACCCAATACAATTGACCCTTCGTTCACGTAATTAATTTTTAAATTAATCTAAAATTGACCTAATTTGTATTGTGATATACTAAATTTTATCTTAAAATAAAAATAATGTCATATCAATATAAACATAGCGTTTAATTAATAGTGAGTTAATCCTATTAAAATTTTTATCCATTTAAATTTTGTTTTGAAAACGTTACGATAAATTTTGAATGCTTCAATACGTTAATATTTGTTGTATATTTTGTTGTAAATATTGAGATTTAAAATATAATTTTGGCCTTAAAATAACACCTAGATATAAGACAACAAACCTCACCTAATATTCTGTATACCATATGACATACTAGTTCGTCCTCAAATCTATTTCCTTAAAAAATGAAGCATGAAAATGAAAGGCTTCCCCTTGTTTTTATTATTAATTTGTTATCACTATCATCAACTAACAAGTAAAACCTCACGTATGAAAATTCCTTGGCCTCCATTAGGTGCGAGTTACGTGCAAACTTTGTTCATTCCTCCAATGTTTAGTCAAATAGGTGTACCTAATCTGCCCAAATGAAGTAGGTCGTATAGGATTAAGAATGAGGCTTAATGATCTATCCCGATCAATGATTAAAAAATTCAACAAATTTAGTTAGCTTAAATTTTATTTAATAATCTATTTTTAACTAAAATTTATATTTATAATTAATAAAATAATAATATTTTAAATTCTTTGAATTATTTAATTTTACTAAATTTTATGACTGTTTAATACTAGTTTAATATTTTAATAAATTTGAATTTTCTAAACATTGATTCCAAGTTGTTGAAAATTTTCAATTTTAAATGTCATCATTTTACCGTATGGGCTTCTACCCATTTATTATTACTATTTTTAGGAGAATTCTTGTCTTTATCCTTGTAATTTTTCAGCCAATGTGTTTTTAAGTATTAGATTGATAATGACATATTTCGGGTATATATAATAACTCGTAAATCTAATCAGGACTTAATATGACCCGGACCTTTGGATATTGACAAGTGATCGTCGAAGTGGATTTGTTAGAAGTAATCAATATTCTCTCATCTTCTATTATACAATCGACTGAGTATTTTTTCTTGATGGTAGGTACCTGTGGTCTACTCCACCGAGCGTAAGAAGTGAAAGTTCAGCATGTGTATTATGAAGGGAACTACTGTGCAAATAGTTTGGCCTCTCTCGCTGCGCTATCAAATCCAAGATTTCATATTCTTCAGGAGCCTCCGACTCTAGTCATGACTCACCTACACCGTGATTAACACAGAGTTTTGTACTGTAGATCTTTGCGTTAGATAAGGTGTGATTTGGGTTTTTTTTTTCCTTCTATAACCCAAAAAAAAATTCTTTTCTGTTATAGGATTATTATATGTAACCTATACAAGAACCAAACCTAATTAGGAAGACAATTTCTAATTTATTTCTTTATATAGTATATACTGTTCTTTAAGTGGGGCATTGGTCTGTTTATATAATAGAATATTTCACATATACTTGACTTGACCGATATTTGAAGGTTAGAGATAACTTGGAACTAGAGAGAGGTGGGAATGGAGGAATTAAAGGCTGAGAAGGTAGTTTTAGAGAAGAATAAGAAGAAGATGAAGCAGGTTTTGCTTAGAATCCTCAAGAGCAACCATTGTAAACCGTATCTTCACTTGAATGTCCTTGTACAGGTTCCTGAAGTAGTAGTTCCAGTACATGAACCTCCAGGTTCAGGTTGTAAGGGACAGTCCATCAACCCACAACAGATCAGGCCCAATACCTACATCATAATTCACATCTTCCAGAAGACTCCTCCTCGATACTCTTGTTATTTCTGTTATAACCGAATACTATCACACAGCTGTATTAATCAAGTGTATATATATGCTCTTTCTCATCACTGTAAAGCATTACGTTGATAATAAGAAATTCATTTTACATTCTTACCTTTACATGGTATCAAAGCTATACAGACAAACGTCTATGGCTAATTCTCCTTCTTCCTCTATGGCGACTATTGATTCTTCTTCAGATCAGCTTCTAAATTTTCCTTCTCTTGCCAAATCATTAAACTTCACCATCACTAAACTTACCGTTCAAATTACATTACCGGAGAGCTCAGTCCTCTGCGCTATTCGTGCCTTGGAACTTGAAAAATTTATCTCATCATCTTCTGCAATTCCTGCTTCATTTCTTCTCTCCAATGACAATACATCTCACTAATCCTCGAATACCGCCTTTGGCATAGATCGACCAACTTCTCCTTTCTTGGCTATTGTCCATCGTCGATGATGATGTTGTTAGTCTTGTTACTCAACGCCAAACCTCTGTTGATGTTTGGGTTACCCCGAAAAATTATTTGCTCAAACAAGCATGGTCAAAGTGTTACAGTTGAAACAATGACTTTCCTCAATTAAAAGGGATCGATAATATCGCACATATACGCAGAAAATAAAATTATCGTTGACTCACTCCGTTTGGCTGGTCATCCAGTTTCTGAATCTGAACTTATTCTTAGTGTCCTTGCTGGCCTAGGACAAGATTATGACCCTATTGTCTGCCTTTTATCAAATACTATGGCTTTTACTTCTTTTCAGGATGTACAAAGCTCCCTTCTCATGCATGAAACACGTCTGGAGCAACAACATGCTGTGTCTCAAATCTCCCCACCACCAACAGTCAACCTTGCCAGTCATTCTTCCTCCTCAACTACTTCTGGTAGCAGACATTGGGGCCGGGGCAGAGGTCCAAGAGGAAGAGGGGGCAGATCCACTCCTCGGGTATTTTGTCAACTGTGCCAAAAACCATACCATTCTGCTTTACAGTGTCACAAGAGATTCAACCGAGCTGCACGGTCCTCCACTCCTTCCATGACCTGGCGCTCTTCTCCTAATTATGCGAACAACACGCATATAACACCTCACCTCAAGCTCATTATGCTCAGTCTGGCTCCTCCACTTCCTACATGCCTCCTCCGCATTCAGTTGCATCGTCTGAGCCATCACCTGAGTCCACCTGGTTTGTTGACAGTGGAGCAACCAACCATGTTACTCCTGACATTCAGAACTTGAGCATCAGCTCTCCATATACTGGCAATGAACATTTAACTGTAGGAAATGGTAACATTTTACCTATCCAGAACATTGGTTCATCTTCCTTTAAATTTAATGCTTCTCCTAACCCTTTACATCTTCACAACATTTTACATGTGCCTTCCATTACTCGCAATCTTCTAAGTATTTCTAAGTTTACCAAAGACAATAATATTGTTGCTGAATTTTCTGCTAATGATTGTTTATTTAAGGACAAGCTTTCAGGGACCACTCTTCTACAGGGAACTCTGCAGGATGGGCTATACCTACTCAAGACAGCACCTAAAGCTTCTCACTCATCCTCAGTTGCCACTCCTTCATCCGATTCTACTTTTCCTAGTGTCTATGTCACAACAGTAGATGCCAATGTGCTACATGCCACAATGGGTCATCCTTCCTCTTCTATTTTATCCAAGATTGCACAGTCTATGAATGTTAAAATTGATAAGCACTCTCTTAAATTTTGTGATGCTTGTAAAGTTGGAAAGTTACACCAACTTCCCTTTCAAACTCATTCAATCAATGTTACTGCTCCTTTTGAAATTGTGTATTCTGACTTATGGGGTCCTTCCCCATCTTTATCAACAGAAGGACATAGATACTATATTATCTTCATCGATGCCTACACTAGATTTACTTGGTTCTATCCTTTAAAACTTAAATCTGAAGCCCTTTCCACTTTTATCAATTTTAAAACACATGTAGAATTACAATTTAATCATAAGATCAAAGCTTTTCACACTGATAATGGGGGGGAATATCAGTCTTTTCGATCTTACCTTGCATCACAAGGCATCTCTCTTCGGTTATCATGTCCTTATACACATCAACAAAACGGTGTTTCTGAAAGGAAACATCGTCACATTACAGAAATGGGTCTCACTCTCCTCTCTCATGCATCAATGCCTCTCTCCTTTTGGTTAGAAGCTTTTCTCACAGCCACCTATCTAATTAATCAATTACCTAGTCCCATTACCAATTTCAAATCCCTTATGAGCTTCTTTATCATAAACAATGACCATTTATGCTCTTCTAAAACCTTTTGGTTGTAGTTGTTTTCCTTATTTACGACCTTACTCTCCTCATAAATTCAACTTTCACACTACTAAATGTGTTTTCTTGGCTATAGCTTGTTTCATCGTGGTTACAAATGTCTTAATGCTAATGGTCAAATCTATATCTCTCGCCATGTTGTTTTCAATCCATCCGAATATGCCTATCCACTCCTTTTTCCAACCTCTTCCCCTTTACCTTCTGCCTCTCACAGAGCTCATTCTCCTTTCCCTCTATCTCTTCTTAAGATTTCTCCCTCCTCTATTCAAATTTCTTCACGCAAGTTCTCTCTCATGAGTTGGTCTCCAGAAGCTGCTCCAACCTCTTCCTCCTCACAGGTAAACTCTCCTCCTCTATCTTCTGCTTTACACTCACCTTTGTCTTGCCCTCACAACTCTCCTATTCCTTCTGCTCCTCTCCCAAACACTCATCCTATGCAAACTCGATCTAAGAGTGGCATTTTCAAACCTAAACTATACCATGCCCCTCTCTCTTCCTTACCAATCCATGAACCCTCATCTGTTTCATTTGCCCTACAAGATCCTATTTGGAAAGTGCTATGGATCTGAAATACTTGCCTTACATTCCAACAGTACCTGGACTCTTGTACCTTATCAACCTAGCATGAATGTTTTGGGGACTAAGTGGGTTTTTCGGGTTAAATATCACCCGGATGGCTCATTTGACAAAGCCAAAGCCCGGTTGGTGGCCAAGGGGTTTAATCAAACTCCTGGTGTGGACTTTACTGAGACTTTCAGCCCAGTGGTCAAATCCTCTACAATCAAGGTAATCCTTTCCCTAGCAGTCTCTTTTCGGTGGGATATCCAACTGATTGATATCAACAATGCATTCCTTAATGGAATTCTACATGAGGAGGTCTACATTAATCAGCCTCAAGGGTATGTTGATTCTTCTAATCCTACTCATGTGTGTAAGCTTTCTAAAGCCCTATATGGGCTCAAACAGGCTCCTCGTGCCTGGTTCTTTACTCTCAAACAAACTCTTGAAAGAATGGGTTTTAAACCGTCCAAATGTGATACCTCACTTTTTCTCTTCATCAACATCATACAAAACTTTTTATTTTGATCTATGTTGATGACATACTTATCACTGGGAACGACAGAAAGGCCATTCACCAGCTCATTCTCCGTTTACAGGACAAATTTGCTCTAAAGACTCTTGGTTCTCTGCATTATTTTCTAGGTTTTGAGGTTCATCGCACTTCATGGTTTATATCTATCACAGTGAAATACATTTATGATCTTCTACAGAGGGCAAATATGGTTACCGCAGTCGTGTTCCACCCTGTTGCCTCGGTCGAAGCTTTACGCTTTGACGGTGATCCCATCACAAATCCGTCTCGATTACTGACCTTGTTGGTGGTGCGCAATACCTATGCCACGATCGACCGGATATTAGTTTTATTGTAAACAAATTAAGTCAATTTTAGTCAATCCCTTCACCACCTTTGGGTTGCCCTAAAGAGAGTTCTTCGATACTTACGTGGCATCGCGATACCAAGCTCTTTTCGCTCTTCTTCGTCTCCCTTGCAAATCCATGCTTTTTCGGACTCGATCAATTTGGATCATTGACGATCGCAAGTCTACCTCCGTGGTGTGTTTTTCGGTGGAAATCGGTTCATTGGAGCTCCAAAAGCGATCGGTTGTTGCTCGCTCAAGATCGAGGTGAATATCGTGTTTCATCCACTCTCGACCGAGATCCTTTGGCTATTGTCGTTCCTCTCTGAATTAGGGTTTTCACCCTCTCCTCGCCCCATCATCTGGTGTGACAATAACAGCGCCCGTGCCTTGTCCCAGAACGATGTCTTTCATGCCCGCACGAAGCACATTGAGATCGATGTGCACTTTCTTCGTGATCGAGTTGCTGCAGGAAGCTTCGAGATCAACTACATCAGTTCCGAAGATCAGCTTGCTGATCTCTTTACGAAGTCTATGTCTTTGGACCGACACTTGCACTTGTGTACCAAACTCAAGCTTTGCAGTCCACGACGCTTGTGTTTGCGAGGGGATGTAAGGGACAGTCCATCAACCCACAACAGATCAGGCCCAATACCTACATCATAATTCACATCTTCCAGAAGACTCCTCCTCGATACTCTTGTTATTTCTGTTATAACCGAATACTATCACACAGCTGTATTAATCAAGTGTATATATATGCTCTTTCTCATCACTGTAAAGCATTACGTTGATAATAAGAAATTCATTTTACATTCTTACCTTTACACAGGTCTTATCCTCAAGCAGCTCACCAACTTTCAGTCCCTTCGGTTACTGACGTGTGAAAGTTAAAGCTAACTTAGCCAACTTGTGATTAAGTCATGTTCATGTTTTTGTAGGTTTGAAGCTGAATTCGAGTCAAAAGTTTTGTCTTGACAGGAGCTTTAGTTGTATAAATGGCTCTGCTTCTGATGAATCCACTGCAATTGGAAGGTCTGTAGATTGTTTGAGAGTTGACAAGAACTCGAACAAGAAACTCAGAATCAGATCATTGTCTGTCACCAGAAGAGAGTTGCCAGAATCAGAGGAGATACTTGGCCATATGCAAGAAGTTTCTTCTACTTCAAGTACTGTATCTATGAAAGAATCTGTACAATCAAAACCTGGATGGCCTCTTCTTGGGATAAATACTTCTGCGGTTGGAGAATTGTCTATGGTGAATCCACTGGATTTCTTAATACCTTCTTCTCCAGAATCCCAAATCAACCTGAATAGTGAAGAAGCAGAAGATTCTTCAGAAGATGAGACCTCTGATTCTGAAGAAAATCCTGAGGCGACCTGTTTAAGAGAATCGATAAAACAGGCAAAGAAGATGGAGCTTTCCCTGATACTAAATTCGTCAGGCCGCAAGCAATTTAGCTATAAAGAGCTAAACAAAGCAACTCGTGGATTCTCTTCAGGTTTCTGATAAATTTTTATTTTTCTTAAAAAGGGTATTTGTCTGATCAAGTTTTTTGGTTTCAACTTTGTTTTATTGATCAGAAAACTTGATCGGCGAGGGAGGTTGTAGTAATGTGTATAAAGGGTTACTCTCTGGTGGCAAGCTAATTGCGGTGAAGGTACTAAAGCAATACAAGGAAGCTTTGAAAGACTTCTCTTTGGAAGTTGAAATAATGTCCTTGCTAAAACACAAGCACATTACACATCTAATTGGAGCTTGTATTGAAGATCACTATCTCATTCTGGTGTATGATTTCTTGCCCAGAGGGAGCTTGGAGGAAATTCTACAAGGTAAGTACCTTCTCTTTAGGCATGTCTCCAATTTGAACATTTAGACTTAATAAATCGCTCGTATATTTGAGTTCATAGAAGTTAGGCCTCGACTCGGTTTGACCTATTGATATTTATTACTATTTATCTCATTAGTTTGCTGCAGTGATACAAATTTAAGTCTGATCAAACTTAAAATCAAGTAGTTAAATCCGAGTTGATTAAGTTTGAATCAAATTTAAACATGGAATTACTCTAATCATATTCGAAATACTTCAAACATAACTTTAATAATTATGTTTAATCACAATAACTTTTTTTTAACCATTCAAAGTGATCGAGTCTTGATTCGGGTTCAGCAAGACTTTGACCTGACCCGATCTTAACCCTAGTATGTTCTTTAACATTTTGAGATCATAGTGCTCGTTGTTGTGGCACAGGTAACAGATACAGATCCTTGTTGCCATGGAAAGTGAGGTACAATGTGGCCCTTGCAATCGCCGAGGCTCTAAATTACTTGCAGAGCCGGTGTTCTCCACCTGTTATTCACAGAGATGTAAAATCTGCCAACATTCTTCTGTCTCATGACTTTCAACCACTGGTAAACTGATACGCTTCGTTTTAGATTACGCAATCCTTAAATCAATGTAAAGGGTCAGAGACCTCTATTTTTTAAATCATGATCATTATAAGTACTTAGTCAAATTGGAATTCTCTTTTTTAATTCACGACCTGTCATGTCTCACCTATGACTTGCTTCAAAAACAACTGTATAATTTGGTATATATTGTCAATTTCTTTTTTAATTTTTCATATCAATACCAAACTTCTTAATTTCTAACTTAAAATTGAGGACACGACAAATTTAAAAATACAAGAGACATTGACACATATTATTTTGATTTTGGCATACAAAGCATCATGATTTTAAGAAAACTAATTATCTGTACCATGAAACTTAATTAAAAATTCAAAATTAGATTCATTTTATTGAAATATACTAATTAATAGTAAAATTACATACTATTGGACTTCTTCATACTCTACTTATTAGCATGATTTTTACTGAATGTTGTTGTTCTTAGATTAATTATACTGGATTTTTGTGATTTTGATTTTTATTTCAATTTATCATTTACTTTCTCGTAATATTATTTAGCTATTATATAAATCGTTTAATTATATTCAAAATATTTATTTCTTCATAAATTTAAAATATTATTAAGTTTTAACTTAAGAATTTTAAAATGACATGATTTTAAGTAAAAAATAAAGGAAAAAGAAAGTCAAATCACAATGTATTTAATCCTTTACAATTTTAAAATTAACGCTAAAAAACTTTAAAAAATAATAATATTGAGTTCTTACTTATCCCTGTAATTTAAAAATGACTAATGTCTATGTCTACAGCTCTCAGACTTTGGACTGGCTACATGGGGACCTGAAGATTCAACCTATACAACGCAGGACGACGTCGTTGGGACATTTGGGTATTTAGCTCCAGAATACTTGATGCATGGAAGGGTGAGTGACAAGATTGATGTCTATGCCTTTGGCGTGCTTCTCCTTGAACTGTTAACTGGAAAGAAGTCAATCAATCCTCAAGGCCTTAAAGGACAGCAGAGTTTGGTCAAATGGGTAAGTATCATACCCTATTTACATTGGCAATTTGTAACATAATAGGTCAAATCAAAACTTAGTTGGACCGATGGATTAAATTTTGAATCAGGTTCGAAGTTTAATCAATAAATCCGAGTCAGAGTTTAAAATATTAACCAAATTTTTTATAAATTTATTTGATATGATTGCTTCAAATCTCTTAAATTTAAATCAAGTTAGAAGTTTAATTAATTTAAAAATTTTTACGTTAACTTAAATTCGAGTCCGAGTCTTAAACGTCGGTCGGTCTCAATTCTTGTCAAACTACTCTGATATAATTTTGCTTGGATTAATAATTATTTCTTTCTTAAGAATTTCAGGCAACACCATTATTAGAGAAGGGGAATCTAAAGGCATTGTTGGATCCAAAACTAGACAAGGACTTTAATATCGTTCAAGCGCACAAAATGGTGCTTGCAGCCACTCTCTGCACCAGACAGTCCGCTAGATTACGACCCAAAATGAGCCAGGTACAACATATCTCTCGTCTTATTTTTTGCCCTAATCATTATTATTTTATTAATTTAAAATAATTATCAAATAATATTATATTTGACTAAAATTTTCAAATATTTCTGTCGACATCTTAACGAAAACAGAATAAAGAAAAGGTTAGAAGTAATTTCACTTCTTCTTTTTTTTTAGTTTTGATCCTCTTTTAAATAAAAACAATAACATTTTTAGTACTTATTACTTAATCGTAACGTAGTTATATTTTTAATATTGATGATAATTATATATTAGATAAAATTTAAATATAAATTATTTTTATTTTAAATCTCTAATATAATATTTATTAATAAAGTATCAAATAAATTTATTTTATTATTAAAATAATTAATTTAAAATAACACTTTTTAAAATTAATATTTATGTAAAATATATTTTAATTATTAAATCAAATCTTATTTAAAATTTATTTATTTTAAAGATGTTTTTATTTAATTATATTTATTTATTATTTATTATTTAATTTATTTAATTAAATTATTTATAAATTTTAATTAAATATTAAATTATATTATTCAGAATATTTATTAATAATTAATATATTATAATTCTATAATGTATATTTAGTTGATAGTTAATTAAATTATGAAAAAAGAAGATAAAAGTCACTTGTTATGAAGAAATAAATTTTTTTTTTGTATATGTACTAATTAGAGATAAAACTGCGTAATATTAGAATTTTCTAAATCTCACGCCTTAATGAAATTTACACAGGGTATTGTTGTAGTAGTAGAAAATAAATATTTTTAATTAAATTTAAAATATAATATAAATTAAAATTACAAACTTTTTTGTGATTTTCTCTGGTTCAGGTACTAAAGCTGTTGGGTGGGAATAGAGATGGAGAGGGCTGGATAGTATCTTATTTTAACGATTTGAAACAGTCGACTAAGGAGATGGCCGATAATTTTTCGCCGGAATTTGCTCGGAAGCCAAGTCTTAACGTAGTGTCTTTGGATTTGGACGATGACGCCGGGATACTGTGTCGAGTCCAAACTTCTTCAGTACATAGTTTAGCGAGTCAGAACCGGTTGAAGTTGAAGGACTACTTACTGGAACCGCAAGATTAGAAATACGAAGTCCCTTTTTGTCCAGTCTTGTGACTATAGCAATTAATAATGGGATAACAATTATAAAAGTTATAATTTTTACATTTTCATTTAAATATTTAATTTGTTTTTCAAATTTTAATTATTAAATTAATAACCCAATTTAACATCTTGTTTTATAATACTTATCGATAAGATTGAGATAATAAGTAATAATTAATATTTGAAAGAGTTATGTAATATTTTTAATTCAGAAGGTCCTTTGACAATCAAATGATTGTATTAATTGTTAGTTAACAGTAGAAAATATCAACTGTTTATTTAAAGATATTTGGTTAAATTAGTTGTTTAATATTAATTATTTATGTATAAAATGACTTACGAAAACATGATTTTAAAAAGAATTTATAAGGACATCAATATTATATCTTAATATTTTTTGAATACTTTTAATAAGAATTTAGATATAGCAAAAAGTCATCTTTATTATTTAAAACAAAGGTTTATAATAATCTAAGAATGACATCTAACTGTCATTCAACTATAAACAATATTATCACGAATAGTTATCATCTCGAGTTTTAGTTCTTTAACATTTTTTATGTAGGGTTAACTTCACCATCTTCAATTATATCTAAAATATATATCTAAAATCTTGATTGATAATGTTAACTTCATTAGTTAATATACTACTAATCTTACGAATTTAGGTGGTAGCTACTAATGAAGTTAATTTTGTATGTACTATTAAAATTTATCATAATATGATGAACTTATCTCTATTTTATTTTGTCTTCATAGGAATTAGCGTATTAAATTTTATTTTTGGAAAAGAAAGTTAAAATGGTTTTAAGATTATAATTTTTAAATTTAAATTTAAATTATTATGAACCAAACTTGAAAATTTATAAATTATATTAAATAGAATCTCTATTAATAGGAAACTTGATCATAACGATAAGAGTCTTCGTTATAAGTTTTAACCTTTTCGTTCGAGAAGTAATTAAATTTAAATTGTTTGTTCCGAATTTAATTTAAATAATTGAACCATTTTAATTTTAATTTTATTCAAAATTAAATTTAAATAATATTATTTTGAGCGATTACATAAACCAAGCCGAGTCTGGTTTGTCGATGTGTACGCATGAATTGTTGACACGTGACAAAGTGTTAGTTCATGTAAACCAAGCCGAGTCTGATTTGTCGATGTGTACGCATGAAATTTTGACACGTGTCGAATTATTAGTTCATGTTGCCGGATATTTACCACGTGACTGCCTTAAACCCTGCTCAACAGCAACCTCAAAACCCTAGTCAAGTCCAAGTGCGGGCACAAACGCGCGATTTTTCCGTTCTACAAACGTCCGTGGAGAGAAAGGTATTCGATTTGGTGACCATGAGAAGGGTCCAAGGCATTACAACTCTCCGCCGAGCAATTGCGGGCGGCAACTACGCCGCCACATCCACCATCGCCACGGGCCAGCTTGCTCGAGCATCGACGATGAACGGGTTTCCGGCTTCTAATTGTCAGAAGGTGAGAAATGTTTTTAGAGTCTCAAGACCCTCCGTCGCGCGCGATGTCTTTACCGGCACCATGTTCTTCTCTGTCGCGTCGTCGTCTCTCGAGCAAGAGGCGCATGCGAAGGAGTTGCCGCCCGCCGGGAATTTCCTCCCTAAGGACGTTGTTCTGTACCAGTACGAAGCTTGCCCTTTTTGCAATAAAGTTAAAGGTAAAATTTTCAATCTCTTCTTTATTTACTTCTTTTATTTCAGAAGAAATTGGAATTGATTTCGCTTTGATTTTGGTTTCCCTTTTGCATTTGCTTTAAGCTTATTAATGTTCGAGAACTAATGGGAAGTATTATCTGTGGATTGATAGGAACTAGGTAGTGTGAGGTTCAACGTTTAAAAGATAAGTTTGCTTTGATTTGCAAGGAGTGTGCGTAGCGACTTTGATTTTTGAAGAGTTAGATTTTGGACTCTTGAGTGTTAAAATCTTCCTTGCGTGTGAAATGTAGTATCTTAACCATTTCAGCTCTATACTGAGAAAGAGGCGTAATGCTTAAATTATTGTTCTAATGGGATACATAAAACTACATTGGAGGTTTACTGTTGACGCAAAACATAATGGAGTGAATCTAAGTGAAACAGAGTGGCTTGGAGTGGTACAGATATGAAGCTAATCGGAATGGCATCTTGTGAGTTTTGGAGGATTCGTTTAGATGTTTGCACACAAGTAAATGTAGTAGTCTTAGAGGGTGTCTTGTTTGAAGTTCCTTGAATGTTGTACTAATTCTTATTCTATTCTTGGCACTTAGCTTTCTTGGATTATTATAACATACCATACAAAGTTGTGGAAGTCAACCCCATTAACAAAAAGGAGATTAAGTGGTCGGAGTACAAGAAGGTGCCTATATTAACAGTCGATGGAGAACAAATGGTTGATTCCTCAGGTTTTTACTTTTCCTTTTTGGCATATGTCTCTATGTTTTGATGGTTAGACTTGGGTCTTATTATACATATATCTAAAGCCAAAATTTAACATTCACTTCTAGGAACGTTTTTCTGATTGAGTTCTTATATTATACAGAAATAATTGATAGTTTGCTTCGGAAGACCAATCCAGATTATGCTATTGCACATAGTGATGAAGAAGCCAAGTGGCGTGGGTATGATTGCACTTTTTATCATCTCAATCACTTTTTATCATCTATTAGGCATTTTGGTTTCTTTGAAATCATCAGAGTGTTCATCTAAGATAATACTTTCCAGTGTATAAAAGTTAATATCATGCAAAAGCTTGTTTGTGTTCCCTGTCTATCTTGTTTACGTATGTTAGTTTTCATCTAATACTTGTGTGGGGATACTATTCTTCCAGTTATTACCACAACTTTTGCTTTAGTTGGTAGACCATCAACTGATTTAGAACCATGTCGAAGCAGGTGGGTGGATAATCACTTGGTTCATGTTCTATCACCAAACATTTATCGAACTGCTTCTGAGGCGCTTGAATCGTTTGACTATATCACCACTCATGGTAAGATGCTGGTCTATATTATTGCGCATATTCTGTTGAATTTGTGCTCTGTTTATTTTTTTCTTCATTATTGCCTTCTTTATTATGCTCTGTAGCTTTAAACTATTCTACTGTAATGCTACACATTGAATTGGTTAACTGTCTTATGCAGGCAATTTCAGTTATACAGAAAGGCTTGTGTCAAAGTATGCTGGGGCTGCAGCCATGTACTTTGTCTCAAAAAAACTGAAAAAGAAACATAACATCACTGATGAACGAGCTGCCTTGTATGATGCTGCAGAAACTTGGGTGGACGCTCTGAAAGGTTGCAAATTTCTTGGTTAGTATCTCTTCTTGGTTATAAATAGCTGTTGGGACCAGGGAAGTTTAGAAGAACTAAGAATTTTGGATGAACCTCTGCTTGATAGGTGGCACTAATCCTAATTTAGCCGATCTTGCTGTTTTCGGTGTACTGAGGCCCATTCGCTACCTGAAGTCCGGCAAAGATATGGTGGAGCATACGCGAATTGGGGAGTGGTATTCTCTTATGGAAAGTGCAGTAGGGAAGTCTTCTCGAGTCAATGCCTAAGATAATCAATGGTGTTTTTCTTTGTTAAAATTGGCTTATAAAGGCCAACGCCATTTAATCAGATTAGCTGCTGAGATCTTGTAAATGGTTTGAAAAGAAAAAATATAAGCCAGTAGGCCTTGAACATAAAGACAAGTTTATGCCAATAAATTGAAAGTTCCAGTGACTTACAATTTCATGTCGTCTGATCTGAATGACTTTATACAGTAGAAGTTAATTGCAGGATCAGGAGTGTTCACATTCCTGCGTAGTTTGAGATAAATGACCAGAGAGTAGGATTTCCATCATGTCATTATCGATAGTTGTAGTCATAAGTCCATGAAGGGTTGGTGATAGTCCGGTCGGGTCGGGCCATAGGACTTGGAATTTTTTTTCTCGAACAGATTCTTATGGATAAAAATGTCATCGATTTAGCAGTTTGGTCAAATTAATCTGAGTCAGATCAGATTAAACCAATTTGAGACTCAATTAATCTAGTCTTTTGCACATTAATAAGAGTTAGATTGGATCGGGTCAACTGAACACGTACCGTAACAATTAGCAATAGTAGCAGGCTTAGAGCATCCTCCATGGTACATACATTTTAATGTCCCTTGTCAAGGTATTGTGTAGTTCGATTAAATGCCTGCCAATTAGGGTATTAAATCCTGATTCCTGAAGTATGGCTGTGCACGTTAAATGCCTCTCAGGTCGTCAGGATTCTTTCAGGACCTGACAACTACCCAACCATATCCAACCGAGTCTTAAAGCCAAGTGTACCGCGAAATTAGAAGTAAAAGAGCAACGGAAACCTGGATCCCCAGCCGCCGTTGGCAGTTTCACATTAACAAATCTCCGTACGTTTGTAAGTTTGTAACACAAAAGGAAAATCCTTCTGGCTGCGGGCTTGGTAATTGTAGTCTAATTATTTAATTTAAATTTTTAGATTATTTTAATTTGCAAGTTTAAAATTTTAAAATAAAAATATTATTTTACAAAATTAAACAAAATAATATTTCGTTCAAATTTAATTTTAATTATTTATTTTAATAAGGTCGGACGAAATCCCAATTTTGAATTTAAATTAGTTTAATTACATTAATTTTAATTAATTATGAATTAAATTAATTCAGATAAACTTAAACCAAATTATTAATTGATATGAGAAGAAAGCAATACGTATCGAATGAAAAAAGATGTTTGGTAGTATATAATGATTAGATGAACGATGTTTTATATCCCTTTTGGAACAATATTTTATATCTCAAATATATTGAGAAATAAAATCATATTCAAAAGGTTGGTTCACATAGAAGAAGATAATAAGAATGAGAATAAATATAATGATGAATAGAAATTGATATAATCATTATAATTATGATAATTGATTAAGATGAATAAATGATTAACATTATCATTAACGTTGGTCGGTTTGTTAAAATATTAAGAAATAAAATTTATTATATTTTAATTAATTACATTGTAATTAACTCATTAATTATATTTTAACCAATTAATTATATTTCAATTAATTACATTTTATATTTTATATTTTAATTAATTATAGTTTAATTATATTTAATTTGAAAATTAAAAATATTAGTATTTGCTGAATTAAAACCATTCCTCCCACATATGGAGGTATGAACTGTTACCTAAAATTGAGGTATAAAATTTATTCAATTAATCATAACTAAGCACCTCCTCATTTCCATTATTCACTATATATATTATAATTCCTATTATCATTCTCTAAAACCAATGTCGGCCCTGGGCAAGGGCCAGCAGGGCACCTGCCTAGGGCCTATGACGAGGAGGGGCCCCTAATCTTATGGTAAAAAAATTTTTTAGAGATATAAATAAAATAATATTAATCAATCATAGAATTAAGTTCTAAAAAAATTGCCCACAAGATAACAGCACAAACCTAATAATTAAGTAACATGCAGGCCCATTAATGATGCATTTATCATGTCCTTTGTAACATCCCATCTCCGATGGGAAGGGTATTTTAGTAAATTGGGACGGGGACGGGTTAGGAGTATTAAATTATATCTCGGCATGAACATATGTCATGCGCCTCTATAAATGGTGAGTTTTGCAGTGCATATAGTCATACATGCATTCATGACATTTCCTACCTAAGTGTCTAATTGTGATCTTTTGTGAAATTGGTGTGATAATGGGATTTGGAAAAATTATTTGAGTGCGCCATAGAGTGTTTTACATTTTAGGGATTTATGGAATTTTTCTGGAATTATCCGGAGAAAATTCCTGCACCGCAAAATCGCGTCTGACAGGCCTAAAAGTGTTTTTGTAGTGAAAGTATGGTTTTCGTGTTTAAAAAATTATTTGGAGTGGACTATCTTATGTTTTACAAGTTTGGGCAATTTATGTAATTTTCAAAAAAATGATTCGGGGGAAATTCCCGGAAATTTCCGGACCGGATAAATCGCCAAGTGGCGAACCGGTTGATTTTCGGTATCGAAAATTTTTATCCAATGGCACTATAATATTGGATACATTATTTTGGGATTGAAATTAGGGTCATTGGAGTTGATTGGGGTAAATTTTTGATCTGAATTATAAAAAATGAATATGTTGACTTTTCTTTAAACCTTTGAACAAATCACATTTTGCCACCCATTCTCCTTCATTTAATGTCCATTGCTTGAACCTATCGGTTTTCCTTGTTTAAAAACAAGATAGAACAAGTTGATTTTTGTCAAAGACTCATCCGAAAGGCATCCTCTCCCATTTTTGCTTCTCATCATCGATGTTCTTCTTCCTTCTCTCTCAAAGTGAAACCTTCCTCTAGTTCTTCTACTTTCCTTGGTATGATGAGTTTTGTGCATGCTAGAGAAGTGAAGGAGGTTGGTGTTTTGGTGTTTCAAGTGGAGAAGTTAAAAGTTGGTAGTTGAAGTTTTAAAGGATGCTTTAAAGTAGGTAACTGTTCATTTAAGGTTTAAGCTTTAAATGATGTTTTCATTAGGTATTGAATGTCATGGTGATTAGAAGCATGTAATGGAAATTATGGTACAATTATGATGTTGATTGATGCTTTAATTTGATGATAATTATTGCTTGACTTAATGGGTATAAGGTTAGTTTGAAGTAGGAATGGATAAGGTAGTATGAATACATGGTTTTAACTTGATTTGTGATTGAATTTTGATGATTAATGTTAATTAGAATTGAAAAATTAAGTGCTGCCAATTTTTAGGTATTAGCCCTAGGACATGTATGAATGTGTATGAATGGTATAAGAACTGATTTGAGTTATTTGGATGCTTGATGATGTGTTAAAGGCAATGAAAATGAGAGAAACAAAGGTTGGGCCAAATCTGGAAAATTAGGGTTTTTGATTGATTGTACTGTTTTATTCATAACTCATTGTATAGAAATGAAAATGAGGTGAGGTTTGTGGCCTCTTAAACTTTGGGATGTTAGCTACATTTTCGTGTGAAATAGGTGTTGTCAAATTGTAACTCTAATAGGTTGAAATTTGGCATGGAAAGTTACTGTTTTATTGCCTATGAACAGTAACCGAAACCATACCCTATGAGCTTTGCTGATTTTTCTAAATTAATTGGTAGGGAACTAGGAAAAATGGTCTTTATGAAAGTTGAGGCATATTGAGTTAGCTTTCCATTGCCACTGATTTTGCAATTTTTCGAGTTGTATATTGGGAGATATGAACTGATTACTATTGATTGGTTTTATGCTTTTTGGAGAAACCTAGTCAAAGTGTTGATTTTGTGAGCTTTCTTCTTGGGAGCAATTTTAGCAATTTTTGTAGACTGAATTGGTGTGAGTGATCTTCTGCAAAGTTTAAGAGGAAGAAATTATCTTGAAAATGAGATATGGCATATAATTTTTAGAGGTCAGAGTTGGGAGTTATGATTTTGCAAAAACTGACCCTGCATTAGGTTAGGAATTGCTGATCATGGCAGTAACTTGCATGACAGTTTTGAAATGGTTAGAAATGAAATTGGAAATTGAGTTCTTCATGAAAATTTAAGTTTGAGGATTTATCTTTTCAGGGATATAAAGTTCAGATTTTTCTGACTTGTGTACAGGGAGTTATGCTTGTTATAAGTTTACTGCTCAAATTGAATGATTTCAGGGACAGCAACATTGAGTGAATTAATTGACTTGTTTAGCAATGGAATTTGATTTTGGGTTGTTCATGAAAGTTGTAGATGACATTGTGAACTTATTGAGCATATTTATGTGGTAATTTTTGGCTGAAGAATCTGAGAGTTATGGAAATTTCAATGTACTGTCCTGTTTTAATGGGATTTGAGTAGGCAGTAGCTTTGAAGGGATTTTTGACACCCTTAGGGGTGAAATTGATTTTTATGGTATTCATGAGAATGGTAGAGCTTTTCATTATCTTTCCAACAAGCTATGGTTTGTATTTTTCTGATTTGTGTGCTAAGAATTATTGTTGTTGGAAATTCAGATGGGAAATAGGAAAAAAAAAAGAGGGTAATTGAATTAAGGCGGTCACTAGTATGACGCGTCGCCTAGTGATGTAGCGTGTAAGGTCAGCGTCGCTAGGGCGATAAGTCGCCTAGCGATTTAAGCCGATGAGTCAGCCCCGCTGGGGCGAGACGTCGCCCATAATGGCTGAACTTTTATTTTATTTTTTAATTTATTATTAGTTTATATTTAATTGGTAATTTGTGAGTTCATTTGGCAATTTCTTTTCCGTCCGACGTCCGATTGACCTGATTCTTGAGGCATCGGATTAGTAGAATATTTAATTTCATTTTGTGAGAAATTGGGAATTTTGGACGGAAATTGACGGGCGCCGGTAATGGAGCCTTTAATCATCATTTTGTTTAATTGGGGACCTATAGAGGTCCGAATTGCGCACCGTCAGCGCCAATAGGTTTCTAATTTTTAGACGGATTTTATTATGGGAAAATTTAGATTTAGGGCAGGAAAATTCATGAACATGCATATTTCACCTACATGTGCACAAATTGCATCTCGTGATCAGTAGTGACTCGTTCTTTCTCTGTTTTTATAGAGGCCAAGTGGGCGTCGTCGACCGACGGACGGAAACTTCCAGTATTAGTTTCGGAAGTAATAGGTGAGTAACCTAGTTGGTTTCTCAACCTTATGTGTTTATTAATGATATGCATTGATTGCCATGAGGATGCAAGGATGGATATATGTAATTGATTTCGGACCATGGGTGTTCGAAATATTGGATTGAGATATTGAAGTGCAAATGAAAATAAGTGCGTGAGAATGCATTAGTAAATTGGATTGTAAATGTGATAGATTAGTAAATTGGATTGTAAATGTGATAGTGAAACGAAAGGTAAATGCATGGGAATGAAATACCGGACTGAAAGTCCGAGGACATTGGAAAATGATCGAAAATAGTAATTAATTGGAATTGGAAATAGAAATGCGATAATTGGATATTGAAAATGACATGTGCATTCATGCATAGTAAATGATCGATAATGGCGGTTGTGACCGATTGTCGCCACCGATTTCAGAGCTTTAAGCTCAACGCATAGGGCCTCGTGTCCAACGTATTCAGAGCCTTGGCTCGATGATCAGGGCTATGCCCAACATTTCGGGGCTTTAAGCCCAATGTTTCAGAGCCAATGGCTCAACGTATATGAGCTCAAAGCGGTCACAACAACGAAAGAAAATGGAAGAGTCACATGCACACCGCATAAATGAATGTTTAAAGTGAATTGTGTGAAAGGTTTATTGCCTTATCAAATGTGAAATTGAGTGCTGTGATTTCTTGTTTATGATATATATACAATATTGTGTGATTGAGTGGATATGCATGAGTTGGGTGAACCATCGATGATGGTTTTCACCGAGTTCATAAACTCACCCAACATTGCATCTATTTTTCAGAAATGGAGAGTACCCGTTGGACACACGGAGTACGATATCGCTAGCAAGATGAGTATCGGGCCGGGATCGAGTCGTCAGATATCAGTATTAGTGTATTAATTTGGTATTTAGTAGGCCCAATTGTTTACATGTAATTGTATAGAGTGACTGAGCACTAATGAGTGCTAATAATGAGTGAAATTGTTTTATCAGTAAAATGGTTAAAATATTTTGTTATAATTGGGCCAAGTCAATGATTGCTTTGCGCACTCTAATGTTTTTGAAAGAAAAAAAATGTCATACGATTTTTATTAATAAGGTAATGAATGTTCTAATACGCCACCCTCGCGGGTCACGGGCTCGGATATCACCATGGATATCGGGTTCGGGTCTCGTCGGGAGTGGGGTGCTACATCCTTCCTTTCGTAACTATTAACACATTCAGTACTGAAAAGGGGTTCCATTTTCATCTTTTTCTCATGATGAAAGACTCATTCAATAACATATATATGCTAACCCATTTCCTATCAACTGAATAGATTTTGTAAAGATGCCACGTTCCCAGAAGAAAATTAAATGTTATGATCATTTAATATTTGGTTCAATATGTACACTTATAAATTGAGTCATTTACGTTTCATACAAATATGTAAACTTAAGTATACTGCCAATTTATTAGGATCTTTTTTTTATTTCGTTCAATTTATTATGGTCATTTTTTTATTTCGCTCTGGGCCTATAAAACGATAAGAACGACCCTGTCTAAAACCTGCATATCAGGGGATTCTTATTAGATGTCTTTGCTGTTTACCTATTAAGAGGTCAATAATTTATTAGTGTAATTAATTAAATTTTTAATAAATTACTTGAATATGACATAATTTATATAATTATTTTAATCTTTAAATCTTATTAAAATAATTTAAATTTTTTTAATGATAAAGTCCTTTTTTAATCATAAATGAAAGTTGCAAAAAAAGGAGGTGAGGGGGCAACTCTTGTCGTGCTTGGCCTATAAATTAGGTAAAGGGAAAGGAGTTCACTTCACACCCCGCCGCGTGACACTCACATGGAGATTATCCAATGGAACACATATTAATGAAAACTCAATATGCACTGAAATTGTCTTCTTTCGGTATTTACAGTTTCATACTGGTTACGGTAGATCAACATATAAACCGAGTAAATAATAATTGATCGCTTTGCTTAATTTTCTTCTTTTTAATTTTTAATATTTTTAGATATTATCATATGTTATATTTATCACAATAGATCCTTTTAATATGATATTTTTACAATTTAACCATATATAAACTTTATTATATTTATAACTAATAAAATAATTTTAATATCATGACCTAATTTATATAAAATTTAAAATTAGTCATGATAAAAGTTACTCATTCCAACCCTCCTAAAATGAGAAAGTATATTATATTTTTAATAAATCATGTCAAAATATTTTTAAATTAAATAATTTATATATTTAAGTAAAATTAATAAAATATAAAAATTAAAATGAGGGTAACAAAATAACAGATATATTTTATAGTATTTTTTTAGTTGTTCACGAGGTATCTTAGGAGGATCTCAATTATGAGAAGACACTTTTAAGCCATTCACTTTCAGACTAATCTCTATTCAAATCAAATAGGTCCCTGAGGTAAAATTTTAATTCTAAATTTTAAATAGTTACATATATAATGATAATTCAAACCCGTAACTTCACTTAAATAAGGAGAATCTCTCACCAATTTACTAGCGCATTGAGAGGTTTTATAGTAATTTTTAACTGTTTAACTAACTTACTTGTCTACAAAAATAAGAGGGTATATTAATTGATCAGTCTCTTTCTGGCTTTTCCAATGACCAAACTGACAAATTTGGCAATCCCTCTCAATCGATAACCTCTGACTCTGTCAAGTCCTGTTGCGAGTGAATTTCTCCATTAACACCCACCACCCAGTGGAGTACACAGAGCCCATGAATATTAATGTTATTATCACAAAATCTGCATGTGTCCATCGTCGTTTAGTTCCCTTTTTACGTGGGGTAAGATTTCCTTTTAATGATCTCACAGTCTGATTCAATCTCTGCCTCTCTGTTTGTGTGTGTGTTTGTGTGTCCATGTCCGTCCCTGTTCGGTTCTCTAGCTTTTTTTCAATGAAGTTGCTTTAATTATCTCACAGAAACGGACAATTTCTCTGTTCTTTTGCCTATATATAGCATCACCATCCACCAGTTTCTTACATAATGGTTGTGTCTCTTTAGGTTCTGTCGTAAAGAGGGAGCTATTTAGAGAGAGAATAAGGGTCACGCATCTATGGTGATGTAACAAGAAACGTTAACCCCACAACTCCATTTCATGGTTTCTGATTTTACTTTGGTCAGGATATGAATTATGTGAAGAGAAGAAAGGTGGTACGTTTTGGTGTTTGTTATTTTGCTTTTCTGAGCTTCTGGTACTAGTAATAATGGCTGTTCAAGCACAGTCGTATCCAGAAAATCTCGGTCTCCCCACCAACATGTCCGGCCTACAGGATTGGATTGGTTATAATCCTGTTTATGGGAATGGAGGAGTTGATGTTTGTTCCAGTTTCCAATACCCTCAACAACATGAGCAAAATCTCCTTCTTTCACAAGAAAACTTTGGGTTGGAGAGTAATATAGGCGTGGGTTCTTCTTCTTCAACAACAACTTGTGATAGTTTCATTGCCATGGTCCTTTCTCAATCTCTGGATGTTCATTTCAGGATGCAGAGAGATGAGCTCGATTCGATTCTTCAGTTACAGGTGAAAAACAAAAACCAAAAAAATCAGAACTTTTTGTGTTTGTTTTCTCATAGTTGTTTCATTCATAGAGATATATTCATTTTGCTGCAGAACGAAAGACTTCGTTATGCGTTGCAAGAGCAAAGGAAATCCCAAGTTGAAGCTCTACTGAAGAGCGCAGAATCAAAGGCCTCGACTCTATTAAGACAAAAAGAAGAGCACTTGGCTGAAGCTAGAAGGAAGACATTGGAGCTAGAGGCTCGGTTGAGGAAAGCACAAATGGAGAACGAAACATGGCAGAGAGTGGCCAGAACAAACGAGTCTATGGTCGTGGAACTGAACAACACCCTCGAACAAGTCAGGGAAAGGGTGTTCATGGTCAGTGATCGAGGCCAATCTCAAGATGCAGAATCTTGTGGTTCGTGTGCAAAAGAACAAGAAGAGGACGGTACTACTACCCACAAAAAGATTTTCTCCTGCAAAAGTTGCAATTCTAGGAGACCATGCGTGATCTTTCTACCTTGTAGACATCTATGCTCGTGCAAATCATGTGAAGCTTTTCTGGGTTCCTGTCCAATCTGTAAATCTGTAAAAGAGGCAAGCATGGAGGTGTTTTGGTTCTAGCAAGCAGAGCAAAAAAGGAACAGAATTTTCTTTGTTAAAGTGCCATTATAGTGTCTTCTGTTTCTTCTTTTGGCTTGTTCTGGGGTCTCTCTGTGACCAGATGCCTTTTTCCTTGGTACTTACTGCTACAACCCATAACGTAACAATCCGAAACGATGCTTTGGTAAGAATCTTGAGCTTGTTTTATCTTTTCGAGGGTAATTATATTTTACCTGATATAGATTAGCAAAGAACAGTTCGTGACCTAATTCTTTTTACGTGGATGGATGGTTTGATTTGGTTCTTTTTGCCTCACACAAGAAACGTAGCAGTAGAGTACCTTTAGCCGTAACTGTGCTATACTTTAACTGACACAAAAAAGATATCGAAAGCGAAGTTTGACATGAACCAAGAAACATAAAACAATTGAACTATCACCGCCGCTTGCGTTCTTTTGCCACCACTCCGCTCACTCCAATGAATTAATCTATTAATTGCATTGAACAGTAACTAGCACTAGCAGAATTTTCTCGGAGCATTAATGAGTGCTTCTGATCCTCTCGAAGTTCTAACAGTTTGGCACGTTATAAAGGGTAGGAGGAAAGATCTTCCTCTCTTTTTCTTTTTTTTTTTTCTTTTTTAAAACTCTGGTGCTTGGGAATCTGCAAATGGAAGTGGGTTCCTTCAATTATTATTTTTTTCCTTGATCTGTTCTCGTATTGACTTGCTTTTTCCGGGAATCCAAACACAGACGGACGGACCGAAAAGTTTTGACACCACGCTTAGACAATTCAGTACACCCTACTGATTCTTTGTGATTAGTTGTGGTCCTACTTTAGGTTCTGACGGAGCTACAGGTTATTGGGGTGAGAGTGGAGACTCCATGAAAGTGGAACCCAGTTTTTGGCTTGTGGACCTATTTATAGTGTTTGTGGGTGGCTAAACAGAGCAAGGTAAGCATATGCTTGCGTACCTTACCTCGGTTCTTAGTAGGCGTTGGTTGTTTGGGACCATCAAGCTTTAGTTGTTCTGTCAAACCTCGTTCCAGAGAGTCCTTCCACTATTCTTAGTGGTGGCCAAGACAACCCACCAATGCTAATATGTAGATTACGACTTAGCAATCGGATTTTGAGAGTCAACACTTCCAACGCTCACTAGAAATTCTGTTCATATAAAGAGTCAAAAGTACATAATCACCTCAAAACTTGTTTATTAGTAATGCTTTAAATGTAGGACCAAAAAATTAAAATTTTAAGATAAGAAAATTGAAGATTTAAAGATTTAAATCGTTATAGAATTAATCTATAATAAATACTCAATAAAATCAATTAGCATATTCTAATTTATAAAAATAATTAGTCTATAAATGCTAATAAGTTAATTAATAAATCCAACAATTGTTTATAATGAAGGTTATTGAAATAAATTAAATCAAAAATAATTAATTAAAAATTTTACAATTGAATCAATCAAATTAAATTTAAATATTGTTTATCGGGAATCATCCAATTTAAAGCTCTCAAGCTAGTTTTGGATGGATACTAATTCATATTAGTTAGCCAAATTTTTAAACAATAATTTATCTTTCTCCTATTAATTAATTAATTAATTAATTAATTATTATTATTATTATTATTACTAACGATAATGATATTACCATTATTATTATTACCATTACTATTATTATTACTTTGCATAATAATTATTGTTACAATTTTCCTATGTATTATTATCAATATTATTAGTTTCCTTAGTATTATTTTCCAACTTATTATTATTTTTACCATTTTTATTGTTTTTGTTTTAATCGACGTTATGATGATCATGATGATCAAGATGATCATTATTATATTTTGTAATTTATATTTATATTTATTTTATTTATTTATTCATATTTTATTAATTATTCAAAAAATTCTATTAATTAAAATAAGACTGAATATACTAAACCTCTTCAAATCCCCGTCTACCAGAATTTTACTGAGTCATCTTCGTTATTATCATCATTGTCGTACTATTTTATATTACCTAAATAGAATTTATAACCAAAATTTAAGTTGCCACTTGAATATTTAATTTACTCGAATCACATAATTTATTAGTTATTATTCACGACTTATTTAATATGTGTTTGAAAAATATCCATCATAGGTTTTAAAGGTACATGAATGTTTGTTCTTACTATTAGATGAAATGAAAGGTGATTTAGTGAAAAGAACGGGCAATGCTTTAATCGGCAGATTCTTAACATTGTTTCATTTAATAACAACACTTACTATCAATATCTCTAATACCCAGAGCAAGGAAAAGTCTAGTTTCATGTTAAAGTTAGAATATGGCATAAGAATCAATTCCACGACTTGTATTCCTTTAGCTTTTCACGCATGTAAAAAGAGAGTAGGACATACTGATATAATAATCAGTGGCTGGATGCTAAATGGGTCGAGTTGACATGCTGAAATGTGTAATATTTATGACACTCTAATTTATGTTTTGATTTTTCTTACTTGTGATATTTAAATATGTAAAGTCTATTTTAAGAAGAAGCTCACTTCCTTAAAATAAGGAGTTGAATTCATCATAGCCAAGAAGACAAGGATATGTTTGTTTTAATTTATTTTTGTTTTTATTCTTTTTAAATTTGGTAAAAATTATATTTATTTAAGTTTTAAGTTTCTGTCTTTATTATTAATTTTTATTTTCAAAATTTATGAAAACCATAAAAATGGTTTTCTTTTTCATAATCTGAATTACTATCAACTAGATATATATTATTTAATTATTTAATATATTAATTATGAATATTTTAATTATCTAAAATTATGAATAATTTAATTTACTAATTTATATAATTTTTAATTAAATAAATATAATTTAATAATTGTTAATGAATATAATTACATTTAAAATATCTTCAAAATATATAAATTTTAAATAAAAATTGATTTAATGATTAAAATATATTTAAAATAAATATTAATTTATAAGTAAATTTGGTTTTAAAATTATTTATTTGAATAGAATAATATGATTTATTGATAATTATATTAAAAATTAAAATAAATTTAAAATAATTTTAATTTTTATCTAATATTTAATTATCATAGACATTAATAACTAAACAAATTTTATTTAAAAACTAAAAACTAAAAGCTCACAAATGAATAAGCCAAGCTATTATGGATTTGACTAGTCCGAGCATTATTATTATTATTTTTTATAACAAGGGAAATACACAAAACGATTACATCATAAATCTAGGGAAACAAATCCCGGTCATATCCTCGAGGAGGAATGGAAGACACCCTGGAGGTGTAGAAAGGAGAATGATCATGCCGAAGCCATAGGAAGCTGCTGAATGAGCTAGCCAATCCGCGCAGCGGTTACCCTCCCGGAAAATGTGACGAGGCCGCACCACCCAATTCCGCGCTAACAACTCATTAACCTTTTTGACCAGAGAATCCGGGGACAACGACCGGGCATGGTGAGAAGATATTACGGTTGTCGCAGCAAGGGAGTCGATCTCGAGCTCCACCCGCCGGTACCCGAGGTCCCAAGTAAGCTGCAATCCAGAAAGAATACCCCAAAGTTCTGCAGTAAGAGGCGAACATCGACCGATGTTCCGAACAAAACCTCCTACCCAGGCGCCAGTATAGTCGCGTAAGAGGTCGCCGGCTGAAGCCTCGAATGACTGGGTGTGACTAGCTCCGTCCGTATTCAGTTTGATCCAGTCATTCGGCGGTTTGATCCAACCTACGAGTCGGTCTCTGCGGGGTGGGGGCCCCAAACAAGCACGGTGATGCCATTGCGAAGCCTGCATGAGCTGAAGGCCATATGTCAGGATGGCATGAATAGGGGACTCTGGCTGAATAAAGTCGGGCTCAAAGATGGATTTATTGCCTCAGGTCCATAAGTACCAGCAAGTGAGCCCGAAGAGGAATGGCCAGGCCAGGCCGGTAAAAGACGTGCGGTGATGAAGGTTGGTGGCAAGCCAGTCAGGAGTGCTAATAAGAAGGAAAGCGGGGGGAAATAGGTACTGGGGGAATTGGCGCCAGACGGCGCGAGCTAGGGGGCAATCTCGGAGAACATGTAAAGTGGTTTCGAGAGCAGGGCAGTGGGGGCAAGTACCGTCAGTGGAGAGATGGTGATGCGCCCGTTGCTAGTTGGTGAGGAGCCAGTCGTGCGCCAAAAGCCAAAGGAAGGTACAGATGCGCGGGGGACCATCCCAACGCCAAATGTCAAGCCAGAGTCCGCCAGGAGAGGGATCGGTCTGGTCCGTGATCAAGTCATACGTAGAAGCTGTGGTAAACTGTCCAGAGACCGTGGGTCTCCATGATAAAATGTCAGGGCCGAAAGAAGTCTGGGGGGGCAGAATGCCAGCTATGAGGAGACATATGTGCGGAGGAAGAAGAGATTGAAACGTGTCCCACTGCCAATCGCCTGAAGGATCGACAAAATGGTGAACCGTGAGGGGACGATCGGAGCTGGGGATGGTATCCAGAGCGTGATTAATGAGGGGGCCAAGAGTCGCCACCCAGAGGTCCAACCAGAAACGAGCAGTGGTGCCGTCTCCGAGGACCCAATTCAGGCCTCTCAGGACATAGGGCCAGGTGTGAGAAATGCCACGCCAAACCATCGAGGCTCCCGAGCGTGTGAGGTCTTGAGGGAGAGTGGAAGCCTCGCAATGGTATTTGGCAGCCAAAACCTGGACCCATAAACGGTGGGGTTGAGTAACCAAAGTCCAGCCCAATTTAGCTAGGAGAGCATCGTTGGTCGCTCGAATTTTCCGAATGCCTAAGCCCCCCAATGGTTTGGGCTGACACACACTATGTGAACTAAATGCATTTTCCGGATGCCACTGGCTGAACCCCAAAGAAATTGACGCATGTGTTTTTCGATCGCATCACAAAGGCCTCGAGGGAGGCGTACAGTCTGCATCGTGTAGGTGGGGAGCGCAGAGATGACCGCCTGCGTGAGAGTGAGGCGGCCGGCAAAAGACATAAGATTGGCTGACCAACCGGAAAGCCGTTGCTAGACCTTGTCCAAGATGTGCTGGTAGGTATTCTTATTGACTCGCTCGTGAAGAAGAGGAACACCGAGGTATCGGCCAAGATCCGTGGTCAATTGTACGGCCAAGTCCCTGCTGAACTGACGAGCCCTTGAGCGGGGAACGTTGGAGGAGAAGAAACAGCGGGATTTGCCATAGCTTATCCGTTGACCGGAGGCGAGACAACAATTATTCAAAAGATCACGGATAATGGGAATTTGGTCGGCCGAAGCTTCGGAGAATAAGATGAGATCGTTGGCAAAGAACAGGTGAGAAAGAGGCGGGCCCGACCGACTTAAACGGATGGGCTTCCAGTCACCTTGAGAGATAGAGTGAGTGATGGAGTGACCCAGGCGTTCCATACAGAGCACAAACAGGTATGGCGATAGAGGGTCGCCCTGCCGGAGGCCACGGGAAGGGAGAAAAGAGTCGTTAAGTTCCCCGTCCCACTGGGCCTGGTAGGAAACCGTAGTGACGCAGGTCATAATGAGATGGATGAAGGAAAGCGGGAGACCGAGAGCCCTAAGCGTATCCTGAAGAAAAGCCCAAGAAAGCCGATCATAGGCTTTTTCGAGATCAACCTTAAGGGCCAGGATGCCCTTCTTGCCGGAGCGGCGACGCATGGTGTGAATGACTTCTTGGGCAATGATAATATTGTCGGTGATCTGTCTCCCAGGCACAAAGCTACATTGGGTCGGAGCGACCAAATGGTCGAGGTAAGGTTTAAGGCGGTTCACAATGATCTTAGTGAGGGCCTTATAAAGGACCGAGCAAAGAGCGATAGGGCGGAATTGCGTGACGGTCGTAGGGGAGGGGTTCTTAGGGATCAGAACGAGAATGGTGCGATTCAGGGAATCGTCCCAAAGTTCTTGCTGAAAGAGACGCTGAAGGTAAAGCAACACCGAGGGCCCTACAACTTCCCATTGAGACTGGTAAAAGAGGGCAGAAAATCCGTCGAGGCCAGGAGCTTTGTGAGGATCCATAACAAAGAACGCGATCTTAACCTCATCCGTGGTGATAGGGTTGCTCAAGTTAGGATGAGCGTGGGGAGGAAGGGGAGGAAACGCACTGATGAAGGGGGTAGTCGGAACGGGATGCAAATCAGACTTGTAAAGGGTTTGCAAGAAATTGGTGACAATCCTTCTGATTTGCGAAGGGTTCGAAGTGGTACGGCCCTGTTCATCCTGTAAGGTGGTGATCTTCAAGCGTTGTCTACGAGCCTTGGTCAAGGTGTGGTAAAATTTGGTATTGCGATCGCCTTGACTGAGCCATTGACCCTCCATTAGTAGTTCTAAATTTTAGCGGTTTTTGTTTTCGGTTGACGGTTTTGGTCACCTTACTTATCAACTCACCGCGTTAACCCCAACTAATCCCTCTGTTTCTAGTTCAAGTTTCACGTGTATTCTAAACTTTCCACTCAGACAGCTTAAGTCAGACTTTGACCTAATATGATTCAAAGTTAACGAATTTGTTTTGATTTGACCTAACTTCGAATCTGACTTAATTTTTTAAAAATTGAACATTATATCAGAAAAATTAAAACTTGAAAATTTTTACTAAAAATAATATTATTTGGGGTCCGGTGGATTCGATATCTCTATTTCCAATTGCATGTGGTTGACTTACAATTGTTCATTTCACATCTTATTAAGGGGGTTGCTTGATTTATAGATTCAGGTTACTTATTGTAGTTATTTTATTTTTACCTTATTTTATGAGTATTCATCCATCTATTTTTTATAGATCCTATTGTTAGGAAATTAAACTATTTCCACGCAACGAAAAACGTCAGTAAAACAACATAAAATTTGATAACGGAGTTCGGCCAAATTGCGCCTACGTCTCCGGGGCTACTGCACACCCTTTTTATTAGGGAGAAAAACAACACTTACAAGTGTTTACACTCAACACTCAACTCGCTAGTGTTTTCACACACTCTCAACCCTTACCCCAATACATCCCAAAAATTACTCACAAAAATTTACTACTCTTACTAAGAGTAAATATTTTTGTCTTGGTTTTGGATGAGATAAATGGGAGGTGGAGGGGGTTTATTTATAGGTTGTAAGCCACCCCCCACCCTCACTTATTTCCAATATGGGAATAAGTCCCTTACCTAACAATCTCCCACTTGAAGACTGATTTCAATCTGTCTTCACACCTGGTTGATGCAGTAGCTCGTCTAGATTTTATTACTCTTGCAGGCCAACTGAAGTTGCACACAACATCAGTTTGTCGATTGTCACCACCTTGGTTAACATGTATGCAGGGTTCTTGCTTCCAAGAATCTTCTCAAGTGTTAACACTTCATCTTATAGCAAGGACCTGATGAAATGATAACGAGCATCGATATGCTTAGTTCGGGAGTGGAATGCTGGATTCTTGGCCAGATGAATTGCACTCTGACTGTCACTGTATAGCACATTTTTCTCCTACATGAAACCCAACTCTGACAGCAAATTCTGAAGCCAAATCATCTCTTTACTAGCTTCAGTTATTGCTATATACTCAGCTTTTGTAGTAGATAAGGCAACAATCTTCTGAATCTGCGATATCCAACTCACAGCTGTTGTACCGACACTAAAGATGTAACCGGTGGTGCTCCTTTTTCTATCAACTTCACCTGCATAATCTGAGTCAACATAACCTTGTACTTTTATTTCTCTTTTGCTAAAGTACAGGCATTTCTTGGTAGTGCCTTTAAGATATCTTAAAATCCACTTTACTGCTTCCCAGTGAACTTTTCTTGGATTTGCCATAAATCTGATAACTGCTCCCACTGCATGACCTATGTCTGGCCTTGTGCATACCATGGCATACATCAAGCTTCCAATAGCAGAGGCAGAAGGAATTTTTGTCATCAAGTCTCGCTCTTCATTTGTCTGAGGTGACTGATTTTGGGATGGGCGAAAATGACTGGCAAGGGGAGTGCTGACTGGTTTAGCATTTACCATGTTAAACCGTTGCAAAATACGATTAATGTATTCTGCTTGAGATAACTGTAATTCCCCTCTCTGCCTATTTCTGGTATCTGCATCCCAAGAATCTTCTTAGCTGGACCCAGATCTTTCATATCAAATTCTTTTGACAATTGTTTCTTCAAATTTTTGATATCATCCATATTGGAACCCACTACTAACATGTCATCGACATAAAGTAGCAAAATGATATAACTGGACTGATATCTCTTGATATAACAATAGTGGTCGGCATTGCACTTCTGGAAGTCTTCCCTATGCATAAAGTTATCAAACTTTTTGTACCACTGCCTTGGGGCTTGTTTGCATCGCATGCTTTTCTTCAACTTACACACTAAATGTTCTTTTCCTTTCTCCAGGAAACCCTCTGGCTGGTGCATAAATATCTCTTCGTCCAAGTCTCCATGAAGAAATGTTGTCTTTACATCAAGCTGCTCAAGATGGAAATCTTGACTTGCAACAATACTTAACACCATTCTGATGGTATTAAGCTTCACCACCGGGGAGAAAATGTCGGTATAGTCTATTCCTTCCTTCTGCTGGAAACCTTTGACTACTAACCGAGCTTTGTATCTTTTGGAACCATCAAACTCCTTTTTGACCTGATATACCCATTTGTTGTGGAGAGCCTTCTTTCTATTTGGTAACTTTGTTAGTTCCCAAGTCTGATTTGAGATTAAAGATCTCATCTCATCTTTCATTGCAAGCTCCCACTTGCTGGCATCTTCTATTTGGCATGCCTCTTTGTAAGACTCAGGCTCGCCTCCGTTAGTTAACAATAGATAGTCTGAGAATCTCCTGTTTGGCACATGAGGTCGAGAAGACCTTCTTAACTCAGGAACAGGAGAGGTGGGCTGTGGTGATTCAGGCTGAGCTTCTTCTTCAACAATTTCCTCTGATTGGGGATTTACTTCCATTTGTCTCACTGAAAAATTTGGGATATTGCTGATATCGACAAATGCAGGGTCTCTCTGAGGAGTGTTCTCTAATGCATGTCGGTCTTTATACATCAGCTTTTCATTAAAGACAACATCTTTACTCCGAATGATCTTCTTGTTTTCATCATCCCAAATGCGATATCCAAACTCATCATCACCATAGCCAATAAATGTGCATTTATTAGATTTTGGATCAAGTTTATTTCTGCCTTGATCAAAGATATGCACATATGTTGTACAACCAAATACCTTGAGGTGTGAAAGATTCACATCTTTTCCACTCCAAACCTCCTCTGGTATCTTATACTCCAATAGAACTGATGGATCTCGGTTGATAAGATAAACTGCTGTGTTGACTGCTTCTGCCCAGAACTGCTTTGGTAAACCTGATTGCATCCGCATACTTCTAGCCTTTCAGTTAAGGTTCGATTCATACGCTCTGCTACACCATTATGTTGTGGTGTTCCTGGCACGGTTCTCTCCATTCTGATTCCATGCTCGTAGCAGAACTTTTTGAATCTAGTGTCCTCATATTCTCCACCATTGTCAGTTCTGAGTTTCTTTATCTTGAGACCCGTCTCATTTTCAACCATAACCTTCCATGTTTTAAAAGCATCAAATACTTCTGACTTGTGTCTCAAAAAGTAAACCCACACCTTACGGGAGTGATCATCAATGAATGTCACGAAGTAGTGCTTTCCACCAATGGATGGAGTAGTTGTTGGTCCCCAAACATCATAATGCATGAGCTCAAGTTTCTCCTTCTTTGGCGTTCTATCACCTGTTTGAAAGCTGACTCTCTTTTGCTTTCCAAGAATGCAGTCTTCACACGTATCAAGTTCTACTGACTGTAGACCTGATAGTTTTCCATAGAAATGCATTAACTTCATTCCCTTTTCACTTATATGGCTAAGTCTCTGGTGCCACAAGTTGGAATCTCCATTTCCTTATGCAACTGCAATTGAACAACATGTTTCAGCTGTTAGGTAGAGAGTACCATTTTTCTTTCCTTGTGCTACAATCATTGCTCCCTTTGATACCTTCCATTCATCACTATGGAAAGTTGTGATGTAGCCTTCATTTGCTAATTGTCCCACTGAGATTAAGTTCTTTCTCAGGTCAGGGATATGTCTAACATCCTTCAGCTCCCATATGGCTCCATTCAACTTGAGCTTAACTACACCTTTACCAACAATCTTGCAGGGTTGATCATTACCAAGATACACACTGCCGAGATTTCCATGCACATATTTCTCGAGAAGATCTTTCTCAAAAATTGCATGGAACGATGCTCCGGAGTCCAATATCCATGCCTCTTGCTTGTTTTCTAAGGCACATATCAAGGCGTCATCCTCACCTGAGGTGGAAGCTATATTTGCCTCCTGATTGTTTGACTCCTGCTTCTTTGAACCATTCTTGCATTGATTTCTGTAGTGCCCAAACTTTCCACAATTCCAACACTCAATATTTTTTGAGTTTTGGGAAGTAGCAGGATTCCGTGACTTGGACCTCCTGTCCTTTGATCTATCACGGTATCTAGTTTTTCCACATCCTCTACTTCTTCCTTTTGATTATGCGGCAAGTGCGGAGGAGGATGAGGTTTCACCAACTTCTTTTCTTTGGGTTTCCTCGTTAATAATCATGCCACTAACATTCTTGAACTTCAACTTGTTGGTTCCCATTGAGTTACTCACTGATGTGACTGTAGCACTCCAACTCTCTGGGAGGGATAATAAAAGTATTAAGGCTTGTATTTCATCATCAAGATCAATATTCACTGTACTCAGCTGATTCAAGACTTTGTTGAGTTCATTGATATGATGATCTACAGAGGTTCCTTCCGCCATCTTCAAGTTGAACAAACGCCGCATCAAATGTACTTTGTTTATTGCTGACGGTTTTTCATAATACTCCGTCAGTTCCTCCATAAGGCCTTTTGTAATTTTTGCCTTTAACACAATAAAGGCTATATTTCGAGATAAGGTCATTCGGATTGCTTCAAGGGCCTGCCTGTCAAGAATAACCCATTCTTCTTCTGACATATTTTCTGGCTTCTTTCCAAAGAGCAGTAGAAACTGGTTCTTCTGATACAAATAATCCTCTATATGCATCTTCCAGTATTCGAAATCCGTGCCATCGAATTTATCGATTTTTTTGAGCATATCATCTGGCGCCATTACTCCCACTAACTTCTAGTTTCTTATGAGGGAGACAACTAGTGAAGTGAACCGATTCGGTAATACCCAGGAAAGACCGTCAAACAGACTCCTTAGACAGTATTACCATTCCACGTAAAATCTCAGGAAATGGCGAAGGGGTCACAAACGGTCCCACTTAAAACCCGGCCTCCTAGACAGAAGTTACGTGCACGGTGTGTTTATCACAACCTGAGGCAAGTTTTATGATGCAGAGGATCCACTCCTGTGGCAACTGCTGAGCATACTAACTCCAAGCTTCAACACCCCCAAGGAAAGTTTTCTGATGTAGAAAATCCACTACTGTGACAACTACAGAGCATACTTACTTTTCTCAGGCTCTGATACCAATTGTTAGGAAATTAAACTAATTCCACGCAACGAAAAATGCCAGTAAAACAACACAAAATTTGATAACGGAGTTCGGCCAAATTGCGCCTACGTCTCCGGGGCTACTACACACCCTTTTTATTAGGGAGAAAAACAACACTTACAAGTGTTTACACTCAACACTCAACTTAATAATGTTTTCACACATTTTCAACCATTACCCCAATATACCTCAAAAATTACTCAAAAAAATTTACTACTCTTACTAAGAGTAAATATTTTTGTCTTGGTTTTGGATGAGATAAATGGGAGGGGGAGGGGGTTTATTTATAGGTTGTAAGTCACCCCCCTCCCTCACTTATTTCCAATATGGGAATAAGTCCCATACCTAACACCTATTTATTAAATAAATAGATGCTTATAAAATATGGTAAGAACAAAACCAAAAGAATATGTGATTTGTTCCTTTAGTTAATGACTTTAGAGATGAATCAGTAAGTATAAAATCCATTAAGGTAGTTGGTTATATATTATAATTATAGGTTATATCTAACTTTCGGGAGATCATCCATACCTTGAGAGGAATGAGTTTCATTTTTGAGTTTGGAACAAGTATCACTAGCGTGACATACTTTTTTTCTTTTCTAATTAAATATAAATAATTAAATTAATTAAATTAAATTAAATATACTTAATTGCAATATAATTTATTAAAACATACTTAATTACATCTAATTAATTAATAACAATATAATTAATTAATTATATTTTCCTCTTTTTAGCCATTAAATATAATTATTTAAAATATTTGATGTTAAAAAGACTTTAACAAATTTTTATTTTTTAATATTTTAACAAGCTAACTATTATCAATAGTAATGATAATTATTCATTTATCTTAACCAACCATCATAATTATAATGATTATATTCATTATCATTTTATTACCTTTCTTCTATGTGAACCTGAACATCTTTTAAATCTAAGTTTTGACATTTAAAATGCTCCAAGTGGTCCAACTTTTAGGTAAAATTAAAGTGATATTTTTAAAAAATTGTTAATAGTTGTAGAAATATAAATAATTTTATTTATTTAATCCTTTACAACAAATTTTGCAACAAAAATATATTAAAGTATTAATCATGTTAATAACAAACTTAAATTAGATAAATAAATATAGAATTCATAAGTTTGATAAAATTGAAATAGTAGAATATTATATAAATATCAAATAAATTTAGGAAAATGATCAATGAGTAATTACAAATCAAAATAATTATATGATTGATTTTTATCTTTTACATAACTCAAATTCATTCAAAATTATAAGCTTAAACTTTAAATTTAAATTGATTTATGACTTTGAAATAGAAAAATAATACATAATATTCACAGTTGAAATCTTCCATGAAGCTTTTTTTCATCAAACTGAATTTTTTAATTGACATAGTGATGTTTAGTAGGTTAGAAGTCCATTGATAAAAGATATTCATTCTCATTATATTAAATATGTAAAATAATTTTCCATCATTTAACCATGACTTGATAATTTACTTTGGAGATTATGTATTAAACTTGAAGTTAACAACTAATTTTAATTTATTAAGGTCAATTAATATTAAGTGACACTATAATTCATGTTAATTTGGAAACAGTATATTTACTAGTTAGGGATAAGGTTGTATACTATTGGATTTCTCTAAACCTCACGTATCTTTGAAATTCATTAAAATGTGTTGTTTTTGTTGTATAATTCATGTTGACGAGAGTCAAATTGAATCAAGTTCGCTAATTTTTTTACAATTTCATTTTTTGTACTTCTTGGTAGATTTCTAAGCTTCCTTAAGTGGTACACCCTGTGCAAGAATAATATCGAATCTTATAATCATCTCTTCTTTTCCTCCACATTTTCGAATCAGATTTAGAGATTCATTACGATGATATGTGATATCCCCAACCCCCTGTTGATATGATGTCTTGGATTGTAGTGTTCAACTTAAGCCCCCTAGAAAGATGATGATTGGTTAATACTTACAGCTTTAGCTTATCTTGTATAAGGCTTTTGGAAGGAGAGAAACAATCGTACATTCAAGTCTATGACTAGCACACACAACAACTATTGATAATCATTCAAGATCATACCAAGATTCACTGATGTGAGCAGGAGTAAGGATCTTAAGAAGATGGCGAACTTCGAGCCTATTGGAGGAGAGTTTAATGGAATTGTATCCAAACTAATCCACTTAACTCAAATCCTTGGACCGGATACACTTGGAGCTTGAAAACCTGAAGACTTGGGCTATTTAATCAATGCTTCATCACTTGGAGCTTGAAAACACGAAGACGCGGAAAGATTGACGTCGATAGAATGATGATTTCAATGGGTATTTTGTCTTATGGGGTTTTGACCTAAAGGAAATAAAAATGATAGATATTTGGAATTTAGCAAACAAGAAAATAAAGGATACGCAAGGTTTGATTTCTACGACACCTCTCGGAAACTTGTTCCGAGCAATCCCGATGATCAAAATAAAACCAAGAAATGAACAATCAACACGCCACAATTGAGAAAACAATTGATAAGTGAAAGATGGTTCGAAGAGTAACAAGAATAAGAGTATTTATACCTATGTCAAATAATAAAAGGTTGGGCTAAAACACATGGAAGCCCAAAATAAAACGAAGTCCAAAAATTAAATAAATATGTTTGATATCTTATTGGGCTTAAGTGATGAAGCATTAAATAGCCCAAGTCTTCGTGTTTTCAAGCTCCAAGTGTATCCGGTCCAAGGATTTGAGTTAAGTGGATTAGTTTGGGCTCAATTCCATTAAACTCTCCTCCAATAGGCTAGGAGTTCGCCATCTTCTCAAGATCCTTACTCCTGCTTACATCATTCACCTACTCCTTTACAAGCACAAGCATGTAATCGGCCAAAGAATGACCTCAAGGTAGTAGCTAAGCTAACTCAATTAAGACAATTTTAGATGCAGGTTGCTTATCCCACCTCAGTCTTGCCGACTTGTATTAGCCTTAAGAAGATGCAGAACTCTGTTCAGTTAATGCATACTCTTGCTTAACTAGGTCCTTTTTAGGGATTAAGCCCTTTAATCTGTATTATCCAAATTTGTAAACTTTTTCTTTACCTCGTCTAATTGAATATACTACCTTTTATTCAAAAAATTATTACTTGAATTCTTAAACTGTATTGCTTGATATATTTTTTATTTATTTTATTTATTTATATTTTTATACTATCATTATTTTGAATTGCATGTGGTTTCTATTGGAAATATTTTCTCTATCAAGTAGGAATAAGAAATGTATTATTAAACTTTTTTAGATTCCGCAGTTAGGCGATAACTAATGTTGTTGTAGCATTAAATTATATCATTTGTTAAAATACCCACTATAAAGGTCAAAACGGTAAGGGACAACTAAGGTGGCAAAAAAATGTCCGACTCGTAGTCAATGGGCCAAATGTTGGGTAAAGTCAGGCCCTATGCTAGGTAAGAAAAGCCTGAGCAGCCACGAGCTAGGTTGTGGGTTGGGCCATGGGCTTAAACTAATGAACTCGGGCTAGGCCTGGTTCAGGGAAATTGACCCATGCTCGGCTTGTGGCCCGACAGATACCTAAGAGCAAAACGAAGTCAACTTGTTATAGTTCAACAAAATTCACATAAGAAGCAAAAGGACGTCATTTAACTAACATACAACTTGAAAAAAGAAGCAAAATGACATCGTTTTGCTTTTGATTAAGTTCCTGAACCGCAAGCCTCTTTCCTTCCCATCCCATTCTTCACCTCTTCCGTTCTTTTTTGTAACCGTATTGTCTCTCTTATTGACTACTGTTCTTCTTCGTATTATGTCATTGTTTGTCTCTCCCCTAGCTCCCTTGTCAGTAGTCGCAAGTCCACCGGGTCATTGCGTCACTAGTATGAAGTCATCGATGACATTAATTAACCAACATTAATGTGTTAAATAATAAGGTAGTCTCTCTTTTCATCTTAAATTTGGTTTATTATTAATATTTGATTGTTTGGAGAGTTACGAGTATTGTGATTTGGATGATTTGACTAATTTGTGATTGTGGGTTTTACGAATGGATATATGACATAATGAGAGTTTAATTGAATCAAGTTCACTAATTTTTTACAATTTCACTAATTTTTTTAATGAAAGTTAAATTGAATTAAGTTCGCTAATTTTTTACAATTTCATTTTTTGTACTTCTTGGTAGATTTCTAAGCTTCCTTAACTAGTACACCCTGTGTAAGAATGATGCCGAATCCTATAATCATCTCTTCTTTTCCTCCACATTTTCGAATCAGATTTGCAGATTAATCATGATGAAATGTGATATCCCTAACCCCCTGTAATCTGGTCTAATATTTTGGATTATAGAGTTTAACTTAAGCTCTCCTAAAAAGGTGATGACTGATTAATACTTACAGCTCTAGCTTATCTTGTCTCAGGCATTTGGAAGGAGAGAAATAATCGTATATTCAAGTCTATGACTTGCACACCACAACAACTATTAATAATTATTCAATATCATATTAAGATGCACTTATTCTATTACAAGCATAAGCATGTAATCAACCAAAAAATGACCTTATGGTGGCAGCTAAACTAACTCAATTAAGACAATTTTAGATGAAGGCTACTTATCCCAACTCAATCTTGTCGACTTGTATTAACCTTAAGAAGATGCAAAACTCTATTCAGTTCATGCATACTCTTGCTTAACTAGGTCCTTTTTAAGATTTAAGCCTTTATTATGTATTCTCCAATTTTGTAAAATTTTGCTTCACCTCGTCTAATTGAGTATACTACCTTTTATTCAAAAAAAGACTTACTTAAATTCTTAAATTGTATTGCTCGATATATTTTTGTTTATCGTATTTATTTATATTTTTATCTTGTCATTATTTTTAATTGTATGTGGTTTCTATTGAAAATAATTTCTCTATCAAGTAAGAATAAGAAGCGTATTATTGAGCTTCTTTAGATTCCGTATTTAGGAAATAACTAATGTTATTTTTGTAGCATTAAATTATATTATTTGTTAAAATACCCACAATAAAGGTCAAAATGATAAGGGACAACTAAGGGTGGTGAAAAAAGGGTGGTGAAAAAAAATGCCCGACTCGTGATCAATGAGCCAAGGGCTGGGTAAAGTTAAGCCCTAGGCCAGGTAAGAACAGCCTAAGCAGCCACGAGCTAGGCCCGCGGGTTGGGCCATGGGCTTGAATTAAAGAACTCAGGTCGGGCTTGGGTTCAGGCCAGTTGACCCTTGCTCAACTTATGGCCCGACAGATACTTATGAGTAAAACGATGTCGATTTGTTGTAATTCAAACAAATTTCACATAAGAAGCAAAAGGACGTCATTTAACTAACATACAACTTTAAAAAAGAAGCAAAACGATGTCGTTTTGCTTTTGATAGCCTTCCAATCCCATTCTTCATTTTTTATATTCTTCTTCGTAATCGTATCATCTCTCTCATTGACTACTGTTCTACTTCGTATCGTGCCATCATTTGTCTCTCCCCTAACACCCTTGTCGGCCGTCGCAAATCCGCTAAGCCATTGCGCGGATTTTTTTTTAATATAACAATTTTATATATTTTTATATTATCTTATCTAATAAAGTGTTTAATTTTCTATTAATACAGCCACAAATATTAATGTGGAGGCTACTAGTCAAATTAGTCAACCAGTTGGATGCTATTTTGATTAAATATATGAAGATGAAGGTATATTTAATTATTTAAAAATATTACCATGTCTAAAATATTCCTTTAATTTTAATATTACATTACTAAATATAATATTTGTACATACAAATGATTTGATCCAAACTATTAACAATCTCATCAATAAGTATAACGATTAACTGCTTTTAGTCTCTCGTATCCAAGCTTCGTCTGTCCGATATAATATTACCTTCATTTTTAAAATTGTATCATTTCATGTAAAATGATTAGGATAGTCATTTGTATACAGTAAAGATTACTACAGTTAATGAATATACGATTTTATCATTGATCTCTTTAATAATTAATAAATTCTTTAAGTAAAATTGAAGTTCCTAATTAATTAAATTAAAATTCGTTACTATAATTAATTTAATGAATTTTCCTACAAATTAAAAAATTAGGGCCGGTTCAGGCTAAATGGCCCTCATGACCCTCCTAGCCGAGCCACTAGCCAGGCCCGGGCGGACTACTGATGTCAAGTACGGGCCAAGTTTTCTCAGTATCGAATTCTCGTGGGAATACACCTGGCGTTCGAAAAAGCATTGCCTAAAGTTCTGCGGGTCCCACAAGAGCTACGTGTAAGTCAGCCTGATGGGTAATAGTTGACTGACAGACGTGGCATGCGAATCAATGGTGAACCAACATATTCCTCCCTGTGGCGGTTACAGACAATCATTCATCCACCGTCTTCTTCCCAAGCCCCAAAAAGAAACTTGAAGCTTTCTCTCTCCTTCTCTCTGCCTTTCTATCTCTCAGTGATGTACAACGGAGATTACGCCTACTACCAGCACCCTCACCTGCAAAACCGTAACCCCAACAACCCTAATTCGATTGATCCCCACCAAAGCTCATACGCATCAGCGCCACCGTACGCCGCCAGTTACGGCGGCTACGATTCCTCCGCTTATACCCCGAATTGCCCTCCTTTCTCTCAAACGCTCGATTCCGTTCCTTCTCCTCCGTCGGCACCATCTTGTACTCCTCCGACAATAACACCTAACAATCAACAACCGATACCACAATCACAGCCAGGTTTTCCACTCTATGATCCGCCTGTGCCCTATCAACAATCTTTTTACGCTCCGTACGATCAGCATCATACGGCTTCCAATTACGGGCCTCCACCGCCTACGTCCAGCTCAATCTTATCCAATCCTAGTCCGAGCGCAAACCCAACATACTCTTCTGTGTACGATGCACCGTACAATATAACAGGATCAACTGTCCCACCTGTCTACGATAATCCTTACGAGACAGGTGGGTATTTGGAAGAAAAGTTCGGGAGCTTTGGTCAGACGAGAGTCGACAAGCGACCCGAGAGCCGATTCGATTTGGGTCTTGACGATGGGTACGGAGATGGCGTTTATGCGTATGATGGCGGGAAAGTGGAGCCTTATGGAGCGAGAGGGACGTCGCCAAAGTCGTCGACGTGGTCTGGTTTTGATGACTATGGGAGAGCGATTAGCTTGCCTTCTACCATGGACTCTTCTGTAAATTCAGGTTCGGGGTCGCCTAAGGTTGTTAGAGCTGTGCCTAAAGCAGAGACTCAACAGGATGTGAAAAGCGCGGTCCAGAAGTTTAGAGTAAAGTTGTTAGCTGAAAGTGCGGGACAGACTACCATCGACGTTCTTTGCCAGGTAATGCGGTTTATGTTCATAATTGCATGTTTTAGAGTGTTGGTCATAGTATTTAGTAGTTAGAATTACTGCTGCTTTCAAGTTCTGTCATGGATTCCCGTTTCTGGTTTTATAATTGCAGTTTTCCTGACATGGGTAGTGATTTAAATCTCGTTTCTTTGTGTAGATTGGATTGGATGGAATCCGTATGCTTGATCCTAGTACTGGGCGGACTTTGAGAATATATACTCTTGAAAATATCACGAGATGTGAAGTAAGTTTGTTGAATCTTTGGATTTCTTAGTTTGTTTGGGAGCCTTCGTTAGGTCTAACATTTGGGGTGATATTGGTGTAAATATTTTTTAATTTGTAGATTGTCGATGCATCTATTTTGGGATTCTGGTCTAAGAGTTCTGTGGATATTGAACCGAGGCGTATCAGATTGCAATCAAACAGTTATACGACAACTACCCTTCTTGACACTGTGACAGCAGCTACTGTGCAGGTTGTTCAGCCTAGACACCTAATGTTCTTCATGTTTTCGAATTATGCAGTTGCCATAATTTTACTTAGTGATTCAATCTTTTTAGTTATGTCAAAATGGTTAGTGCCCAAAAACAAAGAGTGGCATTAGCATTGGGCGTATGTGTGATATTTCGAGTATGCCTACTAGGTAGAATGTGGCGCCAAAAATTATGAAACAGGAACTAAAATGTTTGTGTGGCAGGCCAACCTCACACCATCATATTTCTCTTATTCTAGTTTTGGCTATACATTTTCAGGAACTTGGTAGAATATGGTTTGACTGTGAATGGATTCGGGGATTGTTGTGTTGCACCATATTTTGTTACGAGTCTTTTAGTGCTTGGGGTTAGGGCTACTTGCTATTTTAATGATCAAGTTACATTAGGCTTGGTTTTTTTACTTTTACTTAAAGAAAAAGGGATAATGAAGCATTGCATTTCTCTTTTTTCACTTTTAAATACAGCTCAAGGAGATGGGTGGAACTAGCAGGACTTCGGATTTGTCTAAGACAACTGAACAGCCTACAGAGAAGAAAAAAGGATTTGATTGGATGAACTTGATGAAGCCAAGCAATGAAGAGAAGGATCATTGGGTAAATCAAAGCTTTATGAAAGATATTTGTTTCACTGCTTATCTTTTTACAATTTAATTTTTCAGTTATTATGGGTCCCCTGATCACTGTCAACTTTTTATCTTTCTTCCCCATTCTGGAATAAAGAGTATGTTATTAAAGGGGATTGCAGATGGAGAAGTGGTTTAGAATGGTTGACATTTTGATTCATAAACTATAAATTATTTATCTTACGTTTATGATCATGTATACGTAGGTCCCCGATGAAGCTGTTTCAAAGTGTACAGCATGTGGCACTGATTTTGGGGCTTTTTTCCGCAAGGTAAATTAATATTTCATGGCTGTTGGAACCTTGTTCACTGTTTGTATTACTTCTATAGTATATTTAATAACTAGTCCTTTTCCTACGTTTCTCAGCACCATTGCAGAAACTGTGGAGACATTTTCTGTGACAAGTGTACCCAAGGAAGAATTGCTCTTACTGCTGATGAGAATGCACAGCCTGTTAGAGTTTGTGACTGCTGCATGGTAGACTTCCATCTTTTAGACTTAAAATTTTGACATGCAATTTCTCTTAGGACTGATTGTTTTCTTTATATAGCTGTGTGATATAGAATGGTGTATTTTTACTATAATTCTTTTCTGGTGCATTTTTAATATAATGAATGGTGATGACTGATGAACCTCATAGTTTGACCATGTTTAGATTACACAAGATCTTAGAGGCTATGTAGTTAGGTTTGTGTATCTCCATGAGATTTAGGCTCATTCTCAAATTTTGTGGGCCAGGAAATATACAACTTGTGAAATATCACCTAAGGCCTTAATTTACGGTCTAACAGATTTTTTATGTGGGTAAATTATGATTGTGTAAGTTTCCCATGTTATTATCTTTCAGGCAGAAGTAACTCAGAGGCTGAGTAATGCCAAAGAAGCTGCCAATATACCTGCTGGGTTGCATGTTCACGAGGATCTTGCCAGGAAGCTTCAAGTAACACTAGATTTCCTGCTATACTTGCGTGAAACAATCTGATATGAATTTTAGTTTTAGTTGTTTCTAATACTTAATCGGATAACCTTTTACAGGAGGAGCTGGAAAAGAATCGAAAAGCATTATCAGGTAATACCTTTTTTTGACGGTTGATGTTTGTCTTCTTGATAGGTGGAACTCTGTTTTGTTTGTGATTCTTTTTGACAATTTAGCTTTTAACCTTTGTTCAAACTGCATCTATGTAACTTTGCATCATTTGTTTTACAGGATCCAAGTCTGATGGATCCGGGAGGCGAACGAAGGAAGTTGCATGCCCAACTTGCACTGTCCATTTACAGGTTCATACTCTTGCAGCATACAATGTATCAGAGACATGGATTTCCACTCTGTATGTTTAGACACCTGACGATATGATCACTTACTGTGCAGGTTCAAGTTCCCAGCTCAGGATCGGAGACGATCGAGTGTGGAGTGTGTCAACACCCATTTCTCGTAAGTGCTCATTGATTGTGAAGCCTAGGTCGTCTTACTACTCAATTGCCAGCAATTTATTCCGGTGGGCTTTTCCGGTATTGGTTTGGACTGTTTGGAGCCTTATTTAGGGCTTTATGACACATTTAATACGGGTATAGCGAGCACTAATCTTGTACAGGAGATTATATATTCAACAACTGACATTATGACGTGAAATACTGCTTCTAGGAGTTACACAGGTTTGTAATTTGTGTTGTGAAGTTACTGTTTCATTGTGCTTCCCTGTGGTCAAATAAGCATTTGCTCAATTCTGAAATTGAGTGGTGGTTTTTTGAAGTAAGAACACACTCAAGTTTGTGTTGATTGGGCTTTAGGTTGGGTTCAGAATTGGAAAGTCGGCTCAAACTGTATAATCTCCCCCACCAAAACATTATAATTTCTTAATTAATCATAATGATTTTAAATTTTAAATCTTTGTATTTGACCGTTTAAAATTTTTATTGAAGTGTTTACATATAAAAAAAATCAGATAACTCATTTTAAACTATTATTTCTATTAACATTTTATTAATATAATTAATGAAACAGCCTGTTTTTAAGTAAGGGTAAGAATGTATGTTATCGGATTTTATCATATTCTTCACTTAAGTGAGGTTTTAATTGAGTGTTTATGGTGACGGTTTATTAATATAATTAACTGATATTGAGAAAATTTTGACTTTTCTATATTAATTTTTATTTCTTTCGTACGTGGATTTAAAATTATATAAAAAATTATGTAACTTTTTAACTATCAATCTTTATTTATTTTTAAAATAAATAGAAAAGTAACAAAGAGAAAATTTAAACTGAATTGTACTATTTTTAAAATTTTAAATTTAAAGTTTAAAAGATGAAATACCAAAATAAAAATCCAAAAATTTTACACTTTTAAACTATTATCTTCTAAAATAAAAGTATTATATGAACTCTCAAAATAGAACTATAAGAAAATATAAAATGCAGTAACTTATATACAACTTATTTTTAAATTTTGGTTGATAATTTAAATTGAATATTTAAAATATTCTTTACTGTGAAAATAAAAATAATGTAAAAATAAATTAAAACGTTTAAAACATTTAAAAATATAAAGAAATTTGAAACAGAATTTGTAATTTGTACGTTGCAGTGGAGGCAATCTACGTCAGCATTTGTTAATGTACTTAAATAATATGAACTCCAGTAGTCACGTGACGGTACGGCCGTTTATGGCATAAAGGTTGGAATTCGAATGGTCATTTTCGACAGCTAAGGTAATTCAGTTTTGAAGATCGAATGGTCATTTTCGACAGCTAGCTAATTCAGGTTGAAGATAGAAAGTAAGGGTTGGAGAATTCTCTTTCCGTTGAGGTGTTTTCCAGCCTGTTTAGAACAGGGTGAATTGAATTTAATCACAAGATTGAATAAAAAAATAGTTATGAATTGAATTCATATATAGGTTTAAATCCTACTTTTTTTGTAAATTAAATTCACAGTATAATTCACGTGAATTTAATTCCAAAGGCTGCTACTCTTTATTTTTCACGTTGAACCAATAATACCCACGACGAATCAGTCTCCTCATCCATAGCTTTCTTAGCCATTTCTGCAACTTCCTTTCCTTAACTTTCTTTCTTACCTCCTTACGCTTCTCTCCTTCCATTAGCTTTCTCACCGTCTTCTTCAATCCTTCACTTTTCTCCTTCTATTACACCGATTTTTGTTTCAACTTCTACTATTTCACTGATATATTATTTATTTATATAATGTATTTAGTAACATATTCTTTTTTCGATTAGAGGAGTGTGAGTTGGATATTTTTACTAAATATGCTTCAGTATTTTGATGATATTTTGGTGATATCTTAATATGTAGAGCTCCAATTGCAATGATTCTTGTCTCTAAATAAACTAGAGGTATAGAGCTACAAATTATTTGAAGGAATCAAAATGTAATTCAATCTCTAAGACTTTTAATTTCTGGATAGAAATTGAGTATAGTGTACTACTTTAGTATAACAATAGTCTGAAAGTGTTTGAGCCATAACTTTCAGATTTCTGAACCAAATTGAATCATTTTAGTATCATTAGAAACTTAAGACAATGTGAAAAAAAAAATATCCTGGAGAAGCCAAATTGAAATGTTGATTTGAGGTTGCCCAAAATCGGAGCCCAATATTCGAAGTCATAAAAACATGTGAAAACTCATTTCTTCAGCTTTAGGATAGATTTTGGGAAACCTCAAATCGGAATTTCAATTTGGCTTCTTTTAGACATTTTTGCCTTATTGTCTTAAGTTTCTAATGACTTCAAAATGATTCAATTTGGTTTAGAAATCTGAAAGTTATGGTCCAAATACTTTCGGACTGTTGTTATACTAAAGCAGTACACTATACTCAATTTCCATCCAGAAATTGAAAGTCTTCGAGACCTAATTAAAATTTGATTCATTTAGATAATTTGTAGCTCCATATCTCTAGTTTAGTTAGAGAGAAGAATCATCGTAATTGAAGCTCTATAGATTAAGATATCACCAAAATACTGAAGCATATTCAGTAAAAATATCCAACTCACACTCTTCCAACTGATCTCCTCACTTTGATTCAATCAATATTTTTCAAATTCATACCAAAAGTTATAAATTTTTGTGGAGAGATAGGGGAATGTGTTAGAAATCCAATGCTTCAAAAATTAAGTCATTTGAAGGTTGGACGAAAAAGTTATGACTAAAAGAGTGAGGGGTGTTCAGGTCGAGGGTTGTGATTGCGACTTTCGCGAAATTTCCGCAAAGTCGCGATCGCGATTTTCCTCTTTTTTGTTTTCTTCCTTCAACCTGTTTTGATAAAAAAGGCAAAACTTTCACTACAAATATCGGATTAAGGTCATTCAAAGATCGTTTTGAAGAGGATTTCTAGACCTACAACTTTCATGAGACCTCAAAAACAAAATTTACCTCTATAATAATTAAAATTTTCTATCAATGTAGCTGTCCCGAAAGTCCATCTTATTCAGCATCACAAACTTCTAATAATCATATCTCCCAATTCTGATGTCCAAAATTTCATATTATATATCATTGAAAAGCCAGAAAGATAATTTATAACTTTCAAGAAGACAACTTTGTCTAATTCTACCTATATTGATCCAGTTTTTCCCCTGAAGACAAAACATAATTTCTACACCTATAGAAGATTTAAAATAAGAAATGTACAACTACAAGATGACTATACACATTGAAAACTTCTTCAATTCTTCATTCATTCATAATCAATTTTTACTTTTCATTTTAATAATAAACTTTTTTTATGATATTACTAATAATGAAATTAATGTTTATAAGTTGCTCTATGCAAGTGGAAATGTTTATTAATTAATATGATTATTTTTAATCGAGGTAAATGTGCATATGAAATAATTGAATTCATTTTGACTATGTTCCAAACAATGTAATTGAATTTTATTATAATATTACTAGATTTGTTCTAAATAGTGTAAATTGAATTGAATTCAATCTAATCTCATTAATGTAATTAAATATAATTCGTTAATGAATTTAATTCGAAGGTTTCCAAATACTCCGTTAATTTTGTATCACTTAATTTGGTTCTTGCTGATTAAATAAAACAAAGGTGTGATAAAAAAAATAGAATCCTAACTTAATCAATTTGTGCATGGCGGGTACCACCAACCCCACTTAGATGACACCTTGTTTAAAAAATCCACCTACCGTACTCTACAGAGACAGAGCTAGATGAATGTACTTGTACTTAAGTTGGGCAAATAGAGAAAGTTTGTCTTTGAACTTAGGGTCGGAATATAAGTTTGGGACCGGTTCTACTTGAAATAGAGAAAGTTTGTCTTTGAACTTAGGGTCGGAATATAAGTTTGGGACCGGTTCTACTTGATCAAGTTTCGAACTGAGTTTGAATTTTTTTTCTTTTTGAAAATTTTCAAGTTTTGAGTAGGGCTAAGACTCGAATCAAGAAAAATATTGTTGTTAACTAAATTTTAAATTAAAAGAAAAAAAAAGAAAAAATCATATTAGACCGAATTAAAACATAATTTTGGACTCCTCAAGTTTACTTAAGTTCGGGTTATGAGTTCGGAGTTCAGGCTCAAGTTAAATTTTTTTGGCCAAGCTAGGGATTCTGCTAGCCTGATTTAGTGTGACTCGTTATTATCCTTATTTAAAATAAAAGCTTGTATAGAGAAATAATATCTTAATTACAAGTCGATTCAAAATTAATAGACAAAATTTAAGTTGAGTCTTTAACTTTAAAAATATTTTAGTTTGTAAATTTAAGAACTTTAAGATTAAAATGACCTCAATTTGATCAGTTATATCAAAATAATATAGTTTTGCATAAACTAAATTCTAGGCTCAAGTTATCTTGGAGCTCCTCATTTTAATCAATTACATCAAAATAATATCATTTTGCAACAATTAAAAACCAGGCTTAAGCTATCTTGGAGCTTCTATGTCAACTATCTATTACCAACACTACTCATATTTGGATTCTTATAAAATAACATTAGTGGCTCCTCTTAATTTATGTCTATTCTTATTTAAGGAGATTATGGAAATACCAACATAGTTCCAAAATCTCATCTTTTCTATTAATTTAATTATAAAAGTATCACATTTATTTTTTAGGTGATAATTGATTGATATGTGACTATAATCAGTATTAGTCACTAACAAAATAATTGATACGTAATTTCAATCATCAAATCTTTGTGTGTGGTGGAATTCATAAGAAAGAGATATATATATATATTGCTCATAATTTTTTCATAAGGATCCATCTATTTCATCATCATCATTATAGTACATTTGGAAATAATGTCTTTATTAGTTAAAAATAAGATTCTTATTAAATTTGTTCAAACCTCGTATCAGCAAAATATATATGGGGTACCAAGAAACATAAATGATGGTTAGTTAAGTGTATCTTCACGTAAAGCTTTCAATAAAGATAATTAATATGATTCAATTTCTAAACAGTGCATAATGAAAATTTTAGGATATATTTCTAATTAAATTTGTCAATTAGTATAAATCTAGTAAAAACCTCTTAATTGCTATTTTTAATGGTTTCTTAACTTTAATTAGGAAGTTAATAAATACAAAACTCTTTAAATTTGGCAATTACTATTAATATTTAATACCGTAAATAGTAAAAATATTATTTTCTTATTTAAAATAATAATATTGACCATATAATTAATTTCTTATTTTTATAGTGCAACTAAATAAATCTCCTACTAACCTATCCAACAATAAGTTTGATCTAAGTAATCGTTTAAAAGTTCCTAAAAGTTTATATAATTCAAAATCTTAAAATTAAAGGTAATTAGAGATTCTTAAGCAACTTAAAAACACTCTTATAGGGTATAAGAATTTTTATTATATCTTTTAATCATTTTTAGTTTTATTTTTGTTGTTTAAAGTAGCCTTTGTAGAGGTACAATTACTAATTACTCTTTAACTATAAAAAAGAGTCCCACCAACTTGGGCATGCCTAAGATCACTTTTTTATGCTCTTTTTTCAATCAACCAAGTACAAGGTGGTCCATAGATTAAAGAGACCAAGCTAATATCTCCAAGAAATTGGTGCATATGAAGTTATGAACTAAAAGCTACCCATCAATCAGTTTCTGGTAGTTCACCCAACAAGCTAGCTAGCTAGCTGGAGCAATATGCACCCTACACTTGAACTGTACAATTTTAGTTAGTACCAAAGTTGTATACCTATCCATCCATATATATTAGACCCTTTTAAGTGTCACATTAATGACCCTTTATGTTCCTTAATACAATCATAATCAAATTAGGAGGTGATTAAGATGATCATTACCTGCAATAGAGGTAGTCCACCAACTTGGAGCCACTTCTTCATTTCTAATCATGAGAGGAAGCATCTTAGCTTTTCATGATCTCCATGACTATTAATAGTAAAAGAGAAATAATTATCAAAGTTGAGTTTTGATTATTATGTATTAATTTATTGTTAACTCTTACAGCTTCTTTTTTATATGTTATACATATTTTATCCTAATTTTTCGATGTAAACTAAACAAAATTTAAAATATTATAAATAATATATGTAACTTTTAGCATTTTATTATTTTGAAGCATAAAGTTTGATAGGTAAATAATAATTAAAACATTCAATCGATTTAGTCTGCAAAATCTCAAACCGTCTAATTTTTCGGTTCGATTTACTATAATAGCTCTTCTGTTAATAATAGCTCTTATTAATTAGTTGATTAATTTTATAAATTAATAAATTCTTATTAAACAAAATAAATATTACTTTTATTTAACAATATTTTTTAATTAAACCTCAAATTATTTGATGGATAAAGACAATCTCTTTTAGTCATATTTTAAATCTTAAATTTTATCAAATTTTAGCCGCTTTTATAACGAAGAGGTTAATTAAAATTTTAAACCTTAAATCTCTTATTTTATCAGTTTAACTTGCAATTCAATTTTTTAAACAGTTCAGGTAAATTAAATATTGCAAGAAATTCTTTTTTTGAAAGGTAATTATTTTGTTTTCTTAAGATGACACCTTCGTTTATTGTAATAAATTTCGTATTATACCGATCGAAAAACGGTACAAAATAGGATATTTCAGTACCAGATTTAAATACCGGTCTGTTTCACCTGGTACCAGCCATTACTACCTTCTTCTTCTTCTCTTTATTTTTTCCTCATACTCTCACACTCTCTCTTCTTCACTATCATCTCTTTTTATTATTAATAATATAATATTTAAATTCATATAGTAAACAATAGTTATGTTTTTCTACAAAGAATAATTAAAACTATGTTAAAATGAAAATTAAAAGGATTCAAATTTTGTATTTCTTTTAAAATTGTTAATATAAATATAAAATATTTTATTATTAATAACAATTACATATTAAGATAAAATATATTTTTATTATTGAAAATTAAATATTAAGATAGATATTATATTTTATTGTTGATAATAACTATTTATTCGACATTTTGATGTAATTATTATTTATTATATGATAAAATTGTAATATTTTAAATACTTTGTATTTTTCTTAATTTTATATTTCTATGATGATAAAATAATCTTTTTCATATTAACCGTGTTAATATTTATCGTAAAATATATGAAAATAATATTAAAAATAAATAATTATCATTATTTTAAATTTCTATTATTATAATTTTTGAGATATTATTAGTTATTGAAGAATTATTTTACAAATTATAAAAATTTAAGAATTATTTTATAAATTAAAAACTGATATGTATTGGTACAATATCGTACCAAATTTTAATTGATATTGATATGATATTCGTAACGTTGTCTTTTGTTCCATATTTTTGGACATAACATCTGGACGTATTAAAATAGTTATCTAAAACTGAGTACCTGTGAAAAAGACGAAAGATGAGTAATTGGGCCTTTCCAAGTTGTACCTACACAATGACCAATCCATTTTATGACAGCGTTTGTTCTGAGTTTCTTGAACGTTCAATAAAAAGAAATCAAAAAACAAAAATACACAAAAGATTATTTTTTAAAATATAAAACCAAAAGCTTTTAAAAGACATGATACATTATATGTTTCAAGCTTAAATTTTAGTCAATATTTATTTTGAAATATCATCAAAATAAACCTAAAATTATAGTTTTAAATAAAAGTAACATTAAAATCTAAAATTAACGGCTATCAGTATACAAGGTTTTCTATTTTTGAAAGTTTGAAGAAGATTATAATATACGTAGTTTTTTTAAATATTTTATAAAGAAACTGCTTTCATAATTTGAACATGTAATCTTGTAAATATTAATATTTTCTTTAAATATGATGAAAGATATTAAAAATTTCTCTAAACAAAATATAGATAATAAGTTTTACGGCTATCGTTAATTTCTTCATTCAAATTTTATTTCTTAGGTTTAAAATATTTTTAGAGTAATCTTTAATAAATTTTTACTAGCTTTTTGTTCATGGCAAAGATGTTTGAAATATATATATGATTTCTATAATAAGTATTTGAAAAGACCCATGTCCCCTTCTTCATTGTTCTTCTTATCTAGTGATTGATGCTTGTAACCAATACTAATCAACTACCTTATATGATTCACAGATTTTAATTGCATAATTCATTAGCTAGACACATAATCATGCACACAGATTATGCAATTTCCACCTGCTAACTTTCTTCTAATGTTTATTCTGTTGCATATAGTAAAAACAATCTCAAACTCTAGATTCTAGATTAAACCCTTTGACTGTTCCATAATCTTAGCTTGAATCAGCTCTTCGACAACCTTAAAGTATGATATCTTCTTCCACGTTGTGTGCGTACCAGTAAGGGAACTCTTCCACCATAAACTTTTTGTGAGTAAATTAAGTCTCGGTTATAAATATGAGAGCATTTCAAGCAACCTTCGTTGAAACATTAACTCCTTACCTCTCTCTTTCTCTGTATCTCTTTCTCCTTTTCACTCCATTTTGTTCCCCTAAATAAGGTGACCAAAAGTTCCAAAACCAAAAATGGTGTTCTCATCACCAACTTACTCTTTTCCTCGTTATGTCTTCTCATCATGTTCTCTAGCAATACATCTTGCTCTTTTGTGCACTGTAAACGCCTTGGTAAAGCTGCCACCTAACATGACAATTCCTGCAGTATTCGCATTTGGCGACTCCATTGTTGATACAGGAAACAATAACTATCTCCATACCCTGATCAAGTGTGATTTTCCTCCTTACGGAATAGATTTCCAGGGAAAGCTCTCCACTGGCAGGTTCTGCGATGGAAAAGTCCCCGTGGATATTTTAGGTAAGGTACCAAACCCACAACAACTTTCTATTCCTCAATTGTAGGAACAAGCAAATATTGCATTGGAATAGTTTTAGGTTCTTCTAACTCTTCTACTGATTACTTCAGTTTTAGCTAACACGAAACATAATTTTAAATTATTTATAGTATTATGACCGATATCTACTAATTGTTGAAACATTGCAGCACTAAAAGGGGAAAGAAGAACAAAAAAGCAATCATCCTCTTCGTACATAAGTTTTCAGGAGATGATTAATAAGGAATTAAGATTCAATGGATAAGGTATAATTAAGAAGATGGTGAAGAGAGTTGTAATGTATGGTGTGGTCCACTACCCAATTTAAGACTTTTAACTGAAGAAATTGGTACAAGTGTATTTATATGCAAGACAGGTCCATGTTCCAACTCAGAAGCTCACTGCTAGGGTTAATTCTTAGTTGCTGCGGAACAGTTCTTGTTTTGTCGGAAACTTTCCCTGGAAATTGGAATTTGACTTTAATTTTTGTTTTCCAAGTTCATAACTCCCAATTTCTTGGTTTAATTACAGCTGAAGTACTGGGAATTAAGGGCACTGTTCCTGCATATTTGGACTTAACATTGAAACCCGAAGATCTCATGACCGGGGTGGCTTTTGCTTCAGGAGGTTCAGGTTACGACCCTTTGACACCCAAGTTAGTGGTATGTGTTACGTAAGAACTGGTGTCTAAAACACCTACATGCATGTTAATTTCAATTTTTATGTTTTTAAAATTATTATTTACTTATCTATATTATTATTTAATTATTATGTATTTTTCGTTATATTTTATTAATTGTATTAAAATTTAATACATCGTTCAGATACAAAATTAGAAGAAAATTAAAGATTTTTTTAATTTTTATGTTTTGAAAATTATTATTTACTTATCTATATAATTATTTATTTATATTACAATTTTTGTTATATTTCATTAATTTTATGTTTATTTAGAATCTCAAATATTGTTAATATTAAAATTTCACAGATTTAATGCGACATCGTTTTTTATATAATAGCTAAATAATAATATGAGGATAAAAACTAATTTTCAAAATATTAAAAAAAATCAAATCACAAAAAGATCTTCTGGATCTAACCCTAAAATAATTCAATTGATTATTACAGTCAGTCTTGTCGTTATCGGACCAACTGCAATACTTTTGGGAGTACGTAGGAAAGCTGAAAATGATTGCTGGGGAGGAGAAATCTAACTTCATTGTAGCGAACAGCATATACTTAGTAGTAGCAGGAAGTGACGATATAGCAAACACATACTTCACTCTTCGGGCAAGGAAACAGTACGATGTTCCTGCTTACACCACTTTCATGGCTGACTGTGCTTACAGATTCTTACAGGTAATCCAATTACTCACCCTCTTCTTAAGTTAATACCCTGTTTTCTTTACTTTTTCGTTCTTTTCTTTTGGGTTTAATCATTATCTTTTGAGTGCTTAGTACATAAATCTCTTAGAACATATAATTAACTTATAAATTACGTGTTTCGAATATGATCAATCAAAATAGGGTTAACAGTAGATCGTATCACGTTCTGATCATTTGTTTATAAGTATGACAATGAGACGAGTCAGATCAGGAAAGGTCTGACACGAGAGCCTCAAGAGTACGGCTCAAAGATCAATTAAGCTCGAGTCACCAACTTGAACCTATACTTGGATCGTCTAAAATAACATCATCTTACAATGAGAAGTGTTAGCCATTCGGGTCTTAGGTCGACTCTACGTCTGAGTTCAACCAGAAGTCCGAGTTAATTCCATCCTACCATGCTTCGGGCCACCTCAAACTTCGTATATTTAAACGTGTTTTGTACTTTTGTTTAGAGAGGAATGGAACTTGTTTTGGCAGGAATTGTACGATATGGGAGCACGAAGGATGGTAGTTTTAAGTGCACCTCCAATTGGGTGTGTACCATCTCAGAGAACTTTGTCAGGAGGAATAGCAAGAAACTGTGCTGAAGGCCATAACCAAGCCGCCAAGCTATTCAACTCCAAGTTGAACTCAAGGTTGCAGTCACTTAGTAGCAGCCTTCCTGATGGTAGATTTGTATATGTAGATGTTTACAACCCATTGATGGATGTCTTACAAAATCCAAACAAATATGGTAATTCTTCCCTTTTTTTTTGGTTTTTTCTATCTCTCTCTTTAAATTCAGTTCTCTTTTAACATAAAACTTAGATTTTTGTTATAATTTTATTATTAGAAATTGAAAAAGCCCTTCGATTTTATTAAATTACTTTAACATAAATTATCATACGAGTAACTGTGTTCAAAATATTACGATGGCTCTTACTCAGGATAATAAATTTAGTAAAATTCATTTTAAAGAATTCATAATACCATAATTTTTTAAAAATTATTTTAGACTTAGTAAAATTGTAGGATGTGTTTGTATCTTTTGCTCTTTTTTACATCAAAATGTGGGATTTCTTTAACATTAGAGATAATATATTTATAAATGTTCAATCACTTGAATTTTTTAAATTAGGGACAAAATTTTGAAGTTTTAATTTAGCAATTAATCTTTTAAAATTTGTATAAATAAGATTAAATCGTTGTTTTACTTATCTGACTAATAGATGGATATCCATGTGTATTTAATAAACACATAACATTAATAGAAATAATCTTTTGATCTAATTTATATAATTTTCAAAAGATTAGTTACTAAATTGAAAATTTTAGAAAATTTGAACACTAAATTAACAAATAAATAATTAGAAACTTTTAAATAAAAGACAATCCTATATTTTTATAATTTGTAATTATGGTTTAATTTTTTGGGGAAAAAAAAAACTTATGGTATGACCCATGAACAAGAAGACATGTGCTTATGGTATGACCCATGAACAAGAAGACATGTACTGGAAAGCCAAAGAACAACATTTTTGCTTGTGTTTCACTTTCAGGTTTTGAAGTGTCCCTCAGAGGATGTTGCGGTACAGGAAACTTGGAGGTCGCTATCCTGTGTAATCAATTCACTCCTCCTTGTGGAGCTCCTTCTAGTTATGTGTTTTGGGATAGTTACCATCCCACGGAACGGGCATACAGAACACTCATCGAGCCAGTTGTGTCTAAGTACATAGGTTTACTTGTCTGAGTCGAGTTCCAGTCCGAATTCGACCCTGAGCCTGAATTTAAACTCGAAACGCACTTGTCATTGCGAGTTGTGCATCGTATGTCGTTTTTGTTTTCTTTCTTTTTCTGTCATCCATCCAAGTGGGGGAGAGTCACTGTCAATTCTTAAAAAAGATGTCTAGTTACCAACTATCTGTAACCTAACTTTTGTATGAGTTTCAGCTTTGTTCTTCAACGTTCATGCTCAAGATACTTTTGAGTACCCTTTTTAGTATAGTTTTAAGGTTCTCATTTTTTTTAACATTTCTGGTCAAGAAATTGAAAGAAAAGTGAAATTATTATTATTTTATTATTATGTTGATATTTTAAATTCCAAATTACGGATTACATTACGATTATTACCATTATGCGAATTGCAAATATTACAATAAAAATTAAGGTTGTAATCAGAATCTTAAAACTTAAAATATATGAAATAAAACGAATAATTCTTGCTTTTAATTCATTTGTTATGGATTTTAGGCAATGATTAAAAACCGAATCTATTATTCAGTTGGTTCGATTGTAAAAACTTTAAATTATTCAATTTTTCGGCCAATTTATTTAAATAACTTTTGTTTTTAAAAACTGGTTAGTTTGTTAATTATCGTAAATTAATAAGTTTTATAAAGTAAAATTAATAAGAATAATCTCTTCATTCATATTTTAAATTCTTTAATTTTATTTATTTGTCTTATCGATTTAACTTTAGGTCTGATTTTTAAACCATTCATTTTAGATTAATACAAAGTCAAGTGAAGTTTAATGAAACATAAATTAGAGAACTCATTTACATAGTCTTTCTAGAGTTTTTGCCCGAGAATTAAGGTCGTCTCGCAGAAACATAATTATAAGTTGCTGCTCACCTACATTTGGTAGGTTTATTTAAGGCTGTCAGGTTGTTGGAAATTTAATATTATGGGTCGGTGAAATTTAAATGGAGACTTTAGTTCCCAGATGCTATATGGGTAGGTGACATAACTCCAAACTTACCACTTAATTTTTAGTATTTTTTTAAAGGAATAAATATACTTTATATTTTATTTCAAAAAGTTTTAATTCAATTATTAAAATTTATATTTCCAGTCGAAAGCAGCCTCTTTATTATGTAAAAATAAAATTACGTATTATTATATTTTCTTAAATTTTACTTTATTACGATATTTTAGGCTGAATGTAGCGATGATATGAAAGCCATTGTAAATTATTTAAAAGACAGCTTACTTAACATTTTTAAATTTCAATGATCACCTGGAAGATGACAAGAGCTTGGACTGAACACATCATTTATGGCCTTTAAAGATTGCAACAGGTCCGACGGGGCTTGGGTTTTTTTTTTTTTGGTCTGGCTCGACTCTAACATGAAACTTGATCCAATGTAAAACATTTAGCTCAAGTTGGATTCTAATCAGATCCAAAGCAAAGCTGCAACCCGATTGCTCATAGAAGTTTAAATTTTAAGTTGAGTTTAGATCATAAATTGTAAGTCCGATCCTAATTTTAAACTTGGAAAAAGGTTTAGAGTTCAAACTCCTTTATCATCCTTATTGCTTGCGTCTTGCCCAGACCTCGTCAAGTCAGGACAGGTTCGTGAAAAATACTTTGACTTGAGCTAAAAAAAAAGATCAGGCTTAAGGTTGAGTCTAAACAAGATTAAACATATGGCTTTAGACTAGTTGCTCAAATTCTTATAATTAGTCAGATTTGAAAAAAAAAAAGGTTCAAACTCGAGTTTGATTCGACCCGACTTAACCATACAATCGGACTGAGATAGAATTGGAAGCGAGGCTTTCTAATGAAAAAATTCTTGATTTGACTAATATCTTATTATAATTAAGTTTTATGAAAAAATTAATGATTAAAAAATTTAACCATTTTGGTTTAATTACGAAAATTTTGAATTGATTGATTTTTTGTTTGATTTTTAATTTTATGGTCTAATTTATTTTAATAACATTTATTATTAAAATTTAATTATTTTATTAATTAATAGGTTGATTTTATTTATTTATTAATTTTATAAAAATTAATTTACTTAATTTTTCTTAATTTTTTTAATTAAACTTTAAATTATTTAATTGGTACGTAACGTCTCTTCTAATCATAGCTCAAAATTTTTGTCATATTAATCTAATTTATAGTATCGTTGAGAATATAAATATGTAAAATAACGAAATAGTAGACAACAAGATGGGGACTCAGAGTCAGAGACCGTAGCATGTGATGGACCAAAATTGGCAACAGGTGACATTAAATGTCGATGGACGCAGAAAAAATGTAGTGAAGATCCGAAGATTTGGTTTCAAATCTATTTATCACCTTATCACAAAAAAGTATTCTCCGAGATTTCTGATGATTTGGGTGGGTTATTTGAGGATAGCAATTTGACCCTAAGGTTTGGTCGAGTTAATAGAGTCGAGTGAAAGAGTACATAATTAAAAGGTTCCATATTTGATGCTTTTTATTTACGTTTTTTTAATCGAGCTTGCAATATAGGATTTTTCTAGTACGGAGTACTCGGTTGACGTAATTTGTAAGTTAGTTTGTCAATCTCAAGATTTACTCTGTACGCATTCAAAGGATAATAGCTGTGGGTTCTTCTATTTTAAAAAAAAAGTATATCCAATGTTTTGAAACTCGACTAAAAGTTAAAAATAAGAAGTTTAAAGTTTAAAAGATTTAACGATACTAAACTATAATAAAATTAAAAATTTTGAAATATGATTAAAGGAGATTGTTCTTATTTATTAAAATAATTGAAGTTTAATTGAAAAATAAATTATTAGATGAAAATTAATTAATTTATAAAATTGATTAATTTCTGAAACTAACCAATTAATTAATAAATTAGTCGAATTTTAACATTAAAAGTTATAAAAGTAAATTGAATTGAAAAATTAAAATCAAACAAAAATATCAATCAATTTAAAGTTTTTATTGTTAAACTGGTCTAATAAGCTTTAAGTTCATATAAGGGAGGAGTTTCTTGAAAAGTAAAAATGATCTAATAGCTTTGAAAAAATTGAACATAAAAGTGTACGAAATGTATGAAATGACAGTTAATACAGATAGCTTTTTAATTTAATTTAGACTCATCAAGTAAAATTTGAATTAAATATTTTTTATACTGAGAAACTCGAGCTCAAGAGGCTCGACCCGATTTCAAGAAATAACATTTCAGTTTGAAATTTTAAAAAACCCAAAAATAAAAATCGTAAAACTAGATAAGCTTGGACTCAGGATATACAATCAAAGTCAAATAGCAATAACATTCAGTGAGAGTCTAGTTGAAATGTACGGTAATGAGAGGTCTAGTAGTAGTATGTAGAATTAACTCAGATTGTTTTCAATATATCTATATGTAAAATAATGACAATAAAAAATATGTAAAAATAAAAATATAAAAAATATAATGCAATAATAGATATACTCAAACTCTGAAGGCTCCAATCCTTATTTGAAACTCAATTGGACTTTTTGGTCTGGTGATGCTGTCGCCTGCAATCAAATATAAAATAAATCACTTCCGTTAAAACAAATTAATGTAGTAGCGGTAAGCGGATATCGTTCCCACGAGGAATCTTTAACGGTAAAAGTTAGCGAGTTTAAACGGAACAAATAACAAAAATAGGGGTTGGTTTTGATTCACGAAAATATAAGAAAATCAAAGGAAAAATCTCTAATTGAAACAATAATTAAATCTGAAAATTCAATAAGAAAAATACCTTGGTTTCGGTCACCAATATTACCATGCTATTATGAATCCTCGACATAAAATTGCAATTATTAATAAACATTCATTGGGCGAATTTTCTCTTAAGTGTAATGACTAGAAACATGTATTCTAGCAATCTTATTAGACAATAACCTAGATATGATCATAGGTAAATTGAATAATAGCATTAAGAATTAAGAACCAATGACAAGTGATAAACATGTACGACATGATACCAATCAAGTGGATATCTTCTTAGAATTTTCCGACTCTAACGTAGAGAGGTTAATCCTAATTGCTTCTTATGATTATCGAAACTGAACGTCATATTTCGTTAACCTAGCGGTTGAATCAATTAATCTTTAGTAGCGCTCCTAGAAACCAACAAATCCAATTAAAAAGACAGATCTGAAGATATTCAATGTTTATTAACAACATAAAAAGTATCTAGAAAATCTCACCATAATAATATGTAACATGGATTCCTTAACCAAGACAAGAAAATTTAACTACTTATACTTGAATTGAAATAAAAGAAAATAACAAAGCCATATGTCTCCATATCAGGTCTTTTGAAGAAAAGGTATGAAAATCCTATCTAAAAAGTGCAAAAAACGTAAAACAAGAATGAAATAAAAGTGCAGCAGCTAAAAGTCTTAACCTAAACCTAAACTTACGATGTATCTAACCTAATGCCCCCTCCTCTTTTACCCTAATAGATATATATACATGTGCGACAACACCTCCAACTCTTATTTGATGTGAATCTCTCCATTATCTTGATTTGATTTTGTCCAAATTAGATAATCTTCTAATTTAGGTGGGAAGCTTCTTGAAAAGGACTCCAGAAGATCTTGGGCGATTGTGTTCTAATTGGATACAACTTCTGAAAAATCTGCAGAATTAGGATTGTGACCTTAGGCGTGCCCTTGAATTTCGACCAATATGAAAATTTTGGATTTCTTGCCATCTTTTTGCTCTTTTTGATCCTTTTTCGTCTTTATGGTATTGAAGACCATCTGTGAACATTTATAAAACAATTCCATCAACTTTTGGATACCAATTTTACAAATCAATCAAATTAAGTCCAAAACATATGCATTTAAAATGACTTATCAAATTCTCCCACACCAAACCTTTGCCCGCCCTCGAGCAACATATCAAACCATCAAACTCAATCAATTCATCCTTCAGAAACCAAGTGCACACAATCTATCAACTTAGGCTAGCAAGATCCAATTTGCAACACACATCATAATTGCTTTTCACTAATGCAAATAAACAAAGTCAAAATTATGCATCTTTGTTCAAAAGCAAACATGAAATTAAAGTGAATTCTTCTCACGGATTTCGCTCTTACACTCGAGTGTTTGTGGGTAAGTGTTTCACTCAAATCTCACTCTAACGTGTTGCACTACCATAGGCTTGCAATTTCACCAATTATCATTCATTCATATCACATAAGCCGATAGATCATGAGGACTTTATCAAGGGTTGTAATGGAGTTAGGTTCACAGGTGAGGTAAAAAGATGATAAAAGTTTCGTCACAAGTTTTAACAAAGCATCAAGTAAAAGGGACACATAATTTCAGATTCTGAGCTAAACATATGACATAGAAGACAACTACTCATACTCTTTTTCTTCTCTTTTTTTTCGAATTTTTCTTTCTTTCTTTTTTTCTGATTTTTTTCTTTTTTGATTGTTTTCTTTTGATTTTTTTCTTCTTTTCTTTTCTTTTTTTCCTTTTTTTTTCGAATCCACTAAGAACACAAGAAAACAATGCAAATAAAAGAAAATAACAACAATTGAGTAGAAGTACCTATAAAAATATCTCAGAATACAATGTATAACAAAATTCCCAATTTACTCAATACTTCATTCAACTTGTGAAAAGGGGAAAGGCTAATGGGGTCTTTGGTTCTAATGCGAGGTGCTTAATTGAAAAATAAGGTTGGCTCAAACGTGTTTTCAAAAGGGAATAACAGGTGGGTCAATTTTTATTTTTTTTTAGCCAAAGGGTTTTAAAACAAAGACGGCTTTAATCACTTCTATAGCCTATGTGACCAAACACACTCAAACCGGTTCTATGCAAGTTCAAGAGGCAACACAATTAGAGGAGCATCACTCAATTCAAGAAAATATTATGACATGAAGATGATGTCATTTAGGCTCAATGTCACTCACCGGTTTAATTCAAATTAAGGATTCACTTTAATTCCACAATTTACTTCATCACTCACATGTCAAAATTTTGACCAAGCCTATAAGATCAGTTATTGCAATTAATCAACATGTTCCATCTTAAAACTTACTTAGCCCAAATTAATTTCATGCAAGTCCTTAATTTTATCCAAACTAATATGACCAAGCTTCATGGTTCAACATGCAATTCCATTCACAAAAATCAACAAAAACAGTCGCAACAATCCAAAAATATTCACACAAAAACCAAAAATTTGCCACATCCAAAAGTCTCAATTCCTCCCCCACACCTAAACCAACATTGTCCTCAATGTTAAAGAAGCATAAAAATAAAAGAAAAGGTGAAAGAAAGCTTCTCTATTATGGAAGTGCCAAAATCAAGGTGTTGGCGGATGTGGCGCAAGGTGGTTCGGTGGCGGATGGGTGTGGCACGTCTGTGAGATTCACTTTTCTTCTTGGGCATTGTGTTAATTCCGTATAGACCACCTGCAATTTCACAAAATAAGAATGCAAACACAAAAACAAAAGTGAAGGTTGATGGTGAGTTGGCGGTAACCTTTTTTTTAATTTTCATTTTTTTAAAATTAAAATTAAAAGATTAAAATTAAAATTGCAGAATAGAAAATATTAAATTAAATTCCTAATTAAACTGAATTAAACCTAAAAATAAAATAAAAGAAAATTTCTAATAAAATAAAATAAAATAAAAATAAAAGAAAGGATAAGAATGGGGTGCCTCCCATTAAGCGCTTATCAGAGGTCATAAGCTAGACCCTTGGGATATGTACGTCATCCATTATCGAATGGGTGCTTGAGTCCAACAGGAAACATGTTCAAACTCTGTAAGAGGCCTGGAACAACTTCCTTTGAATGCGGTTCCTTGTCAGCACGATGCTCCATGACTTCTGATGAGTGAAACTTCATCTCTTCACCATTATATTCTAATGTCCACTCGTCTTTTCGGGCATCGCCCTTCTCACACCAGGATGGTCTCTGTAAAAGTAACGCCAATGGTGGTAGAGACTCGACATCCTGCTTGTTACCTTCGGCCTTCAGCTCGTTCGCCCACAGCTCTCTTAAAAATTGTACTCCTTGTGGCTCTTCATGTTCTTCATCTTCTTGTACCTGTGAATAACTAGGAAAAGGAAATGAAGTTTGGTTAGCGATAACTTGAACTGCATCACTTACCATAGGAGGCTACACTTCCTCCATTTTTTCTCGAACTGTAATCTCTTCCTCTTCTAACTCTGCATGGTCTTCCTTCTTTACCGTGAAAAATCGACTTGGAAAAGGAGGTGGAAGCACCTCGTTTAGCACCCGTTTTGGAGTCAATTCAAGTTGGGCTGGAAAATTTTCAAAACTTTGTACCTCCAGTCGGTTGACGGCAGCTGCAATTTGACTTAGCTAATTCTCGAAATTCTTATGTTGATTTTTCATATTCCGAACACTTGCTTCCGTAGACCGAATACTTGCTTCCGTAGTTCGTTGAAACATCAAAGTGTTAGCGGTCAAAGTTTGCAACATAATTTCCAAAGAAGACTTACCTTCGGCATTTGATGTCATATTCAGATTTTGTTGAGGCTCGTACGATTGTCTAAACTGCTGGAATCGAAGATTCTTCGTCTCCAAAATCATTATAATCTCCTCCAAAGACATATAATTAGCTTATGGTGGTGATGGTGGAGGTGGAGGCTCGAAGTATGACTGCTCTTCATAGTAACTCGATGGAGAACTAAATCTGTACTTTGTATTCTGCAAAAAGGAACACGTACAAGAAGAATAACCAAAAAATAAGCAAACTTCACATACCTTAGTTTGTTGGTCGTCTCTCGGTATTTGCGCGGCTAAGGGTGTGAAATCCTCCACTTGATGGTCAAACCCGGAAGTCGCAACAGGCGGAAACTCATTATCATAATAAGGATAATATGAATAATCAGAACTAAAAGCATACTGATAGTGAGCCATGCCACTAAAAGATCGAAAAATCAGAAAGAGCTGTGAAACTGAAACAAACAAAAGATAAGGTAACCAAGCGCAACGAAAACAAAAACAAAAACAAAAACATCACTAACAAAAACCGTAAAAAAATTCCCCGACAACGGCGCCAAAATTTGGTGATGCTGTCGCCTGCAACCAAATATAAAATAAATCACTTCCGTTAAAACAAATTAATGTAGTAGCGGTAAGCGGATATCGTTCCCACGAGGAATCTTTAACGGTAAAGGTTAACGAGTTTAAACGGAACAAATAACAAAAATGGGGGTTGGTTTTGATTCACGAAAATATAAGAAAATCAAAGGAAAAATCTCTAATTGAAACAATAATTAAATCTGAAAATTCAATAAGAAAAATACCTTGGTTTCGGTCACCAATATTACCATGCTATTATGGATCCTCGACATAAAATTGCAATTATTAATAAACATTCATTGGGGGAATTTTCTCTTGAGTGTAATGACTAGAAACATGTATTCTAGCAATCTTATTAGACAATAACCTAGATACGATCATAGGTAAATTGAATAATAGCATTAAGAATTAAGAACCAATGACAAGTGATAAACATGTACGACATGATACCAATCAAGTGGATATCTTCTTAGAATTTTCCGACTCTAACGTAGAGAGGTTAATCCTAATTGCTTCTTATGATTATCGAAACTGAACGTCATATTTCGTTAACCTAGCGGTTGAATCAATTAATCTCTAGTAGCGCTCCTAGAAACCAACAAATCCAATTAAAAAGACAGATCTGAAGATATTCAATGTTTATTAACAACATAAAAAGTATCCAGAAAATCTCACCATAATAATATGTAACATGGATCCCTTAACCAAGATAAGAAAATTTAACTACTTATACTTGAATTGAAATAAAAGAAAATAACAAAGCCATATGTCTCCATAACTGGTCTTTTGAAGAAAAGGTATGAAAATCCTATCTAAAAAGTGCAGAAAACGTAAAACAAGAATGAAATAAAAGTGCAGCAGCTAAAAGACTTAACCTAAACCTAAACTTACGATGTATCTAACCTAATGCCCCCTCCTCTTTTACCCTAATAGATATATATACATGTGCGGCAACACCTCCAACTCCTATTTGATGTGAATCTCTCCATTATCTTGATTTGATTTTGTCCAAATTAGATAATCTTCTAATTTAGGTGGGAAGCTTCTTGAAAAGGACTCCAGAAGATCTTGGGCGATTGTGTTCTAATTGGATACAACTTCTGAAAAATCTACAGAATTAGGATTGTGACCTTAGGCGTGCCCACGCCTAATCCTTGAATTTCGGCCAATCTGGAAATTTCAGATTTCTTGCCATCTTTTTGCTCTTTTTGATCCTTTTTCGTCTTTATGGTATTGAAGACCATCTGTGAACATTTATAAAACAATTCCATCAACTTTTGGATACCAATTTCACAAATCAATCAAATTAAGTCCAAAATATATGCATTTAAAATGACTTATCATGGTCTGACCAGAAGCTTAATATTACTTGTTAGATTTTCAAACTAAATTGAAACTGAACAACTTGATTTGATTGAGAGTGTAAGGTTCAATCGACCAAAAAATAGTTGAACAGTCAAAAATAGCTAATTGACTCAAATTAACTGGTTGACTTTATAAAAAAGTTATTTGGGTTGTTTGGTTATGAGCTGGTTGAGTTGGCTAATTCAACTCAACCAACTGATTTTGAAGAAGCTCCTCTACAGGAGTGTTTTCACGTAATCAGTTGATAGTTTTTATTTTAATGTCGATTTTCCCCTCTTTATGCTTTATTTTTTAACCGTCTCATTTCTCGTTTTCTCTAGAGTCTTCTTCCTTTCCTTGGCTCTTTTCTTGCATCTCTCACATTTTTTGGTTCATACGATAAAACTAGATCAAGCAGTTTACAGATGTGTTCGGATCTTAGACGTTCACACTATCTATTGTTTCAATTTGTTTTGCAGCTTCTTCCAAGGGATTATTCGTCTCGCAAGTTTACCCAAAGGCAAGGCAAAAGCGATCTTTTCAAGTTTAGATTTTTTCGCTTTTGAAAAATTTTAAATGATTTTTTAAATTATTTAGATGTGTTTATTTTCCTTCTTATGGTTCCTAAAAATTCTAAATCTTAAAAGTGTGGATTTCAACTTGTATATGCTCAGTATTTATTATTGTTCTTATTTTTTTAGAAGGGTCGAACTCCATGGTGTTGTCATTCACTCCCACATATCAACGAAGAAGAATAGACCAAATGGAGAGAAGCTTTGTAGTTAATTTCAGTCCCATTGAGGAGTAAGTCATAGTAGAAAAGGAAGAAAATGACAACTATAGATGAAAGCTCATCTGCTAAGAGGTGGCTTCCTCTTGAAGCTAACCCTGATGTCATGAATCACGTCGGTAACTCATCCATGTTTTCTTCTTAATCTTTTTGTTTGTTCGCTGAGATTTTATAAATGGAGAGATTTAGGGTTTTCCACAGATTGGATATTTGACTCACCTTTTGATTTTTTTCTTAAATTAGTAGGCTAATTGACACGATTGGAACAAAAAGAGTGGATTTATTATGTTGGGAAATATTTCCAATTTCTTTTCCTAACGATGAAAAATGTTGAAATTCACACATAGTTGAATCTTGTAAATTATGGAAAACTGTATTGTAGACTTGTTGATAGTCAGACTTGGAGATTTAGGGAAGTGGGTTTTCAAATTTTAGAATACGAGTGGAAACAGGGGACGATAATTAAGAGAGAATAGTTATGTAAATACCTCCTCTTATTGAATTCTAGAAGTATTTTCTTAGGTTTTGGTGAAATATTTGTTAATGGTCCCAATGAGGGTTTCCAAATAACGCACCTTTTGTTGATTATTATTGTCCTACTTATTGAAGTTTCTTCTCTAGATTGTCTTATTTTCTCATTCCCTCTGAAATATTATTGCTTACCAGATTCATGGTTTAGTCGAGTATGGCTCATGTTATGTGATTTTCGATTCTCTTATTTTTTCATATTTTAATGTCTTCTTGTCTATTTCTTTTGGGGTTTAGGGCTCCCTAAGACTGAGGCCGAGTGCATAAAGCCGAGTGCTATGATGTTTATGAATTGGATGAGGAACTATTGTAACTTGTGCCAAAGCCTGTTCTTGCAGTTCTTTTTCTCTATCCATATATTGAGAAGGTGAACTTTCTCTATTCTTAATCTCTTGTACCCTAATTTCTAGATGCCGGTCATTTTTAAGCTCCATTCCTTTGCATCCTTGCTTTTCTCTTTGTATTTCCTTATATAAAGCTCATTCCTCCTTCTTAAACAATGTATTGTCTATACCATAAATTGCCATTACTTTTTCATAAATTTGAAGTAGCCTTGCTGTAAGTAGTTTAAAGACCAAGATTCATGATCAGTAAGTTCAGAACTTGTGAACAATTGTAGGTCAGAACCTTGCAAGCTTGAGAGCAGAACTAAAGAGTCAGAGAAACAAGTGAGAAACCTAAAAAAAAAGTCACTTTGGTCCCGAAGTTTGGAAGAGGTAACTTCAATTTACTAACTTTATCTTACTTCATTTTATATTGAATCACATTTGTAGTTTATAATTGCTATACCTTTGGCACTCTTAGTCCTTTCTTTGATCTCTATCTATCCTTAGTTTGTACATGCTCTGTGCCTGCATGAGTTTTAAGTTCAAGAATAATGCCATTCTATAGTTGGCAACTAGTTGAAATTAACAGAAAAAAAACAACAATTATAAATCATGTTTCCACTTTATTTTAGCAATCCTATTAAAGTTTGCAATTATTGATATGCAATATGTTGATTTTGATGGTAGGTGATGGAGAAACTTGTAGATATTGTCCATTTTCTACTGCTGGAGATACATGACACCTTTGGAAATGTTGGTATGTACTTGTCCAAGTTTTTTAACATGTAATACAGTTGGCATGTTTACATGGTTTATCATCTTCTTAATATTATTTGTTCTTCTAACTTCTTTGGCTTGTCCTCTTCTTAATGTTATTTTCAAACTTCTTTAGTTTCGAAAAACAGTTATGAATGGCCTCATCATGTATAATTGATTGTTATTTTGAAGATATGAAGATAGCTAATACTCCTGTATTCTCCAAAGGTGTATTATCATATTAAGAAAAAAGAAGTTAGTTACACTTGTGATAGTAAGAAATATAGAATGAGGATTCCTTCTATGCTTTGTAGGGGTTGTTTTCTTGGGTTTGATTTTTATTTGATCATTTGCTGCTTAATGACTGAAGCTTATTGCTATTACTTGCATTTTGTAGATGGCCATGTAACATTCCAAGGATCTGAAAGCAATCGGCAACGATTGGGACCTGCTGGGTTGTCTTTGCATTTTGTGAATATAATTATGCAAATTGATATTATGGTGAGCTTGATCTCTCTCAATCATTTCATCCATAATTCTGCATTTAGCTTTCTCTATCATTCAAAAGGGACCTATATGCTTTACCATCATTACTTAAATAATCCATTATTACATCTTGTTCTAGATTTGAAAGAAAGGACAAGTCCTGTTGACAGAAAAAAGGAATTGATAATAATGTTATTGATCTAGTACTATTATTACTCTACTTGTTGGTAACATCGAGACCCTTCTTTAATCTTGCATCATGTGTAAGTGTTTATGATTGCTTATGACTCCTTTCTCAGGGACAACATCAAATCATGCTAAACCTTAGGTGTATAAACTAAGTTTACTAAGGTTTTCAGATTCAGTAAATTGCAGATAAATTGATATCCACATGATGTAAGACAATTGGTATTTCGACAGGTAGAGTAACAGCACACACCATTGCCTTTAGTCAAACCAACAGGAAGCTTTTACAAAATTAAGCTGAGCAAAATGAGGCTTTTACAAAATTAAGCTGATCTGTAGTTACATAAGTGACTTTTCTAATTAACCTGATTTTGAGTGCAAAAGTGCTGTTGTACATACTCTTATGGCTTTGTAATGATATGGTTTATCGAGTTTTAAGGATTTTCATTAAAGATAACCTTGATGCTTTTAAGTTGCAAGATCAAGTTCAATTCCCCAAAACATAAGGGATCAATTATATGAAGGCTTGCCGCCTAGCATTAAATTAGCTTTACATTCCAAGTTACAATCTCATCGGGTGAAGGAAAAGGTATTATATACCTGGTGATATGATTTTACATATTACAAATTATATAATTCATTGCCAATAAGGGAGTAAAATAATGATTCCAAGAAGTTGGTTCTCTATTTTGCTAGACTAAAGAAGGAAAGCGATGAGGCAAGATCATTAATTGCACAGACTGAAAGACAGATACCCCAGCTAGGAGCAGCAGCTTCTATAGGAAGCCCATCATGCCTAGTCGTACTCAGGTAGCTATCTATGCTTCTAATTGATGGTTCTAGCTATCTATGCTACTGATTGATGGTTCTAGCCGTAATTGATTTAACGAAACATTAGTGCCTGCAACATGAGATTTAATGAATGAAATATGAGATAGATTTAATTTTATTAAATGAAGTCTGATAATAGTTGAGGTTTATATGGATTTGTTGCAATAAAATTGTCAACCGAAGTATACTGTAGGTGTTTGTAGAAAGTAACCACTCTTTGTATTTATTGTATTTAACTTCATTTATAACTTCATTGATTACTCACAGTTACTCCACTGTCTCTTTTCACCTTTAAAATGGAAAAGCTAACACAATCTTACATTACCTGATCAATGACTCTGATTCTTTATCGATTCCTTGTGGTTTCACTTGGATCTTGCCAATGTTGTCTTTCTTTGTTTTTATTTGTAATTTTTGTTATTTCTATGTTTTGATCATGCCTCATTTGATTGAAAGGAGGATTGTTTCTGTTTTTGATTGAATCTTGTGTTTTTGGGTTCTTATCGGGTTTGTATAGGTATTGCTTGTTACTTTGTTTTTTTATAATTACTAAGATCGATTAAATTTTGGTTTACTTTATTGGTTCTCATTAATCAAGGAAAAGGCCTTTTTTATCATCTCCTGGGTTGTATTGAGTGTTAACTTACGTTTTCGTTCATGGTGTCAAGATTCAAGGATTGCTTCTTAAACTTGTTGCTGTTTCAATATTAGTGCTTGGATATTTATAATAACATCATATTGAATATATATAGACCCATTTGCGTTGAAGCATTCAATTCTGACTATATTTAACTTGTATAGTCCTAAGAGATTGACGAGCTTAAGTTTGTTTGTGTATACATGGATGAATTTGACTCCACTTGCAATTATTTAATCATTTAAACAATTACAGAGGCTGAATTGCTGTAAAATTAGAAGCATTAACACTAACCTTTTCTTTTAACAGAGCATCAACTTGAAAGTTTGGTGGCCCAAGATATACAGTTGGTGTGTGATCATTTTTTGTTTTTAATTGGTGTCAAGACCCTGGGGGTGGAATGGTAAGGATTAAAACTCAGGATTTGTATTTGTTGATATTGAAATGTCTCTTACTAGTGCAAAGAGTTTGGGTTATTAGCCTGACCAGAATCAAGCTAATTGATTTTAGGAGAATGTAGAAGATCATTCCATGTGATTTTTAAGTGATTCAAGCTAATTGATTTTTAAGTGCGTTACATGTGATTGAAGGGGTCATCGTTTCTTTAAATAGGAAATTAATAACGTGATTATATACATATATATAGGGGTCATCATTTCTTTAAACAGAAAATTCATAACATGATTTCACACACACACACACACACATTTTAATTAAAAAGCTATTTGTATATAATATTTTATCGCATAAAATAATAATATTCAAAGTTCTTTTCCTCGTACATTTATTATATAAGTCAAAATACGTAAAAAAAAGAGAAAGGAAAGAGAGTTGGACCACCGACATATAGTTTCAAAGAGTGTAACTTGTCGTGGACAATTAAAATTTCTTGTTGATATGGGCAGGCCGTATTTGTTAGTTCAATTCAGTTTGTATCATAGTTTATATTAATGTTCAATCTCTAATTTATAGTTATAGAATACTTATACTTCAATCTTTAATTTAATTTAGTATTTGGGTTTAATTGATCATGCGTTCAAAGTTGATTATTTAATATTTACGAGATATTTTATCTTTTCTAATATTATTTAATTATTTAATAATTCTTTGGTTAAATAAAAGATATTACAATAAAATTTCATATAATTTTAAATAATAGTCACAAGTTAATTATATTACTCAATTTAAATTAAGAGATCAAATAATTTTAAATTAAGTAAGGAGATCAAATAATTTTAAATTAAGTAATTAATTAAAATATATCGATGATAAAAAGTATTTATATAATTATTTTGTTGAAATAGTCTAATTGTAACCAATTAAAGCAACTCACTAATGAAATCAATTGCAAATTGATTAACAAGTATATAATCTTTTCTTATCTTGTATGATTAGATGACATCATCTCAAAAAAGAAACAAAGGAGAAAGTCAAGGGGGAACGATATAGGTAGGGTTCGTTGGCCAAAAGAAACACTTCTTCTCTTTTGTGACCTTTGTAACCAATATGTACAAAGGAGTAAGGGAAAACGTGGTGGAGTTAATTGTCAAAGGATACCATGAAAGAAAGTGGAGGAATAGTTTCACAAAGCGACCAACTTACAATGAGATAAAACTAAGTTTTAAAATAAGTTTGATTGGATGAGAACTAGATAGAGTGTTTGGAAACAATTGAAAGGGAAAGAAACAGGATTAAGATGGGACTATGAAAAACGAACAATTGTTGCTAGTGAGGAGTGGTGGACTTTGAAGATTAAGGTTAGCCCATTTTAAGTTATTTTCCTTTACTTTAATGCTAAATAAATAGTTAAATATAAGTTAATTATCTTTGTGTAGGAAAACAACAATTTTAAAACATTTAAAGAGGAAAGGCTTGAACCTGAGCTTGAATGTAAGTTAGGTCAATTTTTTAGATGCTTGGCCGGAGGAGAAATTATATTTTATCCTGTGGTTGACCCTTCACAAGAACAACGAGAAGTTGAGGAAGTGTATGTTCCTTCTCCCCTTGATAGCAAGGTTCAGGATACCATTTCATGCCGGCCAGTACCAGACCAAAATTGGTATGAAAAGGAGGGTCGGTTGTACCGAGTTTAAATACTGATCAGTTTCGGATGAAACCGGTCAGTACTGGTTGGTACCAAAAATTTTAAAAATAGGGCACTTTTTTGCAAAATTTTCAAAAAATTTTAAACTCTCTCTTCCGCCTCTCCTTCCCCCCTCTTTTTTTCAAAGTTTTTTTAATTAGTTATTGTATTTACTTCAACTTTTATAATTATTGCAAATTTTTAATTTTTGTTTTAAAAATAAAATAAATATTTTTATTACTAATAATAATTATAAATTAAATAAAACTTAAAATAAATTATTTTTATTTACTTTTATTTTAATATTTTATATAATATTCATTAATAAAATATGTATTTTTAAAATAAATAATTTAAAATTATTATTTATAAACTAATTTTATTTTTATTTATTAAATCAAAATTTATTTAAAATATGTATTTTAAATTTGATTATATTTATTAATAATTATTAAATTAAATTTATAAACTAAATTAAAATTATGATTATTATTTATTATTATAATTTTGAAGACTTGATTTAAAAGATACAGATAAAATTGTATAATATGACAATGAACTTTTTCTAATTTTAAAAAAAATTCAGGAAGTACTTAAAAATTTTAAAAAATTACCTGAAACGGTATCCGGTATTAACGGGTATCGGTACAGTACCATATCAAAAATCAATCCGGTACCAAGTCCAGTATGGTATTCGTAACATTGTCTAATAGCCATAATATGCATCATTAATTGTCAGATTATCATGATGAGACTAGTGGTCTAAACAATTATCAAATGATTGATGACTGGAAAGAAGTGTGGAGAGAAACCACCCCGACCCTTGCATCTACTCTTGTTGCTATCCCTCAAGCTTCACATGAAGAAGAGAATGAGAGAAGAAGATGCAAAAGGGTTTTGGAGAATGAAAGTTCACAAAGCAACAAGAGTGCAAGAACTGATTCCGCTAAAAGGATAGGAAGATCTGCAGCAATGTGTGAGAGACTTGACGATATGATGCAATGATTCAAGAGAGACAGAGTGCAACAATGGAGATGAATACTTCTATTACGAAATTTTTGAACACAATGAATATTGGTACATCACAAAGTACTGGTGCAGGTGCGTCACATCATGATGTTACGAATGCTTTGAAAAAACTATTACGAATGTTTTGAAAAAATTATGTACTTTGCCTAATTTAGAGACTGAAACTCTTGAATTTTACTTTGCTTGCTTGTTGATTGAAGATCCGCAAAGAAGGGACTTTTTTTTTTCAGTTTGCCAAATAATATAAAGAGAGTTGAATACATAAAGTTTATGTATGAGTATGACAAACATAAAAACATTAAACATAGTTTCTATCTATATATTACTATATTTAGTTTATTGTTTTTATGATTTGTGCACTTATGTTGACATGGCATGTTTTAAGACATTATGAACTTAGTTAGCTTAATATTATGTTATCTTGTTGGTAATCTATAATTTTATTACATGTTATATTATTTATTTCTTTATATTTAGACATATTAGTGTTATATTTATTTAGAATATAATTTTACTTGTTGATTTGTAGGTATGGATGATAATGTTATGCAAATTATGCAACTTCTGCAAATTAAGCAATTTTTGGACAATAAGATTGAGTTTTGGGATTCAGTCGCTTGTGTAGCAGGTTACATGGGTGTGTAGTTTTTAAACCACATATACAAGGAACCATGCATGACTTCCTATCAAACAGAAGAACTATGGATGAATTAATTATTGAGTAGTCATGAAAAACGGTGTTTTAATACATTTAGGATGAATTAAAATACATTTCGTCAATTATGTATGGTTTTGGAAAATAATTATGATTTGAGACCTTCCGATAGGATGTCTATTTAGGAGAAAGTTGGTTTATTTGTGTATGTCCTAAGTAAAGGTTCCCCTATTAAAAATACCCAAGAGCGCTTTCAACATTCAAGTAAAACTGTGAGCAGAGTTTTTAAAGAAGTTTTGAGTACCATGGATGGATTTTCAAGGGATTTACTTATACCAAACGATCTCGAATTCAAGGAGATTCCACAATAAATTGCCAATGATGCTAGATATATGCCACATTTAAGGTAATTCAATATGTTCTTACTCCCCCTTCATTATATTTTTCATTGAAATTTGTTGTTTTATGATCTTATGATCATTGTTTTATATTAGGATTGCATTGGAGCTATTGGTGGTACACATATAGCGATAGTTGTTGCAGAAGAGGATATAGAGGATGGAAAGGAATAATGACTACAAATTTATTGGCAGCATGTACTTTAACTTACTATTTACGTATGTTTTGGCGGGTTGGGAGGGATCAACACAAGATTCTCGTATTTTCCTTGAAACATTTGTTAATCCGAGACTTAAATTTCCAAAATTATCGGTAGATAATTTTAAGATTTGTAGGAGTTGCTATTCATGATTATATTTACTCTATGGACACTCAGGTATAAATATTACTTGGTTGACAAAGGCTATCCGGAAAGAGAAGGATATTTGACCCTTTACCCAAAGACAAGGTATCATAAATTAAAGTTTCGTGGTGTAAATCTAAGAGAATCTCGAAAAGTTTTTAATCGAGCTCATTCATCATTAAGAAGTTGTATTAAGAGGATTTGCGGTGTTCTTAAGGCTCGATATAAGATAATAGAGAAAATTATTAAGTATTCATTGATGGATTAAAATAGAATAATTTGTGCAACTTTTACGTTGCATAACTATATTAGAAGAAGTACAATTGACGACTTGGCTTTTAACATCATCGATCAAGATCCTGAATTTATACCTTCAGATATATTTTAAGATGTTGAAGTTAATTCTACGTAAGAAGGTGTTAAGGAACAAACAACTCGAGAGATGACAACTATTTGTTATAAATCTTTGCTTTAAATGATGGTGTTCATTTCTTTTACTATATTTGAATTGTGTTGTTAGACTTAATTTTGATTCTTATATTTTATGTTTGGATGTATCATCATCATCATCATCACTAGCATCACCACCACCACCACCACCATCATCATCATTATATGCTCTATATTTTTATTAGAGTTATAAATTTAGTTTTTGTAGAATTAAATATCTAAAATCTAAATTTTATAAAAATATTCATCGAAATACTAAAATATATAATATTCATATTCTTATAATTTTTTTAAAGCCATGTCTTCATAAGTCATTTTATATATAAATAGCTAATACTAAACAACTAATTTTATCAAACATTTCTAACAAACAGCTAATGTAATTCGCAGATAAAATCAACTAATATAATCAACTATCAACTAACAGCTAAATACAATCATTTGATTGTCAAACAGTACTAACGTGATCAAACCAAATAGTATTGACAGATTTAAACATATCTTCATTCCCGATCAATCATCTCTTTAGATGAATGATAACGTGCACCAGAAACAAACCTGCAGACTGACAGACATTTGTCTGTATGATGAACTGGTCGATCCATCCTCCATTGGAGGTTGCTATAAATGACATTTATTGATCGACCCTCTTTTTGTAATAATCATATGAACTATAAAATGATGATCCAATGACTGATCCCACCATTTCCCGATTCCCAAACTTGGACTTGAATGAGCCAACCAAACAGTAACTATTACTCTACCATCAGTAATGAACCCTAGTCTGAAACTTTCTTCACCTTTCCTCTGTCTCCACCTTTCTCTTCTTGTTCTTCTCAGTTGCTTCACTGAAGCTCTAGTCAAGCTTCCCGAGAACGAAAACGTATCAGCTGTAATAGCTTTCGGAGACTCCATTGTTGATACAGGAAACAATAACCGTTTCGAAACGCTTGCCAAGTGCAACTTTCCACCTTATGGACGAGACTTCATTGGAGGAGTACCCACTGGAAGATTTTCCAATGGAAAGGTCCCCTCTGATTTATTAGGTACGTTAATAAATATTGATAAACATGGATATTTAAGTCTATAATTTGTTCACATAATCTAATGATAACATGTTTTTTTCAATTTCAGCTGAAGAGTTGGGAGTTAAAGAACTCTTACCAGCTTATAGGGATCCAAACCTGCGACCTGAAGATTTACTTACAGGTGTTTGTTTTGCTTCAGGTGGGTCTGGATACGACCCTCTGACACCTAAAATTACGGTAACTAAGCCTGGAACTTGTTTTTCTTCATCATCTTCAACACTGAGTGATTCATCCACAATTAACCAACTTTCTTCTTCCTCTTCTGTGAATTAGATGGTCACATCACTAGATGGTCAATTGCAAGAGTTCAGAGAGTACACAGAGAAGTTGATCGGCCTTATTGGAGACGAAAGGACAAGCTATTTGCTAGAGAAATCGGTAGTTATAGTTGTCCAAAGCAGCAATGATATTGCTAATACCTATTTTAATTCTCGTGTTAGAGAATCTCAATACGATATTTCCTCTTACTCCGACCTTTTGGTAGACTCTGCCACAAATTTTGTGAAGGTAAAGGTTTTTATTTATTTATTTATTTGACTTAACTTTTTATTCTATAAATCACTTTAACCAATATATGAGCCGAGAAATATTCCACGAATTTAAGAGTTATATTAATTTTCGATTTATGTGATTTAACAATATTGCGTACTTTTGATTTCTATTAGTCTCTTAAATTTTTTAATATGTTAAATAATTTATTCGAAATTTATAAATTATTATATGTATTCAATCGCTTATATATTCTTCATTTGGATATAATATCATTCTCGTTGGATCAAAACATTATGAGTGAAAAAAAGAAAATGTTTTACCTCTTCCTAACAAGCTCATTTTGATAAATGGAGGAGTTGTATGGACTTGGAGTTCGTAGAATTGGGATCTTCGGAGCTCCGCCGCTGGGGTGTGTACCGGCGTCAAGAACGGTGGCCGGAGGTATGGCAAGGGAGTGCAGTGAGGTGTACAATGAGGCATCACAGATATTCAATACCAAGCTATCCAAAGCCATGGATTCCCTGGAGAGCAGCTTGCAGTCTAGTAGGGTGGTCTATATTGATGTCTACGCACCTCTACTAGATATCATCCAAAATTATCAATCTTATGGTTTGTTTACTGTTCTTTTTTGGAGTTCGCTCGTGTCTAGACATGACATTTAGGCTCCTCAGGCTCGGGCTATCCAAGCCTGAGGTTTGACACTTATAACAAAAACATCATTTTTAATCTTTAATGTTTAAAAATAAAACGTAAGTTTGGCCGAGCCAAGTTAGGCTTCGGGTTGAACTAGGGTCCTAACATAAACTATCCGTCTAGGTTTGGCTTGACCATTATCATTCATACTCATATCTTAAACATTTAAGGTTTTTCATATTCACCTTTGTAAAAAAATGAAAAAAAAAATTAAAGTTTTTTTGGTGACAAATTATCTCTGACTGACTCTAATTAAAATTAATTACTGAAGTTTAGTTTAATTGAGTTCATATTTAAATGCTAGGGTCGAGTTTAGATTTGACAAAAACTTTTTAGGTCTGTCCATTTTAAAATATCGTACTAGTCTAATCAAAATCACTTTGTCAAATCTAATTTGATTAGATTAAGGATTAAATATCCGATATGACAATGTTGAATTTTGACAAAATTTTTAGTTCTAACCATTTATAAGAAAATAGATCGATATGATTAATATTAACAGGTCAAGTCTAAGTTGCTCACATTTAGGCTTTACAAAAATCTTTTTAGGCCTAAATAATTATAGCAATTAGATCGATATAACTTAAAATCAATAAATCAAATAATGTTAAACTGAGTTTGAGTGCAAATCTAATTTTTTTCGGTTCAAAATCATTTTCATCTTTTCTTTTTCTAATCGATAACAATTATTTCTTGTACTTTTCAGGCTTTGAATTTGGGGACAAAGGATGCTGTGGTACAGGGGAGATAGAGTCAGCAGTGTTTTGCAACCAATTGAACCCACACACATGTCAGGATGCTTCCAAGTATGTGTTCTGGGACAGTTTTCATCCCACAGAAAGAACATACAGGCTCTTAGTCTCTCGCCTTCTCCAACAATATGTGAACCGATTCCTTTAAGACACTTTTAGTTTTTTTTGTTTAAGTCTGTTCCTAATAACAATTTCATTAAATTAATAATTTTACTTAAGTTGATTTTTACAAGTGTGGTCTCTTCAAAATTTTTATTTGTTTTTTAAGAATAACTAAACAAATACATATAATCAGACTTTTGTTCATAGGAGACCATCTTTTAAAATAATTTATGTATTTTTAAGTTAAAAATAATTTATTTGTTATTAGAAATTATGGAAAATAATTTATTTTGTGAGACGAAAGAGTACCCAATTTGTTGGAACATGCCTAAAAATGTGTATTTGAACCCAAGCTTAGTAAGAAGCCTAATTAGATTTGATAGTCCAAGTTTCAGATCAAGCCTCAATGTTTTTGAGTGACTTGAAGTATAACATCCACAAACCTCTTGAGAGGATACGCAAGTGTCATACATACAAACAGAACAAATAAACCAAAGCATTTTAAAATCGTCCTTAAAAACAATTAAGACAAACATATATTATTTTTCATTCCAAGCTGAGTTACAAGCAAAATACATTACACCCATTGAACTTATTATAAACTTGTTTAATCCTACTCCAACCTGAAATATAGTTATTACAAACTTACAAACAAATTCAAATTCATACACATTAGATACAAGCCAAAATCAAACTCAAAAATACATTTTTATCAAACAAATCTCAAACTCCTTTGGCCATTGTGGTTGATTTGTCCCAATCTTTACAATCTTCGCTCAGAACCTACATAGGACAAATCTACTATACTAAGCATATAACTTAGTGAGTAATAACTAAATTATGCATAAACTGACAATTAATAATATTGAATCAAGTTATAGCATAAGCAAACATTAAAGGTTTGTCTTAACAAACAATTCAGACATAATGAATTTCAAAACAGATTATATAGATATCAGAACTGAATATCAGAAGAGGGTATAAACTCTTCATATCAGAACATGATTTTGTTTATATCAAAGTCAAATATGTATCAGAATACAAAACTATATGACTGCTAATCCGTTTACAGAAGTGGGTAACGTGACTCATACAAGAGATACCATGATTGGTATATAAAACAGGAGAGACTTACGTCTCAATAATAGGAGACACTGAAGTGTCAATAACAAATGACACTGAAGTGTCAGTAACAAGAGACACCGAAGTGTTACAGGAGCAACTGTAGACCCTTCTAGGCATACCTATTTACCTACAACTAGGATTTAACAGTTTAAAAAACAGAACGAGTTCATACATCCAACACCTTGGACATTCCCCTTCAATACACACATACAACATATATCAATCAATTCAATATCAAACAAAACAAATGAAGATGAGACTATCTTAAATTACTCACAATTGCTCCCTTTTGGCTTATTGTCTTGAAGTTCCGACAATATCTGGAAGCGATTGTTCGATATGCTCGTCTATATGCAATCACATATATTTTCATATTACTACATTGCTCATTTAACTGAATAAGCACATTTAAGAATGTATCATATAATATGCATGTTCAATGACAAAATCTTGGGTATATTTCCTTACTAATTTGATATAAACATCAATTATATTCCAAATGTTTCAAAATTCATGCACTCATTCACTATTCCAGTTTTTTTTTCAAAATAGACTTTCGGGTCTACATTACATGATTATTATGATAAGGAAAATGAAGTATTTATGTAAAACTTTCTTCTAGATAATTGTTTTCCTATGTCTCAAGTTTCTAATGACACCAAAATCATACAATTTGGTTCAGTATATCAAAAGTTACACTCAAACATTTCGAAATGTTCTTAAACTGAAACAGAACTCTTAAGTCAAATTCAGATCAAATTTTGGAATTCTTAGAGACATAATTATAATTGTATCTCTTCAGGAAAGTTGTAGCAATATGTCTTTCGTTTAGTCTGAATTAAAAATCAACTCATTTGGAAATATACAGATCAAGATGTAATCAAAATACCAAAAACATGTTCAATGAAAATTCTCTAGTTTATAACATTCCAGCATATTTCCTCTTTTTCATCCTAAATCCATCAATCAATCTTTTCAGAATGAATTCAGATGGATTTCAATTTTTATGGAGAGGTAGAACAATGTGTTAGGAGTTTATTAGTTTAAAAATCAAGTCATTTAGATATCGAGAGAAGAAGTTATAGTCAAAAGAATTTAAGTAGTATAGTTTGAAGAAACCTTCTCCATTTTCCAAAATTTTTCAGAGTTTTTTCTCTTCTTCCTCTCTTTCCTTAATCCACGATTTCTGCACCATTTATAACTTATAGTCTGTAAATTTCCACTCCCATTCCAACTCACCTTACTCTAAAACAACTCAAAATGCAATATTAATTACAAATACCAAAACCAAAAATTATACATGGCTATTCATCATCTTCTGCATTTGTTTACATCATTTTCTGCACTTATCATAATTCCATCCAATCCAACAAAACACAACCTATTTATCTTTTTTTTTGCAGTTGTCCACTTCTCAGATTATCATTAAACTCAATTCTCACAATACTATAAACACTTTCTGCACAAACTCGATTTAACACATTCATATAACTCATCTTATCATCATTATCACCGAATTGCTTCATACACAACTCATGCATGTATTCATTTCTAAACCATAAAACATCATCAAACTCATTCACAGAACCCATAAACTTAAAACTTCACTTACTTTGTTTTTAGAAAATCACCAGCAGTGAGATTGAAGGTCAAGGTTTGGTGAAAAACAAAGCGAAACTGAAGAACAAACAAGGAGCTACATAATTTTGCCTTTCACAGCTTGTGATTACGTGCTCTAATATCTCATTGACACATGGCCCTATTGCATGTGGGCCATTTGTCATCCATATAGAAGTGCTACATGTCAAAATACCATTGGTTTATTTTTCCTAGTCCAAAATCCAAAATACTCCAAAATTTTGGAAATTTCCTAAAATTCACCAAAAATTCTGAAATAATAATAATAATCTTCAAATAAATTTTCAACACATAAAAAAACCAGAATTATAATTTTAACCACATTTATAAGTCAATTATACTCGAAAAATGTCAATGAATGCGTGCATAATTTTTTGTATGTGCCAAAAATACATATGCACGTATAAGTGAATACTCAAATATGCAAAGCATATAATGTACTGCTAATTCCTCAATATTCTAACCTCTAATATGGGGTGTTACATGAATTTTAATTTTATTTATAAAATTGAAAACCACATTTATTCAAAAATAATATAATTTTATTTTAAATATTTTAGGATTTAGACAAGGTCAAGACGGAAAACTCGAGCCCAAATTTGCCTTGAAGTCTAAAATTTTGAAAAAACTTGTCTGAGTTGGCCAAAAATCAAACCACTTGAATTAGATATATTGACTTTGGATCGGATCAAGCTAAGTTGGTTCAAGTCAGGCTAATTCAATCAAGCTTAATTACGCAGTTTAATGCACGGTATGGTATGACTAAAAGAAAAAGGATATTTGTTCTTATTATGTAATTAATTTGAAGACCCAAATTTTGCTCCCAAAATACAATTTTATCCAAAATTTTGATGAAATTAATTTACAAAATTAAGAAAAGATTCTTTAAAGATTATAAAATACAATTTTATCAAAGTCTTGTGAAAGAGAAGCAATAGATCTGTAACATCCCATTATCTGTGGGAAGGTTAGAATAGTAAATATGAGTGATTAAAGAGAGCTTAGAAATGTATTTTTCATGCTCATGTATAATATGGCATACGCATATAAGTGAATAGTGAAATGCTGCTCATTAAAATGACTATGCATGTATTCATTGACATTCCAGGTATAATTGTTTATAAATGTGATTGTTATTGAGAATTTTGGTTTGTATGTGTTGTAAATTGATTTGGAAAGTGAAATTGTTGATTTAGAAATTTTGGAGAATTTTAGAAAAATTTTTAAAAATTTGGGATAATTTTTGGACTAGGAAAAATGTCAAATGACAAAATAATTGTAATAAAGGTAGTAGAAATTATTGTTTAATGACAATGGAAATTTTTTATAAATAACTTTGGGAATTATGGACAAGTGTCATTGAAAATTGGGAGGTAATTGGAGTAAGAATTGGAGACAAATGGACTAGTTAATAAAATATCTAAGAGAGACCACAAAAAGGGGACATGTGGCAAGTGACAAGTGTCATTTGCCACACCTTGTGCTATAACCCACGTAATTGTTCAAAAATTAAAGACTATCCCATTTTAATTGGCTTTCACCTTACTCACTTACTCTTATCTATTATAATTTCTCTACTCATCTTCTTCATCTACGACATTCTCTTCTCACCTCACCAACGTTGGAGCTTGTTCTTGCCCCCATTTACCACCACCACTTTGCTATCATCATCTTCTTCTTCACTTTGTCATTTAAGAACCCAACCCTATCACCTGTAGAAGATGAAGAACGTGGGATGCTTGGGAGCTAGGCTTGAGTGAGATTTTGAAGAGTTTGGAGCTAAATCAAGTAAGTTATGCTTTAAATGTTATAGGTATTGTTAAAATGAAACAAGAATGATGAGAAATGTGGGATTGATGACTTGATTATGTGAGTTGTGTGTGTGTGTGACGTGGATGGTGAAAAATCTAAGTAAATTTCCTATTTTTTTAATTGTGAATGATCCTTAATAACCCATGAATTATTATAGAGATGTGTTGCAAGTTGAATGATCATCAAAGTGGTGTTGCGATGAGAGTAGAAAATTGCTTATGAATGGGTAAATATATATATGCTGTATTTTTGGTTAATGATCAATTATAGACCATGATTTATTTGTGAGTGATTTATTGAGTTGAATTGGGTAGAGAATGATGAGGAAATGAAATGGAAGAGATAATCTAGGTATAAGATGAGTTAGAAGTAAATGTTGAAAGTTTGAAAATCTGGAAAATGTTAACAGAAAAATTTCCACTGATATGCTTATGTATTTTAGCCATAACTTGTTATGTATTTATCCAAATGAGTTGATTCTTAATTTGAATTAAACTAGAGACATATGGATACCTTTCTTATGAAGACATCGAGTTTAAATTTTGTTTTTAAGAAACTCAAATTTTAATGTAAAAATGAGAATTGGGTGCAGCAAAAGTTGTGGATGAATGTTTATGTTGTATTATGTTTTAAGTGTATGGGAATGTGTTATATTTTGGGTGTTTATGAGAAAGTGAGGAATATGAAATATGCATAGATGATGTTGAGTTAAAATTGGGTATCTTTGAAGAAGTTATCCATTGAGATGATGAATTAAATGGGTTGAGAATTATGAATGAATAGTAATAGTGTTGAGTTTTGATCTGAAACTTCCGTGAATTTATTGTATTGATTTAGGAATATTTTGACAAAATTGTCTGCATAAAATTTGTATCTTATCTTTCTATCTTTCCATTGATATAAAGTATGGAAATTTTGAAAAATGGAGTTGAGAGATATGATCATTAGAAGTTTGTGATGTTGTTTAGGATGGACTTTCGGGACAACTTCATTGTTTTGAAATTTTGACCCTTATAGAAGCAAAAATTGTTTTCTAGATCTTCACAGAAATTTTATATCTTTCTTTTATCTTTCCATTGATATAAAGTTTGCAAAATTTGGAGTTCTGGATCAAAATTTATGAAGTTTAGAAGTTAAGATGTTTGTGAAGAAGAAGAAGTAGAAAAGCACTGTCGTGCAAAAGCACAACGGTGATTTTTAAGATTACAATCCAAAAGCACCGTTGTGAAAAAGCACATTGAGAGTTGGCTAAAAAGCACCGTCGTGGAAGTTGGATGGCACGATAGTGACTTTGAAGTTTTGAGAGGTTGATGAACATCTGATAGTTGTTTGGCTATAACTTCTTCGTACAACCTCCAAATGACTTGATTCTTAAACCCTTAGATTTGTAAGACATGTTTCTACCTCTCCATAAAATTTTGTAGCATTATGAATTGAATTGAGAAAAATTGATTGAACGAAAGTGAGGGAATTTGTCAGGATGGTATGAACTGGTGTTGTTTTACTAAACATCCCTCAGTATTTTGATTATATCTGGAGCTATAAGATTCCAAATGAGATGATTTTTGATTTGGAGTAACATAGAGATATAGGACTACAAATTGTCTCAAGAAGTCAAATTATGATTCAGTCTTTAAGATGTTGAATTTATGGATGGAATTTGTGTATAGTACACTACTTATGAATATGAACAACCCGATAATGTTTGAGGCATATCTTCCAATTTACTGAACCAAATTGAGTGATTTTGGTGTCTATGGAAAGATAAGACTTATAAACACAATTTTCTAGAAGAGAATATGACCAAATTACATCAGTTTTGCTTTCTAATTGGATGTGAACAATAGACTTGAAAGTGTGACGTGGAAAAAAATCTGAAGTGATTCAATGAGAAATGAATTGTGAATTTAATGGTTTAGTGAGGCATAAACCTAAGTATAAATTATAGTTAGATGAGTTTTGATATGAGATTGATTTTGTGATAAAATTGATGGATAAATATCCGGGATTATCGTGGACATGCATTGTACATAATTCATTTCATATATATGCATTATTGAACAATTATGATTGTGCATATTATGATATATGTGTATGTGTTTAATATAGAGGAACAAATTGAGCACCATCTTCCAGACAGTGCCAGGACTTCGAGACAATAGCTTCGGGAGCAATTTGTGAGTAACCTATGTTAGAGTAGTGCCCTAAAGGCAATCGCCTTTAGGGCGTTTTGTACAAAGTTGTGTACAGACTTTATGAATAAATAAAGAAAGACATATTTCATTACTTTCTTTGTTCATTGTTTATGAATGGATATTGATCTATAAGCAAATTAATGAAGTCCATGATATATGACATAGCATGAAGGAAATTATGATGTGATCATACTATCGAGATTCCTATCATGTGCAATTATGTCAAGATCTAAATTATCCTAGTCATAGGATTCAAAGCTGGACATCAGTAATCCGAGAGACTAGCACATCTCAAGCTCCTTGAGTTGATCAAGCAGTGGATCTCAGAAACTGTAAATATGAGATGTTTAGGGTTGAGATGTGAATGCTTACTAGAGGTAGTAAGTACATTGGATAACCTGCTATGAGATCATCCCATGGATGTCCTATTCTAATGTCAGTGATAATCTCATCATAGCAATGGTGCAAATATCCTTAGACTTGAGGTACTCAAGGATATCTTGGATACTGATTATGTGCTTTGACTCCATTCCTTGTTGCCTTACACAGGTCGCTCATAGGGTGGTGATTGGGTACAGCTTGAGGTATTCGAAGGTAATTGAGTAGCCAATAAAGGATTCATCACTTCTGTGATAGCAGAAGATGATACCCATGGCCTCTTGTCATGGTCATTACTTGGAAATCTCTGGCCGGAGTTCATATGTCATGAAGAGTGTCTTCAGTGATATATAAAGTAATGAGTCCCAGGACGAGAACTGATATCACTTGGACTAGAGTTGACGTAGTCAGTCTAGTAAGAGTTGACACTTTGCCCATATTCATAACCAAGTGGGGTATAGCATGGTGAAAGGACGAATTGCACAGTAATTGTCTATGGAAAGGTTCGTCATATGGTTCATGATGAACATAAGTTCATTAGTCAAACCAATTACTTTCCGGTCAATTGGGGGCCATGATGTGTTGCTAGATACCGCTCATGACTTGCTCAGATTAAGTGTTAATCTAAGTGGCCAACATAACCGGGAACCTAATGGGTCACACGCATAAGAGTGATTCGGAGAATTCATAAAATAGTTTTGGATAGAGATCCGATATATGGAGAGCAATAGAACTAAATGGATCCCGATGAGATTGGGATATGTCCCGATGAGATCGCGACATCGATATTGCTGAAACAGGTCTTCGGTATTTTTTTTCATACCGGGACCCTGTAGGACTGACCCCAGTGTGACTGGACCACTTCAACATTTATATACATATATATATCTTATTAATTAATTAAATTATATATATATATATATATATATATATATATATATATATATATATATATATATATATATATATATATGTGTGTGTGTGTGTGTTAACGTGGAAGAAGGAGAGGATAATATATATATATATATATATATAATGCCTAACGTGGAAAGCTCCACCTACTTTGCATTGAATGAGTCTTTAAATGTTAAGGACAAATGGCAAGTGGAAAAGAAGATGATGATGGTCGTTGGTTATAAGAAGGGTTTGAAAAATCAAAAGCTTTCTCTCTTCTGATGATCGATGATCACTCTTCATTCTTCATCTTCAAGCTTCTCTCCTCTCCAAGCTTCTTCACCATCGTTCTTCCATAGCTCTCCAAGAATAAAGGTAAGATCTAGCAGTCTTCACTTTATTCTAGCTATTCCCGGGTCAAAGCGTTTTCCCCAGTTAGGTTCTCCGATCTCTGCGTGGATACCGTTAGAGACGATCTCCTTTGGTCGTTATGGTTTGACTTTGTTATATAGACACATGGATCCTGGCTTTCGGGAAGGTCCCGAAATAAAATTTTTTATTTTCCGCACCGTGTGCATGTGATGTACACACCAGGATTTTCCTACAGTGGTATCAGAGCTACTTGTGTCATAAATAACGAAGAAATCATAACAAGGTTGGAGCTGCCTATTGGTTGTGACGATGATGCATGTTGACTGTGTTAAATTCGAAATCAGTATAGAAATCTTGTTTTCAAAATTTTCTTACCCAGATGTGCTCATAAGATGTTTTTGAATATGTCTGTAGAAGGAAAGAATTTATCAATGTGATTTGATATGGTTTTCCTAATTTATTCCCTAATGTTCGGGTTGCTGTGTTTGTGCACATTCCTTGAACAGGCATGTTTGTAAATTCGAGAATAAATTCTAGAATTTTTTTTTTTCAGATTTTCTTTCACCGACATGTCTCTAAGATGTTTATGAATGTCTATGAAGATGGAAAAATGTTTTCGAGGTGATTGACTATTTATTTGAGAATTTATTGTGTGCTGCTGGGAATATATGTGTTGAGGAACACAGATTCAACATTGGATTTGTTGCTGAGGTTGGATGAGTTTTTGTTGGAAATAAATCCTGAAAAAATTCATGGAGCATGTTGTGAACATGTTGTAACCTCAGTAATTTTCTCAAAATTTATTAAAATTGTTTCAATGAGTTTTTCAAGCAAAAGACAGAGCATGTCAGTTTTGAGAAAGTTGCTGGAGCTGTTTTGTTTGGAATGCTTGATTGTGTAGTTTTTGGTTCCAATGCCTTGGATCATTTTTAATGTGATGAAAAATATGTTACATTGATGTTGTGTTCTTGCCAAAATGATTTTCTTGAAATTGGGTTTCCAAAAATTTTCGGATGTCAAATGTGTCTCATTAGCGTCTCGTTAGTATATTTCCTTGTCTTGATTGTTTTGGCCGTCACCAATTTTGTGACCAGTGCCGAAGTAGTCTTGATAAAGTGTTGACTACCTTGAGATACTTAGGAAGATAATTTGGTATTCGCAAAATTATTTAGAAATCTAAGTGATTAATAGTGCATTAATCCATTTCAAGTTTTTCATGTATAGTATAATTATACATGGTAAGCATGATACAATGAAAGTGTTTCATTGGTACATCAAAGTATAGTATATTACACTTGGTATTCAGAATTTGAACTACACGAATTGAGAAATTAGTCGATTAGAGAGCAATTCTAAATGCACAAGTCGACTTGCATTCTCATATAAGTCGACTTACACATACACAAGTCGACTTACTCATGAACAGTAGACAGATAAGTCGACTTGCACAATGGTATAAGTCGACTTGCATGTGCACAGTAGCGTAAGTCGACTTACACATGCACAAGTCGACTTACACATGCTTAGGTGGGATGATGGATGATTATAGGTATAGATTCAATGTGATTGATGAAATGCCCTAAATCATTCCATATAGTCATGGTGACTATAATCCTACAGCTTGGATGAGACCAGAGTTTGAAATCCCTCACACATAATATGAAAACTATCGCCTTCCATTAATATGGGGAGAACCAGAGTTCTTATAGAGTTCGGGTTGTTGGGTAAACCCAAGCTCACTCTATACGGATATGTTCGAACCATGGAAATAAGATTTTCGGATTAATGGGTCGATTTTCACTAGAAGCGTTGATTTGTTGAGTAAACTCAAGGTTAACGTAGACAAAGGCGAAATTGGGTAGTGTACATCAGATGTACGCGCATCAAGAGTTGATAACCCAATGTGTGTACATACATCACGAGTTGATAGCACTAGTCGATAATTGCACCTGTGATGTAACTGGTATGACCGATACCTGTCGATTGATCTAAGGTGACTTGATGGTAAACCCAAGGTCATTCTTAGCAATGTCGGATAATAAATGCAATTGGTATGACCGATACCTACCGATTGACCTAAGGTGGCTTGTTGGGTAAACCCAAGGTTATCCTTAGTAATGTCGGATATCGACCCACTAGGATACTTTGTCATAATGTTTCTTGGATTCGTAGCGAGGGTTATGGACTCTTTGAAACTAGTGGGAGCCATTTGTATGTCATACAAGTCCTTATGATCATGCATATATTAATATTCTAACATTCTTTCTCTCTTTCCCTTTAGGTTATTGAAGATGTCTTCTAGTGTGAATTTGCGCTCACTTATGGACTCTAATAAATTAACTGGACCTAATTTTCTCGATTGGCTGAGAAATCTGATAATTGTTCTCAGATCTAAGGAACTGGGCTATGTCCTAGATGTTCCACTTCCTGATCTACCTGCTGTTGATGCTTCTGATGAGGATCAGAAAGTTTATCGTAAGCATCTCAAAGACAGTGATATGGCTACCTGTATTATGCTCGCCTCTATGTCACTAGAGCTGCAGAAGCAGCATGAGTCTATGGATGCTAATACCATAGTGTTTCATCTTAGAGAGCTTTTCGATGAGCAAGCTCGGTCTGAAAGGTTCGAGACCTCGAGGCTACTCTTTACTACTAAGATGACTCCAGGTTCATCTGCAGTGCAGTATGCACTGAAGATGAATTGGTATATTGAGAGGTTGGTTGTCTTAGGTTTTGTTATGGATTATGAATTAAGTGTTGACTTAATTCTAATTGGATTGTCTGATAGTTATTCACAGTTTGTGTTAAACTATCGGATGAACCAAATATCCACGACAATCCCTGAGTTGATCAATTTGCTCAAGATAGCAGAGCAATCTATCAAGAATGATAGCAAGACAGTGCTTGTGGTGGACTCTTCTTCTTCTAGTTCAAAGAAAAAGAAACTGAAGAAAAAAAGGTCTAAGAAACCAAAAGGAAGTGCAGCCAAAAAGAAAACCAATGAAACTGCACCAAAAGGAACTTGCTTCCATTGTGGCAAGACTGGCCACTGGAGGCGAAACTGTAAAGTCTATCTAGAATCCTTGAAGCAGAAGAAGGCATTAGATGCCTCAGCTCCTTCAGGTATGTTTGTCATTGAGGTTAATACTGTTTCTGACCATAACATATGGGTATTAGATACCGGTTGTGGCTCACACATATGCAATGATATGCGGGGCCTCAGGGACAGTAGACAACTCATGAAGGGAGAACTAGACCTGCGTGTAGAAAATGGAGTAAGAGTTGTTGCATTAGCCGTAGGCACTTATTTTTTGTCACTCCCCAGTGAACTTGTAATTAAACTGGATGAATGCTATTTTGTACCTGTTTTAACAAAGAACATATTGTTTGTTTCTTGTTTAAATAGAGTTGGTTTCCATTTGACTTTTAGTAACAATGGTTGTTCTATTAGTTTGAATGGAATGCTTTATGGTACTGGTACATTATGCAATGGTATTTACATATTATATATGTCATATCCAATTATGAATGTCAATGACACGAAAAGACCTAAACGAGATAATTTAAAATCAACTTACTTATGGCATTGTCGCCTTGGCCATATAAATGAGAGACGCATAGCTAAGCTTCATAAGAATGGTAGTTTAGGGTCATTTGATTATGAATCATATGACACATGTGAATCTTGTTTATTGGGCAAGATGACTAAGTTACCCTTTAAGGGAAAGGGTGAACGTGCGACTGGAGTATTAGACCTAATACATTCAGATGTATGTGGTCCGATGTCCATCCATGCTAGAAGTGGTTGTCTTTACTTCATTACCTTTATCGATGATTATTCTCGATATGGGTACAGATCGATGAGATACAAATCAAGCATTTGAAAAGTTCAAACAATTCGAAACAGTAGAAAACTAACTTGGGAAAAGTATCAAGACATTACGATCCGATCGTGGTGGGGAATACTTAGACCAACGGTTTTAGATTATCTCGTAGATAATGGGATTTTATCTCAATGGACTCCACCTTACACACCACAAAGATAATGGTGCGGCTGAATGGAGAAATCGAACCTTGTTAGACATGGTACGATCGATGATGGGCTTTGCAAAATTACCAAAATCCTTTTGGGGTATGCACTCGAGACAAATTGTTTATTTGTTAAACAGAGTTCCATCAAAGGCGATTGATGTTACTCCATATGAGATGTGGACTAACAAAAGACCCTATCTTATTCATTTGAAAGTTTGGGGTTGTCCTGCTTATGTGAAGCGGATACAGTCAGATAAACTTGATGCAAAGTCTGACAAGTGTTTGTTTGTAGGATATCCTAAAGAAACAATGGGATATCAATTCTACCTTCTTTGAGGAACAAAGGTGTTTGTTTCAAAGCATGCTGTCTTTTAGAGAAAGAGTTTCTTTTACAAGAAGGCGGTGGGAGCAAAATTAAACTTGAAGAAGTTCAAGATGCGAAGCAGACGAAGATCAACTACGAACTCAAAGCGTGACTCATACAGATGAAGTAATGATTCAACCTTCTACAACACATGAAGTTCGTAGGTCACGTAGGATACGCTCTGTTCCCGAGAGATATGGATTTCTCGTGAATAAACAGAATTACGTATTGCTCATAGAAGATAATGAGCCTACCACCTATGAAGAGGTTCTGAAGAGTTCAGAGTCTGAGAAATGGCTTCATGCCATGCAGGATGAAATGGATTCCATGTATGAAAACCAAGTATGGACTTTGGTTGAGGCACCCGAAGGAATAAAACCCATAGGGTGTAAATGGGTTTTCAAAAAGAAAGTCGACATGGATGGTAATGTGATTACCTATAAAGCAAGGCTTGTGGCTAAAGGTTTTCGTCAAAGACAAGGAGTTGACTATGACGAGACCTTCAGCCCAGTAGCAATGCTTAAATCTATTAGGATACTCCTAGCCATTGCCACTCATTATGATTATGAGATATGACAAATGGATACGAAGACATCTTTCCTAAATAGAAATCTACCTGAGGATGTGTATATGACACAACCAGAGGACTTCACGTTCTATGATGACGAAAAGGTATGCAAGCTTCAGAAATCCATCTATGGATTGAAGCAAGCATCCAGGAGTTGGAATATCCGTTTTGATGAGGTAATCAAAGAGTTTGGTTTCTCACAAAATCTGGATGAACACTGTGTGTATAAGAAGGTTAGTGGGACTGCAATCGTATTCTTTGTGCTATATGTAGATGACATATTATTACTAGGAAACGATGTCTCTATGCTACAATCGGTGAAGATTTGGTTGTCCAAACAATTTGCCATGAAAGACCTTGGTGAAGCAACTTATATCCTTGGGATAAAGATTTATAGAGATAGATCAAAAAGATTGCTTGGTCTTTCACAATCAACGTACATAGACAAGATGCTGAAGAGGTTTATCATGGAACAATCCAAGAGAGGGTACCTTCCCATCAATCATGGGATAACACTCTCGAAATCTATGTGTCCTAAGACACAAGATGAGATGATGTGCATGAATATGATCCCGTATGCATCTGCAGTAGGATCTATCATGTATGTTATGCTATGTACGAGACCCGATGTATCATATGCTCTAAGTGTTACGAGCAGATACCAATCGGATCCTGGTGAGGTCATTGGGTGGTATCAAGAATATCCTCAAGTACTTGCGAAGGACTAAGGATGTTTTCTTGATATATGGAGATGAAGATCTCAAAGTGAGCGGATATACAGATGCCAGTTTTTAATCTGATAAGGATGATTCTAAATCCCAATCAGGTTATATATTCACACTGAAAGGCGGGGCAATCAGTTGGAAGAGTTCCAAACAAGAGACAACTGCCGATTCAACAACCGAGGCAGAGTACATTGCCGCTTCAGACGCAGCAAAAGAAGCAGTTTGGATCAGAAAGTTCATTACTGAACTTGGTGTGGTTCCTAGCTGTGATGGGCCCATACAGTTGTATTGTGACAACAATGAGACTATTGCATAGGCGAAGGAACCAAGGTCTCATCAACGATCCAAACACGTACTCCGCAGATATCATCTGATTAGGGAGATCATCGGTCGAGGTGATGTTCAGATAGAGAGAATTCCCACCGAGCAAAATATTGTTGATCCGTTGACAAAGTCATTATCACAAAAGAGTTTTGATTCTCATGTACTCGCCTATGGTATTAGATATCAAGGCGATTGACTTTAGGTCAAGTGGGAGATTTTGTTAGAGTAGTGCCCTAAAGGCAATCGCCTTTAGCGCGTTTTGTACAAAGTTGTGTACAGACTTTATGAATAAATAAAGAAAGGCATATTTCATTACTTTGCTGTTCATTGTTTATGAATGGATATTGATCTATAAGCAAATTAATGAAGTCCATGATATATGACATAACATGAAGGAAATTATGATGTGATCATACTAATGAGATTCCTATCATGTGCAATTATGTCAGTATCTAAATTATCCCTAGTCATAGGATTACTGAAACTGGACATCGGTAATCCGGAGAGACTAGCACATCTGAAGCTCCTTGAGTTGATCAAGCAGTGGATCTCAGAAACTATAAATATGAGATGTTTAGAGTTGAGATGTGAATGCTTACTAGAGGTAGTAAGTACATTGGATGACCTGCTATGAGATCATCACATGGATGTCCTATTCTAATGTCAATGATAATCTCATCATAGCAATGGTGCAAATATCCTTAGACTTGAGGTACTCAAGGATATCTTGGATACTGATTCTGTGCTTTGACTCCATTCCTTGTTACCTTACACAGGTCGCTCATAGGGTGGTGATTGGGTACGGCTTGAGGTATTCGAAGGTAACAGAGTAGCCAATAAATGATTCATCACTTCTGTGATAGCAGAAGATAATGCCCATGGCCTCTTGCCAGGGTCATTACTTGGAAATCTCTGGCCGGAGTTCATATGTCATGAAGAGTGTCTTCAGTGACATATAAAGTAATGAGTCCCGTGGGAGAAGCGATATCACTTGGACTAGAGTTGACGTAGTCAGTCTAGTAAGAGTTGACACTTTGCCCATACTCATAACCAAGTGGGGTATAGTATGGTGAAAAGACGAATTGCAAAGTAATTGTCTATGGAAAGGTTCGTGATATGGTTCATGATGAACATAAGTTCATTAGTCAAACCAATTACTTTCCGGTCAATTGGAGGTCATGATGTGTTGCTAGATACCGCTCATGACTTGCTCAGATTAAGTGTTAATCTAAGTGGCCAACATAACCGGGAACCTAATGGGTCACACGCATAAGAGTGATTCGAAGAATTCGTAAAATAGTTTTAGATAGAGATCCAATATATGGAGAGCAATAGAACTAAATGGATCTCGATAAGATTGGAATATGTCCCGATGAGATCGCGACATCGATATTGCTGAAACAGGTCTTCGGTATTTTTTGCATACCGAGACCCGGTAGGACCGACCCTAGTGTGACTGTACCACTTCAGCATTTATATACATATATATATATATATATCTTATTAATTAATTAAAGAATATATATATATATATATATATGTGTGTGTGTGTGTGTGTGTGTGTGTGTGTGTGTGTTAACCTGGAAGAAGGAGAGGAGAAGACTTGTCTTTATTATATATATAATGCCTAACGTGGAAAGCTCCACCTACTTTGCATTTAATGAGTCTTTAAATGTTAAGGACAAATAGCAAGTGGAAAAGAAGATGATGATGGTCGTTGGTTATAAGAAGGGTTTGAAAAATCAAAAGCTTTCTCTCTTCTGATGATCGATGATCACTCTTCATTCTTCATCTTCAAGCTTCTCTCCTCTCTAAGCTTCTTCACCATCGTTCTTCCATAGCTCTCAAAGAATAAAGGTAAGATCTAGCAGTCTTCACTTTATTCTAGCTATTCCCGGGTCAAAGGGTTTGCCCCAGTTAGGTTCTCCGATCTCTGCGTGGATACCGTTAGAGACGGTCTCCTTTGGTCGTTATGGTTTGACTTTATTATATAGACACATGGATCCTGGCTTTCGGGAAGGTCCTGGAACAAAATTTTTTGTTTTCCGCACCGTGTGCATGTGATGTACACACCGGATTTTCCTACAACCTAGATGGTTTCTCTCAATTATTGTTTGCTTAAATTACGCTTTGAATGATAAATGGATGTGTTTGATTGTTGATTCCGGATAGAAGGTCCGATGATTGTGAATGTGGTACGTGCATTCCATACATGAATGCATAATTAGATAATAACAGTTGTGACCAGAGTAGCCACCGATAAGAGCTTAAAGCTTAACGAGTGAAAATGAACCTTGAGCTAAAAAATGATTAAGAGCCTGAGGCTCACTATGTAGAATGAGTCATGTATCCCCCAAGTGGATAAGGGACAGTTATTAATGAGCTCGGTATCCAAAATAGATATGGGACAGTTCAAGCACTCGGTCACAACAACCTAATAAATGGAAAGTGTCTCATGAACATTTCATATGCATATTGTTAAGAATGTTTGCTGAAATGAAATGCTAAATTTGCCTATGCTTAAGTGAAAATGTGATACTTATTTAAAGTGCAGTATGTGATTATGTGTTATGTGAAACAATGTGTTGCACGAATTGAGTGAACCATCGATGATGGTTACCTTATTGAGTTCACAAAACTCATCAAAATTGTAACGTTGTCTTTTTAGGACCGAGAGGCGACTCTAGCTACTGAGAGGCTTTATCAGCCGTGTAGATTGCAATTGGCAAGAGAAGTCATGGCTAAAAGGTCGGTCAGCTGAGATTTTTGGACATATTAGTTAGATCTTGTATATTTTCCTAGTTCATGTAGAACTTTTGTATTAGGGTTGGATGATGTACATGTAGTGAAGGTTGGATAGACAATGTAAACTTTCGGTTTTATGTAATGAAATGAGGAAAAAGTGAGTGAAAAAAATATATTGTGATTTTTTTATGATGCTTTACAAGGGACTTATGATACCATGCCATGTGAAGTGAGAGTAGTGATCAAACGGAGTTCGCCCTTATCGTAGGTTATGTACCATAATGACCTTAAGATATTCCGATGTGTACCTTATGGTAAGGGGGCTTTACAAGATCTCTATTTGAGAATTAAGAGCAACGACTTTGATTTAGGGATTTTCAACTCCGAAAGACGTTGTTTTGTTTTGTTTTGCTAGGATATATGTTATATATCTAACTAATTAGTTTTGACATTATTTATTAACTGGACATATAAGATATTAATTGAATAATGATTTGGATTCAAAAGCTATATGGATAATATTCTAGTTAAAAGAGAATCCTATCTTGGATTAAAGTCTATTATCATGTTGGTAATTGAATTGTGTTTTGCGTGGATTTTGTGGATTTGGGATAAGAGAAGAAAACAAAGAGAAGTTGTGGTGGCGTGTTGGTGAATGATTTTCTAAGTGTGAGAATCGTGCACATGCATCTGTGGGGTGAGTTGGTGTCAACCTAAAGTGAGTAGTTAATTGAATTGAAAAAGAGATATATATATATATATACTGCATCATAGAGGTGCCCCAGTTTTTACCACTCAATAACCGAAGTCAATCTTAGTTTAGTATGGAGTAGAGTGGTGGTTGCATGGGTGTTAATTGATTATTAAATCAACACTGCAAAGTCAATCTAAAAGGTGCATGTACGGTAACAGAGTTTATGTGCGTGTGCAGCATAGAATTCATGTGCGTTAATTGTCAATGAAACAAATACTGCAATGATGTGCATATCTTTTTAGATAGCTGAACAACGTGCATTGAGTGAGACATGCTACGATGAAGAGCGTGTTGGCTACGGTGTAGTGGGTTTGTGAGATATTTTCTCCATACTTCTTCATCTGGGGTTGTGAGTTGTTTTTGTGAGCAAAACATTGTGGGTCTTCATCTATTATCTATACTTCTATATTGTTTAATTGAAGTTGTTGAATTTAGGGCGGATCGTTTCAATTGAAGGATTATTTCGAGAAGATGAAACTATAGTGAAGTCTTTCTTTTATCTCAAGTGTATTATTGTTTTGTTTTTAATTGATTGATCATTGAGTTGTTTATTTCGTATCTTTATTATGAAATACTGTTGAGAAAATCTTTTGTTCGGTCATATTATTGGGTGTGAAATTCTTTCACGGGAAGTGAGGTTGAGAGATAATGTTAAGGGTTGAGTGATGTCAGCTTAGTAAAGCCTTGGGTAAATTTATTGTACTTCGGTGAAAGTGATTAAGCTGGACAAGGGCTTCGTAGATGTAGAAAAGGGGTGTTGAACTGTGTTACCAAATTTTTGGTGTGTTTTTATTATTTAGTTTTTGATTATTTTTGTTTTTGTTTGTGATAGAGATGTCCACGGTAAAATTAGAAAGTTTGCGAAACTATTATCCTCTTAAGTTTTTCAATTGGTATCAGAGAAAGGTTACCAATTCAAAACTTGGTAGCAAGTTGGTGCAGACCTAGTTTCTCGAACATGGTCATAAGAGAAGGAACATCAATTATCAAGCTACAGCTGTTGGACGGTTCCAATTATCCTGCATGGAAATCACGGATAAGAGTCTTTATTCAAGCACAGGGAACAAGTGCATAAAACTCAGTGTTACATGATTGGACACATCAAATAATTATTGACAATAAAGAAGAGATAGCTCTAAAAGATCCATCTAAATGGACAAGAGTCGAAGAAGAAAGAGCACTTGAAAACTCATAAGCATTGCACACAATTTTTAGTGTTGTTGATGAAGGACGCTTCTCAATGATATCAACCTATGAATCGACTAAAGAAGCGTGAGATACGTTGCAGACTATTCATGAAGGGTCCAAATATGTGATAACATCAAAACTACAGATATTAGCTGTGAAGTTTAAAGAACTGAAGATAGATGAAAATGAGACTATTGGGGATTTTCATGAAAGATTGTGCGACATAACGAATCAGGCACATCAACTTGGAAAGAAATATTCTAATATGAAATTAGTCAAGAAGACGTTGAGATCATTACCTCCAAGATTTATTCCAAAAATTGTAGCAATCGAGGAGACTCATGACATCAATGACTTGTCATTGGAGAAGGTAATTTGAATTCTTACAAATTTCGAAATGAATTTGTTAAGGGACAATCAAGATAAGAAGAAAGGATTAGCATTACAAGCCAATATTAGTAAATTCGTGAATGACTTAAAAGATAAATCTGACGAGAATGAAGATATAAAGCTATTAACACGAGAGTTCAGTAAGTGGTTGAAGAGAGTGAAAAAGAACAGACCTGAATTTAGGCAAAAAGGCGGAAGCTCATCGAACAACAACCTTAAACAAGAAGCCAAAACTCAAAAGGAAGAAAGAAAGATAAAAAGAATTCAATGCCATGAGTGTCAAGGCTTTAGACATGTTCAAGCGGAGTGTGCTAATGTCTTGAAGGAGAGAAAAAGAAAATCCTATACGAGCACTTGGAGTGATAACGAATCCGGAAGTGAAGAAGAAGTTGTGAATAGTGATGCATTAATTACTTTGTATAGCAAAAATCTAGTTACTTGTTTAACAATAACCGAGAAGTAACTGAAGACGAAAAAGTGAATAAATCGCGAAATTTCTAGAAACATGCAAACGATTCAGCTCAAAGATTAATCTCATATTATGATAGTAATGTCAGTACTTCAGATGATAAAAAGGAAGGTATTTATGAAGCCTACGAGTATGTACAAAAAATGGGTGAAAACATGTAGGAAGAACGAAAGATTGAAGGAAGAACACTTCTCTATGAAGAATACTATTCAATATTTGGAGAAGAAATTGTTGTCTACGTTAGATGAGCTTGGTTCAGCTAGAATTAAATTAGTAAGTACTGAAAAGGGATTGGGAATGTTGAATAGAGGCATAGAAAAACTATAAAAAGTTAATAAAAATTGGTAAGGTTAAAAGGGAACTTCAAGACATTGACTATAAGGGTGAGTACTCTAAAGTGAACGAGGAAAAAAATAATATTTCCAGATTTGTTCAAGAAGAAGAAACATCAAGAAAGAATTGAAGGTTTGTACCCACATGTCATTTTTATGGAGTTATTGGGCACATAAAGCCGAGATGCTACAAGATGTTACAAATGATGTTTCAAAAGGATCAGATCCAAAAATTTGGACACTCTTCATTAAATTTCTAGCAGCAACCCAAGTTATCGAAGTATATTTAGATTAGAAAGGGTCGATTACAGATATGAAGATACTGTGAAGGAAAAACAAGAAGTTGTCTATATGCACAGTTAGTTACAATTTATGAAGAAACTGTTCAGACAAAGGATAAATCAATTACTTCAGAAGAAGAAACCAGTGACAAAAATAATATGACGAGGAATAAGGCCAGGTTTGAATTTCTTCCAAAGGCACAGGAACTGTGCGCTTTACATTTTTGAAGTATTTTTTGTGTTGTTAGAAAAAACGATTCATAAAAAATATTATCTTCTTTAGTTCTTAGTTTTTATGTTGTCATTATTGTCCCATCTTTTTAGTAGTTTGCATTATGACTTCTATTTGGCTCCACTGAAGACTGTTAAGCTCTCTCATCAGTGTGGGTCTCTCTCTAGGGTATCGCTCTCTCTTACTACACAGGTAACACTCATCTTTATTTTCTTCGGTTTATGAATTTGATCAGTCTTATGAAGATGGAATTGAAATAAGCAATGATACGTTGGCATGTGTATTAATTGGTGATAAATTGTCATCTTGGTGTGCTTATAATTCTTCCACTGAACCTAATACAAATTTTTATATTTATTTATTCGTTAAGATTGATTATGATGAAGATATTCTTAGTTTTGACAATGTTTTGTCCCAAGGTGGAGACATCAGATTGTTTACGGTGAATGTTCTATTCAGGGGAAAATTTTAAGGTATATGTGTAACTAATCATCGTGCTTTTTTGTATCTTTTTATCCCAAGGGGGAGAATTTTGTGTGATTAGATAATTATGATATTCTTTGGAACTTGATATTTTATTAAGGAGGAGTTATTTTTTCATCTCATGCGAATTTGATATTTATATGTCCAAATAAGTTATTTAGGAGGAGTTTCACATTTGTGACAAACAATGAAAAAAAGATGGAGATTGTTAGGATATATATCTAACTAATTAGTTTTAGCATTATTTATTAATTAGACATATAAGATATTAATTGGATAATGACTTGGATTCAAAAGCTATATGGAAAATCTTATAGTTGAAAAAGAATCCTATCTTAAATTAAAGTCTATTATCATGTTTGTAATTGAATTATGTTTTGCGTGGATTATGTAAATTTGGGATAAGAGAAGAAAACAAAGAGAAGTTGTGGTGACGTGTTGGTGAATGATTTTTTAAGTGTGAGAATCGTGCACGTGCATTTGTGGGGTGAGTTGGCGTTAACCTAAAGTGAGGAGTTAATTGAATCGAAAAATACATATATATGATGTGTCATGGAGGTCCTCCAGTTTTACCACTCAATAATCGAAGTCAATCCTAGTTTATTATGGAGTAAAGTGGTGGTTGTGTGGGTGTTAATTGATTATTGAATCAACACTGCAAAAGTCAATCTAAAAGGTGCATGTGCAGTAACAAAGTTTGTGTGTGTGTGTGTGGCAACAGAGTTTATGTGCGTGTGCGACATAGAATTCATGTGCATTAATTTTCAATGAAACAAATACTACGGTGATGTACATGTCTTGTTAGATAGCTGAACAACATGCATTAAGTGAGACATGCTACGAAGAAGAGTGTGTTGGCTATGATGTAGTGAGTTTGTGAGCTATTTTCTCCAAATGTCTTCATCTAGGGTTGTGAGTTGTTTTTGGGAGCAAAACACCGTGGGCCTTCATCTATTGTCTATACTTCCATATTGTTTAATTGAAGTTGTTGAATTTTGGATGGATCATTTCAGTTGAAGTATTATTTCGAGAAGATGAGACTATAGGGAAGTCTTTTTTTTAATCTCAAGTATATTATTGTTTTGTTCTTAGTTGAATGGTCACTTGAATTGTTTATTTTGTATCTTTATTATCAAATACTGTTGAGAAAATCATCTGTTGATGTTAACACAAGTCAGCCGTGTTATTGGGTATGAAATTATTTTACGAAAAGTGAGGTTGAGAGATAGTGTCAAGGGTTGAGTGGTGTCGGCTCAGTAAAACCTTGGGTAAATCTATTGTACTACTGTGAAAGTGATTAAGCTGGGTGAGGGCCCCGCAGATGTGAGCAAGGTGTGTCGAACTGCATTACCAAATTTTTGATATTTTTTACTATTTCGTTTTTTGTTGCTTTTGTTTTCGTTTGTGTTAAGATGTCCACGGTAAAATTGAAAAGTTTCCTAAACTACTACCCCCTTAAGTTTTTCATGTTTAATTAGTTAGTTTAATTAAACAACATAGTTTAGTTAAACTAAATAGTTAATTTAATTAAATTTGATGTGTATAAATGTTTAGGTTTTTGGAACACATGACAAACCATGTCAACAAAGTTGATGGAGATACTAATGTCATATTAGGATTGAAAAATTGAAAGTTTGATTATTTAATTGTTATTTTTAAAATTGAACTATAATTGCAAAATTGAATAAAGTTTGTTATTTTATTTGTAATTAATTCATTAATTTATCATAATTTTAGATTTTTTCTTTTAAACCCTTTATTCTATATATTTACTATAGTTTACATACAATTTTGTAAATTTAAGAATTTAATTAATAAAACTAAAATATAAATAACTAAGTGTAACTTACGAGAAAGTTCAAAGGCATTAGAGGCTTTTTAAGTTCATAATATGAGTTGAAATCAACAGTCAAGTTTAAATAAATATAAAATTGAGATCTAAGTCCAAAAACTTGAGTTAAAATTTTAAAATATTTTAAATTTGATTATCTGGTTTAGACCTATTTAAAATTTTTAAATATGATTAAAGTTTTTCTATATTTGAATTCAATTTGATTGATGTAAACGATAGAATGGAGGAAGAAGAAAGAGTTAGGATTTTGTATATACTTATTTATTTTTGTTGTGGTTTAATTTAATTTAACTATTTTAATTAATAATAATTAATTACAATTTACAAAATTATGATATGCTAATCCACAAGACATGACATCTTATGTGTCATTAAACATGTCTGATGTGGCTTGGCATGTCATCTCCATTTACGGAGACACTAACATTGAACTATAATTGAAAAAATTGAATGTTTAAATATTTAATTGTCCCTTTTCAAAATTCGGGCTATAATTAAAAAATTATAAAACATTGAGGACTTTTTAATTAATCAAGTAAAAATTAAAAAGCCTAAACTTTCATCAAAATTTCAATTATAACTCGAACTTTAAAAAGTAATAATAAAATGTTCAAATTTTTATTTTTTTTAATTTTAACCTGACGTTAACTTCACTGTTATCTTTGCTGACGTAACTTTGCCACTTGTCAAGGGACCCTTATTAATCAGACACCTCAACATCATTAGAAGAAGTGAGTTATATTATTAAAATAACGTCGTTTCTTAATGATAACAATACGACCTAACCAAAAGAAACTAAAATACATTTGATGAGGAATCAGAGATATATCTTATCTATCATCCTCCGTTTCTCTCTCTTCTTGGACTATCCCCAAAAATGACGAGAACACAGTTATCTATGTCATTAAACCTCACAACGATCTTTTTTTTATATAAAAGGGAGTCTATGGTCCTTTATGCATGAATTCCTTATCAAAACTATAAGCGGAAAAGTTACAAAAACCTAAAGCATTTTGCAGAGAAGATAGAGTTCACAAGGTACTGGTAGTACAAATATTTCCCCTCAACTGAAATATCTCAACGACAATCCTTGGCCAAGCACTAAATGATCATAATAGAAAGTATTCATTTGGCAAACACTTTTCTTGAATTTGCTAGTTAGATGAAAAATTTTCCCCATATTTTAAGGCAAATTTAGTGTTGGATGTGTGACTTTTAATGGAAATTTTAGATTAGTTACAAGAAAAACATGGAAAAAAAAGAGTAAAAAATTGAAGGGAATTAGGAAGGAAAGAGAACAGAAGATGCAAATGTGGGGCTCTTAATTTACTTTATCAAGCATATAATTTTCCTTGCATTTTTCGTTACTTTCCTTGTTTCCAAATGCAAAACACTACAAGAAGAGCGAGAAAGCAAGCCTAACATGCCAATTCATTGAGTTAAATCAAAATAAAACAAATTTAAATTAAACCGATAAGGCTCATCCTAAGAAGAATAAAAAACTTTTCATTATCTTAAAGAAACACTAGCAATAAGCCTAGCACCAACTCTATCCAACCTCTTGACCATAGCAACAACTTCAAATTACTCTCCTACTAGAATGCCTCCACCATCCTCCCCCAGTGTCCTTCCCTCTTTCCTCATTATCTATTATGAAAACAAATGATATTTGATGAGGAAAATGTATCTATTTCATCATACCCGATATGTACATTTGCTTGAGCTTTTATACTAACTACTGGAAAGAAAAACTATTGGTTATTTGTTATGTACAACAGACAAAGACAACTATAGGTGGCACTGCAGGACTGTCAAGTGCCGTAGGAGGCTGTGCAGGTCTGAAATGGTGGAGGAGAGGTGAGGTGGTGCAGGTGCGCAGAGATGAGGGGCAAGGCACGTTTTGCTTGCTGAGCTGTTACTGAAGTGCATTTGGGTTGTGGGTATGGGCCGGTCTTGGACTATCCAAGACCCATGGGTTTTAGGGTTAACACAAAGGTTGTATGTAAACTTATTTGTTCCTTTCTTTTAACACGCCCCCTTCAAGTCGGAGACCCGAAAGCATGGAGGGATCCGAACTTGGAGATGAGAGAGGCAAACGCTCGTGCGGTGAGGGGCTTTGTCAGGAGATCTGCGAGTTGATCTTCACTTCGTGTATGCGTCAGATCTAGGAACCCCGAAGTGACTGCATCACGTACAAGGTGGAGATCGATTTCTAGGTGTTTTGTCCGCTCATGGAATACGGGGTTTTTGGAGATGTGGATCGCGGATTGACTATCGCATAGTAAAGGTATGCTAGTTCTGATTTCTACCCGAAAGCACTTTAATAATTGGACGATCCACCTAAGCTCACAGGTGGTTGATGCGAGACTGCGGTATTAAACCTGCGGATGAGCAGCTAATAAATGCTCTATTTTTTGTCTTCCAGGAGATGAGTGATTGTCCGAGAAAGACACAAAATCCGGTGAGGGAGCGTCGACTGAATGCGCAGCTCGCCCAATCAGAGTCCGAATATGCGGTGAGTTGTAGATCTGATTTTGTTGCGTAGAATAAGCCACAGTTACGGGTTCCTTTAAGGTATTTTAGGACATGATTCACCGCTTCCAATGGCTTTCCGAGGGTTTTGCATAAATTATTTCAACCTTGTGTAGCGTAGGTGAGGTCGGGTCGTGTAAAACTCAAGTACTGAAGCCTCCCCACGATCCTTCTGTATTCTTCCGGGTATTTAAATAGTTCACCGTCGTCTATGGTGAGTTTGCTGCCTGGTGCTATGGGAGTAGTACATGCCTTACAGTTGAGCAGGTTAGTTTCTTGCAGTATGTCTCTTATGTATTTGCGTTGGCTGAGAAAGGTTCCTTGTTTTGATCTGGCTATTTCGACCCCTAGAAAGTATTTGGCATAGCCCAGGTCCTTTATTGTGAATTCACCATGTAGTGCTTGTTTGATTTGCATTAAGTGTCCCTCATCTGGTCCAGTGATGAGGATGTCATCCACATAGATCAAAATAGCTGCAAAACTGTTGTCCTTGCCCTTAGTATATAGACAGTAGTCTAATTCTGCCTTGTCAAACCCCAACCCTTTCAATTTCGTGGAAAGTTCCTTATGCCATTGTCTTCCGGCCTATTTAAGTCCATAGATAGACTTTAATAGCCTACACACTTCTCCTTCCTTGGCCCTATTGTAACCTTGTGGGGGTATCATGTAGAGTTCCTCCTCTAGGTGTCCGTGTAGGTAGGCATCGTTAATGTCGCATTGTAGGATGGGCCATTGGTTGGCTGTGGCTAGAGCTAGGAAAATTCTGATGGTGACAATTCTGGCAACGGGGGAATAGACCTCTGAGTAGTCTATTCCTTCTCTTTGATTGAACCCCTTAGCTACCAGTCGTGACTTCAACTTGTTAATGGAGCCATCTGAGTTGTACTTCACTCGGTAAATCCATTTTGATGCTATAGCTCTCTTTCCTTTGGGCAGCTTTGTCAATGTCCATGTTTTGTTGTCCTCCAAAGTTTGTAATTGCATATTCATGGAATCCACCCATTCTGGTAATTTGCATGCAGTCTCATATGATAGAGGTTCAAATATAGCACTTACATTACCTATGAATGTCCTGTAGCTTGGACTGAAAGTGATGTGGTTCTTGATTTCTTTGTCTCCTTGTGTTTCTACAAGACCAAGGGCTCTTACAGTGGTGGCAGAACAATCAAGAGCAGGGGTTGAATGATGAGCCGAGGCATGGTGTACATAATCATCAAGGTATTTTGGGGTAGTATGGGTTCTTAGACTTCTCCTTATATGATGGGTTGGTACTGTGTTTATTGGCTCTTCGGATGGGGAATAAGCTTCTATGGTTTCTGGTGTATTTTCAATCTGCTGCATGCTTGATGTTCCTGGTATATTGCAAATTATGTATGTGTGATCTTCTGTGGTATTGAAAGGGAATAAAGGTTGTGGTATTGAAAGGGAATAAAGGTTGTGGTTGTGGGTGTCTTTCAGGTATGGTTTGGGAATTGGCATAAGGGTAAGTATTTTCGTGGAAGGTTACATCCCTTGAGCTAAGCACTTGTTTTGTTTTGAGGTCCATAACCCTATAGGCTTTGTAATCTGGCATGTATCCGAGGAAAACACATTTCAGGGATCTAGGGTCCAGCTTGGTTCTGGTTGGGGTTTTGTTTAGAGCAAAACAGAGGCACCTGAAAATTCTTAGATGATCATAAGTAGGGCTCTTTTTGTTCAGTATTTCATAGGGTGTTTTCCATTGTAGAATTTTGGTTGGTACCCTATTTAAGAGATATGTAGCAGTAAGTAGGGCCTCTCCCCAACATTGTTTAGGTAGGTTTGCTGTGAATAATAAAGCCCTAGTTATCTGTAGCAAATGTTTGTGTTTTATCTCAACTACCCCATTCTGTTGTGGGGTGTAAGAACAGCTCTTTTGATGTACAATCCCCATTTCTGCAAAGTACTTTTGGCACTCACGGTTTATAAACTCTCTCCCATTATCAGTTTGGATCCTTAGAACTTTCTCCCCGTACTGCTTTTGGATGGTTGTGATAAATTGAATAATTGTGGATAGGGTTTGGTCTTTGTGTTTGAGCAAAAAGGTCCATGTGGCTCTAGAATGGTCATCCACAATGGTTAGAAAGAATTGTGAACCATCTAAGGTAGTGGTTCGGTATGGTCCCCACAAGTCCATGTGTAGGATTTCAAGAGGTCTTAAGGTCTGAATTTTATGCTTAGGGAAAGGTTTTCTGTGTTGTTTTGCCATGGGACAAACTTCACATTCGGATAAGTTGTGATTGAAAGGTTTAATATCATTGATACGCAGCAACTTTTCTTTTGAAACATGTCCTAATCTACTATGCCAAACATCAGCAGAAATGGAAACATTAAAAGCAACATTTTCAGTCCTATAGAAGTCCAGTGAGGGACCTTTTAGGGTTTTTATGGGTAGCAGGCTATTTGTGGTTAGCTCATACAATCCCTTCCTTGCCTTGATTGCTGCCACAATACTGTTAGTCCGTAGGTCCTGCAAAAATAAATTGTCGGATATGAATATTGCAGCCACTTCATTTTGAGTTGTAAGCTTGTTGACAGATAATAAATTCTTAAAGAAGCTTGGTATATGTAAGACTTCATTAAGGGTTATAGTGTCACCAACAGTGGTCTTGCATATGTGTTCTATTTGTCGCTTTGTGCCATCTGGGAGTGTAACGGGCTCATATAGGGTGTTAGCTTCATGTTCATGGCAGGAATTGAAATTGGTAACCATATGTGATGATGCACCTGAATCAATTAGCCATGCACATGCATTTTCTTTACTGTGAGCATTGTGGTGACCTTTACCTGCAAAATTTGCAAGTCCACTTAGTTTTACCTCTCCTGTGGCCTTTCCTTTGACTGCTCTGGATATCTCTTGTTGTATGAAGTTGGCTAAATCTTGAGGAATTGGACTGTTGAGCTCATTGGATTCCATTTGTGTATTTATAGGGGAATCACCAACTATGGCCAGATTGGCTTTGTTTTTCTGGCCAGTTAGTTCCTTATACCAGTCGGGGACTCCATGTATCTTGAAACAAGTTTCTACGGTATGTCCGGCTTTTCCACACTTTTCACAATACTTGTCTTCCTTCTTTGTGAATGTCCTCTTTCCACTGCTGCTGTTGTTTCTGATTCCTCGCTTAGCATTAAAGTTTGTGTGCCTTGCCATCATAGCAATATTCATATGATTGTCAGTATTAGCACTTACTGTTTTTTGCCTTTCCACCGTTTGCATCATGGCAAAAGCCCTATTCACCATAGGCAGTGGCTCCATCAGCATAACTTGGTTAACAACATGTTCGTAGTCTTCATTTAGGCCCATCAGGAACTGCACCAATCTATGCGTGTTCTCCTTGGCATTAATAGCTTTGGCAGCCTCACAAATGCATGTAGGTATCGGGCTCAAGCTAGCTAGGTCATCCCATAATTTGTTCAGTTTAGTATAATATGCAGAGATGGTGAGAGTACCTTGTTTGAAATTGCTAATCTCTCTTTCTATTTGATACAGGAGTGGTCCATTAGCTTCACCGAACCTCTCCCTCAGCTCTTCCCAAAGTTCCTTTGCTGTGGAGAATGATAGGAATGCATCGCCTAACTCCTTGGTCATGGAGTTGAGTATCCAAGACTTGACCATGGAGTCAGCCCTCCTCCATCTGGTAAGCAAGTTTCTGTCTTCCATGGGCTGTGTGCAAGTTCCATCAATGAAGGATAATTTATCCTTTGCACATAGAGCAATCATCATTGATTTGCTCCAAGTTAAGTAGTTGTTGCCATTGAAGAGGGTTGTGACTAAAATGGCTCCTGGGTTTTCAGTATTTGTTATGGAGTATTTCTCCATATCAAAGTTTTCACTACTTTCTTCCATGCTTGACATTTTGGTGGGTAGATGTGTAAGGTAAATGGATCAGCCCTTTGGCTCTGATACCATGAAAACAATTGATATTTGATGAGGAAAATGTATCTATTTCATCATACCCGATATGTACATTTGCTTGAGCTTTTATACTAACTACTGGAAAGAAAAACTATTGGTTATTTGTTATGTACAACAGACAAAGACGACTATAGGTGGCACTGCAGGACTGTCAAGTGCCGTAGGAGGCTGTGCAGGTCTGAAATGGTGGAGGAGAGGTGAGGTGGTGCAGGTGCGCAGAGATGAGGGGCAAGGCACGTTTTGCTTGCTGAGCTGTTACTGAAGTGCATTTAGGTTGTGGGTATGGGCCGGTCTTGGACTATCCAAGACCCATGGGTTTTAAGGTTAACACAAAGGTTGTATGTAAACTTATTTGTTCCTTTCTTTTAACATATTACATCCACTATCATGGTCCCTGGCCCACTTATAGTACATCAAAAAGTTTCGATCTCCATAGTTACCTTCTTGACCATTTCTATCCTCGGAATCAATAACGCTCTTTTGGGCTTCACGATCTTATCGACCAATAGTGTCTTTCCTAAATCCAACAAATCTCCTTTCAGTATGAACGCCACCAATGCCCCAGCCTGATTGCAATTCCACATATGGTATGACATCCCTATTTCTATTGGCAATGTCACCCTCATTTTCTTGGTGGGTAGGTGCCCCAAGTTAGGGCTAACCAGCATAAAGATCAAATATTTTTCTATTCCAAGAGTATCATTAAGAAACGACGTAATTTCAATAATGTAACTTACTTCTCCTAATGACATTGATGTGTTTGATTAATGAGGATCCCTTGACACATGACAGTGCCACGTAAGCAAAGGAAACGATGAAATTAATGTCGGATTATAATTGAAAAAATTGAAAGTTTGAACATTTTATTGTTACTTTTTAAAGTTCGAACTATAGTTGAGATAAAAGTTTGAGTCTTTTTTAGTAATTAACCCTAAAAATTATTGGGCCATTAAACCCTCTAAACAGGCTCAAAAATTTTATTCAATTTCATAGCTTTCCAATTAAGATGGATCAAATAAAATTTTTTTAATTAATTAGTCTATGCTTGATTGAAAAGACTTGAGTTTGGACTCATGCATTAGCCCATTGTCATCCTTACTTTTCATATTGTGATAAAAAAATTAAAAGCTTCTCTCTCTAATCATAAATTCAAATTTTCCTTCATGAAATTGAGATTACAAAAGAATATTAGTACTAATTGATTTAAATAATATTTTTTAAAAAATAGATAGAGTAAAAATAACTGAAAAAATAAATATTACATGACCTCACCGTCATGTCCCAACCTTATCAAGTCCAAATCTTCTGTCCAATATTGTGGTGTCTTATTGTGTTCAATAAATCTCAGTCATTCATTTATGTGGATCTCACATAAATCCTGTGTGGATCCCACAAAATAAATAGTTGAGATTCTATAAGATAAAAAAAGACAATATAATATTAGACAGACGATCTTTTCCCGACCTTATCCTTCTTTAAAAGCAGTTGTCGCGCGTCGTTTTGTCTTTTAAGTTTCCCCGTCAAAGGCAGCGAGCGAGAGAGAGAGAGAGAGAAGCTCCAAACGACAACTGGAAAGGGATAACGATGTCGAACACCAGAAAGATTATTCTCAGGAGTTCCGACGGCGAGACCTTTGAGGTCGACGAGGCGGTTGCGCTCGAATCTCAGACCATAAAACACATGATCGAAGATGACTGCGCCGACAACGGAATCCCTCTTCCCAATGTCACCAGCAAGATCCTCTCCAAGGTCATCGAGTACTGTAAGAAGCACGTCGAGACTCCCAAGTCCGACGATCGTATGTCCTCGGTCGACGATGAATTCAAGGCTTGGGACGCCGAGTTCGTCAAAGTTGACCAGGCCACGCTCTTCGATCTCATCCTGGTACGATTTCTGTTTTTTTTTTTACCCGTCGATTCTTTTAGTTTCTGATTCCAAATTTCGTTGATTTAGGGAATTGTGTGTGAGGAATTGGGATTTTGCGTTTCATTTGATCTGATTATTAAAGGGTTGGGGTTGGTTTGGTTAGCGATTGATGTTGTGATTGTATTGGGTTTCAGAAGGCTATTGTTTAGGGTTTTGATACAAGTTATTCAGATTTTTCTAAGTGCAAGATGAACTTGTTCAGTTAGTTAATACGAACCCTGTGCAATTTGTTGAACTGAGAAGTTTGAATCTTTGTGGAACCACAGAAGTCCAATTTAGCCCATTATTACATAATTTAGTTGTTGCAATAAAACGGTTGAATTGGCAGTTAGTTTTTGATTTCTCGTTGATTTTAGGAGTTATATATTGAATGCAAATTTCAGTATTCGTTAATCAACTCGCTTCTTTCATCAGTCTAGGTATGGTTTAATTTGGAAGTGATCTTTGTTATCTTGTTCAACTTTAAGACGATTATATGAAATGCTTCTTTGTGAAAAGGATTTGAGTTGTTACGTACCTTGTTCTGTTGCTACAAATTGATGAAATGAAAAGGTGAGGTACACACTGCAGATTAGTACTAATGTGAATTTCAATGAATGGTGGGCTTTGGAAGAAGGTCTGAAGAAACACCATAACTCGTCTGAGAATTTTCAACATATTCATTTGAGGATGCCTGGAAATCTTCTTAGACTCTCTCCCTCTTAAATTTCTAACTTCCAAGAGTGGGTCAGATTTAGAACTCGGATATCTTTCAATTAAGCTTCTGAAGTTTGCAGCAATCCTGATTAATGATAGTGATGCCTTTTGGTGGAGGATTATACAGTAAGGGATTTCCATGCTTAAGAAGATCTATCCATCAGTGATGTCTCAGTTGTGGCATTCCAAAATTGGAGCCTGCTTACAGCCGCTGAAACTCGGAATCAGAAGTACGCTCAGTTGCAAGAGCTTGACACAACAAATGTTAAGATCCATTCTATTTTGTTATTTAAGTTCCCAACTTCCCCACCCGCCTCGCCTTTCCTCTTTGTGTGTTAATTTGGGTGAATGCAATAATATAGCTAATGCTTGAACTTGTTTCAGTTCTTTTTTTTCTTGCATTTCTCTGTTTTACTTACCCTTTACAATCAGACATGTGATACTGATTTTCACCTTCCCTTTCGATTCAGGCCGCCAACTATCTGAACATAAAGAGTTTGCTGGATCTCACTTGTCAGACAGTAGCAGACATGATCAAGGGCAAAACTCCAGAAGAGATCCGCAAGACGTTCAACATTAAGAATGACTTCACACCAGAGGAAGAGGAGGAGGTTCGCAGAGAGAACCAATGGGCCTTTGAGTAAATTATAAGAAAGAACATTTATGATTTCTGGTTCCTTGATTTGCTTCTGTACTAAAGGGTTTCGGGTTAATGTTATGCAAACAATTGCAAAAACAGTGACATGGCTTCGCGTAATATGGTATTAGACTGGTTCGTATATAGTGTTGTACTTTAAGCTACTCTATGGTATCGACTGTGACACACCTTTCTTGAGCATTTTGGAAATCCCTCTAGTTTTTAAATTTTCTGTTTCTGAAACTGATGGCCTTGGTAGCTCTCAATTGCACAAGATCAATTCGTTTTACACCGGAAAGAAACTAAGTAAACTCGGTTTTTTTTTTTAATCATACTTATTTTGTTGCTTCGCCGATTGGATGCTATATTCTTCTTTTAGAGGATATGTTGGGATCTGTTTCTTTAGACTTGTTTTATAATTTGTTTCGCTTGCATTCCTTTAAATAAATAAAAAAAGAGGTCGTTTGTTTGTTTGTTTTTTTCTATTGAAGTTTTTAGTTTCTTATAGAATTACACAGGATCAGCTAACCCTCCCATCATTTCTCGTAACTATTTGCCCTTTCTTCTGTCTCATTGCTTGCAATCAATGGAATTCGTGCTTCATAATTATCATTACTCCATGTAATCGACCCAAAAACCTTTCACTCCATTAAACTCGCAGAAAAGCTTACCTGGTATCTCAATTTCTGACCATTCCTCTTAAATCGTAGCTCATGAGGAGCCACCTTGACATGTAACGTAGCAGATGACACCTCAACGGTGGGTACGTACGTTGTTTCACCGTCTCCTCCTACGTTTGTTACAGTTCTTGTCACATTCCTACAAGGTTTGCTTCGGAGATTGGAAACAGGTATAGAAGGGTAGTTGATGTTGGATACTAGATCATCACTAGATTTCTCGAGACATGCAAAATCAACAGGAAGAGTTTTCGATATGATTTGAATGGTCGATGCATCGTAACCATAGTAACAGAGGAAGTTCAAGTTGTGGTCTCATAAACAAGCCTGGTCGTAATGGCCCTGTCGTACTCATCTCTCCTGCACCATAATCGTAAGGTGCGGCTACGGCTCCTGATTCTGTTCTTATCCAATCCTTGATGTTGTTTGTCTGAGATGCTGAGAAATTCCACGAAAAAAAGAAAGTGATCCTACTGTTATGGGAATCTTAAAATCTTTAAAGATTGGAACCCATTGTTAGATACTAAACCTGTTGTCATGATTGCTGATCTGATTGCAGGAGGAGTCCATGTTGGGTTCTGAGATTTTACTGCTGCAGCAATACCAGAGACATGTGGAGTTGCCACGGAAGTTCCTGACAAGACGTTGTACGATGGAAAGTCTTTGCCTTTTGGGTGTATACTTTCATCACTGCCTCTCCATGCTGCGAGTATGTTAACCCCTGGATCTGCAATGTCAGGCTGATTCAATAGAAAGTGTGAGTGTGTAAAGTTGACAGTTTCCTGAGAAATCCTGAAACTCAGTACAGTCACTAAAACCTTGCCTTGAGGATGTTCCTGGAGAGGGTAGATGGACCTCGTGATGAGAAATACGCAACAGCAGGTGCTGGTTTATATTTTTCCTTTACGACAGTAGGTGATATTGTTGCAACAGGATTCCTGTGAAAAAGGTTAAATCTCTCCTCAGGAATTTGTTAGAAACCTCAGGAAAATTGAAACTGAGACCTACGAGGGCTTACTTGGTTGAATTTAAGTAACTAAATATCTGTTCAGCATCCTTGGAGCTGACCACAGTCATTGGAAACTCTAAAAAGTTATCTGCAACTCCCCTTCTGATGTCATCAGCTAAAATTAGGCCAATCCCTCCGAGACCTTGGATGTCCTTTTGCATTGTGCTCAGTAACGAATCATCATCATGTGGACACACAACAATTTTCCCTTTGATTTTTTTCTGATCCAAAGCAGGTGGAGAGCAGTTACTGTAACAATACACATTATCCAAGAATCAATGTTAAATTTACTCATTTTCAGGTTTCGAACATTATCGATATGGTTCCAAACTATCTTGTATCGTATCAGCTTGGTATACTGTGGTATAAATTATTTTATATTTTTAAAAAATTTATTGGAAACAGTACTTGATATTAACGATTAAAAACACTATCGAGTTTTGATTTGGATTGACAGAATTATATAAATATTTGCGTACCTTGCCTCCTCATCAGTTGCATCAGCATCCCCGGCAGAAAATGAATCTATTATTGGATTAGAAGGCATTTTCTGAATATCAGCAAAATTTATGCCTTCTCCCTGAATCAAATGTGGAAAAGATCAGTTCTTCCAATTCCATTAACATTCTTATGGAAATAATCTTTGTGATCAGGCCATTTGAAGCCTGGTCAACTCTAATTTGTTTCTGTATTTCATAATTTAGCACTTGAACACTATATTTATAAATGTTTAGATTGAATCAAATTTAATTAAAGTTTAACTTAAAACTTTAAAAAATTAAATTCATACTCATTTCTTAACTTATGAAACGGGTTTCATTTTCAAATTTAACTAAAAAATTTAGATTTAAACTAAACTAATAAGTTCACATAACATATCATTTCAAATTTATATTATTTATTAAAATAAAATAAGTTTATGATATATTTTAAATTAAAACATAATTTAGTACAGTAACATATGCAAAATATTAATTACAATTCATAAGGTAATTAAATTTGATAAATAATTACAAAAATTAAAGTATTTTATTTTTATATGATTATAACCTATTTTTTATTTTTTAAATTTAAACCTAATTTGTAAAAAGTCTATTGCACACCCCGAAAGCATGGTTTTCTGAAACGAAAAGGCTACCTGAATCACTATGTTCCCTCTATTAAGGACTAATTGTCTCTTCTGTCCCTTTCACGGTAACTAATCGTTGCTAAACTCTAACGACTTCTATACAGCCATAACAACTTCTTGTTACTTAACCTTCTACTATATGTATTTATAACCCTTTGTACAGTCTGTAAGGAATAAGAGAGGAAAGTTACCATTCATATTCTATCGTGTCAGTGTTATTTCTCTACATGGTACTAGAGCAAATCAAAGCCTAACGGCGGACTCTTTTTTTTTTCTCTCGTGTGCTTTCTTCCTTGACTGTCTAAGTTTTTTTTCTCTGCCCCCTCCATATACACGTTATGACTACTCCTGACGACAACTCAGGCACTACCAGTCTTGCAAACACAATACCCTTCAACAACTCTTCTTTGGTTGTTTTAAATACTGCTTCCATTAAATTAAATGGAACCAACTTTTCGGCCTGGCGGGTGCAGATGACGGCACTCCTCATTGGCTACGGCTTGCAAGGATACACGGATGGTTCTTTCCCGTGTCCTCCAATTACTGATCCTGCCTATCCACACTGGATTAGACAGGATCAATTGCTCATTGCTGCTATTATTTCTTCAGTTGCTGATAATATTGTTGCCTTACTTGGTTCAGTCACTTCGTCTAAACAAGCATGAGAGGTGCTGGGCAGAACCTTTGCCAGTAGTTCTCGCTCCAGAATTTTCTCCTTAAAAGAACGCCTTACCTGCCTTGAAAAGGGAGACCAGACTGTTGCTGTTTATCTACGGCAACTCAAAAATATTGCTGATGAATTGGCTATTATAGGTTGTCCAGTGGATGATATTGATCTTGTTATTCATGTTTTAAATGGCATTGGTTCTGATTTTAGGGAGATTGCGGCTGTCATTCGTGCGCGTGACACTCCAGTCTCGTTTGAAGAACTTCATGAAAAGCTCCTTGACCATGAAACTTACCTAACACGGATGAGTTGCACTAACTATCCTCTTACTACTGCGTTAGTTAGGTATAAGTCAAACTGGAATGCACATCGCTGGCGTTCTATGCCACAAGGATCTCCACCTCATTCCTCTTCACAGCACCGCCGGAGGACAGGTACCTCCGGTTTGACCTTTTCATTTGATGGTACCGTGTCGCCAGTCAAATCTCGTGGTGGTGGAACTGGTTTCTCTTCCATCATCTGTCAATATTGTGAGAAGCCGAGTCACACAGCTCGTTGCTGTTTCAAACTTCATGGCCGACCTACCACCAAACAGCCTTCTGCCTATCACTCACATAAACACATGGACCCATGTTCAGAGAAGTGGATTGTTGATTTCGGTGCTTCTCACCACATCACCAGCAATCTTAATAATCTGTCTCTTGCCACTCCTTACGAAGGTTCTAATCATCTGGTAGTTGGTAATGGCTCTGAATTACCAATTACTAACACTGGTACCACCATTGTTTCTACTTCGGCTCAACCTTTTTCCTTATCGGATGCTCTTCATGTTCCCTCTCTTAAACATAATTTGCTTTCTGTTTCTAAACTTTGTGCCACTAATAATGTCTTTGTTGAATTCTTCTCTTCCCATTTTCAGGACAAGGATGTCAACACCAAGGCGGTACTGATGCAGGGTCGTTGTGTTGATGATTTATATTACATTTGTTTTCCAAAGAAGAAGCTTCTTCCTGCCTATGTCACTACCCATGCTTCTTTTCGAGATTGGCATCATCTTTTAGGCCATCCATCTGCCTCAGTCCTTCAACATATCAACAAACGTTTTTCTCTTAATATCCGTAATTGTTCTCCTTGTATGTCTTGTGCATGTGCCAAGAGCCACAAATTGGCTTTCTCTAACAATCATCTGTCTACTACTCGTCCCTTGCAGTTGATATTTAGTGATGTTTGGGGTCCGGCTCCCGTTCCATCAATTGATGGTTTTCATTATTATGTTGTTTTTATTGATCATTATTCCAAGTACATTTGGCTGTACCCCATCCAACATAAATATGATGTTCTTGTTATTTTTACAAGATTTAAAGCTCTTGTTGAAAATTACTTTAACACTAAAATCCAATCTGTTTACAGTGATAATGGTGGTGAATATGTTGCTCTTAAGAACTTTTTGGGTCATCATGGCATAACTCACTTTACCAATCCTCCTTATACGCCTGAGCTAAATGGTACAACTAAAAGGCGTCACCGGCATATTGTCGAAACTGGTCGGGCACTTCTTAATAAATCCAAATTCCCATCCTCCTTTTGGTCTCATGCTTTTCTCACAGCTGTATATCTGATTAACAGATTACCCACGCCAGTTCTCCAGATGATTTCTCCATATGAAATACTACATAAATCACCCCCCAATTATCATCATCTTCATTCTTTTGACTGCCTCTGTTTTACTTAGCTTCGACCGTATACTCGCCACAAATTGCAGCAGCGTTCTACACCGTGCATTTTTTTTAATATTCCTCTTCTCAATATGCCTATCTCTGTAACACCCAAATACCCCCTGGGAGGATACATGGATGCCACCCAAGACAGAATAGACAAAACCAAACATCACACTGATATTTATTTTATTTAGTAACTCAAACCCACACACATATATTACATATCGTAAATCTCGTAATGTAAATCCAAAGAATATTTACAAGTCCAACAAAGGAAACAAAATACATTTTCAAACTTTATGAACAGACTCCTTTGGCCAGTGCAGTAGACTTGTCCCAGTCTTTAAACTCTTCGCTCTGAACCTACACGGGGCAAATCTACCGTGCTAAGCATATAGCTTAGTGAGTAATAACTAATCTAATTTAAGGGATTATCATATAAATTTTAACTTCAACGTAAGCATGCAGTAAGAAACATTTATCAAAAAATCAGACATAACACATTTCAGTACAGATTCACTTACTTATCAGAACTGAATATCACAAGAGGGTATAAACCCGTCAGAATCATAATACAGTTTTTGTCAAACACATATCAAGACCGTAAATCCATTTACAGAAGCGGGTAACGGGACTTATACAGGAGATACCATAATTAGTATCAGCAGGAGAGACATATGTCTCAATATCAGGAGACACCAAAGTGTCAAATAACAGGAGCAGCTGCAGACCCTTCTAGGCATGCCTATTTACCCACAACTAGGACTTAACAGTTTTAAAACAGAACAAGGTCATTTCAGACATTTCATGTGCAGGCAAATAGCACTTTCAATAAATCAATCCTAGACATCATCTAGGTTGACTCACAAAATTGACTATCCAAATTACTTACTGAAATTATTTACCTGTATTACTTACTAAAACCGTCCTTACTGTTTATTGCCTTGAAGTCCCGGCAATATCCGGCAGTGGTCGTTCCTCTATAATAGGGAACACAGATACAAATCACTATTGTGCATAATTATTGTATGAAGAATGAGTATGATGCATGTTCATAACAAATTCCGGGACCAAACCCTAAATTCTTAACTTATTCCATAATTCACAACTCAAATTATTAAATCCTTAATTCTTAATTAATTCTGAAAAATTACAAATTTCATATAGAGAGGTAGAAAATTCTCTTACAAATCCAACGCTTCGAGAATCAGGTCATTCGGAGGTCGGATGACAAAGATATGGTCAAAAGAGTGAAGTATATCACACACAAGTCGACTTATACTTACACAAGTCGACTTATGTAACACGATAACTCGACTTACACTTGCATAACTCGAGTTATTGAAGAGCGGAGATGTACGTTCATGCAAAACGTTGATTTTCATGCAAAACGTTGATATAAGTCGACTTATACACTACAATAAGTCGAGTTATAACACTATTCATCGTCTTCTTCGCCAAACCATACGAAACAGCAGTCTTTTCTTCCATTTTTCTTTCCATTTCATCACTTCTAAAAGTCCATTAAGCTTGTTTAAACCCACTAAAGCTTCCAACCCACTCAGAAATAAATTAAAACTTCAAATATAACTAGTCCGAATTTCACTCTCTCTCTCTCTCTCTCTACTGTGTATTTTCAAAACTCCACGGTATCTTTCATTTTCTTCATAAACCACTACATCTCATTATGCTCTACGTTTTCTTAAGCTTTAACTTCATTTAAACCCATCTCTCACCATACCCACATATTAACGCATATATAACCAAAAACAGAGCATGTCACGCTACTGCATATATAAATATCTGCACATCTTTTAAGTTTCTCATTCCTATATTATGTAACTCATATGTAAGTTATATATATCACATACATCTTCTACAAGAAAAACAGAGCTTGAATACTGTAAACATCCTACAATCACACTTTTTAAACTCATGCATGCATGTATATATTTCCACTGCAGAAATAACATAGAATAACTTACTTGAGTTGGTACACCGAATTCCAACAGTGACATTAACAAGCAAGATTTCGGTGGTTGGAGAGGAGCAACACAATGAAGCAGAAACAAACACTAACAGATGATGAAAAGGAGAGCTTAGCAACTTTCGGTGAAGACCAAAGCCATTCCAAAGAGCAACAAGTATATAAACGTGTATAATGAATCTAGTAACACATGGCTCCGTGCATGTGAGCCATCGGACGACCACTTGTCACCTTGCATGAGAACCGTATAAGTTGTCCATTTATTTTTATTAATAAAATATTCTTTTTAAACCAAATACATTGTTTTAAATTCTTATGACAAACAAATACCTAAAAGTTCGAGACAACTTCCAAAAATTCACCAAAATTCCGTCATAAAATAATGACTCGTACAATAAATTTTCAAGTCAAAATTAATTCACCATCAATTTCTAAAAATATTTGAAGTATACAAAATTACTAAAATTATATTAATACGGTCCGAATCAATCCGAAGTTTTATTAAACCAATTTACCCGGAAAATGCCATGAATGCATGCCAAAATACTTATGCACAATTTAAGCAAATATTTAATAAACAAATAACAAACATAATTCGTACTAAATTCCTTTAATATTCTAACCCCTAATTTGGGGCGTTACAATCTCTGTCATGACCCTACCACTCACAAAGCCTACACCTCTAGACATGTCACGTTCTATGATAATTCTTTTCCTTATGATGGCCTTTGTCAGGTTCCTCATCTACCCACCTCCCCTAATGATTCATTCCTCACCTCTCATCATTCAACCCTCCCATCTCTCGACTTGTGTCTGCCTCCTTCGGAATCATCAGTCCCTTTAAACCCGACTATCTCCCAAAATACTCTGTCTCACACTCTCTTACCATCAGCTTCCAAACCAGTCGAGCCTCCACCCCTACCGCATGCTTCTTCGGACAGGGATTGTAATATGACTCATTCTGACGCGGACGATGTTGCATCTGCGCCCTCCTTGCCTACTGACGCCTTGCCTGGTTCTCCTGCCGTATCTCCAGTCTCCGATTATCATGAGCCACCCACTTCAACTGTTACTATCACCACCAACACCCACCCTATGCAGACCAGGGCCAAGGACAATATTCACAAACTCAAACGGTTCTTTCAGGTGAGTAAACATCCTCTTCCCGATAATCTTGAACCAACATGTATTACGCAGGCAATGAAGGATATTTTATGGCGAACCTCAATGAATGAGGAGTTTGATGCTCTCATCAATAATCATACATGGGATCTAGTACCAGCGCCTACGAGTCGCAACATTGTTGGCTGCAAATGGTTGTATAGGATCAAGCAGCATCTAGATGGTTCGGTGGCACGCTATAAGTCACGGCTAGTTGCAAAAGGGTTTACCCAAACCCCAGGGTGTGACTTTCATGAAACGTTTGCTCCGGTTCTCAAACCTCAAATACTTAAGATCTTTTTTACTATTGCTCTTGCTCACAGTTAGTCCATCTAGCACATGGATGTGAACAGTGCCTTCTTACAGGGTGCCTTAACCGAAGATGTATACATGTGATAGCCCCCAGGATTTGTTCATCCTGATCATCCCAACTTTGTGTGTAAGTTACGCAAAGCTATCTATGGACTTCGATAGGCTCCCCGTGCTTGGTATGATGCCCTAAAGAATTTCATTCTCTCATTTGGCTTTCATCAAAGTCTTAGTGATCCATCCTTATTTATTTATAACGCCCATGGTGTTGTCGCTATTTTTTGGTCTATGTGGATGATCTTCTCCTCACTGGAAACTCCTTTCTGTTCTTAACAAAATTCATTTCGGTGTTGTCACTGAGGTTCTCACTTAAACAAATGGGATTTCCTTCTTATTTTTTGAGTATCGAAATCATTCCTACTACCACGGGCTTGTTTCTTTCTCAGCATAAATACATCCGGGATATTCTGGATCGCTTTGGTATGGCCGACGCCAAACCAACCTCTACACCTTTATGCCTCTCTATACCACTGCGTCTTGACGACGGCACTGCAGCCGCTGATGTCTCATTTTATAAAAGAATGGTTGGTTCTCTTCAGTACTTAGCTCACACGAGACTTGACGTTCTTTTCTCGGTGAATAAAGTTGCTCAATTCATGCATGTGCCCGGTGTCACTCACTTGCAGCAAGTCAAACGAATTTATCGATATCTCAAAGGTACGATCCAGTTTGGTTTACAACTTAATAAACCGAAAGAAATGGCTCTTCAAGTCTTTGGCAAACTTTTGTCCCCCCTTCACGCGTACAGTGATGCCGACTGGGCTGGCAATAGGGATGACAAAACTTCTACTTCAGCCTACCTTGTATACTTTGGTGGCAACCCTGTCTCTTGGCACTCCAAACGTCAACACACAGTTGCGCGTTCCTCCACTGAAGCGGAGTACCGCTCCCTTGCAACAACGGTGGCTGAACTTCAATAGTTACAACACCTCTTATCTGAACTCCATCTTACTTTTAAAGAATTACCGGTTCTCTTCTGTGACAACCTTGGAGCGACGTACTTATGCAAAAATCCAGTCTTTCACACTCGAACGAAGCATATTGCCTTGGGCTATCATTTTGTGCAACAACTTGTCCAAGCTGGAAAGTTAGCAGTGACCCACATCTCAGCATATGATCAAATCGTTGATGCACTCACCAAGCCTCTGCCTTCTCGACGACACGCCATGCTTAGACTCAAGATGCATGTCCTCGATGGAGACATGCTCTTGCGGGGGCGTATTAGGGACTAATTGTCTCTTCTATCCCTTTCACTGTAACTAATCGCTGCTAACCTCTAACGACTTCTGTACAACCATAACAACTTCTTGTTACGTAACCTTCTACTCTCTGTATTTATAACCCTCTGTACAGTCTGTAAGGAATAAGAGAGAAAAGTTACCATTCATATTCTATCATGTCAGTGTTGTTTCTCTACACCCTCCCAGGACAACGTTGGACTCAAAAACCCTGTCAATTGTAGTAGCATCAACTGTAGAATCCCTGGTGCAACATTCACAACACTTCCTAAAGCACGACCATCGTTCCCTCCAGAGCAGACAACGATGATTCCATTTTGAACAGCGTGAAATGCTCCAATGCCAATCGGATCTTCCTTAAAATCAGGAAGTGTTCAAGGACCAAGTGGAACTGATATCACGTATATGTTAGCGATGTTAACAAGTAGCATTTTGAGAAAAGACATATCCTCTCTGTGTTAGGCTGATAATGTATATATAACGAGGAGTTACAATTATAATAGGAAAGGGTATCTGTTTATCCCATGATTTACTCTATCACATTATCACATCCTTAATACTCCTCCTCAAGCTGGTGCATAAATATTAATCATACCTAGCTCACTACAAATATAATCAACCAAAAATTTTAACTAATGATGATTTGGTACAAATATCTGCTAATTTGTTCTCCAATTCTCACATAACTTAATGAAATTAAATTTTGTTCAAATTTTTCTTTAATAAAATGGCAATCAACTTCGATGTACTTGGTTCGCTCATGAAAAACAAAATTCTTAGCAATGTGAAGAGCGGCTTGATTATCATACCATAGCTCCATTGGACTTGTGTAAACGATGCCTATCTCATCAAGTAATTATCTTCGCAACATCAAATCACATGTGACTTGTGACATAGCCCTATATTCAAATTTAGCGCTTGATCTAGCTATCACTCACACAATTACCTGAAGTGGATCGTTTGTCACTTGGAGGCCCTGTCAAATCTGGATCTGAAAATGCTTCTATTTTTCCATGATCATGATTTGAATAGAGTATACCTTTTTTAGGAGCTTGTTTTAAATATCTCAAGATATTCATTACTACACCCCAATGAGATATGCATGGTGTACTCATCAATTAATTGACTACACTCACACAATAGGCTATACCTGGTCAGGTTATGGAGAGATAATTAAGTTTTCCCACTCATCGTTGATATTGCTCAATGTCCTCAAGTAATTCTCCATCTTCTACACTAAGTTTCAAGTTTGGTGCCATACGTACTTCCAGAGGTTTTACACCAATTATTCCAATCTCAGTTAACAAATCAAGAACATATTTTCTTTGGCAAACAGAAGACATTTTGGAAACTAGAGAGAAGGTTTCTCTCTAGTTTCCATATAATCAATACCATATGTCTGAGTATATCCTTTAGCCACAAACTGAGCCTTCAAGCAAGCAATAGAACCATCTAGATTCATCTTGATAGTATACGACCACTTGCCTCCAACGACCAGCTTCCCAAAAGGTAATTCAACTAAGTCCCACATTTGGTTAACATCCAAAGCATCCATTTCTTCTTGAATTTCTCATCTCCACTCTTAATGAGAGAAAGCTTCCTTTACAGACTTAGGAACCACAATAAGGAAGACATAAAGGCACTAGAAACAGGTGAAAGAGACTCATAAGAAACAAATGAAGATATAGGGTACTTACAGGAACGTTTACCTTTCGCAAAGAGCATTGGGTAAGTCGAGACTTGGATCTTGAGAGACCCTAAATAACGATGCAATTTAGGAGAATAACACTGATAACCTTTCTGGAGTCGAGAGTATCCAAGGAAAATATATTTTAATGCTTTAAGATCAAGTTTGGAGACAAATGGATGTATATCATGTACAAAACAAGTACAACCAAAGACACGAAGAGGCAAAGGAAAGAAACGTTGTGAAGGAAACAAAATAGAAAATGGAGATTTACCATTATGAACTTCTGAGGGCATGAGATTAATAAAATAGCAAGTAGTGGAGACAACATCGGCCCAAAAATCTTTTGGACCTTCATTTTGAATAACAATGCCCGAGCAACTTCTATAAGGTGTCGATTCTTTCGTTCAGCAACTTCATTCTGTTGTGGGGTAACAACACAAGAAGATTGATGAAAGGTACCTTATTGTGTCAAAATATTCGAATTGTTCAACACAAAAGTTAGTGAACACATCGAATATTTCATAACGACTTTTTATTAAATAGAGCTAAGTATTCCTAGAAAAATCATCTACAAAAGTAATAAAATAACGAAATCCCAATTTTGACACAATAGGACTTGGACCCCAGACACCTATGTGCACAATTTCAAATAGAGACACAGCTCTCTTATTGACTTTAAGAAAGTGAGGAAAACGTTGATGTTTGGCAAACTGACAAAGCTCACACTCAAAAGAGAAGAAACTTGAACATCAGGACACAGACTCTTTAAAGCCTTCAGTGAAGGATGACTAAGATGACAATGTAGGATATCTGGACAGACGATACTAGAACAAGCAGTGGGACTAGAACCGCGAACTAAAGGAGACTCCAAGATTTATAGGTCGTTGGACTCTCGGCCTCTACCAATAATCTGTCTCATCCACCCCCCAACCTCCTTTATTAGCGCTAATACTTGCAAAAGCAACATTTTTTACTTGGATTCTCTGGGAAGCTCAGATGTAGTCGTAAGAATATGATGATATACCTCAGTTAGAGTTAATTGATCCACTCTAGTAAGAACCTAGGATCGAATATTGCTATATTCTTCTCCAAGACAAATCAAAAAGGTCATAGCCCTAAATTGATCATATTGTCTGTAAATTTCTTCCATATTGGTCGTAATAGACATCACTTGATTTAATTCTTCAATTAATCTTCTAAAAAAGGAATAGTGGCCTCCTATGGGGTCTCTTTCTTTTCTGTCTTCATAATATCATGTATTACCCTATACTTGCGATACAAGTGAGCTTTGCCATGATATAGAGATTCCAAATGATCCCAATTCTTCTTAACTGTGTTACAATGATTCGCCATCTGTAAGACCCTAGGAACCAACGTTTGTCTTACTAGGCCAAATAACCTTTTGTCATCTATAATCCACTGTGATTTAGTGTCTTCATCCTGTGCAAAACCGTCAGTCATAAGATGGTCTTCCTTCATCACACCCCACATAAATGCCTCTATAGATTTATGCCACTTAAGATAATTGTTGGCACCTTCCAATTTTCAATCACAAATTTTGGTTGGAGCATGGATTAATTCAGCCATTGCCTTACTTAGAAAGAGCTCCATCATAGCCCTTTTAATCTCATCCGTATTAACTTTCTCATCGTTACTTCTGGTCTTCTCTGGATCACTAGTTGCCATATTTGGTGGAATGTCAACTTAACTCTCCAACATCTCCCTATCAACCACCTCTGGCTGTTCACTCGCTGGTGTCGTCTCCCTCAGATTGCACGACCACTTCTAGTAGTTCACTCACCGACGTCGACCCCCGTAGACTGTGCGACCACCTCTGGTCATTCACTCGTCAGCGTCAACCTCGCAGGCTGCGTCTCTCTGGTGCCAATAGCAGTACCATCATTGTCGCTACACTGTGGTGCTACGTCACCAATCACCCATTAGCATACTCTTAACCCACATTGAGGTTCAAATTACCCAAATTGAGAGACTTGAAAGAACAAGACAGTCCTTAATCACAGTTATCAATCCTATCTGAGTTGAATTGAAAAGAAAGTTATGAGTTTTTAGTGAATTTGGGAATTAGGGTTTTGGGACATAAAGGATTTTGAGAACCAGGGGAGTTAGGGTTTTTGAGAATCAGGCTCTGATACTATGTTAACAATTAGTATTTTGAGAAAAGTCGTAACTTCTCTATATTAGGCTAATATTGTATATATAATGAGGAGTCACAATTATAATAGGAAAGTGTATCTGTGAGTAAATCATTGGATAACTACTATATCCCATGATTTACTCTATCAATTTATCACATCCTCAACAATCTACACTATTTGAAATGGCTTCGTCGAATGTTGCTAATATTCTGGACCCTGAACATCCACTGACTTCGCAAACACTGTAAGAAGCAATCTTGGATTCAGCCGATCCGCCTTTCGCTATTCCTAAAACTAAACCATAGCAAGATGCACCTCGGACTAGCTGTTGAAGCTGCGTGGGTGCCATGTTTGACAAAATCTCTTGGTGTCTCGAATTTGCCACCTTAATCCTCGTCATTGGCGTCATTGTCTTCATCAGGGTAGCCATTCTCATTGATGTACTTTGCTTCTATTATTTTTCCTATCAGTTAAGGGCATTATTCTTAATCAAGCAGAAAACTGAGGTCGAAACTCGATACAATATATCCTACCCTACCAAATAGTTGACTTGCTTTTTCTTGCAATGTTTTCGAGTTTAATGATTAGGTTCCATGAATAGACGTGAATAGGTCAGGTCAGATCTGAATAAAAAAGAGTTTGAGCAATTAAGTTTGATTGGGTATTTGAGTTATGCAGGTTAGACCTCTCGAACCTCAAACTTGACATGAAACTCAATTCAAAATTAAAAAAATAAAGTTTTACATTGATGTTGAGTTAGACAGAATTTGACCCTTTTGTTTATAAAAATTAAAAATAATAAATAAAAAAAAATTATTGATCGACTTTTATGTATACATAAAGATGAACTTGGATTGATTGGAGAACAAATAGAAAGAAGAAAAGATGGAAAGCAACAATCATTTCAAGCATGAATTATACTAAAAATTCAATGTTGGCCTTCACATGACATGATTGTAGAATCAAATTTGGAACTTTGAGCACTGAATGAATGTAATAATTTGGCGTCTTACCTATTATAGTTGGATTTCTTAAAATCTTTTGCTTCCTTTCAGGATCCTTTCCAGCGTAAAGGAATTGGACCAATATCACTGTCACTAAAACTCTCTTATTTAGGTTAAATACCTGAAAATTCACAGAGTTTCATATCAAAAACTAGCTTATTGCTTGCTACTGCCCAAATCACCAATCCAAATTATCAGTTCAAAGTTCACCTGTGTCTAAGATTGCAATGATTGTATCAGATCTAAAAGACGAAGAGTTTTTGTAGTTTGACTTCGGGTTTGATTCAATTTCCACATCACTTTCATACTTTAAGAAATCCCATGAGTGAGTTGTCTGGAGTTGGAAGACACGATTAGAAAAAACTGATACAAGTCCACGTTTCTGAGTAATAGCTTGTGCCTCTGAAGCTGATAATCGAGCAGCAAAACTTGAGATTCCATGCCTGTAGGTTCTTATTATGGAATTGAAATTGTGATTTCCAACAAGAAAGAAACATCTTCGAGTTAACATAAAAACCTGAAATCGAGATACCAAGTTAGTGTAACTAACCAACAAGAAAACGACAACAACGTAGTGAACTTACTGTCTTAAAAGTGAGCTCAGGACTGATCACTCATATGTGAACCACTTCCTGGATCAACTCCACCCATATAAACAATATAAATGGCCTCACCTTCTACTCGTCCGATCAACATCGGAAGTAGCAAAATCACAATAAAGTGGAACCAAGAGAACAATACAGGAAGATATGTCATTGCTTGCTTGAACAAATCCAAAGAACTATTCTAAAGGTGATGCAAGCGGAAATGTAATACTCTAATCCAAGAGTATAGAAAACGCAGATCTAACCAAGATCTATAAAGAACTCAAAAGGTAGATGAAAACGTTAAGAGAAATAGAGTATTTTAATTAAAAAATAGGCAAAAGTTCTTCTGCAATACAATAAAAAAGTATTTATATGAGTTATAATGACCTAGAACCTAATAACGAGGATAAAAACATCCTTGTAGTCTTAATAAAAGTAAAACACAATAAATAAATAAATTTTATAATATAAAGCTCCGTGTCAGTTCCCTCCACTTTTAAAGAACTCAACCTCGAGTTATGCTATAGATAACCTAACTTGCACTCCGATAAGTAGGGGTAAATATTCGCAACATTAAAGATTGGGTTTACCCATCCATGGAGGTAACTGAATGACATATGCATTGTCATTAATTTTCTTCACGATCTTGAATGGACCATACTTATTGGTCTTCAACTTGTGGTGATGTTTAGTAATCCGCTTCTTGTTCATAAACACCATTACTTCATCTCCTACCTTAAACACTTGATTCTTCCTATGTGGCTCCATATTAGCCTTATACTTCACATTAGTCGTTCCTTTACCTCGACTTGTATTTCTTAGGTTTCTTTAGCTAACTTAGCTACACTGGCATGGATGTTAATATTTTTAGGTAACTAAATAAGGTATGGTACATGATTTGGTACCTTAGTGTAAACCACAAAAAATGGAGATCGATCGATAGAGTTATGGATAACATTGTTATAGGCAAACTCAGCTTATGCTATAAGAAAATCCCAATTCTTTGGCTTATCATGACAAATATATCGCACTAAATTACCTAGAGTCCTATTCACCACTTCAGTTTGTTCATCATTCTATGGGTAAGCTATGCTACTATAATTTAAGGATGAATCAAACATACCCCACAAAGTTCTCCATAAATGACTCAGAAACTTAGTATCTGTATCAGAGGTAACTGATTTTGGAACCCCATTGAGCCTTACCACCTTTTGGAAGAACAGTTTAGCAATGGCTATCGCATCTGCTGTCTTCTTACATGGTAAAATTTGTGTCATCTTAGAGAATCTGTTGACTACCATAAAAGTTGAATCCATGCCCCTTTGTGTTCTTGATAAACCCAGTACAAAGTCCACAGAAAAGCCTTGCTAAATATTGTCAGGCACAAGTAATGGCATGTATATACCCACGTTTGATGCATGACCTTTATAAGTTTGACAAATTTGGCACATAGAAACAATGGAAACAATGTCTCTCCTCAATTTAGGCTAAAAACACCTTTTACGTACCTTCTCAAGTGTCTTGTCTTTGCCCAAGTGTCTAGCTAACCGTCCTCCATGTTAGTCTCAAATTACCTTCTCCCTCATTAATAACCGCGGGAGGCATAGTTGGTTACCTCTCATAAGGAACCCATCATGAATGTGGTAGTCTTTATATGGCTTCTCTCCTTGACAAGTTTGTCATATTCCTTTGAAGTCTTCATCGTCAACATATAAATCTTTCAAGTATTCGAAACATTCAATCTCAACTGTTAGTGTTCTAATCATGGCTACTCCTCGACTCAACGCGTCTGCCACTACATTGTTTCTTCCAGCTTTATGGATAAATTTATAGGGGAACTTGTCAACATAAGCTGACCCTCTATCATTCATTTTGGTCCTCAGCTACTTCTGACTTCCCAAATACTTCAATGCTTAGTGATCGGTATAAAGAATAAACTCCTTTCCAATTAAGTAGTGCTCCTATGTCTTCAAAGCCCTCACAATGGCATAGAACTCCTTATCATAGATAGCCCATTTTTACCTTACCTCGCTTAGTTTCTCACTGAAGTATGCCACAAGCCTTTTCTCTTGGGATAATAACGCCTCGATACCTATCCCACTCGCATCACACTCTACTTCAAATAACTTTTCAAAGTCTGGTAAAGTTAGGATTGGTGTTGTACACAGTTTCTCCTTGATAATGGCGAAGCTTTGTTCTTGCTCTTCTTCCCATCTAAACTTCCTTTTCTTCAGACAGTCCGTAGTAGGAGCTACAATGCTACTGAAATTCTTAATAAACCTCCTGTAGAACATCGCCAATTCATGAAAACTCCTCACATCTCCAAAGGTTCTTTGTGTAGGCCAATATCTAATGGTTTTAACTTTATCTTCATCCACTCGAATGTCATCTTTTCCCACAAAATATCCGAGGAATAGCAAATTCTCCAACATAAATAGGCATTTCTTCAAGTTGGCATAAACTTGATTTTTTTCTTAAAGCCTCGAATACATGCCTTAAATGTCCCACATGCTCTTAGATCTACTATAGATAAGAATATCATCAAAATAAACAACCACAAACTTATCGATGAAAGGTCGCAACACCTAGTTCATAAGACGCATAAAAGTGCTAGGTGTGTTAGATAATCTGAAAAGCATGACCAACCATTCATATAAGTTATCCCTTGTCTTGAAAGTTGTCTTCCACTCATCTCCAAACCTTATTTTTATTTGATGGTATCCACTCCAAAGATCAATTTTAGAGAAAATAATGGCTCCACTCAACTGATCCAACATATCATCAAGTCTCGAAATGAAAATTTTATAACCAATAGTGAATTTGTTGATCACTCTACTATCAATGCACATCCTCCAACTCCCATCCTTCTTCGACGTAAGTAATGCTGGCATTGCACAAGAATTCATACTCTCCTAAATATGGCTTTTACTTATCAACTCCTTTACTTTCTCCCGTAGAATCTTATTCTCTTTTGGGCTCATCCTGTAATGAGGTAGATTAGGCAAACTGGCTCTTGGAACCAAGACAATATGGTGTTGGATATCGCGTATAGGCGATAATCCCACTGGTAAGTCCCCTGGAGTCACATCTGCAAACTCCTCCGATATAGATTACACTTATTGAGGTACCACGGGCTCAGGCTTGCTTCCTACTAGCACTTCCCCTTTAACCATTAACAGGTAGACGAAAAGAACTCAAAAGATAGACGAAAACCTTAAGAGAACTAGAGTATTTTGATTAAAAATAGGCAAAGGTTCTTCCGCAATACAATAAAGAAGTATTTATATGAGTTATAATGATCTAGAACCTAATAACAAGGATTAAAAAACGTCATTGCAGTCCTAATAAAAGTAAAACATAATAAATAAATAAATAGATTTCTAATTTAAAGCTCCGCGTCATATGGGTGGAGGAATTTTTCTTGCCACTCTATTGATACTTATAGTGCTAAGATATTAGTGCTTGTAAGTGTGTGCACATATTGTTGAATATTGAATAAATTATGGAGATTATGTAAATTATTTAATAAATGCACAATTCAGGATTAAATAAGGGATTCACGTGAAACGAATATGTATAAGAGAACACTTTGATTATCTCTTTTACTATTTGATAGGAGGGTCTTGGGGATGGTAGCTTTGTGCTGGTGCTGGTGCTGATGGTGATAAAGAAATAAAGGAAAAACGGAGAATGTGAAGAATGGAAAATGTGAAGCAGCCATGCCACTTAAATGGGAAGCTTTTCGCAAGGATGTGAAAAATGTACATGTTAAAGGTTATCGTCATCAATTATCATCAATATTCTGTTGAAATCTTACTAAGGCGTAAAATCTAGAAAGGTCCAATAGTTCGTAACCTTATCTCTACTTAATAGAGAGGTTATTTCCGTAATAGTTTATTGTATAAAGTTTCCTGTTCTTGAGTTAGTATGATCGAACTTAATAAAGAAAGAGTTTATCAATATCTGAGACGTGCCAACATCAAGTCTAAAATTGTAAATTTGACCTTAAATTTGAAATAATAAAAAAATACAAAATAATGAAAGATTCGATAAAAAGCTCAAAGTCGAGTTGAGTTCAAGCCTAATTATGATAGTTCAAATTGGGTAAAATTTTAAACCAAATTCAACCTTTTTAAAATTGCAGATTTGAATTGACGCGAAATGATTATTTTAAATTAATATCCTGACGTGAACATTTGCTTTTGACATGATATGATAAAAGGAAAGTTTTTTTTTGTTTTTGGTGATGATTAAAAACTGATCCATTAGACATGAAGATCTTGAGAATTTGTGGATTTAATGAATATTATAATGTTTTCCACTTATTTACAATTACGATGAGACAGTAATAATTGCTGAAACTATGAAATTATGAATATACATAGATTCTTAGGATATCGTGGACCTAAAATTAAAAGACTCGTTAGTATGAAATAATGAAAATAAAAATAAAATCGAGAATAATTTGTATTATTCTTGTAATTATAGATCTTCATATTCAAATAAAACAAGAATATAATTTATGTAAAAAATTAATCTTTATTTATTAAAATAATAATAAATTAGATTGATTCAAACTTTTAAAGTGCAAATTTTAATTTAAAATTTATAATAGATTCAAGCATGAATCCAATTCGAACTAAATAAGCAAGCTCAAACATAAATTTCTCAATTCTAACTTAAAAATTTTATTTGATTGAAGCATAAATCCGATTCTAGCTAAATAAGCAGACTCAAACACAAATTTGTTCAAGTTTCAAACATATTGTTTCGATCCAGTCTAATCTTAAGCACAATAATAATATATAATAAATAAATGTATACTTTTTGTAAACTTTCCAACTACCCATCATATTGATGCAATGAATGGCCAAATCAAACCGCTGGACGTCTCTCAGGAGTCAGGAATATTACTTCCCTTTTGCCAGCCCAATAGATTGAGACGTCTGAGGACACTTCATCTTTTGGGATCAGCACAGGTTAGGTGGTCGGGTCAACTTAGACTCTTACTCAGAGTCAAAATTTTGTATTCGAACAACCGGAATTGATATGTTGTTTATCGGTATGTATATCGAGAGGATAATAGATGTGCCGACTGACTCGCTACCTAAGTTGATCCGGTGAACATTGGAATCACCTATTTTAATGTAATACCTACAGGGTGCCTTAATCTCACTTTAGAAGATTTGTCGAGCATTGTTTCCTTCGTCTCATTTAGTGATCTATTTACTTTTTTTCTTTATACAAAAAGAAAAAAAATTTGTATTCGAGTTTAAATCAGACCCGAAGTCCGATTAGGTCCAAAGCCCCCGATTTGATCTTGAGTTAGCTTAAGCTCAATTAAATATTTTTATTTTTTAAAAAATTAAAAATAAAATTATTTTATTAAAAATGAAGTCATTTTATTTAAACATTTAAAATATATATATATATATATATATAATAAAGTCATTTTATTTGAAAATTTTAGGATTAAGATCTAATCAACTCATACTAAACCAATTGACTTCAAGTCAAGTTGAGGCTAAAAAAATTGTCATTCCTATTATTCTTTTGATGAAGTTTTTTTAATATACAACAACAATTTAGTAAAATTTTATTAATACGTATATTATGAAAAGGTTCAATAGTACAAAACTTTACTCCTAGTTAATAAAAATTATTTCCGATATCTTCAAAAAATATCAATTCCTCAAAAAAAAAGGATAGATTATCTGTTCACAAATATCCTGATCGTCCTTTTTTCAAGTCACTCAGTCATTCAATTTTTGTAGGTCTTATTTATTGAATTGATGGATTTTTATAAAATAGAGTAGATACAGACTAATGAGAACGGATGATCTGTCCTCTATTTTTAGGGGCAAAGCGTATTGGATTTTCTTAAAAAATGACAATTTGTTTTAAAAAAGGTACAATTATTAGTACATTAGCTTTAACCTTTAGTGCTCGAGAGTGATCTTTAATTAACTAGTGTGATTATGGTGACTAAGTACCATGAAAACTTTTTTATATGAACTAATTATAACATCATTGTCATCTTCTTCTTTCTATAATAAAATCCTGAAAAATTAACAAGACAATCAGAGCCATTGCCAAGCCAGAGAACCTGACAACCCCCTGAAAATGGTGAAAAAACAAAGCACCTGTTTGATATCAGTCGGAGCACACAGTACCAAAGGTTTCAGGCCCCTATCGCAATCTAACAGCTTTAAGCTCATAAATTTGTTCCATCCCATAGTACAGTAGCAATAAGCACTACCCAACAACACTTGCTGCTTAGTTTTTATTACTCGTACATATGTCCAACATACAAGTTTCCTGACAGCTTTTGATGGAAGACGAACGTGTTAATATGGCTGATACTATCACCAGAAGGACATAATCCGCGATACGGGCGTGCTAGTGCTGGTATTCATTTGCATAGAGGAGTATATAGTTACACGGTTTGGAGCATGCATGTATGTTTACTCATGATCCATTTTAGAAAGAAACAATGATGTTAAGATATCTGATATATATTTTATTATTAAATTTTGGTATTTTTTGGATAATTGGACCTAGCAAATAACTTAGTTTTACATCCAAATTGATTGAATTTAAATTAGGCACGGTTAACTTGTTTGATTTTTGGATGATGGTTCAATTGTGATAAAATTTTATTTTAAGTACGATAAGTGAAGAAGATAAGTTTGTTGAATTTTTGGATAATGATTCAGTTGTAATAAAATTCTATTTTAAGTAGGATATGTGAAGAAGATAAAGATTTTTTTAAGTAGGCTGAAATGAAGTCATGAGATTTTAGAGATTATTTGTGTAATGAGTTATTTAGAAAGTGAACGTGTGTGAGAAGACTTCTTGATTATGTAGGAAAATTTGTTTTGTGAGATCTCGGCTAAATAACACAAGACACGTTTTACTATATTCATAAATGTGTAGTTGCATATATCTCATTGTTTTCTGTAGAGAATTAGCTGTACATACTGTAATTAGTTAGAGGATTAGTTACAGGGTTAGTTCATAATAGTTGTATATATACTGTCTCTTTGTACAGTGTATAATTAATTTTTCAATGGAATCAGTATTTCACAATATTTTCTCTCGATCATTTCTTAACATAGTATCAGAGCCATAAATCGATCTCATCTTCCGCTTCTTCTCCGGTCGTTTTTTCGATCATCATTTTTATTCTTTCTTCTTCTCCAATCGTTTTCCGATCATCATTTTTATTCTTCTCCTCTGTTCATCATGGTTACTCTTTCCGATTCAACGAGTCAATCTTCCTCCACCACCATTGATTTTTCCAATCCCCTTTATCTTCACCCATCAGACACTCCGAGCACTATTCTTGTGTCTCATCAACTCACCGGACCGGAGAGCTACTGTATTTGGAATAGGTCGATGCAGATTGCTCTTGTCGCAAAAAACAAATTACGTTTTGTTGATGGCTCTTTTCCTCATCTCATAAGCTCACCAATGTTCTTTGTATTCCTGATTTTCATTACAATTTAATCTCCATATCAAAACTAACTAGAGATCTCCATTGCTCTGTCATCTTTTATCCTCAATTTTGTGCTATCCAGGACCTCTACAGTGGAAGGATACTTGGGATTGGTAAAGAGAGCAATGGACTTTATTTGCTGCAACCTTGGCCTGGTTTATCCTCATCATCACCAACTTCTAGCTTCATCTCACGGCAATCACCTACTGTTCCTTTACCATCAAATACCAATGTATTTTCTTGTCTTTCTGTTGAATCCAATGCTAGTTTGTGGCATGCCAGACTTGGGCACACTTCTTTATCAAAGATGAATAAAATTTCTTGTTTGAAATCTGTCATGAATGATACTTCTGTTATCACTACTTGTCATGTTTGTCCATTAGCTAAACAACCTCGCTTACCCTTTCCAATTAGTGAATCTCGTGCTTCTCATCCATGTTCATTGCTTCACATTGATCTTTGGGGTCCTTACCGTTTTTCCACACACAGTGGACATAGACATTTTCTTACCATAGTTGATGATCACATTAGGATGACTTGGGTTTATTTGCTGCATTTCAAACATGAGGCCTTCACTATTCTTAAAGAGTTTATTCTTATGGTCAAAACACAATTTCAAGCCACAGTTCAGATCATTAGAAGTGATAATGGGAGTGAATTTTTCACTTTGGAGGGTAAACCTTTTTTCTCATCTTTGGGGATTTTACATCAATCATCATGTGTTAATACTCCACAGCAAAATGGGATAGCTGAAAGGAAACATAGGCATATTCTTGATATAGCTAGAGCTTTTAAATTTCATTCAAATGTTCCTGTGAAATTTTGGGGTGAGTGCATTCTTGCTGCTTGTTATGTTCTAAACAGATTACCTACATCTGTTCTTGCCTGGAAAACACCATATGAGATACTTTTTCATAAGCCACCAGATTTATCTCATTTGAGAGTCTTTGGTTGTTTATGTTATGCCACTGTCACCAAATATCAAGATAAGTTTTCACCAAAAGCAACACCTGCAATTTTCATGGGATATTCCTTGATTCAAAAGGGTTACATTTTATTTAATCCTATTTCTCACAAGTTCTTTGTCAGTAAAGATGTCACATTTCATGAAACCATTTTTCCTTTTCATAATCCTCCCAAAAATCAACCTTTGTTTCCCTTAGATGTTACCTCTTTTGGTGCCCTTCATGATCCTTACTTCCTACAGTTACAGTCCCAACCATCCTCACCATCTACATCTTCACCATCTTCATCCTCATCCATTCCAACCACACCGTCATCATCCACCTCTACAACAACATTATCATTATCACCTTCTTTACCTCCATCGGACCAACCTGCAAGGAGGAGCACCAGAGCAACTCATCCACCTGTCTAGATGAAAGACTGTGTTCCCAATCCTTCGGTATCCTCTTCACTTGCAGTTAAAGGTCAGTATCCTTTATCTAACTCAGTTTCTTATACACATTTACCTTTATCCACTCAATCCTTTGCTGCATCCATATCCCAAATCCCTTAACCAAAAACATACAGTGCAGCAATTAAGCATAAATGTTGGATAGATGCAATGCAACAAGAAATTAATGCACTGGAGTCAAATGCCACATGGGAAGTAGTTCCTTTGCCTCAAGGTAAACGCCTCATTGGCTGCAAATGGGTGTACAAGATCAAGTACAACTCTGATGGTACCATTGAACGGTACAAGGCCAGATTGGTGGCCAAAGGATATAGCCAAAGAGCAGGTGTTGATTATCAAGAAACATTCTCTCCAGTTGCAAAGCATGTCACAGTCAGAGTTGTCATTGCCATTGCCTCCTTAAATCATTGGTCATTACTTCAGCTGGATGTTTACAATGCTTTTCTTCAAGGAGATCTCTCTGAAGAAGTCTACATGAAACTGCCACAGGGTTTTAGTAGTCAGGGGGAGGCAAGTGTGTGCAGACTACTCAAATCCCTTTATGGCCTTAAACAAGCTTCGAGGCAATGGAATTTAAAGCTCACTGAAGCCCTTATTAGCTCTGGATATATACAAAGTAAGAATGACTATTCTATGTTTACAAAGAAAGTTGGAACCAAGATTGTTATAATGTTGATCTATGTGGATGACTTGGTGATAACTGGAAATGACATTGAATTGATAAATGATTTGAGAGCCATGCTACATAAAGCTTTTAAAATGAAAGATTTGGGAGACTTGAAGTATTTTCTTAGAATAGAAGTACTTAGATCTAGTGAGGGCATTTTGTTGACTCAAAGGAAATATGCACTAGAGTTAATTTCAGATGTTGGATTGGAGGATGCAAAACCAGTTTCAACTCCCTTGGAGCAAAATTTGAAGCTCACAACAGCTGAGTTTGATACTGCAGTTAAACAGAATTTAGAAGATTCATTATTGTCAGATCCAAGTGTTTATCAAAGACTGATTGGACGCTTATTATACTTGACAAACACAAGGCCTGACATTGCTTTTGGAGTTCAACATTTGAGTCAATTTATGCAGCAGCCAAAGAAATCTCACTATGCAGCAGCTATAAGAATTGTGAGATACATTAAGCAAAATCCAAGGCAAGGAATTCTATTATCTTCAGAAGGTAAGCATGTTCTCTCAGCTTTTTGTGATTCGGATTGGGCCTCTTGTTCAATGTCTAGGAAATCAATCACAGGGTTCTGTGTCAAGCTTGGGAAATCATTGATTTCTTGGAAGTCAAAGAAGCAAAGCACAATATCAAAGTCATCAGCTGAAGCAGAATATAAAAGTATGGCTTCAACTGTTGCAGAATTGATTTGGTTACTTGGCTTGATGGAAGAATTGGGGTACAAGCAAAATAAACCAGTTGATCTCTATTGTGACAATCAGGCAGCTATCCAAATATCATCAAATCCGGTGTTTCATAAACGTACGAAGCACATAGAAATTGATTGCCATTTTGTAAGGGAAAAACTGCAGCAAGGTTTGATCACTGCTCAACATGTTTCTACTAAAGAACAGTTAGCAGATATCTTAACCAAAGGGTTAAGCATTCAGCAACATCATTATTTGCTTTCCAGTTGGGAGTGAGAAACATTTTTCACCCTCCAACTTGAGGGGGAGTGTAGAGAATTAGTTGTACATACTGTAATTAGTTAGAGGATTAGTTACAGGGTTAGTTCATAATAGTTGTATATATAATGTCTCTTTGTACAGTGTATAATTAATTTTTCAATGAAATCAGTATTTCACAATATTTTCTCTCGATCATTTCTTAACATTTTCACCTTTGTTTGTTTTAGGCTGTGCAATTGATGTGATAAAGGTTGTGAATGTCTAGTTTGTCTTGAGTGTATGACTTATCGTGATAAGGCTTCAGTAAATTATTATATAGAGGTGATAAGGCTTCAGTAAATTATTATATAGAGGTTTATTTGCTGGATCTATCTTACATGAAGTCCTTCTGTCGCAACTGTAACTTAAATCTGAAATGTGCATAAATCAGCCTATTTTGTATGAACAATTTTCTAATCTATTTTAGAGGAGTTGAATCCATGGAGAAATTATTATGTTGCTGTCTCAAGTGTTTTCTGATTTTAGTATTAGTCGATTCATCACTTGAGTTAGTTTCTATTAATTGTTTTTTAATTAAAAAGAGTATTGAGAAAATTATTTGTTGAGGTTAACACAAGTTGATCATATTATTGAGAGTGAAATTCTTTTATAAATAATAAAGAATAGTGATAATGTCAAGGTTGAGTGGTATCGACTTAATAAAGCCTTATATAAAATTATTTTCGTTAGTTAAAGAATTAAACTGAGAGAAAACTTCACAGACGTAGATAAAATGTATTGAACTATGTTACCAAATTTTGGTGTTGATCTGCTTAATTTCGTATTAATTTTTTTGTTTTTATTTGTACTGTAAAAATTTACAATTACTGATACAGTTACTTTATGTCTAATAACCAACAGACACAATTTCAAGTAATTGCGATCTGAGTCGAAAATTTTGGGGAATTAGTAGTACACCATTCGGTTTCTTCAAATGTCTTAAGACATATTTAAGACAAGTTGGCCTTTCTGGACCACGTTTTTGTGAATTCTACACATTAAAGCGATTCTAAAGCTTATTAGAATTATGTTTAGGTTGAATATAATAAGAAGCAAATTACATAACGCTGGTTGCCTTATTCAGAAGCATGTTCTGTGAATTCTAAACTTAGATTCTGAAACTTATTAAACTTATGTTTTAAGTTGAATTTCTAAGGTTGAGGAATAGACATAAGCATTCCTTCTTACATTTTACAAAAAAATTATTTCTATAAGTTGAATCTATAAATTTTTAGTCAACTAACCTTACCATTTGCAATTTATAATTATACCAGATTAAGAATCTTTCATGCTTGACAGGTGATTATTTCTTGAACATGTGGTCTACAAGTATCAACCATTCCATATACAAGAGTAAGAGGTAGACAAAAAAACAGGAAGTACCCATTAAAGTGGGAAAGATAACAATATTTTTCTTGGTGATCATGCATCAGAATCTTACCAATAATGAGAAAAATAATAGGTGGAAAGGGGTAAGAAGAAAGGTACAAAGAAGGAAGGGGTAGATAAGGTTTAGTACCTTGATGGTGATACGGATAAGCTAATCATGTCCCATCTTACCACTTACAAATTAAAATAGCCAAACAATACCAAGCAAAATGATGTTCTTTCATGAAGCATTTCATCTCTTGGTCCCATCACAACCTACCCTCATTGGAGAAGGAAAAAGAAAAAAGAAAACTCAATTGACGCAGAAGATCAGAAGAAGAAGAAGAAGATGATGATGAAAATGGTTGCATTGCTTACTTCTTAAAATGGAGCTGTTAATGTTCTATAGAGGGTATGTTTTTTTGGAAGCTGACCAGTGACTGCCAAAATCTGTAAAACACAAAAGAACACAAACACTCTTAAGAGTCTTTTTTAAAGCATTAAAATGTCTTGTGTTTAGTTCAAAGTTGAAGAACAGATTTAACCTTTTCTTGTTGCCTTCTAAGCTTGGCGTTCTCTTCAATTAAATGAGCAACTTCGAGTTCTAATTCATTCGTGTAAGCCTGCACAAGTTTTGGAAAAACAGAAATAAAAGCAACTACTTGTTAGTGGCAAGTCAAGATCAAACCTTTTGAGAGGATTCGCTTTCTTTCTCTTTTTTTTTTGGTTTCTTGAATCTTTTATTGAAATGGAATATGACAATGAGACAATGGACAGAAAGATGCCTGCTTTCTCGCCCTGGACCGAGCAGCTGATTCTCTGTTCTTGATCATTCGTTTATGTCTCCGATCACCGGAATTATCATCATTTTCCGACGATCTTTTCTTGCAACTGAAAGAGAACGGTAAACCATCTAGACCTTGGACAGGAGAGTCCAAAGAAGAATCAAAAGATGGTGTACTACGCTCAACAAGACCAAGCAATCGAGGGTTTACTGTGGTCCTCGTAGAACTTTTAAGATAATCAAGATGAGCACCCGAGTTCAAGCTCAGAACAGTAGCTGGATATGGAGTCTCCAAGGATTTAAAGAAATCAGGACCACGGTTCGACGATGGCTCAGCAGATGGAACCAAAGACGATTGGTCTTTGTTGAAAGGTCTAGCCAAGAAATCCTGAAGAACAGTACCAGGAGAAGAAGAGTGGTGCGTGTGTATTCTTCTGGCTGAGTAGTTAGTGTGATCCTGAAGTGAAGCCAAGTTTATCTCTTTCCAAACTTCTTCCATGGATTTCCTGCTTGATGGAGCTGTTCCTGAAGATGGAGCAAAGGGTTGGAAACTCATGCATGTAGGTGGGGAATTTGAAGATGAACAACACTGTTTCTGATCTCCAGAGGTTGTCGTCTGTTTCCAAGCTTCTGGGAAGCACGGAAGATTGAAGTGAGAGATGGAAACTTAGTGAGATGACGAGCAATGTCTCCTGATTCGCCTATGTAGTCATGTCTTAGGAACTAAACTAAACTAAAGAATTAGAATCAACTTAGCCTCCGGCTTTCGTTGGCGAGAGAACAAGCTCAAAACAAGGATTATCATGAACAGAAATGTCTGCCTACTTGCTACCTAAAGCAACTTGCAACTAAGAACAAGTTCCAATTTGATTTATTAACGATCTTTTTTTTTTTTTGTTGAGGGAATTAACGATCATTTTTTAAAAATTATCTTTGAATTTAAAAAATAATATGTGTACTTTTACTTTGATTTTAAAATATTATTATCTTTTTGTCCATATTTGAACAAATCAGTAAATTCAAAGTCAAACCCAATTTAACTGATATATATTTATTATATTTTCACTTTTGATCCGTCACCCTCTAAATTATAATTAAAACGAAAAGCAACTTTCAAACATTAAAATTTTAAATTAATAAACACATAAGAACAATCTCTGGTGAAGTAATTTAAAATCACATGCTAATTTTAGATGATGTTTTAAAATTATATTAAAAGTTAAACCGATAAAATAAAAAGTTTAAGGTTAAAAAATTTAATCGGTATGATAACACCATATAATTAATTAAAGATTGAATAAAATTAATGAATTTAAATATGATTGGAATAGATTATCATGAACCATCAAAGAATTTGACATTTAATTGATAAAATAGATCGTTAAATAAAATTAATTTATTTATTTTAATTTATAAGAATTGATAAATTTATAAAATTGAACATTAATTAATAAATCGATTGATTTTGACAAATAAAGTTATTATTGAACTGAAAAGTTAAAAATAAAATAAAAAATTAAAATTTTACGATTGAATTGACTGAACTAGATAAGTTTTTAACCAATAGTTTTGAAACATAACTTAGAAGTTACCCTAGCGGTGATTTCTTAACCTTTTGCACTTGCCGGCAATTATGTAAACTCCAAAATCTTCAAATTCATGATCATCATCATCATCACAACCAGTCTGAAGTCTTTCTGTGAAGCTATATCTGAAAAGATTTGATAGTAGGCAGCCTTACCTCTACATAGTAGAGAAAGCTGTTTCTTATAGATCCATATGTAGATATGACGAGAAAAATAGTGACGCAGAATCCTCTAATTGTGTTCAATTATTTATCACAAAGTAAAATTCATATAGAAAAAGATAATGATAAGTAATTAATGAATATCAATAATCACTAACACAACACCATAAAAAATAAAAACATGCAATTATTAAAATAAAATTTAACCATATACTTTCTCATTATTCATATGTCTTTATCACTTAAAAGTGCACAATGAATTTTTTTCTTTTTCCCATAGGCATATTTATAATAGAAATTATATGGGTACAAATAAGGGTGACATCGACCCAATCGAACTTAGACATGCGAAACCTGATTAAGTTTAGACCTAGTTTAATTATTTTTAAATTTAAAATTTAAAATTAATATCATTTTATTTAAAAATTTTAAATATCAAATTGGGATGTCAATAGATCGGGCGGATACAAATAGGAATGACATCGAGCCAATCAACTTAGACATGTGAAACTTGATCAAGGCTAAACTTAGTTTAATTATTTTTAAATTTTAGATTTAAAAATAATATCATTTTATTTAAGAATTTTAAATATCAAATTGAGATAGATCTAATAAGGATGTCAATAGATCGATCAGGTATGAAGAAGGATGACATCGAGCCAATCGAACTTAGACATGTGAAACCCAATCAAGTTTGGACCTAATTTAATTATTTTTAAATTTTAAATATCAAATTGAGATAAATATGTTAATGGGTCGGGTGGCCCAACCCAACCCTTGGTTGGATGACTCTGTGGCCGGCTCATCCTTATTTTTAAAAAAAATATTACAAAACGAAATCGTTTTTGTTATTCTGGTCAAGCCAAGGGTTGAATCTAAGGACCTGTTTGGTTCTACTTCTATTTTTCATTCATAGCTTTTAGTTTCTTTTTAGCTTTTAGTTTCGCTTTTCTTTCAAATAAAAACAAAATTATGTTTGGTTATTAATGTTAATATAATTATATTTTATCATGATAATAATTACATTTTAGATAAAACTTAAAGATAAATTTTTTAATTAAATAAATTTATTTATTCTATTATATAATATTTATTAACAAATTATTAATAAAATTATGTTATTTTAATAAAATAAATATTTTAAATTTTATTTATAAATTAATATTTATTTGAAATATATTTTAATAATTAAATCAAATTTTATTTGAATATTTTTATATATATTTTTAATTATAAAATTAAATAAAATTAAATTATTCATAATTTTATTAATAATAAATATGAATATATAAATATATAAATATAATGTTAAATTAAATTATTCATAAATTTTACTAAAATAAATAATTAAATAATATATAGTTAAATGATAGTAAATTATATTATGAAAAAACGAAAACGAGAAACAAAAACCACTTTTTATGGTTTTCATAATTTTTAAAAACAGGAAGAAACTAAAACTAAAAACAAAAACAAAAAATTCAAACGAACAAATTTTTTTACTACATTTAAAAACAAAAACAGAAAATCAAAAATAGAAATGAAAACAAACACCCCCTAGTTCTATAACTCATTCAATTTGAACAAAATGTCTTTGAATCCAAGCCTGCCAAGTAGGTATTAAAAGTGATCAATTAACCAAATCAGCCTTTTGTTTTAATTCTTTTTTCGTTTCTTTGACTGTCCCGACCCTTCTCTCACAGCATTATGAACAGAAAAAGCAAACAGTGGAAAAGCTCTTTAGCCCTAGCAGTCAGCCAGATTCCCAATTCCCTGAATATCCCTTTATCAGAGTAAAATTGAGTCACAAGTTATTCCTTTTCTCATTCTGTAAAAACCTCAGTTCTTAGGTCCTAACATCTATATGGTACAAGAACACTGGACCACAACTAGCATGAGAACATATTCGAGTATAAGAATCCCATCTCAAATCTTACACTGAACCCTAAGTTCCAATTCCTCAACTTGGTTCAGAATAATAAAACAAAATGAAAATAGTTAAAATTGAAGACTAAGTAATTAAATATTAATTACTAATTTTTGAATTTGTTTATTTTTCAGTAAAATAAAAAATAATAATGATGAAAAGAAACCCCATTTGGATTTGGTAGATTACTTTTTGAATTACAGTGGTATAGGTCGTAGAATAGTCTGGCAATTTCGACCTTTTCCTATCTCGAAGTACATGCGATTCTGTCCTGACCTAAGTGAAATTCTAGCTAGTATATAAGCCATACATAGGCCATGACAAGAAGTGAAAGAGCCAGAGCAGTCTTGTCAAATTATTTTTACTCATTTAAATTTAAATTTTAAAATAATTAATTTCTTCTACTTTATAAAAATATATTAATTAATTAAAATTTTAAAAAATATTTTTTTTAAAAAAAAAAAGAAGATAGACCCAATCAAAAACTCTGACATCAAATTATATTATTTTGTTAAATTTTAATAAAATAATCAGACTTCGAGGACTTTGGACAAAAAGCTTAAAAAGCTTCATGCCATGCCTAATCACACCTATCCGTAATGGTATGATGTGACGTGTTAGTATACTCAAGAAAAGGGTCACTCTCTCCCAACCATCTTAAACGGACACCAACTCTACAAAAGCCTCTTCGTTCCTGACGGCTCTTGGCTGAAAGGCCGATCTGAGAGCCCATACATAAGTTTCGTAATAGATCGGAACCCAGAGTCGGGTCAGATCAAACTACATTTCTGGAGTACCGTGATTAGAATCATCCTGAAACCATATCCATCCAGGAATAGCAGATAAATACAAGGAAATAGAAGAAATCATCAAGCCATTTAAAAGCTCGCAAATAAGAGAGCCCTTGAAGCAAAACCTTCAACAGCATAGAAATGGTGAACAACATAAAACTTTTCCGGTGACAAGGCATATGAGAGGAAGGGTGAAGAATAAATAGGCAAGAAAATAAACATCCAAACCAAAAACCATCCTCTATACAAAAACGTTAAAGAGAACCTTATAAATCCAAGCGAAGTCAAGAGCCTATGTTCTTTCTGGCTTTTGTTCTCTCTGCAGATAAAAAGTTTCTGTTTATTATTTTGTTTTCTCCTACTCACCTCAACTCCTGTCAAAAACAGCCACAGCAACTTGACATATATAATAATATGATGATGCTCTTCACCTTCTGACCACCCTCCACCGATATCGGATGCACTAAACTGAAAGATGGTGCTGTTGAATTTAATAGCAAGTTCGCAACAATAAATTGCTCATTTTCGGCATAACCCTTTCTCGAGTGCCCTCCATTGACAGTTTAGTGACCAGAAAGTCACCTCCTTGGGACATCCTCTGACTGCAGAGGTGAATTGGCTGTCGTACCATCTTGATTAGAGTTCAATTCATTAACGGCAATGTTTTGCAATGAATTTGACAGCAGGTCATAACTTGAATCACTAGCAGATTGGTTAGGTATCCATCTCATCCAATCATTCCTTCTTCTCACCTTATCATCCTGAATCAAGTTTTTACTAAATCAGATAAACCAGATTTCTGAAATTCCCAAGACTAATAAATTTTCTACTTGACACCAAACAGCATTATAATATTTTTCAATACTGCATTCCGATGTTTACATAAAGAAAGACAAATGCACCTGCACTTCCAGAAGAGTTGAGGTCCTTAATGATTGCAAGATAAACTGAACGTCGTGTGTCATATTCTTGACCTGCAGAACCACAGTGAATTGCAATCTGACTTGCAAGCAAAACTTGAATTTATATGCATATGCACCATCCATCAACTTACTAATTTCAATAGCAGAAGCGTAGCATATTATAACCTGTTCATCACAATTTTCACTAGAAGCATATTTGGTCTACCAAAACCCACAAGAGGATCAGATAGAACTACACTCAGTCTTGCTTTTCTACTAACAAACCCATCGATTCACCAATACAAGACAATTTGTCAAGAGCAAATATTCCACCCCTACGCCAGAAGTGAAGGGGCACCTTGATTATCAAATCAATTGATCATTTTGAATTTACCTACACTTAATTGACTCGACATCCATAAAGACAGATAGAAGCCAGCTCTAATCAATAAACAGCTTCAAATTCATTCAAATTACCATGATGAACTAGCACACAACCATCGCATAATTGAAGAATGAAACTCAAGCTGGAATATAACCCACGTCATATGAAAAATGGTCCAAAAACTCCAAGTGTCAACCAAATGGTCAAACTTAGTATTATTCTATTTAAAAGAGACACGAATTTTTCACATGCATACAGAACATGGTTAATAATTTATGTTATCCTACAAATAAAGACATGTACTTACATCAGATGGCATATACCAAGACATAAACAAACATTTTTCATACAAGCTAAATATGACCATATGATTAAAAAGTACCCAGGGAAGAAAAAAAGTACATATTATTCCAGAATCTAATATCCTGCATTTAAGAGACAAAGGTGGTCTGGTCGCATGTTAGCTTAAACAATAGGGAGACTTTATCTTCCCACTTCTAATTGTGTTTTCCCTTTGATGATGTACACAGCAAAATTATAAAAAGAAAAAAACTTCTAAATTCTTAAAGCAGAACATCTGAAAATGGACCTGCCTCTCCCCAACCACAACTCTCAGCCAAAAGACAGTAGAAGATCTTACAGATAAAGATAATTTAGCGGCATCCAAGGCCACAGCTATAGATGATTGGGAATATACGATTGAATGTATATTGTCACTATTTCTTCATAGGCAATTAACAATTACTTTTTGAAACAGAATTCTCAAGAATAAAAGCAACAGTTTCAAATTCATTCATCAATTCACTTACTCTGTTGAAGCCTGCTATTAAAGTAATCGGAACCCAACCTTGTTCATCCATGTTTGACTTCAAAAATTCATCATTCAATAAATTAGCATCACTGCAAATATCAAATAACTGTTGCATTTAGCAATTAAATTTTCATTTTATTACGCAAGTACGAATTAAGTGAATGATAACCCAATAATATATGAAATAATGAACAAAAATATCAAACCCAAAACAGTACCTGAAATAATATTCTATCTGATTGACTAACATAACAGGTAAATTAACATCTGAAGCAGGCATCATCATTGTAGGCACTGGTGACTGAGGGAATACTGGCATGCCCCTAAATGGATCCACATTGTATGTAGAAACGTAGTAATATTCTGAAAAGAATAAAATCATCAATGACCAAATCAAGTTTAAAGAGGCACAGAAGATTAGCTTAGAGCAAAAGAAGAAATATGAACAACCAACATTATTGAATTTGAAACAAATAAAATACTGACCTTGGGCCATGGGATTAACATAGGCTGGCACAGGCGGAGGAGTAGCAAATGGGGCTGTATTTGGAGGATGCCCAGTAAAGCCCCTAGGAAGAGCTCTTTGTGGTTGCACATGTTCATCCCTGGCATTACCATATCGCCCACGATTCTGATCACGTCTGGCACCCCCCAAATTGTTATGATAAGAACCTTCCCCACGAGGTCCAATGTTGTTTCTCCGAGAAGAGTGTCTGTTGTCGTTCACCATAGATGACCGAGGTACATACCCTGGAACATTTCTAGCTTCCCAGTGAGTGGCCCTGTATGGAGGATCTCTCGGAGAATGATCAGGCAATGGTGCCACCATACTATAACTAACAGGAGGAGGCATTGGATACAAAGAATATGGTGGAAGTGGAGGTGGCAAGTGGTTGAACCCACTTTGCATACTATTACTACCTCCACCATTATCATTCCCATTTCGCCTCATTGACCTTTGCCGAGCTGGTACTCTATGAGCTTGTGAGGAATTAGATCTTGCATTATCATTAGCAGCAACCCTCTGCGGCGACTGTGGCATTACAGGCACCTATCAAAAGATGCAATTCCAGCAAATTTATTATTTTTGTAGTGAAAACCTATTCAATAAATTTAGAGAAATTAAAAAAAAGATATATCATATTCAATTTAGTGCCCTGAAACCTAACTTAGGTTATTCTTACAGATTACAATAAAATTAAACTACTCCCGGTCTTCAATATTTCCAAGTTCTTTTCTTTTTAACTTTCATCACTTTCTTGGCAAACAATCACAATTTAAAAAAAACAAAATTAGGAAAGGTAAAAAACCTCAGAACTGGGCACTGATACATCAGAAACAGTCTTCGATGAAGACTCGGCTTGTGATGATGTTTTAGCAGAAGGTTTAGTGGATTCAGATAAAGGAGGCCATGAGGTAGCTCCCATAACTGGCCTTAACTCCGTTACGCCATTTAACGGCTTGTTCCAAGCCAGTTTCTTTGGCTTGCCAATATTGCCGTTAGTTCCGTCGGAGCTCACCGTCACAACGGAATCATCTGGAGGAGGCGGTGAGTACGACGTCGTCTTACTCGGAGAGGAACAATCAGAAAAAGAAGATTGCTCTAGAGACGAAAACTGTACTGATGGGGGAGGAGACGATGACGACGAGTGGTTAACGGTAACGTTACTAGGGATTGTATCGTGTTCTCCTCCTCTCACAACTTGGGCCCACGGAGACGGCAAGTTTTTCCGTTTCTGAGGACTGTTAACTCCACCATCGCTGCCACCACCGCCACTCTCGCTGGAGGCGCGTGGAGATTGGTGGTTTTGAAAGGGAGTGACGGTCATGGCCAGTTAGGGTTTTGGAGAGATTTCACAAAAATAATACGATCAGTAAACTCAGAACCATCACAGATCATAAATTAATAACAATACACCCATAATATTATTATTATTATTAGCTCAACTAATTAACTAAGAATTAATAATCGAATAAAAGAAAGAAAGGAGAGGATTAGGAGCTTGTTTGAAGAATATACGAATCTCGGTTGCGATCGAGCAAGTGTCTTTCACGCTCCGCCGCCAAACTTCAACGACGCCGCCACCTCTCACTCACTAACTCTCCTCTCTCCCCCCGCCTCCTCTCTGTCTCTCTCTCTCTCTACTTTGTTTGTTCCTTTTCGGTTTTTGGCCTTTTATTTCCAGGGACCCTACAAGAAGTTGAAGGGAATTTGTTTGGTTATTGATTATACGATATTACCCCTAATTTGTTGATCGAGTTACGATATTGACCTCTGCGGCTTGGTTCTAAAATTCTAGGGTTTTCATGTATTTTAAGATAAAAATATAAAATCTTATTATTAAAAATTCAATTTTAAAAGTTTTAAACTATTTATTTTTTGTTTTAAATTTTAAATTTGATTTAATTTAATAACTCTTATTCTTAAAAATCGATTAATTTGTTAATTAATCAATCAATTTTCTTAAATTAATTTTTTATAAATTAAAATAAACCAATTATTTTTATTTAATAAAATTTTTCAATTAAACTTCAAATTATTTAATAAGTAAACTATTTCTTTTAATCATAATTTTATTTTTATTTTTTTATTTTTAGCTATTTTGTGATTATTTAATATCGATTAAATTTTTAAACTTTAAATTTTTATTTTACCTACTTTAACTTCTAGTTCATTTCCAAAAATTGGAACTTTTTATAATTTAAAAATATTTTTTAATAATTCAATTAAAATAGTTATAAAACAAGCGTAATATAAATATTATATGTAAACTAATAAAATGAGACTAATATTATAATCTAACTTTATTCTTAAATTAGATATAAAATATCTTAAATTATTAATTTAAGTTTAATTTAATTGATTCAAATTCACTTTAAATTAAATCATCATGTCAGTACTATTTGATTAGTATGAATTTTGTTATTATTTTTAATTAAAATCTATTTAAAATTTTAGAAAAATAAAATTAGAAAAACATATTAATTTGGAAGATTAAGGAAATTTTAAAATTTTTGGGGATTTTCATATATTTTACCTTTTATTTTATAATTTTGTTAGTATTTTTGGATTTTAATTATTTATCGAAATTAAGTGAGGCGATATGTTTGTCTAAATATGATGGATCTGTATCCAAATTAGGGATTTAGAATACGATTTGGTCCAAAAATGGAATTACCGTAAATTATAATAATTACCATAAATATAATAATACAACAATTCGACTTCAAGGATCCAGCCCAGCTACCATCTTCGTCGTTATGTTCAACTCATTCACTTTATATTATATATATATACAACTATGTAAACATGTGACACGTGGCATATTTTTAGTGAGAACTTCCTCAAAGCACCAATTATTCAATGTGATGCTTGAGAGTTGTGCGATATTGATTTATTAAATGACTTATTAAAGAATATATTTACAATTTATAAATATAAAATCCCTTTATTTGAATCCTTTGTTTGAGTTACTAATAATTTATTTGAAATTATAAGATATTTATGTTTTGAATTTTTATTTATTATTTATTATGCATTTGCAATTAATTTAGAAAATCCTTCCTCCTCCTAACTAACTCAAAGAATGAATAAAAATAATTTTTATTAATATTTAATAATAAATTATAATTCTTAATTTTATATTTAGTACTCATTTAAAAGTAACATATTAATTAAAAATCTCATTATATGAAAATGATACCTTACAACTGGAAAAAATCCAAATACATCTTTCTAATACCTAAAGAGGCTAATCGATTGATTATAATATATGATTAAAAAATTAATCAGACTATATTAGTTCAATCATAGAAATTTTTAAAGCAGTCAATTTTTTAGTTTGATTTTCTAGAGGTAGCAATAGGTATGGCCGAGTCCCATACCCAACTCGACCTTACCAATTTTTTAAAATTTATGAATACAAAATGGCATTATTTTGTTGAAAACGACATCATTCTATTTAAAATGGTTGAGCCTTATTAGCTCAGGGAGTCATAAGGATGATTTACCCTCTCCGGAGTCATAAGGGTGTTGTGCTGTAGGCTAGAGTATTGGAGTGATAAGGTTTGACTTTGTACGGAGTGATAAGGTTTGATTTTGTATTTATTCTTTCCCAACTGAATGATCTTTTGTGGTTAGGATTCTTAGGGTAATTAGTTCCTAGGTGATATTTGTCCATTATTTACTCCTATACTTGGTCATACATTATCATTTTTATATTTAAGTTGTGTGTCTTTGCAAACGTAATAATATCTTAAGATTACATCTTTCAAACTCCTTTTTTTTAAGCTTTTCTATCTTGGTATCAGAGAAGTGACGATCTTCTCACCATGGCTTCTTCAAATCTGAACGTTGCCAATTTCGTCACTTTAAAGCTCAAGCAAACAAACTACCTCTCTCGGAGAGCAAGTTTTGAGTTTAGTGAAAGTCGAGGCTGCGGATCATCTTTCAAACGGGTTTCGAGGATCGAAATTTAATACCCCTCCCAATCCAATACCCGAAAATTACCAACCACAGCAATCTGATACTTTCAAGGCGTGGCAAAAATCAGATAGATTACTTCGTGGATGGATCTATGGAACACTAAGCGAGGAATCACTTGGTCTCGTGATTGGATTAGAAACAGTTCACGCGGTATGGAGCGCATTAAAAGACGCAGATGCCCAAGATTCCCGTGAAAGGAATTTACTCTCGACAACAATTAACCTACTTTCGCAAAGAAGAAAGTCGGTCAATCACGCACCATTCGTTTGTTTAAAGAGATTTGTGACAATTTAGCCGCAATCGGGAAAAAAGTACCCGATGGGGAGAAAGTTTTCTGTCTCCTCACTAGCCTGGGACCACAATATGAAACGTTCACAACAACAATGCTCAAACCACCACGACCGACGTACAATGAGTTGGTTTCCCATCTAAAGAATCTCGACCAATGACGATTTTGGTTTCACCTCAAACCGAATCGAGATTGAATCGCCGCTTCTCGTGTGGCCTTTTACGGGCAACAACAGAATCCGCAGAATTCTTATTCGCATCGGCGCCCTAGGTTCAACTCACAAGGGCGTGGTTTTCAAGCTCAACAGACCTCAGGACAAACCCAAAACAAGGAGTCGTCTTCCTCTCAGCGACGACCTCTACCAGCAGGGCGTAGAAGAATGACGCCAGCCGAACGAGAACGCTATAAGAATGACGTTTGCCAGTACTGCGACAGAGAAGGGCACGTAGCCAAAATCTGCTGGTGGATACCACAAGATAAGCCGAATCCTCCTCCCCAGGCCCTTACTGCTCTCACGTTGGACAATGATGTCATTGATACAGACTGGATTGCGGACTCTGGCGCATCAAACCATATGACAGGTAACAAAAAGTTATTAAACCAAATGGGTAATTATTATGGAGCTGACTCCATAGCTATAGGAGATGGAACATTCCTTTCCATTGATGGTGTTGAGTCTGCATCCATAAAACAGAAAAATACTTTACCAATTTCGAATTTTTTGTCTGTCCCTGCTTTAAAACAAAATTTGTTATCTGTTGGACAATTAACAGATGAGTATTCTGTTAATTGCGAATTTTCTAATGTTTCTGTTTTTGTTAAGGACCGACAAACGGGACAGGTACTGCTGCAAGGACCGCGGAACAATAATCTTTACATTCTGTCTGGGATTTCCAAAGCGTATTTTGCTAATCGACTTAAGACTGTTACAGCTGACATTTGGCATCAACGATTAGGACATCCCCAATCTTCTGCTATTTCTACTTTATCTAATAAGAACCTTATTGATGTAAAAGGTTCCTTGCATTCTAAATCTTTCTGTGATAGTTGTCAGTTAGGCAAGTTGAGTAAAATTCCTTTTTCTTTGTCAACAAATAAAAGTACTGTTATGTTTGAGAAAGTTCATTGTGATCTTTGGGGTCCAGCCCCTGTTATGTCCTTTGCAAAATTTAAATACTATGCATGTTTAGTGGATGACTATTCTAAATATTCATGGCTAATACCATTGAGGACAAAATCTGAATTTTTTGTTGCCTTTAAAGCTTTTGAACAATATGTGCTTCGCCAATTTGGGCAGAAAATTAAGATTTTCCACTCTGACGGCGGAGGTGAGTTTCTAAACAATGCTTTATCTTCGCATTTTCTTTCCCAGGGTATTAAGCATCAAGTGTCATGTCCGTATACCCCTGAACAAACAGGTGCTGTTGAACGACGGCACCGTGTAATTCGTGAATTAGGTCTAACTATGATGTATCATAGCCATATGCCGTTGTCTATGTGGGTAGAGGCATTTCAGACTGCTGTTTTTTTAATGAATAGGTTACCTACTTCTGTTCTAGGAGGAGAGACACCTTACTTCAAGTTGCATGGTTCTCATTTTAATTATTGCTCCTTACGCGTATTTGGATCAAAATGTTTTCCATATATATGGGACACAAAACGTCATAAGTTTGATCATAAGTCTTGCTTGTGTGTGTTTATTGGCTATAGTGAAAAATATAAGGGATACAAATGTCTGAATCCTAAAACCAAGAAAATTATCATATCGCGTCATGTTAAGTTTGATGAAACTGTTTTTCCCTATAAGTCTGCGTCTTCTGATAAACATTTTGCTGCTCAAATTATAAATTCGTGGTTACCACCTGCTGTGACTAACACTTTGGCAATCAGTTCTGATGGTAGTACAGGTAACTTCTCACATTCAGCTGAGCAAGGCAGCATGATTGTGAGTGAAGGTGCAGCTGCATCTTTAGATCAATCGGCCACTTTTATACCACCCCCACAGCCACTCCAAGACACAGTTCTGGACGCGGTTTCTGCTCCTGCTAATTCGCATGCCGCTGCCACGCTACAACACACTGCAGAACGTGACGCTGTGTTGACCCAGCCGTTCCTACCGCCACGACAGAATGCAGAACATGAAGCTGTCTCATCCCAACAAATCCTAACACCATCAGAACAGGAGCAAGGAGAACCTCAGACTCCACCAACGCCGAAAGGTCAGCGTCTGAGCGATTGTCACCAATGGTCGCAGCCTTGATTCTGATTCAATAGCTCTCGATTTCCAGTGTTCAAGAGAACACGCCAACAACTTCAGTAACAAATGTTCTTGATCGCCATACACCAGCATCTCAACGTGACAACGACGAGGAAAATTCTGAAGCACATCCTGTTGAACAACTTCAGATTGAGGCAGAGCACCCTCGTCATTCGATGGTGACTAGGTCCCAATCAGGTATTGTAAAGCCCAATCCCCGTTATGCTTTGCATGTCTCTGTTGCTTCCAATGTACCATCTGAACCTAGGACTGTAAAAAGTGCTCTTGCACATGTTGGTTGGAAACAAGCCATGCTTGAAGAGTATAACGCCCTACAGTCTAATCACACCTGGACCTTAGTTCCACGACCCGCAAATGTAAATGTCATAGGTTGCAAATGGGTCTATAAAGCTAAGCTCAACTCTGATGGAACTTTAGATAGGTTGAAAGCTCGGCTTGTAGCCAAGGGTTTTCTTCAGCTTGATGGTGTTGATTACACCGAAACATTTTCTCCTGTGATTAAGCCTGGAACCATTAGATTAATTCTCACAGTTGCTTTAGCCAGACATTGGCCAATACGACAATTGGATGTTAAAAACGCGTTTTTGCATGGCTTTATAACTGAGGACATCTATATGGATCAACCGCCTGGAATTACAGATCCAAAATATCCCAATCATGTGTGTAAGCTCCAACGAGCCTTGTATGGTTTGAAACAGGCCCCTAGAGCCTGGTTTGATCGGCTGAGTACTTTTTTGATTGACTATGGTTTTGTTTGTAGTTTGGCAGATCCTTCTTTGTTTGTCCAACACACCTCCACTGGTATATTGGTCCTTCTTATTTATGTAGATGATATGTTGTTAATAGGGTCTTCTATGGCTCTAGTTCAAACTTTTTTGCAGGTTTTAAGCACTGAGTTTTCTATGAAGGACCTTGGGCCGCTACACCATTTTCTCGGCATTCAAGTACACTCCACAGAAACTGGTTTACATTTGAATCAATCACGATATGCCTATTCCATTTTGGAACGGGCACAAATGGTGGACTGTCAACCCATGCCGACTCCTCTAGTTCAACGAGTTGATCTTACTTCGGATGCCACACCTCTTAGTGATCCAACACACTTTCGTGGTCTTGTTGGCTCACTGCAGTATTTAACACTAACTCGTCCGGATTTGTCTTATAGTGTTAATTTTGTTTCTCAATTTATGCAGCATCCTACTATGTCTCACTTCAAATGTCTTCGTCGTATTTTACGTTACTTAAAAGGAACAATACATTATGGCCTTTCATTTTCAACTGATACATCACTTGTTCTTAGTGCTTTTTCAGATGCAGATTGGGCGGGCTGTCCGACCACACGCCGTTCCACTACAGGATACTGTACATTTCTCGGCTCAAATATCATTTCTTGGTGTGCCAAAAAACAACAGACAGTTGCTCGCTCAAGCACCGAGGCAGAATATCGTTCTTTGGCTCACGCAGCCGCCGAGCTCACTTGGCTAGGCTACATCTTGGACGACTTGCGCATTCAACCCACACGACCGCCAGTATTGTATGGCGATAATCTTAGTGCGTTGCACTTGATCAGAATCCGTTTTACACAAGGAGTAAGCATGTGGCTTTGGATTATCACTATGTCGAGAACGTGTTGCTCAAGGAGTTCTAATCACGAAATACATTCCATCAAGATATCAAATCGATATATTTACAAAATCCATGATTTAAAGCTCGCTTTAGCACAATTTCGACGCAAACTATGCCTTTTCCCGGCCATAGTTTGAGGGGATATTAGCTCGTGGAGTCATAAGGATGATTTACCTCTCCGAGTCATAAGGGTGTTGTGTTTGTAAAGGTAGAGTATTGGAGTGATAAGGTTTGACTTTAGACGGAGTGATAAGGTTTGATTTTGTATATATTCTTTCCCAACTGAATGATCTTTTGTGGTTAGGATTCTTAGGGTAATTAGTTCCTGCCGGTGATATTTGTCCATTATTTACTCCTATACTTGGTCACTACATTATCATTTTTATATTTAAGTTGTGTGTCGTAAACGTAATAATATCTTAAGATTACATCTTTCAAACTCCTTTTTTTTAAGCTTTTCTATCTAGCCTCAGGTCAAGCTTGGCTTGGGTTGCATAAGTCCGAGCTCACCCCAAGGTCAGGTCAACCCAGGCCTATTTTGTTGACTTTAGGTAGGGTCAGGGCCAGGCGCCCAGATAGATATCATCCTTATAACTTTCAACTTTTTAGTTTATTAATTAGTTTATTAATTAATCAGTCAATTTTTATAAGTTAATTGATTTTATAAATTAAAAAACTAACTAATTTTTATTTAACAATCTTTTTTAATTAAATATTGAATTAATGGCAATCTCATTTAACCATATATTAAATTCTTTAACTTTATTCAATTATTAATTGATTTTAGCATTGATTTAACCTTTTAAATCTTAAATATTTTTATTGGTTCAATTTTGATTCGATTTTAAATTCTTAATTTTAATATCTAAAAACATGTAGTAATGAACTTGATATTAATTAATATTATATATGTGTTGGATGCATAATTTAACTGAAACTCTCAATGTCGGTTCATAAAATTAGTTGCAAATATTGCTGTGAGCATGCTTACTGCGTGATTATTCATTCGGTACGTACATAATCATCTCATGAAGCCCTTTTTATGTTCTTTTTTCATTTTCATTGTCCCAATGTAACTTTTGTTCTTGCCACCGACCGAAGTAAGTGTCGCATGTGACTGCCAAGCGATGAATGAGACCGGGCAAAAATTACGTTCAGCCCGGTCCGACTTAGCTCGGTGTAAATCGAATTTCAAGTCAAATTCGAGTTTGGAGGTCAACTCAAAACTTGATCGGAATAATTTAATTTTCTTTTCAAAATAATATTGTAAATTTTCAAAGTAATTTCATTTTATTATATAAATTTAAAAAACTTAAGGCTACAATCTTTTAGGAAAATGAAACTAAAACAACATTATTAACTAAACTTCGCTCGTATTCAGCTTATATTTGCCACGGCACAAGCTAATTAAGCGATCGGAGTTAAGGTATGTTTAATTGGGTGGTTATTAATGCAATGAAATAAAACATAATATTATTTCATTATTTGAGATGAGGTTTATAATAGAATGGAATAGTATATGATATAAATAAAGGGTTTCACATTACAATTCATTTCATTATAAACAATAAAAATAAGTTACATCTAATTTGAGAGGTTTATGATGGAATGTAAAATGAAAAATAGTATTTTACTATATTACATTATAAACCATTATTTTAAATAACAGTTCACTGTATTACATTATAAACTATTTCATCATTCTCAAACAACAAATTTTAATATTACATTCATTTAAATTACATTTCATTATAAATCATTTCATTTAATGAAAAAATTTCATCCAACTAAACATAGCTTTAAATGAGAAAAGAGTTCCAATAAAGAAGTAAAGAAGGATTGCAAAATTATTTTAGAAATTTTGATATTTTTAATTTATTAAAAATATTTTATAATTTTGTTTACAATAAACCTTAATTTTATTTATTTATATGTTCATATTATATGAAATATAATTGAAGTAATTTTATTTATTTATATGTCCATATTATAAGAAATTTAATTGATGTATGGAAGGGAGGGTTTTACATAACATCTCATTTCATCGTAGCAGTAAAAATAAGTTATATCGATTTGAAAGGTTTACGATAGAATATAAAATAATAACAATATTTCAAAGATATTACATTATGAACCCTTCTTCAAAACAACATTTTATTATATTACATTATAAATCATTTCATTATTTCAAAACAACAATTTTCTAATATTATATTCATTTACATTCTATTCCATTCTAAATCATTTCATTCATTAAAAATCTTATGTTTAACAAAATATAGCCTTAAACGAGAAAAGAGTGCTAACAAAGAAGTAAAGCAGGACTGTATAATTATTTTAGAATTTTTGATATTTTAATTTATTAAAAATAAATTTTATACGTGAAAAAATTATGATATGTAACAATCACATGATAAAATCACTAAGCTGACTTGATACATTCACGGAGAACTTAACGCCGGTTTATTTTTATACAAAATTAAAAGTTGAAGCATTTTAATACCAATTTTAAAATTCATATTAGTATCTTAAAATTGAGTTAGGAGAAAGGGTACGTATTTTTAAACCTCCACTGACCTTGTGTATCAATAGGGATGACAATAGATCAGCCCAATTCTGGGGCCATATCATCGAGCATGGCCATATTCAGATGGATTTGGGGAAGGTGAAAGCGATCCAATAATGGAAGACCCCCTTAAATGTGACGAAATTTAGGTCCTTTTATGGGACTAGCTAACTACTATTGTCGCTTTTTGTAGAGCTACTCACAAAGGGCTACACCTCTGATTGTCTATACTGCTCTTCTGTTACGTAGCATTACAAGCCCGCTCGTGTTGCTTCAGTGGTGTTTTTTCACCTTTTCTTCTCTCTGGATAGGAGTGCTAGTGGACATGGAGAGGGAGCAAGTGAAGCGTGTTGTTCTTAATGGAAAGGAAGATATCACTACTTCGCCTCTTTGTTGGATAGCCGGCGCGAACACAATGGTTTTTAAACCTCCACTGACCTCGTGTATCAATAGGGATGACAATGAATCGGCCCAATTTTGGGACCATATCATTGAACATGGCTACATTCGGATAGATTTGGAGAAGGTAAAGATGATCTAAGAATGGAAGACCCCCTTAAATGTAACAGAATTTAGGTCATTTCTAGGGCTAGCTAACTACTATCGTCGCTTTTTTGAGGGCTACACCTCTGACTGCCTATCTTGCTCTTCTATTATGTAGCACTAGAAGCCCACTCATGTTGCTTCAGTGGCGCTTTTTCATCTTCTCTTCGCTCTGGACAGGAGTGCGAGTGGACACAGGGAGGGAGCAAGCGAAGCGTGTTGTTCATAATGAAAAGAAAGATATCACTACTTCGCCTATTTGTTGGATAGTCGATGCAAACACAGTGGTCTCTAAACCTCCACTGACCTCGTGTATCAATAGTGATGACAATGGACAATTTTGATGTGAAATTGATGCCAAATAAATGTAAAATATTTAATATTCGTTAATCAATCACATTTTTTATTTTCTTTGGAAAATATTTTGTAGAAAAAAAACCCTATTCAAATATCTAAAATGACATATTTTCTTATGATAAATTTCTATTTTGCATTTAAAATCTTAATGCATATTGAATAATCATTACTTCAAATTTCAATTCAAGTGTTTAATTTTGTTTTAAAATTGGGTTGAAAGTTAAACTGATATGGCAAGAAGTTTAATGTTTAAAAGATTTAACTAATATCGAATCGTTATAAAATCGATTAAGTTTGAATAGAATTAAAGAATTTGAAATATAATTGAAAGAAATTGTTCTTATATATAAAAGAATTTGAATTTTATTTTAAAATTATTAATTAAAAATTAATTTATCTATTTTAGTTTATAAGAACTTATTAATTTCCAAAAATTGAGCAATTGGTTAATAATTTGTTTGGTTTTTAACAATAAGAGATATTAAAATAAAAAAATCAGAAAGTTAAAATTAAATTGAAAAGTTAGAAAGTTCAAAATTCTTATGGTCAAACTGACCAGATCGATTGAGTTTTTTTAATCATTGATTTTTGTCATTTCAATAAATATTAAAAGAAGCAATTTGTATTGGCTTTAAATATTTTAACAATTGTTAAAAAAATGATCTATCTTTCCAAGAACCAGGCCACCAAGCAGGAGCGAGTGAGGCTAACCAGTAATTCATACATGGGCTAAAACCATATGCAATGTCGACACATAAAATACTGTTTCAATTCCTTTGACCCATTTTTAAAAGAGCCCAAGAGACTACACTACAAGAACCTGAAGTCTGAAGTCGAAGTGGGTTTTCTATCCATGGCCCGAATAAAGTACCCAAAACAATATAGTTTCGGGCTTAAAGTGAGACCGTTTAAATCTTTCAGACTTGAATACTATTCAAAGTACAATCGAGTTGCGTATTCTGGATCTGATTAGGCTTCGGGTCAAATCGTGGCCTAAGCCCAAGTCCAAGATGCCGTGCCTTGCTACACTCAATCTTCTAATACTTGGGGTTGTTAGAAAGTTGCTTTTTGTTAAGTGATATTTTACGAGGTTCCTGTGAGAAATTTACACGAAAGACTCAAAAGATGACGAAACAAGTCAATGAGGACAATTAGAATCGTAGTACCATGTCCTACTCAGACCATGACTAAAGAAAGGCAACAACCCTGGAGTGGACTGGTCTGGTTTTCTTGGATTTTTAAGGTGGTCCAGCCAGTTGCAAATGGGGATATTATAATAGCGGCTTCACACTCTTGACTTTTGGGTTTGAAAATTGGTAAGAACTTAAAATTTACTTAAAATTTTAAATAAAATGATTAATTGAGAGAGAAGATGTAATCGATCAAATTTACAAATATTAGTTATATCAAATTTCCTATTTAACCTCCTAGGTAGTGGTCGAGTTGGTAGAGTAGAAGAGCATTAGGTCAAAAGGTCTTGTGTTCGATTCTTCTATCTATGATTCCTCGATCGAGTCTATCGTACAGAACTTACCTAGTGCGGAATACCCAATTGGCTATTGCGTCATTTCGGAGGTTATTTAATGTGCAACCAAACGGTAGCGGCCTCGGATTCCTCCGTTTCCAAAATACATAACTTATTTATATAGATGACAATGGATTGATTATGACTCTTTAACAACCCGACGCTCAATCCAAAATCCTTAAACTCAATATAATGCTGATATTATTTTAGTAATTTCACTCATCGAATAAAATTATATGGTTTTGGTCAATAAAATTGGATTAGATTACATTATGAAACTTAAGTTAGGAATAAATTTGAGATTTAAAATTTTATTTTTAAATTCGATCTAGACCTAAATTTTGATTTAAAATTTTTAATTTAATGGCTTCTGATCGGCCCAATTTTATCTTTCCTAATTATTTAGATCTTAATTGTAAATTTTTAAATAATAAATTTATAAATTATTAGGAGAAAAATTATTGATTTTGATTTTAAATAACATCTCATTCATTTATTAGGATGGATGAGATGTTATTGGCACAGGGTGACACTTGAAAAGTGGAACAGCCACCCAGTGATCATCTTAGCATTGACCTAGTTGGTTCAAAGTTCAAAGTCTGCCATGAAAGGTGAAGGTGTTTCCACATGTAAATGATTGTGTTCTTTCGTTTCGGATTCCAACAAACACGTTTGAACTTTGAACGCTTACCTAACATTTTTTTGTTTTTTGTTTTAAATCTCCAACAATAAATTATTAAAATTAAATAACGACAAAAGGAAACTGAAAGATCCATAAAAATTTGACTTTTGAAAGATGTAATCGTATGAATTAATAATTCCATTAATGACTTTATTGCAAGAAAATGCATTTTCCAACGACCCTTTTCACTGAACTTGCGAAGACGAAAGACTTCTAATTTCTTCCATCAAAGAAAAGTGTCCAAATTACAGGTGTAAGTACAGCGATGTTACGTAGATGTTTCCCTCTAAATTAACCTGTACAACCACCATTACCTTGTGAGGAGTCAGGACTTGCTTACAACCTTGTTAAATACCTGAGCAAGCAGGCTCAATCTTTCATGTAAAACTTCACTTTCAATCTCATCTCCGAAAGTATCTCCAAGTTCTCATGGCTCAAGAAGCTCCTAACCTAACACAAACTGTTTCAGGCTGGGCAGCTCATGACATCTCTGGCAAGATCAGTCCTTACACTTTCAAGAGAAGGTCTGACCATTTTTCTAATGCTTCTGTTGCATTCCTTCCTTAGTTTCTGAACTAACCGATATTGTAATGAACAGAGAAAATGGGATCAACGATGTGACTATAAAGATACTGTATTGTGGGATATGTCATACCGATCTTCACTATGCGAAGAACGACTGGGGAATCACCATGTACCCTGTTGTGCCAGGGTGAGAAAGTCGATGTCCTGAACTGAAACTGTGTTTTCGTTTGTCAGGTTTCAGGGATTTTACAATTTGGTGTTTCGATGTATACTGTTTTGTCAGGCACGAAATCACTGGAGTGATCACTGAAGTGGGGAGCAATGTGAAGGAGTTCAAAGTTGGAGATAGGGTTGGTGTTGGGTGCTTGGCAGCTACGTGTTTGGAGTGCGAGTTCTGCAAAAGTTCTCAGGAAAATTATTGTGACCAGTTGCAGTTTACCTATAATGGCATTTTCTGGGATGGTACGGTCACATATGGTGGTTACTCAGACATGCTGGTTGCTGATCACAGGTGGGTTTATTTATTGGTTCGGATCGTTATTGAAATTTAACGTAATGGTTTAAATGTTCTTGAATCTTGAGATTGATGAAAAAAACTAAATTTGATGTGAAGGTACGTGGTAAGAATACCAGAGAACCTACCAATGGATGCTGCAGCACCATTGTTATGTGCTGGGATTACTGTGTTCACACCATTGAAGGACAGTTCACTTCTGGATTCACCAAAGAAGAAGATAGGAATCGTTGGTCTTGGAGGCCTTGGTCACATGGCTGTGAAGTTTGGTAAGGCATTTGGTCACCATGTAACTGTTATCAGTACCTCTCCGTCCAAAGAAAGAGAAGCCAAAGAACGATTAGGAGCTGACGATTTCTTAATCAGCACAGACTCTGAACATATGCAGGTTTGTTATTCTTTATTAGCCATCAAGTACATATTCCAACACTTCCTAATGCACCAAACAGAAAACAAACAAGTACCTTTTGTTTATTATATAATTATGTTTGATTCTTCCAGGCTGGAAAGCGAACCCTGGATTTTATATTGGATACAGTATCAGCTAAGCACCCACTGGGACCAATCCTGGAATTGCTAAAAGTTAACGGGACTTTGTCAGTGGTCGGCGCTCCTGACAGACCATTTGATTTGTCAGCTTTCCCTTTGATATTCGGTATGACGATGGATCAGACCAGGCTAAGAAAACTAGTTTTTCTCATTTGATTTGGGACAAAGTCGAATCGAGAGTACTGAAAATTGGGTTGATTGATCTGTTTTGCAGGCAAGAGAACGATCAAGGGAAGTATAATAGGAGGGATCAAAGAGACACAAGAGATGCTGGACCTCTGTGGGAAGCATGAGATCACTTGCGACATTGAAGTTGTTAAACCTGAGGAGATCAACCAAAGCATGGATCGTCTTGCAAGAAATGATGTTAGATATCGATTCGTCATTGACATTGCTGGAAATTCATCAAAACTGTAGGAACCTCAAGGTGTGATGTTCTTCTACTGAGCTACCGAATCTGCAGGATTCGTTCGTCATGTTTGAGAGAGCAGATTATGATCCATTGACAAAAAGAAAAAGTAATAGAAAAAAAATGTTAGAATTAATATTTTCATTAATGAATTTATTGCAATTAAATTGCATTAAGTTTCCAACCGCCCTTTTTACAAACTTGGGAAGACGAAAGACTTTGTGACTTCTTCCATTAAAGAAAAGAGTTCAAATTAGAGGTGACAGTACAGTGATGTTACGTAGATATTTCCCTCCACATTAGTCTATACAACCACTGTTCCTGAGGTCCATAAGGTAGAAGGTGAAATTAGTAAGCACTTTCGTATGAGCCGCATCCTGTTATCTTTGCAGAATTCAAACCCACGATGTTGGGCAAACTCTGGTCCAACGAAGTTTTGGTCCTCTGATAGAATTTATAATGGATCTGTAGGTTCCCATAAGAAGGAAAGTTAGACCTCTTGTGCCCTCTGATAGAATTTATAATGGATCACCACGTACCCTCTTGTGCCAGGGTGAGAAAGCCGATGTCCTGAACTGAACCTGCGTTTTAGTTTCTCACGTTTCGGGAATTTTATAGTTTGGTATTTCGATGCATGCTGTTTTTTCAGGCACGAAATCACTGCAGTGGGAAGCAACGTGAAACGTGAAACGTGAAAAGTGAAAAGTGAAAAGTGAAAAGTGAAAAGTGAAAAGTGAAAAGTGAGAGATAGAGTTGGCGTTGGGTGCATGGCAGCTAAATGTTTGGAGTGCGAGTTCTGCAAAAGTTCTCAGGAAAATTACTGTGATCAATCACGGTAGATTTTGTTAGATATGGTCCTCTCACATGGAAGGACTCCATGTCTAATGTCGATTTATAGCATTTGTTAAAAAAAAGACATGTAGCATTTATTAAAAAGAAAAAAAAAAGACAACTGCTATATCACATGGTAGAGTGCCCATATAAAACATTCCATGTTTAAGAAGAAATTACAGAAAAACAGAGAGAAAATCAAAGTACATCAAGAAATATATTCTTAAAGAGTCAGTGTTAAACAAAATAGTAGGGTTAGTATTTTTTAGATTATAAAACATCTTGTGAGCCATTATTTTAGTTTTATCTCTGTATACCTACTATTTGTAATAGTAGAAGATTTATTTTAAGTTTTGTCCGTGGACGTAGTCCAAAGTTAAGGGTGAATCACGTTAAAAATCCTGTGTCCATTTTGCTCATTTATTTTTCCTTTTCACTAAATACACCCACTGCGTCCAATAAGTGAAATCAGAACTGTGTTTTCATTGAAGATAATTTTTGCAAAAAAGCACGTCATCGGGAAAACAAAATTACAATGAATTTTTTGGCGTGATTCGTTCTAAAAGTTGACGTAAAACGGCAAAGGTGATAAATAGTATTTTTATGTTGTTTTAATAAATTTACAAGGTGACGCATTGTGCAGCAATAATAACTAGGTCCTGCAGTATTATTCACAAGTTACTATTTACCGAATCCCATGATACTATTCCAGCAGGGTCCAACGACACTATTTTGGTGAGTATTATCATAAGTTACTATTTAACAGGTCTCGTAGTTCCTATTCCAGTAGGGTCCGACAATATTATTCCGATTCCGTGGTGAAAATTTAGAAGATATCTTTTCTGTCAAATTTTGACGTCCTGGTTCCATATTTGAGGTCGATTTTTTCAAATTTGGCTCAATTTGACAAATGGAGGTGAAGACGACCAAAATGATTAATTTAAACTGTATTAACTACCATATATGACGAATCAAGATGAAGGATCTCTTGATGATTACAAAGATGCATTTGTCGGTATTTTTGACAATTAAATTGGAGGAGATGTCCAATGAAGATTGGGAGTTTGAGCATGAACGAGTGTGTGGTTATATTCGACAGTTTGTCAATGATAAAGTGTACAATCACATTTGTAACGAGACTCATGCAAGAACGTTGTGGAATAAGCTGGAACAGTTGTATGCTTCAAAAATCGGCAACAACAAATTATTTTATCTGACAAAATTGATGCAGGTAAAATATCAAGAGGGTATTTCTGTAGCTGATCATTTAAATAATATGAAAGGAATGGTTGATTAGTTATCAAAGATGAGCATAAAGTTTGACGACGAGGAGATTGCTTTGATGGTGCTAGTTTTATTACCAGAGTCTTAGGCGACTTTAAAGGTGTCTTTGACAAATACTGCACTAAATGAGGTATTAAATATGAAGTATATTAAAAGTAGTATACTAAATGAAGAGATGAGATGTAAATCACAATCTGTAGCCTCTTCATCACATTCAGATGTTCTAATTACAGAAAATAGAGGGAGGAGTCAATCCAGAGGTCCAAAGTCCAGAGACAAGAGTAGGGGAAAGTCAAACAGATATGCAAATGTGAAATACCATTACTGCAAGAAGAAGGGTCACACCATAAAATTTTGTCGAAAGATGAAGAAAAAAAAAGGCAAAGATGTGAAGAAAGACGAAAGCAGTGATGATGAACAAAGTAATAATATTGATGTATTCAACTTTGTTATTGATATAGAGATAGTCAGCCTGGTTTCGCAAGAAACAAATTAGATAGTTGACAATAGAGCTACTGTTCATGTTACATCTCACAGACAAATTTTCTCATCCTACACACCTAGGAATTATGGCGTTGTTAAGATGACAAACGAAAATCTGTCAAATGTTGTTGGCACAAGAGATGTTTCTTTAGAGACAACGAATGGTTCAAGACTATTGTTAAAAGATGTAGGTACATTCCTGATATGCGTCTGAATTTGATTTTTATAAACAGGCTAGATCATGAAGGTTTCCGAAATACTTTTAGAAATAGAAAATGGAAGCTTACTAAGGACTCGTTAGTAGTGGCTAGAGGTCATAAGTACTCAAGACTATATGTGATGCAGGCAAAGCTCTCCAGTGATGTTGTCAATACAGTAGAGAATGATAATACAGTTGATTTGTGACATAAAAGACTAGGCCACATTGGTGAGAAAGGGATGAGTCAGTTTATAAAAAGGAATATGCTATCTGTTCTAAATCAGATACATTAGAAGAAATGTGCAGATTGTCTAGCAGGTAAACAAAATAGGATTTCTTTCCAGAGTTATCCTCCATCCAGAATGAAGAATGTTCTAGATCTGATTCACTCAGATTTATGTGGACCATCGTCAAAGTCACTAGGTAACGCACAGTACTTTGTAACTTTTATTGATGATCATTCTAGAAAAACGTGGGCCTATACTCTGAAGACTAAAGATCAAGTGCTAGATGTGTTCAAACAATTTCATGCCTCAGTTGAGAGACAAATTGGGAAGAAGTTGAAATGCATTCGGACAGACAATGGCGGAGAGTATATTGGATTATTTGATGCTTACTGTAAAGAACATGGTATTCGACATCAAATTACTTCACCAAAAACACCGCAATTAAATGGCATAGCTGAGAGGGTGAACAGGACTTTGATGAAAATAGTCAGATGTTTACTTTCACATTCAAAGTTACCTAAATCGTTACTTTCAAAGGTATTTTGGGGTGAAGCTTTACTTACAGCTGTTTATACATTAAATTGTTCACCATGTGTTCCTCTCCAGTATGAAGTTCCAGAAAAGGTGTGGTCAGGAAAGAATGTTTCCTATAATCATTTGCGAGTCTTTGGTTGCAAGGCCTTTGTCCATATTTCTAAAGATGAAAGAAAAAAGCTTGATATCAAAACACAACAGTGTGTATTCATTGGTTATCGTCAATATCAATTTGGCTATAGGTTTTATGATCCGATGCAGAAAAAACTTATCAGGAGTCGTGATGTTATATTTATTGAAGATCAAACTATTGAAGATATTAACAAGGCGAAGAAGGAAGTTTCAAGCTTCGATGATAACTCAACAAGTTTCAAATTGAATCCTCCAACAATGGTGCCGAGACAAGTTGGAGATGAAGTGCAGAATGATCAGCTAAAAGCTGATAATGCAGATGCTCCCAATGAAGTTAAACCAGAGGATGATGATGGTGTTCACATTCAACCACCAGCACTTGAAAATTCTCCAGTCCCATTACGAAGATCTAGTAGAAATAGACAACCATTTACTAGATATTCAGTTGATCAGTATGTAATGTTGACTGAAGGGGGAGAACCAGAAAGCTTTGATGAAGCCATGAATGATGAACACAAGAAGAAATGGAAAGAAGCCATGCAAGACGAGATGAAATGCTTGCATGAGAATAAAACATTCGAGCTGGTGAAGTTGCCAGAAGGCAAAAGAGCATTGAAGAATAAATGGGTGTTCAGAATCAAGCATGAAAAAAACAACGACCATCCTCGATTCAAAGTAAGATTAGTGATCCAATGATTCAGCCAAAAGAAGGATATTGACTTTGAAGAGATATTTTTTATTGGTGGGTAAAAATGACATCCATACTTACAGTGTTAGGGCTAGCCACAAGTTTTGATCTGGAGGTTGATCAAATGGATGTCAAAGTTGCCTTCCTACATGGGGACTTAGAAGAAGAGATATAAATGGAGCAATTAGAGGGTCTCGTGAAAAAGGAGAAAAAAGACTATGTTTGTAGACTAAAGAAGAGTCTATATGGTTTAAAATAGACACCAAGACAGTAGTATAAGAAGCTCGAGTCTGTTACGGGGGAACAAGGCTACAAGAAGACTACTTCAGATTACTGTGTATTCGTGAAGAAATTATCCGATGATGATTTCATTATTTTATTGTTTTATGTGAATGATATGTTGATTATTGGTAAGAATATTTATATAATCAACAATCTGAAGAAATAGCTGAATAAGTCTTTTTCCATGAAAGACTTGAGATCAACAAAGCAGATTCTTGGCATGCAGATTATCAGAGATAGAAGTGTCAAGAAACTATGGTTGTCACAAGAGAAGTACATTGATAAAGTACTTCAGAGATTCAAACTGAACAAAGCTAAAGTGATTAGTTGTCCTCTTGCTAATCACTTTAAATTGAGTTCCAGAGAGTGCCCTTCTACAGATAAAGAGAAGAAAGAAATGTCAAGGATTTCATATGCTTCAGCAGTTGAAAGTTTGATGTATGTCATGGTTTGTACACGGCCAGATATTGCTCATGTAGTTGGAGTTGTGAGTCGTTTCCTTTCTAATCCTGGAAAGGAACATTAGGCTGCAGTCAAGTGGATTCTCAAATATTTTCGAGGGTCATCCAAAATATGCTTATGTTTTGGAAGAGTAGAATCTGTGTTAGCTAGTTACACAGATGCAGATATGGCTGGAGATGTTGACTCGAGAAAGTCTACATCAGGTTACTTGATTACTTTTGCAGGGGGAGCTGTGGCATGACAGTCAAAGTTACAAAAGTGTGTTGCACTTTCTATAATTGAAGCGGAGTTTATTGCAGCAATAAAAACCTGTAAGGAGTTGCTATGGATAAAAAAGTTCTTTAACGAACTTGGTGTCAAGCAAGAATAGCATCAGCTGTTTTGTGACAGTCAGAGCATTATTCACCTTGGTAAGAATGTCTCGTTTCACTCACGCTTAAAACAAATTGATGTGAGATATCATTGGATCAAAGATGTGATTGGAACGAAACAATTACAGTTGGAAAAGATCCGTACTGATAAAAATGGATCAGATATGTTAATCAAGATTTTACCAAAAGGTAAGTTCGAGTATTGTCGATCAATACTAGGCTTGATAGAGCCCTCCATGTAATCGGGAGGGGGAGATTTGTTGGATATGGGTCCCTTTCACATGGAGGGACTTCATGTCCAATGTTGCGGTTGCGACACCGATTTGCAGCATTTGTTGAAAAGAAGACATGCAGTATTTGTTGACATGCAGCATTAGTTGAAAAGAAGAAGAAAAAAAAAGACAACAGCTGTCTCACACGGTGGATAAGGCACTCCATGCTTTAGAAGAAATCACAAAAAAATAGAGAGAGAATCAGAACAAATCAAATGCTTTGAAGTTATGAAATATATTCTTAAAGGGTTGGCGAGTGACAAAATAGTGAGGTTAGTATTTTTTAGATTAAGAAACATCTTGTGAGCCACTATTTTGGTTTTATCTCTTCATACCTATTATTTGTAATAGTGAAAGATTTATTTTCAATTTTATCCGTGAACGTAACCCAAAGTTAAGGGCGAATCACGTTAAAAATCTTGTGTCCATTTTTCTCATTTTATTTTTCCTTTTTATAAAATATACCCGCTGCATCCAACAAGTTTTAACTTTTATATATCGGTCCGGATCATTACTGCGATGTATCGCAATGGTTTAAATGTTCTTGAAATTGATGAAAAAACTGAATTTGGTGTGAAGGTACGTGCTAAGAATACCAAAGACTCTGCCACTGGATGCTGCAGCACCATTGTTATGTGCGGGGATTACTGTATTCACACCATTGAAGGACAATTCACTTCTGGATTCACCAAAGAAGAAGATAGGAATATTTGGTCTTGGAGGTCTTGGTCACGTTGCTGTGAAGTTTGGTAAGGCATTCGAACACCATGTAACAGTTGCCAAATAACGGCTAGGAGCTCATAAGTTAGCCTAATTTATTCAGTTGTTAAATCAGCTAATCAACTAAAATTGATTAAAATTTTTAAGAGAAATTATTTTATTTATTTAAAATTTAAAATTAATTTACATAAAAATAATTAATTTAAGAAATCAATAGATTAATTTATAAATTTATCAATTTTAACAAAAATAAATAAAGTAAATCATGATCAAAATTAAAATTAAATTCAAAAATTAACTATTTCAAGATTTTTATAGTTGATTATGATGAAACGATTAATTTTTTAATCATTGATTTTATTTTCATATTTTAAAAGTCATATTTATAGTATTTTTATAATTATTATACAACTCATTCTATCATATATTATTTGTTTGCTATGTACTTATAACTTCAAACAATAGTGTATGTAAATTTTATGTCATTTTGAATAAAAGATAAATGGACAATTAATAGAAAATGATAAAGAAAATTCTATAACAATTAAATTCTACAAATTTTTCGGTAAATTTAATTGTAAAAATTTTGAACTGTTCAATTTTCACGTTCAACATAGTTTAATAATTCTTATTATTAAAAATAATTATTTTATTAATTAATCGACTAGTTTTATAAATTAATTAATTTTATTTAACAATATTTTAATTAAATTTCAAATTTTTCAATAGGTAAGAACGATATCTTTTAATTATGTTTCAAATTCTTTAATTTTATTTAATCTTTAGCCGATGTTATAATAGTCTAATATCCCCGTTTAAACCTTAAACTTCTTATTTTTTAGGTTTAACTTTTATCATTCACTAATAACATAATTCAAATATGAAAAAAATTGAAACAAATATTCAATTCTTGTGTATTACAAGGCCTATTTAGATAGCTTGAAGTCTTAAAACCAAAGAGAGAATCTTAACCCCATGTCTGAAGGGGACAAATAGCAGTGAAGTAAAGCCAAGATAATGAGTAATTTAGTAGCATAATTCATACTCCACAGGGTAGGTTTGAAGTTGACCTGGGGATGATGATCCTGTGACCGGAGTGATTTCCGATGAACGCATTTCATTGCAGCACCGCAGGATTTTCTCATTCCAATCCAAGGGAAGCATTTTGATCAAAGCATTCCACTACGATTCAGCTCCCATCTCTCAGTTTCTTGTATTCCTCGAGTGTTGATAGTGAAGCCTTTGTCTTAAGCCAATCTGCTGGCTTTGGCATGATAATTGCAATATATCCTTCTCGATCGGCCTGCAATTTAGTTGAGAAAGCACCATAAGGATTCTCTAAGCCACTGATTGTGACCTCAAATGGAAATAATGAATTGCTGCTAGCCGTACAACAAGAACTCTTAAGGACCAAACCATGAAATCAAATATTTTCCATCAATCCTTCAACAACAGATACGAGATTACCAACACGAAACTGATTCTCACCGATGAATTCAGCAATCCCGGACGTTTGATTAGCCTATCATTTACTTCTAGGAGGGAACCCTTAACACAACATCTGTCAGAGTTCAAGAACAAATTTATATATAGATTTTAATCCTGTAAGAACAAATCAGAATAGGGAAAGAGCAAAAGTGCAAGAGGTCGACCTCACAATATACGAATTGCCATTGGTGCAAACCTTACACAAAGCTGTGTTAGATTCAAAGTGTTGGGCATTCTGCAGAAACCAAACACAAGAAAAGTAAATAAACTCAAACAGTTGATGAGACAATTAGTTCATCAACCCCTAAAAATCAAAGGTCCTCTTCAAATTGGAGCGCAACTCCTCAAATTCTACACAAGAGTATGTAGTTTTACTTAATGGCAAAACATTATAGGTTTAATATACCTTTTTGCGCTTGCCGGTGACCTTAATGCCACTCCGATCAGACTTCCCGACGTTGAAATCAACGGCCGTGATTCCGCCTTCATCCTTGAAAGCCACATGGGTCGGAGCCAAACCGATCACGCACAACCTTTGTAAGGAAAATTACAATCAAATAACCACAATAAGCACTGAATCAGTCGCAAATAACCAAATTATTTAACAAAAGGTTAAATCTTCATATACCCATTTGCGTGCCGATAAACATACTGGTCGTGTCCCGGTTTTATAAAATCTGTCGGGAATGACTTAAAATTACGTAAAATTCTTGTTTAAGAAGAACAGCACCCAAAAAAAAAAACAGACAGGGTTTAAGGTTGTCTCCAAACCTGGAGCATAGTACGAGACGAAATTGGTTTCAACTGCAGAGAGAGGGGTCGCGGGAAAATCCCGGAGGTCAGGGACTAAGAGATTACGCAACTCTTCATCTTCAACGACAAAAGTTTCAGCTTCTGGTTGTTTCGGTTCCTCCTGTTGTTCTTGTCGTCGGATGGTGTCGCTGTCTGGTGGATTGTTCGATTGGTTCATTGCGGTTTATGGTACGAGTGACGGATAACAGTTGAAGGATTCGGTTTCAGTCAAAGCTCAGAACAGTCTTGACGGCCAAAGCAGGCGAGTCTCCATACTTTGAAGTAAGACTTTGTTTTTGAGTTCAACAATTGGGCTCGTGCAATTTGGTTATTGTGGACCTGAAATCAATTGGGCCTGCGCAATTCTTAGTCTATAATATTTAATAATTTCTTTCTAAATTAGAAATTATTCTTTTGAATCTCTAATGACAAAAATAACTCACCCCAATCCAACCGACCCTAAGTCAATGGTACGAACTGAGTTGACTAAGTTTTGGATCAGGCTCAAATTTTTTAAAAAGAATTTTCTGACTTTAAGCTGACCCCAATTACTTAAATTTTTATCTAAAAAAAAAAATAATTGAGCTCGATTGGGCTTTAAGTAACCCAAAACTTGATCGAGTTCGAGCTTTGGGATTGATCTAGGTCTAAACGCAAAAGGCTTGGGCCCTACCCAATCTATTACTAACTCTACTCTTAATTAATTTCAAGGATAGCATATTAGTTCGAGGTTGACCTAAAGTTAAATAAATAAGTTTATTTAATTGGGTTTATATTTAAGCTCGAATCTAAATTTAACATTTTTATATTTGATTAATTGTATTAAACTAATTGTGTCCAATTGGACCTAAATTAACAAATTAAAATAGATTTAATTGAACTTTAACTCAAGCTTATATTCATATATTTAGACTCAATTAGATTTAAGATCAAGATAAATCAAATTTATTTTTATCATAAATAAATCACTATTATGTTTTAAATATATATTTGGATAGATTTTCAAATACATATTACAATTCTTAGATCACATATTTTAGATAAATAGTTTGATAAATTTACAAATTTGAATTAATTGACACAAGACTAATATAAAACACTATAGTCAAATATATCCTTATATTTTGATCCTTTATAGTGCTAAAAGACAAGAGCATAATTTCTAAAACTATTTTATTAGGAAAACAACAATTTAATAAAATTTCGCTGAAATATGAAATATAAAGAGATTTAATAGCAAACAATTTTACTTTTAAGTAGTTAGAGAGATTCTTTCTTAATCAAACTATCTTATGAATGATATTAAATAAATTATTATAGGAAAATAATCATTCATTAATTAAGTAAACCTAATAAAT